>OX451739.1:70939115-73339115 GCA_948472305.1 Vicia faba
GTAAAATTAAAAAGAAAAGACAGAGAACAAAATTGTATGCGAAAGGTGCGATTTTCCATTCAATGTTAAACGAAGATTGAAACATAAGGGGCCCCTTCTACAAGCTGTCAGTATGCCTTGGGCAGGGACATACGGACTTAAAATGGAAAACAGAAAATTACACATCAAGGAAAATAACTTCAGGGATGTCCACGGCAGTCCAATTGCTGAGCTCCTGGTCCGGCGCAACTTGATAGATAAATCTTGAAATATCCCTCATCGTCACCTTCAGCATCTATGGAGAGTACTTGTCCTTATTTGCTTACACCCAGCACTGGCGAACACTTCAGAAATTGGGGGACCCTGCTGTCCTTTGAGAGGAACCCAACCAGCTTGCACGGAGGATGATGGCTGATACCCAAGACCAAAATGATCCTTCTTCTCTGGAACTTCAATCAGTTTGCCCCAACTGTCATGGGGAGGTCTAGCTTCTATGAGGGCTTTGGCATTCCTTCAAAGAGGTCAGGGGTATCTCATACTTCTTACATTCCACGACGGGGACTTTGTCAACAGTAACAATCTCCAGAGCTTGAAAGGGAAACTCTTGTACCCTCGCCTTCCACTTCCACAATAACGGTAGGTAGTCAGATTATTAATCACTATGTCTTCTTCCCTGCAAACAACGACAACTTGTTCATTTGCAATAAACTTCAGGCGTTGATGAAGAGTAGATGTCCACAGCTCCTGCTACATGAATCCATGGACGACCCAAAAGACAAGTATAGGATGGACGAATGTCCATAACATAGAATGACAAATAGAAAGTGTGGGGACCAATCTTGACAGGCAAATTAACTTCTCCATCGACCGATCTTCTCGAACCATCAAACCGCCCGAACATCTAGAGTGGAGGGCCTCATCATTACTCCGTCCATATTCAGCTTAAACAAGGTAACCTTAGGCATCACATTGAGTGAAGAACATGTATCCAACCAAAACTCGAGATAAAACAGTGGTCCAAACACTTCATAGAAACATGCAGCTCTTTATTATGGGCTCTGCCTTCAACGGGAGTCCATCATCGCAGGAAACCCAAACAATTTCCCACAGCAATATTGGTGGACTATTCCTTCAAAACTGGGCCCACAGAGATGTCTTGGGTAACATGGGCAGAACATAAGGTCTTCAATAAGACGTTGTGGTGGGCTTCTAAACACAAAAGGAGAGGACAATATGGAAAATCTTGGATGGTGTCCTGGTTGAGCTGGTCCACTACTTTGCAATCACTCCGCTTGAGAATTCTCAAAAGTTGCTCCGCTTCTTGTCCTACAGAAAGTTCGGGTTGATTATCCATCACTTGCTTTCCCCTGGCCTTAGCTAGAGCTTCACTGTTAGTTTCCTTAGGAGGGGGTGGTGGAGGAGAAAATATTGGAGCACTGCGAGTCATGCTACTTGTTCCACGCAATGTTGGTAAACATTCTTGTCACCTACCGGAGGGCACTCATACCTCTTTCCATGAATATATACTACATTATAATCCCATGGAACTGCCTTTGAGTCGTTGCTTGTAGGAGGAATAGGAGCTTGAATCATTGTGGGGGTAATAGGAAACCTGAATTGTTAACGGAATACTAGGGGTGGCTGAGAAAGCTTCTCGGATAGTAGGGGATTTCCATGACATCAATTTCTTCTTCTAAGAATACTTTCTCTATCTGTAAGACACCTTCATCGATCAATTGTTGGATGGTCGTCTTCACTCAGCACACCTCTTCTGGTTTGGAAGAACATGTTAAGCAGAAGTAATGGAGTTCTTGTAGCACTTCATGCCTCAACAAATGTTCTCTGACAGTTTCCAAAGATATCTTAATTTCATCAACCTTGATACCAAAACCCATTCATTAACTTATTCAATAGCATGGACTGTTCCCCCTTGATGAGGAAGGCATGGGATTATTTTGAATATTCGGACCAACAGGGTTTGAAGTTGATGGCTTTCGCATCGATGAGATCTTGAACTTTGCACTTGAAAGCTCTGTAATTTTCAATTGTATTGCCTGGGGAACCAGAATGGAATTCACAATGAGCATTATTATCATATCCCCTAGGGAGAGGATTTGGCGGTGGACCGAGTGTCGCGCAATTGAACCATTTGACTAGCAAGTAACTGTGGGAGAAGTTGAGCGTCAGGACATGGAGATGAGATCAAACCTTCGTTCAGGGGCTCTCTGTCTTTTAGGAGCTCTTGGGCCTTGGAGATGTTGATTCCGTTGTTGATAAGTTGTAGGAGGTGCAAACTGTTGTTGTGGAACATAATGTGGCTGTGGAGAGAAAGGTCGTTGTTGGGCCAACCAGGGTGCTGGAGTTCTAGCAGCGTATACTTGAGGAACAAATTGGTTGGGACTAGCGGCAGGTGTAGGAAAATAAGGGAATCAGACTTGAGGAAATGTGGGAGATCTTCCTTGGTTGACGGTGATGGCACTAGTCTCTCCCTCTTTTCTTCTTGACAAAACCGAAAAATGGTTTCCTATTAATGCCTGCATTGTTGTTAGCATTATTAGGAACACATTTGAATCGTTCCAGCCTTAATACACGTCTCAACACGTTCACCAATGATGACCATATCTGAGAAAGAAGAAGAAGTGCTAATGAGCATATGCTGGAGATAAGGGCCTCGTAGAGTACCCATAAACATATCAATCAACTCATGATCCAAGAGAGGAGGCTGAACCCTTGCAGCTAGTTCATGCCACCTCTGAGCGTTTTCTTTAAAAGACTCTTCAGACTTTTGCACCATCCCCTGGAGCTGAGTACGGCTTGGAGCCATGGCAGTATTGTAATGGTAATGTTTTAAAAAGCATCGACAAGGTCTCCCCCAAGTACTGACCATGAGATCTTTCCAATTGCATATGCCAATCCAAGGATGCCCCGGTCAAACTGTCCTGAAAGAAATGCATGAGCAAAGGTTCATTTCCAGCATAGGCCTCCATTTTGCGACAATAGGAACAGAGATGTGTCTCTGGGCAAGAAGGTGCCTTTGTATTTGTCAAACTCTAGGACTTTGAAATTGGGAGGAATAACTACCCCAGGTACAAGGCACATTGCAGCAGTATTGAATCCGGAAGCCTTGATACCTTCCATGGCTCTTAGTCGCTCTTCGAGAGCATGATACATTTTTGCAGTTTCGGCAACCTCGGCAGCAAGGTTCACTTGGGGTTCATCGAGATCAATAACATCATGATGATCGTTGACATCATTCCTAGGAGCACCGGTAGGAGTCTCAATATTAGCATTGTCATTTCTCCCATTAGCAGAAGTGGAAGGAGAAGCAGTAGTAAGCTTGTCAACACTTTGGTGTAGTTCTTCTTGACCCTTAATCACGGCATGCAGAGTTTCCATGAGTTGATCCATGCGAGTAACCATAGTGTCCATATCCCGACGAAGTGCATTTGATTTTCTTTAAAAAGATCCATTAGCCTTTGCTGGTTGCCTCTGGTACGGTAAGGATGTGGATGAGTCGTCTTTGCTGTTTACTGGATTCTGAGAAAGGGGACCCCCAATGAGTTTTTGTTATGAAAAAATGAATGCATGGTAATATGGATGAATGCTTTATCTTCATTTCTGATAAGACCCAAAGACTCGTCTATCTTTTTAAAATTTCCCTTTTTTTTGTATCAACGAGACTTGTCCTTTGGATTTCCCTAGATATGAGATATATATACATGATGATATGATGTCATGGTATGCTATGGCATGAAGTCTCAGCTCCGCATATTCTGGATAACCATTGCGTAGTCCATTGCATAGGCTGAAAGTAACAGGATCAAAAGTTCGACGTCCACAGGCATGGAGTCAAAAGTAACCACCCACGAGGTATGTACTCAGGGGTTTTTCACCTTCCGAACAAGGTTCTAAAGGATTTCTTGAAGTCTACGCTCTTCCTTTGGATATTACCGACGTCCCAATTACTTAGTAATCAGTAATATTCGCAGGAAAAACTCGTCCGAGTGCAATATCGCGTGACAACTACTTCCGGATTACTCCGTTACAGTCTTCGCATTGCACCTAAAAGGCCAGGATGGGTTAATGGTTCTACGGCTCTTAGCTTCTCGAGCTCCCAGGTCGAAAGCAACGACGTCTTCCTGATTACTCGGTAAACATCACTACTTTTAAGGGGACCTCCATTGAGTGGGGGATTTTCATGCCTCCTTCTTCGGAATTACTCCCTCAAAGTTAACATGACTATAACCGCCCGTCCTAATCCTATGTGTAACCCAAGTCCCGGGTAGAGGACTTATCAAAGTAGTCACCAAACCCAACATCACAATGTATCCAGAATATGTGAGTAGCAACAATATATGCAATATATATAAAAGAATAAAATAAATAAAGAAATAAAACAGTAAAGCAAGATAAAACAAATAAATAAACACCCAAAAAGTCAAATAAAACAAAACTAGGAGAGACTCGCTAAAGATCCCTAGCAGAGTCGCCAGCTGAAGCCACCGGCAGAAAACACAGAGCCGCCACCAAACTTTATTTATCCCGAAGGAAGGGGAAATATCGATAAAACCAGAAGGGAATGGATAAGATGGTCTTGCGACCAAGAGAAAGGGGTAAAGGGATTCGATTATGCAAGGGGAAGGTATTAGCACCCCTCGCATCCTTCGTACTCAACGGGATCCATTTTTGTTTGTGTGTCTTAAAGGGTGTATTTATCTACAGCTATACTTGCTTAAGGGAAATGGATGGTTTTTTTATTATTGCGTTCGTGAGGGTTTCGCTACCACCTTTGCCTACGTATCCAATGAAGGAATCAAAACACCGTAGTTCCTCTAGAAAATGGTTTGTTTGTTTGTGTTTTTTAGTGGGCAACGTTAACGCACGCATTCCTAGCAATACGCAGGCCGGCCGGTATCGCGGTAGAACGGAGATAACATACCCTTGGGGGAGTTTTGCTTGGTTGAGTGTTTTTTGCCGAGTTTTAGAATAATTTCGAGTAATAATTAAAGAGATTTTTTGGATTTTTGATTTGTGAATATTAAGTTTGGGTTAGAAATGGATGCGGATGAGATTTTGAATATACAATGGCCTAAAGTCGAAGCTTTGACCTAAAAGGTGTGAGTTTTTATAAATTCCAGAGATTATTTTAAATACAAATAAGAGAGAATGTAGCTAATTATCTAAAGAAGTTTTTGAACTAAAAAAAAATATTAAGATTACTTACTACAAATAATTCTAAACTAACTCACAAATCCCTAAGGTTGTAAAAATAGTTCTAAATTACTAAATTAGAATCTAACCTAAATTAAAATTTTAAGGTTGCTAAATCAAGTCCTAAAACAAATAAGAGTCTCCAAAGTTACTAAACTAAATCAAATAAAATTCCTAAAACTACTAAACTAAATCTAAATCAACTAAAAAATCCTAAAGTTATCAAATAAAATTCTAAAGTTACTAAACTAACTCTAAATCGAATAATCAAGAAAAATCTAGAGTTATTAAATTACAATCAAACCAAAAATTCTAAAGCTATTAAATTAAATCCCAATTCGAAAGAAATTCTAAAACTACTAAACTAAAACTAATACAAATAAAATTCTAAAGCTACTAAGCTAAAACTTAAAACAAATAAAATTCTAAAGTTTACTAAAATTAGATCCTAAACATTATTCTAAAAGGTACTGAATCAATTCTAAAATTAAACTAATAATTCATCTAATTAACTAAAACATGATCGTTCTCGATTGACCTTCCGAAAAAATTAAACTAAGAAATTAAGATAAGAAAAATCATGAAACTAAACTAATAAAAATGTGGGGTGTCAAGTAAGAAAAAGGGTGGTAGGGTTGAAATTCGCTGGTGGGCTACAGATTGAGGTGAGGCCCAAAGAAGAAAAAGAAAAGAAAAAATATAAAACTGAAAACAAAACCTCTCCACTGGGCTGGACCGGGTCGGGTCCAGACCCAGTCTTCTCTTCCACTCTCACAGGTTGAATAATCCCTAGATTGTTTCCCTCTCTCTGATGGCTTCATCTCTCCATCATCAATCTCACACCACTGAACCTCCATCACCATTGAACCTTCAACAATTATCACTTTCCTCACGCATTCATAAGCACTCACTCTTTGCTACACCTAACACTCAAACAACATTACTCTCACACTCTCGTTCTCTCTAATCTTCACTCTCAGTGCAAACAACAACAGTTCAGCAATGCACATCACAAATCATTGTGCGAAACGAAACAACAGTAGAAGAAGAAAAGGAAGAAAGTAGAATAAGAAGAGAAAGAGGACAAGAATCGAGAGCGAAAGACTTGTCTAAGTTTTCCGTCATCAAAAATGCTTGTCGTCAAGGTTGGTTACTAAACCTTTGTTTTCACAATTTTTGATATTGCAATGTAGCTCACACTCCCTTGAATTACTTTCCCTATTTCCAATTGCTCGCTTATGCATGTTATCATAATTTAATCGCAAGTTTTCTATTTCTAGGGTTTTCTTTAGGGCTTAGATTTAGGAGTGAGGTTAAGAAATTGGAAGAAACAGAGGTGAAATTAGAAGAGAGGGCGGAGAGACAGTTTAAAACGATTTGGTTTTTAGTTCAATTGAACCTCCGTCGCCGCCGAGGCAATTTTCAGTGCGGTGGAGTCTCTCGCCGATTTTCACACCATTACAAGAGAGAGAGAGAGAGAGAGAGAGAGAGAGAGAGAGGAGAGGGAGAGAGAGAGAGGAGAGAGAGAGAGAGAGAGAGAGAGAGAGAGAGGAGAGAGAGAGAGAGAGAGAGAGAGAGAGAGAGAGAGAGAGAGAGGAGAGAGAGAGAGAGAGAGAGAGAGAGAGAGGAGAGAGAGAGAGAGAGAGAGAGAGAGAGAGAGAGTACAAAAAGAGAGTTTTTAATCGGTGAGTTTTTTTATTTAATTTATTTCTGAGTTTTATCGTGTATTCGCATTTTCAACCTCTGAGTTTTTCTTGTATGAAAACCTGTGCCTGACAGAAGCAGAGGGATGGGGATGATTTTCTATGTAAAATCTGCTCTGGCTTTCGTTGTGTCAAGGAACAAATTTTTTTCTTCTTTTCTTTTCGTAATGCTGTAAGTTTCTTTCGTTTTTTACAGATTCTACAAGGAAGATGTAAAAATAAACACAGCATATTCTAATGGAAGAGATTAAATAGGGTTACATACCACAGACGAATCGAGTGCTCAAGTAGGCGTCTTCTACACTTTTAGGCTTTCTCTTCTTTTCCTTCAAGCTTGCTGACTTGTGTGAAGTTCGCTTATACTCTTTTCTATCTTCTGAAATATTCCTCTCCAGATGTGTTGGCTATGCAGTTTTGGTTTCTGTTTTGACTGATGTCGTTTTGGTTATGGTTTGCAGTTCTTTTCCTGGTTTGCAGTTTTGGGTTTTTTTACTGGTTTGCCGTTGACAGTTTATGGTTTTTTCTGGTTTGTTAAGCTATGTGTCCAGGCTTGTTCTGTCGGTTTTGGTTTGATGCAGTTTTCTAGTTTGTTGATTTATTCAGCTTTCAGTTGGTGTAAAAAAAAAGTCTTTTTCTTCTGTGTAATCTGAAGTTGTTATATAGGTGGATTGGTGAGTGTTTTGGGGGGGAAATGGGTGAGATTTGAATAATGTTAGAATGATATCTTGTGGCTTTAGAATGCAGGTTTTTAACTTGCCTATTTGGTGCAAGTTTGAACAGGTTTTGATAGTTTTATTGGACAGCAATGTGCAGGTTTTTTCTTTCCTCTTTTACCTTTCTATGATGCAAAGCTTATTGCTTTTTTTCCTTAAAGTTCTGAAGGATTTGCACATTTGGAAAATGATGAAGCACTAGGGTGTTTTGGCTGTTTGTTAGCTTTTGACTTGTTGCTTGTTATTTTGGCTACTTGCTGGTTTTGTGTTTCGTGGGACAGTGTGCTAGCCTGCTGCATTGCTTTTGTTTTGCTATCCTGCCATACTTGTTTTGTTTGTGCTAGCCTGCTGCATTACCTTTGTTTTGCTAGCTTTCCATGCTTGTTTTGCTAGCTTGCCATGCTGCTGTATGTTTTTTTTTGGACAGTTTGCTTTGCTTGTTGTAACGTTGTGGGCCTGCGCGCTATGCTTGTTGCTTGCTTTGACAATTTGTTTTGGTTTTGGCTGATGCTGTGTTTTTGCTTTAGCAATAGGAAACATTTTCAATCTTTTTCTTTTTTCCTTTTTGTGAAACAAAGAGAAAAACTCTTTTTGTGATTTGCAATTGGGAGAAAATAAACCATGATGAAAAATAACTCCCTGATTGATTCCAAACGCAAACCCTTATGATGACATTAATCAAATAATTCTTGTTTGAATTTTTTCCATGTGTTTGATCACTAACTTTTCTTTTTTTCTTGTTTCATGAGCACGATTATTGGACGGTCCAAAGCGAGATTGAACGATGAAAATACCATGGCGAGGAGTGAAGATTAAGACTTGAAGATGAAGACCTGAAGAAATACAAATTATTTTTCTCTTTTCTTTGTAAACAAAACAAATGTAATTCGTATTCCAATAATTGTGATTTATTTTTCATACGCTCTGTAATCCGTCCAAAAAATGTAATGAACACGAAAGCTTGAATGATACGCTTTTTGAATGAATTATTTTGTATGGAAATCAAACAACTCTCGATCTTGTTAAAATTCTGAAATTCTCTCTTGAACAATTCGAATGCACATCTCAACTTTGTAACTTAAATCTCAGGAAATCATGAATAATAGTTATAACTTGTATTCCAAAAAATCACGCGCCTTATCTTTCAAAATCCAATCAAACTCTCAAACAAAATAAATGCTTAAGAATTTAATTCCACTAATTAATTCGAACCCAAAACACCTGTCGCTTTGAACCTTGATCTTCAAATCATGTCTGAACCACACTTGCACTTCTTGACCAGAACTTCAACTTTTGATATTCAGCCTACAATAACTTGTAACTTAAGCAACAAGAATAATGTCTTGATCATCATGAACCCTTAGCCTCATTTCTTGTACCCAAACTTTGCATTTTCCAATTTAAACTCCAAATTCTCGACTCAATGGCTTAGAGACTTAAAGAAGAAACTTGAAATGCAGGGAGGTGAAATTCTTGACCTAACACACTGAGCTCTGAGCCATCTTCTGGGCAGGCGAGATAGACATCTTCCCAGAAACCAAAAACTCAAAACCCTAGCATCTTGATCAGCACACATAGGGAAATAAACCCTAAACCAGGCTCTGATAAATTTGAGCGAGAACCAACCTTGCAACGTGACGACAAAATTCATTCCGTGATCCAATAATCGAGAACCAGATGCGTTCCCCTATTACCTGATAAGAAAACCTCAAAACAAGATTAGACATAAAGAGGGCGCATCCCTAAAACTTTAAACCAAAGCGACAGATTCCATGAGATGCGGGATATGAAAATGACTGAATAATAAAATGATGCAAATGGAATGCAAAGTTCAAAAACCAGACAAAAATAAAAGAGATAGGGAAAATTTGGGGTATGACACATGGCAACGGTGCTAAAATAGGGTTTAGAAATTGATACGAAGAGTACTCGAAAACTGACACGACGAGTATTTAGAAGTTGAAAATGACGAGTGTTTATAAGCCGACACGATGAGTGTTGGGAGGTAGCCTGATGTAAACACAAGGACAGAGAAGACTTGTAACATGGCGTGATGCCGATACAAGGAAGAGATCAAACTTATAACGTAGCGAGATACCAATACAAGGAAGAGATCAGACTTGTAACGTAGCATGATGCCAATACAAGGAAGAGATCGGACTTGTAACATAGCACGGTGCCAATACAAGGAAGAGATCGAACTTGTAACGTAGCATGATGCCAATACAAGTAAGATATTGGGCTTGTAACATAGCATGATGCTAATACAAGGAAGAGATTGGGCTTGTAACATAGCATGATACCAATACAAGGAAGAGATTAGGCTTGTAACGTAGCATGATGCCAATACAAGGAAGAGATCGTGGTTGTAATGTAGCATGATGCCAATACAAGGAAGAGATCGGTCTTGTAACGTAGCATGATGCCAATATAAGGAAGAGATCAGACTTGTAATGTAGCATGATGCCAATATAAGGAAGAGATCAGACTTGTAACGTAGCATGATGCCAATACAAGGAAGAGATCGAACTTGTAACGTAGCGTGATGTCAATACAAGGAAAGGATAACACAGACAAGTGTTTGAATCGATACAGACAAGTATCTAAGAAAGGTTAAACATGGACAAGTGCTTAAATAAATACGGATGAGTATCAAGGAAATGTTTAACACGGACGAGTGTTTGAATCAATATGGATGGGTATTGAAAGAAGATACGGACGAGTATCAAGGAAAGGCTAAACACGGACGAGTATTTGAATTAATACGGATGGGTATTGAAAAAAGATACGGACGAGTATCGAAGAAAGGTTAAACACAGACGAGTGTTTCAATCAACATGGACGGGTGTTGAAAGAAGATACAGACGAGCGTCAAGGAAAGGTTAAACATGGACGAGTGTTTGAATCAATATGGACGGGTATTGAAAGAACATACAGACGAGTATCAAGGAAAGGTTAAACATGGACGACTGTTTGAATCAATACAAACGGGTATTGAAAGAAGATACGGACGGGTATCAAGAAAAGGTTAAACACGAACAAGTTTTTGAATCAATATGGACGGGTATTGAAAGAAGATACAGGCGAGTATCGAAAGAAGTTTAAACATGGACGAGTGTTCGAATCAATACGGACGAGTATCAAAAGAAGATACGGAGGAGTATCAAGGAGAGATTTAACACGGACGAGTGTTGGAATCAATACGGACGGGTATTGAAAGAAGATACGGACGGGTATCAAGGAAAGGTTAAACACGGACGAGTATTTGGGGTTGACATAGACGAGTGCTTAGGAAACCGACACAGACGAGTGTTGAGAGACTAAATTATTTTTCATATGAGAACTGAATACCAGATGAGAACTGGGTTTATATGATAAGGTGTATTGATTTTGTTGGGAATTATGAAGATGAAGGTCACCAGCTGGGGATTTTGGAGCAATATCCTCTTTTAGGGGGATGTATTGTCGTCTTTGAATGATTCAGGTCTTTCATGTAAGGTACCCAATCTAGCTTATGCTTCATATGCATGTTTGAACTTCTTTTGCCGCAAAGATCCATTATGATGGATCTGCTACGCGCTTATAAAGATGCAATGTTATGTAATGATAATTATATGCAATTCTAAGAAATAGACTTCGTGGGAATAAACGAATGCTCATTGGGAGCTGTTACTCATCACTGGAGATTCCAATACTTATCGGTGCTGGAAACCTGCAGTACCAAAGATTGGTGGGGATATTGGTAAGAATTTGCACTGGGAGCTCATGATACCGAAGATTATGGGTGACTCTGCTGGAGGTTGGATTGCTGACGAAGATTTCAGGTACGCCACTGCATTCTAAATTGCATTGTTGGGGAAGAGATAATCTGGCCTGATCTCTATGTCCTGAACCCCTGAGAGGATAGTAGAGTTTAACACACCGAAGGACATATACTAAACACCATGTGGATTCCTTCGAATACATGCCCCAAGTTTACTCCACACTGGGTAATTACCTCTTGAATCACTTAGGGATAAGAGATGGGCATGGACACCTGCAAATGCCCCAGTTTAGCTGTGTGAATGCCCCGATTTACTCAACTGGGAATGCCTCGATTTACTCCACTGGGATGCCTCGGTTTACTCTACTAGGGATTCACTTGATTAACTCCACTGGGGATGAACTTAATTAACTCCATTGGGGATGCACTTGCACGTGCCAAGTCAAACGACAACTTCGAACTTTCTGAATTCACTTGGGGAATCAGGTTTGAAATTGTTTGTAGTAGATGAAGGAAGCTTCATGCGCTGGCTAGGTCAAGGTGACTGTTATGACGCTTTTAGCTTGATTCATCTCGTACAACATAATTGGCTTGAGCAACTTTACAAGTACGAATGAGCAATGCCCATGTATGGAGGATCTCTGAGAAGATCTATGCTGAATAGAAGACCAGAATATCCGTGCCATAATACAATATGAGGTGTCCTGTCCTAATGTCTTGAGTCACAAAATAAACTTCTCTTGATTACAGCTTTCTTGGAGAGATTTGTCGAATCTCCACGTAACTGCCCCAGTTTGAATGAATTTTGAATAGATTTATCGATGTCAGATCCCCTGATCGATGACAACTTGAATATATTTATCAACGTGATAGCCTCTAATTGATAGCTTTGAGGGAATTCCCCTGATTTGTATGACCTCAGAGAGATCAATTCTCGACTTGATTGCCCCAGATTAGCAGAATCTGCTAACTTCAAAACTAAAGGGTACTCATACTGTGAAGTACCAAGATGCTTTATCTTGACAAAATCACTGGTTAACGTGCCCCTGGATAAGTCATTTCTCTTGTGGCAGTTGACTTTTGCTTCAATAGAATATTCAAGTCTCTCTTCTCTGACAAGATTGGGCTCTTTACTAATGTTCATTGTGTAAACTTACTTGATATCAATCAATTGTTTTGTATGCAGAAGAATGTTTATTATGAGAATGATAATTCTAATGAAACATGTATACAAGTCTTAAAGTTTGAAAAAACTTTGAATGAAATGATGTCACAACTTTGTTGTGAACGAGTCACTATCTAGAGAGCCACATTTGCAAATTCTTTTTTATGAAAGATAATGCATGCATATGATGCCAACCCAGATATTTAAACATGCCTCTTAGGAATCAGTTAAACGATATCTCACTGTAGAACGCTTTCGAATTGACCCATGCTTCAGTTAGGACTTTGAAAGGGTTGTAACGTGGCCTGGTTCACGGTTTTAGAAAAAAGGATTTAAGGCTCAAAATTATTTGGTGCCCACCCATTCTCTATGGTGTTCTCCATTCCTATGTTCAATTGACCTGATACAAGCATTCATCTCTCGAGAAGAGTTTGCGATGGTTAAGGAACCACTGAGACCTCTTGGACACGACAGTCACAAACTTCTGATTTTGGTGTCTGGTCACACGACCTTGTTCTTTCAATAAGGATTTTATTGGTAATACTTTTCTCGCCTTTTAGGCTTTTCAATTTATTTCTTGCTTTTTCCCGGATAAATTCTTTTGAATTTCGATTTGGAAGTCCAGCAGAATGCCCCAACTTTTACATAAGCGACTTGTTTTCAAGTTTCGACTTAACGGGGCTTTTTGTTTCTTTCTTATTCATACTTTCCATTTCGAACAAGTCATTGATCTTTCCGTTATTTATGATTTGTTGGAAATGACTGTTATTGTCTGAGTCTTTGGTAGGTGAGGGATAGCCATTATTGTATCATCATCGATCTCGGCTTCTTGATTTGCGAGAGATACCCATTGGACTATCGTTAATTGGCGCACCTTGCTGATAGATAAGGGTTAACCATTTTGGTTCTTACTTTCCTCAACCTTTTGATGGATAAAAATTATTGTATCCTTGGATGGACACTCTTGATGAGTCCTGAATGCTTGATCAAATTAACTGAACACTACCCGCTCCAGGGTTAAAATGAGGGTTTTTAAGAACAGAAAAGAAACTTCTACTTCAAAGGCTCGGAGGGGGTTAACGAGGGTCTACCTCCCTTATTTCTCCGATATTTAGGATTAGAAATAAGGCCTGTACATCGTCAACAGGATCTTACTCAAAAGCATACCAACCAGATTTTTTTTTCGTTTTTAGATCATTGTCATCCTCCTTCCAATTTTTACCTAAGCATAAGACTTGGATGCTTTGCATCAATATGCAAGTAAAACATTTAAAGAGTAATAATGAATGAATGAATACAAACAAAAGGAGCACCTCAAGACAAGCATACTTATTGAATTAAGATTTTCATTCAAAAATGGACAAGTTTCTATATAAAAGCAATGTTTAAACAAACAAGCAAGAATGAAAATGAAAATGCAATAAAGAAACCAATGACTGCCATCGTTGAGGAGACTTGACTCAGTATGGACTTCTTGATTCTGAAGAATTTCTATAGTCTCGATGCTTGAATAGGTGAGAGAATTCTCCTTCTGATCTGATGTGAACACAACAGTCTCTGGATTGATTCCATCTTGGACCTTGTCTCTGGATGACATACCATCTTCAATCAAATGACCAGGTGCCCTGGGATAATATGCATAGAATATTCTTTCAAGAGAGAAAATGAATGTTTTACCAAGAGAAATCGGTATAAACTGCATCACCAAGCATATTACGCCATATAGAAATAATACAGTTCGTCTTCTACCAGAACAATAACAGAGACATCCACCTGGTGAGAAAGAGTCCAACAGTTGGCCAAATGGGAACTAGACTTTTAGAAGAGACGCCAGACAAGTGTTGGACTTTTTACTTCAACCCCTTTATAATTTTCAATATCAAAACCGGGTGCGCCAGAATAGGGGATACGTCTAGCATGTGTATCGCAATCAGAAGAGATGTTTGTGGGACGAGGACCCCAAAGATCAGAGCTGGAAATAACATAATGTAACGTATTGGGCTTGTATCAGTATGCTCATCAAGCTTCTTCCATTTTTGCTTAAAATCTTTTTTCCATGAATTTACTAGGGGAATAAATACCGACTGATGTCAAACGGATCGGGGAACGCAAGGCTGTGGAGAACGCCCCTAATTAAAAAGTCTGATGCCCCGGTGTGGCAACCACATTTGACATTGGTCAACAAGAATGAAGCACTAATATAAGATCTCATAGTAAATGCGAATCATCTACTGATATGATGTTCCAAGAACTCAAGATTGTGTAGCGTTCCACGGTTGAAAGCAATTCCTAAAAGATAAGGAGAAGAGAGAACCTCTGTTGTGGCAGTAAGTGCAAGATTGTTGACATCATCATCAGAGCTTCCATGACCTGGCTCATCTGAGTCTTCAATTAATTATCTTACTTCTCAAAGAATTCCCGACCACGGGACAAAGATTGCATGTATACCACAACTAACCCTATTGGGATCTTCGTATCGGTCAATCCCCCATGGAGTTATCCCCTACTAATCTTCGAACACGTGTAGTAAGAAATCAAGTTGAACCTCTGAGGAGAACACCAGGCCTGAATGAGAATCCCAAATCTTTGAATACCTGTTATAGATACATGGATATGAATGGGGTGCATGAATGGATGCCATGTCAAGTTCCATCATTTCTAAGGAATTTACATGCTTTAATTTTGATTTTACGCAAGTAAGAGATGGAAACGTTCAACACAAGGCTTACAAATATGATTCCTTAGAAGTAACAAAACATGCATGTTAAGGGTGGTTAACCATGTTATGTATGCAAAAGACATTGGATCAAATGGAATCAAAGTTTTATCATTTCTGAATATGATTGTTGCAATATTCTGAAACATATGAATATTATCATATCAAAGGTCCGGCATAGCTTCTGCACATATAAGAACCAAGTACCATGTAGATCATCAATTGTACGGGATCAAGGCTTCTGGAACACCGGATATTATTGAGCCTTTTGAACATGCTAGGAATACCAAGATTGAAGGCCCGGATAAACCTCCAAATAAATAAGTCAGGAACTCAAAATGAATCCAAGAACCATATGGTCACCAACAAAACATAGTTACCATCTGAGTGAGTCACCAACAGAAATCCAGAACATAATCATTATAACAAATAGTCACTGTCTGATCATAGTCACCATCTGAACATGAGTAGCCATCTGAACATAGTCACCATCTGTACCTATGATAAAATATTTCCCTCCCCACTCACGGGTGAAGAATAGGTCAGGGTAAGGAAAGGGTAACTCCAAAATCATGGGTTCACTTGAAAGTAAAATCATCGCAACACAGGCGTGCATGATGAAAACACCTCCAATTGAACCTCATTCGAGCATGGTATATGACATGACTATACTAGTCGGATCATGTCCTATATCCGTTATTCCCCCACTCTATTCTTAGGTTTCCTAGATAGTGCACTATGGCCTGAGTACTGGGCCTTTTACCTCAATAGTAACACCCACCCAATCAAGAAGCAGATCCAGTATAGCAGTAACATATGGAAAACAATAAAATACATTGTATATATAAGTTCAGGTAATCATGAATGGATGAATAAACTGAAAGCATATAAATAAACAACCAAAGAGAAGAAAACAAGAGCTTGGAGTGACTCCGGGATGGACCAGTAATTGGTCGACCTATTCCCAATGAAGTCCCCATCTGAAACAACCGGTTGAAAATCATCAAACAATGAAGTCACCATCGAACGTCTTTTATCCCACATGAAGGGATAGGTAAACATCGAGAAAACCTGAGAAGGGTGAAGTCACAGTCTTGCAACCGAGAGATCGGGTAAGGGAGTCTGTTACACGAGGGGAAGGTATTAACACCCCACACGCGCGTAGTACTCTATGGTATCCACTCTTGTTGTCTATCTTACGGGTGTGTCAAATTTATGCTTACTATTTAATACTGAGGAAGAATGCATGTAAAAGGAAAGGAGAAACAAATTGTAGGGAAAATAAAGTTATACTCGCTTGGGCCCTACCCCAATTCCTACGTATCCTTTTTGAGGAATCAGATCTACAGTAGTTCAGCTAATATGTTTTTGTTTGTTTGTGTTTTTTATGGACAATGTTAATTTCGCCTTCTGCCGCAGCTCAACCTTTGAAGACTTACGCGTTGGCACATAAGTAAATTAATCATGTCCTTACCTGAAAAGGGTTTTAGAGAAAAGGTGCTTGGGCGTACAAAAAGGTTTGAGTTAGTTTGTATTTTGTTACCTTGAAAAAGGGTTTAAGTATGGTTAGCATGTTTTTTATTTGCTAAAGAAAAAGGTTTTGGTTTTAAATGCAAGGATGTAAAAAGGGGAAGAATAGAGTCTAAGGGAGACTAACCTATTTCTAACCTAATGTTATCATACATTGGTGGTCCTTCGTCAAGGATGAAAGGAAAATGTCTACCTAATGTTAGCATGCATAGTTTGCAACCTAAGGTCTAACTTGCATCCGAAGGGCACAAACACATCCTAAGGGAACATGGTATGTACAAGGACAAAGCAAGCAAGCTTGAAGAAGCACACACATATAAAAGAGTAAGGAAAATAAGAGAAATGCTTTATCCAGGACAAAGCAAGCAAGCTTAAAGAAGCACGCACATATAAAAGAGTAAGGAAAATAAGAGAAATGCTTTATCCAAGGGGAGCGTATCACCCGAGACAAACAAGTGGGAGTGATATGAAAAAACAAAAATGTAATGTCCAAAGCGACTGAACACCTAACCAACATATATGAGATCGAGGTAGGCGACAGAAGGTAATATGAACGATCACGGAGTATCAGCATCGGCCAATGCGAACTCCTGACAAAGCGTGGGGGTTCGATTGCAGAACCCTTCCCCACTTGACGACTCGATAACAAGAGGACGGTAGAAGAAATTGAGTTAATTTCGTTTGGAGAGGGATGGGATTCGTCTGTGATCAAAGAAGATGAGAGGACACAATCTTATTCCCTATCTATCACCTCTAAACGCATCGTTCGAATCTATTTTTCCCATTTCATATTAATCATTTTGGCTGATTATTGGTAACTTTTGTTTATACAATAAAAAAACTGAAGCTGGTGGATTGGTGAATGCTGGGCCAATTCCTATTGCCATAGCCCATTTCTACCATTTTTTGGTAGCTATCTTGTAACAAAAATGCTCCTGGATTCTTTTGGTTGGGCTTAATGCCATTTTGCTGGACCATACTATCCTATGTTCCATACACCTCCTGGTTTTGAGTTTTTTTTTGTTTATATTATTTTAGATTGTTCTTTCAAGACCACCTCAACTTCAATGTCACTGTGACCAGTATAATCCCACCTCAATCGCTTCTTCGACTGTAACTACAACCTCTGTCTCAATAGAACTTCTCTGACCTCATTCTGACCATCCGCAGTGATTCTCTGACCATCTATGCTTCATCTTGATTCAATCACGGACTTCACCATCTTTAAGCTTCCATTCATGATTCGTTTCAGGTGCTTCTAACTCCAGCCATGTCAATCTCCTCCTCATTTTAGGATTGTTTCTCCATTTTTCTTCAAAGCTCCATCGTCATACTTCTTTAGGTGTCATCGGCTTCGAATTCACCCTCGTCTTATGTTCTCTATCAGGGATTGAAAGTTGATTTCAAAAGAGATCATAGAAGGATGAGTAAATAGGACTCACTGATTGGAGACGCTCTTGCAGCTCTTCGAAGCAACGGAGAAGTCAAGAAAACCAGAGGTAACGCTATTGCTTCCTTAAGTGCTTCAGATTCCTCTTTTCTTCTTCCATTTCTTATCTGTTTTTTTTGAAATTGATTGGTATCGTTTTGTTGGGATGGAAGAGGACAGAAGGTGTTTTTATATAGTTTGTTGCAGAAGCTTGAAGGTGCAAGATTTATGGGGTTGCAGAAGCTTGAAGGTGTGAGGTTGATGACATTGCAGAATCGATAAAGATGCTGATATCGATGAAGGCTGAAAAATATTGATAAAGGTTGAAGTAAATCGGTTGAAGGAGGTGAAGATGGTGATGAGGAGTTTAGAGAGAGAATCGAGATTTCTTTTTGGTGAGTTTTCCTTTGTGAATAATTATTTGTTATGAATTTCCTTGAACTATGAATAGTTATCTCTTCGCTTAAGAAAACCGATTCTGTAATATATGGTTTGGAAAGTTTGTTATTGGTTCTGTTAGAAAGTTGTTAGAATCAGTTAGTTTGTGATTCTGTTAGGAATTTCTATTTTTTGTTAGAGGTTTGATAGAGGGTTAGGAGGTTATTATGAAAGTTAGTTTCAGGTTGGTTTTTTGTTATAGGTTAGTTAGGCGTTTTTTATTCTGTTATTGAGCTGGCCTTTTGTTTGGAATTAGTTACATGACAGTTATATGGTTATTAGAGTTTGTTACAAGTTGTTTTCTGTTATTTTGTATTTTCCTTGATTTGCTTCCTTGAACTTAGTGCATTGCCGGTTTTGAATCGGTTTGGATTGTTTTTGCAGGTTGTGGGAGAATAGTTCCATGGCCTTGATGAAAGAAAATGTGAGCAATGCAAATGAATCTTAAAGGTCAGCGGTTCGATAATGAAGGTAGCAACATTAAGATAGGAGCGAGTCCTCGTTTATGGGGTTTGAGAACCAATGTCGCATGAAGATGATTGAATAGATTCTTGTAGCAAATTGAAAATACTTATGTAACTTAGAGAATATTGTCATCTCTTGCAATTTTCCTTTATGAGTTGTAACTTTCTCTTGTATAACATGGCTTGTAAATCTTCACAGTTATGACTTTGAAAAAACATGAATATCTGAAGATCTGAAGTTGGATAGAACTTTGATGAATTTGGCTTGATGTTTAGATATTGTAAAAAACAATGATCATGAATATTTGGATCCTGATGAACTTTGATGAATGCAACCGATGAATAAGTGAATAACTTAGTTATTCTTACCAGCAAATTTCATGTTTCGATTTGTCGTTCCAAGTCAAACATATATTGGAACCATACATAAAACTTAATTGATTAAGTGATGCATAAATGAATCCATCTATTCTCTGGTATGAAAGCCATGTAAACATTCTTCCCACTTTGATCCGTTCTTGACAACTTGAATTCACAGAGTCTCTTTCAACACATCCCCTTCTTAATGTAATCCCTAACTCAATTCTTAAGTTTGTGTTTACTTGCACTTCATACACATAACTCCTTGACTTTATTGTATCAAACGACAATTGGATCCACTCTTCGCACAAACCATAATTATTGCCTTTTAACCTAAAAAAATTGGATTGAATTAGTAAAAGATAGAATCATAGAATGTGATGTCATCATCCCTTACAATTCGAGCCTCAATTGATTAGAGAATATGCTGAAAACCTTAGCTTGATGAATAAATGAATTATATCCAGTTAATAGAAAGCCTCTTGACATCAATCTTAATTAATCATAAGAGGGTTCAACATTATTCCCTTCTCTAGGAAATCTTCAGATGAAAACTAAGCTTTAGAAACGTCAAAGGAAAGAGGCTCAATTGGAATCTTAACTCATTCATTAAGCATCACAAATGAAACCCTAATACACTTGTCTTAGGATGAAAATTTGATGAAAACAGAAGTCCATAATGACCATGAACACACAACCCTAGCTTCAAACCATTGATTGTTGAAAAAACCAGCAAACCATTAATTGTTGAAGAAACTAGTTGATTCTTCCTGAATGAAGATGAGAGCTTAAAAGTACAGAGAAACCCTGACTCTTCAATATCTTTGATCACATCCCATGTTTTATAGATTAATGAATGCATGATGTGTTATATGACTTAATGGGAGTTATATACATTAGGAAAGTGCGAGATGCATAAGCCAGATAAAAGTGAGAGGGTAGGACAAATTTGGGGTATTACAGTGTCAAGCAAGAATTGTCTGACAAAGAAGATAAAGAGGTTGATCCCAGTGTTGATACCAGAAGTGGAAGGATTTTCTCTCCAGAAATCTCTGCCAGTTCAAATCACTGCTGCTAAGGCAACTGTTGAGACTCATGGCAAAGAGCCAATGATAGAGCCTGTCGAGATGGAGGCACCAAAAAAAGATACTGCCCGATATACCCATGAACAAGACTTGGAAGAAGTGTTGAAGATCATCCGTAGGAGTGATTACAAGATCGTCGAACAACTGAGGCAAACCCCATCAAAATCTCTATGTTGTCTTTACTGTTGTGTTTTGAGGCCCATGCAAAGGCTTTAGTCATGTTCTTGAAGACCTCCCATATGCCTCAAGAGATTTCGGCTGATTAATTTGGAAGCTATGTGGCTAATCTGACAACTTATATTGGTTTGGGTTTCTCCAATGCTGATTTGACTCCTAAAGGGAGAAACTACAACAGGGCCCTGTATGTATCCATTTAGTGCAGGGGCACTACATTGGCCCATGTTCTGATTGACACTGGTTCTTCATTAAATGTTCTTCCGAAAGGTGCTCTGGATAGACTAGACTGTGAAGGGGTTGTGATGAGGCCTAGTAACATCATAGTCCAAGCCTTCGACGGATCTAAGAGAATATTACATGGAGAGGTGGACCTCTCGATTAAAGTGGGTTCGCATATCTTTGAATTTACCTTTTACGTGATGGACATCCTGCCAAACTATTCTTGTCTGTTGGGGCGTCCTAGGATCCATAAGGCAGGCGCTGTCACCTCCACTTTGCACCATAAACTGAAGTATCTGGTAAAAGGAAGGGTTGTTACTGTTTATGGGGAGTTTGATACGATGGGAGAACTGACTTTGGATTTTGCGTTTGTGTTCGCAAATGTTTCGGTTTAGCAAGAGTCGCCACCGACTTTTTATTTTATCCTAAGGAAAGGTCAAAAAGCACAGGAAAGACCTTTGAGATGTTTTCTTGAGTTCGGGGAGTAGATTATAGAAAGGGAAGGTATTATCACCCTTTATATCCATGGTTATTGTTGTACCCCAAAATTTTCCCTCCCATTTCTCATTGATTTCTCATCACAAAGCCCTTGGAGATCAAGGTCCAGTTATGGTTTCATCTGCTCAAGACTTCTCCTTGCACTGTTGACCCAAATTAGGGTTTGTGTTTGCACAGAGATGTTTTGACCTAAATTGCCTAAGATGACTTTCATGCTTCATATTGGACTCCCAAGTTTACCCATACCAAGTTTCAAGTCTTGATTCCAAGTTTTGCCCAATCAATTGGACAGTTGACCTAAAAATCAGCTGTATTAGGGAAAAAGTCAACTGTGGCCAATTGACAGCCAAATCTCATAAAAATTGACCCACATCAACATTATGAACTCACATGGACCATTTGATCAAGTTTGGATCACAATTCCATAAGAAATTTGATCAGATCACCAAAAGGGCAAAATGGTCATTTTTTAGGGTTTTGACTGTACAAAGGCAATTTTTGACTGTTTGACCTAGCCAATGGAAAACCAAGCTCACATATGGACTCAAGGACCCCATGGAATTGTCTTGACATGCTCAACAAGTTCAAAAGATCCCAAATACACAAAATTGACTGTTGAATTTCCTAGTCAATTGATCAATTTTGACTGTATACTGAAAAGTCAAACTTTGACTTTTTGGCCAAAATCAAGAGTCAAGATTCATTTTTCATCAAAACATGCCAAATCATGAAACTTGTTCACCAAGAAATCAAAATTGCAAATTAGGGTTTGAAATGAGAGTTTTTCATAACTTAGAATTTTTCTAAGTTATGAAAAACCCTAATTTTTTCCTAACTTTGCCCCACTTTCTCACCAAGATTCATTTGGATTCAAGCAAAAGTCAAAACATGAAAGTTGTAGCTTATTGCATAATATACAACTTTGATTCACAAAGTTTTCCCAAAAGAAGCTTGTATCTCAAGTTACAATTTTTGGAATAAGGGTACTAAACCATTCTTAACTTAGTGAAATTTTGACCTTTTTAGGCAAGGTTTTTACCTAACTTCAAGACCATTTCTCACATACTTCCCCTTGGAATTTCAATTTGCATTTCAAAGATGGATTGTAGTACACATTCCAAGCTTTCCAAAATATCCAAGAACTCATCAAACAACCTCATGACTTGAGAGAATCGAATTTTGCAACATGGCAAAAAGTCACTTTGATTCATGACCATGTACATGTTCATAACTTGTGCATTTTTTCAAATCAGCATGCTTCCCTTGATTACAGGCCTCTAAACCATCCAACACTCATAAATTTAATGCCAATCCTTTGTGCCAAAGTGTTGTTCTATGATTTCAAACATTACATGCAAGTTTAATCCATTTATGGAAAAAGTGAAATAGCCATTTTTGAAAAGTTAAGCTTTATGTCAAAATGAAAATCCAAGAAGTACATTTGAAATCTCTTTGGCACAAGTTTATTAGTTAATCACTCTGATCAAGACAAGGGTTTGCAGCATGTTTAGGGGGCCTCTACCTGTCTAGAACACAACTTGGCCTTTGCTTGCTTAAGTGTTAAGAAACATAGCATATCACAACACAACTTTCATCTCAGCAAGAGAACCCTTAAGCAAATATTTTGTACACATTCAAGACATCCTAACTGAGCTAGCACACGACCCCAACACCTCCAATACCTCCACAAACTCAAAATCACCATTGAACTGCACAAAAACAGGGCTTGCTGCAGTTTGAGTGCCAACTCTCATCCCTTTCATGCTTTCTTGCTAAAAGCTCATCAAACACATTCCCTAGCATCACTTGAAGCTAACCCAAACATAAAACACGACCTGTAACTCCTCTAGGCAGTTCCACCATTTTCACTTTCTTGTTTTGCAGTTGAAGGTCCATAGCTCGATTCAAGGTGTTTCAAAGCAAAGTAAGCATTGGAATAGCATCACTACACTTCAGGCAAGCTGTACAGATCATCATCTTGCCCTGAAAGCTCCCCCATTGCCAGATAGAACTTCAACTGAACAGGTATCTTTTTGAACTTCTAACTCTTAGTGTAGGCATCATTAGCTCTAAGTTTGTGAATAAGAAGTGTTCTACTCATGCCCCTGAATCTGTACATGCTTTTACTTTTCATTTATTTTGCCTGAGCTATGAGAATTTAAGGTCTGAATATGGAAGAAAAGTTAGGTCAAGATTTGGGAATGTTAAAATTATCTCTCATTTCTGAGAGTTAGGATGAGTTCTTTACATATTTAGAATCGTGATTCAACGCTTAACATTTCTTATGTTGAAAGTTTGTGCAAAAAGTCAAAGAATCCAGATGTTTGAACTTGAGTACAGGCGCGCGTTTTTGGACATCTTTCTGTCCAGAGGTTGAAGAAGAAGCCACATGGGCTGGGCCTGCTTTTGTATTTCTTTTCACACCATATTTTTGCTTTCATACCCCCTGAGCCCATTTTGTTTATTTGCATGATTTTTTGACTTTTCTTTTTTTTATCCTGACTTATTTATTTTTGCTAATAATGTTAAAAACATAAAAAATATTTTTTGCACCATTTTTATATTTTTTAGGTATTTATTTGTTTATATGGACATTTGTACATAAATATATATATATATATATATATATATATATATATATATATATATATATATATATATATATATATATATATATATATATATATATATATATATATATATATATATATATATATATATATATATATATATATATATATATATATATATATATATATATATATACTATTATTTAGAAAAACTAGAAAAAAAATGCAAATATATTTTATTTCTGATTTTTATTTCATTTTCTCTTTTGAAAACATTTTGTATCAAAAAATATTTTTTTTATAAATATTAAATATTATTATTTTGTATATATAATATTTGTTTAGTAAATAATAAAGATATTTATATATATTAGTATATTTAGGTAAATAATACAAAAAATATATACATTTTTTTATTTTATTAATATTTGACCTCAAAAAAATACTTTTTATAAATATACTTCATTTTATTTTATTTCTTGTATATAATAAATAAATACTTGTATAAATTAAATAATATATATATTTACTTAATAAAAATTAGGGTTTTACCCTTAAAATACAAAAACTCCAAAAAATGTTACTTTTTTATTTTATTCATTTTTGTGCATTGAACATAAAAAATATCCTTTTTCCATACATATGAAAACCCTTTTTGCATTTTGCATCTTTATTTTATTTTCCATTTAATTTATGCAATTAATTATTTTGTAAATATTCCAAAATTGATGTAATAGCTAGGTTTAAATTCCTTGTCTAAATATCCCCCCATTTGAACATTTGTACCCCCCTTCCCATATTGTGTTGTAATAGTGTAGGAATTTTACTTTTCGCACTTTAACGCTTTCTAAATATACCATGCTAGAATTAGGGTTTGTATGCAAATAAAACGAACAAAATAGTTTAACCTAATTTCAAGATAATCAAGCATGAAAATGGACAACACATATCACACTTGCACCCCTAGGGTATTCCACTTGTTGCCTTCAATAAATGGGCCATATTGCATGTTAGGTTTCTTTGGGCAAAAACAAAGCAAACAATCAAATGATCATAGTCCCTCGATGACGCTTTCGAAAAGTTGCCTAAAATGATCAAGTCCCTTTCAAAGAAAAATTTCCCAAAGATACTTAGCACTATTGCAACTATGGTCTAAACGATGACCCGTGCCCGTCCCTTTCACATCCTAACACAAGATTGTCCACCAAATGCAATGGTGGAACAAAATTGTCAAAAGGGTTAAAACATAGCATAAATCTTTGAGAACTTTAGGGTAGATAGCTCTTAAGTACTTGTCAACTTGCAAAATAAAACACTTGCCTATTTTCAAACCACACCTTACTACACTTTCAAAACAAACTTTCAAAAAACCCTTGAAACATCTTTTCAAAAAGACAAACACCTTTTGTAAAACATTCGAGTAAAGAATTGTTACAAGGGTAGCCTATACAAGGCATCTTTTTCAAAACACTTTCAAAACCACGCACAAAGCACCATTTCAAACAATTGGAAACCAAGGCAAGTTGATCTAAGCAAGTACCTAAGAGCCCATGGATAACCATGGATAGAAAGGGTGCTAATACCTTCCCTTTCTATAATCTACTCCCCGAACCCAAGAAAAATCTCAAAGGTTTTTGCTGTGCTTTTTAAACCTTTCCTTAGGATAAAATAAAAAGTCGGTGGCAACTCTTGCTCAATCGAAACATTTGCGAAAACAAACGCAAAACCATAGTCAGTTCTCCCATCGTATCACAGAACTGGCGACTCTGCTGGGGAGAATTTTAAAAGTAGAGTAACCTTAGGGCTTAGATCACCCTCTTGCATGACTAATTATTTGAATTGATTGCTTTATATCTTGGCTCTATTGTTTGGGTTTGCAATCCTACACCCGGATTTTAGGAAACATTCATAGATAGCAATACGTTGTGGAAACTGTGCGGGGTATACCGACACGGTCGAAGCAATAGCTATATTAGTGCGACATATTTGTGAGTACCGGTAACCCTTGAGTTCAATCAAGGAGAGTACGGGGCCACTGAGTGATGTCACTAAGCACTAATGACCTAGAACCTTACTTTACCATCTTGGCCTTTTATTAGGGGTAGTGAGATGACTGGCTTTGGTGCAGTCTGAAGTTGGTAGATACTCGATACTACACTCATTGAGGGTTGTTTTCTTGGAATATTTTGGTCGCTAGTTAAGTGGATAAACCAAAACAATGAACGATGAAAACAATCCAGTGATATTGAGCTCCTTAGAACCCGATTACTATGTATAGGACAGGTTTTTAAGCCAACTACACTCAAGAGGGTACTTACCTATGAAACCCCATGCAAGCCTGAAACTAGGGTTTGGTGTGAATTGCTTGTACATATGTTTTGTGCATACATCATAAACATCATAAAACATCATATGCATTCACTAACCATTTCAAGGATTTGGATCTTCATCTTTGTTCTTATTTTGTAGGTCATGGAAATTCCTCGCAGAAAAACCATTCAAGTCAACCTTGTGAGAATCTCTCCTCAACTCAAGGAGCTCACCTCAAGAATTCCGAAAAGCTCATCCTTCAGTGAAAGACATGGTAGACTGCTCAGCTTAGTCAACACCAACATTGATGAAGACATGATGAAAGTGTTATTCCAGTTCTTTGACCCTCTTCACCACTGTTTCACTTTCCCTGATTACCAGTTGGTGCCCACTTTGGAGGAGTTTTCTCAACTCCTGAGAATTCCTATCCTTAATCAACTACCCTTCAACGGTACGGAAAAGGAACCAAAGCCAGAAGATGTTGCTCGAGCATTACATCTACAACCATCCGACATCAAGGGGCATTGGGAAACCAGAAGCAGCGTCAAAGGATTCTTAGCAAAATTCTTGTTTGAGAAGGCGCAAGAGTGTTGGAATTCATTGGACCTACAAGCCTTCGAAGAGATTGTGGCACTCCTTATCTATGGGTTGGTCCTATTTCCAAATTCTGACCAATTGGTAGATGTCAACGCTGTCAAAATCTTCTTGTCCAGAAATCCAATACCAACATTGCTTGGGGACATTCTTCACTCATTTTACACACGAACAATGAGAAAGAGGGGTGTTCTCATGTGCTGTACTCCTCTCCTTGCAAGGTGGTTTATTTCGCACCTTCCACAATCTGTCTTGAAGAATGACCAAGGCTCAAGGTGGTCCCAACGGTTAATGACTCTTACTCACTCTGATGTACATTGGTGTTCTCGGTCCAGAGAAAATGTCATCATCGTCGATCGTTGTGGAGAGTTTCCTAATGTTCCTTTACTTGGAATCAGAGGAGGTATCACCTACAACCCTTGCCTAGCTTTGAGGCAATTTGGATATGCACGGAGGGATGGCCCTCACGACATGTTGATTCCTGACCTAGTTTTTGACTTCGACAATGATGCGCAAGGACTTTGCCAAAGATTCATCAGAGCTTGGGGGAGGCCCAACAAGGTTGATAGCAAGACACTGGGACACAAGAACTCCATCCCTCTTGAGCCTTATCTCAAGTGGGTACGAGCCCGAGCCCAGAGTCTAATGATGCCTTATCCTCATGTTCTCCCTGTGATTAAAGAGCCCGTCAAGGAAGGAGAGGTTCCCTACACCATCCTACATCCTGACATGCCTACATCGTGGGAGGAAATGCAGAAAAGTTGGATTCAGCTCAAGGAGGAACGAAACACTTTTGAAGCCAGCTTCTACGCCAGCGAGAAGAAGGTTTTAGAGCTTACCCGCCGAATCCATGAGCAAGAGGCCCTCAACACCTACATTGCGCCAAAGAGGATGCGCAACGTCTTTTTGCCTTGAGAAGTTGTTTTTGTAATATTTGGCCCATAGGGCATTTATGTACTAACAAATTTCTTCTTATTAATATGACGTGCGTTCTTTTTTGTCTGCAACAATTTTGAATATTCTAAATCCTTGAATGCATTTCATACATAAGCATACCATTCATCATGTGCATAAGCAGGTCTCACGCCAGGTTTCCTTATCTGTCTGTTGTTTATTTCAGTAGGATGGATCTCGAGCAAACAGTCAAAGACCTGCAAGCTCAAAATGCACAGTTCCAGCAACTCCTGATGACCTTGGCTAAGGGTCAGGAGGATCTCAAGACCTTGCTGGGGAATAAAGACCCAGTGAAAAAGAAGAAAAAGAGACTCGGAGTGGCTACTTTAGGGAGAAGATTTGAAGGAGAGGCCAGGAGAGTGCTTGAATTTCCTCCTACTTCTGATGAAGGGACCAGTAAAGGAGGTGGGGCTGCGGTACCTTCCGAGTCCGATGTGGAAGAAGAGGAGGTCGAAGAGGATGAAGACTACTCTGATCAACAATACCCTCCAGCTGATGATAAATACAAAGGGCTAGAAGACAGGTTGGTCGCCATGGAATTACAAAGAGTACCGGGTTTGGATTTTGAAGACTTGGGTTTGGTTGTCGGGATTGTGATTCCCCCAAAGTTCAAAGTGCCAGTGTTTGTGAGGTATGATGGGCTGTCCTGTCCAAAAATGCATCTCAGGTCCTACGTGAGAAAGATTCAACCCTATACGGCAGATAAAAACCTGTGGATTCATTTCTTTCAAGACAGCCTTTCTGGAGCTCAGTTGGAGTGGTTTTATCAGCTAGAGGGAACCAGCGTCCGAAATTGGGAAGACTTGGCCACCGCTTTTTACAAACAATACCAGTATAATTCTGACCTTGCTCCTACTCGTACCCAACTTCAGGGTATGTCACTAGGAACAGGCGAGGGATTCAAAGAATATGCACAAAAATGGAGGGATTTAGCTGGCAGGGTGCAGCCTCCTTTAACCGACCGCGAACTTGTTGATATGTTTCTTGGGACCCTATCCGGGCAATTTTTCAATCATCTAATTGGTAACTCTTCCGCGGGGTTTACCGATTTGATCTTAACAGGAGAAAGAATAGAAGCTGGTATCAAGTCAGGAAAGATTCAGAAGGGTGTTGCTGCAAGTGTTGAGAATAAGCCTTTTAAGAAGGAAACGGTTGTGGTATATTCTCAGAGAAGAGCAGGGAAGACTGAGCGCCGACCGACAGTGGGGGCCGTAATGATTCAAAACCCTTCAAGTGAGCAGCCTCGCTATAACCAGTCCAGACCAAATCAGCAACGGGTGGAACGGCCACAACGGCAGTTCACCCGCATTAATATGACTCCAGCGCAAGTGCTTCCCCATCTGTTAAAGTTGAATCTCGCCACTATCAAGGAGGCACCAAAGAATGTGAATACGTCCTCTCCACTTTATCATCCTAATGCTAAATGCACTTACCATTCTGACAGTGTCGGGCACGACACCAATGATTGTTGGGCACTCAAGCATAAAATCCAAGACCTGATAGAGGCGAAGGAGGTGGAGTTTGACGCTCCGGAGAAGCCTAATGTGATATCTGCTCCCATGCCGAAGCACGGCCGAAATGTCAATGCCATTGAAGAAGATTTGTATGTTGCTGATGTTAATGATCTGATAACTCCTTTGTTAACCATTAAGTTGAATCTGTTAAGGGTCGGGATCTTCCCGGGATGTAAAGAAGACTGCTATTGTTGTTACTCTCTGCAATTTGATTGTCCGTTACTGAAGAAAGGCATCCAAGGCCTTATGGATAGTCGACAAATTTTGTTTGAAAAAGTTTCTACTACTCTAACCCATACTGAAGATGTCTCAATCATAACCATTCATGCCAATCTTTCCAAGGCCGTCAGAAAGCCTGTTAAGATTACACCAGCTACGAAATCTGTTCCTTTGAAGATAACAATGCCAGGGCCTGTCCCCTATGTTTCTGAGAAGTCGATACCATGGAACTACGGCGGCAACGTCTACTACCATGGTATTAAACAAATCGAAATAACTGAAGAAAGTTCGGATGATGAAGAAGCCAGCATTGGTAACATTGCAGGCACGAGCAAAATCACCAGGAGCGGGAGAATATTTTCTCCAGAGATTGCCCCTCCAAGAGCAATCTTTGGACCCTCATCTGCCGACAAGGTCATCCCTGCACCAATAAAACTCTCTGCTAGAACTCCTTTGATTGAGGATGTTGTTGTTCCTAGTACTGTCCCTCCTACCGCTGCTGACAAAGGTAAGGGAGTCCAAGATGAGCTCGTCAGGACGAGGGCTCAACCCTAGGTCATCCCGGAGACCTCCAAGAAGGAAATGGATGAGATTTTGAGGATAATCAAAAGGAGTGATTACGATGTGGTAGAACAACTGGGGAAAACCCCCTCAAAGATCTCCATGCTGGCATTGCTACTTTGCTCAGAAGCGCACGCTAAAGCCCTGATAAAATTCCTGAAGGCAGCCCATGTGCCCCAGGAAACCTCTGCGGATCAATTTCAAAATTGCGTGGCTAGCCTTACTGCGGATAATGGATTAGGTTTCTCTGATGCCGACCTAACTCCTAAAGGTAGAAACCACAATGATGCTTTGCACATTTCAGTCGAGTGCCGAGGAACTACTCTCGCACATGTCTTGGTCGACACTGGTTCGTCGCTGAATGTACTGCCTAAGAAGGCCTTGGACCGGCTAGATTTTGAAGGGTTGGAGTTGAAGCAGAGTGATATTGTTGTCAGAGCTTTCGATGGTTCGAAGAGAATGGTCCATGGGGAGGTTGAAATTCCCATCAAGATAGGCACTGAGGTGTTTAAATCCACTTTCTATATGATGGACATCCGTCCGTCATACTCTTGCTTGCTGGGTAGGCCTTGGATACACCATGCTGGGGCAGTCACCTCCTCCTTACATCATATGTTGAAGTATCCTATCAAGGGAAAGATTATTACTGTCCATGGTGAAGAGGAGTACATGATTAGCAACTTGAATTCTTTCCGGTATGTGGAGGTAGAAGGAGAGTTCATTGAGACGCCTTTTCAGCATTTCGAAGAAGTCCTTCCGGAAATAACAATAGCAAAGTTGGCAGCTGAGACACCGAGGCAGATGGCCAGGATGGCATCTCTGGAGGACGCAAGGGCCGCGATAAAGGAAGGGAAGAATTCAGCATGGGGGCAGTTACCTGACATTCCCCATAAAACAAACAAATTTGGATTAGGGTTCACTACCGCAGGCCTGAAAGCTATGCGCCGTACGAAGATTGAAAGAGCGCCAGTCAAAATTTCTCCCTATGAAATCAACGCTTTGGAGGACGAAGACAAGGAGAGCAACATCGAAGAGTGGATTTACCCAACTGTCAAAGGAGGATTGAGCAACTGGGAGGCAAAAGACTTTGTCCCCATCACTTTTATTCATCAGTAATTTATCTGTTAAACATTTCCTATTTGGTCTGTAATATTTATTTTCAAACAATCCGTACACTATCTTTTCACCTCATGCCTTGCCCGGGGCATGTAGGTCCATTTGTAAGGGTTTTGATTATTTTTCATATCCATATGCCATGTTTAATGATTCATTGGACGTTTTTCATTTGATAAACTGCTTGTGTTCATTTTCTTTCCTTTTGCATTTTTTGTTTAAGGATGGTTATCCCTTACACACACCCACACTCACCAATGCAGGTACCCATCCACTCCGGATTCCATGGGTGACTATTCTGCTATATCCTTCAATAACTCTGAAGATCTGGTCAATCAAGCCGAGTGTGAAGATGACGAAGGTTGTGAAGTACCAGGGGAACTAGCCAGACTTCTACAGCAAGAGGAAAGGGCCATCTTACCGCACGAAGAGTCATTGGAAACTGTCAACTTAGGGACCGAGGAAGACCGGAAGGAGGTGCAAGTGGGTGCCAATCTGGAATCAAGTGTCAAGGAACGCCTGATACAGTTGTTGAATGAGTATGTTGAAATCTTCACTTGGTCTTATGAAGACATGCCGGGTTTAGACACAGACATCGTGGTTCACCGTCTCCCCACAAGAGAGGACTGTCCACCGATCAAGCAAAAAGTTCGCCGAATGAGGCCTGACATGTCTGAAAAGATCAAAGCAGAAGTAATGAAGCAATTCGACGCTGGCTTTCTGGCTGTTACGTCTTATCCTCAATGGGTCGCTAACATTGTGCCAGTACCTAAGAAAGATGGCAAAGTCAGGATGTGTGTGGACTACCGGGATTTGAATAGGGCCAGCCCCAAAGATGATTTTCCACTTCCACACATTGACATTTTGATCGATAATACAGCTCAGCATAAAGTGTTTTCCTTCATGGATGGATTCTCGGGCTACAATCAAATCAAAATGGCCCCCGAGGATATGGAGAAAACAACTTTTGTCACACAATGGGGCACTTTCTGTTACAAGGTGATGTCGTTCGGGCTGAAGAACGCAGGGGCAACTTATCAACGCGCCATGGTAGCTTTGTTTCATGATATGATACATCATGAGATTGAAGTTTACGTAGACGATATGATAGCTCGGTCACAAACAGAGGAAGAGCACCTTGAACATCTAGAAAAGCTGTTTGCCAGATTGAAAGAATACAAACTCAGGCTGAATCCAAGTAAGTGCACTTTTGGAGTTAGGTCTGGTAAACTCCTGGGATTCATTGTAAGCAACAAAGGCATTGAAGTCGATCCAGCAAAAGTGAAAGCAATACAAGAGATGCCTGCTCCCCGTACTGAAAAGGAGGTTAGAGGATTCTTGGGGCGCTTGAACTATATTGCCAGATTCATCTCGCATCTGACTTCTACCTGTGAGCCAATTTTCAAACTCTTGAAGAAAGATCAGGTAGTTGAATGGAACGACGATTGCCAAACTGCTTTTGATAAAATCAAGGAGTATTTGCTAGAACCTCCTATTCTGATGCCACCCGTCGAAGGAAGACCATTGATCATGTATCTAACCGTCTTGGATAACTCAATGGGGTATGTTTTGGGCCAGCATGACGAGTCTGGTCGAAAAGAGCATGCTATTTATTACCTTAGCAAAAAGTTTACCGACTGTGAGACTCGCTACTCACTGCTCGAGAAAACTTGCTGCGCTTTGGTATGGCCTGCTCGCCGACTAAGACAGTATATGTTGACTCATACTACCTTGTTGATTTCCAAAATGGATCCCATCAAGTATATCTTCGAAAAGCCCGCTTTATCTGGAAGGATAGCTAGATGGCAAATGATCCTAACAGAGTATGACATCCAGTACACCACCCAAAAAGCTATAAAAAGGAGTGTACTAGCTGACCATCTGGCTCATCAAGCTATCGAAGATTATCAACCCATGAGATTTGACTTCCCAGACGAAGACATCATGAATTTGGACAACATTGAAGGTAACGGACCGTATGACGGACCCGAAAAGGGATCCCGATGGACCCTGTACTTTGATGGTGCTTCAAACGCACTTGGAAATGGTATCGGCGCAGTACTCATTTCTCCGGAAGGCTGTCACACACCTTTCACGGCCCGACTTTGCTTTAGCTGCACAAACAACATGGCTGAATACGAAGCTTGCATCTTTGGTCTCAAGGCCGCTATAGACTTGGGGATCAAATCTTTGATCGTATTTGGGGACTCGGCTTTAGTTATCAGTCAAATCAAAGGAGAGTGGGATACCAAGCATCCTAATCTTATCCCATACAAAGAACATGTCCTGACATTGTTGCCTCATTTCGAGCAAATTACCTTCGAGCATTTCCCGCGAGAAGAGAATCAGCTAGCAGATGCCCTAGCTACAATGTCCTCCATGTTTAAACTCAACTGGGATAACGAGGCTCCCCAAATCACCATCGAGCGAATGGATGAACCTGCGCATTGTCATGAGATTAATACCGAAGAAGTAATGGAGCAACCCTGGTTCCATGAAATCAAAAGGTATCTCGAGACTAGAGATTATCCCGAAGGAGATTCCGTGAATGACAAGAAGTTCTTAAGGAAATTTGCTGCTAAGTTCTTCCTGAGAAACGGCATGCTTTACAAACGAAGCCATGATTGTGTATTACTCCGATGTGTAGACAAAGCTGAAGCAGAGTTGACCATGACTGATATACACAGCAGCACATTTGGCACTCACTTGAGTGGGCATACAATGGCTAAGAAGATCCTAAGGGCAGGCTATTACTGGTCTACCATGGAAGCTGATTGCCATCAACATTCTTGTACTTGCCACAAATGTCAAGTCTATGCTGACAGAGTTCATATCCCTCCGGTTCCTCTCAATGTTCTGACTGCTCCGTGGCCATTTGCAATGTGGGGCATTGACATGATTGGAGAGATCAAGCCCACGGCCTCCAACGGACATCGCTTCATCCTGGTGGCCATTGACTATTTCACCAAATGGGTCGAAGCAGCTTCCTTCGCCTCTGTTACTAAAAATGTGGTTGCCCGCTTTATCAAGCAAAATCTCATCTGTCGGTATGGTGTTCCAGACAGGATCATCACAGACAACGGTACAAATCTGAATAACACTATGATCACCGCTCTATGCGAACAGTTCAAGATTTATCATCACAATTCATCTCCCTATCGGCCGAAGATGAACGGTGCTGTTGAAGCTGCGAACAAAAACATTAAGAAGATCATTCAGAAAATGACAATCACTTACAAAGACTGGCATGAGATGTTACCGTTTGCTCTGCATGGATACCGTACGAAGGCACGTACTTCAACCGGGGAAACCCCATTTTCTTTGGTATATGGCATGGAAGCTGTCCTGCCTATGGAGGTTCAGATTCCTTTTCTAAGGATTATGAAGGATACAGGTTTGAATGAAGATGATTGGATGCAGACCCGACTTGATCAACTCAATCTGATCGACGAGAAGCGACTCGCTGCTATATGCCATGGTCAGGCGTATCAAAAGCGGATGATCAAGGCCTTCAATAAGAAAGTCAGACGTCAAGTGTATCAAGTCAGAGATCTCGTAATCAAGCGGATTATCTTGCCGCAAAGTGATCCCAGGGGCAAATGGACTCCTACATACGAAGGACCATTTGTGATCAAGAGCATATTTTCTGGTGGTGCAATGATTCTGACCACCATGGACGGTGACGATTTGCCGCACCCTGCGAACGCAGACATAGTCAAAAGATACTACGCATAAAATAACCCGACAAGTCGAAAACCCGAAAGGGCGGCTTGGGCAAAAATGGGCATCCCGGTGAACCGAAAACCCGAAAGGGCGGTTCAGGCAAAAGTTAGGGATAAAAATAAAAAAAATCTGTACACCCGGCAAGTCGAAAACCCGAAAGGGCGGCTTGGGAAAAAAGGGGTTTCCCGGTGGATCGAAAACCCGAAAGGGCGATTCAGGAAAAAGTTAGGGAATTAAAGCGTATGACTATGTCTCGTCGGATCACTTCAAGGACAATCTCTTCATCAACCAGTTCAAGGCTCCTAATCAATCTAGTCATCGGCAGGCGAAGCATTGAATGGACAGATATTCAGAGTTGTGAAGGCTATAGCGGAATGAAATCCCATGGAATTATTTCACACAGCCATCTTTATTTTGTATAAATTTTTCAATATTTACGACGAAATCCTCTTACTAGGGTGGTTGTCTCCTTTGTACAAATATACTCATAAAAAAAGTTAATACAAATACTTTTCCCAGAAATTTGTGTCATTTCCTTTTCTTTTCTCTTGCACTATTTGTTTTATTTTTGAGAAACGTCCAATGTTTTGTTAAATAGGCATATGCATTTGAACATAATCATTTCCTTATGAATCAAGAAAGAGGATTACTGATAGGTTGAAGATACAGTTGGATATCTTGATACCCTTTCAAAGGAAACCCCCCAGGAGATTTGGAATCCATATCCCCCAGCAAGTCTTGAGGCTTATCCCTAGTAGATTCTGGAAGCTTATCCCCTGCAGAGTACGGACGTCTCTCCCGAGCTTTATTCAAGGTTATTCCTCACAAGGGCTTATAACTGGGTTATCCTCAGCTTATTGCCACGGAAGATCGCACTCGCCAAATTTATTCCTATCCCCAGCGGATTTCATCAAAGTTCCCCAGCATAACTTATCAATACAATCCCCAGAGGAGTTTATCTTTGTTATCCCCAGCCAGAGAACCTTCCAGAAGCTCAATTCCCCTCAGAGTTTAAGTTTCGGTATTCCCGGCAGAGTTAAAGCTTCAAATTATCAAGTCCCCAGCGGAGCCAGACTAGTGAACCTTCTCCCCACGGAATTTTGGGAGGGAAAATCTTGAGTTCCCCAGTGAAGTCGCCAGAAATACTGCCCACCAAACTGAAGATTCTCAGTATTACCTCCCTAGCATGAGTCTATTAGATTGGAACTCCCCAGTAGAAGTCATCAGGAATTCTCCAGAAGATTGGTATGCAACCCAAGCTCTTTATTCTCCAGCAACAACCAGGAATTATTCTTCCCAGCAGCAGTCAAGATACTTTCATCTTCAGCCATCTCGGATTCATCTATCCTTTGCAAGATAGCTCATCAGCTTACATGCGCATTCATTTACATTCATATCATATAACATACGTTGAATCATGCATCATGACATTGCATACAACTAACTCTTTACCTTTTCAGGTAAGACCAGTCGACAGACTAAAATCATTATCTCCCGAGATTCCTTCCAGGAATAGTTCAGATATGATCCAGATATGGCAACATTCTAATGCTTATTCCAGATTTATCCAAATGCAGTTTACACGAGCTCATCATCAGGGAACCCTACACCGGTTCCCCCTCCAACTCCAAGACTTCTGAAAACAGTTTATGGATTCTTCCCAACAACGGATGTTAATCTATCGCTTGTTCAGACTCTTCTCAACTTTTGAAAACAGTTTACGGACGCTTCCCAACAACGGATGCTGCTCTATTGCTTATTCAACTCCAGGATTTCTGAAAACAGTTCACGAGTTCTCCAAGTAACGGATGTTAACCTATCGCTTGTTCAGATTCTTCTCCAGACTTCTGAAAACAGTTCACGGATTCTTCCCAACAACGGATGTTAATTTATCGCTTGTTCAGATGCAACATTTGAAAACAGTTTACGGACGCTTCCCAACAACGGATGCTGCTCTATTGCTTATTCAACTCCAAGACTTCTGAAAACAGTTTACGGATGCCTCCAGATACGGATGTCAATCTATTGCTTATTCAGACCCCAGCTCGAAGATGGTCCTAAACATGGACACCTTTCTGATACTCCTTCCAGATGGCATCTTTAAGCCCATCCCCGACAAGTTTCTGTCACTCCTCCCGATGGCATCGTTAAGCCCATCTCCAAATGGCATCTCTAAGCCCATTCCCACATCCCTTGCTTTGACGAGTGCAAATTTAAGGGCACTCTAGTGTCCAATCTCCTTTTACCCTCGAGTCACGAAAGGCAAACTTGCCAATCTAACTCTTCGGATTCAAGAAGATTGAACAGGGGCAACTGTTGTACCCCAAAATTTTCCCTCCCATTTCTCATTGATTTCTCATCACAAAGCCCTTGGAGATCAAGGTCCAATTAGGGTTTCATCTGCTCAAGACTTCTTGCACTGTTGACCCAAATTAGGGTTTGTGTTTGCACAGAGATGTTTTGACCTAAATTGCCTAAGATGACTTTCATGCTTCATATTGGACTCCCAAGTTTACCCATACCAAGTTTCAAGTCTTGATTCCAAGTTTTGCCCAATCAATTGGACAGTTGACCTAAAAATCAACTGTATTGGGGGAAAAGTCAACGGTGGCCAATTGACAGTCAAATCTCATAAAAATTGACCCACATCAACATTATGAACTCACATGGACCATTTGATCAAGTTTGGATCACAATTCCATAAGAAATTTGATCAGATCACCAAAAGGGCAAAATGGTCATTTTTTAGGGTTTTGACTGTACAAAGGCAATTTTTGATTGTTTGACCTAGCCAATGGCAAACCAAGCTCACATATGGACTCAAGGACCCCATGAAATTGTCTTGACATGCTCAACAAGTTCAAAAGATCCCAAATACACAAAATTGACAGTTGAATTTCCCAGTCAATTGATCAATTTTGACTGTATACTAAAAAGTCAAACTTTGACTTTTTGGCCAAAATTAAGAGTCAAGATTCATTTTTCATCAAAACATGCCAAATCATAAAACTTGTTCACCAAGAAATCAAAATTGCAAATTAGGGTTTGAAATGAGAGTTTTTCATAACTTAGAATTTTTCTAAGTTATGAAAAACCCTAATTTTTTCCTAACTTTGCCCCACTTTCTCACCAAGATTCATTTGGATTCAAGCAAAAGTCAAAACATGAAAGTTGTAGCTTATTGCATAATATACAACTTTGATTCACAAAGTTTTCCCAAAAGAAGCTTGTATCTCAAGTTACAATTTTTGGAATAAGGGTACTAAACCATTCTTAACTTAGTGAAATTTTGACCTTTTTAGGCAAGGTTTTTACCTAACTTCAAGACCATTTTTCACATACTTCCCCTTGGAATTTCAATTTTCATTTCAAATATGGATTGTAGTACACATTCCAAGCTTTCCAAAATGTCCAAGAACTCATCAAACAACCTCATGACTTGAGAGAATCGAATTTTGCAATATGGCAAAAAGTCACTTTGATTCATGACCATGTACATGTTCATAACTTGTGCATTTTTTCAAATCAGCATGCTTCCCTTGATTACAGGCCTCTAAACCATCCAACACTCATAAGTTTAATGCCAATCCTTTGTGCCAAAGTGTTGTTCTATGAGTTCAAACATTACATGCAAGTTTAATCCATTTATGGAAAAAGTGAAATAGTCATTTTTGAAAAGTTAAGCTTTATGTCAAAATGAAAATCCAAGAAGTACATTTGAAATCTCTTTGGCATAAGTTTATGAGTTAATCACTCTGATCAAGACAAGGGTTTGCAGCATGTTTAGGGGGCCTCTATCTGTCTAGAACACAACTTGGCCTTTGCTTGCTTAAGTGTTAAGAAACATAGCATATCACAACACAACTTTCATCTCAGCAAGAGAACCCTTAAGCAAATATTTTGTACACATTCAAGACATCCTAACTGAGCTAGCACACGACCCCAACACCTCCAATACCTCCACAAACTAAAAATCACCATTGAACTGCACAAAAACAGGGCTTACTGCAGTTTGAGTGCCAACTCTCATCCCTTTCATGCTTTCTTGCTAAAAGCTCATCAAACACATTCCCTAGCATCACTTGAAGCTAACCCAAACATAAAACACGACCTGTAACTCCTCTAGGCAGTTCCACCATTTTCACTTTCTTGTTTTGCAGTTGAAGGTCCATAGCTCGATTCAAGGTGTTTCAAAGCAAAGTAAGCATTGGAATAGCATCACTACACTTCAGGAAAGCTGTACAGATCATCATCTTGCCCTGAAAGCTCCCTCATTGCCAGATAGAACTTCAACTGAACAGGTATCTTTTTGAACTTCTAACTCTTAGTGTAGGCATCATTAGCTCTAAGTTTGTGAATAAGAAGTGTTCTACTCATGCCCCTGAATCTGTACATGCTTTTAGTTTTCATTTATTTTGCCTGAGCTATGAGAATTTAAGGTCTGAATATGGAAGAAAAGTTAGGTCAAGATTTGGGAATGTTAAAATTCTCTCTCATTTCTGAGAGTTAGGATGAGTTCTTTACATATTTAGAATCGTGATTCAATGCTTAACATTTCTTATGTTGAAAGTTTGTGCAAAAAGTCAAAGAATCCAGATGTTTGAACTTGAGTACAGGCGCGCGTTTTTGGACATCTTTCTGTCCAGAGGTTGAAGAAGAAGCCACATGGGCTGGGCCTGCTTTTGTATTTCTTTTCACACCATATTTTTGCTTTCATACCCCCTGAGCCCATTTTGTTTATTTGCATTATTTTTTGACTTTTCTTTTTTTTATCCTGACTTATTTATTTTTGCTAATAATGTTAAAAACATAAAAAATATTTTTTACACCATTTTTATATTTTTTAGGTATTTATTTGTTTATATGGACATTTGTACATAAATATATATATATATATATATATATATATATATATATATATATATATATATATATATATATATATATATATATATATATATATATATATATATATATATATATATATATATATATATATATATATATATATATATATACTATTATTTAGAAAAACTAGAAAAAAAATGCAAATATATTTTATTTCTGATTTTTATTTCATTTTCTCTTTTGAAAACATTTTGTATCAAAAAATATTTTTTTTTATAAATATTAAATATTATTATTTTGTATATATAATATTTGTTTAGTAAATAATAAAGATATTTATATATATTAGTATATTTAGGTAAATAATACAAAAAATATATACATTTTTTTATTTTATTAATATTTGACCTCAAAAAATTACTTTTTATAAATATACTTCATTTTATTTTATTTTTTGTATATAATAAATAAATACTTGTATAAATTAAATAATATATATATTTACTTAATAAAAATTAGGGTTTTACCCTTAAAATACAAAAACTCCAAAAAATGTTACTTTTTTATTTTATTCATTTTTGTTTATTGAACATAAAAAATATCCTTTTTCCATACATATGAAAACCCTTTTTGCATTTTGCATCTTTATTTTATTTTCCATTTAATTTATGCAATTAATTATTTTGTAAATATTCCAAAATTGATGTAATAGCTAGGTTTAAATTCCTTGTTTAAATATCCCCCCATTTGAACATTTGTACCCCCCTTCCCATATTGTGTTGTAATAGTGTAGGAATTTTACTTTTCGCACTTTAACGCTTTCTAAATATACCATGCTAGAATTAGGGTTTGTATGCAAATAAAACGAACAAAATATGTTTAACCTAATTTCAAGATAATCAAGCATGAAAATGGACAACACATATCACACTTGCACCCCTAGGGTATTCCACTTGTTGCCTTCAATAAATGGGCCATATTGCATGTTAGGTTTCTTTGGGCAAAAACAAAGCAAACAATCAAATGATCATAGTCCCTCGATGACGCTTTCGAAAAGTTGCCTAAAATGATCAAGTCCCTTTCAAAGAAAAATTGCCCAAAGATACTTAGCACTATTGCAACTATGGTCTTAACGATGACCCGTGCCCGTCCCTTTCACATCCTAACACAAGATTGTCCACCAAATGCAATGGTGGAACAAAATTGTCAAAAGGGTTAAAACATAGCATAAATCTTTGAGAACTTTAGGGTAGATAGCTCTTAAGTACTTGTCAACTTGCAAAATAAAACACTTGCCTATTTTCAAACCACACCTCACTACACTTTCAAAACAAACTTTCAAAAAACCCTTGAAACATCTTTTCAAAAAGACAAACACCTTTTGTAAAACATTCGAGTAAAGAATTGTTACAAGGGTAGCCTATACAAGGCATCTTTTTCAAAACACTTTCAAAACCACACACAAAGCACCATTTCAAACAATTGGAAACCAAGGCAAGTTGATCTAAGCAAGTACCTAAGAGCCCATGGATAACCATGGATAAAAAGGGTGCTAATACCTTCCCTTTCTATAATCTACTCCCCGAACCCAAGAAAAATCTCAAAGGTTTTTGCTGTGCTTTTTAAACCTTTCCTTAGGATAAAATAAAAAGTCGGTGGCGACTCTTTCTCAACCGAAACATTTGCGAAAACAAACGCAAAACCATAGTCAGTTCTCCCACCGTATCACAGTTATCAATGGGCTCTTAGTTACTTGCTTAGATCACTTGCCTTTGCTTTTCAATTGTTTGAAATGGTGCTTTGTGTGTGTGCTTTTGAAAAAATGTTTTGAGAAAAGATGCCTTGTCTAGGCAACCTTTGTAATGATTCTTGTTTGAATATATACAAAGGTGTATGTCTTTTTTGAAAAGATATTCCAATGTTTTGAAAGTAGTTTTGAAATTGTTTTGAAGTTGTGTTTGTGAAGTGTGTTTGAAAATGGCAAGGATGTTTTGCAAGATTTTGATCAAGTAACTAAGAGTTTGTCTACCCTATTTTACTCAAAGATCTTTCTTATGTTTTTAACCTTTTTAATAGTGTTGTTTCACCATTGTATTTGGTGATCAACCTTGTGTTAGGATGTTAAACGGGACAGGAAGGGGTCATCGTATAGACCATGATAGCAATTGTGTCAAGTGTTTTTGGCAAATTTTTGAGGGACTTGATCATTTTGTTTAGGCAACTCAGATAGCGTCATCGAGGGACTATGATCTTTTGTTTTGTTTTTATTTTGCCAAAGTACTTGACATGCAACCATGGCCCATTTTTGAAGGCAACAAGTGGATTGTAACCCTAGGGGTGCAAGTGTGCATTGTGTTTGTTTTTCATGCATTGTTATCTTTGGATTAGGTCAAGCTAATTGTTACTTTGATTTTTCGCATACAAAACCCTAAGTCTAATCATGGCATAATTGAAAGTTTAAAGGTGCGAGAATTTAAATCCTACACTATTACAATATGATATAGGGAGGGGGTACAAATTTGAATTGGGGATTATTTTGCAAGAAATTAAATTCTAAATTATTACAACCAAATCGAATGTACAAGGCATAATATTAAATATACAATATCTAAATAAATACAATAAATATTAAATAAAGCATATTATGCAAAAATGTTTTTATGTATGACAAAGTATTTTTAATGTGAGATGTAAATAAAAACAAAAAGTTAATTTCAATTATTTATTATTTAGGGCAAAAACCCTAATTTCTTAAATAATTTGTATTATTTATTATTTATATACAATAATGTATTAATTTGTACAAAAATATAAGTATATTGAAAAAAAGTATTTTTAGTATGAAATATTAATAAAAACAAAAATGTATTATTTTTTGTGTTTTTTTGTCCTAATTATTTAATAAAATATGTATGTATATATTAAATATATTAAATATATCAAGTGTATATAAAAATTAAATAAATTATTTACAAAAAAAAAGTGTATATTCAAGAAAATGTTTCCAAATGTAAATAAAAATAATAAATGAAAATAAACATATTCTTACATTATTTTAGGTTTTAATAAAAAGAATATAAAACATTTAAACATTTTTTATACTAGTACAAATAAATGGGTCAGGGGGGTGTAAACTGAAAATGCATGTGTTAGGAGTAAAAACAACCAGGCCCAGCCCAATCAGACTTCATCTTCTTCCTCAGTTCAAACCAAAACGCGCGCTTTGTATAGAAAATGTTGTCTCCTGATTCCTTGATTTTTTGACAAAACTCATAACATGAAACTTGTAGAGCATCAAACAACGAATCCAACCATATAAAAAACTTAAGCTAAATCTCAAAGACCAGAGAGAATTTCTTTGGCCCTAATTCTTAACCTAGTTTTTTCAGAAAGTTTATGAACAAAATTCTCCTAGAACGATTAATATAAATGAAAACTAAGCACATGTATGGTTTTAGGGCTATGAATACAACATCTTTCATTCACAAACCTAAGTCTAACTATTCCTAAATAGAGAGATAGAAGTTCATGAAATACCTATTTCAGTTGACTTCAAACTGGACAATGCAGCAACTTCAAAGGGTGCTTGAGGTTCTTTTGAGCTTGCCTGAGGTCCAAGGAAGCTTTCCCAACACTTGGCTTGTTTTGTAGTAGCCTGAATCATGCTACAAAATTCAACCTGTAAAGCTTTGAAACAAAAATGACAATGTGTGTTAATGGTGTTACAGCAACTTGTGGATGATATGGATATCTCAGGTATGTTGGTTGGAAGGTGTTTGAAGTATCTTTGGGCAAAACGCACAATGGAATTTGATGATGGCTTGCAAAATGCAGAACTGGCCCTGTTTTGCAAGAAAATGGGGGTTTTGTGCACTAGGATTTTTTGGAGGCAAAGGGGTCGTGTTTCTGGCTTGTTAGGAGGTATCAAACTTGTTTTCAATGTTTGTGTAAGTTGGTTTTATCAGATGTGAAAGATGGCTTGTGTTTTGCAAGTTTTCTTCTTCTTGAAGCAAGAGTGTGTATCTTTTTAATGCAGGCTTGTACAAGTCCTATATTATGCTGCATACTTTGCCCTTGGTTACTGGAATTGGTAGATTTGATCTTGCCTCAGAGATATGGCCTCATGTCTCCAGGATCTTGTTTTGACATAAAGTGAAGTTTAAGCAAAAATGGCATTGTTACTTTTTCCATTTAAGGCTTAATCTAGTGTATAATACCCTAATGACCAAGACAATACCTTAGCTCAATGGATATGCATTAAATTATGGAGTACAAACTGGTTTTGAGGCCTGTAATTGTGAACCAAGCTAGCTAGATCAGATTTGCAAATTGGTATGAACATGTATTGGCCATGGATCAAAGTGAGTTTTTGCCAACTTCAAGCATTCAATTCTCTCTAACCACAAGGGTGTTTTAGGAGTTCTTGGACAATTTGGAAAGCTTGGAACATGTACTATAATCCATCTTTGAAATGCAACTTAAAAATCCAAGTGGAAATATGTGAAAAATGGCCAAGAAGATGGGTCAAAATCCTGCCTAAACTAGGGCAAAATTTCTCTAAGTTAGAAGTTTTAGATACCCTTGTTCCAAAAATCATAACTTGAGATACAAGCTTCTTTTGAGAAAACTTTGTGAATCAAAGTTGTAGAATTTGTGATGGCCTACAGCTTTCATGTTGCAAGTTTTGTTTGAATCCATTTTCATCATGGTGAAAAAATGGGACAAAGTTAGGAAAAAATAAGAAAATTTCATAACTTAGAAAATTTCTAAGTTATGAAATTTTTCCATTTTAAACCCTAATTTGCATTTTTGGGTTTCTTGATGAACAAGTTTCATAATTTGACATGTCTTGATGAAAAATAACTCTTGGCACTTGATTTTGACCCAAAAGTCAAAGTTTGACTTTTTAGTGTACAGTCAAATTTTGATCAGTTGACTGAAAAATTCATCTGTCAATCCTATGCATTTGAGATCTTTTGACCATGTTGAATGGGTCAAGACAATTTCATTAAGTCCCTGAGTCCATGGTTGAGCTTGATTTGCCATTGGTTAGTTCAAACAGTCAAAAATTGCCTTTGTACAGTCAAAACCCTAAAAATGACCATTTTGCCCTTTTGGTGATCTGATCAAATTTCTTGTGGAATTGTGATCCAAACTTGATCAAATGATTCATATGAGTTAATTATGTTTATGTGGGTCAAAATTCATGAGGTTTGACTGTCAATTGGCCACAGTTGACTTTTTTCCCCAATACAGCTGATTTCTAGGTCAACTATCCAATTGACTGGGCAAAAAATTGAATCAAGGCTTGAAACTTGGTATGGACAAACTTGTGGATCCAACAAGGAGTATGAAAGTCACTTTGGTCATTTTAGGTCAAAATATCCCTGTGCAAACTCAAACCCTAATTTAGGTCAACAGTGCAAGGAGGTGTCTTGAGTAGAGCAAACCCTAGCTTGATCTTGAGTTCCAAGAGTCTTGTGATGAGAAATGTTGATGAACATGGGAGGGTAAATTTTGGGGTACAACAGTTTCCCCTGTTCAATCTTCTTGAACCTGAAGAGTTAGATTGGCAAGTTTGCCTTTCGTGACTCGAAGGTAAAAGAGGATTGGACACTAGAGTGCCCGTAAATTTGCACTCGTCAAAAATATAGCTGAGGAAATGGGCTTAAGGATGCCATTTGGAGATGGTAGAATCTTGCTAGAGATGGGCTTAAAGATGCCATCCAAGAATGTTTGTTGATTTGCAACGTTGTAGGTTAGAAGAATGAACATCAAAATGGTATCCGTGTTTGGAATGCATTTGAACTGTATCTGGAGATTGAGTATGTATGAGCAAAAGAATGGCGTTCGTGTCTGGTGCGTATCTGAGTTGTAACTGTATTTGAACTTTGAATGAATACCATAATTACTACCGTGTCTGGAGTGTATCTGTATTGTATCTGGGTAACAGAGAAACATTTGTGTATGGAGCAACTGTGTGCTGGGGATAAACTCTGAATGAGTGACAGAATGGCAACCGCGTCTGGAGCATATCTGGACTGTATCTGAAGTTGAGATTTGTATAAGTAGTAGAATGACTTCCGTGTCTGGAGTGTATCCGTACTGTAACTGGGATCTGAATAAGTGACAGAATGACTTCCATGGCGACTGCACTGGGGGAATCAAACTGTTGGTGTAAAGGCCAGAACGACATCCGTGTTTGGAGCGTATCTGAACTTGTAGTTGATAGTTGAATCTGAATGAGAGATAGAATGGCCGCCGTGTCTGGAGCGTATCTAGTCTGTATCTGATTGCTGAAGTCTGAATGAGTAGTAGAATGACTGTCGTGTCTGGGGTGTATCTATACTGTAATTTGACTTGAAGTTCTGAATGAGTAATAGAATGATCGCCGTGTCTGGGGTGTATCCATACTATATCTGAATAATTGTTAATGATAGCCTTTTAATCTTGTCCTGAAAAGGGTAAAACGTTAGCTAAAACACGAACTTATATTACATGATATGTATGATGCAATGAACTTTAATCCATGTTTATGATATATGAATGTAATGGTTATGCATGTAAGCTGAGTAGTTGTCTTGCTGAGGAAGATAAATCCTGGATAGCTGGAGATAATGAAATCTTTGACTGCTGTCGGGGAAAATAAATCCTTGACCGAAGCTGGGATTCCAAAAATCTTTGATTACTGAAGATGAGAAATCCTTGCTGACTTCTTGGGGATTAAAGCTCTTGATTGTTGAGAATGAGAAATCCTGGGACCACTGCTGGAGATTGAGGGTCCTCGGTGACTTGTGGGGATTTACAAGGGTTCTGATAACTTATGCGGGGAATGAGAATCCTTCATGACTTTCCTAGAAAATAGGGAAAATCTCTATTGGGGAATTAAGACCTGGGAGGTTTCTGCTTTAGAGAAACGGGATCGAGAATCTTCGATCTGCTGGGAGATAACTCTATGAGGAGAATGTTTACTCGGCCGGTGAAATCGGGAGCTTTGGGTTGTATGCCAATCTACTGGGGAATCATCCTAGCTGCTGGGGAAATTGAGGGAATTTGACCAGTTGGAAATTTGACTTTGTTGGGGAAGGAGGTTTAGGTTACTCTAGCTCCGCTGGGAATCGGGAGTTTGAACTCTGATGGGATCTGAAACTTAACTCGGCTGGGGAATCCAATTTGGAATGTATTGGCTCTGCCGGAGGATCTTGAAGCTTAACTTCGTTGGGGACATGTACTCCGAGGTTTTAGCTTTGTTGAGGATCTGAACAAAGTAATGCAGGGAATTTCTTCTTGAATGGCATAAAGATATCTTCCTACACCTTCAACCTATCAGTAATTATCCTTTCCCAATTTTGTTTTATTTGTAAGCAGTGATTATATTCAAATGCATATGCCTATTTAACAAAACATTGGACATTTTCAAATAAAACATAAGTGTAAAAAAGAAAAAGAAAGGAAAGCAAATTTATGCACTTTGAAGTATATTTGTATTAATTTTTGTAAGTATCTTTGTACAAGGGAGACAGACGTCCTAGTAAGAGAATGCTGCCGTAAAAATTGAGAAAAAATTTATACAAAAATAAAGATGGCTATGTGTGACAATTCCATGGGGTTCCTATTTTGCTATAGCCTTCACAACTCTGAGTATCTGTCCATTTGTTGCTTCGTCCATAGATGATTGGATTGATCAGAAACTTGGATCTCATTGGTGAAGAGATTGTTCTTAAAGTGATCCGACGAGACATAGTCATACGCTTTAATTCCCTAACTTTTGCCTGGACCGCCCTTTCGGGTTTTCGATCCACCGGGAAACCCTTTTTTTCCCAAGTCGACCTTTCGGGTTTCCAACTTGTCGGGTTTACAGATTTTTTTGTTTTATCCCTAATTTTTTCCTGAACCGCCCTTTCGGGTTTTCGATTCACCGGGATACCCATTTTTGCCCAAGTCGCCCTTTCGGGTTTTCAACTTGTCGGGTCGTTTTACGCGTAGTATCTTTTGACTATGCCTGCGTTAGCAGGGTAAGGCAAGTCGCACTGTCCATGGTGGTCAAAATCATTGCCCCACCAGAAAAGATGCTCTTGATTACAAATGGTCCTTCGTAAGTAGGAGTCCACTTGCCCCTGGGATCACTTTGTAGTAAGATGATCTGCTTGATTACAAGATCTCCGACTTGATATACCTGACGCCTAACCTTTTTGTTGAAAGCCTTAATCATCCGTTTTTGATACGTCTGACCATGACAAACAGCAGTAAGTCTCTTCTCATCGATCAAGTTAAGTTGATCAAGCCGGGTCTGAATCCAATCGTCTTCACTCAAATCGGCATCCTTCATAATCCTCAAGGAAGGAATCTGAACTTCCATGGGTAGAACCGCTTCCATGCCATATACCAAAGAAAATGGAGTTGCCCCTGTTGAAGTTCGTGTCGTGGTACGATATCCATGCAGAGCGAAAGGTAACATCTCATGCCAGTCCTTGTAGGTGACTGTCATCTTTTGAATGATCTTCTTAATATTTTTGTTCGCTGCTTCAACAACACCGTTCATCTTTTGCCGGTAGGGAGATGAATTGTGATGATAAATCTTGAATTGTTTGCATAGAGCGGTAATCATAGCGTTGTTCAAATTTGTACCGTTGTCTGTGATGATCCTGTCGGGGATACCGTACCGGCATATGAGGTTCTGCTTGATGAAGCGGGCAACCACATTCTTTGTAACTGAGGCATAGGAAGCTGCCTCGACACATTTGGTGAAGTAATCAATAGCCACCAGGATGAAGTGATGTCCATTGGATGTCGTGGGCTTGATCTCTCTAATCATGTCAATGCCCCACATTGCGAATGGCCAAGGAGCTGTCAGAATGTTGAGAGGAATAGGAGGAATATGTACCTTGTCGGCGTAGACTTGGCATTTGTGGAAGGTACGGGAATGTTAATGACAATCAGCTTCCATGGTAGACCAGTAGTAGCCTGCCCTTAGAATCTTCTTAGCCATCGTATGTCCGCTCAAGTGGGTGCCAAATGTGCCACTGTGTAACTCGGTCATGATCAACTCTGCTTCAACCTTGTCCACACAACGAAGTAGAACATAATCATGGTTGCGCTTATAAAGGATGTCATTGCTTAGGAAGAACTTGGCAGCAAATCTCCTTAAGAACTTTTTGTCATTGACGGAAGCTCCTTCAGGGTATTCTCTAGTCTGGAGATACCTTTTGATTTCATGAAACCAGGGTTGTTCCACTACTTCTTCGGTATTATTCTCATGATAGTGTGCAGGTTCGTCCATTTGCTCGATGGTAATTTGGGGAGCCTCGTTATCCTAGTTGAGTTTAAACATAGAGGACATTGTAGCCAGGGCATCTGCCAGCTGATTTTCTTCTCGCGGGAAATGCTCGAAGGTAATTTGCTCGAAATGAGGCAACAATGTTAAGACATGTTCTTTGTATGGGATAAGATTAGGATGTTTAGTGTCCCACTCTCCTTTGACTTGACTGATAACCAAAGCCGAGTCCCCAAATACGACCAAAGATTTGATTCCCAAGTCTATAGCAGCCTTGAGACCAAAGATGCAAGCTTCATATTCAGCCATGTTATTGGTACAGCTGAAGCAAAGTCGGGCAGTGAAAGGTGTATGGCAACCTTCCGGAGAAATGAGTACCGCACCGATATTGTTGCCAAGTGCATTTGAAGCACCATCAAAGTACAGGGTCCATTGGGATCCTTGTTCAGGTATGTTATACGGTTTGTTACCCTCAATGTTGTCCAAAGTCATGATGTCCTCGTACGGGAAGTCGAATCTCATAGATTGGTAATCTTCGACGGCTTGATGAGCTAGATGGTCAGCTAGTACACTCCCCTTTATAGATTTTTGGGTAGTATACTGGATGTCATACTCAGTCAGGATCATTTGCCATCTAGCGATTCTTCCCGATAAAGCAGGCTTCTTGAAGATATACTTGATCGGGTCCATTTTGGAAATCAGCAAAGTGGTATGGGCAACATATACTGCCTTAGCCGGCGAGCAGCCCATACCAAAGTGCAACAAGTTTTCTCGAGAAGTGAGTAGCGAGTCTCACAGTCGGTAAACTTTTTGCTAAGATAATAAATGGCATGCTCTTTTCGGCCAGACTCGTCATGTAGGCCCAGCACGCACCCCATTGAGTTATCCAAAACAGTCAGATACATGATTAATGGCCTTCCTTCGACGGGTGGCATCAGAATAGGAGGTTCTAGCAAATACTCCTTGATCTTATCAAAAGCAACTTGACAATCATTGTTCCATTCAACTACCTGATCTTTCTTCAACAGCTTGAAGATTGGCTCATAGGTAGATGTCAGGTGAGAGATAAACCTCGCAATATAGTTTAAGCGTCCCAAGAATCCTCTAACCTCCTTTTCAGTACGGGGGGCAGGCATTTCTTGTATAGCCTTCACTTTAGCTGGATCAACCTCAATTCCTTTGTTGCTGACAATAAATCCCAAAAGTTTACCAGACCTAACCCCAAACGTGCACTTGCTTGGGTTCAGTCTGAGCTTATACTCCTTCAACCTGGCGAACAGCTTCTGCAAATGATCAAGGTGTTCTTCTTCTATCTGTGATCGAGCTATCATGTCGTCTACGTAAACTTCGATCTCATGATGTATCATATCATGAAACAAAGCTACCATGGCGCGTTGATAGGTTGCCCCTGCATTCTTCAGTCCGAATGTCATCACTGTGTAGCAGAAGGTACCCCATTGTGTGACAAAAGTAGTTTTCTCCATGTCCTCGGGGGCCATTTTGATCTGGTTGTATCTCGAGAATCCGTCCATGAAGGAAAATACCTTGTGCTGAGCTGTGTTGTCAACCAAGATGTCGATATGTGGCAGTGGAAAATCATCTTTGGGGCTAGCCCTGTTTAAATCCCGATAGTCCACACACATTCTGACTTTGCCGTCCTTCTTAGGCACGGGCACAATGTTAGCAACCCATTGTGGATAGGAAGTAACATCCAGAAATCCAGCGTTGAATTGCTTCATTACCTCAGCTTTAATCTTCTCAGACATGTCAGGCCTCATTCGGCAGACCTTTTGCTTGATTGGTGGACAATCTTCTCTTGTAGGGGGACGGTGAACCACGATATCTGTGTCCAACCCTGGCATGTCTTCATAAGACCAGGCGAAGATTTCAACATATTCGTTCCACAACTGCACTAAGCGCTCCTTGACACTTGGTTCCAGGTTGGCACCCACCTTTACTTCTTTCTTGTCTTCCTCTGTCCCTAAGTTGACGGTTTCTAGCAACTCTTCGTGAGGCAAAATGGCCCTTTCTTCTTGTTGTAGAAGTCTGGATAATTCTCCTGGCACTTCACAGTCTTCGTCAGCTTCGTACTCAGCATGATTGACCAAATCTTTAGAGTTATCGAAGGCGAAAGCAGAATAGTCACCCATGGAATCCGGAGTGGATGGGTACCTACAGTTGTGAGTGTGGGTGTGTGTAAGGGATAGTCATCCTTAAACAAACAAAAATGCAAAAGGAAAGAAAATGATCACAACAGTTTATAGATGAAAAACATCCAATGATTCATTAAAACATGGCATATGATTATGAAGAAAATCAAGCCCTTACAAATGGACCTACATGCCCCGGGCAAGGCATGAGGTGAAAATAGCGTGCGAATTATTTTAATTATTACAGACCATAAATGGGAAATTGTTCAAAGATAAAATTACTGGTTGATAAATGTGATGGGAACAAAATCCTTTGCTTCCCAGTTGCTCAAACCCCCTTCGACGGTCGGAAAGATCCAATCTTCAAAGTGGCTCTCTTCATCCTCATCGTCTACAGCATTGATTCCATGGTGTGAGATCTTGACGGGTGTCCCTCCAGCCTTGGAGTGTCACATAGCCTTTTGTCCTGCATCAGTGAACCCTAACCCAAACTTGTCTGTCTTATGGGGAAAATTGGGAAATTGCCCCCATATTGTACTCTTCCCTTCTTTAACCACAGCCTCTGTGTCCTTGAGAGATGCCATTCTAGATACATGCTTGGGAACAGTAGGCACTTCAACCATTGTCTTTGCAACTGCTACCTCAGGAGATACTTCCTCAAAATGTTGGAAAGGCGTTCCGATGAACTCGCCATCCAACTCCACATAACGGAAGGAATTGAGATGACTTATCATGTACTCTTCCTCGGCGTGCACTGTTATAATCTTACCCTTAACAGGATATTTCAGCATTTGGTGCAAAGAGGAGGTAACTGCCCCGGCATAATGGATCCACGGTCTTCCTAACAAACACGAATATGACGGACGGATGTCCATCACGTAAAAGATGGAGTTGAAAACCTTTGTGCCTACATTGATAGGAATGTCAACCTCTCCATGAACCATTCTTTTGGAACCATCAAAAGCCCTAACAACGATGTTGCTAGGTTTGAGGGTCAATCCTTCGCAGTCCAAACGGTCTAAGGCTTTCTTCGGCAGCACATTCAAGGAAGAACCAATATTAACTAAGACATGGGTGAGGGTGGTTTCCATGCATTCCACTGAGACATGTAACGCATCGTTGTGTTTCCTTCCTTTGGGAGTCAAGTCAGTATCGGAAAATCCAAGGCCATTATCAGCAATATGACTGGCCACACATTCCTGAAACTGGTCAGTCGAAGTCTCTTGGGGTACATGTGTTGCTTTTAAGAATTTGATTAGGGCCTTATCATGGGCCTCAGAACAGAGAAAAAGAGCCAACATTGAAATTTTAGAAGGAGTCTGCCGTAACTGTTCCACAACGTCGTAGTCACTTTTTCTGATTATTTTCAAGATTTCATCCATTTCTTTCTGAGTGGTTTCGGGGATAACCATAGCATGAGCCTTCGTCCTTACAGGCACTTCTAGTATCCCCTTACCCTTGTCGGTAGTATAAGCAAATGGTCTTTCTTCAGGAGTATCCAATTCTTCAATCATTGGGCCTTACGCAGATGGTCCAACAGGTACAGAAGCTTTCAAGGGTCCGAAAACTGCTCGAGGGGGAGCGATCTCCGGAGAAAAGATTCGACCACTGCGGGTTATCTTGCTTGTACCCGCAATGTTCCCTATGTCAGGGTTTTCTTCTTCAGAATTTTCTTGGACGGCCTCAATTTTCTTGATACCATGATAGAAGATTTCTCCTCCATAGTTCCATGGTATCATTTTGCTTGATTGGTACGGGACAGGTCCCGACATGGTGATCTTTAATGGTACACATTCAGATTTGGGTGTAATCCTGACAGGCCTTTTGTAAGCCTTGGGAGGATTGTCGGAAATGGTTATGATTGCAATATCGTTGGTTGAAGTAGCAAAAGTAACAGGAGTAACAGGATTGAAGGTATCAACAGGGGTTTTCTGGAAAAGTATCTCTTGGGTATCCATCAGGCGTTGGACACCTGACTTCAACATTGGGCAATCACCTCATATGTTCAAACAAAAATAGCAGTCTTTACCACAACCAGGAAAGATCCCGGCTCTCATCAAATTTTCTTTAATAACAAGTAACGGCGTCAACAGGTCAACAACATCAGTAACATGAAGGTCCTCCATAACAGCATGAACATTATTAATGTGCTTGTGCATCAGAGCAGAAATCACATTGGGCTTCTCAGGCGCATCGAATTCTACTTCTTTGGCATCAATCAAGTCCTGGATTTTGTTCTTAAGCGCCCAGCAATTATTGGTATCGTGCCCAACACTGTCGGAATGGTAAGCACATTTGGCATTGGAGTGGTAGTATGGAGAGGAGGTGTTAGGATTCTTTGGCGCTTCCTTTAAACTGGTAAGATTCAACTTCAACAAGTGAGGGAGTACTTGAGCTGGCGTCATGTTGATGCGGGTGAACTGTCGTTGTGGCCTTTCTACCCGTTGTTGATTAGGTCTCGACTGATTGTTACGAGGTTGATCATTTGAAGAATTTTGAATCATCACCGCCCCTACAGTCGGCCTGCGCTCGGTTCTTCCCTGACCCTTCTGAGAGTACACAGCAGAGGCTTCCTTCTTAGCTGGGAAAGGTTTCTTAACAGTTGTGGATGCAGAAGCATCCTTTTGAATCTTTCCACTTTTAATATCGGCCTCGACCCTTTCGCCAGTCAAAATTAGTTCAGTAAATCCCGCGGAAGAACTCATGATTATATGATTGAAGAAGGGGCCAGACAGGGTCCCCAAAAACATGTCAACTAACTCCCTATCTGACAACGGCGGCTGCACCCTTCCAGCCAGATCACGCCACTTTTGGGCGTACTCTTTAAACCCTTCATTGGAAGCCATCCCCATACTTTGTAACTGAGTACGAGTGGGCGCCAAATCAGTGTTGTATTGATACTGACGGTAAAAAGCAGCTGCTAAGTCTTCCCAATTGTGAACCTCTGATCTCTCGAGCTGATAAAACCAGTCCAACTGTGTGCCAGACAAACTGTCTTGGAAAAAGTGTACCCAGAGGTCTTTATCAGATGAGTGGGATTGGATTTTTCTGACATACAATCTCAGGTTCATCTTTGGGCAAGACAGACCGTCGTACTTGGCAAATGTTGGCACCTTGAACTTGGGAGGGATAACAATCCCAGATACTAGTCCTAGTTCTTCAAAATCTAAATCGGGTACCCTCTGCAACTCCATAGCTGCCAGTCTATCCTCAAGATTCTTATATTTATCATCCGCTGGTGGATACTGTTGTTCGGAGTAGTCTTCTTCTTCTTCCTCCTCCTCCTCTTCAACCTCAGATTCAGAAGGTACAGTAGTCCCTTTCCCTTTACCGGCCCCTTCGTCAAACGTTGAGGGGAACTCGAGAACTCTCCTAGCCTGATGCTCAAATCTCCTTCCCAGAGTAGCTACTCCAGGTCTCTTTTTCTTTTTCTCTTTATTCTTCTCCAACAGAGCTTTGAGGTCTTCTTGACCCTTTGCCAAGGTCATGAGGAGTTGCTGGAATTGTGAATTTTGTGCCTGCAGATCCTTTACCGTTTGCTCCAAATCCATCTTGCTGAAATAAACAGCAGAAAGATAAGGAAACCTGGTGTGAAGACCTGTTTATGCATATGATGAATGGTATGTTATTCATGTAATGCATTCAAGGATTTAGAAATTCAAATTTGTTGCAAACAAAAATAACGCACGTCATATTAAGAAGAAATTGTTAGTACATAAGTGCCCCATGGGCAAAATATTACAAAATTCTTAATGTAAAAAGACATTGCGCATCCTCTTTGGTGCGATGTAAGTGTTGAGAGTTTCCTCCTCATGAAGTCGGCGGGTAAGCTCCAAAACCTTCTTCTCACTGGCATAGAAGCTGGCTTCGAAAGTATTACGTTCTTCCTTGAGTTGGATCCAACTCTTTTGCATTTCTTCCCATGATGTTGGCATGTTAGGATGTAGGATGGTGTATGGAACCTCTCCTTCTGTAACAGGCTCTTTGATCAAGGGGAGAATGTGAGGGTATGGCATCATAAGATTCTGGGCGCGGGTTCGTACCCACTTGAGATAAGGCTCAAAGGGGATGGAATTTTTGTGCCCCAGTGTCTTATTATCTACCTTGTTGGCATCCTCCAAGCTCTGATGAACCTTTATCGAAGTTCTTGCGCATCGTTATCGAAGTCAAAAACTAGGTCAGGAATCAGCATGTCATGAGGGCCATCCCTCCGAGCATATCCAAACTGTCTCAAAGCTAAACAGGGGTTGTAGGCGATGCCTCCCCTAATGCCAAGTAGTGGCACATTAGGAAATTCCCCACAACGATCAATGATGATGACATTTTCTCTGGACCGAGAACACCAATGCACATCAGAATGTGTGAGGGTCATCAATCGTTGTGACCACCTTAAACCCTGCTCATTCTTCATAACTGATTGTGGAAGGTGAGAAATAAACCACCTTGCTAGGAGAGGAGTACAGCACATGAGGACACCTCTTTTCCTCATTGTTCGTGTGTAAAATGAGTGTAGGATGTCCCCAAGCAATGTGGGTATAGGATTCCTGGATATGAAAATCTTGACATCATTCACATCTATAAGTTGATCAGGGTTTGGGAACAAAACCAACCCATGGATAAGGAGTGCCACAATCTCTTCATAGGCTTGTAGATCAAGAGAATTCCAGCAGTCTTGTGCCTTCTCAAACAGAAACTTTGCCAAGAAACCCTTGACACCACTTCTGGTTTCCCAATGTCCCTTGATATCAGATGGTTGCAAGTGTAATACTTGAGCAACATCTTCAGGTTTTGGTTCTTTTTCCTTACCGTTGTAGGGTAGTTGATGTAGAATAGGAATTCTCAGGAGTTGAGAAAATTCCTCCAAAGTGGGTACTAGCTGGTAATCAGGGAATGTGAAGCAGTGGTGTAGGGGGTCAAAGAACTGGAAAAGAACTTTCACCGTGTCTTCTTCAATGTTAGTGTTGACCAAGTTGAGGAGTCTACCATGTCTTTCACTGAAGAGAGAATTCTCTGGAATCCTGGAAGTGAGCTCCTTGAGTTGAGGAGGGATTCTCACAAGGTTGACTTGAATTGTTTTCCTGCAAAGAGATTCCATGACCTACAAAACAAGAACAAAGATGAAGATCCAAACCCTTGAAATGGTTAGTGGATGCATATGATGCTTTATGATGTTCATGATGTATGCACAAACATATGTACAAGCAAATCACACAAATCCCTAGTTTTAGGCTTGCATGAGGTTTCATAGGTAAGTACCCTCTTGAGTTTAGTTGGCTCAAACCTTTCCTATAAATAGTAACCGGGTTCTAAGGAGCTCAATATCATTGGGTTGTTTTCTATGTTCATTGTTTTGGTTTATCCACTTAACTAGCGACCAAAATATTCCAAGAAAACAACCCTCAATGAGTGTAGTATCGAGTATCTACCAACTTCGGACTGCACCAAAGCCGGTCATCTCACTACCCCTAAAAAAAGGCCAAGATGGCCAAGTAAGGTTCTAAGAGTTCATTAGTGCTTTATGACATCACTCAGCGGCCCCGTATTCTCTTTGATTGACTCAAAGGCTACCGATACTCACAAATATGTCGAACTAATATAGATATTGCTTCAACCGTGTCGGTATACCCCGCACAGTTTCCACAATGTATTACTATTTACCTATGAATGTTTCCCAAATTCGGGTGGAGGATTTCAAACCCAAACAAGAGAACCAAAATGTAAAGCAATCAAAGCAAACAATAATCATGCAAAGGGTGATCTAAGCCCTAAGGTTACTCCACTTTTGAATTTATTTCCCCAGCAGAGTCGCCAGTTTTGTGATACGGTGGGAGAACTGACTTGGGATTTTGCGTTTGTGTTTGCAAATGTTTCGGTTTAGCAAGAGTCGCCACCGACTTTTTATTTTATCCTAAGGAAAGGTCAAAAAGCACAGGAAAGACCTTTGAGATGTTTTCTTGAGTTCGGGGAGTAGATTATAGAAAGGGAAGGTATTAGCACCCTTTCTATCCATGGTTATCCATGGGCTCTTAGTTACTTGCTTAGATCACTTGTCTTTGCTTTTCAATTGTTTGAAATGGTGCTTTGTGTGTGTGGTTTTGAAAAAATGTTTTGAGAAAAGATGCCTTGTCTAGGCAACCTTTGTAATGATTCTTGTTTGAATATATACAAAGGTGTTTGTCTTTTTTGAAAAGATATTCCAATGTTTTGAAAGTTGTTTTGAAATTGTTTTGAAGTTGTGTTTGTGAAGTGTGTTTGAAAATGGCAAGGATGTTTTGCAAGATTTTGATCAAGTAACTAAGAGTTTGTCTACCCTATTTTACTCAAAGATCTTTCTTATGTTTTTAACCCTTTTAACAGTGTTGTTTCACCATTGTATTTGGTGAACAACCTTGTGTTAGGATGTTAAACGGGACAGGTGCGGGTCATCGTATAGACCGTGATAGCAATTGTCAAGTATTTTTGGCAAATTTTTGAGGGACTTGATCATTTTGTTTAGGCAACTCAGATAGCGTCATCGAGGGACTATGATCTTTTGTTTTGTTTTTATTTTGCCAAAGTACTTGACATGCAACCATGGCCCATTTTTGAAGGCAGCAAGTGGATTGTAACACTAGGGGTGCAAGTGTGCATTGTGTTTGTTTTTCATGCATTGTTATCTTTGGATTAGGTCAAGCTAATTGTTACTTTGATTTTTCGCATACAAAACCCTAAGTCTAATCATGGCATAATTGAAAGCTTAAAGGTGCGAGAATTTAAATCCTACACTATTACAATATGATATAGGGAGGGGGGTACAAATTTGAATTGGGGATTATTTTGCAAGAAATTAAATTCTAAATTATTACAACCAAATCGAATGTACAAGGCATAATATTAAATATACAATATCTAAATAAATACAATGAATATTAAATAAAGCATATTATGCAAAAATGTTTTTATGTATGACAAAGTATTTTTAATGTGAGATGTAAATAAAAACAAAAAGTTAAGTTCAATTATTTATTATTTAGGGCAAAAACCCTAATTTCTTAAATAATTTGTATTATTTATTATTTATATACAATAATGTATTAATTTGTACAAAAATATAAGTATATTGAAAAAAAGTATTTTTAGTATGAAATATTAATAAAAACAAAAATGTATTATTTTTTGTGTTTTTTTGTCCTAATTATTTAATAAAATATGTATGTATATATTAAATATATTAAATATATTAAGTGTATATAAAAATTAAATAAATTATTTACAAAAAAAATGTGTATATTCAAGAAAATGTTTTCAAATGTAAATAAAAATAATAAATGAAAATAAACATATTCTCACATTATTTTTAGGTTTTAATAAAAAGAATATAAAACATTTAAACATTTTTTATACTAGTAATAATTAAAATAAATTCCAAATAAATACAAAAATTTATGAAAATAATTTTTAAGTATTTTTCATGTTAGAAAATAAAATATCAAAATCAAAAATAAAATAAAAATGCAAAAATGACAAATGTACAAATAAATGGGCCAGGGGGTGTAAACTGAAAATGCATGTGTTAGGAGTAAAAACAACCAGGCCCAGCCCAATCAGACTTCATCTTCTTCCTCAGTTCAAACCAAAACGCGCGCTTTGTACAGAAAATGTTGTCTCCTGATTCCTTGATTTTTTGATAAAACTCATAACATGAAACTTGTAGAGCATCAAACAACGAATCCAACCGTATAAAAAACTTAAGCTAACTCTCAAAGACCAGAGAGAATTTCTTTGGCCCTAATTCTTAACCTAGTTTTTTCAGAAAGTTTATGAACAAAATTCTCCTAGCACGATTAATATAAATGAAAACTAAGCACATGTATGGTTTTAGGGCTATGAATACAACATCTTTCATTCACAAACCTAAGTCTAACTATTCCTAAATAGAGAGATAGAAGTTCATGAAATACCTGTTTTAGTTGACTTCGAGCTGGACAATGCAGCAACTTCCAAGGGTGCTTGAGGTTCTTTTGAGCTTGCCTGAGGTCCAAGGAAGCTTTCCCAACACTTGGCTTGTATTATAGTAGCCTGAATCGTGCTACAAAATTCAACCTGCAAAGCTTTGTAACAAAAATGGCAATGTGTGTTAATGGTGTTACAGCAACTTGTGGATGATCTGGATAGCTCAGGTATGTTGGTTGGAAGGTGTTTGAAGTATCTTTGGGCAAAACGCACGATGGAATTTGATGATGGCTTGCAAAATGCAGAACTGGCCCTGTTTTGCAAGAAAATGGGGGTTTTGTGCACTAGGAGTTTTTTGAGGCAAAGGGGTCGTGTTTCTGGCTTGTTAGGAGGTATCAAACTTGTTTGCAATGTTTGTGTAAGTTGGTTTTATCAGATGTGAAAGATGGCTTGTGTTTTGCAAGTTTTCTTCTTCTTGAAGCAAGAGTGTGTATCTTTTTAATGCAGGCATGTACAAGTCCTATATTATGCTTCATACTTTTCCCTTGGTTACTGGAATTGGTAGATTTGATCTTGCCTCAGAGATATGGCCCCATGCCTCCAGGATATTGTTTTTACATAAAGTGAAGTTTAAGCAAAAATGGCATTGTTACTTTTTCCATTTAAGGCTTAATCTTGTGTATAATACCCTAATGACCAAGACAATACCTTAGCTCAATGGATATGCATTAAATTATGGAGTACAAACTGGTTTTGAGGCCTGTAATTGTGAACCAAGCTAGCTAGATCAGATTTGCAAATTGGTATGAACATGTATTGGCCATGGATCAAAGTGAGTTTTTGCCAACTTCAAGCATTCGATTCTCTCTAACCACATGGGTGTTTGAGGAGTTCTTGGACAATTTGGAAAGCTTGGAACATGTACTATAATCCGTATTTGAAATGAAACTTGAAAATCCAAGTGGAACTATGTTAAAAATGGCCAAGAAGATGGGTCAAAATCCTGCCTAAACTAGGGCAAAATTTCTCTAAGTTAGAAGTTTTAGATACCCTTGTTCTAAAAATCATAACTTGAGATAAAAGCTTCTTTTGAGAAAACTTTGTGAATCAAACTTGTAGACTTTGTGATGGCCTACAACTTTAATGTTTCAAGTTTTGATTGAATCCATTTGCATCTTGGTGAAAAAATGGGACAAAGTTAGGAAAAAATAAGAAAATTTCATAACTTAGAAAATTTCTAAGTTATGAATTTTTTCCATTTTAAACCCTAATTTGCATTTTTGGGTTTCTTGATGAACAAGTTTCATAATTTGACATGTCTTGATGAAAAATAACTCTTGGCACTTGATTTTGACCAAAAAGTCAAAGTTTGACTTTTCAGTGTACAGTCAAATTTTGATCAGTTGACTGAAAAATTCATTTGTCAATCCTATGCATTTGAGATCTTTTGAACTTGTTGAATGGGTCAAGACAATGTCATTAAGTCCCTGAGTCCATGGTTGAGCTTGATTTTCCATTGGTTAGGTCAAATAGTCAAAAATTGCCTTTGTACAGTCAAAAATTGCCTTTGTACGGTCAAATGATTCATATGAGTTCATTATGTTGATGTGGGTCAAAATTCATGAGGTTTTACTGTCAATTGGCCACAGTTGACTTTTTTCCTCAAAACAGCTGATTTCTAGGCCAGTTGTCCAATTGACTGGGCAAAAAATTGAATCAAGGCTTGAAACTTGGTATGGACAAACTTGTGGGTCCAACATGGAGTATGAAAGTCACTTTGGGCATTGTAGGTCAAAATATCCCTGTGCAAACTCAAACCCTAATTTAGGTCAACAGTGCAAGAAGGTGTCTTGAGCAGAGCAAACCCTAGCTTGATCTTGAGTTCCAAGAGTCTTGTGATGATAAATGTTGATGAACATGGGAGGGCAAATTTTGGGGTACAACAGGGGGGAAGAATACATGGTCAGCCACCTCAAATCGTTCTGGTATGTGGAAATGGATAGAGAATTCATTGAGATTCCTTTCCAGACATTTGAAGTGATTTCCCCTACTACCGTTGAACATGTTTCAGCCATTCCCAAGATCACCAAAGCTCCACAGAAGATGGCCTCCTTGAAAGATGCTAAGGATGCTGTTGAAGAAGGTGATAGTAAAATTTGGGGTCATCTTCCAAACATCCCTTATAAATCTAACAAGTTTGGTCTAGGTTTCACTGCATAGGGTTAGAAGGTTGTTCGACGCGCTCGCACTGGGAGACCTATGTTCTACATCAACAACAACGGGGTTAATGCCATAGAGAATGCAGACAGTGATTGTTATTTCAGCAACTGGATTTTCCCTACTATTAGTGACGAACTGGATAATTGGAGAGAGGAAGACGTGTTCCCTATCTCATTCATCCAGGAGTAATGGCTATTTTCTTGTTTTTATTGTTTAAAAAATTTTGGTTATGTCAAATTTGAACAATGACTGTTAAAACCTTGTGCCTTACTTGGGGCACAATGGTTCATTTGTTAATGGTTGATTGATCCATGAACATTTTCTCATTTCAATAAAAGCTTGGACGTTTTGCATATAAATCTTGTGATATTTGTCTTTCTTCCTATCTTACTACATTTTATTTCAAAATAGTTATGTGTTCTCACACACACCCACACACTACATTGCAGATCCTCATCCACTATAGATCTCGTTGATAACGATTTTGCTATTGCCACATATGACTTTGATAATCTGATCTACCAAGCAAAATACGAAGGTGAGGAAGATTGTGAAATATCTCGAGAGCTTGCCAGACTCTTGATACAGGAGGAGAAGGCTATCCAACCACATGAAGAATCAGTCAAAGTTATAAATATGGGTACAGAGGCAGACAGGAAAGAGGTCAAGATAGGTGCAAATTTAGAGGATAGTGTCAAGAGCAGATTAATCCAAATTCTGCATGAATATTTTGAGATCTTCGTTTGGCCATACGAAGACATGCCAGGGCTTGACACCGATATTGTGGTTCACCGTCTACCGATGAAAGAGGGTTGTGCTCCGATAAAGCAGAAGGTCTGTCGCATGCGTCCTGAAATGTCATAAAAGATCAAAGTTGAAGTCATGAAGCAGTTTGACGCAGGTTTCTTAGCAGTAACATCATATCCCCAATGGGTTTCTAATGTTGTTCTGGTGCCAAAGAAAGACGGTAAGGTCCGTATGTGTGTAGACTACAGGGATCTGAACAGGGCAAGCCCCAAGGATGACTTCCCACTACCATATATTGATGTTTTGGTCGACAACACCGCTCAACACAAGGTATTATCCTTCATGGATGGTTTCTCGGGTTATAATCAGATCAAGATGGCGCCTGAAGATATGGAAAAGACTACCTTCGTTAAACAGTGGGGCACTTTCGGTTACAAGGTCATGCCTTTCGGGTTGAAGAACGTCGGGGAAACTTATCAGCGTGCCTTGGTAGCTTTATTTCATGATATGATCTATCACGAGATAGAGGTCTACGTTGACGACATGATAGCCAGATTATATACCAAGTAAGAACATCTTGATCATTTGCACAAATTGTTTGAGAGACTAAAGAAGTACAAGTTGATGTTGAATCAGAACAAGTGCACCTTCAGGGTAAGGTTTGGAAAGCTCTTGGGTTTCGTTGTCATCAATAAAGGTATTGAAGTCGATCCTGCAAAGATCATATCTATTCCAGAAATGCCATTTCCCCATACTAAGAAAGAAGTCAGGGGTTTCTTAGGACGTTTGAATTACATTGCTCGTCTCATTTCTCATCTAACTGCTACTTATGAGCCAATCTTCAAACTACTAATGAAAGATCAAGTGGTAAAATGGAACGATGACTGTCAGGTAGATTTTGACAAGATTAAAGAATATCTACAAGAACCTCCAATTCTGATGTCACCGGTTGAAGGAAGACCTCTGATTATATACCTAACAGTGTTAGAAAGTTCAATGGGGTGTGTATTGGGGCAGCATGATGAGTTTGGTCGAAAAGAGCATGCAATATACTACCTTAGCAAAAAGTTTACCAACTGTGAAACAAGATATTCACTGCTCGAGAAAACTTGTTATGCTTTGCCATGGGATGCTCGCCAACTAAGACATTAAATGTTTACCCATACCACTTTATCAATCTCTAAATTGGATCCCATCAAATATATCTTTGAGAAGCCAGCTTTCTCCGGAAGAATAGCTCTATGGAAGATGGTCTTAACAGAATATGATATATAGTACACCACTCAAAAATCCATGAAAGGAAGTGTACTGGCGGACCATTTGGCACACCAAGCTGTAGAAGACTATCTGTCTATGAACTTTGAACTTTCGGACGAGAACATTATGCAAGTAACAGATTATGAGGAACCTGGACCGTATGAAGGACCTGAACTAGGATCCCGCTGGACTATGGTTTTTGATGGGGCTTCCAATGCACTTGGCAACAGAATCGGTGTTGTGATCATCTCTCCCGCAGGTTTCCATACACCCTTCACTGCTAGGTTGTGCTTTGACTGTACCAACAATATGTCTAAATACGAAGCATGCATCATGGATCTTAAGCCTGTTATTGACCTGAGAATAAAATTCCTAAGCGTATATGGAGACTCGTCCCTGGTAATCAGTCATATCAAAGTAGAATGGGATATGAAGCATTTGAATTTGATCCCTTACCGAGAATATGTGTTAACATTGATCCTGCATTTTGAAGAGATTACCTTTGAGCATATACCGAGAGATGAGAATCAGTTGGCGAATGCTTTGGCTACCATGTCCTCCATGTTCAAGGTCAGATGGGACAATGAGGCTCCCAGAATTACCATTGAAAGATTCGATGAACTAGCACATTGTTATGGGATTGATACTGATGGAGTAGATGGAAAACCTTGGTTTCATGAAGTCAAGAAATACCTTAAAACTCAAGAATACCCTGAATGGGCATCCATCAATGACAAGAAGTTCCTACAAAGATTCTCGGATAAATTCTTCTTGAGCAATGGCATTTTGTACAAGCGTAATCATGATTCAAACCTGCTTCATTGTATGGATAAGAAGGAAGCAGAGGAAATTATGCAAGACATGTACGAGGGTGTCTATGGTACCCATTCCAGTGGACATACTATGGCTTGAAGATCTTAAGAGATGGTTACTATTGGTCAACTATGGAAACTGACTGTCACCATCACTCCAGAACTTGTCATAAGTGCCAGACCTACTCTGATAAAGTTCTTGTGCCTCCAGTACCTCTGAATGTCATGACTGATCCTTGGCCATTTGCAATGTGGGGCATTAATATGATTAGAGAAATAAAGCCTACGACCTCTAACGGACACCGCTTCATCCTTGTCGCCATTGCTACTTTATAAAGGAACTTGAAGCAACCTTATTTGCCTCTGTCACCAAAAATGTGGTTACCCGGTTCATCAAGCACAACTTGATTTGCCGGTATGTCATCCCTGAAAGGATCATCACCAACATTTGTACCAATCTCAACAATACAATTATCACTGAGCTCTACACACAGTTCAAGATCAAGCATCATAACTCTTCTCCATATCATCCGAAGATGAATGGCACTGTGGAAGCCGCCAAAAATAACATCAAGAAGATCATACAGAATATGGTTGTCACATATAAAGATTGGCATGAGATGTTATTTTTTGCTCTCCATGGTTATCGCACTTCGGCTAGAACCTCAACTGGGGAAACCCCATTCTCTCTGGTTTATAGTATGGAAGTTGTCCTACCTGTCGAGATCCAGATTCCTTCTCTAAGAATCATGAAAGATGCAGACTTGGACGAAGACGAGTAGATTCAAACCAGGTTGGATCAAATAAACCTAGTTGACGAGAAAAGGCTTGGAGCTGTCTGTCATGGTCAGATGTATCAGAAACGCATGATCAAGGCATTCAACAAAAAGATCAAGCATCGGGTATATCAGGTTGGTGTTGGTAATAAAGGACATCATTCTACCACAAGGTGATCCCAAGGGAAAATGGACTCCCACTTATGAAGGGCCATTTGTAATCAAGAAAATATTCTCTGGCGGTGCTATGATATTGACCACCATGGACGGTGAGGATTTCCCACACCTTGTGAATGCGGACATTGTCAAAAGATACTACACCTAAAAAATGGCCAGCTAGGTTGACTGGCCTAGGAAAAAATAAGGGCATCCCAGAGAATCAAAAGGGTTCGGGCAAAAATCAGGGATATATATTAAAATATTGTACACCCGGCAAGTCGAAAATCTGAAAGGGAGGCTTGGGCAAAAAAGGGTATCCCGGTGCACTGAAAACCCGAAAGGGAGGTCTAGGAAAAAATTAAGGATTAAAATCGTACGACTATATCCCATTGGATCATTCATTGCAAGCTTTATCAGCAACGTCGAAAGTTCAAGCGGTAAAGATCAGTTTAATCACCTTCTTCCGACAGCAAGGGATGAGATGTTCAAATATATAAGGGAAATAGCAGAGTTGGAACTCGAAGAGATAATTTCCACATAGCTATATGTTTTGTTTTCACTGTGTAATCTTTTCTTCGACGACTTCCTCTTACTAGGATTTTCGTCTATTTGTACAAAATTTCCTGTTTATGGGCAAAATTATCAAATACGAAAAACAATTTCAAATTCAAATTATGTCTTTACTTTTTCTATTTTGTTTGCAAAATGTCCAATAAATAAAAATTGAACGAGCATATGCATATGAATATAATTAACTGTTAACAAATATGTGCATAAGAAATAGGAAAGAGCAATTACTCAAGACTGTAGGAGATGGGATGACGCCCAAACCACCCATGGATTCCCACAAAATAACTTCCATGAGATTACCTCTACATGGTGATCTTCTCAAAGTTCATACATTCCCAGCAAATCACTCTGGAAGATACAGGAGTGCAGACTTCCTCCCAGTAATATTGCTTATCTACAGGATCCCAAACATTACAGTCTATGGAAATTCTTCTCCCCAGCTGAGTTATCAAAACTGTAAAAGCCCCTGCAGATTAGTTCTCTCCATCAGAGCGCATTCTCCTCGACAAAGATCTTCCCTCAGCTGGATATTCCTCCATCACCAGGGTTTATTTCCCCCAACAAGGTTTATTTCCCCAACAGGATTTATCTCCCCAGTGAGTTCCAATCTCCCTAGCTTAAGTTTATTACTGAAATGACGTTGATTCACCGACAAAACTCCCTTCCCCAGTGAAGTCATCACCATCCCCAGAGAGTTGCGCTGAATCTAAAATTGGATCAAATACCAGTCAACTCTATCCTCCTTAGACGAGACAGAAAGTTATACATCGATGTTATCCCCGGTCAGGGTATACAAAGAATTATAACTCCCCAGTAGAGCAAAGAATGACTAAAGTTTTAAACTCTTCTCCCCCAAGCAGAAATTAACACTCTCCAGTAAAGTTCCCTCAGAGAGCGGAAATCAATGTTCCCCAACAGAGTTTCCTCAAACAGCGAGAAGGAGGCCCCAACAGGAAACATCTCCCAGAAGATTGAATATTACACGTACTCTTCATCCCCAGCGACAGTCAAGGATTTATTTTCCTAAACTAAGATGCTACTCAAATTTCAAAAACAATACACATTCATACATCATTTACAAAATATCATAGCATATGCATACGAAACACATACAGTACAGTCTCATTTATTTTGAGAACATCATTATGCAATGCATTTCATGCATCAGGATATTGCATACAACTAACTCTTTATCTTTTCAGATGAAATCCACAGACAGACGAATATCATCAACTACTTATACGACCTCACGACCTTCTCAAAGACTATATCTGATGAAGAGCTATCTTCAGCATTTTCCTCAGAAGATCATTCTTAAAATATATCTGCTGGTTCAGTTTAAATCGATCAACGATTCATCCTGATTTGTTTTCTGGTGGACTTCTTTCTCTGGTTCAACTAAATCGACGCGAAGATTTTACTTATTTGTTTTCTAGTTAAAGATGATTTTAGACTTCTGCTGGTTCAGTTTAAATCGATCAACGATTTATCCTGATTTGTTTTCTGGTGGACTTCTTTCTCTGGTTCAGCAAAAACGATGCGAAGATTTTACTGATTTGTTTTCCAGATGAAGATAATTTAAGACCTTTGCTGGTTCAGTTTAAATCGATCAATGATTTATCCTGATTTGTTTTCTGGTGGACTTCTTTCTCTGGTTTAGCAAAATCGACGCAAAGATTTTACTGATTTGTTTTCCAGATGAAGATAATTTAAGATCTCTGTTGGTTCAATTTAAATCGATCAACAATTTATCCTAATTTGTTTTCTGGTGGACTTCTTTCTCTGGTTCAGCTAAATCGACGCGAAGAATTTACTGATTTGTTTTCCAGTTAGAGATAATTTAAGACTTCTGCTGGTTCATTTTAAATCGATCAATGATTTATCCTGATTTGTTTTCCGGTGGACTTCTTTCTCTGGTTCAGCAAAATCGACGCGAAGATTTTACTGATTTATTTTCTAGATAAAGATAATTCGAGACCTCTATTGGTTCGGTTTAAATCGATCAACGATTTATCCTGATTTGTTTTCTGGTAGACTTCTTTCCCTGGTTCAGCTAAATCAACTCAAAGATTTTGCTGATTTATTTCCAATTAAAGATAACTCAAGACCTCTGCTGGTTCAGTTTAAATCGATCGAAGATTTATCTTGATTTTTTTTCCGATAGACTTCCCTCCTAGAACACAGGATTCCATTGTTAGGGCATCCATGGTTGTTGGAGTTTGATCTCTTAGTACAGGGACTTTCAGACAAATCTAAGGCCAGAGTCGAACTCAGGGCTCAATTTTATGTAGGATAGGTCTTTTAATCAGTCACGAATCTCATTTTTTTTACAGGTTTGGGATTTTGGTGTGGCCAGAGAAGGTGACTGGATGTTTGACTCCGGTGGATGACTCTGGTAGCTTGGGTGTCACAGCACCATTGGCTAGTTCGAATTCACTCAGCGCACGTTTTTTATTTTGAATATTTTTGGATCCGTGTTTACCATATAATATTGTTATTATCTTTGGATTAACGAATGAGCAGATGGGTTTAGTGTTTAAGCGCGCATTTGTAAAGCTAGAGAGCTTGGGCTTGGTCCCCAGGTCTTGAGTTTTATTTTCTATTATATTTCCTCTGCAGATCAGGTGTTAAACATTTCCATATGTGCACCATGCATCCTCGCCCTCAGCCACTAGATCATCACAAATCCAGATCCAACACCCCAGGCACGCTCCCCATGATACATTCTACTGAAGATGTCCTCACTGGATCCAGCGCTGGCATAATGGGCTTGGATCCAATTTTCAAATTCATACCCCCTAGTCTGCTTCACGACATCAGGCCCAATTCTTCTATTATTTTCTTTCTTTCTCTATTTTATTTATTTAATTGTTTTATATCACTTTTAAAAAACTAATTTTATTTTAATAATAAAATCACAAAAAATAGACTTAGGGTTTTCTAATTTAATTTAATTTTTTTTGCAAATTAATTAATTTTAATTATTCTGACTTTTATTTTATTAATTTAAAAATAAATAGAATTAGGTTAAGATTTCAAAAAAAATCTCAATAAACTTTTATCAAATAATTAGATTCTTTAGGGTTTCAAACTTGTATCTGTTTCAATCTTCGCACGTTTTTTATTTATTTTCGGTACTCTTATTTTTCCAAATATTGTATCTGCACACAGCTTGTAATAGTTTTCAACTATGACCATTTACATTTCTTTTCCCCGTTTTGGTTTGTAAATCCCCCACCCCGAAGCCATGTAATAGCGTAGATTCAAATTCCACACTTTATTTTTTTGTACTGATATTAACTGTTAGATGAACGCTAATAGGATTGTATGATAATATTAAAAACAAATGCTAAAAAACTTAACATCCGAAGCTAAATAACTGAAACACAACACACTCGCACACATACACCTCTAGGGTACCTCCACTTGTTGCCTTCGGAATAAAACAGTCACGTCTCTCGAACGTGAGAAGTTTTAGTAAAGACCCTTTGTTTTAAATATCATAAGTCCCTCGATGACCCTTTTGGCGTTGCCTTGGTAAATGATATTAGAACCTTAGGGTAATTACTAAAGTATCTTACGAGTTTCTTTCGTGACTGTACAATGACCCTCACTTGTCCCTCAAAACATCCAACGATAGGGCTACCTACTGACTAATAGCAGGATAGCACTATCTAAAGGAAATGAGGAAAAAACCAAAAATCTTTCAAGTGGGTAGATAGCTCATAGTTGTTTTCTCATAAAATCAAACAAAATAATTTTTGCACGCATACACAAACTCTTTTCTAAATATTTTCAAAGATAAAAAATACTTTGTATATGTTCTCTCTGAAACGAGAAACATTACAAAGTTCTCCACACTAAGGCACCTTTTCAAAATATCTTCAAAATACACTTACACAAAAAAGGCATTTTCAAAATGAGCTAGCAACTAAGAGCCCCTAGCTAACTACGGATGGAAAGGGTGCTAACACCTTCCCTTTCCATAACCTACCCCCCGAACTCAAAATATTTAAAAAGGTATTTCTTGTTCTTTTCATCCTTTCATTTGTTGGATAAAAGAAAATTTAGTGGCGACTCTTTCTAACCGCAACATTTGCAATAAAAAATGCAAAACTAGTAAAGTCAGTTATCCCATCGTATTACACAGTCAGACATAGACTCATTCTGATACTCCTATCAACAGTTACTTTGGATTCCATCTTTAAGCCCATCTCCAACTGCATCCCGTCGCCTTTCCAAATGGAATCTTTAACCCCATTCCCGATATAATTAACCAACAGTGTTACTTCGTGCACATGCGAGTTCAAATTTTTGGGCACTTAAGTGTTCAATCCTCTTCCACCTTCAGATCCCGAATGGCGAGCATGCCAATCTAAGTTTAAGAAGATTGAACAGGGGAATTCGTTGTACCCCAAAATTTTCCCTCCCATTCTCAAGACAACATGATTCAAGATATCTTCTCATGCTCATAAGGTTCTCAAGTACTCAAGAATTGATCAGATGGATCCTCCTCCTAAGCATTGGTCTACAACTAGGGTTTTATTTCTCTCAAAGAATATTGGGATTATAATGCCTCAAGTGGATTTCATGGTTTATCATATTCTTCAAAGAATCCTCATGTCAAGTTTCAAGCCTTAGATCACAAATTTGCTCAGTCAATTGCTCAGATAAGTGAAAATCAACTATATTGGACAAAAAGTCAAATGTGGTCAACTTATAGTAAAACCTCGTGATTTTTGGTCAACATCAAGATTTTGAGTTCACATTCATCATTTTATCAATGGTTGATCATAACTTATAAAGAAAACTCAAGATTTATCAAAAGTCAAAAGTTGCTAAATTAGGGATTTCTTTAGGAGAACTCAACTAAACTTTGACCAAGCATAACTTTCACATGCTTCATCAGAAAGTTCTCAACCAAAGCTCATTTTTATGGAAATTCAATTCTCTACAACTTTGTATCTCTAAGATCAAGGCCAAAAAATGCTTCATTTGAGAGATATGAGCCAAATCATTACAGGTCATTTTAAAAGTCAACAAAAATACACTTTTTGTCAAAGGAACTTACATCAAGATAAACTCTTCAAATGGAAAAATGACCAACATAGATATTGTAGATAACATCTTGAGGTTTATAAAAAGTCCAAGATAACCTTCATATGATAATAATTGAGAGAGTTATGGTTGGTACAAGTTGGGAAATTTTGAGAAAATGCATGAAAACCAATTTGAGCAAACTTGAATGTTTGGGCTAATGGGCTTATCTTTTAGAGTCTAAATGTGTTCTTGACCTCATAATGGACCTCTAAAACTATTCATACACCCTTTTAATTTTTTATTTCATTTATTTTGATTTTATTTATTTAAATTCAAAATTAAATCAAATAAATATTAAATGGAGGTGCAAGGCATAAAAGGCTTTTGATTAAAATGTTTTGGAGGCCCAAAGACATGTTGCATATCGTGTGAATTCATTTGTGGAGAAACTATTCATGGTTGGAAAGATTTAAACTTATTTTTGAAAAAAATAAAAGACATAATTACATGAGGTCCAAGCCTATTCTCCTTGACCTAGTCTTCTCCTATATATATCTTTCATGTTCAAACAACAAGGGAACGAAAAAAAACCTTGCAAGAACACTCTCAAAAATCTCAAAATTTCTCAAACTAGGGCAAACTTGAAATCTCTCATAGATCCACTTTCAAAGAAAAACAACCGGTCAAATCAATCTCTGAGACATTACAGAGTAAGTTGTGATCATTCTTGATGATCAAAAGTGCCTGAAACATGCACTACATGCATTGCCGGTTTCACGATTTTTTCCAAATTCTTGTTTTACTTTTTATGATGTTTTGATTAAACTAACCATGCTAATATGTTCCTGGGATGTAATAGATTAGGTCTGAACCCTCACATGAATCCCATGATGCCAGAATCGTGCATCACCATGTTTGAACCATTTGATGTTATCTTGTTTATATCTCTCTGTACATGATGATTCAGCCAAAAATAAGGCCACCAATGAATTCGCAGCCCTCAAATTAGGGGGGTAGGGTTATATTTGATCACTAACACGCTTTGTTTTGCAGGTTTGGAAAATGTACTCACCAGAGAAGACGACCGGAGCTAGGGCTCCGGCGCTTCTCTGGTCCATCTGTTTTGTTTATTTTATATTTATTTGGTTTTTTTTTATTAATAAATAAAACATCCACCCCAGTGGCAAGAACGTGCACGCTAAGGCTTTGGTATACAAGGTCGTGGGTTCGATCCATGCTTTTTGCAACTTTTTTTGTTATTTTCCCAATTTACGTAGGTTTCCAATATAATATGTTGCGCTTGTTTCCCATCATCAATGAGCACTCGGCCTGGTGGCAAGCTAAGCAACTGCAAATGCTGGAGGGTGTGGGCTCAACACCATTCCCATACAGTCTTTTTTCTTCTTATTTTCACTAACCTATTTTCTTTTCCCTTTTAATTACAAAACCCTAATTTTTTAATAACCCTAATCATTTACTAACCTAATTTAATTATTTAAAAAAAAACCCTTGTTAGACGATAGGACGTGTCTAGAAGGGGGGTTGAATTGATACCTTGATTTTTAAAATCAGTTTTTAAGAAAAACTTAAAGTGCAGTGAAAGTTACCCGGATACACTCGTCTAAAACGATCCTCTATTAAAAAGACCGGATATGCAAAAAACTGAATGGAATGAATCAATGAGAATTATTAACAAATAACTCAATTATAATTGATCACTTATACGCTTTAACTAATGTCAATTACTTCCAATGAAATGTTGAGAAGAAAATACACAAATTTTCACTTTTGGACTTTTATCGAACACTTGGTGTGCTTAATTTCACCAAGTCCAATCTACCTTAATTTGTAGTGTTAAAATCAATTATAGAAATCAAAGTGATTACTATAGTTTTTAGTAACAGTTCCATTGCATTACAAATCAGGACAATTAGAACCACAAGAGAAAATTTTCAGAATATTGCAAATAAACGGTAAAGAGCGAGAAAGAAAAAATGACACGCGATTTGTTAAGGCAGTTCCCCCTGTCGTCCTCGCATGGGGTACGTCTTTCAATAATTCTATAATTTAGAATTAGGATAGTTGCTATTATGATTGCAAAGTTTATACAAGAGATAGAAAATAGTCACCACAATTCAAACCCAATTTGTTGAATTTAAAACTAAGCTCCTCTTTTCCCTTGATTCGATATGAATCAAGTATGTCATCAATCTTAGATAAACCTTCGGTTGTAGCTACCTTGTTGAGAACCCAAACTGTTTCTCAAACCCACTGCTCGGCTGATTTGATTGAAAGATGATAACCCCAATTCTTCCTTCAAAATCCTCCAATTGTAGCTACCTTGTTGAGCGAACCCACAGTTCCTCAATCCCTTAAGCACGGTTGAATTTGATGAAGTAAAGATTTGTTAAAAACCCCCAAATCCCAATGATCTTAGAGGACAAAACCCTCAGATTTTATTCAAGAAAAACCCACAATTACTCAACCCGGACAAGATCGCAAACTTCTACTTTAGATTTTTTTGACACACGCTACACACCTTGATCGACAAAAATTATTATATGCAGTTGTTAATGGATGAGTGAGAGGTTGAAGATGATGAGTACCTTGTGTACCTATTTCACTTTTCTTGTTGAAACCAAATGAAATAACTAAACAAGTATATATATGTTATCTAAGGTCAAGACCCAAACTAACATGCTAAAAAATAGTTTTTACGAGGGAACGGTCGAACTATGCAAGAGGGGACTCGACCTAAGCATTCCCGTAAGTTCCATATAAAAGTTGTTGTACCCTAAAATTTTACCTCAATTTTTACTCAATACATGCCCATTAAGGTCCCCAACTTGCCCAAGGATGACCAAGAATTGACCAGACAAATTCTCCTCCTAAGGCAATGAACCTTAAACTAGGGTTTCCATTTTCATCAGGATGTGTGAACTCCAATGATCTCAAATGCTACACATGGTCCTAATATGTCCACAAGATCATCCATGCCAAATTTCATGCCTTGCAAACAAGTTTGCTCAGTCAACTGCTCAAATGCCTGGAAATCAACTGTACTAGGTCCAATATCAATTGTGGCCCAAATACAGTCAAACTTCAAGATTTTTGGTCAACATCAAAAGTTTTAAGTGATATCCATCATTTGATCAAGGGTTTATCATGATTCCTCAAGAAATGCTCCTAACTCATCAAAAGTCAAAAATGGAAAATTAGGGTTTCTATAGGAAAAGTCAACCAAACTTTGACCAGGCATAAATTTCTTATACTTTATCAGAAAAAATTTCCACCAAGGTTCACTTTGAAGAGAATCCAATTCCCTACAACTTATCTTCAGCCCTCAAGTTCAAGAAATTCCCCAATCAAAAGATACAAGCTCAGACATTATAGGTCCTTTCAAAAAGTCAACAAAAACACCTTTTGGGTCAAAGCTCATTACATGAACATGGAAGATCCAATTGAAATGAAACTATAAGGGTTATTTATAGGACATCCTAAGATCTCCTAAAATTCTAAGAACACTCTCTTAGGGTTAAAAATGAGAGAGATATACATTGCTAAAGTTGACCAATTTTTGGAAAAGTGCATGAAGCCAATATTGACCAAACTTGAATTATTTCCAAATGGGTCCATATTTTCATGCTTGAAACTTAGTTCAAACATGGCCCACGACCTTTGAGATCATTCATAAATTATTTTATTACTTACATTATTTATTTTGATATTCTATCCATTAAAATACAAAATTAAATAAATAAATAAATAAAACAAATAATGAATGATATGATTTGGGAATCTTTTTCTCATTAAATAAAGGATAAGATATGCTGGAATATCAAGAGAAAATCGTGGAGGGAAGAAAAGATTGGATTTAGTCCAAAACAAGCAAAAAAATCAAATAATTAGAAAGAAAATATTTCTCATCAAGGCATGGATATTTTTCTACAATTGTCAACCTAATATGATTCACTACATATATACTATAACTCAGACCTAATAGGATACTCATAGCTGCTGCAAGAAAATCCCAACAAAGTTTCAAAATTGTTCAAAATTGGTGAAATTGGAAATCTCCCTCTCCAGCCAATCTCAACCAGTTCCAGCCATCCAATCGTATTCTTGGGACTCTCAGCAAGCCAATCCATCCATCTTTGAAGGGAAAATCCTCCCAGAACCAACAAATCAGAATATCTTATCGTGGGTAACTTCTTGAGTTTATATTGAAAATTCTATTATGCATTAATCCTTTTTCCAGTTTGATTCATATTCAGGATGTTATTTAAGTTAGTACCAACGTGAAACATGAGTGGTTTGATGTGAAACAAAGATTTTGCCATGTTTAGGGAAAAATTTGTATCGTGCTTTGAACCGGGCGATACAGGCATGATCAATGAGAACTGAGACTGGATTTGAACTCATGAGCATTTTTTGTGTGGGATAGGCTTTTGATTTAAGGCTAAAACTTCCAGAATTTGCAGATCACGATTTGGTGATCCCGGAGATCCACTTCGGCATCGTTGACATTAGTTGACTCTGTTTGGAGCACGCGTGGCAGTTTGATACATTTTGATTGGTTGTTGGTATTGCTGACGCGTACGTTTGATTGTTGACTAGGACTAGTGCTTATTTTCATTTATAATATTATTGTGCTATTATATTTATGAATGAGCATGCAGCGCGGTTAGCAAAGGTATGAACATGTGAAGGAAGGGACCTAGGTTCGATCCCAGGTCTAGTGTTTTCTGTTTTCTTGATATTTTCTGCAGATTCTAGTGCGTGGCTTCCTAAGACAACCATCTTACACCCCCATGCTCAGCCATTGGATCATTCATCCTTTGGGTCCAGCGTCTCCAAGCTTGCGTTCCCATGATGAACCCACCAGACGTAACAACACCAGATCCAACGCAGTTGTGGGCCACCAGATCTGGGCCTTGGCAAAATTCAGCAGCATACCCCCAATTTGGGTTTCTCACCCCTTAGGCCCATCTTTTTTAATTACTTTATTATTTTTTTAATTAGTTTATATTTTTTTGTTTATTCTTTTTTTAAATCATAAAAATAGGACTTAGAGTTTTTCTTAATAAAAATTAATTTTTTGCAAATTAATTTAATTTAATTAACTTTAATTTGTTTTCCTTAATTTAAAACTAATTAGAGATTAGGTTAAATTTCAAATTTTTCATAAAAAAACATCAAAATATTTTTAATAGCCAATTAGATTTTTAGGGTTTATAACCTATTCTCGTCTCCATTTTTGCGCGTTATTTTTCATAAGATTATTATTTTATTATTATTATGTATCTGTGCCCGGTTTGTAATAGTTTAATTAGGGTTTTTAATTTCCTCACTTTACTTTTCAGTCATATATAACTGTAATTGCCCCGAAGCATTGTAATAGCTGTAGGTGTTTACTTTTCGCATTATACTATATACTTATATATAAACTGCTAGTAGATTAGGCGTGCATGACAAGAATCAATCAATCAATGATTACACCACTAACATCAAGATAAAATACCTAAAAAAGCACATTGTTGCACACTTGCACCCCTAGGGTATTTCCCACTTTGGTTGCCTTCAGAAATGGCCATGTCCCTCGAACGTAGGGATACTCTTAGCAAAGACCCTCAGTTTAAAAGTAATCATAAAGATCATTGTCCCTTAATGTCCCTCGAGTTTCCTATGAGAAATGATCTTGTCCCTCGATGTTGCCTACATGATGGTGTCCCTTCAAATTGCTAAAGGTATCCCTACATGTTGCCTTCAATGACCATAACAATGACCCTACGCTTGTCCCTCAAACATCAAACGATAAGGCTACCTACTCACTAATAGTAGGATAGCACTACCTAAAGGAAAAGAGGAAAAGAACAAACCTTTTCGAGTAGGTAGATAGTTCTTATATGCTTGCTCAAATAAAACAATTTTCCACACATACACTTTTTTCTAAAAAATATTTTCAAAGACACTTTGTATACGTTCTCTACGACATGAGAAACATTAAAAAGTTTTCCATACAAAGGAATTTTAAAAAATACTTTTCAAAAAAACGCAAAGCACAAGCAATTTTAAAAACATGAGCTAAGCATCTAAGAGCCCGTAGAAAACTACGGATGGAAAGGGTGCTAACACCTTCCCTTTTCATAATCTACCCCCCTTACTCAGAAAACTCTCGAAAGGTATTTTTCTGTTCTTTTCACCCTTTCCTTTGTTGGATAAAAGAAAATCCGGTGGCGACTCTTGCTTACCGCAATATTTGCGAATACAAACGCAAAACTAGTATAAGCAGTCAGTTCTGCCACTGTATCACAGAACTGGTGACTCTGCTGGGGAAGAATAAAAGTGTGGTTTACCTTAGGGTCTAGTTCATTTATAATATGTTTTCTTTGCCTGTTTTGATTGCTTTACTTTTAAGGGTATTGTTTGGGTTACTATAGGTCCTACACCCGGATCTGGGGAAACCTTTTAGGTAAGTAGCAATAGATCGTGGGAACTATGCGGGGTATACCGACACGGTTAAAGTGATAGCTATATTAATGCGACACTTTGGTGGATATCGGTAGCCCTTAAGTTAATCAAGGAGAATACGGGGCCGCTGCGTGGTGTCATGAAGCGTCACATGACCTTAGAACCTTAATTGAACAACTTGGCTATTAGGACGTAGTGAGATAGCCGTCTTTGGTTTATCCCTAAAGTTGGTTGATACTCGATACTACTCTCATTGAGATTTGACTCCCGAGTTTTGTTTGGTGGCAAGTCAGTTGTTTATCAGAACGAAACTTGTGGGAAAGATCGGTGATATTGAGATCCCTTAGAACCCGGTTACTATTTATAGGATAGGTTGAACCAATCAAAACTTCAAGAGGGTATGACCTTAAAACCCATGCAAGCCTCAAACCTAAGGTCTTTGTGTGATTTGCTTGTGCTTGTTATATCTGTGATTTCTTAGCATAATCATGACATCATAACACGGCATATCATACTGACCATTTCAAGGATTTTCTAGGGCTTATCTTTGTCTTGTTTTGTAGGACATGACATCCGCTCGCAGGAACACTATCCAAGTCAACCTTGTGAGGGTACCTACTCAACTCAAGGAATTAGCATCAAGGATTCCTGAAAGCTCTCCCTTCACTGAAAGGCATGGTCGACTTCTCAACTTGGTCATTTCAAACCCTGATGAAGAAATGTTAAAGGTGCTCTTTCAGTTCTTTGACTCATTACATCACTGCTTCACTTTTCCTGATTACTAGTTAGTGCCTACTATGGAAGAGTTTTCTTAGTTATTGGGGGTACCTGTCCTTAATTAGTTACCATTCAACGGTATGGAAAGAGACTCGAAGCTTGAAGAGATTGCTCAAGCTCTATCTTTACAACGGTCTGATGTAGTGGCAAATTGGGAAACCAGAAGAGGTGTCCAAGGATTTCTAGCTAAGTTTTTATTTGAGAAAGCTCACCATTTTTGGGATACCCTGGATTTACAAGCTTTTGAAGAAGTGTTGGCACTTTTCATCTATGGGATGGTACTATTCCCTAACACGGACCAGCTCATAGATATGAATGCGGTCAAGGTTTTTCTGTCTCATAATCCGGTTCCTACTTTAATTGGAGATATTCTACACTATCTGCATACTCGCACTCTAAAGAGAAGAGGGACCCTTCTGTGTTGCACTCCTTTGTTGGCTAGGTGGTTTATTTCACACCTACATCGGTCTGTTTTGGAGAATGAGCAGGGTATGAGATGGTCTCATAGGTTGATGTCCCTCACACATTCGGATATTCATTGGTGTTCTCGATCCTTGGAGAATGCTACCATCATTGATTGCTGTGGGGAATTCCCTAATGTCCCTCTTTTAGGCATTAGGGGAGGAATCACTTATAATCCCTGTTTGGCATTGCGACAGTTTGGTTATGCTAGAAGAGATGGTCCTCATGATGCGCTCATCCAAGGAATCACCTTTGACTATGAGAATGATGTTCAAGGTTATCATAAGAGGTTCATTCGAGCTTGGGGCATGATAAACATAGTTGATAGCAAGACACTGGGGCATAAGAATTCCATCCCTATTGAGCCTTATCTCAAATGGGTGCGAGCTCGTTCTCAATTTCTTATGATGCCTTACCCCGTCGTCTTACATGTGATCATGGAGCCAATTGTTGAGGAAGACACTCCTTACATTGATCTTCATCCTAACATGCCAACTGATTTCGAGGAGCTACGGAAATCCTGGATCCAACTCAAAGAAGAACGGGATACCATTGAAACCCAATTTTATGCCAGCGAGGCGAAGGTTTTAGAGCTCACCAGGTTACTTCACGAGGAGAAGAGTATAAATGCTTACATTGCACCAAAGAGGATGCGCCTGTGGGAAGCTTGAAGTCTTTCTTTGCTTGGAGAGTTTATTTTTGCTTTGTTACTTCCCTTGTAAGCCCAAGAGGCATCATAGTGATCGATAAAACTTCTTAAATACAATTAACGTTTTTTCTCTTTCTGTTTAAGCAAATTTAAGTCTTAGAAATCCTTGAAAACATTACATGCATAAATCATGAATATCATCACATAAACAGGTTTCAAAGCAGGTTTCTCATCTTCTTCACTGTTTATTTCAGCAATGGCTCTCGAACAAACAGTGAAGGATCTAAAGACTTAAAATGCTCAGTTTCAACAAATGATTATGGAACTGGCCAAGGGGCAAGAAGAACTGAAATCCCTGATTGTTAAAGAGAAGACCAAGAAACCAAGGAAGACAGCTGGTGTGGTGAATTTGGGAAGGACGTTCAAAGGACCGTTAAGGCAAGTGGTTGAGCTAACATCTTTGTCAAAAGAAGGAGACAATCAAGAAGGGGAGACAAGAGAGGAAGACCCCAGTCCAAGGGAATCTGATAATGAGACTGATTATAATGAAGAGCAGTACCCTCCAACCGATGAAAAATACAAATAGCTGGAAGAACGTCTAAGTGCAATGGAAATCCAGAAGGTACTTGGGCTGGATTTTGAAGAGCTGGGTTTGGTTTCTGGGGTTGTCATCCCGCAGAAGTTCAAGGTGACAGTGTTCGCCAAATATGATGGGGTTTCATGTCCCAAGTTGCATCTCTAATCTTATGTGAGGAAGATTCACCTTACACTGCTGACAAGGACTTATGGGTCCACTTCTTTCAAGATAGTCTATCCGGAACTCAGCTAGAGTGGTTCTACCAGCTGGAAGGGACCAACCTTCGTAATTGGGAAGACCTGGTTGTTGCTTTCTACAAGCAGTATCAGTATAATGCAGACCTTGCTCCCACCCGTACATAACTCCAAAGTATGTCTATGGGTTCGATCGAGGGTTTTAAAGACTATGCTCGGAAGTGGAGGGACTTAGTAGGAAAATTCCACCCCCCCCCCCCCCCCTTGTCCAATAGGGAGTTAGTGGACATGTTTTTGGGTACTCTATCTGGATCATTTTTCAACCATTTGATCAGAAGCTCCTCAGCTGGTTTTACTAAGCTGATCTTGACGGGAGAAAGAGTGGAATCTGGGATTAGAAGTGGTAAGATTCAGAAGGATGCTGCTTCAAGTGCGGGAAAAAGACCTTTCATAAGAAAGAAGGAGGTCAGTGCTGTTTACAATCAACGAAATCAGAGCAGAACCGAGCACCATCCAACGATAGGGGCTGTTATGATATCCAAGCCTGCAGCTACTCGACAATGAAATAATCAGCCTAGAGCAGAAAGACCTGTAAGGAAATTCACATGGATAAATATGACTTTATCTCAAGTTTTGCCTCATCTACTGAAATCCGATCTGGTTACTTTGAGGGAAGCTCCTAAGAATCCCAACACTGCATCTCCTCGTTACAACCCAAATGCTCGTTGTGCTTACCATTCAGAAAGTCCAGGCCATGATACCAACGACTGCTGGGCTTTGAAAAACAAAGTGCAAGACCTTATTGAAGCAAAGGAGATTGAATTTGAAGCTCCTGAGATTCCCAATGTTATCACTGCCCTTATGCCCAAGCACGACTGTGGTGTAATGTTGTTGACAATGATGTGTTTGTTACTTCTGTTGAGGAACTTGTTACTCCTCTCATGACCGTTAAGTGGAACTTGTTGAAAGCCGATTTAATCTCGGGTTGTGGTGAAGGTTGCCGCTTATATTTATCTCTACTGACTGGTTGTTATTTGTTGAAGGCAGGTGTTCAGGGCCTGATGGATGATAGAGATATTTTGTTTGAAAAGACTCATGTCCTGACTGTTTCTTATAAGGATGTTTCAATCATAACCATTTCCGCCAATCCTCCCAGGGTCTCTACCAAAAGACCCATCAGAATTACATTTGCTCTGAAGCTGGCTCCTCTGATCATCACTATGCCAGGGCCAATCCCATACTCCTTGGACAAGGTTGTTCCCTGGAACTATGGGGCTGGCGTCTACTACCACAACGTCAAACAAGACCTGCTGGCTGTTGAAGACCAGGTTTCTGAAAATATTGATCCCGGCATTGGCAACATTGTTGGAACTAGAAAAATAAAAAGAAGTGGAAGAGTGTTTTCCCCTGAGATTTCTCCTCCAAAATCTGTTACTAGTCCTGTGATCATTCCTATTGTTGTTCCTGCTGATACTACCGCCTCAATTCCTGTGATCACCCCAGTTACCACCCTTATCACCGAGTCGGATGAGACTCGAGGCAAAGACATATTAATTGAGCTTGTCCAGACGAAGGCGCATTCAGAATCTATCCTTGAGGCTTCCAAGAAGGAAATGGAAGAAATCTTGAAGATCATAAAAAAGAGTGATTATAATGTGGTTGAACAACTGGGGAAGACCCCTTCAAAGATTTCAATGTTATCCATACTATTGTGCTCTGAAGCTCATGCAAAAGCTTTGGTGAAATTCCTTAAAACTGCCCATGTGCCACAAGAAACCTCGGCTGACCAATTTGAAGATTGTGTGGCCAGTTTGACGGTTCATAATGGTTTGGGTTTTTCTGATGCTGATCTTACACTCAGAGGAAGAAAACACAATGATGCGCTACATGTCTCCATGGAATGCAGGGGCACTACTTTGGCCCATGTTCTAGTAGATACAGGTTCATCATTGAACGTGCTTCCCAAGAAGGATCTGGACAGATTAGACTATGAAGGTTTGACCTTGAAGCCCAATAACATTGTAGTGAGGGCTTTTGATGGTTTGAAGAGAATGATGCACGGGGAGGTGGACATCCCCATCAAAATTGGTTCTCAGACCTTTGACTCCACCTTCTCCGTGATGGATATCAGGCCATCTTATTCTTGTTTGTTGGGTCTCCCTTGGATCCATGGGGTGGGAGATGTCACATCAACTCTGCATCAGATGATGAAATACCCGGTAAAAGGAAAGATTGTCACGGTACATGGTGTAAAAGAGTACATGGTAAGTCACCTAAATTCCTTCAGGTATATGGAAATGGATGGCGAGTTCATCGAGACTCCGTGTCAGAACTTCGAAGAGGTGCCTCAGACTATGGCTGCAACTGAAACTGTCACCAATCTGCCAAATATCACCATACCTCCCTTGAAGATGGCTTCTCTCAAGGACGCCAAAGCAGTTATTGAAGAAGGTGGGTGTACCATTTGGGGCCAACTCCCTGACATTCCATACAAATCTGATAAGTTTAGTTTGGGTTTCTCTTCAGGGACTCAAAGGGATGTTCGTCGTGCTCATGCTGGAGGACCTCCCCTATGCATCAGTAACCATGGGGTCAATGCCTTAGAAGACAGTGATGGTGACTATGACATGGATAGTTGGATCTTCCCTACTACCAACGGTGGACCCAGTAATTGGACGGCAAAAGACTTTGTACCAAATACTTTTATTCATAAGTGATTGTCTTTCTTGTTTTGGGATATGTAATAAACAATATAAACTCTATGTCCATGTGTCTTACCCGGGGCACAATGGTTTATTTGTGAGGGTTATCATTGTAGCGGTAGAAATGTTCAAGACTAAGCCATTGGATTGACTAGACTTTATGCAAATCAAAATCAAAATCGCCACCGCACTTTATTATTTCCAAAAGGAATGGGAAAAGAGCGAATAACCCAAAAAGGGGGGAAAGATTCAAGGTAAGGGGGTGGTTATGCAAAGGGAAGGTATTAACACCCTAAACATCTACGGTACTCCGTAGGAACCTCTTTGAAAAATCTGTATATTTTGGCTATGAAAATGTGTTGTATATAAAATGGATGATGGAGGTGAGAAAAAGAAATATTCTTATGATTTTTGCACCCGTCGCGGTTGCGAACCTTTAGTGCCTACGTACCACCTTTCATGCAATACGGGATCAGGGTACACGTAGTTCCTCTAGAAAAGACTTGTATGTTAATTTATTTTAAACAAGGAAACAAGTCGTCATTGTTAGGAGAGAAATCTCGACTAATGCCCACAAGGTATGAGAAAGATGGACCGTGCATCAACCAGAGTGAGGGTTTGAGAACGCCTCTGGTACTCAAGTGGAAAATTCGACACCTTTATAACCATAAGGATAGGAGAATATTGCTCTACTATCAATGAATCATGTCTTATCTTGAAAAAAGTCTTGAATGTAAAGGGTGCTCGAGCGTACAAAAGAGTTTGAATGAATTGAAGTGTTTTGTTAATTTTGAAAGATGTCAAAGTATGATTAAATGTATTGAAGTTTGTTTAAAGAAAAGAAGTTTTAAAAGAAAAGGGCGCTTGACAAAGTCAAGGTTTATTATGATAGCGGTTTGAGTTTATAAACAAAGAAGATTTTGAAAGAAGATAAGAAGATTTTGAAAATTAAAGAAGATGGGAGGAGATGAAGGGACTATCCTAAAGCATAAGGTAAAAGTTAAGGAAGAGAACCTTCTAACCAACAAGAAGCCGATAGTTGACATTATGAGCCAATGTAGAATTCCCATTCTTTGGAGTGAAACCAAGCAAGAAAAGATACTAGACCCCTTGAGAGAACCAAGTTTCAAGTGTATTAAGTCTTCGGGAAAAAATTGGGCAGAATAACGGCTGTATACGGGTGAATTCCAGATTACAAACAAAGTATGTAATCACAATAACCTGCACACAAAACAAACAAACAACCCAATGTCTTGAGGTAAACCCCAAGAGCTCCAGAAAAATACCCATTGAGGTCAAAAGTTCTTGAGGTAAAAACCTGAGAAGGTAAGCAGTGACATCCAAGAATGGCATTGAATGAGGCGAATAACTCTCTGGAAAAGGCAATCAGAAACATCTAGACGAACATTAGATGTTGGATGAGACCAAATTTGAAGCTACATCAGAGTCGTCCAGGAAATACGCTAGACAAAAGAGAAACATGACATCCAATACTGTCTTTGAATGACAACAAAAGATTCCGACATTCAATAATGGCTTTGAATGAAGGGAAAACTCAACGTCTAATAATGGCTTTAGACGAGAGAGAAAAAACGCAACATCCAATAATGGCTTTGGATGGAAACAAAAGATCCTGACATTCAATACTGGCTTTGAATGAAAGAAAATCTCAACGTCTAATACTGACTTTAGACGAGAGAAAAGATCACAACATCCAATACTGGCTTTGGATGGAGTAAAAAAACAAGGCATTCAATGCTTGCTTTGGACGGCAGAAAAGGTAACAATATCCAATACTGGCTTTGGATGGAAAAAGAGATCTTGACATTCAATACTGGCTTTGAATGAAGAAAAAGGTAACAACGTCCAATACTAGCTTCGGATGGAAACAGAGATCTTGACATCCAATATTGGCTTTGAATTAAGGAGAAGGTAACAACATCCAATACTAGCTTCGGATAGAAACAAAGATCTTGACATTCAATACTGGCTTTGAATGAAGAAAAAGGTAACAACATCCAATATTGGCTTTGGATGGAAACAGAGATCTTGACATCCAATATTGGATTTGAATGAAGGAGAAGGTAACAACATCCAATACTGGCTTTGGATGGAAAAAGAGAAACAACTCAGACTGACGTTTGCTTTGGTGGGTGCCAAGTAAGTTGGACTTTGATCTCAAGGTGACATGTCAACTGCAACAAGACCTCAGAAATGCAAAATGACGATGAAACACTCTTGTTATACATTATGTATGAATTTTGTTATGCATGATATGTGAATGATCTATGCATGTAATGCGAACGTTTACGACAACGGAGTTTGACACTTTTGTGGAGAATAGTTTGGAAGTTTGATTCCTCAACACAGAGAACTCTGCCAAATTATTTGGGAAGAAAATGTCTGGAACCCAAATTTGTCACACTTGTAAATTGTATTGAACTGATGATCTTCTGAGGAAGGACATGGAGAGATGCTTGAAGATTTGTCACAGATTAGCTGACTGTTGAAGATAAACTAATCATGGCTTCAGTTAAAAGTTGTTGGAAGTAAGTTGATCATGGCTTCAGCTCTTGATATGTTTGTTGGGAATAAACTGATCATGGCTTCAGCTCTTGAAATGACTATTGTAAAGGAATGTCCCAGTATGAGTCTTGAAAATGATCTTCTGGCTAACCAATTCTGAGAAAACTCGCGTTGAGCAGTAAATCTTGAACTGATTCACAAATGGGTCTGGAAGATACTTGCCCCTAATAGGGTCACTGGCCAAGTTTCTCAGTTGTTTGAAATTCCTTGATGAGGAAAGCTTGTTTGCAAGCAAATTGCTTATTCAAACATGGTAATTTTAATGCAAAGTTCATGCAAAAGTTTTGAATCCGAAATCATTTTTGAAATGATGTTATTGGTGTATAGAAAATGCATCATTGGTTAAAACACAATGGTTTATACTTTTAAAGTGAAAGAGAAAGCCAAGGTATGATACTAAAAACAAATGATTTGCAAAAGATCATAGGAGTCAGTTTACGCAACCTTGCTGTAGTATGCTTTCAAAAGAAACCTGGCTTCAATTAGGTCTTTTGAGGGTTGTAACGTGGTCTGGTTCACGGTTTAAGAAATAAAGGATAAAGGCTCAAAGTTTATTTGTACCCAACCCAATCTTCATGATGTTCTTAAGCCCTATGTTCAGTTAATTCAGAAAATAAATTCAGGTTCCAAGAGATTTTGGAATTGCACTGATGGTAGTAATGACGATGATTCAGAAGCTAATGAATTCTTGAGAATGACAGTCACGTCTTCTTACATCTTTTTGTTGTTTTGAGGACTTTTGTCAACTCTGGTGGAGAAAAATTTGAGGATTTGAAGACCTCTTCTAATTGAATTTATTATTCCCAACTTTTTCCTGAACTGTTTCATTTGAGATCACAATCAGTGGGATGCCCCGGTTTTTTGCCTAAGTCTCCTTCAGAGGTTTTGACTTAGCGGGATTTTTATTTTGATTTTGATTTTCATTTCATTTTTATTTTTGGAAAGATAATGACTGCCTTGCTCAATGATTACAGAGAACCTTCTTTGTCATTTTTGTTTGGGAGCATCATTGACACTTCTTGTTGTGCGCAAAGGAAAGCTTAATCGCGACCTTTAATGTCTTGCACGATTTCTCTTGTAATTGAATGCACAACCAAATTAACTGAGAACTACCTATCCCCGGGTTAAGATTGCGGGTTTTTTCATATAGAAAGAAACTCCAACTTCTAGGCTCAAAGGGGTGAACGAGGGATTAACTTCCTTATTGCTCCGGTGTTTGGGAGTTGAAACAATGCATGTATATCCTCAGCAAAGTTTTATTCGAAAGCATATCAGCAACAATTATGGGTATTTTGTTTTCATCATCCTCCCTCAGATCTTTGCATAAACAAAAGCTTGATAAAGAGAGTAAACAAGAGAAATATATTTGAAAGAAGTAAATGAAAATGATTTGAATCAAAACATTGCAATGCTCATTTCATTAAAATTAACATGAAAGTACAAACAGAATTTGAAAGCAACAATTTTAACATAAACAAGGGAAAAATGCAGATAGAAAGAAACATGGACTAGTGACTAATCAGTAACAAGGATGAGCTGTCATGTTTGAAACATTGGCTTTAGGAGGTGACTTGAGGTTATCCCGACTCAGTCTTCAGCCACTTTGTTTTGGAAAAGGATTGTTGATAACATTAGGACCTGCCTCTTTGAAAGTGAGCATATTTGTTTTTACCAATTCTTGCACTGTGTTTTTTAATGCATAACAGCTTTCTAAATCATGATCGGCAGCTCCCTGATGAAACTCACAGTGAAGGTCAGATCTGAACCCGGCTAGAGGAGGATTTCGAGGAATCAGAGGCCTAGTTGTAATCAAGCCCTTCTGCACCAATGCAGGGTACAATTCAGTGTATGTCATAGGGATGGGATCAAACTGAGCCCTATTCCAATTCTGATTTTGTGCAATATTCTGTTGTTGAGGGACCTGAACTGGTTGAGCATTAACCACAGGAGTAACAGCCGCTACTTGTGGTTGATCAGTTTATTAAGGCCTACGGCGAGGTCCTATTCTATTAGTCGAGACAGCATTGGCTTCTACCTCTTTCTTCTTCTGAAAGTTCCCAAGGTATTTTTTTGCACCATTAGAAGATTCAGCAGCTTTAGACACTTTACCATTCTTGATTCCTTCTTCTAATATCTGGCCAATAGTCACCAGGTCTGTGAAACTGGAGGACACACTACCAATCATCTTCTCCCAAAAGAAGGGGGACAAAGTATCCATGAACAAACCATTTAACTCTTTCTCTGTCAGAGGTGGTTCAACTTGAAATGCCAATTCTCTCTATCGTTGAGCATATTCCTTGAAAGATTCTTTCTCATTCTGAGACATATTTTGTACTTGGCGATGATCACGTGTCATGTCGAGGTTGTATTTGTATTGCTTTATGAAAGCATCAACAAGATCTTGGAAGCATTGGATGCGACCTTTCTCGAGTCCCATATACCATTTTAATGAAGCTCCACTCAGACTGTCTTGGAAACAATGGATAAGAAGCTTGTAATTCTTGGTGTAAGCAGACATCTTTCGAAAGTACATCACCAAATGACTTCTTGGACAAGTATGCCCCTTATATTTATCAAACTCGGGAGTCTTGAACTTTGCAAGCATAACCAGATCAGAAACTAGGCACGTGTTATTAGCATCAACACTGAAGAACTCATTTCCTTCCATAGCTCTGAGTCTCTTCTCCAAAGTCTAATACTGTTCTTTGAACTCTTCAAACTCACCAAAGTCTCCTTGGCTCACACTTCGAGTACTGGCAGCATGGTACTCAAAGAGAGGATTCCCAAAAGCAGCTTGTGCAGCAGGTTGACAAGAAGCAGTATGAACGATTGGCTGAGGTTCAGTGAAAACTGGAGCCTGAAAGACTGGTCGGGAAGACTAGCCAACCATTGAAGTAATTGCAATAGGCGGAGAGTAATCTTGAGGTAACCCAAACTCTGGCCATGCAGTAGATGTATGCTGGATAGGTTGAGTGTCAACAGCAGCAGTTTGGATTTCAGATATCACAGTCCTTTGAGGTGGCTCTCCTCTGGAAATCAGGACTTGCATCATCTCAGTAAGTGTGGCCATGCCTGACTTTAACTCGTCAATTTCCATTCTGACTTCCATGTTGTGTTGTTCTTGGTTTTCCATTCTCAATCTGACAGCAGCTCTAGTCTCGTAGTTGTGTTGAGGAATCAGCTTGACGGTAAACGACTAACTGGAAGAAAGAAGCAACTGGGAAAAAGATCCTGAACAACCTGGATGTATGTAGAATGATGCAGAGGATGCAAATGATATGCAATGTTATGCAATGCACTGTACAGTAACAGGATCACACGGTTCAGAGTCATAAGCCTGGAGTCAAAGGTACAACTCATAAGGTATGGACTAACAGTTAACACCTACCGAACAAGGTTCTAAGAGGTTCCCAGAGTCTACATCTTTCCTTCAGATATTACCAACGTCCTGATTAACTCGGTAATTAGTAATATTCTCAAGAAAGACTCGTCCAAGCATAGTATCGCGTGATAACTATTTCCGGATTACTCCGTCATAGCTTCCGCACTACACCTAAAAGGCCAAGATGGGTTAGGTAATCTACGGTCCTCAGCTTCAGTAGGCTCCCAGGTCGAAAGCAGTACGTCTTCCCGATTACTCGGTAAACGACACTACAGTCAAAGGGGCCTCCACTGAGTGGGGGATCTCATGCCTCCTTTTTTGGGATTACTCCCTCAAAGTTAACATGACTATACCGCCCGTCCTATCTTAAGTTTGCCCAAGTCCGAGTATAGGACTTATAAGAAATCACCAAGCACCCTGTAAACCAGGAAAATCCAAACAAACATATATACAGAATATAACACATAAACACAATAACACATATACAGATATAAACAAAGATAGGCTTAACCCACTTAGGGATGGACCTGCAAGAGGTCAATCTTTCCCCAGTGAAGTCGCCATTTTTCTAAAGCGGTATAAATGTTCAAGACTAAGCCATTGGATTGACTAGACTTTATGCAAATCAAAATAAAAATCGCCACCGCGCTTTATTGTTTCCAAAAGGGGAATGGGAAAAGAGCGAATAACCCAAAAAGGGGGGAAAGATTCAAGGTAAGGGGGTTGGTTATGCAAAGGGAAGGTATTAGCACCCTAAACATCTACGGTACTCCACAAGAACCTCTTTGAAAAATCTGTATATTTTGGCTATGAAAATGTGTTGTATATAAAATGGATGATGGAGGTGAGAAAAAGAAATATTCTTATGATTTTTGCACCTGCCGCAGTTGCGAACCTTTAGTGCCTACGTACCACCTTTCGTGCAATAGGGGATCAGGGTACACGTAGTTCCTCTAGGAAAGACTTATCTATTAATTGATTTTAAACAAGGAAACAAGTCGTCATTGTTAGGAGAGAAATCTTGACTAACGCCCACAAGGTATGAGAAAGATGGACTGTGCGTCAACCAGAGTGAGGGTTTGAGAACGCCTCTGGTACTCAAGTGGAAAAGTCGACACCTTTATAACCATAGGGATAGGAGAATATTGCTCGACTATCAATGAATCATGTCTTATCTTGAAAAAATTCTTGAATGTAAAGGGTGCTCGAGCGTACAAAAGAGTTTGAATGAATTGAAGTGTTTTGTTAATTTTGAAAGATGTCAAAGTATGATTAAATGTATTGAAGTTTGTTTAAAGAAAAGAAGTTTTAAAAGAAAAGGGTGCTTGACAAAGTCAAGGTTTATTATGAAAGTGGTTTGAGTTTATAAACAAAGAAGATTTTGAAAGAAGATAAGAAGATTTTGAAAATTAAAGAAGATGGGAGGAGATGAAGGGACTATCCTAAAGCATAAGGTAAAAGCTAAGGAAGAGAACCGTCTAACCAACAAGAAGTCGATACTTGACATTATGAGCCAATTTAGAATTCCCATTCTTTGGAGTGAAACCAAGCAAGAAAAGATACTAGAACTCTTGAGAGAACCAAGCTTCAAGTGTATTAAGTCTTCGGAAAAAAATTGGGCAGAGTAACAGCTATATACGTGTGAATTCCAGATTACAAACAAAGTATGTAATCACAATAACCTGTACACAAAACAAACAAACAACCTAATGTCTTGAGGTAAACCCCAAGAGACCCAGACAAAATATCCATTGAGGTCCAAAGGTCTCCAATATAAGCCAAGGTTTCTATTCCTAAGTCCAAGAAGTCCATCACTCCATAATGCAAAGGATAGTAACGAAATAGTCCAAGTATTATTAAAGATTTTTATGGTTCATGTTGATTATTAGGTGTCTTTAAAAGGAAAAGAAAAGCTCAAGTGAGCAAAATAAAAATGACATAAACGTAAATGCTTAAATGAGCAAAATTAAAAGATGGCATGAAATGAAATGCTCAAATTAAATGGTACATAAAGCATAAAAAATAAAAAGCATAAAGTAATGTCAATTGTTAGAAATTAGTGGTTAGTTGGATGACCATCTTGAAACTTGCATTTGGAACTCATTAGAGGATTGGTAGAACCAAAGCCTCCACACAACAAGTTGCATTTGCTTTTTATCAAGTATATCATCCATTTTGGAATTCTCACAAGTAACATTTAATGATCAACGATGTTTAAGTGATCCGCGTTGACCAAAGGTGTTGTAGATCCATTAGAGGATTGGTAGAACTAAAGCCTCCACACAATGAATCTTAAGGTTATTGGATCAAAGAGATCAAATTAACATACTTGGGCTTGCAATCATAAGTTTGGGCCACGAATGATCATTTATTTGGATCGGGACAAAATTTAGCGCTATGTTAAGCAATCGTAAGTGGACTTATGTAGAAGTCGCACCTATTTTGAGGCCGGTCAATAGCAATCTATGTACTTTTTGTTTGGATAAATGATATAGAGATCATCATCCTTTAACATGTAGCACAATTAAAAAATAAAGGGATAAGATGAAGAGGGAGGGGAATGATAAGCTAATTTGGATCACCATTTCAAAATCCTTTCATCTTTAAATTCAACCACTCCTCTAGATGGATTAAAGTACTAAACATATCATTAATCCAAAGCACCAAAAATGAATTAAATTATTCCTTCTTAGGTAGATTTGAATTGATGAACATTTATCCAACTTCATCTACATCACAAAGTCCATTGAGTTTAAAAACAAATTGGACATTTAAAATTGCAATCCAAATTATCCATCAAAGAGAGTGCAGAAAAATATTTGAGTCAAAACAGCCCCAAAAATAAGGCAGCAAAAGTATTTTTGGCACTATTACAATTAATTGTGCCTAGACAACAACCTATTGCATCAGTGTAGTTTTTTTATCAAATCAATTTTCTGTGACAATCAATTGCAATGTTACAACAATTGATTGCAACTTGTTAAATATCAGTAGAAAACAGCATTTTAAAGATCAAATTCTTGTTCCAACTTTTCATCAAACACCTTATGATCATGGATCCAATTGAACATGAAAATTCCAGCAAATTTTGAAAAAAATAGCACTAATGGAGTTATAAAAATAGTGCTTAATGAATCAAAACCAGAAATCCACAAGAGATCACATTGTGAAAGATGATGATCCAACTTACCAAAGGTAGAATTTGAGAATTATCAAACAACTTCCAGAATTTGTTTCAATTCAACAACAAGAATCAATCACCAAAGCTTGGGTGTAGAGAATTGATGAAGAAAAAGTGTTTGGATGAAGGTTTAGCTCAAAGATTAGTAAGCTTCAATGCAAAGCTTACTAACTTTTTGAAAATAGAGCTTTGAGTGAATTTGGTAAATGGAGAGAATTGAGAGATTTTTTAGCAAGATGATTTTGGCTATCCAAAGCTTGTGATTTGAATGAAATGAGGTCTCTATTTATAGAGTTTTAGGATTGGGATTAGTGGTAATTTGGTAATTGATTCTTGGAACCAAATTTGAATTAATGATATAATTTCAAATTATGTAGAAAAAATTGGAGCCAAAATGATGACAATTTGAATTTGCTGGCTTTTTTTCAAAAAAACGTGTGCATTTTGCTATTATGAGTCGACACATAGATGGTATGCATCGATACATCCTAGCTGTATAACACAGCATGTGTTGATACATGCCTCTATGTGTCAATACATACTGTTATTTCAAAGCATTACAGAACCAAACAAACGGCATGAGTCGATACATAACATGTATGTGTCGACACATGCTAGTTATTCAAAGAGGATGAGTCGATACATACATGCATGTGTCGACACATGCTAGAAAAACAAATAGGATGAGTCAATACATACATGCATGTGTCGACACATGCTAGTTGTACACAAGGAGATGAGTCGATACATACCTCTATGTGTCGATACATGCTGGATTTTTTTGATTTTTGAAGGCAGAAATCTTTATTTGTCAGATGCCTTCGACTCGGTACCTGCAAAACACAATTTTTGCAAAGACAAAGACAAATGTTTTTTTGTATTTTGATTAGAAGTTAATCAATAACACAAGAGCAAACTTAAAGATAGGATTCAAATGTGATGAATGATGCTATTTATTAATGATTGTGACTGAATGACAAAATATGGTATGAAAGTGCGGCTGAAAAAGTTAGGGGCAAACTTTAGGGTACAACAATCATGTTTCAATTTCATATGGCATTAATAAAGCATTGGACATTTTGCATACAAATTTTGCGCTCTTTGTCTTTCTTTTCTACTTTTACTTTGTCTATACAGCTATGCTCTTACACACACTTACGTATTAAACTGTAGATCCATATCCACTCTGGATTCCATTGATAACAGTTCTGCTATTTCCGGTTATGACTTTGAAAATTTGATCAACCAAGCCGAGGACGAAGGTGAGGAAGATTGTGAGGTACCCGGAGAACTTGCTAGACTGCTACAGTAGGAAGAAAGGGATATACAGCCTCATCAAGAGCCAGTTGAGACAATAAACTTGGGCACAGAAGAGGACAGAAAAGAAGTCAAGATAGGTGAAAATCTTGAGCTTAGTGTCAAACAGCGGTTGATACGAATGTTGCATGATTATGTCGAGATCTTTTCCTGGTCATATAAAGACATTCCAGGACTAGACACGGATATTGTGGTTCATCGTCTACCAACTAAAGAAGATTGCCCCCCAGTAAAGCAGAAGGTCTATCATATGCGCCCTGAAATGTTAGAGAAGATCAAAGCAGAAGTGATGAAGCAGTTCAACATTGGGTTCTTAGTTGTCACCTCTTATCCACAGTGGGTTGCTAACATAGTCCCGGTGCCTAAAAAGGACGGCAAGGTGCGGATGTGTGTGGACTACAGATATTTGAACAGGGTAAGCCCCAAGGATGATTTTTCACTTCCCCGTGTTGTACCCCAAAATTTTCCCTCTCATATTTCTCAAAACATTTCAAGAAAGATCTCCAAGTTGCTCAAGATAGCCCAAGGGTTGGCCAGACAAGCTCTCTCCTAAGGCAGTCTACCTCAAATTAGGGTTTCATGTTGCATAAAGATCCTTGAGTCCAAGTTACCCCAAGTGCTCACCAATGTCCCAATATATTCTCAAGATTATCCATGCCAAGTTTCAAGCCTTGCAGAGGAAGTTTGCTCAGTCAATTGCTCAAAGGTCCAAAAATCGACTGTGTAAGGGCAAAAGTCAATTATGGCCTACATACAGTCAAACTTCAAGATTTTTGGTCAACATCCTCATTTTGAAGTATATTTCATCATTTGATCAAGGGTTGATCATGATTCATCAAGGATTGCTCATAATTCATCAAGATTCAAAAGTTGCTAAATTAGGGTTTTGCAGGAAAAGTCAACTCAAATTTGACCAAGAATAACTTTCTCATACTTTATGAGAAATGACCCATCCGAATCTCATTTTGAGGAGGATGCAATTCCCTAAAATCCATCTTCATCTCCCACGTTCAAAATATGCACTCACAAGAAGTTATGAATTTGGACATTATAGGTCATTTTGCAAAGTCAACAAAAACACATTTTTTGTCAAAGCTTCATACATGAGCATGTAATATCAAAATTGGATGAGACCAAAATGGTTGATTAGAGGACATCTCAAGCTTTCTAAAAAGTCAAAAAACACCTCCAAAGGTTCAAAATTGAGGAAGTTATGCATTGTTGAAGTTGACCTTTTTTGCAAAATTGCCAAAAGTCAACTATCCCCAAAACTTCAAATTTTGCCAAATGGGCCCATTCTTTTTCACATGTTTTGAGTTGGCATTATGGCCCATCTTCTCTAGCCTTTTCCACTTGTCCATATCATATTTTTATTAATTATTTTGATTTTTATTTGAATTAATTGAATTTAAGTCAAATAAAATCAAATAAAACCCAAAAATATTGATAACAAAGAATCTTGTGATTGTTTCAGGTTCTAATTACAGCTAGCAAGGCATTCAAATTCGCATTAAACCTTGTGGGCACAAAAAGATTGGAAATAAGCCATGTTTGGAAAGTTGTTCAAAGCAAATCAAATCAATATCCAAAGCATTGAAAGAGAGGGATTTGGACACAATAATCAACCCTAATGCATTGTCTAATACATAAGGGTTGCGTGCAGATCAAAAGGAGGGTGAGAAAGGCGCGCTAGAGCAAGAACAGAATTTGCAAAAAACAAGCAAAAATTGTGAGATCGAATTGGTGGTTAGAGGCGTCCTCAAGGCTTGGTATCGGTCCCAATCGTCTCCTGGGAGTCTCCACAAGCGAAAGCAATCAAAAGCAGGTGTTTTCAAGCCCTCTCATGCACTGTAAGTCGCTCACGGTATCACCCTTTTCTTGAATTCGAAAAGCTTTATTCTTGCATCTATAGCATAAAATAATGGCATATTCTTAATCTACAGAGCATTTGCAAGCTTTTGGCATTATTCAATTTCATTTATATGGACTGAATCGAAACTCACCATTGTTAGGTTTTCAAGCTTTGGTTTAGGGTTTTTTATTTCAGAAACAATTAGCCTTCATGATGGGTATGGTTGTGATCAGGAGAGTGAGACGAACTCAACCATGGTACTAGATTCCATTTATGTGGCCTGTAGGAGATTTTGGAATGAGCATGACTTGTAGCGAGGGACACTGTCTGTGGGTATAGGTCTTTGATTTTTTAGCCACGGTCCAAGTACAGGGATGAAGACGTGGCCAAATTCCATTGGCCTATTTGAACGTTAGCGCGTGTTTTGCTTTTGTCTTCCACTAATATTCATTTTCTTATATTATTATTAGTTTGTATTATATTAACAAATAAAAACAAGTGGCGTAGTGGTTACCAGGTGTGTGTTCAAGGCGTTGGAGGCTGGAGGTCAGGGGTTCGATCCCTGCCTCCAGCATTTGTTATTTTTCCTTGTTATTTCAGGAAATCTAGTACACGCTCAAGCTTAATGTCCACCATATTCCTTCAGCATCAAGTGTGCCAGATGGCCAGATGGCCAGATCTGGTGGCTACTACTGAGGGTGCACCAAAGGGTCAGTCAATGCACACGCATTGGATTGCAAAAAGTCAAACGGACCTCACAAATGGGCCAGAATACTTGCTATTCACACCCTAAAATCAGGCCCATTTCTCACTTCTTATTTCTTTTTTCTATATTTTTCTTTAATTAATTTATTTTATTATTTTTACTAACAATTAATTAATTTTCTTTTTTATCAAAAATCACAAAAATATTTTTATGTCCAAATAAATTTAGAATTTTATTTTTCATTAATAAATATTAATTAATTTAATTAGGTTAATTTTAGATAACTTTCATTTATTTTGCAAATAATTAAAAATCAATTAGAATAACTAGGTTTTAACATTAATTTAATTATTTTTATTTTCTTTCCTAAATTAACAAAACTCCAAAAATATGTTATCTAATTATTTTTCATTTATTAATTTAATAACTAATTAATTTAGTATTTAATTTTAGGAATTAATTTCTTTTCTTAAAAAATATTAAAAACAACAAAAAAACATTTTCTTTTAATTAAGAGGGTCAAAACCCTAGTTTCGCATTCGATTCAATTTTCTCGCGCATTTCATTTTTGTTCAATTATTGTATCTGCTCCCAGTTTGTAATAATTTTAATTAGGATATTTATTTATTTTTTCCGCTTTTAAATTTCAAAGGGTTTGTTTTTGGCGATGAAAATACCCGACGCCTTGTAATAATTTAGTTTAATTTCCGCACCTTTAATTTTTGCAAATATTCAACTGCTAGATGTTTGATAATAGGGTTTGCATGACAAGAATGAATGACTAAATTTAAAACAGTTAGATCACCCTAAACATGTGCAAAGATAAAAATAACTGAAATCAACACACTCGCACATGTGCACTCCTAGGTTATACTCCCACTTGGTTGCCTTCGTGCACGGTCATTGAGTATAGGTTATTTTAGAGGTCGCCCTCTTGTCTAAAAGATCATAGTTGCCTCGAAATGGTTTCCTCGGATATTGTTGCCTCGAACAAATGATCTAAGACATTAGGGTTACCACTAAGACATCCTAAGATTGCTTTAGTGACCGTATGTCCCTCTTTCGAATTGACCCTCAAACTCCAACGACGGTGCTACCCACTCACTAATAGTGGGATAACATTGTCTAAAGGAAACAAACATGGAACGATTCCTTTTTCGAGTAGGTAGATTAGTTCTTAGATACTTGCTCATCCAAAACAAATTTTTCATACTTACACTCTTTTACAAACAAGTTTTTCAAAAACACTTCATTACACTCTTGAAGACATACGCAAGTGTTAAATCGAAGTTAAAACAAAAACTTTTCAAAACCCACAAACACAAAGAAAACAATTTTGAAAATGATGAGCAAGTACCTAAGAGCCCGTAGATAACTACGGATAGAAAGGGTATTAATACCTTCCCTTTCTATAATCTACCCCCCGTACTCAAAAATATCTCGAAAAAGGAATTTTTCTGTGCTTTTTTCCTTTCCTTGTTGGATAAAATAAAAGTCGGTGGAGACTCTTGCTTACCGCGACATTTTGCAAATACAAACGCAAAACGCAAACCAGCATTTCAAAATAGTCAGTTCTTCCCACCGTATCACAGAACTGGCGACTCTGTTGGGGACGTAATAAGTGGGGTGTACCTTAGGAATAGTTCATCATAATGCTTTCAATTGCTTGATTTGTATGCTTTATCCTTGTGTGTTTGAATCGAAGTTACTATAGATCCTAACCCGAATCTGGGGATACATTTTAGGTAAGTAGCAATAAACTGTGAGGGAAATGTACAGCGTAGACTGATACGTTTGAAGCAGTAGCTACGTTGGTGTGGCACTTTAGTTTGTACCGATATCCCCTGTGCTGGAACAAGGAGAATATTGGGCAGCTAAGGGGTCATTAAGCACCAACTGACCTTAGAACCTATAATTGACCAACTTGGCCATAGAATAGTAGCAGTATGCTACACTCATTGAGACCAAACTCTCGCGATGATTCCGGACGCAATAAAAGGTTGCTAAACTGGAATTATGACCGATCGAGGGTGGTCAGTGATATTGAGATCCTCTAGAACTCGGTTACTATTACTAGGACAGGTTGAACCAACTAAACTGAAAGAGGGTAATACCTAAACTCCATGCCAACCTAAAATTTAAGGGCTACTGTATGACTTGTTTGACCTTACCATGTTTGCTATCTGTGAATACTTGTGGTGTGTTCCTATCATGAAATCATGCATCATGACATTGCATGCATATTTCATCAAACTAACCCATTTCAAAGACCGAGGGGATTCATCTTTGTTCTGTTTTGCAGATCATGGCATCTATGTGCAGAAATACTATTCGCATCAGCTTCGTACAAATCCCTGCTCAACTTAGAGAGTTTGTTTCTAAGGTTCCTGATACTTCTTCCTTTATCAGAAGACATGGTCACCTCCTTGGTTTGGTCACTTATAATATGGATGAACAAATGATGAGCGTCTTGTTCCAGTTCTTTGACCCGCTACATCGCGGTTTCACCTTCCCGGACTATCAGTTGGTCCCTACTTTGGAGGAGTTCTCTAATTTACTTGGTATTTCTATTCTAGAGCAGAAGCCATTTACAGGTTGGGAGATAGCTCTTAGGCTAGAGGATGTTTCTACAGCTCTACATCTGATAAAGGTTGATGTAATGTCTAACTGGGAGACTCGGAGTGGGGTAAAAGGCTTCCTGGCTAAGTTCTTGATTGATCAGGCTCAACAGTTTTGGGACAGTTTGGACTTTCAAGCATTCGATGATATCCTGCCACTTCTCATCTATGGCTTGGTTCTGTTTCCTAATTCAGATTCTTTCGTCGACGTGAACGCAGTGAAGATCTTCATGTCCCGTAATCCAGTGCCTACTCTCTTAGGTGACATTCTACATGCTCTTTATGCGCGTACTGCTCGGAAATAGGGAACCCTTATGTGTTGTGCATCGTTGCTGGAGAGGTGGTTTATTTCTCACCTCCCCAAATCTGTTTTGAAGAACAAGGAAGGTATGGGTTGGGCCTACAGAATTATGTCCCTTGCTCATACGGATATCATCTAGAGCACTAAAGACATAGAAGAAGTAGTTATTATTGATCGGTGCAGAGAGTACCCCAATGTTCCTTTGCTTGGAATTAGGGGAGGAATAACCTATAATCCTTGTCTGGCCTTACGACAGTTTGGGCGAGCTCGAAAGAACGGTCCTCATGAGTTGTTGATTCTGAGCATTGTCTTTGACTTCCAAGGGGATGTTGAGGGACATCGCTGCAGATTTATACGAGCTTGGAATAGGGTTAACAGGTCTGATCCGCATGAGCTGGGTTTGAAGACTTCTCTTCCAATGGAGCCGTATCTCTGGTGGGTTTGGGCCCGTGCCCAAAAGCTAGGAATGCCATACGAAGCTGTCTTACCGGTAATTATTGAGAGTACTGATGAAGAAGGGGTTCCTCATATTGTCCTCCATACATACATGCCTACTGACATTGGGGCATTAAAGAGGTCTTGGATAAAGTTGAGAGAAGAACGGGATACTTACAGAGAAAAGTATCATGAACAGGAACAGAAGATCCTAAAGCTTACAAGGCAGCTGGAGAATGAGAAGGTCCTCAACGACTATGTCAGCACGGGAGGAAAACGACCATGGGAGCGCTGATGTCTTTTTCTATTTCTAGTTTTGATTTACTTTTCAGTTTTTCTCTTTGTAACTCCTTAAAGGCATTTGTCAAACATTGTTTCAAGTTTTTAATCTAATAAAAGTGTGTTTCATTTTGGTTTACGAATTTGAATCCCTAAAGTCTTTGAAATCATATCATATGTATTCCATTCTCATGCACCTCATAACAGGTACCCTTACAGGTTTCTCATCTTCTTCGCTGTTTATTTCAGCGCATTATGTCTTCTGAAACGTCCACTGATCAAGCTATTAAGGCTCTTCAAGCTCAAAACGCTCAGTTCCAGGAAATGTTCATGAACCTGGCCAAGGGGCAGAAAGATCTAAAGACTCTTATCTTGAAGGATAAGAAGAAGAAGAAGAAGAAGAAGAAGAAGAAGACGGTCCTCCTGAATATGGGTCACAGGCTTGGAAACAGGTTGCGAGAAGAAGTTGATCTGTCCCACTCATCTAGAGAGGGGAGAACCAAGAAGAAAGAAGGGCTCCTAGCCCTGTTGTTTCTGACAATGAGACTGATTTTGATGAAGACTAGTATCCTCCTGCCGAAGACAGGTACAAGCAACTCAAAGACCGATTAAGTGCGATGGAGATCCAGAAGATGCATGGATTAGACTTTGGTGATTTAGGCCTGGCATCTGGGGTGGTGATCCCCCACAAGTTCAAAGCTCTTGTATTTGCTAAGTACGATGAGGTCTCCTGCCCAAAGCTACACCTCTGATCGTATGTCAGGAAGATCCAACCATATACTGCTGACAGGAACCTATGGATTCCTTTCTTTCAAGATAGTCTTTCAGGGACTCAACTTGAGTGGTTCTATCAGCTAGAAGGAGCTAACATCCGTAACTGGGAGGACCTTGCTGCTGCTTTTTACAAGTAGTACCAATATAACGCCGACCTCGCTCCCACGCGTACCCAACTTTAGGGTATGTCTATGGGTGCGAGCGAAGGTTTTAAATATTACGCTCAGAAGTGGAGAGATCTTGCTGGTAGAGTACAACCCCCTATGGCTGACAGGGAGTTGGTGGATATGTTTCTGGGGACCTTGTCTGGCCCTTATTTCAACCATTTGATCGGAAGTTCATCGTCAGGTTTTACTGAGTTAATTATGACTGGGGAGAGAGTTGAAGCCGGTATCAAGAGCGGAAAAACACAGAAGGGTGCTTCGTCAAGTACCGAGAAGAAGCCTTTCAAGAAGGAATCAAGTGCAGTTTACAGTTCAAGGAGCCAGAATCGACCCGAGCGCCGCCAAGCAATTAATGTGGTAGTTATTTAAAGACCAAATGTTGCCCCACAATGCAACAATCAGCAAAGGGCAGAGAGGCCTCAAAGATAGTTTACTCGACTCAGCCTGACTCTATCTCAAATTATGCCGCAGCTGCTGAAAACCAACTTGGTGACTCTGAGGGAAGCCCCAAAGAATCCCAATACTACATCACCGCTGTATAATCCGAACGCCCGCTGTAGTTTTCACTCCGATAGCCTGGGGCATGATATGAATAACTGATGGGTCTTGAAGAATAAGGTACAGGATTTGATTGAAGCTAAGGAGATCGATTTTGAAGCGCCAGAAAAGCCTAATGTCATAACGGCACCTATGCCAAAACATGACGCGGGAGTGAATGTTATTGGGGATGATGAAGAAGAGTTTGATATTGACAACTGGATTTACCCGACTACCGACGGCGGACTGAGCAATTGGACGGCAAAGGACTTCGTGCCAATTTCTTATATTACACATTAATAGACTCTTGTTTTGAATTTGTAACAGACAATTTTAAACTTTGCGGCCCGGTGCCTTACCCGAGACACTATGGCTTTGTTTGAGGGCTTATTATGTGTCATTTCCATATATCATTAATAAAAACATTGGACGTTTTCTTGCATTACAAATTTTGCGCTCCTTGTTTTTTTCTTTTCTTTTCTATCTTGCAAAATAGCTATTTTACACACACTCACATATACAGGTCTACATCCACTCTGGATCCCACTGACAACGACTCTGCTACTGCCAATTATGACTACGAAAGTCCGATCAACCAAGCCGAGGACGAAGGTGAGGATGATTGCGAAGTGCCTGGTGAACTTGCTAGATTGTTACTTCAGGAAGAGAGGGCCATACAGCCGCATGAAGAGCCAGTGGAAACAGTAAACCTGGGTACAGAGGTAGACAAGAAAGAGGTCAAGATCGGTGCAAATCTGGAGTCCAGTGTCAAGCAATGGTTGATTCAGATGCTACGTGACTATGTTGAGATCTTTGCCTGGTCTTATGAAGATATGCCTGGGTTGGATACTGATATCGTGGTTCACCGCTTGCCTACCAAGGAAGACTGTCCTCCAGTAAAATAGAAAGTTCACCGAATGCGCCCGGAGATGTCTGAGAAAATCAAGGCTGAAGTTATGAAACAGTTTGATATCGGTTTTCTAGCAGTTACTTCTTACCCACAGTGGGTGGCCAACATGGTTCCGGTGCCGAAGAAGGATGGTAAGGTTCGAATGTGTGTTGACTATAGGGATCTGAACAGGGTGAGCCTCAAGGATGATTTCCCTCTTCCTCATATCAATGTTCTGGTTGACAACACCGCACAACATAAGGTCTTCTCCTTTATGGATGTTTCTCCGGTTATAATCAGATTAAGATGGCTCCCGAAGACATGGAGAAGATAACCTTTGTTACTCAATGGGGTACCTTTTTCTACAAAGTCATGTCGTTTGGATTAAAGAATGTTGGGGTGACGTATCAGTGTGCCATGGTCGCCTTGTTCCACGACATGATCCATCATGAGATTGAGGTATATGTTAACGATATGATTGCAAGATCCCAGACTGAGGAAGAACACCTGGACCATCTTCAGAAGCTATTTGACAGGTTGAAATTGTACAGGCTGAGGTTAAACCCGAACAAGTGCACCTTCAGAGTGAGGTCTGGTAAGCTGTTGGGCTTCGTCATAAGTGACAAAGGTATTTAAGTGGATCCTGCAAAGGTGAAGGCTATACAGGAAATGCCAGCTCCCTGAACAGAAAAAGAAGTCAGAGGCTTTTTGGGACGTCTAAACTATATTTCTCGATTCATCTTGCACTTGACTGCTACTTGTGAGCCAATCTTCAAGTTACTGAAGAAAGATCAAGTGGTAAGATGGAACGATGAATGTCAGGCCGCTTTCGAAAGGATCAAAGAATATCTTCAAGAGCCACCTATTCTGATGCCTCCAATTAAAGGGAGACCTTTGATCTTATACTTGACAGTACTCGAAAATTCGATGGGGTGTGTGCTGGGGCAGCATGACGAGTCTGGCCGAAAAGAGCATGATATTTATTACCTTAGCAAAAATTTTACCGACTGCGAGACCCGATACTCGTTGCTTGAGAAAACTTGTTGCGCTTTGGCATGGGCTGCTCGCCGGTTGAGACAGTATATGCTGACTCACACTACTCTATTGATATCTAAGATGGATCCAATCAAGTATATCTTCGAGAAGCCTGCCTTGTCCGAAAGAATAGCGAGATGGCAGATGATTTTGACTGAGTATGACATCCAATACATGACCTAAAAGGCAATCAATGGAAGTGTGTTGGCAGATCATCTGGCAGATCAGGCAGTGGATGATTACCAGTCTATGAACTTTGAATTCCCGGATGAGAACATCATGTTGGTAACGGACTGCGAGACACCTGGACCGTATGAAGGACCTGAGGAAGGATCCCGATGGTCTATGTACTTTGATGGGGCTTCAAACGCTTTGGGTAATGGCATTGGCGCCGTGATCATATCTCCTGAAGGCTCTCATACTCCATTCACCTCCCGACTATGTTTCAACTACACAAACAACATGGCGGAGTATGAAGCATGCATTATGGCTCTTCGAGCAGCTATTGACCTAAGGATAAAGTTTCTAAGTGTTTTCGAAGATTCCACTCTCGTGGTCATTCAGATCAAAGGCGAGTGGGATACGAAACACCCAAATATTATTCCTTACAAAAAGTATGTATTGACTTTGCTTCCGCACTTCGAGGAGATAACCTTTGAACACTTCCCTAGAGAGGAGAATCAGTTGGCGGACGCGCTAGCTATGATGTCTTCTATGTTCAAGGTCAGATGGGACAATGAGGCACCCCAGATTACCATTGAGAGGTTGGACGAACCCACACATTGCTATGACATTGAGACTGAAGAGGTAGCAGATAAACCCTGGTTTCATGAGATAAAGAAGTATCTTGAGGCTCAAGAATACCCTGAGGGTGCATCTGTTAATGATAAGAAGTTTCTGAGAAGGTTCGTGGCGAAGTTCTTCATCAGCAACGGTATCCTTTACAAGTGTAACCATGATTCAACCTTACTGTGATGTGTGGATAAGAACAAAGCAGAAAGGATTATGGTAGAGTTACATGAAGGTTCTTTCGGGACTCATTACAGTGGACACACCATGGCAAAGAAGATCCTACGGGCAGGATATTATTGGTCCACAATGGAAGCCGACTGTTATCAGCATTCTCGGACCTGTCACAAGTGCCAAGTCTATGCTGATAAGGTGCATATACCTCTAGTACCTCTGAACGTCTTAACAGCTCCTTGGCCTTTTGCAATGTGGGGTATCGACATGATCGGCGAGATCAGACCTACGGCATCTAACGGGCATCGTTTCATCTTGGTAGCAATTGATTACTTTACCAAGTGGGTTGAAGCGGCTTCCTTTGCTACAGTGACCGAGAACATCGTGGCACGGTTCATTCGGCACAATCTGATTTGTCGATATGGTGTACCAGAGAGGATCATTACGGACAATGGTACAAATCTCTATAATAAAATAATCGCCGAGCTCTGCCAACAGTTCAAGATGCAGCATCACAACTCTTCTCCTTACCGGCCAAAGATGAATGGGGCTGTTGAAGCGGCTAATAAGAACATTAAGAAGATTGTGCAGAAGATGACGGTGACGTACAAAGATTGGCACGAGATGTTACCGTTTACTCTTCATGGGTACCGTACCTCAGCGCGGACGTCAACAGGGGCAACACCCTATTCCTTGGTATATGGTATGGAGGCAGGTTTTTCCCATTGAAGTTCAGATACCCTCTCTTTGGATTATGAAGGACGCAGGTTTGAGCGAAGACAACTGGATTCAGACCCGGCTTGATCAGCTGAACTTAATTTACGAAAAGAGACCTAATGCTATTTGTCATGGTCAAACATATCAAAAGCGGATGATCAAGGCATTTAACAAGAAAGTCAGACGACAAGAGTATCAAGTTGGGGATCTGGTGATCAAGCGCATCATTCTACCTCAAGGTGATCCCAGGGGCAAATGGACCCCTACTTACGAAGGGCTATTTGTGGTTAAGAACATTTTCTCAGGAGGAGCTATAATTCTAACCACCATGGATGGTGACGACCTTCCTCACCCCGTCAATGCAGACATAGTGAAAAAATACTATGCATAACCAAAGACCCGCTAGGTCGACTAGCCTAGGCAAAAATAAGGGCTTCCCGACGAACCAAAAGGGTTCGGGAAAAAATAAGGGATAAAAACAAAAATTAGGGATCAAAGCGTAACACTATGTCTCATTGGATCACCTTGCTGTTAGAACAAAGTTTGAATCTACTACCCTATATTTAAGTTTTGATGATAACAAAGTGAAAAGATATAGTATTTATAAGTTTCATGTATGAACTATCTGCTGCCTAAAATTATTATGTTCTGACTTGCAGATACTCTGATTGATATAAGCAAGATCACATATATTCAGCATCAGAATTTGGTTTCGGACACCAGCATCAGAAGTTGCCATATCAGAATGACAGAATCAGATGATCAACTTACGTATATGCTGAAGCCTAATGAACAAGACTGCGCTCAACACTCTGATAAAGAAACACAACAGTTCATCAGCAGCGAAGCAGAGTCAGAATGAGCCAAGCCAGAACTTGCATTAAGTAAGCAACGGTACTGTGCATTGAAAGCAAATTAATTCCAACGGCCTCATTCCAGACAAGATCTGCTCAATAAGGAAAGTTTGTTATTAGCATTGAATCAAGAATATTGCATCCAACGTTCATCATCTCAGTGCTATATAAACAAGACTTTGAAGATTGAAATGGCTAATGCTCTCCAAATCTCTACACGCACAAAAGCTAATCAAAATATTCTTTCTCTCAGTTTTGCTAAACCACATTCTGATATTCTATCATTGTTTAGCAATCTAGTTTCTAAGCTTCAATTTGTGTATACATCACAGTTGTGATACAGTTTTGTAGAAAACATTCACACACTTAGTTTTATCTCTTTGTAAGAAAGTGTTACCTTGACAAACCGGGTTGTGGTTTGGATCAAGAAGGCTTTAGCGGTTGTTAAAGCAGTCTGTAATATTCAGTTGAATATAGTGGATTAAGACCTCGTTGGAGAGAGGCGAAATCACCTTGACGGGTGGACTGGAGTAGTTTGAGATCAAACGAACCAGGATAAAAATATCTTGTTCATTGCATTAGATTTCAGTTTTACAATTCAACCCCCCCTTCTTGTGTTTTTCACCACTTCAATTGGCATCAGAGCGCCTGGTTCTGAGCTAAAACACTTAACCGTGTCAGTACAAGATCCAGCGTCAGAAAAACACAATGGCAGGAAACAATTCTCACATCAGCAATGACAACAATGAGGACAGAGACAGATTCAGCGGCAAACCTCCAGTCTTTGATGGAGAAAACTTTGATTACTGGAAAGACAGAATTGAAAGCTTCTTTCTGGCACATGATGCTGATCTGTGGGATATGGTGACAGATGGATACATGCACCCTGTGAATGCAAGCGGTCAGAAGATTGATAGAAAAACAATGTCTGATCAACAAAAGCGTGACTTCAAGAATCACCACAAAGCCAGAACCATCCTCCTCAGCGCCATCTCCTATACTGAGTATGAAAAGATCTCCAACAGAGACACAGCAAAGAATATTTTTGACTCACTCAGAATGACGCATGAGGGCAACGTTCAGGTCAAAGAAACAAAAGCTCTGGCGCTCATTCAGAAGTATGAGGCGTTCAAAATGGAAGAATCTGAATCCATTGAAACCATGTTCTCTAGATTCCAGATTCTGGTAGCTGGTCTCAAAGTTCTGGACAAAGGATACTCTACTGCTGACCATGTCAAGAAAATCATCAGAAGTTTACCCAAGCAGTGGAGACCTATGGTTACAGCTCTGAAGCTAGCTAAATATCTCAACAAAATCACTCTGGAGGAACTTATCAGCTCCCTCATAAGTCATGAGATAGAGCTAGAAGCTGATGAGCCTCAGAAGCAAGGTAAGCCTTTAGCATTAAAATCTAACAAAAAATTTGAGTCTAAAGTTTTGCAGGCAGTTGAAGAAACATCTGATGGATCCTCATCAGAAGAAGACGAACTCTCCCTCCTCTCCAGAAGAGTAAATCAACTGTGGAAGCAAAGACAAAGGAAGTTCAGGAATCCCAGAAGATCTGATCAGAACGAGTCTTCTTCCAGATACAGAAGGACAGATTCTTCCTCTGGATACAGAAGATCTGAAGGCTCCTCCAGTAGCAAAAAGCCAAACACCAAAGACATCATCTTCTATGAGTGCAATGAGCAAGGACACTATAAGAGTGACTGCCCAAAGCTTCAGAGGAAAAAAGCCCAAAAAGAAGTTTGGAAGAGAGAAGAAGAAGAGTCTCATGGCTACATGGGATGACTCTGACTCGTCTGAAGCTGACTCAGAATCAGATGATGAGAGGGCAAACATAGCTCTCATGGCTAACATCTCAGAAGATAGTGAAGCTTCTGAATCAGACTCAGAATCAGACACTGAAGAGGTATTTCCTAACTTTGCTATTAACTTTACAAAGGCTGAACTTGTTGAAAGCCTTAATGAGATTCTGGAACGGTATCAGAAAATTAGAGTTAAATTCAAAAACCTGAAAAGGAATCTTGAATCTGACTCTAATAAGACTGAGAGTCTCAAATTGGAAAATTCTGAGCTGAGAAATAAGATTTCAAAATTAGAAAACACTTTACAAAACTCTCAGAAGGAACCAATTTCTGAAACTCCCAGCAACGCTGATGAGATCATCAAGGAGTATGATCACAGTTTCCAGAAGTTCCTAGCTAAAAGCATAGATAGAAGCAGAATGGCTTCAATGATCTATGGAGTTAGCAGAAACGGCAGGAAAGGAATAGGATACCAAGGTAAGGTTCCTACACCAAAGAATGTCATGGACTTAACCATTAAACACACTCCTCTAAATTCACATTTTGTGTATGGTCACACACATGATATTAAATACACTAGCAGTAAGCACTCTGTGAAACCAAAATTCAACCAGAGTTTTGGTAAAACTAACAAATCAGGACCCAAGAAAATCTGGGTACCTAAGGATAAAATAATACATGTTGCAGATATCTTTAGCAGCAAGTCAGAAACACCAGTCATGGTACCTGGACTCTGGCTGCTCACGACACATGACGGGAAGAAGGCATATGTTCCAAAGCCTGGAACTTAAGCCTGGAGGCCACGTTGGCTTTGGAGGCAATCAGAGGGGAAAGATAATTGGCTCTAGAACTGTAGGTAATGGAAATCTTCCCTCTATTAATAATGTTCTGCTAGTAGATGGATTGATGCATAATCTGTTATCCATAAGTCAATTAAGTGATAACGGTTATGATATAATCTTTAATCAAAAATCATGTAAAGCTGTTAGTTAGAAAGATGGGACTATCCTGTTTAATGGTAAGAGGAAAAACAACATTTACAAAATCAAACTTTTTGAACTAAAGAGTCAGAATGTAAAATGTCTTCTGTCTGTTAACAACGAGCAGTGGATCTGGCACAGAAGATTGGGGCATGTTAGTATGAGAAGAATATCTCAGATTAACAAACTCAATCTGGTCAGAGGACTTCCTAATTTGAAGTTCAATTCAGATGCTCTGTGTGAAGCATGTCAGAAAGGCAAATTTGCAAAACCTTCTTTTAAATCCAAAAATGTTGTTTCTACCTCTAAGCCATTAGAACTTCTGCACATTGACTTATTTGGACCAGTTAAAACTGCTTCAGTCAGTGGTAAGAAGTATGGGTTAGTAATCGTAGATGACTATAGCAGATGGACATGGGTAAAGTTCTTAAGACACAAGGACGAGTCACACTCTGTGTTTGTCACCTTCTGTAAGCAAGTTCAGAATGAAAAGGATCTTAGAATCGTTAAAGTCAGAAGTGATCATGGTGGAGAATTTGAAAACAAAGATTTTGAGTCATTCTTTAATGACAGAGGCATTCTGCATGATTTCTCTTGTCCTAGAACTCCCCAACAAAATGGAGTTGTAGAATGAAAGAACAGAACATTGCAAGAAATGGCCAGAACCATGATCAATGAGACAAACGTTGCTAAGACCTTCTGGGCAGAGGCAATAAACACAGCGTGCTACATTCAGAATAGAATCTCAATAAGACCTATTCTGGAAAAGACTCCATATGAATTGTGGAAGAACAGAAAGCCCAATATTTCATATTTTCATCCATTTGGATGTACTTGCTTTATATTAAATACAAAGAATTATTTGAACAAGTTTGACTCTAAAGCACAGAAGTGTATTATGTTAGGATACTCTGAACGCTCAAGAGGGTACAGAGTATACAATACAGAAACACAGATTATGGAAGAATCAATCAGTGTTCGTTTTGATGACAAGCTTGACTCTGAAAAGTCAAAGCAGAATGAAGTTTTTGCAGGTATAGAAATTGAATTTGCAGGTTCTGAAGACAAGTCATCAGAAGCTCTCAACACAGACATTCCTTCAACGTCTGAAAGGAGCACTGCTAGCAATCCTACAACAGCTGCTGATCAACCTCAGAAGAGATTACCCAGAAGCAGCTTGGATCACCCAGAAGAGACTATCCTAGGAAGAAAGGAAGATCCAATCAGGACAAGAGCAAGCTTCAGAAACTCTGAATAAACACTTATGGGACTTGTGTCTCTGATTGAACCTTCTTCTATTGATGAAGCACTTCTGGATAATGACTAGATTCTGGCAATGCAAGAAGAGCTGAATCAATTCACCAGAAACGACGTATGGGATCTCGTTCCCAGACTAAAAGGATTCAACATCATTGGAACAAGATGGGTGTTCAGAAACAAGCTAAATGAACAAGGTGGAGTCATCAGAAACAAGGCACGACTGGTTGAACAAGGTTATAGTCAGCAAGAGGGGATAGACTATACAGAAACCTTTGCCCCAGTCGCCAGGTTAGAATCTATCAGACTTTTAATTTCATTTGCTGTTAATAGAGGCATCACTCTGTATCAGATGGATGTCAAAAGTGCATTCTTAAATGGTTATATAGAAGAAGAAGTTTATGTACACCAACCCCCAGGTTTTGAAAATACAAAACATCCAGAACATGTTTTCAAACTAAAGAAGTCACTGTATGGTCTGAAACAAGCTCCCAGAGCTTGGTATGAAAGGCTAAGTAACTTTCTGTTAGAAAATGAATTCACCAGAGGGAAAGTGGACACTACTCTATTCTGTAAATCAGTTAAGGATGACATCTTAGTCTTTCAAATTTATGTTGATGATATTATTTTTGGTTCTACTAATCCTTCTCTTGGAAGAAAATTTGCTAAGTGTATGCAGGCAGAATTTGAGATGAGCCTCATGGGGGAACTGAAATTCTTTCTAGGAATTCAGATCAATCAAACTCCAGAGGGAACTTACATTCATCAGAGCAAATACATCAGAGATCTTCTGAAGAAATTTGACCTCTCAGAATGTAAGCCATCAAAGATTCTAATGCATCCCACGTGCATTCTGGAAAGAGAAGAGGTAAGCAAAAATGTAGAACAGAAAGTCTACAGAGGTATGATTGGTTCTCTCCTCTATCTGACTGCTTCAAGACCTGACATATTATTCAGTGTTTGTATCTGTGCTAGATTCCAATCAGATCCTAGAGAATCTCACTTAACAGTTGTTAAGCGAATTTTCAAGTATCTGAAAGGTACTACTAATCTGGGTTTGTTTTATAGAAAATCTAGTGATTACAGCTTAGTAGGCTACTGCGATGCTGATTTTGCTGGAGACAGAGTGGAACGTAAAAGTACTTCTGGAAGCTGCCAGTTTCTGGGAGAAAATCTGATCTCTTGGTCCAGCAAAAGGCAATCAACAATTGCACTATCAACAGCAGAAGCTGAGTACATAGCAGCAGCAGGATGTAGCACACAAATGCTCTGGATGAAAAGTCAGCTTGAAGACTTCCAGATTTTTGAGAGTAACATTCCTATACTCTGTGATAATACTTCTGCTATTTGCTTAAGTAAGAATCCCATTTTACATTCTAGAGCTAAGCATATAGAAATAAAACATCACTTCATTAGGGACTATATTCAGAAAGGTATTTTGAACTTAAAATTTATAGATACAGACCATCAATGGGCTGATATCTTTACTAAACCCCTTTCAGAAGATAGGTTTAATTTCATTCTGAAACATCTCAGCATGAAAGTGTGTCCAGAGTGAAAATGTTCTAATTCCATATATTTACCTTCAGAATGTAATTGTTTTACTGTGAACTTCTGATCAATCTTCTTTCAGAAGGATAGAACATGCAGATTGTATCAGATGCAAGTCTGAAGATCTGAGAGTCTAAGCTCAAAGACAGACGTGCTGATCACTACATCAAACAAGTGTCATCCAATCATCAGCATATCTCTGAAGCAGAACGCGTGCACGCTTCTGAGAAGGCAAAGCGCTGATTGGGTGCATTGAGACACATGTCTGGTAACCGTTTTTAAGTATCTTTCTCAAATCCCCCAAAATCAGCAAGCATTTAATGAAAAGTAATCATGCTTTTAAAATGCAATCATGATTTTTTCTCTCTCTTAAAAAAACGTTTATCTTTTCAAAATAGTTTTGAAACTCTATTTAAGCACATTAATCTCTCATTCTCATTCTTTACGTTTTCTCACTAATACTCAAGCATTTTCTGCATATTTCTGTGTTCATCTCTTGCAAAACCTATTTTCCTCAGTTCATTCTCAAAACCCTTTTAGTGTGAACATGGCAACCTCCAGCAGTGCTTCTGCAGGTCCTCAGAAGAAAGCATCATCTGAGCAATATCAAGTGCCATTCAGAACTCTCCTCACTCCTGTGAAGAATCTTGAAGTGCTTTCTGAATTAATCATTGATTTTGGAAGCTTGAAGGAGAACGGTTTTGACCTAACTGAAGAAGTTAGGGCACAGAAGTGGGAAAGGTATTTTAACAGGTTGGTTGGACCAACATTCCCAATGCTAGTCAAGGAATTCTGGATTCACGCCAAGGCTTCAACACATCTAGTCACCTCCTTTGTTATGGGGAAGAAGATTGTGATCACTGAGGATCACATTGCAAGGCAGACGGTTCAGATCCAAATCTGATTATCAAAGCTCTGCATCAACCTCAGCAAGAAGTGACTCTGAAGAAGACGAAGAAGAGGAAGGCACCATCAGAAGGATCATCCCAGCAGACACCCAGGAAAAGAGGTAATTCATCTGCTGCTTCTGTTTTAAATTCTTCTACTATTCCAGCATCTATTCCTCCTCAAACCTCTCATAGAATCTCAATCCCCATCCCTACCATAGATGAAACTGTACCAGAAGAGGACCCTTCTGAGGCATTAAAACTCAGAAGACCCAGAACCAAACATCCCAAACAACCAACAATCTCAACAACATCAGCAATTGACCAAGTGTTGTTTGACATTGATCAACACACCTCTGATCAACCAATCTCTGAACCACAAATTGTTCCTCCTCCACAACCAGAACAACAGCAATCTGCTGAAGAACTAGAACAACAACAACCACTCTCACCAATTCCTGAAGAACCCATTATCCCTGAACAATCAGAAAATCCAACAACTTCTCCTCAACCAGCAATCCCGTCTCCCTCTCCTCAACCAGAAATTAATCCACCATCACCTCAACCAGAGTTTCATCACTCTGAAACTCCTTCTCCTCAACCATCTGAACCTCATTCACCTCAACCATCACCTTTGGCAATCCAGCTGCCAGGTGGAACAACTATCACCTTAGCACAATTGCCATCCCCATCAGAATCTACACCACCAAATACTCCCAAAACACCACCCAGTCCAATCATAATCTCTGATTCTGATACTCCATCTCCAAAACAAACAGCTGCCCAGAAAACCTCTGAAAACCCCAGCAGGACTTTCATAGACTTAACCAGTCTTGACCGTCTTGCTGATCTGAAACACAAAATTGCCATCCCAAAACCAAAACAACCAGATGTTTGCTCTGGTATTATGAATTTTGAAACAGGTGTGCTGCAATGGATTACTTCTTTGAAGCAAGTCTGTCCTGGAATGATTGACCCAGCTGCTTCTGATCAGCTCTGGTCACAATTCAGACTTTGGGTACGTGCTGAAGCCCTCAAGTTGCAGGATATCAACTATGAGCAGGCACAACAAAATTTCAGCAAGCTTCTGAATGAAGTTGGAAGTCAGCTTCTGAAAGAAGACGTGCTCCCTCTGGATAGTGAACCTTGGTCTGAGAAACAGCAAGCTGCAAAGGTGCAATCAGAAGAAGACAAGACCATTCAAGCTGAAGAAAGTCAAGCAGAAGATGTTGCTGAAAGCTCTCAGAAGCTTCCTGCTTCTGATGCTTCTCAAGCTGTCTTGGACAGGCAGACTCTGGAAGAACTAAGGCTGAATGACATGCGTCTGCAGCAGCGGATGGAAGAAAGCGACCAGAAGATGAAAAAGAGAATGGATGTGCAGGATAGCAAGATTGACACTGTTGTCAGCATGGTGCACAAGCAGAATGAGACTGCTGAAAAGATCCAAGCCATGCTGGAGAACCTGTTCACACGCTTGCCTCCTCAACCTTAGTCTTTTTTCATTCATGTCCTTTTTCATGTTTTCCTTGATTTTCTGATGTACTGTTTGAATATGTTTTGTACTATTGTCATGTTTCGATTCTGAACTCTCTTAATATGATTAGTTTTTCTGATCTTAATTGTTTTAGCACATCACCTACACTTTTTGATTGCTGACAAAAAGGGGGAGAACAAGAATGATATTTTAATCAATAACGGCTAACTAGACAGAAATTCTCAAACATTCTAACTCTATTACTTGAAAATGTTTTTTCTGTTTTGCTTAAAGTTTACAGGTACAAGGAAGCTCCTGGACACTCTGAAGACTAGAAGCTCTGAAGCTCTGATCACTATGAAGTTCCGATCCGCTCTGATACTCTGATCCAAAGCAAAGCTCTGACAAGAAAAGCTCTGAAGCTCTGCTCTGACATAAAGCTTCTGATAAGTCAAAGACTCTGATACTCTGATGTTCAAAGAAAGGCAAAAAGATCTGATCCTGAAGAACACGTGTAATCAAAGGGAAGTAATAAACTCAGGGGGAGTATCTCTCAACTCTGATATCTCTTTACTCCTTATCCTTTTACTTCTTACTCTGATGCATATCTCAGATACCTTTTCACGTTATTTTCATTTAAAAATATCTAGTTTTTGTCATCATCAAAAAGGGGGAGATTGTTAGAACAAAGTTTGAATCTACTACCCTATATTTAAGTTTTGATGATAACAAAGTGAAAAGATATAGTATTTATAAGTTTCATGTATGAACTATCTGCTGCCTAAAATTATTATGTTCTGACTTGCAGATACTCTGATTGATATAAGCAAGATCACATCTATTCAGCATCAGAATTTGGTTTCAGACACCAGCATCAGAAGTTGCCATATCAGAATGACAGAATCAGATGATCAACTTACGTATATGCTGAAGCCTGATGAACAAGACTGCGCTCAACACTCTGATAAAGAAACACAACAGTTCATCAGCAGCGAAGCAGAGTCAGAATGAGCCAAGCCAGAACTTGCATTAAGTAAGCAACGGTACTGTGCATTGAAAGCAAATTAATTCCAACGGCCTCATTCCAGACAAGATTTGCTCAATAAGGAAAGTTTGTTATTAGCATTGAATCAAGAATATTGCATCCAACGTTCATCATCTCAGTGCTATATAAACAAGACTTTGAAGATTGAAATGGCTAATGCTCTCCAAATCTCTACACGCACAAAAGCTAATCAAAATCTTCTTTCTCTCAGTTTTGCTAAACCATATTCTGATATTCTATCATTGTTTAGCAATCTAGTTTCTAAGCTTCAATTTGTGTATACATCACAGTTGTGATACAGTTTTGTAGAAAACATTCACACACTTAGTTTTATCTCTTTGTAAGAAAGTGTTACCTTGACAAACCGGGTTGTGGTTTGGATCAAGAAGGCTTTAGCAGTTGTTAAAGCAGTCTGTAATATTCAGTTGAATATAGTGGATTAAGACCTCGTTGGAGAGAGGCGAAATCACCTTGACGGGTGGACTGGAGTAGTTTGAGATCAAACGAACCAGGATAAAAATATCTTGTTCATTACATTAGATTTCAGCTTTACAATTCAACCCCCCTTCTTGTGTTTTTCACCACTTCACTTGCAACCAGACTTTGGTATCGACTATCAAGCTCGGACGACACTAATCAATCTGATCTACCTTCAACCAAGTAGCAAAGTGATGAGATGCTCGAGGACATAAGGGCAATAGCAGAGTTGGAACCCAGTGGGATTTTTCACATAGTTGTTTTTCTTTGTTTTTCACAAATTTTATAAACTCTATTACTCGGCGGTGTTCTCTTACTAGGACGTCAGCCTCTTGTACAAAAGACGCCTATTTGTAGGCTAACTGCAAAATCAATACAAGTCGTTTTCACAAATAAATTTCAAATTGTTTTCCTTTTTTCTGTTATGTCTTACGAGAATGTCCAATGTTCATTTTTGATATATGCATTTGACACTGATTGCTGCTCATAAAAATTTACATGCGAAACAAAAGACGATTACTTGTAATATCAGAAACAGGGGCAAACTTGAAATGTACAAGCCATACAGTTGCTCTGTCCACCAGGTATAGGGATAGACCTAGCTGGAGGAAATGATTGAAAGTACATTCATTCCCCGCAGAGTAAGAGAAAGATTGTGGTGTTAATTCTCCCCATCTAAGACTCGCAGTTGTGAATGAATCGGTAATATTCTCCCCAAGCAGAGTTTATCTACCGTCAGCACTAAAAAGTCTTATCATCCCCAGTGGAGTATAAAAATATCCCTAGTGGAGTTTGAAGAATCATCCTCAGTAGACTCTGGAAGATTATCCCCAGTAGAGTCTAAAAGATTATTCCCCGTGAAGTCGCAACTGGAAAATCATCCCCAACGGAGTTCTTTCCTTTCATAAAACAGGAATTCAATCCCCAACAGGTTTCATTATCACCAACAGCGGTAATTCATGCTCGGCTAAGTTTATCAATGGAATCCTCTGGCAGAGCATCTCTTCCCCACAGAGTCATTCTCTCATCAATTTATTCCCCATCAGAGTTATCCTCTCCTGCAGGTTTATTCTCACAAACATCTTCATCCACTATCTCCAGCGGAAACGAAGAATTCATTTCTTTTCTCCAGCAGTGATCCGGGATTTATTTTCTCCAGCTAAAAACATCACATTTTCATACATCATGACATGCATACGCATCATACAACACAATCTCATTTATTTTGAGAACATCATTGCTTGATACATATCATGCATTACATACAGCTAACCTTTACCTTTCAGGAAAGATTCTCACAAATTCAAGCTATGAAGCTTTTACCTTAGTCGAATTACGAACAAGTTCCTAAATCTCGACAGAGATGTCTCCTCAGTTGAATTATGGACGAGTTCCTAAATCTCATCAGAGATGTTTCTCAGTTGAATTACGGACGAGCTCCTAAATCTCAGCGAAGTTATTTCCCCAGTTGAATTACAGACGATGTTCCTAAATCTCAGCGAAAATATTTTCCCAGTTGAATTACGGACAAGTTTCTAAATCTCAGCAAAGTTGTTGAATTATGGACGAGTTCCTAAATCTCGACAGATATGTTCCTCGGTTAAATTACGGACGAGTTCCTAAATCTCAGCAGATGGTTGCTTAGTTGAGTTACGGACAAGTTCCTAAATCTCAGCAAAGTAGTCGAATTACTGACGAGTTCCTAAATCTCAGCAGATGGTTGCTTAGTTGAATTACGGACAAGTTCCTAAATCTCAGCAAAGTAGTTGAATTACGGACGAGTTCCTAAATCTCAGCATAAATACTCCCCCGGTTGAATTACGGATGAGCTCCTAAATCTCAGCAAAGTTGTCTCTCAAGTTGAATTACGGACGAGTTCCTAAATCTCAGCAAATATGTTTTCCTCAGTTGAATTACGGATCATGTTCCTAAATCTCAGCAGAGATGTTTCCTCAAGTTGAATTACGGACGAGTTCCTAAATCTCAGTAGAGATGTTTCTCCAGTTGAATTACGGACAAGTTCCTAAATCTCAGCAAAAATGTTTCCTCAATTGAGTACGGACGATCGAAGTTCCTAAATATCAACAGAGACGACTCACCAGCAGAATAACGGACGACCAAAGCTCCTAAAATTCTACTTCTCTCAACAAAGATCAGACTTCCCCAGCAGAATCTTCCTTAATAACAGGTATACAAGCTATCGCTAAGGAATCTCTTATGCGATCTACACTCCTCCAAATGGCATCTATAAGCCCATTCCCGACGTCACGAGATAATTATCACTTCATGCGAGTGCAAATTTCTAGGCACTCTAGTGTTCAATCAACTTCCACCTTCGGATCACGAAAGGCACGAAAGCCAATCTACATCCTCAAATTTAAGAATATTGAACATGGGCAGCTGTTGTACCCAAAAATTTGCCCTCTCATATTTCTCAAAACATTTCAAGAAAGATCTCCAAGTTGCTCAAGATAGCCCAAGGGTTGGCCAGACAAGCTCTCTCCTAAGGCAGTCTACCTCAAATTAGGGTTTCATGTTGAATCAAGATCCTTGAGTCCAAGTAACCACAAGTTCTCACCAATGTCCCAATATATTCTCAAGATCATCCATGCCAAGTTTCAAGCCTTGCAAAGGAAGTTTGCTCAGTCAATTGCTCAAAGGTCCAAAAATCGGTTGTGCTAGGGCAAAAGTCAATTGTGGCCTACATACAGTCAAACTTCAAGATTTTTGGTCAACATCCTCATTTTGAATTATATTTCAGCATTTGATCAAGGGTTGATCATGATTCATCAAGTATTGCTCATAATTCATCAAGATTCAAAAGTTGCTAAATTAGGGTTTTATAGGAAAAGTCAACTCAACTTTGACCAAGCATAACTTTCTCATACTTTATGATAAATGACCCATCCAAAGCTCATTTTGAGGAGGATTCAATTACCTACAATCCATCTTCATCTCCCAAGTTCAAAATATGCACTCACAAGAAGTTATGAATTTGGACATTATAGGTCATTTTGAAAAGTCAACAAAAACACCTTTTTTGTCAAAGCTTTATACATGAGCATGGTATATCAAAATGGGATGAGACCAAAAGTGTTGATTATAGGACATCTCAAGATTTCTAAAAAGTCCAAAAATACCTTCAAAGGTTCAAAATTGAGGAAGTTATGCATTGTTGAAGTTGACCTTTTTTGCAAAATTGCCAAAAGTCAATTATCCCGAAAACTTCAAATTTTGACAAATGGGCCCATTCTTTTTCACTTGTTTTGAGTTGGCATCATGGCCCACGTGCTCTAGCCTTTTCCACTTGTCCATATCATATTTTTATTAATTATTTTGATTTTTATTTGAATTAATTGAATTTAAATCAAATAAAATCCAAAAATATTGATAACAAAGAATCTTGTGATTGTTTCAGGCTCTAATTACAGCTAGCAAGGCATTCAAATTCGCATCAAACCGTGTGGGCACAAAAATATTGGAAATAAACCATGTTTGGAAAGTTGTTCAAAGCAAATCAAATCAATATCCAAAGCATTGAAGGAGAGGGATTTGGACACAATAATCAACCCTAATGCATTGTCTAATACATAAGGGTTGCGTGCAGATCAAAAGGAGGGTGAGAAAGGCGCGCTAGAGCAAGAACAGAATTTGCAAAAAACAAGCAAAAATTGTGAGATCGAATTGGTGGTTAGAGGCGTCCTCAAGGCTTGGTATCGGTCCCAATCGTCTCCTGGGAGTCTCCACAAGCGAAAGCAATCAAAAGCAGGTGTTTTCAAGCCCTCTCATGCACTGTAAGTCGCTCACGGTATCACCCTTTTCTTGAATTCGAAAAGCTTTATTCTTGCATCTGTAGCGTAAAATAATGGCATATTCTTAATCTACAGAGCATTTGCAAGCTTTTGGCATTATTCAATTTCATTTATATGGATTGAATCGAAACTCACCATTGTTAGGTTTTCAAGCTTTGGTTTAGGGTTTTTTATTTCAGGAACAATTAGCCTTCATAATGGGTATGGTTGTGATCAGGAGAGTGAGACGAACTCAACCATGGTACTAGATTCCATTTATGTGGCCTGTAGGAGATTTTGGAATGAGCATGACTTGTAGTGAGGGACACTGTCTATGGGTATAGGTCTTTGATTTTTTAGCCACGGTCCAAGTACAGGGATGAAGACGTGGCCAAATTCCATTGGCCTATTTGAACGTTAGTGCGCGTTTTGCTTTTGTCTTCCACTAATATTCATTTTCTTATATTATTATTAGTTTGTATTATATTAACAAATAAAAACAAGTGGCGTAGTGGTTACCAGGTGTGTGTTCAAGGCGTTGGAGGTTGGAGGTCAGGGGTTCGATCCCTGCCTCCAGCATTTGTTATTTTTCCTTGTTATTTCAGGAAATCCAGTACACGCTCAAGCCTAATGTCCACCATATGCCTTCAGCATCAAGCGTGTCAGATGGCCAGATGGCCAGATCTGGTGGCTACTACTGAGGGTGCACCAAAGGGTCAGTCAATGCACACGCATTGGATTGCAAAAAGTCAAACGGAACTCACAAATGGGCCAGAATTCTTGCTATTCACACCCTAAAATCAGGCCCATTTCTCACTTCTTATTTCTTTTTTCTATATTTTTCTTTAATTAATTTATTTTATTATTTTTACTAACAATTAATTAATTTTCTTTTTTATCAAAAATCACAAAAATATTTTTATGTCCAAATAAATTTAGAATTTTATTTTTCATTAATAAATATTAATTAATTTAATTAGGTTAATTTTAGATAACTTTCATTTATTTTGCAAATAATTAAAAATCAATTAGAATAACTAGGTTTTAACATTAATTTAATTATTTTATTTTCTTTCCTAAATTAACAAAACTCCAAAAATATGTCATCTAATTATTTTTCATTTATTAATTTAATAACTAATTAATTTAGTATTTAATTTTAGGAATTAATTTCTTTTCTTAAAAAATATTTAAAACAACAAAAAACATTTTCTTTTAATTAAGAGGGTCAAAACCCTAGTTTCGCATTTGATTCAATTTTCTCGCGCGTTTCATTTTTGTTCAATTATTGTATCTGCTCCCGGTTTGTAATGATTTTAATTAGGATATTTATTTATTTATTCCGCTTTTAAATTTCAAAGGGTTTGTTTTTGGCGATGTAAATACCCGACGCCTTGTAATAATTTAGTTTAATTTCCGCACCTTTAATTTTTTGCAAATATTCAACTGCTAGATGTTTGATAATAGGGGTTTGCATGACAAGAATGAATGACTAAATTTAAAATAGTTAGATCACCCTAAACATGTGCAAAGATAAAAATAACTGAAATTAACACACTCGCACATGCGCACTCCTAGGTTACACTCCCACTTGGTTGCCTTCATGCACGGTCATTGAGTATAGGTTATTTTAGAAGTCGCCCTCTTGTCTAAAAGATCATAGTTGCCTCGAAATGGTTGCCTCGGATATTGTTGCCTCGAACAAATGATCTAAGACATTAGGTTACCACTAAGACATCCTAACATTGCTTTAGTGACCGTATATCCCTCTTTTGAATTGACCCTCAAACTCCAACGACGGTGCTATCCACTCACTAATAGTGGGATAGCATTGTCTAAAGGAAACAAACATGGAACGATTCCTTTTTCGAGTAGGTAGATTAGTTATTAGATACTTGCTCATCCTAAGCAAATTTTTCATACTTACACTCTTTTACAAACATGTTTTTCAAAAACACTTCATTACACTCTTGAAGACAGACGCAAGAGTTAAATCGAAGTTAATACAAAAACTTTTCAAAACCCACAAATACAAAGAAAACAATTTTGAAAATGATGAGCAAGTACCTAAGAGCCCGTAGATAACTATGGATAGAAAGGGTGCTAATACCTTCCCTTTCTATAATCTACCCCCCGTACTCAGAAATATCTCGAAAAAGGAATTTTTCTGTGCTTTTTTCCTTTCCTTGTTGGATAAAATAAAAGTCGGTGGCGACTCTTGCTTACCGCGAGATTTTGCGAATACAAACGCAAAATGCACACCAGCATTTCAAAACAGTCAGTTCTTCCCACCGTATCACACCCTGCATTGACGTTCTAGTTGACAACACCGCGCAGCATAAGATCTTTTCCTTCATGGATAGTTTCTCTGGTTACAATCAGATCAAGATGGCACCCTGAGACATGGAGAAGACAAGCTTCATCACACAATAGAGCACTTTCTATTACAAAGTGATGCCGTTTGGGTTGAAGAATGCTGGGGAACCTATCAGCGAGCCTTGGTAGCTTTGTTTCATGACATGATTCATCATGAGATAGAGGTCTATGTTGATGACATGATAGCTAGGTCTCAAATGATAGAATAGCACCTTGATAATCTACAAAAGTTGTTTGGTAGGTTGAAGACGTACAAGCTGAGGTTAAATCCGAACAAGTGCACCTTTGGGGTAAGGTCTGGTAAAAATCTAGGTTTCATTGTTAGTGACACGGGCATCCAGGTAGACTCTGCAAAGGTGAAGGCTATACAAGAGATGTCGGTTCCTCGCACTGAGAAGGAGGTTAGAGGCTTCTTGGGACGCCTAAATTACATTGCCAGATTCATTTCCCATTTAACTTCTACTTGTGAGCCAATCTTCAAACTCCCGAAGAAAGATCAAGTGGTAAAATGGAATGATGAATGCCAGACCGCATTCAAGAGAATCAAGGAATACCTTCAAGAACCTCCAATTCGGATGCCACCAATTGAAGGAAGGCCTTTGATAATGTACTTAACAGTGCTAGATAATTTAATGGGGTGTGTGTTGGGGCAGCATAACGAGTCAGGTCGAAAAGAGCATGTGATATACTACCTTAGCAAAAAGTTTACCGACTGTGAAACAAGATACTCACTGCTCAAGAAAACTTGTTGCACTTTGGCATGGGCTGCTCGCCGACTAAGACAGTATATGCTGACCCACACTACTCTGTTGATATCTAAGATGGGTCCGATTAAGTATATCTTCGAGAAGCCTGCTCTCTCCGGAAGAATAGCAAGATGGCAAATGATCCTGACCGAATACGATATCTAATACACGACCCAGAAAGCAATCAAGGGAAGTGTACTAGCTAATCATTTGCTCATCAGGCTATGGATGACTACCAATCCATGAACTTTGAATTCCCTGATGATAATATTATGTTAGTGACTGACTATGAAGAACCTGGACCAGATGAAGGACCTGAGGAAGGATCCCAATGGACTATGGTTTTCAGTGGAGCCTCCAACGCACTCGGAAATGGCATCAGTGTTGTAATCGTATCTCCTAAGGGTTGTCATACTCCTTTCACCGCCAGATTATATTTCAATTGTACCAACAATATGTCAGAGTATGAAGCATGCATCATGGGTCTTAAAGCTGCTATTGACCTGAGGATTAAGTTCTTGAGCATTTTCGAGGATTCAGCCTTGGTAATAAGTCAAATCAAAGGGAAGTGGGACACGAAGCACCCTAATCTCATCCCTTACAAAGAACATGTGCTAACATTTCTTCCACACTTTGAAGAAGTCACCTTTGAACATTTTCCACGAGAAGAAAACCAGTAAGCGTACACGCTAGCTACTATGTCGTCCATGTTCAAGGTCATATGGGACAACGAAGCTCCTCGTATCACTATTGAGAGGTTCGATGAACCAGCATACTGCTATGAGATTGATACTGAAGAAGTAGCACACAAACCTTGGTTCCATGAAGTGAAAAGGTATCTTGAGGCTCAAGAATATCCTGAGGGGGCGTCTGTCAATGATAAGAAGTTTCTGAGAAGGTTCTCCGCAAAGTTCTTCCTCAGTAACAAAATCCTCTACAAGCACAAGCATGACTCTACTTTACTTCAGTGTGTAGACAAGAGCGAAGCAGAGAGGATTATGGCATATTTACTTGAAGGTACCTTTGGCACCCACTCTAGTGGATACACCATGGAAAAAATATCCTACGGGAAGGATACTATTGGTCCACTATGGAAGCAGACTGTTATCAGCATTCCCGAACTTGTCACAAATGCCAGATCTATGCTGATAAAGTACACGTACCTCTGGTTCCTTTGAATGTCTTGACGGCTCCCTGAACCTTTTCCATGTGGGGAATTGACATGATCGGAGAGATTAGACATACCGCTTCCAATGGGCATCGCTTCATCCTAGTGGCCATTGATTACTTCGCGAAGTGGGTTGAGGCTGCCTCTTTTGCTATTGTTACCAAGAATGTTGTGGCGCGGTTTATCAAGCATAACCTGATTTGTCGATATGGTGTTCCAGAGAGAATCATCACAGAAAATGGTACAAATCTCAACAATATAGTGGTCATTGAACTCTGTAAGCAATTCAAGATCCAGCATCATAATTCTTCCCCTTACCGGCCGAAGATGAATGGCGTTGTAGAGGCTGCTAATAAGAACATTAAGAAAAGCATATAGAAGATGAAAGTGACATACAAAGACTGGCATGAGATGCTACCATTTGCTCTTCATGGTTACCGCACCTCAGCATGTACGTCAACAGGGGCAATACCTTATTCTATGGTATATGGTATGGAGGTTGTCCTACCTATTGAGGTCCAGATCCCTTCTTTGAGGATCATGAGGGATGCGGGTTTGAACGAGGATGATTGGATCCTGACTCGACTTGATCAACTGAATCTGATTGATGAGAAAAGGCTTGTTGTTGTCTATCATGGTCAGATATACCAAAAGCTAATGATCAAGGCCTTCAACAAAAATGTTAGACGTCAAGTATATCAAGTGGGTGATTTATTAATCAAGCACATCATACTGCCACAAGGTGATCCCAGGGTAAAATGGACTCCCATGTACGAAGGGCCATTTCTAATCAAAAGCATATTTTCCGGTGGAGCCATGATTCTAACCACCATGGATGGTGACGACCTTCCTCGCCCTATGAATGCGGACATAGTGAAAAGATACTACGTGTAAGTAAAGACCTGCTAGGTTGATTGGCCTAGGCAAAAATAAGGGCATCCCGACAAACCAAAAGGTTTCGAGCAAAAATTAGGGATGAATGCGAAAAATTTGTACACCCGGCAAGTCGAAAACCTGAGAGGGCGGCTTGGGCAAAAAAGGGTATCCCGGTGGACTGAAAACCCAAAAGGGTGGTCCAGGAAAAAGTTAGGGATTTAAAGCATACAAATATGTCCCATTGGATCACCTTGCGACCAGACTTCAGTATCAACTATCAAGCTCAAACGGTACAAATCAATCCAGTCAGCTTCAGACAAGTAGCAAAGTGATAAGACGCTCAAGGACATAGGGGAAATAGAAGAATTGAAACTCAATGGGATTATTACACATAGTTGTTTTCTCTTTATACACTATTTTGTGTAGTTTTCATTTTTTACGACGGAGTTCTCCTACTAGAACGTCAGTCTCTTTGTACAAAATGCTTGATATAGGCGAACTTCATAAATCAATACAAATCATTTCTTTGAAAGTACAAAACTATTTTTTCTTTATTTCTGTTTTGTTTTGCAAAAACGTCCAGTGATTATTTTTGACATGTGAATTTGAATATGATTACTGTTTACAAATACTTGCATAAGAAACAGAAAGACAGTTACTAATGACTTTAAGAAACAGGGTAAAGTCTAAAAAACAATTTGTTGTCCCAACAGTTACTCTTTCCAGCAGGTACAGGGGCAGAGACATTTTGAGACAAAGTCACCATTATATACGACCCCGTGACATCTATGTTCCCCACAGAGTAGAAACAACCAAGGTTTTGATCTCTTCTTGCCCAAGCGGGAATTACTTCCTCCAGCCAAGTTCCTTCAGAGAGCTGAAATATGTATTCCCCAGCCAAACTTTAGAACTTCAAACAATTTATAAAACCTCCTCCCAAGTAGATTTTATTTCTCTAACTGCGGAAGTTTATTCCCCAACAGAGTTTATTTCTCCACATCGGTAAAATCTTCCAACAGGGCATTCTCCCCCCACAGAGTTATTCTCAAACAAGAGTTAAAAATCCCCAGCAGAATATCCTCAAACGGAAAGAGGAAATCCCCAGCAAATCATCTTCATTCATCATCCCCAGTGGAAATGAGGGATTCAACTTCCCAATACTCTTCAGCAGTAGTCAGGGATTTATGTTCCCATACTAAGAAATATCGCAACAGAATCCCATATTCATACATCATGGCATGCACATACATGTCGCATACAGCATAATCTCATTTATTTTAAGAACATCATCACAGTTCATTTCATACATCATGACATTGCATACAACTAACTCTTTACCGTTTTCAGGAAAGATCAAGTCAACAAACACCGTTGACTACTTATGTGACCTGGTGGTCTTCTCAAAAGCTACGTCTAATGAAGGGCTATTTTAGCATTTTCCTCAGAAAGATGTTCTCAAAAGACCTTCTCTGGTTCAGTTAGATCGATACTAAGATCTCTCGGATTTCTATTCCAATGGAGGATAATCCAAGACTTTTATCTGGTTCAGTTAAATCGATACTAAGATTTTTCTGATTTCTGTTCCAGTCAAAGTTAATTCAAGACCTTCCTTTGGTTCAACTAAATAGATACTAATATTTTCTTAATTTCTATTCCAATTGAAGATATTCCAAGACTTTTGTCTGGTTCAGTTAAATTGATACTGAGATTTTTTTGATTTCCATTCCAGTCAAAGTTAATTTAAGACCTTCTATGGTTAAGTTAGATCAATACTAAGATCTCTCTGATTTCTATTCCAGTTGAAGATATTCCAAGACTTTTCTCTGGTTCAGTTAGATCGATACTAAGATCTCTCTGATTTCTATTCTAGTGGAAGATATTCCAAGACTTTTGTCTGGTTCAGTTAAATCGATACTAAGATTTTTCTAATTTCAGTTCCAGTCAAAGTTAATTCAAGACCTTCCTCTGGTTCAACTAAATCGATACTAAGATTTTCTTGATTTCTATTCCAGTTGAAGACAACTCAAGACCTTTCTCTGGTTCAGTTAAATCGACACTAAGATTTTCCTGGTCTCTATTCCAGTTAAAGAAACTGCAAAGCCTAGAGTCCGACCAGATAGTAGTTAATTTCACGTTTCCCCAGTAAGTTGCTGTGAAGCCTGGATTCGACTAGATAACAGCTTAATCTCTTCAAATCACTGAATCCTGGACACGACCAGATAACAGTTTAAATCACTGAAGCCTGGATTCCGACCAGATAATAGTTTGAGTTACTGTGAAGCCTGGAGTACGGCCAGATAACAGTTGAATTTCATATTCCCTAATAGATTGTTGTGGATCCTGGAATACAACCAGATAGTAGCCAGCCTTATTATCCTCAGCAAGTAATTGTGAAGCCTGGGTCCTGACCAGATAGCAGTTCACTTCCGTCTCTTCAATCAAGAGATGACTCCCCAGTAGAGTAATGGACAACTGAAGCTCCTAAACTTTATTTCCCAAGACAAAGGCTAATATTCCTCAGTGGAGTCCTCCCCAACAACAGGCATAGGAATTCCCACAAAGGAATATCTCATGAAATCAACATTTTTCTAGATGGCATCTTTAAGCCCATCTCCGAAAATCTCCGTCATATTCTCTAGATGGAATCTTTGAGCCCATCCCCGACGATCTTCCGTCATCTTCTCCAAATGGCATCATTAAGCCCATTCCTGATATTATCTACACAGTCAAGTATCATTGTAGACAAGTGCAAATTTCTAGGCACTCTAGTGTTCAATCATCTTCCACATTTAGATCACGAAAGGCAGACCAGCCAATCTACATCCTCAGGTTTGAGAAGATTGAATAGGGGCAGTTGTTGTACCCCAAAATTTCCCCTCCCTTTTTACTCAACACATGCCCATTGAGGTCCCCAACTTGCCCAAGGATGACCAAGAATTGACCAGAAAAATTCTCCTCCTAAGGCAATGAACCTCAAACTAGGGTTTCCATTTTCATCAGGATGTGTAAACTCCAATGATCTCAAATTCTGCATATGGTCCTAATATGTCCATAAGATCATCCATGCCAAATTCCATTCCTTTCATAACAAGTTTGCTCAGTCAACTGACCAAATGCCTGAAAATCAATTGTACTAGGTCGAAAGTCAATTGTGGCCCAAATACAGTCTAACTTCAAGATTTTTGGTCAACATCAACATTTTGAAGTGATATCCATCATTTGATCAATGGTTGATCATGATTCCTAAAGAAATTCTCCTAACTCATCAAAAGTCAACAGATGGCAAATTAGGGTTTCCATAGGAAAAGTCAACTAAACTTTGACCAGGCATAACTTTCTCATACTTTATCATAAATTTTTCCATCAAGGATCATTTTGAAGAGAATCCAATTCCATACAACTTCTCTTCAGCCCTAAAGTTCAAGAAATGCCCCAATCAAAAGATACAAGCTCAGACATTATAGGTCCTTTCAAAAAGTCAACAAAAACACCTTTTGGGTCAAAGCTCATTACATGAACATGGAAGATCCAATTGAAATGAAACCAAAAGGGTTATTTAGAGGACATCCTAAGCTCTCCTAAAATTCCAAGAACACCCTCTTAGGGTTAAAAATGAGAGAGAGAGATGCATTGCTAAAGTTGACCAATTTTTGGAAAAGTGCATGAAGCCAATATTGACCAAACTTGAATTCTTTCCAAATGGGTCCATCTTTTCATGCTTGAAACTTAGTTCCAACATGGCCCACGACCTTTGAGCTCATTCATACATTATTTTATTCTTATATTATTTATTTTGATATTTTATCCATTAAAATACAAAATTAAATAAATCAATAAAAGAAATAATGAATGATATGATTTGGGAATCTTTTTCTCATAAAATAAAGGATAAGATATGCTGGTATATCAAGAGAAATCGTGGAGGGAAGAAAATATTGTATTTAGTCCAAAACAAGCAAAAAAATAAAATAATTAGAAAGAAAATATTTCTCATCAAGGCATGGATCTTTTTCTACAATTGTTAACCTAATATTATTCACTACATATACACTACAACTCAGACCTGATAGGATACGCATAGCTGCTGCAAGAAAATCCCAACAAAGTTTCAAAATTGTTCAAAATTGGTGCAATTGGAAATCTCCCTCTCCATCCAATCTCAACTAGTTCCAGCCATCCAATCGTATTCCTGGGACTCTCAGCAAGCCAATCCATCCATCTTTCAAGGGCAAATCCTCCCAGAACCAACAAATCATAATATCTTATTGTGGGTAACTTCTTGAGTTTATATTGATAATTCTATGATGCATTAATCCTTTTTCCAGTTTAATTCGTATTCAGGATGTCATTTAAGGCAGGACCAAAATGAAACATGAGTGACTTGATGTGAAATAAAGATTTTTCCATGTTTAGGGAAAAATCGGAATCGTGCTTTGAACCAGGCGATACAGGCATGATCAATGAGAACTGAGACCGGATTTGAACTCAAGAGCATTTTTGTGTGGGATAGGCTTTTGATTTAAGGCTAAAACCCTTCAGAATTTGCAGATCACGATTTGGTGATCCTGGAGAAGATGATCGGAGATCCACTCTGGCATCGTTGACATTAGTTGACTCCATTTGGAGTAGGCGTGGTAGTTTGAAACATTTTGATTGATTGTTGGTATTGTTGAGGCAAGCGTTTGATTGTTGACTAGGACTAGCGCTTATTTTCATTTATAATATTATTGTGCTATTATATTTATGAATGAGCATGCAGCGTAGTTAGCAAAGGTATGAACATGTGAAAGAAGGGACCTGGGTTCGATCCCAGGTCCAGCGTTTTTCTGTTTTCTTGATATTTTCTGCAGATTCCAGTGCGTGGCTTCCTAAGACAACCATCTTGCACCCTCATGCTCGTGCATTGAATCATTCATCCTCTGGGTCCAGTGTCTCCAAGCTTGCATCCCCACGATGAACCTACCAGACGTAACAACACCAGATCCAACGCAGTTGTGGGCCACCTGATCTGGGCCTTGGCAAAATTCAATAGCATACCCCCAATTTAGGTTTCTCACCCCTCAGGCCCATCTTTTTTAATTTCTTTATTCTTTTTTTAATTAGTTTATATTTTTTTGTTTATTCATTTTTTTAAAATCATAAAATCATAAAATCATAAAATCATAAAAATAGGACTTAGAGTTTTTCTTAATAAAAAATATTTTTTTGCAAATTAATTTAATTTAATTAACTTTAGTTTATTTTCCTTAATTTAAAATTAATTAGAGATTAGGTTAAATTTCAAATTTTTCATGAAAAAAACATCAAAATATTTTTAATAGGCAATTAGATTTTTAGGGTATATAACATATTCTCGTCTCCATTTTTGCGCGTTATTTTTCATAAGATTATTATTTTTTATTATCATGTAACTGTGCCCGGTTTGTAATAGTTTAATTAGGGTTTTTAATTTCCGCACTTTACTTTTCAGTCATATATAACTGTAATTTCCCTGAAGCCTTGTAATAGCTGTAGGTTTTTACTTTTCGCACTATACTATATGCTTGTATATAAACTGCTAGTAGATTAGGCGTGGATGACAAGAATCAATAAATCAATCATTAGATCACTAACATCAAGATAAAATACCTAAAAAAGCACATTGTTGCACACTTGCACCCCTAGGGTATTTCCCACTTTGGTTGCCTTCGGAAATGGTCATGTCCCTCGAACGTAGGGATACTCTTAGCAAAGACCCTCAGTTTAAAAGTCATCATAAAGATCATGGTTCCTTAATGTCCCTCGAGTTACCTATGAGAAATGATCTTCTCCCTTGATGTTGCCTACATGATGACGTCTCTTCAAATTGCTAACGGTATCCCTACATGTTGCCTTCAATGACCATAACGACGACCCTACGCATGTCCCTCAAACATCCAACGATAGGGCTACCTACTCACTAATGGTAGGATAGCATTGTCTAAAGGAAAAGAGGAAAAGAACAAACCTTTTTGAGTAGGTAGATAGTTCTTATATGCTTTCTCAAATAAAACAATTATCCACACATACACTCTTTTCTAAAAAGTATTTTCAAAGACACTTTGTATATGTTCTCTACGACACGGGAAACATTACAAAGTTTGCCACACAAAGGCATTTTCAAAAATACTTTTCAAAAACACAGTAAACACAAGCAATTTTCAAAACATGAGCTAAGCATTTAAGAGCCCGTAGAAAACTACGGATGGAAAGGGTACTAACACCTTCCCTTTTCATAATATACCCCCCTTACTCAGAAAACTCTCGAAAGGTATTTTTATGTTCTTTTCACCCTTTCCTATGTTGAATAAAAGAAAAGCCGGTGGCAACTCTTGCTTACCGCAACATTTACGAATACAAACGCAAAACCAGTATAAACAGTCGGTTCTGCCATCATATCACAATAGTGTATACAAGCTATGCGTAGACCTATGTAAAAGAGGTGAATCGACCTGAGCATTCCCGAAGGCGCCATATGACAGTGTTCACGATCCATGCATCGACCTATGCAGAAGGATGACTCGGCCTGAGCATTCCCGAAGATGCCACATGACAGAGTGCAAGAACCATACGTCGACCGCTCCAGGGGTATGCGTCGAGCATCGACTCATAGTTCCTAAACATTGCTTCTAGGATGAGTCGACCACATAGTCGACGTGAGAAAACCTGAGACTTCCTAAAGGACCAACTTTTAGTCAGACGTCGACCTGAGCTTTCTTTGAGTCGACTCATAGAATATAAATTTTCAAAAATATCAATTTTTGAAGACTCTTCATGCTACTTTGTCCACCATATCATCTAGCAACATTTCTAACATAGTTTTGACATCATTGAAATCTTACCCTCACATACTCCCCCTTTTTGATGATGGAAAAACTTGTCCTTAGCACCATGTATCTGGAATGTTAATCTTGGAGATTTATCCCCTATCTATGTGCACCCTTTCGTTTCATATTAGCACCGTGTATCTATTATTGACTTCCACCTGCTTCTCCCCCTTTGACAACATCAAAAAGAGTCATAGCAACATGTTAAAATAATAACAACAAATATAAGCAAGGTTAGATCATTATCTACTTTGACAATCAATAACTCTAACAAACAATCACATAAAGTGATGTTAGAGAATGGCATAGAAAATAAATAGACACCAATCATATAGTATGGTTACAAGTCGGTGTTCAAAGGAAGACAAACACAAAGTAAGTCATAATCAAAAAAAATTAAACAACGAATATAAGCTAAAATTCATGAAATTTGCAAAGTACAAAAAAAATATCAACTTTTCAATTTTGCTTATATTCATGAATTTTAAGACACAATAAAAACAAATAGCTACCTAACCATGGATCACACATCACAAGGATTGAAAAGCACTTATCACAAGGAATTTTGAATTTTCGAGTTTACCGAATTGAGTTATCAAGAATAGAGTTAGAGTTAGAAGGATATTACCTATATGATGCAGGATGATAATTTTCCTTCACAAGTAACTTGATATAAGAGTGTAGATAATTCGTGAGAGTACAAGTATAAATAATAGTAATGCAACTAATGTAGTTGCATCTTATCTGAAATATCAAGAACACCAAGTTCCCTATGAATATGGAAGAAAGGCTCGATCGCAAGAGGTTTTATGAAAATATCTGCAAGTTGATTTATGCTATCAACATGTTCAAATACGATGTCGCCTTTTTCTACATGATCCCTAAGGAAGTGATGTCTAATATCAATATGTTTGGCGTGTGAATGTAAAACAGGGTTTTTGGTTAGGTTTATGGCACTAGTGTTATCATAAACGATCATAATATGATCGAGTTTGACATCAAAGTCAAGTAGTTCTTGTTTAAGCCACAAAATTTGGGCACAACAATTACCAGCTGCGACATATTCCGCCTCTGCAGTTGACAAAGCAACGAAAACTTGTTTCTTGCTATGCCAACTTAGTAAGGAATTTAAAAAGAAATGACATGTACCACTAGTACTTTTCCTATCCAACTTGCAATCGGCAAAGTCAGAATCAGAAAAACTAACCAAAGAGCAATCACTACCCTTAGAGAACCATAATCCATACTTAGACGTACCACAAAGATACCTAAGTATGTGCTTAAAGGCTTTTAAATATGACTCTTTGGGGTATGATTTATACCTAGAACACATACATACACTAAACATAATGTCGGGACGAGAAACAGTAAGGTAAAGAAGGGAACTGATCATACCTCTATACCTTTTTACATCAACCGGCTTACCATGTTCGTCACGATCAAGATTAATCGCGGTAGGCATTGGAGTGTCAATAATCTTAGATTTTTCCATATCAAAGTGCTTTAATAGTTCTTGACAATACTTGGTTTGAATCACAAAAGTCCCTTTCTCGAGTTGATTAATTTGAAGCCCAACGAAGTACTTTAATTCACCCATCATACTCATTTCAAATTCTCCCTGCATCAACTTAGAAAACTCGTTGACCAAGGATCTATTAGTAGAACCAAATATGATATCATCTACATAAACTTGTACTAAAATTAAATGTTTTCCTTGGCGTTTAATTAAAAGAGTTGTACCAACCTTTCCTCTTGAGAATCCTTGTTCTAACAAAAATTTACTAAGGCGTACATACCAAGCCCTAGGGCTTGTTTGAGACCATATAAAGCATGTTTTAGTTTGTAAACATGGTTAGGATGCTCAAAGTTTTCAAATCCGGGAGGTTGAGATACATACACCTCTTCATTTATATAGCCATTTAGAGAAGCACTCTTAACATCCATTTGATATAACTTGAAATTTTGTGAACATGCAAAGGCATGCAAAAGGCGTATAGCCTCGAGTCGGGCGACCGGTGCATAAGTTTCCTCATAGTCGATGCCCTCCTCTTGGTTATACCCTTGAGCAACAAGGTGGGCCTTGTTGCGAGTTATTATTCCATTTTCATCCAATTTGTTCCTAAACACCCATTTAGTGACGATTACATGATGGTCTTGTGGAGGAGGGACAAGATCCTAAACCTCATTTCTCTTGAATTGGTTCAGCTCATCTTGCATAGCTAAAAACAAATATTCATTGAGTAAAGCGTCTTTGGAGTTTTTAGGCTCAACTTGTGAGATGAAAGCAAAATGATAACAGAAGTTACTTATCTTGGACCGTGTAGTGACTCCTTTTGTGATATCTCTAAGGATATTGTCGATAGGATGATCCTTGATAGATTTCCATTCTAATTGGAGATCATTTTCATTGCTTTTAGTATCCATATCTTTTTCTTTGATAAATTCACATTTCAATGGGGAATTATTTTCATTGCTTTCAACATCCGGATCTTTAAGTATACTTTCTGAAGATACACATGCATTATCAAATACAATACCTTTTCCGACCGATCTCGGACAAGATTCATCAAAAGATACATGCACGGATTCCTCAACAATTTGTAACATTTTATTAAATACTCTATAATCTTTACTAGATTGAGAGTATTCGAGAAAGATACCTTCATCTGCTTTTGAATCAAACTTACCAAGATTTTCCTTTCCATTGTTCAACACAAATCATTTACATCTGAAAACGTGAAGGTGTGAAATATTAGGCTTTCTTCCTTTTAGTAGTTCATAAGGAGTTTTGTTTAGAATTGGATGGATTAGGATCCTATTCAAAACATAACAAGTCGTACTTATGGCATCGTCCCAAAATACTTAGGAAGGGCATGTTCATTGATCATAGTTCTTCTGAGTTCTTCTAAAACACGGTTTTTGCATTCCACTACTCCATTTTGTTGTGGAGTGCATGGTGCGGAAAAATTATGATCAATGCCATGTTTTTCACAAAATTCCTCAAAGAGATGGTTTTCGAATTCACCTCCGTGATCACTTCGGATTATAACAATTTTAGTGTTTAACTTGTTTTGGAACATCTTAGCAAAATTTTCAAATACGGAAAAAGTGTCACTTTTGCTAGCTAAGAAAATTGTCCAACAAAATCTAGAGAAATCATATACTATAATAAAACCATAATAATTACCACCTAGACTTTTTATTCTAGATGGTCCAAAAAGATCCATGTGGAGAAGTTCGAGTGGTTTAGTTGTAGAGATAATCTTTTTAGATTTAAAAGAAATTTTTTGTTTGTTTACCCATCTGACATGCATCACATAAGTGATCTTTAGAAAATTTTATTTTGGGAAAACTAACAACTAGATCTTTTGATACAATTTTGTTTAGCAAGTCAAAATTGACATGCGCTAATCGCATATGCCAAAGCCATGAGTCTTCACTCATGGAGACAAGACATTTAACGTCGGTCAAAGATACTTCATTCAAGTTAAGCATATATACATTGTTAACCCTCAAGCCATTAAACACAAGTTCCTTATCACTATTTTCAATTAAGCAACAATCTTTTGAAAAAGAAACTTTATATCCTTTGTCACAGAATTTACTAATACTAATGAGATTGTGTTTAAGACCCTCAACTAAAAGGACATCTGAGATAGTAGTAGAAGAGGGATTACCTACACTACCTTTTTCGAGTATATCTCCCTTATTATTATCACCATAGGTTACAAAGCCCTTCTTCTTAGCCACAAAGTCAAAGAATAGGGAAATGCCACCCGTCATATGTCTTGAGTACCCACTGTCGAGAAACCATCTTCTCTCCGTAGTCTCAAGACATTCAACCTACAAAATCAAACAAGGGAAATAGGTACCCAATTTTTATTGGGTCCTTGTGTGTGAGTGAAACATGGGTTGCCTTTGGGACACCATTTGAAAATTCCTTTAGGTGCCAAAAATCTTCTAAATCGACATTTTTTATTGGTGTATCCCTCCTTGCAACAATATAGACAAACTGAGTCTTGATAGGAGTTACTTTTGCTTGATTGATCTCTTATTTGATAAGAATATTTTTTATAGGGATTAATCATGCTTTTTCTAAAGTTTAAACGATCAATAGCAAATGTAATTTTGGGTTGTAAGGCCTTGTCTAATTTGGTTGTAAGAACTTTAGTCTCTTTTTACCAAATGTGACAAGTTTCACATCCATGCCAATTTTTCCAAGAGGTCTTGTCAATTTCATCTTTGTCTTCGATACTCTCTATCAAGGATGCCTTGAGAGTTTCCAACTCATTTTTGGATTTGGAAACTTTATGCTCAAGGTATTTGAAAATCTTTATGTTTGAGGCTAAGCGTTTGAAAGCTTCCTTAGCCTCATAATGTAGAGTATTAAAGGCATTTAGTAATTCAATATAAGACATATCATCAACATAGTCATATTTAGAGTGACTTACATTCTTTTTCTTTTTGTGATGCGCCATAAGACACGAGTTTTCTTTTTCTTCTTCATCACTAGAGTCATCTTTGCTTTATGATTTACTATCACTATCCCAAGCAATGTAAGCTCTTCTAGCTTTGTTCGGCTTCTTTTGAAACTTGTTTCTTACTTTGTCTTTCTTGAACAAGGGACAATCTGGTTTATAACGACCGGGTTTTCCACAATTGTAACAAGATCCTTTTGACTTATCTCCCTTGCTTTCAAAAGGTTTATTTGGCTTAGCTTGCCTTCTATAGTAAACGAGATTCTTGCCCGGATGTTGAATTTCATGAAGATATTTGTTGTACTTCCTTACGAATAAACCCAAATCTTCATCTGGAATCTCATCTCCATAAATTGAGTCACTTCCACTTGATTCTATGGTGGAAGACTTGGAACTTGAAGACCTTAACGTGATAGAATTCTTCTCCGTGTCCCTCAGCTTTTCTTTCTTCTCTTTCTTTTCATGCTTATTAAGATTTACGAGCTCTTACTCATGTTCTTGAAGCTTACCAAACAATGTTGTAAGATCCAATGTAGTTAGATCATTGGCTTCCTTGATAGTCGTTACCTTAGGTTTCCATTCCATGTTAATACATCTCAAAATGTTGTTAATTTCAATAACATTGGAAGTAATATGACCAAGTGTGTGTAAGAGATTTATCATGTGAGAAAATCTATTTTACATGTTCGCAATGGTTTCACCATGCTTCATGTGAAAGAGATCAAACTCTTGAGTTAATGTGTTAATCCTTTCTAGTTTGACATCGTTTGTACCCTCATGGGTAACTTGTAAATGATCCCACATTGCCTTAGCAGTAGCACAATGCGAGATAAGAAAGTATTCATCAACTCCAAGAGCTGATATGAGCATATTTTTAGCTTTCCAGTCATAAGCATAGTTTTCTCATCTTTTTCATCCCATTGTGCTTCCAGTTTGGGCAAAACGACACCCGGATTGTTTAACATAGTTATCGCCATAGGACCTTCTTCTATGACTTTCCAAATTTTTCTATCAACATAATTGATATGCACATGCATACAATCTTTCCAATAGTTATATTTTTCACCGGTGAAAATAGGCGCTTTATTGTACGCCCCTTTTAAATCATTCTCCATTGTCTAAAGAGTTATACATGAAGCACTAGATGAACCAGTACTCTGATACCACTTGTTAGACGATAGGATGTATCTAGAAGGGGGGTTGAATAGATACCTTGATTTTTAAAATCAGTTTTTAAGAAAAACTTGAAGTGTAGTGAAAGCTACCCAGATACACTCGTCTAAAATGATCCTATATTGAAAAGACTGGATATGTGAAAAACCGAATGGAATGAATCAATGAGAATTATTAATAATTAACTCAATTATAATTGATCACTTATACTCTTTAACTAATGTCAATTACTTCCAATGAAATATTGAAAAGAAAATACACAAATTTGCACTTTTGGACTTTTATCAAACACTTGGTGTGCTTAATTTCACCAAGTCCAATCTACCTTAACTTGTAGTGTTGAAATCAATTATAGCAATCAAAGTGATTATTATAGTTTTTAGTAACAGTTCTATGGCACTACAAATCAGGACAATTGGAACCACAAGAGCAAATTTTTAGATTATTGCAAATGAATGGTAAAGAGCGAGAAAGAAAAAATGACACACAATTTGTTATGGCAATTTCCCCTGTCGTCCTCGCGTGGAGTACATATGCCCCTAATTCTAGAATTTATGATTGCAAAGTTTATATAATAGATAGAAAATAGTCACCACAATTCAAACCCAATTTGTTGAATTGAAAACTAAGCTCCTCCCTTCCCTTGATTCGATTTGAATCAAGTATGTCATCAATCTTCGATAAACCTTTGGTTGTAGCTACCTTGTTAAGAATTCAAACCGTTTCTCAAACACTCTGCTCGGCTGATTTGATCGCAAGATGATGACCCCAATTCTTTCTTCAAAATCCTTCGATTGTAGCTACCTTGTTGAGTGAACCCACAATTCCTTAATCCCTTAAGCACGGCTGAATTTGATGAAGCAAAGAATTGTCAAAAAACCCAAAATCCTAATGATCTTGGAGGACAAAACCCTCAGATTTTATTCAAGAAAAGCCCACAATTACTCAACCCGAACAAGATCATAATCTTCTACTTCGGACATTGTCAACACACGCTCCGCACCTTGAAAGACAAAAATTATTATGTGTAGTTGTCCATGGATGAGTGAGAGGTTGAAGATGATGAGTACCTTGTGTATCTATTTCACTTTTCTTGTTGAAACCAAATTAAATAACCAAACAAGTATATATATGTTATCTAAGGTCAAGACCCAAACTAACAGACTAAATAACAGTTTTTACGAGCGAACGATCGACCTATGCAAGAGGGGACTCGACCTGAGCATTCCCGTAAGTGCCATATGACAGTGTATACAAGCTATGTGTCAACCTAAGCAAAAGAGGTGACTCGACCTAAGCATTCCTGAAGGTGGCATATGACAGTTTTCATGATCCACACGTCGACCTATGTAGAAGGATGACTCGACCTGAGCATTCCCGAATATGCCACATGACAGAGTGAAAGAACCATGTGTCGACTGCTCTAGGGGTATGCGTCGACTCATAGTTCCTAAACATTGCTTCCAGGATGAGTCGGCCAGATAGTCAATGTGAGAAAACCCGAGACTTTCCAAAGGAGAAACTTTAGTCATGCGTTGACCTGAGCTTTCTTTGAGTCGACTCATAGAATATAAATTTTCAAAAATACCAATTCTTGAAGACTTTTCATGCTACTTCGTCCACCATATCATCTAGCAACATTTCCAACATAGTTTTGACATCATTGAAATCTTATCCTCACAACCCTAACAAATTAGGTTTACTTTTTTTTAATAAATTAATTTTGACTTATTTATTTATTTATTAGGTTAATTAGTATTTTCTTAAATAGTAAAATTAATTAGACTTTAGGTTTTTAATTAATTAAAATTAATTAGATTTGGGTTTTTTTAATTAATATCGAATTAATTTCATAAAAATCACATTCAAACATTTTTAAACATTTTTTTATTTTGCATTTAAATTCTTAGAGAAGTTGTATAGGTCGCGCGACTTTTTCTTGTAATAGTTTTGATTTACATTTCCGTATTATTTTCTATTATGTAACTGCTTACGGGATATAATAGTCTAGGGTTTAATTTCTACACTTTATTTTCCGCATTCTTTTTTAGGTAATTGCCCCAAAGCCCTGTAATAACTTAGGGTTTACTTTCCGCACCTTTACTTTTCTGTATATTATACTGCTAGTAATTAGGCATGTATGACAAGATAAAAATAATCGTTAGCAAACCCTAATATAAGGTAAATAATTGAACAGAACATACTATTCACACTCGCACCTCTAGGGTAACCTCTCTTTATTGCCTTCGAAAACATGGTCATGTCCCTCGAAAATAGGGATACTTTAGCAAAGTCCCTTCAAATAAAGATCATAGTCCCTCGATGACCCTTCGAATTTGCCTCCCAAAAATGATCTAGTCCCTCTGATAAATTGCTAAAGTATCTCTATATGTTACCTTCAATGACCATATGATGACCCTACATTTGTCCCTTCATATCCAATAGATGGGGCTACCTACCAACTAGTGGTATGGATAGCACTATCCCTAAAGGAGAAGGAAAATAACAAGAAAGACTTTAGTGGGTAAGGAACTCTTAATTGCTTGCTCACAACTTTTCTCGCAAACATTTTTCACACATCACTTTCAAACAAATATTTTCAAAACACTTTGTACGCGTTCTTGAGGACTGATACAAGAATCATTATAAAGTTGGTCTTACATTGGCTTTTTCAAAATATTTTCAAACAAATCATACACATACAAAGCAAGTTTTCAAAAGTGAGCAAAGCAATTAAGAGCTCGTAGATAACTACAGATGAAAATGGTGCTAACACCTTCCCTTTTCATAACTTACCCCCCCCCCCCCCCCCCCCCCCCCCGAACTCAAAATCTTCAAGGTCTTTCCTATTCTTTTGACCCTTTCCTTATTAGATAAAAGAAAAGTCGGTGGCGACTCTAGCTATTCACATATTTTGGATAAAACCAAAAAAGCCAGTTCTCCCACCGTATTACACATACATATGCTCAAATATATACAAATGAATAAGCTATAAAGCATAAAGATAAACACCCAAAGAAAAGAAAAATAGGAGCTAGGAGTGACTCACGGGATGGCCAGCAATTGGTCAATCTATCCCCAATGAAGTCTCCAGTTTTCTATAGTGGTAAACTCAATGAAGTCGCCACCGACTATTTATTTATCCCACATGAAAGGAAGGGAAAATCATCGATAAAAAACCTGAAGGGATAAGTCAAGGTCTTACGGGCGAGAGATCGAGTATGGGAGTCAGTTACGCAAGGGGAAGGTATTAGCACCCCTCACGTCCGTAGTACTCTATGGGATCCATTCTTGTTGTTCTAATCAAAGGGTGTGTTTAATCTAATGCTTAAGAGCTAAAAGAAATAATACAAAGAGGGAATGCATGCAAAAGAAAACACGGGGAAAAGAAGGAAATATTTACAAAGTTTCGCTCGGCTGAGCCCCGTGACTAGATGCATATGTATCCCTATAAGGAATTAAAGCACCATAGTCTGACTCAATAGTTTTGATGGGTTACAATGTTTTTTTATGGATAATGCCATATTCGTATCCTTGCAATTAGGATTGCAACTTGTGCTTGGTATTGCAGCTCATAAAGAGACTCATACTCGATCACTCACACACTTAGCATTTCCAGGTTGCCCGAACTTGAATCAACATACCCTTATTGGAAAAAATTTAAAAGAAAAAGTCTGAAGACAAATTTGATTTGCATTAGTTAGTATTTTTTTTACTTTGAAAAAGGATTTAGAGAAATTAGAGTGTTTTTATGAGTTTGTCAAAGAAAAGAGTTTTAGTTTTAATGCAAAGATGCAAAGAGGAAAGAAAAAAACAACTAAGGGAGACTAACCTATCTTTAACCTAGTGTTATCATGCAATGATGGCCCTGTGTCAAGGACTCAAGGGGAACATCTACCTGAGCTGACATACATGGACAATTATCCCAATGTCTAGCTCGAAAGTTATTCCTAATCGAGCAATCATGAGGGAACATGGAATATATAAAAGTGGAAAGAAAACAAGCAATCAAAAAACTCAATTAGAAAATAGATTCGGAATGCCTACTACAGGTCTTTAAACAACGACTTCGAGCGTACGCTCTTTATTATCCTACTTTTCATGATATCTAGAAAGCAATAAAATGTGGAAATATAAATTGGAAGTAATATAATACCAAACGAACAATAATATTCACAAAAAGTGCAACCAAAGCAAAGAAACCCAGAATACTTTGCGCGAGCTAGCATCAATAAACAAACAGTCGGTGATCGAATGCTCGAAATAAGTGTCAAGGCATCACCGATGTGAAAATAAATCACAATCTGAAACCCAAGCATATCCGCATATCACTCAATAAACCTGTATCAGAGTTAACTTGACAAGCAAAGGTGAATCACGAGTCTCAAGTAATCGGATAATCATGAATTAATTCCAAAAATCAAATAAAAAATCTAACAAAGTTTTATTGATTTTGTAATTTTCTTTTATCATGTGGAGAAAATTCAAACAGATTGAAACAATTAATAAAATCAATAAAAAAGAAATTTCAATAGGATAAGCCCAGGGGTGTAAGCCAAGATCAGGGATGTAAGCCAGTATTTAGGGGTGTGAGAATAAAATCAGGCGCAAGGCCCAAACAGCAGTGTGTTGTAACTGGATTTAACTCGAGAGTCGTCACTACTAGTTTTTATCCTAAGGAAGGGAATCTAATAGGAAACCCTAATTTATACAGAGATTCTCGGTTCTTACTTCGTTTTAGACGAGGAGAAGGTGTTAGGCACCCCTCATCTACCTTGTTCACAAGGATACTAGGACTTAGATTTTAAAGGTTTAGGGTAAGGGTTTTAGTTTTTTATTAGGAGAACTCCCCATGATTTTAGTTGTATGCCTACGTATCCTCTTAAGAGGAATCAGAGTCTCAATTTGTAGTTCGCATGGGTTGGTGTTTTTTATGGATTACAAAGATATTTGAATTCCCATTGTACTTAGTCTGGGTGTGTGAATAGCAGAGATTTTGGACAAAGTGCATAGTCGATTAAAATATTTTCATAATCCTTTTTTGAAAATTAATTGTTGAATTAATTCGATTATGAAAAGAAATTTATTGTTGGTTAAATGTTTTTTAGTGTATTAATTATAAAGATATCTAATTAATGCATGATTAAAATAATTTAATGCAATAGATAAATAAAATATTTTTGATGAGTTTTAGAAAATATTTTTGAATTATAATTATTATTATTATTATTATAAATATATTAAAATATAAAAATTAAAAAAATATAAAATAAAAAGAATTTTAGAAAAAAACACAGGGGGTGCAAATAATGTTTAGAAGTAAAAATGAGGGTTGTGAACAGCAGGGTCCTGAATTCAGATATTGAATTATGGCCCAAAAGACAGAGGGGTGCGTTTTTTGAGTTGTGTAGTAAAACTGGGGGTGTGAGCAGTAGGGTCCAAGTCTAGATATTAGACTTAGCCCATCAGGCCTAGGGATGTAGATTTGCGCGCTAGTTAGCAAGATAAAAGTAGAAGGGTGTGAATGGTAACGGCCATGTGCCAGTGAGGTTTGGGAGTCTGTTTGGACTCCATACAGACAAGCGTAGGGTGATACGGTAGGCGAGCGTGTTGATAACGTATGATAATGATCATATGGTGATGATTTAGAGGGAGCACGATAGTATGGTGGGATGGTGTGTAATGTATTTTTGAATATTTTATATTTCGTTTTACATTTTATTCATTTCATTTGTTTCTCTTCATATCTCTCTCTCTGAACCACTCTCTTCTCTCTCCTCTCTAAACACCACACTAGGAAAAAAAACCTAACTCCCCTTTCTACCCTAATCCGCGGCGGCGATTGTTCTCACCCAGCCCCCCAAATCAAACCCCAGTCAACCCTCAGATTAAACACAATCACACTAATCGCAAAGAAAATAAAAATAAAAGCTAAGTGATTTGTTACCTTCAATCTCGCGCTCAGTGTTGTTTCGATGTCTGGTTTCTTGGCTAATCTCACCCTTTATGTTTATTTCGTAGGTGTGGAGGTGACAGCGAAGGTGATGATGAAGGTGCAGCGGCAGAGATGATGTAGCGGCGAAGATTGAAGGGATCTTAGGGTTTCAGATGTTGAAACCCTAGATCTAGGATGAAACGGCAAGAAGCTTACGGCGGCGATTTGAATATTTCAGGTCTTCTCTGTTCTCCAGGGCCTCTCTCTATCTCTCTCTCTCTCTCTCTCCCTGTTAATTTTTGTAACAATCTTCTCTGAAATTTTTTCTCCTGTATTTTTCTCCCCCGTCCCCCTTCTAATTTTCTTTAGGGTTTTTATGGAGTTGTTTTAGATCTAGATTAGGAAAAAAAATTAATTGAACGTTACTTTTAGAGAATTAGCATAATAGGGATTCTTAGAGATTTGATACAATTTGTTTGATTCTGTTGAGATTGTGTTTGATTCAGCTTCTATTGAGTTTCGATTAGTCCATGTAAAATTTGATTTGTTTCCGTTTTAGTCTGATTTAGTTTTTGCATTTATATTGATTATGATTATGTACATATTTGATTATTGATAAATAAAGATCTGAACAGCAATTGTTTTCACCTTAACCATGCGTTATTTTTTCATGATTCAAACAATACATGTTTTCGGGCCACACATTTTTTCTAATTTGGACTTGGGCTATGCAATGGACCGTGTAAAAAGTCTTTATTTTAGCTAATGTTTTTTTCAAATAATAAAAACTATTATAATTTTTTAATTAATAATAAAATAATGACTATAATAATAATCAGTAATAATTATATAAAATATAAATATATTTCTTAAAACTGAAACCCGAAACGGGCCATATTCTTCAACTTATTGTGCCTTAGCAAAATGAATTGCTTATGGGCCCTCCTGACTTAAACATACACCCTTTATTAAAACATGCCTTATCACCTCAGTGGGCCGGTCCAAATTAGTCAAAACCCTCTCATACAAACAACACGCCTCCCCTCCTATAGAAAAATGGATCCAACTTTGCACGGGCCAAGAGATTGAAATGGGTCTTTTTGATTTTAAAAAGTCTGTCTACTCTTAATTAAAACACAAACCCTATACAATAATGCACCTCCTTTTTAAACTTGAAATGGACTTTTAAAAACCTAATGGTTCATCAAATATTGATGGTCTATTTTGGATCAATACACCTCTCTTTGTCTGATTTCATTAATGCAACTCTTATCGATTTCCAACACTGTTGCGAACGACATCAACACCTCACACACCGTAAAACACCTCGCCTCATCCTCATCTACTTTGTCTTCACCTTGAATCAACATTGGATCGGTAAAATGGCTTCAATCGAAGCTCCAAGCAGAATCATAGCCAAGGTATCTTACGATTTAGTGAAAACAATCTAGGGTTCGAGGCAGCAACAAACACGAAACAAATTCTAACTAGAAAGAACTAGTAAAAGATAGTATCAATTAAGAGTTTAGAGAGCCTACCAACCAGAGTTCATCTGATGTGAATTCAAAAGACCGCGATATCGACAAGAAACTGCAAATCCTCTTTCACACGGAGTTCAGGTACGAATTCTTGATGCCAAATTCTCTTCTACGTCTCTGCTTTGCGTTCTTGTGTTACGTTGTTGTCAAGTTGTTATTGAAGATAATTGTGCGCCGAACATTAAAACGTGGTTCTATAGTTGTTGCAACTTCGATGAAGATTATAGAATCTTGAAATGTGTGTGGCTGAACCGGTACAAGAGTTGCTACATTGATTATGATTGAAGCGTGAAGAAGAAGTACTTACAGATTTGAGGTCGTGGAGAAAACTCAAAAAAATGTAGAGAGTTTGATGGAGATTGCAGAGGAATTTGAAGAGGAGAAGAAATCAGTTATTGAAGGTTGAAGATGAAAATGAGAATTCTATAGAAAATCTAAGAGAGATTCAAGGGTGAGTATTTTTTGATTTTTTGTCTTTTCTGCATAATGAATCCCCCCTACTGTGAACAAATCTCTCTTATATAACTCCCCCGTTTGTTATAAACTGTTGAGAAGTTAGTCATAGGTATTGTGATCTGAGCTCTTGATTTTGATTAGTCAGTTAGAGAATGAGTGGTAAGTATTAGAGCTCTCATGAGTTAGTTATCATGAGCTGGCAAATTCTGTTATTGATTTTTCTGATTATTTTTTCTCTATTTCTCGACTGTCATCAATTCTCAATTTCTCATTTTTCAGATTTTTGTTTTAATTTATTCTCCTTTGAAATGATTTTGCAAACTTTTTTCATATGTGTATGCAGACGTGTGTTTGGTTACAATGCATGGCTTGATTCTAAATTGAGGCAAATAACTGGATATATGAACTGTTGATTTTGACGGGTACGAGGCACGAAGTGGTGACCTGTTTTTGTTCGTGCCTGAACTGATTTTCTGGTTTAAGTTTGGACAGAATTGTGGCAAATTAAAACAAGGCAATGGCATCAATTTGAATCAAACATTGTGTACATATTTTCAAGCTCATGTGTGGACATGTTTAGCATTGTTTTTGGATCAAGTTGGAAATGATTGTGAATGTGTAAGTAGGATATGTTTAAAGGTTTAGCAGAATAATGGATAAAATGTTTTGAACGAAAGTGAATGTATGGAGTTTTGGAACCTTGACATTTGTACTTGAACTTGGACAATTGGACATTTATTGTACACATTGAATTGTAAACTTTAAATCGAACTTGTGTGATTCTTGATGAACATGATATGGATATTAAAAACTCTTGATCGAATGTTGACTTGTAAAGTGAATTTGAAATTATGAATTCGAACTCTTGACAATCTTGAATTTTCTCTTGAAGCATGAATACCCCTTAAATACCTTTGATAGAATTTTAAACTTTGGATAAGGCCTTAAATTCCAAGAAACATGAATGCTTGAATCATTTAAACTTTGAAATTCTTGTACAGGATTGATGTGTCTTGAATTTTAAACAAATCACACGAGTGAGCCTAAACTTTTTGAATCAATTATTGAGAAAATTGAAATGTGTTTAAATTAACGACTTTGAATTCAACACAAACCATAATCATGAATTCTCTTGAATCGATCCTAAAGGAAACACTTTACAATAATGAATCTATTCTCTACTTAAATCTTCATATCCAAGTTAGCTTGCAAACAATTAAGAAATTGAAACGATAACAAGGTCTTGATCATAAAGAATCCTCAAACTCCTACCATGTTGTATACTCGCTTTTTAATCAACAAAATATCTTGCTGAAAAAACAAAGCCACACTTAATTATTTAACAAGTCTCGCCACAAGAAAATAACCATGATTCAATCTTCTAGACCTCTTGAAAAGAAATGACTCATAGATCAAGTAATTAAGGGAAACTCTACATGATTGATGAACTTGTAATAAATAAAGAACGATGATCCTTGGTGGCCTTGAGGAGAAACTGGTCTCAATGAACCATTTTGAATAACAAACACTAATGTCCAATCATCTTCATAGTATAAACCCCCTAATTTTCTAGATCTTGAGTGCATATTTGTGGAGAAGGCTTGAGATGTAGAGAGAAGTAAAACTCTAGCTCAAAGACATTTTTAGTGAATATATGATAAAGTCTTAAGTACACAAGTTAAATCTTAAAACGCATGTTCCTTGAAAAAAATTCTGATGAAGAAACCATATTGTTGTACCCCAAAATTTTCCCTCTCATACTCCTCAAAACATTACCAGAAAAATCTCCAAATGGCTCAAGGTTGCTCAAGAGTGGGTCAGACAAGTCATCTCCTAAGACAGTCAACCCCAAATTAGGGTTTTGTGTTGAATCAATATCCTTGAGCCCAAATGACCTCAAGTGCTCCCCAATGTCCTAATATGTTCTCAAGATCATCCATGTCAAATTTCAAGCCTTGCAGAGGAAGTTTGCTCAGTCAATTGCTCAAAGGTCCAAAAATCGACTGTGCTAGGGCAAAAGTCAACTGTGACCCAAATACAGTCAAACTTCAATATTTTTTGTCAACATTCTCATTTTGAAGGATATTTCATCATTTGATCAAGGGTTGATCATGATTCATCAAGGATTGCTCAAAATTCATCAAGACTCAAAAGTTGCTAAATTAGGGTTTTTGCAGGAAAAGTCAACTCAATTTTTACCAAGCATAAATTTCTCATAATTTATGAGAAATGACCCATCCAAATCTCATTTTTAAGAGGATGCAATTTCCTACAATCCATCTTCATACCCCAAGATCAAGAAATGCACTCACAAGAAGTTATAAATTTGGACATTATAGGTCATTTTTGAAAGTCAACAAAAACACCCTTTTTTCCAAAGCTTATAAATTGAGCATGGAACATCAAAGTTATATTAGACCAAAATTTTTGGTTATAGTACATCTCAAGCTTTCTAAAAAGTCCAAGAACACCTCCAAAAGTTCAAAATTGAAGAAGTTATGAATTGATGAAGTTGGGCATTTTTGCAAAATTGCCAAAAGTCAACTATCCTCAAAACTTCAAATTTTGTCAAATAGGCCCATTCTTTTCCACTTGATTTGAGCTTGCATAGTTGCCCACGTGTTCCAGCTTCAGCCATGAGCCCATATTCTATTTTTATTATTTTATTTGATTTTTATTTGAATTTATTTATTTTAAATCAAATTAAATCATATAAAATCCAAAACTTTGATTACATGAGATCTTTTTGCTATTTCAGGTCTTCATTATCATCATTAACATCATCAAAATTCGTATCAAGCAATCCATGTACAAAAAGATTGAAAATTGAAAATTTTGGAAGGTTTAGTAATGGAGAATCAAATCAAATTGGAAATCATTATGGGAGCAAGATTTGAATCAAGTTTGTTACCCTAATACATTCCACACTACATAAACAAGCCAAAGGGACGTGAATAAGGGTTAGAGGCTGCAGAAAGAGGCAATACAAAACTTGAAAAATATACAAAAAAGCTTGGAATCGAATTGATAGCTAGAGGTGTTTTCAGAAGCCAAGGCTTATCCCAATCGCTTCCTGGACGTTCACTGAAGCTAAATCAATCCAAAGCAAGCTTTATCACACACCCAAACGCACTGTAAGTCCCTCGTTACCTAGCTCTGTTCATGAATTCGTAACTCTTCATCCTTGCATCATTTGAACAAATTGTCTGCATATTTGTAATCCTCATAGCATTTTTAAGCTTTTTGCATTATTCAATTTTGGTTATCTAACCTGTAATGTAAAGCGCCATAGTTAGGGTTCTTGGAAGTATTTTTGGGGTTTCTCTTTTCAAGTGAAATTAGACTACAAGAGGGATATGGTTGTGACTAGCTGGCCAAGACGAACCCAACCATTTCTTTAGAACTCATTTTTGTGGCCTGGAATGAATTTTGGAGCAAGCCTGCGCATTTAGCTGCGGATTCAAATCCGCAGGTAACATTGTTACAGGTCTGAGGACAGGGACGAGATCGTGTCCTCCTCTGATTGGCCGGTTCAAATAATTTTCGCGCATTTTTCTTTTGCTGGCATATTAACTTGTTTTAATATATTATATTTTGTGTGTATATTACTAACAAAGAGAACAAAGCAGCGTAGTGGCAAGGCAGACGTGCAAATATCCATCAGGACTTGGGTTCGAATCCCAGGTCCTCCACTTCTTTGATATTTTTCTTCTTCAGGTGATCATATGTGTATCCAGGCCTGTAGCTCATCATACACCTTCACATATCCAATGGCCAGATGGCCAAAGGCCAAATCTGGTGGCTAGGATCTGAAGGTCCACCATGGAGCCAAGTCAACGCAAGCACATCAGATCCACAAAGTCAACAAAGGGCCAATTCTAATGGGCTTCAGATTTCTGTTCAAACACCCCAAAACAGGCCCAAACCCCCTTTCTTTCCATCTTATTTATTTTATTTTAATTATTTGTTTTAATATTTCTATTTAATTTACTAACCAATTAAAAAAATTCTTTTCTTTATAAAAATAAAATCACAAAAATATTTTCTTTATCAAATCAAATTTTTACTTTTATTAATAAATACTAATTAATAGATTTAGGTTTTAATTAGAATAACTTTAACGTATTTTTGTAAATAATTAAAATTAAATTAGACTTAATTAGGTTTTTACTAATTCAATTAATTTTTATTTCTTTCTTAAAATACCAAAAACCCAAAAATAATTTATTTTTATTAATTAATTTATTTATTAATTTAGTAATTAATTTAGGTTAATCTCTTTTTCAAAATAAAAACAACAAAAAAATCTTTTCTTTAACAAAAAAGGGTCAAAACCCTAGAACTTTGCGCTCGATTTAATTTCCCGCACGCATCCATTTATGTACCTGCTTCTGGATTGTAATAGTTAAATAGGACATTTAATTATTTTTATCGCTTTATTTTATTTTTTAAAGGGTTTGTCTTTGACGATGTAAATACCCGACGCCTTGTAATTTAAATTCCGCATTTTATTTCCGCAAATTATAACTGTTAGATGTTTGATGATAGAGTTGCATGACAAGACTGAATGCTAACCTAAAATCAACTTAGATCACCATTAACATGTACAAAGACAAAAAATAACTGAAACGACACACTCGCACATGCGCACTCTTAGGGTACATCCCGCTTGGTTGCCTTCATACGCAGTCATTGAGTATAGGTCATTTTAGAGGTCGTCCTCTTGTCTAAAGATCATAGTCGCCTCGAAACGGTTGTCTCGGATATGATTGCCTCAAACAAATGATCTAAGACATTATGGTTACCGCTAAAGCGTCCTAACATTGCTTTAGTGACCGCAAGTCCCTAAATTCGAATTGACCCTTAAACTCCAACGACGGTGCTACCTACTCATCAATAGTAGGATAACATTGTTTAAAGGACATTAGCATAGAACGATTCCTTTTTTCGAGTAGGTAGATGGTTCTTAGATACTTGCTCTTTCAAAAAAATAAAAACTCTTCACACTTACATTTTTCGAACAAAGTTTTCAAAAACACTTCATACACTCTTGAGGACAGAAGCAAGAGTTAAATCGAAGTTTTCAAAACAAAAACTTTTTTCAAACCCACACGCACAAAGAAAACAATTTTGAAAACAATATGAGCAAGTACCTAAGAGCCCGTAGATAACTACGGATAGAAAGGGTGCTAATACCTTCCCTTTCTATAATCTACTCCCCGTACCTAAAAAATCTCGAAAAATGAATTTTTCTGTGCTTTTTTCCTTTCCTTGTTGGATAAAATAAAAGTCGGTGGCGACTCTTGCTTACCGCGACATTTTGCAAACACAAATGCAAAACGTGAACCAGCATTCCAAAAAACAATCAGTTCTTCCCACCGTATCACACATATATCTTGAGGAATCTTGTCAAGAAAGACGTCTACAATGCTTGTGGTCCAAGACCCTAACTTCATACTAAGAATGATGAGAGAACTAGTTAAATCACCTCTATAGAGGTAATAATAACCCCAATCCACAAGAGAAAAATGTGATGCCAAGAACCCTTCAATCCCATATCTTTAGAAGCTCAAATGAATGAATGGTTTAGGATGTTAGTACATATGATGTTATGAATGAGCATGTTATGGATAAGAATTGGGGTATAACACTATGTTATCAAACTAAACATCGATTTATGGCTGATCTCTTTAACCAAACCAAAACTTTTTTTGAAAAAGCTTAATAAATCAATAATAGATATCACGCCCTTAAGAATAAAAATGACCAACACGACCATTTACAAAAATATCTTCCTCACAAATAAAGCTTCACTCAAAAGCACTTAGACAACCAAAAGTAAAAAAGAAAATTTTCAAAAAGAGGAAGAAAGATAAATTCTTAAAAAATATGAAATTGTTGGAAAGTGGCGTAACTTGAAGTGAGGGATGTCTCCTTTTATATAGTAGTTGGAATCACCAATAAAGGAAACAATACATGGGCAGAATTGATTATATAATTGATTGGTTTAATCGATTAGATCCTTCTAATATAACTGATTATAATATCCAAATAGGAAGGTTTGATATATAGTCATTGCAAGACTTAAATGTGTCATCTTTGTTGTTTTCACAATCATTTGTCAGCCTTCTAACCGATTATGCAAATTTCCTAATCAAATAGATTGATGAAATCCTTGTTAATCGACTGGTAAGTTTACTTAATCGATTAGGAAATTTAAAAAGGTTTTGGATAGATTTTTTTAATATCTTGTTTTTTGGCATAGAAAAGTCATTTTTAAGATGAAAATTGATTTTAAGTGTGTGTGTGAGTTGTCTTAGTATCTTCAGAGTTACTTCTTTATTATTACATAATTTTGTTCACTCAGACAGACACGATCAGACGAGCTTTCAGACTTTCTCTCTTTTCACAACTTTGAGGCCTTTAATATTATTTGCTCGATATATTGATCATATAATCACTTCAATGAATTCTTGATTCTCCTTTTAGATGAGACTTGAGATGTCCCTAAATTTGATCACCATCATCAGAGAGTTGGGGAACCTTTACCATTGACTTTACCAACTTCACATGTCATTAGTGTTGTCGTCATCAAAACTTTAAGAAAGCTATCAGTAGGATTCTCATCTTCATACCTGCAAGCACATAGATCCACAAAGACTAATAATCACATTAACCTACAATAGACGATGGCCTCTATTTCACCTTGATGTTAAATCGGCTTTTCTAAACGGCCCTCTAGAGGAAGAGGTGTTTATAGCACAACCTCTTAGGAAGTAAAAGGGAAATATTATAGAGTATACAAATTGCATAGTGCCTTGTATGGCTTAAAACAAACACTAAAGGTATGGTACAAAAGGATAGACATGCTCTTCTTAGAGCAAAGATTCAGAAAGTGAAATTTTAAACTTGGAGTCTATGTAAAAGGTAAAGAAGGTGAAATGTTGTTAATCATTTGCCTTTATGTAGACGACCTTTTAGTAATAGTAAGTAGTGAGAAATAAATAGATCAGTTCAAAGCAAAGATGAGGCTTGCCTTTGAAATGGCTGACTTTGGAAAGCTAGGGAATGGTCTTGCATCAAGCAAAGTATGCAAATGAATATTGACAAAATTCAATATGTTGGAATGAAACTCTGCAATCACATCAACTCTTACAAACATAAGAAATGGAGAATCAAATGCACATGAAGGAGACAAGGTAGATGCTACCATGTTAAGACAAATGGTAGGATCATTAAGATATTTATATCAAAGCAATTGATACATATGTTTCTCAGTAGGATTGGTAAGTAGGTTTATAAGTAAATTTCTTAGACTATTACATTGTTAAAAAACGAATTATGGGATATATTAGTAGTACACTACACCATGGTCTTTTGTTTCCATTAGGCAAAAGGAATGAAAATTTTGAGCTCGTTCGAGATGTTGACTAGTGTGACGACATGATTGATAGGAGAAGCAAAACTTGATAATTGTTTAAATTTCTAGGAGCACTTGTGCCATGATGCTGTAGTGGATTTATCCAGTTGTGAAGCTAAGTATGTTGTGAGGGCTATTGCAGTTTTTCAAGCAAATTGGCTTCAATCCTTGTTGAAAGATTTGATGATGAAAGTAGAACAACCAATCAAGCTATTGATTGATAACAAATCAATCATCAATCTAAATTAAAATCCTATTTCACATGGGAAGAGGAAAGACATAGAAGCAATATTCCACTTTCTAAGAGATTGATTCATAAAGGCAAGCTGCATGTTGGATACTGTCCTACATAAGATCAAGTGTATGATGTGTTCACTAAAACAATCAAAAGAGTGGTGTTCATGAAGTTGAAAAGGGAACTGGAATATATGGCTTTTGATAGTTTGAATTAAAAAGGGGTGTTGAGAATAATTCAAGCCTTTAATAAATTGAAGTTTTGTTAGTTGTTAGTTATGAAAAACTAACTCAATGAGCTAGTTATTGTTAGTTTCTAGTTTAAGAAACTTTGTAAAAAAAGACTTATTTGATGTGCAAGTAATAACTAACCATGACTATATATATAGATTTATGTGTATCGCTAACAAATTATCAATATCTCATGTAATTAATTTTTATATTCTTACTCAATTTCTTATTCTTCTTCTCTCTTTCATAACTGTTGTCCTCTACAACGGCTAAAAATTAAAGAGAAATAAGACAACACTTCATGCATCATAATAAGATATCTTCTAAGGTTAACACCAAACTTGGTAAGAATATTCGTACAAGAGTTTCATTATCAGAGAATATCTTCCAAGAAGTTAGCATAGTGAAAAAAATGTTAGTATTTCTCAGCCATTAACTATACGACATGGAGTGAGTAAAAAATCTTAGTATTTCTATGCGCATAAAACGTGACAAATCCACACTACCATAATAACTAAACAAGAATTGGTCATCCGAGTTGTGAACCATACCACCATAATCTACTTGTCACATGTTCGTTAATGCATTACCATCAACACTTATAACCTAAGTATCATCATCACCATTTTATCAACATACTTCTCTTAGAAGTAGTAGAGAGAAAAAGAAATTTGAAACAAAAATGTGTTTTTTTAAATGTTAAATGCTCAAGGCATTCTTCATTTTGTAACATGTAACATGCTTAACTCGATGACAGTATTTCATTGGATAATCTTGCTTTAAGAATGATGCTGGTTCCCTTTATTTTACCAAAAAGATAAAACATGAAATGTTCCACTTTTTATCAGAAATACAAGTATATCAAAAACATGACTACACAAAAATAACCATAATGGATAGAACATATCCCTAATACAACATTCATTATATGAAGTTAGGACTACTATAAAAGAACAGCAACTAGTAGCTCTCTGGAAAGGGTGAATGACTCATAACACAAATCTTCTTCTATCATTGGTGTGTTGAAATCCAAACATATGATGCAGTACAAGATCAAAGAATTTTAACAAAGTTATTGAGGATTGCCAATAATCCCAACAAAGATTGCCACATAGAGAATGATAATTGATTAACGCTTGACCCATTGGTAACTTTTTCTTGCTTTTGCTTTTCCCGGCTTTTTCCTTTCTACCACTCTTGAATCTCTTGTCAAGAAGCCGACTGGTCATATTGAGAAAAATAAAGTTTAGGGATTCGTCATGGCAGCAGTTCATATACAACACAACCACAAGTAAAAGACTAGCATGAGTCCAACCAATGATAGAGTTCATAACATGGTAAAAAAAGTGTAGTAAAAGAAATCAACATAGAAAGACAGAAAGTCTATACCGCTTCTAAGTGCAGGTCGCAATTCTGGTTCCCAGTTTTGCAAAGCCTTGCTAACACCCAACCGTATAGCTCCAACTTGCCCTATTGACATGAAACAGGTTTTATTGGCCAAAATTAAAGAGGCAGAACACTTTGGACTTAATGATAACGAGAAAAAGTTAAGACAAGGATATGAAAATATGAAGTTTTATAGAGGTCATATTTCTCAAATCAGTGATAGATGCAGCAAATACAAAACAGAAAAATTCAGTTCAAAAATATTTTCACCCTTACATATTGCATTCATGAATGATATTGCAAACGCCAATTTCAGGCTTCATTAGTTCTTCAAAACTATTTGCAAACAACATTTAGAAACAATTTTAAAACTGAAAAACTTGTTTGGTATATATTTTATAAATCTATTTCAGAATTTTAGACTCTCTAAAATCAAAACAGATAATACCTGATTAGAAAAACTGAAAAACCAAACTACAGTCAAACAAGCCCTAGGGATTTGTTTGGATAATTTATCTAAATCTAGTTTTCTTCAGTTACATCTAGATAAGTTTGAAAAGAGGCCAGACATAGAACATGTTTGCTTTGCTTGCACCATCTAGATGCATAATAACCTGTAACTCATCTCTCCACCCCCACCCCCCCAAATAATCTCAACCTTACTTTTAGGTGTCAAACATGTATGCCATATTGTACTGTATCATGAATGACATATGCTTCAAGAGTGGTATGCACTATGGGCTGTTTGGATAAACAACTTATTTGCAGCTTATAGCTCAAGTGCTTATCAAAATAAGTGCTTACGAATAAGCTTGCATAAGCTATTTTTATAACAAAAGATAAAATAAATTTAAGTTGTTTTTGAAACTATCTTGGAGAACTTACAAAGATAAGCTAAAAAATGCGTATGAAAAATGTCATAAGTTATTTTGATAATCTCTCCCAAACAGTGACACAAAACTTATGTCAAAGACCCGATACTCTATATTTACAGTCGCTATATCCCCAAACCTTAATTAGCATAGTAGGCATTCATCAGTAAAATGAAAAGAAAAAAAAGAAAAAAGAATATGAAAGAACTTGATGCTAATCCTAGGAACCAGGAAACATAAATAAACAAAAGTAAATAAAACATAAAAGTCAAAAACCTTACCTGAAACACCACCACCTTTCACAGTACAATTAACATCCCAGAGCCCCAAGGTCTTTGTCTCAGAGAAAGGTCGAAGGAGAGTAGCACGGTGATCGATCATAGGGAAATAGACATCAAATTCTTTATCGTTAACCATAAATTTACCGTTACCAGGTTGAACCCAGACACGTGCTATACTGCATTTTCTCCTTCCTGTACCATAAGCACGTCCTTTATCATCTACTTGTCTCACTCTTGCTTTCGCTGCTTCCTCTTGCTTTAGACGCTCCATTTCAGCTCTGGTGGATTTTCTAGTATTGTTCTCATAGCGCATATCTTCTATTACCCTAAGAGGGGGCAACCCATCAATCCCTTCAAAATCTTTCAACGCAATCAAACTGTCAAGCATTTCATCTGTGATTCCAGAATCAGCAATCAAATCCCCAAAAGCACGTTTTGGTCCTGCATTCACAATAGCAGCAAAATGACATCGCTCATTTTGATAATATTTCAGTTCCATGCGATAAAACGGCAACACCTTTTCAATTTCATTCAACTTTCACATTCAAATTATATCTAGAGAAATACTTGTAGATACCAGAGTAGTCAATAGCGGCGCTATCCCGATATAGCAGAGCGGAGGCCAGTCGCTATGGCAAGAGCCTTAGCAGTGTATAACACTATAGCGGCCGCTATAAGGTAAATAGTGGGTAGCTGGGCGGAGCAGTTCCAGGCCCATAGCAGTTCCAGGCCTGCTCCATTTCCCCTCTAAAAATTTGAAATTACCCCTTAAATTTTAGAAGGGTAATTTTGGGTTTTTCAATCAAATTTGATTTGAGACTCAACCCTTACCTTCCTTCAACAACATTTCAAAGATAAACCACAAGTTCCCCCCTCACCTCTCTCTCTCTCTCTAACCTTCCTTCAACAACGTTTCAGAGATAAACCACAAGTTTCTCCCTCACCTTTCTCTCCGCACTTCGTTCTTCCCTTTGCTCTTCATATGTTATAATTATTATTCATGTAATGTGTCCAAAAGATGATCAAATTTTTGGGGTCAGCCGCTCTGCGCAGCTATCCGGGATTGACTACTATGATAGATACGCCAATTCATTACACACCAAAAAGTACAATACAAAACCATATGTTACATTCAGACCCACCCATGTTTTCTCAGCAGTTTACCTCCTACAATGTTATCAAATAATGGCTATAGCGGCACTATAGACTAGAGCAACAACATAGTATAATTTGAACAAAACCCTATTATTTCGCCATACATTATGAAATACAAAATGTTGTCAAATAGAGCCACTATAGCTCTAGTGTATATTCCAACAATGTTACCAAAGTGGCACTATAGAGCAACAACATAGTAGAATTTGAACAAAACCCTATTATTTCGCTATACATTACGAAGTACAAAATGTTGTCAAATAGAGCCACTATAGCTCTGTAGTGTATATTCCAGGATCTGCGATTGACAACACTGAACTTCGTATCCTTTACAGTTGGTTTTTCTAATGCAAAAATTGAAATAGCAGTACTAAATTAAATAACTAGAATGATATAATACCCTATTGCAAAACTATTCTCTATATGAATCAATGGCAGAACATCAACTTCAACAATGTTATAAAACTAATAAACAACAAATTAACAACAACAAAAAGGGTTTAAGCCAAACCTTCAAGAATAACAGTGAGTTCTTTCTCTTCCTTCTCTAGCTTCTCAACATCCTCTTTCGTCTCACCATCCACCATAACATCGAGCTCCCCAACTTTGTCCTTACCCACAACATCCTCCTCTTTGAAACCAAAAACGTCACCCGCATCCTCTTTCATGTTCCAAGGTTGATAAATGTGGTCACCAAACTCACCACTTCCACTACCCTTCCCCTCAGCTTCGCTATTGATCCCTTTAAACAAAGTATTCTCATCCTCGTTATCAATACCCTTCTCTTCCAAATACCACTTCTCCTCATCAGCATCAGCATCTTTCCTTACTCTCTCCCCTTCCACATCGTTCACTTCATCAACGCTTTCACTTTCTTCCGTAAACAAATTGTCGACCTTCTCCTCGGTTTCTCCGAAACTCTTCCATACATTCGAATTCGAAAACGGATATTTCGTGTTGTTGTTGTTATTGTTGCTGCTGCTGCTGGAGAAGGGTTTTGGAAGTGCGGCGAAATGCGGATTGGGGAAATAGGGTTGTTTGAAAGGGAGAGGGAAAAAGCGACGGAAATTATAGGGGTTTTTGGGGATTAAACGAGAAAGCATGGTGAAATAATTGATTTTTTATTTGATTGAAGCAATAAGCTATGGTTTATGCATTCATAGACTCTTACCGTTTGATTGTGAAAATGAAGGTCGCCGGAGAGGATGTTGACAGCGGCGGCGGCGGCGACAATGGAGCTTGTTGTGAAGAAGAAGAAGTGCCCTAAACTTCAGTTATTGGCCCATTCCGATCGGGGACTTGTGCGAGTGTGTTCTTCTTTGATTTTTTTTTTTACAATAGGTGTTTCTTTTATCTAGTAACCTAACTCAAATTTCGAAAAAAAATTTTAGTAATAATTAAGTATTGAAAAAAAATACATAAATAATCATATTTTGAAAAAAAATTACGTAAATAATCATGTTTCAGAAAACATCACAATGGAGGAGCCAATTGAGTTGGCGCATACACTTAAAATTAAGGAGGATGCGCCAAGTGAGATGGCGCTTAGGTGTAACATGTTTGTCCTAAGTCATCTCAGATGGCGCCTAGGTGTAATTGATGTGCATTTTTTTTGCTTTCTATTTTAAATGCGAGATAATAGGTAAACGATATAGTTTCACGAAACTTCGACTTTTCATTAACAAAAAACGATTACATAATGAAAAAAAAACCATACAAATTAATTAGTGGTCCCTCAGAACTCAATAACGACTCGTGGTTCCGCATCTGCGTCCTCGCCTATCTCGTTATGGATTTCGTCGATTTCCCTGTTGCGGTTGGATCGATGGCCCAACGAAGTCAATGCGTTCAGGATCCATAAAATCGGTCAGATCACCATATTTGGAAGATCCGCTTTGGTACAGTCGGTTATACATGCCCTCAAAGTTTGGTCGTCTTAGTGGAGGGTGGGGTTCCATGGATGGTCTATAGCACTTGTCGTCTGAGTAAGGGAGTAAAAAGGAAATGAATCTTAGGGTGTTTGGTATTGCGACTGTTGAGTGTTATGGTGATGTGGTGGTTGATGGTAAGTTGGGTCGGTTGGGTCATATTCTTCGGGAAATCCCAGATCAGGGCTAAGGTGAGATGATGGGGGCTCACATTGGGATATGGAGAATACAGGAATTGTGTGTGGGGCATGTGGGTGTATTGGTATTGCGATTGAGATTGGGGTTGGGTGTGGGACATATGGGGGTATTGGTATTGAGGTGGTGATTATGGTTGGGTGTGGGGCATATGGGTGTATTTGTATTGAGGTGGTGATTATGGTTTGATGGTTGTGGATTTGTATCGTCGAAGTGGTTGGTGGGAGGTTGGTGTGTGTTAGGTTTGTTGTTAGGGATTTGAGATTTGTGCACATTGTGTTCGTGGGTCAACCAAATACCTTGGAGGAGACACGTGCATTTATGGGTTACTAATCGATATGTATCAAGCAAAATAATGATTCGTGTGTCGCATATTATTCTGGTTGAGGAAAACAGGAAATTGCAAGACATGTTGGTGATGCCTATGCCACATCATCTTACACTATTCTGGAGCAAAATTTTTCCAATTAGTAAGATCCCATTGGGCGTCGTCCCTTTTGAGATGTCAGGGAGACAAACAAGTTGGATTGCATGGTATCTCTTGATGCATTCCGAACTGCATTTTGACACGGTCGCGGTGGTGCATCTCCACAATGTTGAACCGTATGATTGCAGTCTTTGCAGTTCAAACTACTGCATCCTCGGGGTTTGATTTATGGTCCAAACCCAAATATGGTCTCCAGATAAACCATGGATAAAATTAAATCAGCATAATGAAAACGTAATAAATAAATAATTTTAAAGTAGAAAAGTTCAAAGGTACGACATACATCATTCGGGCCAAGGTGGTCCAATAGACTATGATATAGAGCGACATTGAATCTTAGATTCTTGCCGTAATCCATACCTGTCATGCGGTACCTAAAGAAATTGTAAAATAGTTTATTTTAAACATATATTTGTTGAAAGGATTAATAATAAATGATTTAAGTTCTTGACTTACTTTGTTGCGTATGGGAAAATGAATGTGTTGTTGTTGACGGGGTTTAGGGACTCCATTATCCACCAACCCCAAGTTTGGAGTAAGAAAGCGCATTCAAAAAAGTATATTTGTCCTTTGTGGCATTTTTACACAAAGAACTGTATAGATGGGCTAAAACAACAGAACTCCAACTATACTTTCTTATTTTTTCAAAGTTCCTAAGCAAACTTAAATACATAAAATTTATACTATTCCCTGTACTTTCGGGAAATAACAAGCTTCCAAACAGTATCATCATATAATTTCTAGCTTTTATTACTCTTGCTAGCTCAGACGAATTTTCATTCAACTCAAGAGTCGCATAATATTTTTTGAGTTCAGTTAGTAATATACCTTGGTCTCTAGCACCACTACCTTCTATCATATCTTTGTCCAACAAATTCTCGCATAGAGAATTGGGTTGTTGAACCGACCCATTAACCGTCTTACCATCGATAGGGAGACTCAATAACATGTACACGTCCTCTAGTATGACAGTACATTCACCTATTGGTAGATGAAATGTGTGTGTCTCGGGTCTCCACCTTTCCAATATTGCAAGTATAAACTTGGAATCAATCGTGCAATTTGAGATTTTTATAACATTTCTAAAACCCGCATATTCGAGATAGGGCATGATCAACGGGTCGGAAGCAATGTAGTTGTGTGAGCAAATTCTAAATCTTTTAGTATCTTAAATTTAAAATGTAAAAAGTGTAAGAGTCTATAAGATGACTAAATCAATAATAATTTTATAAAAAATATATTAGTATACAAGAATATTTGGGAATTTATAAAAACTTACAAATGCCACAATATTGTCCCTTGTGTCTGTGAGAAACGCCCATTGTGAGAAAAGCCATAATTGAAATTGTATAAGACAATGAAATAATTTGTATCAGAGAGTGAGAAGATTGTTGATGCATGTAACGTCCGTAATTTAATTAATTATTTAATTGAATTATTTTTGGAATATTTGTAAAGATGTGTTATGATTAATTGGATTTATTTTATTAAGTGGAGAAATAATATTAGAATTATAATATTATTGGATGTGGGCTTGTTTTTTAAGGAATAAAAGTAATAAGGGGTGTATTAGTTTTGAGCCCAATAAGGAATAAAGAATAATAGGGTTATTTTATTGTTGTTAGAAAGAAAAGAATAGAAAGAAAGAAGTAGTAGAAGAATAAGGATTGAGAGGAGAACATGCAAGTTGTTGGAAAAGTGGAAAAACGGCAGAACGAGAATTCAACCGGAAGATTATTATAGCGACCTTCAATCTAAGGTAAGGGTGGGATTCTGACTCTATAATTGAGTTCATGATGATTGGTATGTGGGGTTAGAGATGATTGATGTCTTGTTCTTGAATTGAAAGTATATGATTGTTATATGATGAGAATTGATGAATCCTAGATGAATAATGATGTCCCAATGACGTTTAATCGATGTAGAGTCATAGGATAACTGTAAGTAATAATTTATCAAATTATATTAAGTTGTAGGGCTAAATGTACGAATCCCGTAGTGAGATGCAGGGAAGAAAAACACAGAATTATGCAGGAAGGATCAGGTGTTGCTGTATTAGAATAATAAATTAAATTGGGGATAGAGTTAGTCATTATGCTTTTAGTTAAGTTGATATCAGGCTAAGAATTAAAATAGTAGGATTAGTAAAAAGTAAAAGTTCTGATGGTAGAAGCTGTGTTGGTTAGAAGTTGCGTTGGATTAGTAAAAAGTAGAAGTTCTGATGGTAGAAGCTGTGTTGGTTAGAAGTTGTGTTGGATTTATAAAAATTAGAAGTTATGATGGTAGAAGCCGTGTTGGTTAGAAGTTATGTTGTTAGAAGTTGTGTTGTCAGAAGTTGTGTTGTCAGAAGTTGTATTGGTCAGAAGTTCTGTTGGTCAGAAGTTGTGTTGTCAGAAGTTGTGTTGTCAAAAGTTGTGTTGGTCAGAAGTTGTGTTGGTCAGAAGTTGTGTTGTCAGAAGTTATGTTGTCAGAAGTTGTGTTGGTCAGAAGTTGTGTTGTCAGAAGTTGTGTTGTCAGAAGTTGTGTTGGTCAGAAGTTGTGTTGGTCAGAAGTTGTGTTGTCAGAAGTTGTGTTGTCAGAAGTTGTGTTGTCAGAAGTTGTGTTGGTTAGAAGTTGTGTTGTCAGAAGTTGTGTTGTTCAGAAGTTATGTTGGTCGTTGTGTTGGTTTTGTACAGAATGATGAAGGTTAGATGCTTAGAGGCTTCTGTTTGAACTATAACAGTAGAAATAGTGACGGTAATGATGTAAGAGTTACAGAATAGCAGTATGAATTACTGTGGAATTAATGTACAGCTGAGTTGTTAGTGAGAAGTTATTAATGATGTTGTGTTGATGATTTATAATAAATAGATGATGTTTGATGAATTATTATGATGATATGAGATGTTGATGACGAGACGTTGAGATGCTTTTAAGATGTTGTTAATTTGAGATGCTTTTGAGATGTTGTTAATTTGAGATGTTGTTAACTTGGGTGTTGTTATTACAGTCATGGTTGTGTCGCATACATTGCATTTTTGAGATGGAGCTTATGCTCGTTGAGATGGCCTGTATTGGCGAATTTTGAGATGAAGGCTTATGCCTTGTTGATGCCTCTATTAATTGGCAAATTTTTGAGATGGGAGTTCTGCTCCAATGGTACCACATGCATTTGCAGAGTATTGAGTCGCATTATATGATTGCATAAAGAAGTGTATTTTGATGTTGATGAATGTGTATATACGTTGTAATTATTGTTGATTATGAGATGAGAAGTGGTGATGTTATTGATCTAATTTAACATATTAATTATCATGCGCTTTATTATATTGTTAGATATCTCACCCCTTTTGTTTGAATGTTTCCCTTATGTTGGTAATGTGCAGGTAATCAAGAGTGAAGGTTGTATATCTTCGGTAGTTCGAGTCGGTGTCATTGCTCTGATATGTAACACTCGGGGGGATGAACACTTGCTGTTTTCGATTGTTGATTTTCAGTTGTTGAACTTTAAGTTGATTATTATTAAATATGGGTTGTTTTGAAGTTGTTGTATTGTTGTTAAAGATGTTATTAAGAATTCCGTTGTGTAGATGTTGAGTTATTTAATTAAAGATGTTATGATGATGGTTCATCCGATGTTTTGAAAGTGTTATATATCCACGATGAATGCAATGAATTTGATAGAAGAATTTGTGACATCCCGATTCGTTTGCATGAATGATTTTTATAACTCTGATTTATTTATATAATTGCTTGGGGTAGAATTGGGGTGTTACAAAGTTGGTATCAGAGCAAAAGGTTGGTCTGACCTTGTCGTCGAGTCGTAGTTGTCTAACAATTGAGTATTGTTAATTTGAGTTCTAACTGTTGTTTATGTTGTAGTGATAAGTTGAGATGGCTGGAAGGAATGATGTTGCACTTGTTGTTGCTCTAGAAGCAATGGCTCATGCGATTGAAAATCAGCCGAATATTGACGGGAATGCTGGATCTCGTAGCTTGGCGACTTTCCAGAGAGAGAATCCACCTACGTTCAAGGGAAAGTATGATCCTGGCGGAGCTTTGGAGTGGTTGAAAGAGATTGAGAGAATCTTCCGTGTGATGGACTGCACTCCAGCGCAGAAGGTTCATTTGGTACTCATATGCTAGCAGTCGAGGCTGATGACTGGTGGCTAGAGACTTGTCAGAAGTTGGAAGCTGCAGGTGAGAATGTCACTTGGGCCGTGTTCCGTAGGGAATTCCTGAGAAAGTACTTTCCTGAAGATGTCTGTGGTAAGAAGGAAATTGAGTTTCTTGAGCTGAAGCAAGGAAGTATGTCAGTTGTTGAGTATGCTGCCAAGTTTGCTGAGTTGGCTAAGTTTTATCCGCATTACGCTGAGGCAAATGCTGAGTTTTCGAAGTGTATTAAATTTGAGAATGGGTTGCGCCCAGAGATTAAGAAGGCAGTTGGATGTGAAACTGGTAGATTTGATGGTTGGGATTGATTAGTATGAGAATAGTGATTTTAAGCTAGATGCGCAAGGTGTGTTGAGATTTCGTAATCGGATTTGTATTCCTGATGATGTTGAGATGAAGAAAGTGATACTTGAAGAGAGTCATAGAAGTAAGTTGAGTATTCATCCAGGAGCTACGAAGATGTATCAAGATTTGAAAGGTTTGTTTTGGTGGCCTGGGATGAAGAGTGACGTGGCTTGGTTTGTGTATGCATGTTTGACTTGTCAGAAGTCGAAAGTTGAACATCAGAAGCCTGCAGGATTGATGCAACCATTGGAAGTTCCAAAACGGAAATGGGATAGCATTTCAATGGACTTTGTGACAGGGTTGCCTAATACTTTAAGAGGACATGATTCGATTTGGGTGATTATTGATAGGCTTACGAAGTCAGCTCATTTTATTCCTATTAACATCAGTTTTCTAGTGTCGAAGTTGGCTGAGATTTACACTAGTGTGATTGTGAAGCTGCATGGTGTTCCTTTGTGCATTGTGTCAGATAGAGATCCAAGATTTACTTCTGATTTTTGGAAGAGTTTGCAAGAAGCGTTGGGTTCTAAGTTGAGGTTAAGTTCAGGGTATCATCCTCAGACAGATGGTCAGACTGAACAGACTATTCAATCATTGGAAGACTTGTTGAGGGCATGTGTTCTTGAGCAGGGAAGTTTGTGGGATACTTATCTTCCGTTGATAGAGTTCACTTATAATAAGAGTTATCATTCCAGTATTGGGTGGCACCTTTTGAAGCGTTGTATGGTCGAAGATGTAGAACTCCGTTATGTTGGCATGAATCTGGAGAAAGTGTAGTACTTGGACCTGAACTTGTTCGTGAGACTACCGAGAAGGTGAAGTTTATTCGATAAAAGATGAAAGATGCCCAAAGTAGACAGAAGAGTTATCATGACAAGCGAAGGAAGGATTTAGAATTTCAAGCTGGTGATTATGTGTTTTTGAGAGTTACACCTATGACTGGTGTTGGGCGAGCATTGAAGTCTAAGAAGTTCACTTCTCGTTTTATTGGACCACATCAGATTTCGGAGAGAGTGGGGAATGTTGCTTATAGAGTGGCTTTACCGCCTAATCTTTCGAATTTGCATGATATGTTTCATGTGTCGCAACTTCGGAAGTATATTTCAGATCCATCTCATGTGATTCATATGGACGATGTGCAAGTACGAGATAATCTTACGGTGGAGACGATGCCTGTACGGATCGCGGATCGTGAAATGAAGACTCTGAGGGGCAAAGAGATTGCCTTGGTTAAAGTGGTTTGGCTAGGAGCTGCTGGTGAAAGCATGACTTGGGAGTTGGAGAGAAAGATGCGAGGCTCCTATCCTGAATTGTTTGATTGAGGTAAATTTTCGAGGACGAAAATATTCTAAGTGGGGGAGAGTTGTAACGCCCGTAATTTAATTAATTATTTAATTGAATTATTTTTGGAATATTTGTGAAGATGTGTTATGATTAATTGGATTTATTTTATTAAGTGGAGAAATAATATTAGAATTATAATATTATTGGACGTGGACTTGTTTTTGAAGGAATAAAAGTAATAAGGGGGTGTATTAGTTTTGAGCCCAATAAGGAATAAAGAATAATATGGTTATTTTATTGTTGTTAGAAAGAAAAGAATAGAAAGAAAGAAGCAGTAGAAGAATAAGGATTGAGAGGAGAACGTGCAAGCTGTTGGAAAAGTGGGAAAACGGCAGAACAAGAATTCAACCGAAAGATTATTAGAGCGACCTTCAATCTAAGGTAAGGGTGGGGTTCTGACTCTATAATTGGGTTCATGATGATTGGTATGTGGGGTTAGAGATGATTGTTGTCTTGTTCTTGAATTGAAAGTATATGATTGTTATATGATGAGAATTGATGAATCCTAGATGAATAATGATGTCCCAATGTCGTTTAATCGATGTAGAGTCATAGGATAACTGTAAGTAATGATTTATCAAATTATATTAAGTTGTAGGGCTAAATGTACGAATCCCGTAGTGAGATACAGGGAAGAAAAACACAGAATTATGCAGGAAAGATCATGTGCTGTTGTATTAGAATAATAAATTAAATTGGGGATAGAGTTAGTCATTCTGCTTTTAGTTAAGTTGATATCAGGCTAAGAATTAAAATAGTAGGATTAGTAAAAAGTAGAAGTTCTGATGGTAGAAGCTGTGTTGGTTAGAAGTTGCATTGGATTAGTAAAAAGTAGAAGTTCTGATGGTAGAAGCTGTGTTGGTTAGAAGTTGCGTTGGATTAGTAAAAAGTAGAAGTTTTGATGGTAGAAGCTGTGTTGGTTAGAAGTTGTGTTGGATTAATAAAAAGTAGAAGTTCTGATGGTAGAAGTTGTGTTGGTTAGAAGTTATGTTGTCAGAAGTTGTGTTGTCAGAAGTTGTGTTGTCAAAAGTTGTATTGGTCAGAAGTTGTGTTGGTCAGAAGTTATGTTGTCAGAAGTTGTGTTGGTCATAAGTTATGTTGGTCAGAAGTTGTGTTGTCGAAAGTTGTGTTGTCAGAAGTTGTGTTGGTCAAAAGTTATGTTGTCAGAAGTTGTGTTGTCATAAGTTGTGTTGGTCAGAAGTTGTGTTGGTCAAAAGTTGTGTTGTCAGAAGTTGTGTTGTCAGAAGTTGTGTTGTCAGAAGTTGTGTTGGTTAGAAGTTGTGTTGTCAGAAGTTGTGTTGGTCAGAAGTTGTGTTGGTTGTTGCGTTGGTTTTGTACAGAATGATGAAGGTTAATTGCTTAGAGGCTGCTGTTTGAACTATAACAGTAGGAATAGTGACGGTAATGATGTAAGAGTTACATAATAGCAGTATGAATTACTGTGGAATTAATGTACAATTGAGTTGTTAGTGAGAAGTTATTAATGATGTTGTGTTGATGATTTATAATAAATAAATGATGTTTGATGAATTATTATGATGATATGAGATGTTGATGACGAGACGTTGAGATGCTTTTGAGATGTTGTTAATTTGAGATGCTTTTGAGATGTTGTTAATTTGAAATGTTGTTAACTTGGGTGTTGTTATTACATTCATGGTTGTGTCGCATACATTGCATTTTTGAGATGGAGCTTATGCTCGTTGAGATGGCCTGTATTGGCGAATTTTGAGATGAAGGCTTATGCCTTGTTGATGCCTCTATTAATTGGCAAATTTTTGAGATGGGAGTTCTGCTCCAATGGTACCACATGCATTTGCATAGTATTGAGTCGCATTATATGATTGCATAAATAAGTGTATTTTGATGTTGATGAATGTGTATATATGTTGTAATTATTGTTGATTATGAGATTAGAAGTGGTGATGTTATTGATATAATTTAATATATTAATTATCATGCACTTTATTATATTGTTAGATATCTCACTCCTTCTGTTTGAATGTTTCCCTTATGTTGGTAACGTGCAGGTAATCGAGAGTGAAGTTTGTATACCTTCGGTAGCTCGAGTCGGTGTCATTGCTCTGATATGTAACACTCGGGGGGATGAACACTTGCTGTTTTTGATTGTTGATTTTCAGTTATTGAACTTTAAATTGATTATTATTAAATATGGGCTGTTTTGAAGTTGTTGTATTGTTGTTAAAGATGTTATTAAGAATTCCACTGCGTAGATGTTTGAGTTATTTAATTAAAGATGTTATGATGATGGTTCATCCGATGTTTTGAAAGTGTTATATATCCACGATGAATGCAATGAATTTGATAGAAGAATTTGTGACATCCCGATTCGTTTGCATGAATGATTTTTATAACTCTGATTTATTTATATAATTGCTTGGGGTAGAATTGGGGTGTTACAATGCAAAACATGTATATTAGACGCTGTATTTATAGGCGAAATTGTATCAGAGAGTGAATAAATGAGGTGGTTGGTGGTTGCATGCATGCATGATACGTGTCACTCATGCGCCAAGTCAAATGGCACCTCAATGCAATTTAGAGAGCATGCACCATTCAACTTGGCGTGGGACATGCCTAGTTGTAGCATATGTGGCAGCGTAGATGGCAGGCTGGGTGTCGTACTCCAATTTTGTCCTATCTCGATGATTTTATTCTTCGAGATCGAAATAGAAATATTTAATTAAAGATGGTACAACAGTATCTGATGGCCTATCTTTATCCAAGACCGGGGGGTGTATTTTAACGGGGCTTTCTAAATCAGAAAGATTCATAAATTCGTTCGCAAGGCATGTTGGCCAATGGCCCATACAATACAAAAATACATCCGAGTAATTAATAAATTATTAGTCTATTAAAACTACTTAGGTTTAATTTGCTGTTAAGCATCTAATCTCATTTACATTTAAGTGATATTTGTTGTTAGGGGGAGTGAGACTGCAACACAATGGCCCATTTATGTTAATCCATTTTAGTTCTATCTTTAAATATAAAAGAAGGGAGGGTGTGTTTTCAAATTATAGGCCCATTAAGGCTTTAATAAAACTAATGCATTTATAGTCTTGTGTTATTACTGATTTAAAAAGAAAAGGGAAATTATTGTCAAAGCTTGTGTTATTAAAAAAGAGGTGATACTTGATTTTTAAGAGAAAAGTGTGAAATAATTATTGCTGCTAAACCTTTTATTCAATAAGGTATTGTTTCTATTATATTAGTTTAGGAGTTTGCTGTTTTGAAAAAAGATCTGTTTGGATATTCTTTTTTTGAGGCCCAACCCCAAGGGGGGTGAAAAGAAAAAAGAAGTGTCTGAAATTGCTAGACTAAAAAACGCAAGGCCCAAGGGAATTGAAAACTAAATTGTTTGTTATTTGTTGTAAGAAACCAGATGTAGCATTTTTTGTTTGTTTACAGTAATGGTTAATTATTTTTTATATATATGTATATACTAATGTTAATGATTGTTTGATACAGCTGTTGGCCAAATTAATTTTTTTTAAATGTAATTTGTTTGCTGTAAATAAGAAAAGGAAGCGCATGCCCAATTAAGCAAAAAAAGAACAGTCACTGTATCAATTCACCAAGATTAATGCGTGTTTTTTCTTAATGAACATATATTGTTCAAATTAAATTAAAATGCAATATCTGCAAATCAGATTAAATCAAATCTTTAACATTCAAGCAATATCATAATCAAATCTAATATCCAATATTCATCAAATCTTTACAAATCTGGATAAGAAATCCCCAATGCAAATACAGAATCACAATCATAAACAATACTTTTTACAAAATCCTGTATTACAGAAAGAAAATCTCGTTACAGATCACAAAATCAAATCTAAAAACTAAGAAAATCTGGAAAACCTAAGCTTACGGAACCAAATCAATAACAATAAAATTTCTAAATCCCTAATTGAAGCGAATTGTAACAGCAAAACAGAAAAACCCTAAAATACTAAATGCTATAAATAACAGAAAAGACACAAAAGAAAGGAGGAGGTTGAGACGAAAAGAAAAATCTTGGAATCAGGAAGAACTAAGGACAAACCCTTTTGCACCGTTGAAAACCAAAAGAGGAAGCGATTAGAGTTTCCGGATCAGAAAATCCTAATCGTTGTGGTCGTTGCTACTCGCCGTAGTCGCCTTCATCACCATCGGACGTCACCTTTAAAACCTGCAAGTTGAAGAAGAAGGCTTAGCAAACAAAAACTCGAGGTTCAGAACAGAAAATCGTGGAGGGTAATGAACTTAGCTTCTTTATTTTTGCCTCATATTTGTTTAATCACGATAGAGGGTTAAGTTGCTGTTACACCGCTGTAGGGTTTGACGTTAGGGTTAGTGGGTTTTTGGAGGATTTAGGGTTCGTAAGGTGTTGAAAGAGGAAGAGAGAAAAGAGAACTATGAGAGAGAGAAGATGAGGTACTGTAAAATTGAAAAAATGAAAAACGCAAAAAACAAAACTTGTTGTTTCTAATGATATCCAGTATAAGCGTGCCCACCGTAACTAAATGTGCCTTAAAATCTCATCCACATGATCATCAGTGGACGGTCGTGAGGCCAAGTCCACCATAATCCCATACTCCCTCGCACACACAATCAACATGTCCCCTTCAAAAGTCCATAATGGGCTTAAGCCCACTGTTATTGGCACCCCCGTTCCTCTGTTTACTAAATTCCAAAGTAATTTACACCCCCTCTGCCTGAACTATTTTGGGCCTAGCCTGACTCTTTTAGCACCCCCACTTTTTACTTATCAACAAGGAAACGCACCCCCCCAGATTTACTTAAAATTATTATTATTTTTTATTATTTCTTTTATATTATTATTTATGCTATATTTTATTAATTATCTATTTCTTTTTTCATTTATAATTATTATTATTATCATTAATTTTTATTATTATATTTTAAATATTATTATTATTTATTATATGTAAATATTATTATATGATCAAATAAATCATTTTTGTACTAAAATTACATATTATTTTCTATATCATTTGCATTAAATCTTTTCTAATCATACATTAATCAAGATTTTCGCAAATAATACGATTAAAAAACACGAACCAATTATCAAACTATTTTCGCAATAAACTAAACTAATCAACAGTCTTTTTGCAAATGGGTTTCAAACTAGTTTTGACTTACTACGCACTCAGTCAAAATCTCCACAATCACTACTCCCGACCGAGTGCAAAGTGATTCAAAATATGTTTGCAAACCCCTAAAAAAACATCAACCCATACGAACTATGAATTAGGACTCTGATTCCTCTTAAGAGGATACATAGGCATACGATCAAAAATCGTAGCAAGTTCCCCTATTAAAAAATTAAGACACTCTTTCTAATTAAAACTTAAAATTCAGTTTACCCCAAACCTAAACCTAAAGTCTAATATCCTTGTGAACAAGGTGGATAAAAGGTGCCTAACACCTTCCTTTCGTCTAATTGAGTCCAAAACCTAGAATCTCTGTCTGCGAATTAGGGTTTTTTGTTAGGTTCCCTTCCCTAGGATAAAACTAATAGTGGTGACTCTTGATTTAAAAACCAGTTGCTACAGCTGACGACTCTGCTGGGGACTCTCTTTAACCCTAGGTTTAAGTTCTTTCGGGGTTTCTTATTTTATTTGCTTTATTTATTTATTGCATTTATCTATTTTATCGCATTTATTTATTTACCGTCAAATTCCCTTATCATCATATATTTGCTATGTGGCGGGTTTTTATTTCAAAAAATATTTTCAATAAACCTTAAAAAGAATGTTCGTCTATTAGCTTAGAGGGTACATCATCCCTGTGAGTTTATGTGACGACTTCGCCTAGAGTTGGTGAACTTCCGAAAAAGGAATACTTATCGAGAGATATCCTCTTGACGAGTAGGACTTTGGAAGGTCACCCATGACTCTTTGTAACGACCTTAACCCAAAATCTCATGACGAGACCTTTCACGACTTTGAGACGAAAGTTTCGGTCCGTAAAGAGGCTCCACCTAAGGGAGGCCCTTGTGCCTTTTACCTATGGTGTTGTTCATGATACCCTTAAGGAAACCACCTCATGGGAGGATAGATTTACCGTAGGTTAAAATTAAGGAGCCTACATTATAGGGGTACCCATCATAAAAACCTGTCACAAAATCCCGTTACTTAACCCAACACTTATACATTCATGCATTCACATATATCTCGTGTTCATCATTTGTTTCTTTTATCTGTCTTATTCATAGGGTACAAAATAAAAGATAACAAAATCAAGATTTTTGGCGACTGTCTTAAAAATGGATACCATAGGGAAATAACTCGTTCGCGTCAATGCATGCAAGCCCTACTTTCTGAAATCAAAACTATAAAGGGTAAACTATCTGAGAGAGCTCTGAAGATGTACGCTCGCCGCTATAGGGATACCCTTGACTTGACTAAAGTGGAGGTTCATATAGATGCAGTCTCTTCCCTAATTCAATTTTATGACCCTCCATTGAGATGTTTCACCTTCCAAGACTCCCAGATAGCACCGACTCTGGAAGAATTTAACAGAATCCCGATTTTTTCCAAAGAAAAAGCCTATGTAGGTATTGGACAAACTGTGGAAGTCAAAGCTTTGGCAAAAGGCCTAGGGATCCCCTACCCCAAATTAGTGCAAATTATCGAAGAGAAGGTCCAATAAAAGGAATCAAAAGGATATACTTGGAAGCTAAGGAACTAGAATTTTCTAATTATAAGGAGTGTGAATCTTGTGTTGATTGTTTAGGGCTTTTGGTATTTGGTGTAATCTTACTTCCTCAGACTGTGGACTATATTGACTATGCGGCCATTAGCATATTTTGAGGTGCGAAAGTCTTTAATGCGGATCCTACTCCCGCCTTGCTTGCTGACATTTATTACACTTTGCATATGATGTATAAAAAGAGAAGAGGCACCCTAAATTGTTGCATCCCGCTTCTATATACTTGGTTCATGACTCATCTTTACAAGGAAGACTATATGATCCCAGAATTGACCATATGTGAGTGGCCACAGAAATTAAGATCTCTCACTACAAACTCCATATTATGGTATTCAAGGAAGTTGGATATTTGTGACATCACTATTAGTTGTAGGGACTTTCCTAATGTCCCTTTGATTGGATCACGAGGCTGTAATAACTACAACCCTACTTTGGCCCTACGACAGCTAGGGTATCCTTTGGAAGACAAACCTTCAGACGAACAACTCCGACCATTTATCATCCACAATATGGGTATAAAAGACCAAGGGTTGCTCAATGAGGTTATTTGAGTTTGGAACAAGGTTAACAAGAGGAAGGCCGAAAGAAAGAATGCCATATCAAGAGAACCCTACACCAAATGGGTCCAAGATAGAGTGTAAATTATCAAGCTGCCATTCGAGAAAGATCCAGAGTACAAGTCAGAGGTCTCAGAGATAACACCCATATCTTTGGAAGAAGTCAACAATCTGAAAAATGCCTTAAAGCAAGCTCAAAAGGAGAAAGAAGCATTGGAACTCAATCTCCTCAATCTGACTAAAGAAAAGAAACAGATACAACTTATACTTGAGTCAAAGGATGAGAAAATTGATAAAAGTCAAAAGGAATTGGAGAAAGAAAGTCTCAAACGAAAGCGTACAACTGAAGGGATGTTAAGTGTGACGTTCAACCTAGATTCTCACAACCAAAGGTTAGAAGAGGCCGCTGCTGAAATCGGGAGGTTAACTAGATGGTATGAAAAAGCAACACATGACAAGAAGGTGCTAGAGGAAAATCTAAGAGCCCAGATCCAATGTTTGGCACAAGCCTCCTTAGATCAAGAAAAGAAAGTAAGGTACCTCGCCACCAAGCTTCGAGACAGCCAGGAATCAGAGGTCAAAGCACGCCTTGAAAGGGTAGAAGCAGAGAAACTTATGACTTAGAGGACTCGAGAATATGAGCATGTCTGTTTAGAGTTACAGGGTCTTCAAAAGGATTTCCTCATCCAACGAAGGCTTTACACAGAAATAAGGGATGAAAAGATGTATTGGGAAGAGCAGTATACCAAGATCGCCCAAGCTGAGAGGGATAACCATAAGATAATCCCACGTCTTTATCAGGAATACAGGTACTACAAAGACAAACATGAAAAGCTCGTCTTCTTAGCCAACAATCTCATCGAGGACATCCCTAGAAGTTTAAAATATGCAGAGAATGTAATGGTTCCTCTTCTGAAGGATGTTGTAGACTTTCTACAGCTTTGTCGAGTAATGGTGGACGGCTTCAGAGCACACATCTGCAGGCGCACCTAGAAAATTTATTTCCTTTTATTTATGTTTACGCAAACAAGTTTTGATTACAAGTTGTAATATTTTTCAATATCTGGATTATGTTACTCTTAATAAAGGCATTTTGTTTCCCTATCTCGAAGGCGTGTCTATTTTAAAGCTAGTCACCAAATAATGTAATAAGTAAAAATACAAGCATATACCCAAGTGAATAAGACAGTTAAAACAAGAAATCATTTCATGATCATGCACATCCATTTGCATGCATGCATTTATAAAACACCTGCATGTCATGTCAAAACTCATTTGCTTTAAAAATCTCTCCAGTTAAGCCATTGGTAAAAGAAGATTTCCACCTCCTTGGCTTCCATATCAAACAAGGGCCCATCAACAAAAAGCAACGGAACAGATTGAGGAGACTCAAGATGTGTTCAAAGAGGATCTTGACCAAGTGAAGGGTGACGTAAGCTCAATGAAAGGAGATTTGAGCCAAGTTCTTCTAGCTTTGAAGAACATTATTGACATGCAGGATCAAATCCCCAGGGTAACTTTTGAAGAAGTAGCCCAAACCATTGGTGCATCGAGCGGTCACCAACTGAGGAAAGAGCCGGAAGCAGGACCCCAAAAGTCCGCCATGACCCAACAAGAGGTTAAAACTGAAGGATTTATCCCACCACCGTCAAAAGTAGGGGCATCACATACCCTACAAATTCCAACCAATAATGCAGATAATTAGCTAGACTTGCAATATGGAGATCATGACCCAGAGGATGCTCACCAGGCACCCTTGAAGACAATTGGTACTCATGCTGCAGATAACCCACTGGTAATGAATCAGTATAAAGCCCTGGAAGAAAGACTAAAAGCTATGGAGGGTTTCGATGCTTTCGAAGTAGACACTCTGGAAATGGGTCTAGTCCCTGATGTGGTTATACCGCCAAAATTCAAAGTACCCAATTTTGGAAAGTATAAAGGGCTCACTTGTCCAAGGAATCATCTTCATATGTATTACAGGAAGATGCATGCCCATGCCTATGACCAGAAACTAATGATTCACTGTTTCCAAGACAGACTAAGTGGGGCATCTTTGGACTGGTACATGCAGTTGGAACAAACACATATTCAAACTTGGGTGGACCTTGCTAATGCTTTCTTGAAGCATTACAAGTATAACTTGGACATGGCGCCTACTCTCTTGCAACTCCAAAATTTGTCCTAAAAGAAGGAAGAGTCCTTCAAAGAATATGCTTAAAGATGGAGGGAGATGGAATCCCGTGTACAACCACCACTGTTGGAAAAAGAACTCGTAGACATGTTCATGGGAACCTTAAAAAGGCTTTATTATGAGAAAATGGTGGGAAGTGTCTCGTCAGGATTATCAGACCTAGTGACTATTGGCGAAAGAATCGAAACTGGTTTGAAAAGCAGGAAGATATCAGGGGGTCGTCAAATGCCCCTTACAATTCAAAAAGATTGGCTTCAAATTTCCCAAGAAGAAAGGAGGGAGAAGTCAATGTTGTGGCCTCACAACCAAGGACATCACAACCATTGGTGATCCCACAAGGACAAAGGAAAGACAGATTTAAAAGGCCACCCAAAAATTTTGATCCACTGCCCATGCCACCAAGCCAGTTATTACAACACTTGGTTAAGGCATCCTTGGTAGAAATCAAGCCTTTAGCTCCTCCAGTCGGGCCACTTCCCGCAAAGATACAATATCGACGCCAGGTGTTAGTACCATGCTAATTCTCCAGGGCACACCATAGAGCAATGTTGGGAATTCAAGCATAAGGTTCAAGATTTGTTAGAGTCTCAAGACATCACTTTTGATAAGCCTAACATCAAATCAAACCCTATGCCTCCGCACGATGGGCCAACAATAAATGAAATTGAGGTGGTCACTGAATTTGGGGCAAACATAAAGGCAAAAACCCCTATCAACTTGTTGAGAGAATATTTTTTTGAATGTGGATTCTCGTTAGAGCATAATAAAGCCTTTGAAACAACTCTGCAAAAACTGGTGGATCAAGGGATAGTCCAATTCAGATTGTACCCTGAAGAAAAATATGTAGCCACGATTGGAGGGGAAAAGTCACTGGTAATCCCTTGTCAGGGCCCAAGTCTTACCAAGAAAAATCTAGTCATCTCGTGGGGAGAATCAACAGAGAATACAAGAAGGGCACCTAAGAAGGCTCTCTTAATACCCACCACTCCAAAAGCCACGATAGTAATTAAGGGACCGTCACCTATCCCTTATGAAAATAATAAGGCAATACCATAGAGTTACGACTCAGCCGTGTACATCAATGGAGTGAAGCAAGAAAACAGGCCATCCCCGAGTCAGGGACCTGCAATTTCGAACATAGCAGGAATAGGAGGTATGACCCGAAGTGGTCGAATTTTTGGAGCCAAACTATAAAAAAAGACGGATATGATTCCAACGAAGGACAAAGGAAAAGCAGTGCCGATGAAGACTGCATAGCTACCTTGTTCCAAGGCTTGGAAATTGCTTCAATAGTAACATTACCGGTTGAGAAGGGTAACAAGACTAAAGTGACATCATGGAGAGATCTGCAAACGACTATGGGAGGTAATGCCTCGAAATGCTGGGGAAAGCTCCCAGAAATTCCTGAGAAGAAGAATTGCTTTGGTTTGGGCTAGAATCATTGAAGGCTACTCTGAAAGGCAAAGCATGTTTCCCTCCAATCCGAGAGACTTTCGTTAGCAAAGGAATAGAGCATGGCGGGCATGTGGCAATGATATCAAGCAAAACCAACACCAAAAGGGCAACCAACTTCATCAGAGAGGGCACCCCAGGAGAAGAGCTCAAAGGATGGATTGCTGTGGAGATTCCCGAGATATTTTTATTTTCTAAGTAATATTTCTTGTTTTGAAAGAACCTATGTCAAACCCGAGGCATATGGGTTGCTTGTAAGGTTTTTCCCTGTTCTTATTTTAGACAATATTTATAATTAATAAAAGTTATATTCTGTTTTCAATTAAGATCCTTGTCTCTCTTTTGCATTTATCTATTAAATTTAAAAATGGAAATACTTTCTCTGCATATGCATTTTCAAATTCCAAGCACTAAATTTGCACCAAAACATGATAAGTATGCAAACTCATGCCCAGAACCACCGATAATGTTACTGCTGCGACCCGATATAATTTTGATGCTCCCATCAACCAAGTCAAAGAGGAAAGTGATGAAGATCTTGAACTCTCTGAGAAAATGGCGAGGGAAATAAAGCAAAAGGCCGACAACATACAACCATATCAAGAGGCTATTAAGGCCGTTAATCTAGGTACTAAGGAAGAAATCAAGCTAAGGGGCAATGTTAGAGCGGAGCCATAAAGAAGCTGATCAAATTATTGCACATATTTGCTTGTTCCTACAGAAACAGGCCAAGGTTAGATACATACATGATGGTGGACAAATCACCTCTTCAAAGAAGGTTGTTTGCCAGTTAGGCAAAAATAAGCGACTACGAAATACCAGGACCTGATGAAAAACCTGAGCCAAGGGAATGGTGGACATTCACGTTCGACGAAACTTCAAATACATTGGGGCACGATATAGGGGAAATTTTGGCTTCTCCAAAGAGGGCTCACGAGCCATATACCAAGTCAACAGCGAATGGGATACTAAACATCCAAAACTAATTCCATATCTGGATCATGTTTTGAAAGATGACTGCGGAATTCGCAAAGATCACTTTCAGTCACATCCCATGAAAAGGAAATGAAATGATAGACGCTCTGGCAACTATGTCGTCTATGTTCAAATTAACTTGGTCAAACCACGAATCGCACATCACAAACAGACACAATCAACAACCCACACTTAGTCTTGCTATCAAAGAAGGACTGGATGACAAGCCTTGGTTTTAGGACATCCAGAAAATACCTCTAGCATCGATAAACGAACTCTACGGAAATTAGCATCAGAATTCTTTCAGAGTAACAGTGTACTGCACGAGATGAACCACGACATGGTCTAGTACTCAAGAAGATTATCCTACCTCGCCTCGATTCACATGGTAAATGGACACCAAACTACGAAGGTCCATACATAGTCAAAACAGCATTCTCCGGTGGTGGTCTTATCCCCACAACAATGGATACGGAAGAACTACCGCATCCAGCAAATTCATACGCAGTCAAAAAATATTATGTATAAGAAGCTCGCTAAGCTCGAACCTCAAACAAGCGACTTAGGAAAAAAGGAGCATCCCGGTGGATCAAAAACCCTAAAGGGTGATCCAGGAAAAAATTAGGGGCATATAACAAAAAATTATCCTGGTGGATTGAAAACCGAAAGGGCAATCCAGGTAAAAATGAGGGATCAGTCAAAAAGAAATAAAGAACAAAAAGATTGTGATCTAAGAACTGCAATCTAAGAACCGCGACTACAAACCACGAAGGGAGAGATAGATATGAATCATACAACTCATAATCAAAGGAGATAAGATCATTAAAAGGATATTAGGGAGCAGCAGCAACAATTATCATTTTTATTGCCATTTACAGTTGTAAAACTTTTTGTAATGACCTCTTTATAGGAATTGCATCTTGTATTCTCGCCTACTCAGAGGCATATCAATAAAACATTTACTTTCTTTGCATCTTTCAAATTGCATTTTTTCTTTTCTCAGACTTGTTTACAAAATGCTACGGTTATTACATGTGGATATTATCTTGAAATCAGTTCGGGGATTAACAAAATAAAAGCATTTGATAAAACATCCGAAAAAATATTTTGGTTAGAAAAATATTGAAAGAAAATCCACGTCTACGTCCATGCACATGGCTACTCCTACGTCCGTACATAAAGTCTATGCCCATATACATGTCAGCGCCTATGCCTACACTTGCAACATAAAGTCTACGTCCGCACATGCATCCACGCACATGTATACTCCAACAAATTCTATACAAATGTCCATGCTTACGCCTGCACTTACAACATAAAAGGCTACACATATGCCAATACATACGTCTACGCCTGCGCTTACAACATACAAATCTATGCATATGCCATTACCTACTGTTGTATCCTAAAATTTTCCCTCTCATTTCTCAAAAGATCATCCTGGACCCTCAGGTTTGCTTCTATCAAGTTTCAAGTCTTGGATTACAATTTTCAAAGAAAGTCATTCACAAGGGAAAAATGGTTAAAAGCACACTGAAAAGTCAAACTTTAACTTTTTGATCAAAATCAAATTTCAACAATTATATTTCATTAAGACATGAAATTGGTTCATCAAAAATCAGAAGTCAGAATTTACTTTGAAAAATCAAATTTCTAAACATTTAGAGAATTTTCTAAGTGTTAAGAGAATATGATACTTCAGAACTTTTGAGCCAGCCTTCACGCAAGTGCAATCAGAATTTGAAAATATGGTTCAGAACATGACTCATCAATCAGAACGTGACTCTTCAGCATATGGAGCCTATGTTTTATGCTTCGATCAGAGCCTAAACCTTCGAATCTCACTCTGGTCTTCTGCGATCAGAACATCACTGTGATCGGTGGATCGGGAACTGACTGTTTAACGCTGGTTTCGCGAAATGTCGCGGAAGCAAGAGTCGCCACCGTCTTTTATTTTCTCCAAATGGAAAGGACAAAAGCACAGAAAAATTCCTTAAAGAGATTGCTCTCGGTTCGGGAGGTAGGTTATAGAAAGGGAAGGTGTTAGCACCCTTTCTATCCATGGTTATCCATGGGCTCTTAGATACTTGCTCATTTGTGTTTTCAAAAATGGTTTGTTTGCTTTTCAACTGTGGGTTTTAAAAAAGTTTCTTTGAAAATTCCAGTTCGACTCTTGTATCGGTCCTCAAGAGTGTTTGAAAAATACTTTCGAAAGCTTTTTGAAAATGTGTTGGTGTAAAAAGTATTGTTGATTTGTTTTGTTTTGAATTAGAGCAAGTATCCACGAGTCGTCTACCTACCCTAAGGAATTCGTCTGTGTAAATGTCCTTTAAAGTAGTGACATCCCACCATTGAGAGGTAGGTAGCACCACCGTTGGAGGTGTTCGGGTCAATTCGAGGTTCGGGACATGGTGATCACCAGAGCAATAGGAAGACACCTTAGAAGCTACCCTCATGCCAGGTTCCCGGATCATGAGGACTTACTAAGACATCCTCTACTCGACGATCACCTTTCGAGGCAAGGCAACAGTGAGGCGTACCCTAGGGGTGGTGTGTGATTTGTGTGTCAGATTCATTTATTTTTTTGTCTTGTCATGTTATGGGTGATCTACGCGTTTGTTTTTATTTAGACATTCATTCTTGCATGCATTTATTTAACAGTTAAGAAATTGCGGGAAATAAAAGTTCTAAACTATTACAAAGGCGCGAGTCCACATTGCCAAAATTTCCAGGACCCGATTTGATAGAAAGAATAAAGAATTAAAGTGCGAGAAGTATAAACTGTCCGATTTACATGGCTTTGGGAGAATTACATAAATATTTAAAAGAAAAAGAAATAAATACGCGAATTGAATTAAAGTTGAAAACGAGGGCGTTGGACCCTTTTTAATTAAATTAATAAAATTAAGATAAAAGAAATTATTTTTGAGTTTTTTAGATTTATGAAGTTTTTTATGAAAAAAAAGATTAAATGAAATTAAAATGCTAATTAACCCTAATTCTACAACTTTTATTTATTAAGAAAAACCTATTAAAATTTAAACCTAAAATTAAATCTAATTATTTAATGACAATTTGATTTTATGAAAATAAATAATTAATTATTAGTGAAAAGAAAAGAAAAAGGATAAAAATTAATTAAAACCCTAATTCTACCAATTTTAAGTTAATTAAGAAAATGCTTGAATTAAACCTAATTTAATAGCTAAAATTAATGAATAATATTTATTTACAAAATATTAAAATAAAGTATATTTTTTAATTTTTATGGCCTTTCTGATTTTTTTTGTGTTTTTTTATATTATTATGAAAATAATTAATTAAAGAATTAAATAAAAAAACTAATTAAAACAAGAAATAGAAAAATATGAGGAAAGGAATTAGGAATGCAAACCATGGGGGTCTGTCCCCAAATTGGAGGGCTTGTTAGCATTTTAGGCCCATTAAACTCATGGCCTGGTTGACTTTTCTTGCCAGCGTATGGGATGGTTGACTAGTACACATCATGGTCTCTGGATCCTGGCCCTTGATTGAGTGCAGTGGGACGCGTGGACGGCTTGATATTGTGGATGCATGATGGACGTTAACACTGAAACTGTACACAAGCGTTAATAGCAAAATAATATGGAAAGAGGTGGGGGACCTGGGATCGAACCCAGGTCCTTTTGGTTACCAGTCTTACGCCTTACCAACTGCTCCAAACGCGCGTCTTGTTTATATAATATCAAACAAATAATATAAGGGAAACAAGGGTCAGTGGAACCTCCGCGCGCGAAAATTTGAATGAACCAACCAATGCTTTACACCTCATCTTCTTCTTCTTCGTTTTCTTTTTCCCTAAAACACAAAAGAATTGGCAACGGTTTTGAACCGTCCCCAAATGTACCATTCTAGAAAATAACGATTAGGCCATATGGCCACATAAATTAGGCGCGATAGGTGTTTTGTTTTCGTCTAAGCGCGCTGATTTCAACCATGGCCTTGAAGTTCTCTAATTTTACAGTATTAAGAAACCCCTAATTTGAACGTTGAAGAACCCTAGTGTCCTTTCATGGTGAATCCTTCAATAATGCACAAAAACTTAATCAAAGCATATGGTTAGTTTCAGAATCATGAGAGCAACACAAAACAAGCGTTAGAATTTGAAATCATGCCATGAATGATAAGATACGATTTATGCAAAAAAGGGACAAAGCTTGAGTTCTATTCACCAATTCTGGGCGTTAGGAATGTGGAAACCTATTCAGACACGTTGCTTGATGTCTCAGGAAGGTGATGATATGGTTATTTTGGCTTGAAACCTCTTGGAACCCTGTTTTCAGTTTTGAAAATTTTAGGCAAAAGTGTAAGTTTTATTCTTGGTGTATGGCGCAGCTGGGAGGTTATTAGGAGTAGGGTTTGCATCCATATATACATGTGAATGATTAGGGTTGAGAAAATTGATCAAAGAATCCATGAATTGATGATAAGATATTTGATTTTCCATGCATTAGTTTTCAAATCTTTTCATGCATATTTGCTACCAAATCATGACAAATCATATTGATTCTTTCCAAATCTAACCATGCACGAAATATTGAGTGTATATCATGCATAAAAAGATTTAAAAACCTAGGTTTAGTATTTTTCATATATTTTAATTAATTAAATGAATTTCTAGCATTTAAAAATTCAAATAAATAAAATAAAAATGATAAAAAACTTCCCTTTGGGCCAAATGGTCGTGCGCATGTTTTGGATGATGGATTGTGGAAGAAAAGGAGGCCCATTAGCATTTTTAGGTCATTTGAAGCAATGTTGACTTTTCAAAATATCCAAAAATTTCCCAACTTCCACAAGGCATAACTTGCTCAATTTTTAAGCTTTGCTCATGTTCTTGGACATTTTGGAAAGGTCTTTGAGTCATCTAACCAATGCCTTTGGTCCCATGTCATTTTGATTTACCAATCTCAAGTTATGGCCTTTGACTTAAAGTCCCTTTTTGTTGACTTTTGAAAATGACCTATAATGTTGAAATTGATAACTTTTTGTGAGAGCATTTATTGGACTTGAAGTGTGAAGAGGAGTTGTAGGAAATGTCTTTCTCTTCAAATTGAGATTTGGATGGAATTTTTCTGATAATCCATGTGAAAGTTATGCCTTGGTCAAGTTACAGTTGACTTTTTCAACTGTCCAAATATGGAAACTTTTGCTTCTTGATGATTTTTGAGCCAAGCTTTGAGAATCATGATCAAGCATTGATCAAATGATGTTTGTGGCTTCAAAATGAGATGTTGACCAAAAATTTGAACTTTTGACTGTCAAATGACCATTTTGCCCCTACAGTTGACTGTAGTGCAATTAGGGTTTTTGACTGTGCAATTTTGTTCTGTAAGTCTTGAAACTTGGTATGAGGATGCTTTACCATGTTTATAGGCATATGGGACTTGATTGGACCCTTGGAAACTTCATTTTCTTTGTCAGAACCAAAACCCTAATCTTTGACTGCTTAGGAGGCCCTTGAACTGTGCAACCCTTGGGGAGATTTTGAAGCTTTGACTTGGAAAATATTGAAGAATATGAGAGGGCAAATTTTGGGGTACAACAGTTGCCCCTATTCAATCTTCTTAGACTTGAGGATGCAGATTGGCTGACGTGCCTTTCGTAATCCGAAGGTGGAAGATGATTGAACACTAGAGTGCCCAGAAATTTGCGCTCACATAGTGGCAGTGTGATGATGGGAATGGGCTTATAGATGCCATTTGGAGATTGATGGATAGGATGATGGGCTTATAGGTGACATGCTAAGAGATGATGGAAGGTGGATGGGCTTATAGATGCCATCTGGATGTCGATCGCGTAAGAGATTCCTTAGCGCGAACTTGCGTACCTGTAAAAGAAAAATGATTACCTGACCTGTTACCGGAGTGGTCTTCAAACTCTTGTGTAGATGTGTCCTGACTGGTTACAGGAGCTGAATCTGGAGCTTCAAACGGTGATGAATGAACCAGGGATGGTTACTACCTCAACAGGAACGGTGAGAGAACCTTGGATGATTACTACCTCCGCAGTATCGGGGAGAGAACCATAGGCGACTTCAACCTCAACAGTAATCATTGAGAAAATCGTGGGCGACTTCAACCTCAACAGCAATCATTGAGAGAATCTTGGGCGACTTCAACCTCAACAGCAATCATTGAGAGAATCTTGGGCGACTTCAACCTCAACAGCAAACATTGAGAGAATCTTGGGCGACTTCAACCTCAACAACAATCATTGAGAGAATCTTGGATAACTTCTTCTTCAACAGTAACGCTGAGAGAAACTTGGGATGATTACTACCTCCGCAGTATCGGGGAGAGAACCACAGGAGACTACAACCTCAACAGTAATCATTGAGAGAATCTTGGATAACTTCTACTTCAACAGTAACGCTGAGAGAAACTTGGGATGATTACTACCTCCGCAGTATCGGGGAGAGAACCACAGGCTACTACAACCTCAATAGCAATCATTGAGAAAATCTTGGACGACTTCAACCTCAACAGCAATCATTGAGAAAATCTTGGACGACTTCAACCTCAACAGCAATCATTGAGAGAATCTTGGGCGACTTCAACCTCAACAGCAATCATTGAGAGAATCTTGGGATGAGTATCAGAAGGTAGCCATATCAGGGTCACATCTGAACCACTTCTAGAAAGGTGATCTCTGAATAAACAATAGAACAGCTTCCGTGTCCGGAGCATCTCTAAGTTATCTGAGGGGAATCTGGAATAAGTGTTAGAACGTCGCCATGCCTGGGTCACATCCGAACCATATCTGGAAGGAAATCTGGAAGAAGTATCAGAACGTTGCCATATCTGGTTCACATCTGAACTATATCTCAAAGGAAATCTGGAAGAAGTATCAGAACGTTGCCATATCTGGGTCACATCTGAACCATATCTAGAAAGAAATCTGGAAGAAGTATCAGAACGTTGCCATATCTGGTTCACATCTGAACTATATCTAGAAAGAAATCTGGAAGAAGTATCAGAACGTTGCCATATCTGGTTCACATCTGAACTGTATCTAGAAGGAAATCTGGAAGAAGTATCAGAACGTTGCCATATCTGGTTCACATATGAACTATATCTAGCAGGAAATCTGGAAGAAGTATCAGAACGTCGCCATATCTGGTTCACATCTGAACTATATCTATAAAGGCTCGCGATAGTTGATAGTAATCATCTTTGTATTGACCTTTCCTGAAAGGGTAAAGCATCATTTGTATGCAAGATCATGATGCATGAACTGCATGATTTCAACATGTCCTCAAAATTAATGAGATTCGTGTAGTATGATGCCTATGCATGCTATAATGTATGAAGATGTGATGTTTATGAACATATGTTTTCGTCTTAGGAAAATAAATCCTTGACGAGTGCCGGGAAGTCACTCCTGGGCTGATGTTGAAGAATAGATTTTTGCCTCCGCTGGGGATGATAATTGCAAGAATACCGGTAGGAGAAGATGACTCCGTTGGGGAATATGTTTGGAGATTACTCTGCGGGGGAGATTACTATAGCGATCTTGCTGGGGAAAATACTCTGTGGGAAGAGGTACTTTGTTGAGTTATTGATAATAACTTGTTGGGGATACCCTTGTTGTGTTGGAAGTGTTAATAGACTTCGCTGGGGATAAGAAGACTTCGTCGAGAACGCTCTTTCCATGGCTTTTGGCTGAGGATAACCCAGTTATATCCCGGTAGGGAAATAACTCTTTGAATAAAGCCGGGAGACGCGTTCGTGCTCTGCGAGGATAAGCTTCCAGAATCTACTGGGGATAAGCTTACTGCTTGGAGAGATGAATTCCAACTTTCTGGGGGAAACTGGATTAGACTCTCCTGGGGAAGTATTGAACTGTATTGGTTATGTTATTCAACGGAACCTACCTTGATACCTTGGAGGACAGAACAATCAGATTGCTTAGACAACTCTTTATTGCCCCTGTTTCTAAGGTGGGAGAGGAAGACCTGTGAGGTGCTGATAGTTGTTGATGGACAAACCTTCTTCTGGTAGGAAGGTGACAGGATGACAGGACATAGTCGTATGCTTTAATCCCTAACTTTTGCCTGGGCCGCCCTTTCGGGTTTTCGGTCCACCGGGATACCCATTTTTGCCCAAGCCGCCTTTTCAGGTTTTCGACTTGCCGGGTGTACAGATTTTTTTTCATTTCATCCCTTATTTTTGCCCGAACCCTTTTGGTTCGCTGGGAAGCCCTTATTTTTGCCTAGGTACGTCAACCTAGCGGGTCTTTGATTATGCGTATTTTTTTTTTCCGACTATGTCCGTACTTTCAGAATGTAGGGAGTTGCCCCTGTTAGAAGTGTTTTGTCATGCCACCAGAAGGTGTTTGATCAGGCAAGATTCGTTGTTGGAATGCCCCAAGTGACTCAGGCGGAGATTTTCCCCAGGCTATTTGGCCTTTGAGAGATTCTCCTAATCTTGATTGGACTGCCCCAGATAATAGACCATGATCATATCATGCCCCTTGATTGGAAGTGCTTCTGTTCATTAGGCATTCGTTGTGCGAATTTCTATGCTGTTCAAACAAAAAGTCATATGCAAACAAAGTTATGTTAAAAATGCAAAGCTTATGTCTGTCTTGAAGATTTTGAAAAGGCATTCTTTTTCATAAAATAAGTGATTGTTTGTAAAGCGTGATGTCAACTCCGTATTTTACCGTGAGCCTTAAGGAGTCAGGATACCTTTCGTACAGTATGCTTTCGAACTAACCCATGCTTCGGCTAGGACTTTTGAGGGTTATAACGTGGCCTGGTTCACGGTTTAAGAAACAAAGGATAAAGGCTCAAATTATTTGTACCCACCCACTCTTCGTGATGTTCTCCAAACCTAAACTCAGTTGATCATACGTTAGACCTTGTTTGAGTCTTTGCTTTGATATACCAGTGATGGTTCGGATACTGACGATTTATTTTGATTAGGCAGTCATTCCTTTTTTGTTGAGGGTTTGTAAGAGCTCTTTCTTGTCTGATTTTTGCTATCCCTTTCTTTTTTTGCCTGAACTGTTTCCTTTTTGGAATTACAGTCAGCGGGATGCCCCGGTTTTGTAAGTCTCCTTCATGGGTTTTGACTTAATGGTTTTTTTATTTTTTAGAGATAATGACTGCTTTTCTTTATTGATTATTCGGAATCATCACTATCTTTCTTTGTTTTGTAAGGACCTCTTTGGTGCCATTCGTTGTGCACTTGGATCAACTGAGAGAACTACCCTGCCCCAGGTTATGATTAAGGGTTTTAAATTTCGAAAAGAAAAACTCCTACTTCTTTGGCTCAGAGGGGTTGACGAGGGATTATCATCCTTATAACTCCAGTGTTTAGGGATTGAAACAATGCCTGTACCTCATCAGCAGGGTCTGTTCAAAAGCATACTGTAGAGATTATGGTATCGTTTTCGTCATCCTCCCTCAAGAGGCTTAGAATTATTAATCGAGAGTTGACATCAAAAAATGAAAGCAGTTTTGAATATAATGAAAACAATTGTATTAATTCCAAAACAGACATATGCGATGCTTTAATAGAATAAGAGAGTTTGCTATGACATTAATTGTTTGTATGAGCAGAGAAAAATACAACTCGGAAATTCAAATAAACAAAAGGTCTTCAATGATTGGGCAACGGAGCAGTGATTATGTTCGGAGTCTCAGGTACTTCAAACTGAATCTCTCCAGCGTCGATCATGTCTTGAATCTTGTTTTTGAGAGGCCAGCAGTTGTCCGTAGTATGCCCCGGGCTATCAGAATGATATGCGCACCTATCGTTGGGATGATAGTTAGGAGCAGAAGTGTTTGGATTCCGGAGAGGAGCCCTTAAGGTGATCAGCCCTGCCTTCAACATTTGTTGTAGTGCTTGATCCAACGACATATTGATCTTGGTGAACTGTCGTTTGGGTGCGACCTCCTTGCGCTGCTGCCCCTGTCCTTGTTGAGCAGGTCTAGGATTGGAGATCTGGGTTGCCCCTACCTCATGACGGCTCTTTTTACCGTGCACAGCATTGGACTCCTTCTTTCCATGATGAGGCTTTTTGTCAGAAGGTGCAGCCTCTTGAATCTTTCCAGGCCGGATGCCGGCTTCTATTCTCTCCCCAGTCAAGATAAGATCTGTGAATCCAGCAGACGAATTCCCAATCAGATGGTTATAGAATGGACCAGACAGGGTCCCTAGGAACATGTCCACAAGTTCATGGTCAGTCAGCGGTGGTTGTACCCTACCGGCCAGGTCTCTCCATTTCTGCGCATACTCTTTAAAACCTTCTCCCGATCCTAGTGACATACCCTGGAGTTGAGTACGCGTAGGAGCGAGGTCGGCATTGTACTGATACTGCTTGTAAAAAGCAGTAGCCAACTCCTCCCAGTTACGAACCTTGGTTCCATCCAGCTGATAGAACCATTTGAGGTGAGTCCCTGAAAGACTTTCCTGGAAGAAGTGGATCCACAAGTTCTTGTCCACAGTATACGGTTGAATCTTCCGCACATAAGACCTGAGATGCAGCCTGGGACAGGATGCCCCATCATACTTAGCAAAAGAGGGTGCTTTGAATTTGTATGGGATCACCACACCAGAAGTTAGACCCAAATCCCCGAAATCCAAACCAGGTACTTGTTGAATTTCCATTGCATTCAGACGGTCTTCCAACTGCTTGTACTTGTCTTCAGCAGGAGGGTATTGTTCGTCGTTGAAATCTGTCTCGTTGTCGGAGACCACTGGACTGGGAACCCTTTCCTCCTGATGACTGCCTTCCCCAACAGATGGAGTAGTCCTCTCAGTTTCAATCTGCGGTGTATTCCCAGATCTGCGCCTAGGGCTGAACAACACAATCCTATTCTTCTTCTTTTTCAAGAGTAGGGTCTTCAGATCTTGTTGCCCATGGGCCAAATTCATGATCAGCTCTTGGAACTGGGCGTTCTGAGCCTGGAGGGCCTTGATGGACTGCTCAGTTGATGATTCAGGGTTCATGATGATCGGCTGAAATAAACAGCGAAGAAGGTGAGAGACCTGCAACAAGGGTACCTGTTATGCAATGATGTGTATGACATGCATGTAATGTTTTCAAGGACCTCGCGGGATAAACAAGAAAAATTTGTTAGAACTTGGGTCCGGTAGCTTGATTGAAGGAAACCCATGTTGTTGAGGATTCTTCTTCAAGGTTCAAAGGCTCACCATATCTAGTGGGTCATAGCCTCTGACAACTTTGGCTAGAGGAAAATAAATCCTCTTTGCCCCTTGCTAGATGTTTGATTTATCATGACCTGCATCACAAGCCCTTGAGATCCTTGAAATGGGTTAGGATGTATGCAATGGTATGATGTTATGGTATGCATGGGGTGATGTAGGTAAACCCCGTTATGAGTTCCAATTAAGGACTATAAACAAACCCTGCAAGAAATTCAGTATACTTTGTTATGAGTCCCAATTAAGGACTATAAACCAAACCTGCAAGAGACCTAGTAAACCCTGTTATGAGTCCCAGTTAAGGACTATAAACAAAACCTGCAAGAGACCTATGTGTCAGATAACACGCATGCAATTAGTCAAGTACGAAGGCACACAAGTCACACAAGAGAAGCCCTTAGAGTTTAGGCCAGCATGAGGTCTAGGTGTTACCCTCTTTCAGTTGGTTGGTTCATACCTGTCCTATCAAAGTAACCGGGTTCTTAGAGGATCCCAATATCATTGACTACCCTCAATCGGTCATAACTCCAGCATCGCAATCTTTTCTTGCAGCCAGAACCATCACGAGAGTTTAGCCTCAATGGGCGTAGCATACTGCTACTGTTCTAATGGCCAAGTTGGGTCATTTAAGGTTCTAAGGTCTGTTGGTGCTTAACGACTCCTTGGAAGACCCATATTCTCCCCGTTTCAACACGAGGGATATCGGTACAGACCAAGGCGCCACACCAATGTAGCCACTGCTTCACCCATGTCGGTATACGCCGGACAGGTCCCTCACAGCTTATGCTACCTAAACAGGGTATCCCCAGATCCGGGTTAGGATCTATGTAACTCCCGTGCAACCCACAAATTTAAAGCAGACAAGTCAATACAATTGAAAACACAGTTATGAACTAACCCTAAGGTACACCTCACTTTAAGTTTAAATCCCCAACAGAGTCGCCAGTTATGTGATCGGTGGATCTGGAACTAATTGTTTAACGCTGGTTTCGCGAAATGTCGCGGAAGCAAGAGTCGCCATCGTCTTTTATTTTCTCCAAATGGAAAGGACAAAAGCACAGAAAAATTCCTTAAAGAGATTGCTCTCGGTTCGGGAGGTAGGTTATAGAAAGGGAAGGTGTTAGCACCCTTTCTATCCATGGTTATCCATGGGCTCTTAGATACTTGCTCATTTGTGTTTTCAAAAATGGTTTGTTTGCTTTTCAACTGTGGGTTTTAAAAAAGTTTCTTTGAAAATTCCAGTTCGACTCTTGTATCGGTTCTCAAGAGTGTTTGAAAAATGCTTTCGAAAGCTTTTTGAAAATGTGTTGGTGTGAAAAGTATTTTTGATTTGTTTTGTTTTGAATTAGAGCAAGTATCCACGAGTCGTCTACCTACCCTAAGGAATTCGTCTGTGTAAATGTCCTTTAAAGTAGTGCCATCCCACCATTGAGAGGTAGGTAGCACCACCGTTGGAGGTGTTCGGGTCAATTCGAGGTTCAGGACATGGTGATCACCAGAGCAATAGGAAGACACCTTAGAAGCTACCCTCATGCCAGGTTCCCGGATCATGAGGACTTACTAAGACATCCTCTACTTGACGATCACCTTTCGAGGCAAGGCAACAGTGAGGCGTACCCTAGGGGTGGTGTGTGATTTGTGTGTCAGATTCATTTATTTTTTTGTCTTGTCATGTTATGGGTGATCTACGCGTTTGTTTTTATTTAGACATTCATTCTTGCATGCATTTATTTAACAGTTAAGAAATTGCGGGAAATAAAAGTTCTAAACTATTACAAAGGCGCGAGTCCACATTGCCAAAATTTCCAGGACCCGATTTGATAGAAAGAATAAAGAATTAAAGTGCGAGAAGTATAAACTGTCCGATTTACATGGCTTTGGGAGAATTACATAAATATTTAAAAGAAAAAGAAATAAATACGCGAATTGAATTAAAGTTGAAAACGAGGGCGTTGGACCCTTTTTAATTAAATTAAATTAAATGATTATTAAATTAATAAAATTAAGATAAAAGAAATTATTTTTGAGTTTTTTAGATTTATGAAGTTTTTTATGAAAAAAAAGATTAAATGAAATTAAAATGCTAATTAACCCTAATTCTACAACTTTTATTTATTAAGAAAAACCTATTAAAATTTAAACCTAAAATTAAATCTAATTATTTAATGACAATTTGATTTTATGAAAATAAATAATTAATTATTAGTGAAAAGAAAAGAAAAAGGATAAAAATTAATTAAAACCCTAATTCTACCAATTTTAAGTTAATTAAGAAAATGCTTGAATTAAACCTAATTTAATAGCTAAAATTAATGAATAATATTTATTTACAAAATATTAAAATAAAGTATATTTTTTAATTTTTATGGCCTTTCTGATTTTTTTTTGTGTTTTTTTATATTATTATGAAAATAATTAATTAAAGAATTAAATAAAAAAACTAATTAAAACAAGAAATAGAAAAATATGAGGAAAGGAATTAGGAATGCAAACCATGGGGGTCTGTCCCCAAATTGGAGGGCTTGTTAGCATTTTAGGCCCATTAAACTCATGGCCTGGTTGACTTTTCTTGCCAGCGTATGGGATGGTTGACTAGTACACATCATGGTCTCTGGATCCTGGCCCTTGATTGAGTGCAGTGGGACGCGTGGACGGCTTGATATTGTGGATGCATGATGGACGTTAACACTGAAACTGTACACAAGCGTTAATAGCAAAATAATATGGAAAGAGGTGGGGGACCTGGGATCGAACCCAGGTCCTTTTGGTTACCAGTCTTACGCCTTACCAACTGCTCCAAACGCGCGTCTTGTTTATATAATATCAAACAAATAATATAAGGGAAACAAGGGTCAGTGGAACCTCCGCGCGCGAAAATTTGAATGAACCAACCAATGCTTTACACCTCATCTTCTTCTTCTTCGTTTTCTTTTTCCCTGAAACACAAAAGAATTGGCAACGGTTTTGAACCGTCCCCAAATGTACCATTCTAGAAAATAACGATTAGGCCATATGGCCACATAAATTAGGCGCGATAGGTGTTTTGTTTTCGTCTAAGCGCGCTGATTTCAACCATTGCCTTGAAGTTCTCTAATTTTACAGTATTAAGAAACCCCTAATTTGAACGTTGAAGAACCCTAGTGTCCTTTCATGGTGAATCCTTCAATAATGCACAAAAACTTAATCAAAGCATATGGTTAGTTTCAGAATCATGAGAGCAACACAAAACAAGCGTTAGAGTTTGAAATCATGCCAGGAATGATAAGATACGATTTATGCAAAAAAGTGACAAAGCTTGAGTTCTATTCACCAATTCTGGGTGTTAGGAATGTGGAAACCTATTCAGACACGTTGCTTGATGTCTCAGGAAGGTGATGAGATGGTTATTTTGGCTTGAAACCTCTTGGAACCCTGTTTTCAGTTTTGAAAATTTTAGGCAAAAGTGTAAGTTTTATTCTTGGTGTATGGCGCAGCTGGGAGGTTATTAGGAGTAGGGTTTGCATCCATATATACATGTGAATGATTAGGGTTGAGAAAATTGATCAAAGAATCCATGAATTGATGATAAGATATTTGATTTTCCATGCATTAGTTTTCAAATCTTTTCATGCATATTTGCTACCAAATCATGACAAATCATATTAATTCTTTCCAAATCTAACCATGCACGAAATATTGAGTGTATATCATGCATAAAAAGATTTAAAAACCTAGGTTTAGTATTTTTCATATATTTTAATTAATTAAACGAATTTCTAGCATTTAAAAATTCAAATAAATAAAATAAAAATGATAAAAAACTTCCCTTTGGGCCAAATGGTCGTGCACATGTTTTGGATGATGGATTGTGGAAGAAAAGGAGGCCCATTAGCATTTTTAGGTCATTTGAAGCAATGTTGACTTTTCAAAATATCCAAAAATTTCCCAACTTCCACAAGGCATAACTTGCTCAATTTTTAAGCTTTGCTTATGTTCTTGGACATTTTGGAAAGGGCTTTGAGTCCTATAACCAATGCCTTTAGTCCCATGTCATTTTGATTTACCAATCTCAAGTTATGGCCTTTGACTTAAAGTCCCTTTTTGTTGACTTTTGAAAATGACCTATAATGTTGAAATTGATAACTTTTTGTGAGAGCATTTCTTGGACTTGAAGTGTGAAGAGGAGTTGTAGGAAATGTCTTTCTCTTCAAATTGAGCTTTGGATGGAATTTTTCTGATAATCCATGTGAAAGTTATGCCTTGGTCAAGTTACAGTTGACTTTTTCAACTGTCCAAATATGGAAACTTTTGCTTCTTGATGATTTTTGAGCCAAGCTTTGAGAATCATGATCAAGCATTGATCAAATGATGTTTGTGGCTTCAAAATGAGATGTTGACCAAAAATTTGAACTTTTGACTGTCAAATGACCATTTTGCCCCTACAGTTGACTGTAGTGCAATTAGGGTTTTTGACTGTGCAATTTTGTTCTGTAAGTCTTGAAACTTGGTATGAGGATGCTTGACCATGTTTATAGGCATATGGGACTTGATTGGACCCTTGGAAACTTCATTTTCTTTGTCAGAACCAAAACCCTAATCTTTGACTGCTTAGGAGGCCCTTGAACTGTGCAACCCTTGGGGAGATTTTGAAGCTTTGACTTGGCAAATCTTGAAGAATATGGGAGGGAAAATTTTGGGGTACAACAATCACCAAATCCCAAAAACCTCATTTGAGCAACCTGCTGCACTGCTGTAGTATAGTCCTGCCACCAGCTGCCACAATGCTCCAAGGTGCTGCTGATCCAGTCCACGCCTGCGTTTTTCTCAAACCCCATAATTGCACCAAATTAGCATGCAAAAACTGTGTTTAAAAAGCAATGGAACAATATGCCAAAAAGGTTAAAAATACCATTTGTCCCCCCCCCCCCTCCCCCCCCCCCCCCCCAAAAAAAATCACAGCAAACCCATCTATAAATAAGTTGCTCCATCACACGTTCAAGGGGATGGCTTTTGGAGAGGGAGAGAATTATCAAAGAGAGAAAGGGAAATAGTAAAAACCTTCACAAATCCTGAACAAAACCTTTGTTCTTCCCTTTAAATCAAAGAACATAACCACTGTTCCGTTACTCTCACTGACTCCATAACATCTGAAGGCAACAACTCAAGTTCCAAGCATACGCTCCAGATTCAAGGTAAGTCTTTTTGACTTTGCATCTTTTCATTTAGAACATCATTAAGTATGTAAATATCATAGTATTGATGTTGTCCATATCATTGCATAAGTAGAAAAAACTATGGACCAGAACTTCTTCAATAAAGCTAGGCTCATAATTACAATTAGAACTTTTATAAACTACTGTGCTTTTATCCTTTTGATTTGCTGTTAAAAACTGAGTAAATTGTTGATATGCTGATTAATATGAGGAAAAAGTTGAAATGTAACACAGAACTTCTGAGTTACTCACTATTTTAACACGAAAACTTCTAGGATCTCTTATTATTTTAACACAAAACTTCTGATTTTCACTCACTGTTTAAGACAACACAAAACTTCACATTTTTACTCATTGTTTAGCATAACACAGAACTTCTGAGTTCTTTTCACTGTTTTAACACACCAGAATTTCTAGGTTTTTGCACTGTTATGATATGGTAACAGAACTTCTGAATTTTTACTCACTACTAACACAACACAAAACTTCAGACTTTTCACCCACTATTTAACACGACACAAAATTTATGACATTTTGCTCACTGTCTAAACACCACCCAAAACCTCTGTTTTCTTTCTCTCTAATGTTTCTTGCAGGACCTCAAAGTGTATCAATCCAGAACTTCTGATGCCCACTGACGTTTCTTTCTGAGTCACGGCGCGCTTGACATCAGAACTTCTGATCCTTTTTGTTTTGCTTGCAGCAGCACGCTGATTCTATCTCTCATTATTTTCCTTTTTTTTACTATTTTCAATATCAATACTCTTTTTATTAATATAAAAAGATATAAAAATATTTCTTTTTTATTAATTAATTTATTTCTTTTTTTTCAATTCATTAAGACAAAAAACCACTTTTAAAACAAGTCCTTTTTATTCTTATATTGTACATTTCGATATGGTTGTAATAGTTAAATATGATTTAAATTCTTGCAGCCCCCCGCTTGTAAATTTGTACCCCCGTCCCTAAAATGATGTAATAGCGTAGGACCTTTACATTTCCGCAATTTATTGTTTTCAAGTATAAATGCTAGTAATTAGGATATGTATGGCAAGACATGAAATCAACAAATAGATAACCCTAATCAAGACAAAATGCATGTAAATCAAACACACTTACACACTAGCACCCTTAGAGTAATCCCACTTTGTTGCCTTTCGGAAAATAGTCATGTCCCTCGAATATGGGCGTTTTAGCAATGATCCTCGATAAAAGATCGTAGTCTCTCGATAACCCTCAATGTTGCCTTTGATAAACGATCTAGTCCCTAAATGACATTGCTAAAATGTCCCATAGGTTGCCTTCTATGACTATACAAACGTCCCACGCCCGTCCTTTCACATCCAATGATGTGGCCTCTTACCAAATCAACGGTAAGATAACAACATCTAAAGAAGGAGGAAAAGAACATCCAAGACCTTTTGAGTAGGTAGATTCGCTCCTAATCGCTCGCTTGCTCATAAAAACGTTTTTATACACCAACACTTTCACTTTGAAACATTTTCGAGACAAACACTTTGTACGCGTTCTTATAGAAACGAGAACCATTACAAAGACATTTTCAAAATACTTTCAAAACCCACACCACAAGCACACATTCAAACAAAAGCAAGTGATCTAGCAAGCAACTAAGAGCCCATAGATAACTACTGATGAAAAGAGTTCTAATACCTTCCCTTTTCATAATCTACCCCCCAAACTCAGAAAACATCTCTAAAGGTCTTTCCTGTTCTTTTCAGCCTTTCCTTAATGGATAAAAGAAAAGCCGGTGGTGACTCTTGCTATCCGCAACAAATTCGATCAAACGCAAAACAACCAAGTCAGTTTTCCCACCGCGTTACAGAACTGGAGACTCTGCTGGGGAATTAACTTAAAAGTGGGGTTACCTTAGGGCTAGATCACCTTTACTTGCTTTCTTTGTTTTGACTTATATGCTTTACATTTTTGTTCTTTGTTTGGGCTTAAATCCTCTACCTGAATTTGGGATACCTTATAGGTAAGTAGCAATACGTTGTGGAAACTGTACGAGGTATACCGACATGGTCTAAGCAATAGCTATGTTAGTGTGACATATTTGTGGGTACCGGTAGCCCTTGAGTAGTCAAAGAGAATACAGGGCCGCTGAGTGATGTCATGAAGCACTAACTTACTTTTAGAACCTTTATTTGACCAACTTGGCCATTAGGAAGTAATGAGATGATCGAATTTAGTGTAGTCCAAAGTTGGTAGATACTCGATACTACACTCATTGAGGTTTGGCTTTTTGGGATATTTCGGTCACCGTGAAAGAGGCTTGTGCTGAAATAATGCCCGAGAAGACAAATCAGTGATATTGAGATCCCTTAGAACCCAGTTACTATTACTAGGACAGGTTGAGCCAACCAAACTTTAAGAGGGTACTTACCTATAAAACCTCATGCAATCCTAAACCTAAGGATTTGTTTGATTTAACTTGTGCATATGCTTGTACATAACATCATGACATCATACCATAGCATTCTAGACTAACCATTTCAAGGATTTTAAGATTCATCTTTGTTCTATTTTGTAGGATATGACTCCCACTCGCAGGAATACAATCCAAGTCAACCTTGTACGAGTACCTTTTCAGCTCAAGGAGTTAGCGTCAAGGGTCCCTGAGAATTCTCCGTTCAACAAAAGACATGGACGACTTCTCAACTTGGTTACCTCGAGCTTTGATGAAGATATGATGAAGGTGCGTTTCCAGTTCTTTGACCAGTTGCACCATTGCTTTACCTTCCCCAATTACCATCTTGTACCAACTATGGAAGAGTTCTCTAAGCTTTTAGGGATTCCTATCCTCGATCAACTACCTTTCAACAGTACAGAAAGAGACCCAAGCCCTGAAGAGGTTGCCCGAGCTTTACACTTGCAACAATCCGATGTCACAGCTAATTGGGAAACAAGAAGTGGTGTCAAAGGGTTCTTAGCCAAGTTCTACTGGAAAAAGCTCAAGACTGTTGGAACAACCTGGACTTATAAGCTTTCAAAGAAATTTTGGCTCTTCTCATCTATGAGTTGGTACTATTTCCAAATCCTAACCAACTTATAAATGTGAATGTTGTCAAAATCTTTTTATCTCATAATCCAGTGCCTACTTTGTTGGGAGATATCTTGCATTCTCTCCATGTTCGCACCATGAAGAGAAGAGGAACCCTCATGTGTTGCACTCCTCTGTTGGCTAAATGGTTTGTTTCGCATCTTCCCTGATCTGTTGTGAAGAATGAGCAAGGTTTGAGGTGGACCAATAGGCTGATGTCACTCAGGCATTCGGATATCCACTGGTGTTCTCGATCCTTGGAGGACATTACTATCATCGATTGTTGTGGGGAATTCCCTAATGTTCCTCTGCTTGGCATTATGGGAGGTATCACTTACAACCCTTGCTTAGCTTTACGACAATTTGGGTATTCCCGAAGAGATGGTCCTCATGAGATGATCATCCAAGGTGTGGTGTTCGACTACGAAAGCGATAATCAAGACTACTGTCAGAGGTTTATTCGAGCTTGGAGAATGGTAAACAAGGTGGACAGTAGGACATTGGGGCACAAGAATTCCATTCCCCTTGAGCCTTACCTTAGGTGGGTACGGGCTCGTGCTCAGAGTCTCGCAATGCCTTACCCCTCCATTCTTCCAATTATTATTGAGCCTGTTGTTGAAGGAGACGTCCCGTACACTGTCCTTCATCCCGACATGCCCACCTCTCTCGAAGACTTGCAAAGGGATTGGATTCAGCTCAAGGAAGAACGAGACACTTTCTAAGCCCAATTTTACGCCAGTGAGAAGAAAGTTTTGGAACTCACCATGCAGCTTCATGAAGAGCAGAGTCTGAACGCCTACATCGCACCAAAGAGGATTTCAACTTTTTTGTCTTAGAAGTTTTGTATTTTATTTCTTTCATTGTAAGCCCAAAGAGGCATGATGTACTCAAACTTGGATTTATTAATTTAACGTGTGTTCCTTTTTGTCTAAAGCGAATTTAAATCTCTAATTTCCTTGAAATCATTTGCATATGCATCTTCATTCATCATAACACAAACATGTTTCTTACAACAGGTCTCCTTATATTTCTATTGTTTATTTCAGTGAGATGGATATTGAACAGACAATAAAAGATCTTCAGGCGTAGAACACTCAGTTCCAACAAATGTTCTTGACTCTGGCAAAAGGAAAAGAGGAGTTGAAAACTTTGCTGATCAAAGAAAAGAAGAAGAAAGCGAAGAAATCCGTCAGTGTTTTGAATCTAGGAAGAAGGTTCCAAGGACCAGGCAGATGGACCCTAGACTTCGTAACATCCTCGGGTGAAGGGGACAATCAAGAAGGGAAAAACAAGGAAGTGATTGACCGTCCAGAATCTGAAGAAGAGGAAAAGGTTGATTACTCTGAGGAGCAGTATCCTCCAGCCGACGATAGATACAAACAGTTGGAAGATCACCTCAATGCTATGGAGATTCAGAGGGTACCCGGGTTGGATTTTGAAGAGCTAGGACTTATCTCAAGGGTTGTCATCCCACATAAATTCAAGGTCCCCACTTTCGCTAAATTCAGGAAAATTCAACCCCATACTGCCGATAGGAACCTATGGGTACATTTCTTCCAAGAAAGCATGTCGGGGACGCAGTTGGATTGGTTCTATCAGTTGGAAGGGACCAATGTTTGCAATTGGGAAGACTTGGCCGCCGCCTTTTACAAATAATACCAGTATAATGCTGACTTTGCTCCAACTCGGACACAGTTGCAAGGCATGTCTATGGGTGCGGGTGAAGGTTTCAAAACCTATGCTCAAAAATGGCGGGATCTCGCGGGAAGAGTCCAACCCTCTCCATCTGATAGAGAATTGGTGGATATGTTCTTAGGCACGCTATCTGGTCCATTCTTCAAACATCTGATCGGAAGTTCCTCGGCTGGGTTTACCGAATTAATCATGACTGGTGAACGGGTAGAAACGGGTATAAAAAGTGGAAACATTCAAAGAGATTCATCCTCGAGCATGATGAAGAAACCCTTTACCGGAAAGAAGGAGGTAAGTGTTGCATATAACCATAGGAATCAAGACAGAGCTAAACGCCGTCCAGCGGTAGGGGCTGTCATGATCTCTAAGCTTGCACCTACTCAACAAAGGAACAATCAGTCTAGAATAGAAAGTCCGGTAAGACAATTTACCCGGATAAATATGACATTGTCTCAAGTCTTGCCACATTTATTGAAATCTAATCTGGTAACTTTGCGGGAAGCTCCGAAGAATCCCAACACTGCCTCTCCCCGTTACAACCCAAATGCTCGTTGTGCTTACCATTCTGAAAGTCCAGATCATGATACAAACAACTGATGGGCTTTGAAAAACAAGGTGCAAGACCTTCTCGAGGCAGAGGAAATTGAATTTGGCGCCCCTGAGATTCCAAATGTTATCACTGCTCCTATGCCCAAGCACCGTCGTGGTGTTAACGCTGTTGAAGATGATGTGTTTGTTACTGTTGTTGATGAACTTGTTACTCCCCTCCTGACCGTCAAAAGGAACCTGTTGAAGGCTGGTTTATTTCTGGGATGTGGCGAAGGTTTCCACCTCTATTTCTCTCTACCGAATGGTTGTCATTTATTGAAGGCAGGTGTCCAGTGCCTAATGGATGACAAAGAGATTTTGTTTGAAAAGACTCCCGTTCCAACCATTTCTTACAAGGATGTTTCAATAATAACCATTTCCGCCAATCCTCCCAGGGTCTCCACCAAAAGACCCGTTAGGATTACATCTGTTCCGAAGTTGACTCCGCTGATAATTACTATGCCAGGACCAATCCCATACTCCTCAGACAAAAATGTTCCCTGGAACTATGGGGGTGGCGTCTACTACTACGACATCAAGAAAGATTAGCTGGCTAATGAAGACCCCGTTTTTGAGAAGGTTGACCCCGACATTGGCAACATTATAGGAACCAGCAAAATAACCAGAAGTGGAAGAGTGTTCTCCCCTGAGATTACCCCTCCGAAAGTTGTTACTGTTCCTGTGATCATTCCTACTTTTGTTCCCGCTGATACTACTACTATAGTTCCCGTGATTACTCCTACTGACACCCCTATCATTGAGTCGACCGAGACTCGGGGCAAAGACATTTTGGTTGAGCCTGTCCGGATGAAGGCACAACCAATATCTATCCCAGAAGCTTCCAAGAAGGAGATGGAAGAAATTTTGAAAATTATAAAGAAAAGCGACTACAATGTAGTCGAACAGCTAGGACAGACCCCTTCGAAGATTTCTATGCTAGCTTTACTGTTGTGCTCTGAAGCTCATGCGAAGGCTTTGGTGAACTTTCTTAAAACTGCCCATGTGCCACAGGAAACCTCTGCTGACCATTTCGAAGACTGTGTGGCTAGTTTGACAGCTGATAACGATTTGGGCTTTTCTGATGCTGATTTGACACCTAGAGGGGGGAAACACAATGAGGCGTTGCATGTTTCTGTCGAATGCAAGGGCACTACTTTGGCCCATGTCTTGGTAGATATTGGTTCATCATTGAATGTGCTGCATAAGAAGGCTCTGGATAGACTAGACTGTGAAGGTTTGACTTTAAAACCCAGCAACATAGTGGTAAGGGCCTTTAATGGTTCAAAGAGAATGGTGCACGGGGAGGTGGACATCCCCATCAAAGTTGGAACTCAGACCTTTGATTCAACTTTCAATGTGATGGATATTCGCCCTTCCTATTCCTGTTTATTGGGCCGACCTTGGATTCATGGAGTTGGTGTCGTCACCTCTATATTACATCAGATGTTGAAGTACCCAATTAAGGGGAAAATCATCACTGTCCATGGAGAGGAGGAATATATGGTCAGTCACTTGAACTCTTTCAGGTACGTGGAAATGGATGGTGAGTTAATTGAAACTCTGTGTCAGCATTTCGAGAAGGTCCCACAAATAGTCGCGGCAGCCAAGAACACTACCAAGACTCTAAAAGTTACCAGACCCCCACTAAAGATGGCTTCCCTGAAAGATGCCAAGGCAATAGTCGAAGAAGGAAGGTGTACCGTTTGGGGCCAACTTCTGGATATTCCCTATAAATCTAACAAATTTGGTTTGGGTTTTACTTCAGGAGCCCAGAAAGTTGTTCGTCGTGCTCGTGCCGAGGGACCACCTTTGCGTATCAGCAATCAAGAAGTCAATGCAGTGGAAGATAGTGATGACAGTTGTGACCTGGAAGAGTGGATTTTTCCAACTATCAGCAGAGGACTCAACAACTGGGAAGCCAAAGAATTTGTCCCTATTACTTTTATCCAACTGTAATTATCTTTAAATTTTTGTCAGACTTGTAATAATTAAACAATTTAGACTTTAAAACCATGTGTCTTACCTGAGGCACAACGGTCCATTTGTGAGGGTTGTTACTTCATCTTCATATGTCATCAATAAATCATGGACGTTTTTGCATGCAAATTTTATACTCTTTGTCCTTCTTTTTTCTACCTTTTATTTTTTTCAAAGATAGCTATGCTCTTACACACACTCACATATCAAAATGCAGATCCACATCCACTCAGGAGCCCATGGGTAACGATTCTGCTATGGCCTATTGTGACTTTGAAAATCCGATCTACCAAGCCGAAGACGAAGGTGATGAAGATTGTGAGGTACCATGGGAACTAGCCAGGTTACTACAACAGGAAGAAAGGACTATACAGCCCCACGAAGGGCCAGTGGAGACTGTTAACTTAGGTGCTGAAGAGAACAAGAAAGAAGTCAAGGTAGGTGCCAACCTGAAGCCTAGTGTCAAGAAGCGCTTAACTCAGTTACTACATGACTATGTTGAGGTCTTTGCTTGGTCATATAAAGACATGCCAGGGCTCGGAACTGACATCATGGTCCATCGTCTGCCGACAAAAGAAGGCTGCCCTCCGGTAAAACAGAAAGTCCGTCGCATGCGGCCAAAAATGTCAGAGAAGATCAAGACTGAAGTCATGAAGTAATTCAACGCCAGATTCTTAGCTGTCACCTCCTATCCACAATGGGTCGCCAATGTTGTTCCAGTGCCTAAAAAGGACGGTAAAGTACGCATGTGTGTGGGTTACAGAGACTTGAATAGGGCAAGCCCTAAGGATGATTTCCCGCTTCCCCATATCGATATTCTGGTTGACAATACTGCACATCATAAAGTATTATCCTTCATGGATGGTTTCTCCGGGTACAATCAAATCAAAATGGCACCCGAAGACATGGAGAAAACGACCTTCGTCATACAATGGGGCATGTTCTGTTACAAAGTTTTGCCATTTGGGCTGAAGAACGTCGGCGCAACTTATCAGCGCGCCGTGGTAGCTTTGTTTCACGATATGATCCATCAAGAGATAGAGGTCTACGTGGATGACATGATAGCCAGATCTCAAATTGAAGAGGAACACCTTGACTATTTGCAGAAACTGTTTGAAAGACTGAAGAAATACAAACTAAGGTTGAACCCGAGTAAATGCACTTTTAGAGTGAGGTTTGGTAAACTCCTAGGCTTCATTGTCAACAGTAAAGGTATCGAAGTGGACCCTGCAAAGGTAAAAGCAATACAAGAAATGCCTGCTCCTCGCACTGAGAAGGAAGTCAGAGGATTCTTAGGACGACTAAACTACATCGCCAGATTCATTTCTCATCTAACCGCTACTTGTGAACCAATCTTCAAATTACTGAAGAAAGATCAAGTGTTGGATTGGTACAACGACTTCCAGGTTGCCTTCGACAGGATCAAAGAGTACCTTCAAGAGCCTCCTGTTTTGATGCCGCCAGTCGAGGGAAGACCTTTGATCATGTATCTAACTTTCGTGGAAAATTCAATGGAGTGTGTGTTGGGCAGCATGACAAGTCTGGCCGAAAAGAGCAGATAATATACTACCTGAGCAAAAAGTTTACCGACTGTGAAACCAGATATTCACTGCTCAAGAAAACTTGTTGCACTCTGGCATGGGCTGCTCGCCAGCTAAGACAATATATGTTGATCCATACTACCTTATTGATATCCAAGATGGATCCAATTAAATACATATTCGAGAAGCCCGCCCTCTCTGGAAGAATAGAAAGATGGAAGATGATCCTGACTGAATACGACATTCAATACACTACCCAAAAATAAATAAAGGGTAGTGTGCTAGCCGATCACCTTGCTCATCAGGCTGTGGATGACTATCAGTCCATGAAATTCGAGTTCCCAGATGAAGACATCATGTTAGAAAACAATTGTGAAGAACTCAGACCATATGACAGACCTGAATAAGGATCCCAATGGACCTTGGTTTTTAACGAAGCTTCCAACGCACTCGGCAACGACATAGGCGCTGTGATCATATCCCCTGAAGGATTTCATACTCCCTTCATCGTGAGGCTTTGTTTCAATTGTACCAATAATATGGTGGAATATGATGCGTGTATTATGGGTCTCAAAGCCGCCATAGATTTGGGAATCAAGTCCTTAAATGTATTTGGAGATTCAGCCTTAGTCATCAGTCAGATTAAAGGGGAATGGGACACGAAGCATCCTAATCTCATCCCTTACAAAGAACATGTGTTGACATTAATCCCACATTTTGAGGAAATTACCTTTGAGCATTTTCCACGAGAGGAAAATCAACTAGCGGACGCGCTAGCCACTATGTCATCCATGTTTAAAATCAGGTATGATAACGAGGCTCCTCAGGTCACCATTGAGAGGATGGATGAACCGGCTCACAGTCACGAGATTGATACTGAAGATGTAGTGGAGAAGCCTTGGTTCCATGAAATTAAGAGGTATCTCGAGGCCCAAGAGTATCCAGAGGGAGCTTCAGTCAATGATAAGAAGTTCTTGAGAAGATTTTCTGCTAAATTCTTCCTCAGTAACAGAATCCTCTATAAACACAACCACGACTCTACTTTGCTTCGTTACATAGAACAGAGTGAGGAAGAAAAGATCATGGCTGATTTACACGAAGGTACCTTTGACACTCATTCTAGTGGACACATGATGGCTAAAAAGATCCTACGGGTAGGATACTACTGGTCCACCATGGAAGCGGATTGTTATCAACATTCACGAACTTGTCACAAGTGCCAGATCTATGCTGACAAAGTACATGTGCCTCCGGTTCCCCTAAACATCCTGACTGCTACTTAGCCCTTCGCAATATGGGGCATTGACATGATTGGAGAGATAAAACCCACAACTTCTAATGGACACCATTTCATCTTGGTTGCCATTGATTACTTCACAAAGTGGGTCAAGGCAGCTTCATTCGCTTCTGTTACCAAGAACATTATGGCCCAATGCATTAAACAGAATCTCATCTGTCGGTATGGTATCCCGAAGATAATCGTCACAGATAATGGTACCAATCTCAACAATACTATGATTACCGCACTATGTGCATAATTCAAGATCCAGTATCATAACTCTTCCCTTTACCGACTGAAGATGAATGGCGCTGTAGAAACTGTAAATAAAAACATCAAGAAGATCATACAAAAAATGACAGTGACCTACAAGGAATGGCATGATATGTTAACATTTTCTCTCCATGGTTACCGTACCACGACACGCACATCAACAGGGGCAACTCCTTCTCTTTGGTATACGACATGGAATCTGTCCTACCAATTGAAGTCCAAATACCTTCTCTGAGAATCATAAAAGATGCATGGTTGAATGAAGATGAATGGATTTAAACTCGACTTGACCAATTGAACTTGATTGATTAGAAGAGGCTTACAGCTGTCTGTCATGGTCAGATGTACCAAAAATGTATGATCAAAGCTTTTAACAAGAAGGTCAGATGTCAGGTATATCGGGTTGGTGACTTGGTAATCAAGCGTATCATATTGCCAGAAGGTGATCCCAGGGGAAAATAGACTCCTACATACGAAGGACCGTTTATGATTAAAAACATATTCTCTGGTGAAGTAATGATCTTAACCACTATGGATGGCGATGACCTTCCGCACCCTATAAACGCAGACATAGTTAAAAGATACTACACATGAATAAAGACCCGCTAGGTCGAATGGCCTAGGCAAAAATTAGGGCATCCCAGAAAAACCAAAAGGGTTCGAGCAAAAATTAGGGATAAAATAACAAAGAAAAAAGATGTACACCCGGCAAGCTGAAAACCTGAAAGGGCGACTTGGGCAAAAAAGGGTATACCGGTGGACCGAAAACCCGAAAGGGCGGTCTAGGAAAAAGTTAGGGATTAAAAGCGTATGACTATGTCCCGTTGGATCACCTTACAGACAACCTTTAGTATCGGGTGACAAACTCAAACAGTTCTAATCAATCCAATCGACTTATGACAAAGCAGCAAGTGGATGAGACACTCAGAGACACGAAGGCTATAGCAGAGTGGGAACCCCATGGGATTATTTCACATAGATATCTTTTATTTGTATCCATTTTCATTTTCTAAGACGACATTCTCTTACTAGGGTGTTCGTCTCTTTGTACAAAAATACTTATTCAAGTTAATACAAAGATATTCCTTTAAAAGTGCAAAACTATATGTTTTTCTTTTATTTTCCTGATTTGTTTGCAAAAACATTCGATGATTATTTTTGAACATGTGCATTTGAACGTGATTACTATTTACAAATGAGCGCAAAAAAAAAAGGGGGGAACAGAAAACTGAAAGACAATTACTAATGGCTTTAAGAAACAAGATAATATCTATAGGCCATTCCATAAAATCCCCGCAGGTACTTTTTCCAGCAAGAGCGGAAGCAAGGACATCCTACTACAGGATCACTAACGTATCTCCAGTATGCAGCCTAATGGTATCAGGTGCTCTCACATCCCTGACAGAGCAAAACTTCCAGTTACCGCTCCAAAGATTCCCCAGTGAAAGTCGCCTAGTTTCTCAGGATTCCCCAGCAGAATTTCACGAAGTCCACAAGCAATACGCGGTGTTTCCCTTACCCAACAAAGTTTATTTCTCTAATTATGCAAACCCATCCATCAACACTTCAATTTTAACAAAATATGAAGACTTACACCCCACATCCCCAGCAACAGTCAGGGATTTATTTTACCTAATCCAACAACACTGCAGCAGAACAGCTTACATGCGCATACATTACATTCATACATCATAAACATCGATGACACAAATGCATTGCACTATGCATTTCATGCATCATGGAATTACATACAACTAACTCTTTACCTTTTTTAGGAAAGATCAATCAACAGAAAATTATTATCAAATTTTCAACGAGACAAGACAAATATCTATGAACAAATCAATCATAGATCAATTCTCGAAACAGGACTAAATTGACTATCTACATGACAAATACTCCCCTTCAGGTCTCTGCTGGTTCAGTTTAAATCTCTCAATGGTTTATCCTGATTCTTTCCCGCAGACATCTTCTCTGGTTCAGATAAGTCACTCCAAGATTTATTCTGAATCTTTTCCAGACCCCTGTCGGTTCAGTTTTAAACCTCTCAACGGTTTATCCTGATTCTTTCCCGCAGACATCTTCTCTGGTTCAGATAAGTCGCTCCAAGATTTATTCTGATTCTTTTCCAGACCCCTGCTGGTTCAGTTTTAAACCTCTCAATGGTTTATCCTGATTCTTTCCTGCAAACATCTTCTCTGGTTCAGATAAGTCGCTCCAATATTTATTCTGATTCTTCTCCAGACCACTGCTGGTTCAGTTTAAACCTCTCAATGGTTTATCCTGATTCTTCCCCGGTAGACACTTTCTCTAGTTCAAATAAATCGCTCTAAGATTTATTCTGATTCTCTCTAGTTAAAGAATACCCAAGACCTCTTTTGGTTCAGTTTAAACCTCTCAACGGTTTATCCTGATTCTTTCCAAATAAGACGCTTTCTCTGGTTCAGATAAACCACTCCAAAGATTTATCCTGATTCTTTCCAGTAAAAGATTATTCAAGACTTCTGCTAGGTTCAATTTTAAATCGACCAAAGGTTTATTCTGATTCCTTACCCAGCTGAAATCAAGCTTAGACTTAGTCTAATTTTCTATCAACAGTCACCTTTGAATGACTTCTGTAAGCCCATCTCCGCCAACTCTCCATCATTTCTCCAAATGGAATCTTAAAGCTCGTTCCTTACACCTCAATCACAATATCATCAAAGCGCAAATTTCTGGGCACTCTAGTGTTCAATCATCTTCCACCTTCAAGTTACAAATGGCAGATACGCCAATCTAACTCTTCAGGTTTAAGAAGATTGAACAAGGGCAACAGTTGTACCCCAAAATTTGCCCTCTCATTTCTCAAAAGATCATCCTAGACCCTCAGGTTTGATTCTATCAAGTTTCAAGTCTTGGATTACAATTTTCCAAGAAAGTCATTCACAAGGGTAAAATGGTCAAAAGCATACTAAAAAGTCAAACTTTGACTTTTTGATCAAAATCAAATTTCAACAATTATATTTCATCAAGACATGAAATTGGTTCATCAAAAATAAGAAGTCAGAATTTACTTTGAAAAATCAAATTTCTAAACATTTAGAGAATTTTCTAAGTGTTAAGAGAATATGATACTTCAGAACTTCTGAGCCAGCCTTCACGCAAGTGCAATCAGAATTTGCAAATATGGTTCAAAACATGACTCATCAATCAGAACGTGACTCTTCAGCATATTGAGGCTATGTTCTATGCTTCGATCAGATCCTCACCCTTCGAATCTCACTATGGTCTTCTGCGATCAGAACATCACCAAATCCCAAAAACCTCGTTTGAGCAACCTGCTGCACTGCTGTAGTACAATCCTGCCACCAGCTGCCACAATGCTCCAAGGTGTTGCTGATCCAGTCCACGCCTGTGTTTTTCTCAAATCTTATAATTTCACCAAATTAGCATGCAAAAACCGTGTTTAAAAAGCAATGGAACAATATGCCAAAAAGGTTAAAAATCCCATTTGTCCCCCCCCCCCTCCCAAACCACAATAAACCCATCTATAATTAAGTTGCTCCATCACACGTTCAAGGGGATGGCATTTGGAGAGGGAGAGAATTATCAAAGAGAGAAAAGGAAACAGTAAAAACCTTCACAAATCCTGAACAAAACCTTTGTTATTCCCTTTGAATCAAATAACATAACCACAATTCCGTTGCTCTCACTGACTCTAGAACATCTGAAGGCAGCATCTCAAGTTCCAAGCATACACTTTAGATTCAAGGTAAGTCTTTCTGACTTTGCATATTTTCATTTATAACATCATTAAGTATGTAAATATCATAATAGTGATGTTGTCCATATCATTGCATAAGTAGAAAAAACTATGGACCAAAACTTCTTGAATAAAGCTAGGCTCAGAATTAGAATTAGAATTTCTATAAACTGCTGTGCTTTTATCCTTTTTATTTTCTATTAAGAACTAAGTAAATTGTTGATATGCTGATTAATATGAGGAAAGAGTTGAAATGTAACATAGAACTTGAGTTACTCACTGTTTTAACACGAAAACTTCTAGGATCTCTTATGGTTTCAACATAGAACTTCTGATTTTCACTCACTGTTTAAGACAACACAGAACTTTAGATTTTCACTCGTTGTTTAGCACAACACAGAACTTCTGAGTTCTTCTCACTATTTTAACACACCAGAATTTCTAGGTTTTTGCACTGTTATGATACTGTAACAGAACTTCTGACTTTTCACCCACTACTAACACAACACAAAACTTCTGACTTTTCGCCCACTATTTAACACGACACAGAACTTCTGACATTTTGCTCACTGTCTAAACACCACCAAGAACCTCTGTTTTCTTTCTCTCTAACGTTTCTTGCAGGACCTCAGAGTGTATCAATCCAGAACTTTTGATACCCACTGACGTTTCTTTCTGAGTCACTGCGCGCATGACATCAGAACTTCTGATCCTTTTTGTTTTGCTTGCAGCAGCACGCTGATTCTATCTCTCATTATTTTCCTTTTTTTACCATTTTCAATATCAATACTCTTTTTATTAATATAAAAAAGACATAAAAATATTTCTTTTTTATTAATTAATTTCTTTTTTTCAATTCATTAAGACAAAAAGCCACTTTCAAAACAAGTCCTTATTCTTCTTATATTGTACATTTCGATGTGGTTGTAATAGTTAAATAAGATTTAAATTCTTGCAACCCCTGCTTGTAAATTTGTATCCCCATCCCTAAAATAATGTAATAGCGTAGGACCTTTACATTTCCGCAATTTATTGTTTTCAAGTATAAATGCTAGTAATTAGGATATGTATGGCAAGACATGAAATCATCAAATAGATAACCCTAATCAAGACTAAATGCATGTAAATCAAACACACTTGCACACTAGCACCCTTAGGATAATCCCACTATGTTGCCTTTCGGAAAATAGTCATGTCCCTCGAATATGGGCATTTTAGAAAAGATCCTCGATAAAAGATCATAGTCCCTTGATGACCCTCAATGTTGCCTTCGGTAAACGATCTAGTCCCTAAATGACATTGCTAAAACATCCCATAGGTTGCCTTCCATGACTATACAAATGTCCCACCCTCGTTCCTTCACATCCAATGATGGGGCTTCTTACCAAATCAATGGTAAGATAGCAACATCTAAAGAAGGAGGAAAAGAACATCCAAGACCTTTTGAGTAGGTAGATTCGTTCCTAGTTGCTCGCTTGCTCACAAAAACGTTTTTATACACCAACACTTTCACTTTGAAACATTTTCGAGACAAACACTTCGTACACGTTCTTATAGAAACGAGAACCATTACAAAGACATTTTCAAAATACTTTCAAAACCCACACCACAAGCACACATTCAAACAAAAGCAAGTGATCTAGCAAGAAACTAAGAGCCCGTAGATAACTACGGATGAAAAGGGTGCTAATATCTTCCCTTTTCATAATCTACCCCCCGAACTCAGAAAACATCTCTAAAGGTCTTTCCTATTCTTTTCAGCCTTTCCTTAATGGATAAAAGAAAAGCCGGTGGCGACTCTTGCTATCCGCAACAAATGCGATCAAACACAAAACATCCAAGTCAATTCTCCCACCGCGTTACACCTACATCTACGTCTATGTCTATGTCTATGTCTATGTCTACACCTGTGCTCACAATACAAAATCAATGTTTAAAATTTTGCTAAAATGCTTTTTCACCGCATTGAAATCGAATTTAACAAAGCTACGACGACACAACATACAATGATAGGGGATTGGTAACTCTAAGTTTTTGTACAACAAAATTTTCCCTCCCATATTCCTCAATACATGTCAAGTGAGGTCCTCAAATTGCTCAAGGAAGTCCAAGAGTTGACCAGACAAACTCTCTCCTAAGGCAGTCTATCTCAAATTAGGGTTTCATTTTTCATCAAGATGCTTGAGTCCAAAGGATACCAAATGCTCACCATTGTACTAATATGTTCTCAAGATCATCCATGTTAAGTTTCAAGCCTTGCAAAGGAAATTTGCTCAGTCAATTGCTCAAAGGCCTGAAAATCGACTGTGTTAGGTCAAAAGTCAACTGTGGCCCACATATAGTCAAACTTCAAGATTTTTGGTCAACATCCTCATTTTGAAGTATCATTCATCATTTTATCAAGGGTTGATCATGATTCATCAAGGATTGCTCACAATTCATCAAAACCCAAAAGTTGCTAAATTAGGGTTTTGTAGGAAAAGTCAACTCAACTTTGACCAAGCATAACATTCTCATACTTTATCAGAAATGACCCATCCAAAGCTTATTTTGAAGAGGATGAAATTACCTACAATTCATCTTCATCTCCCAAGTTTAAAATATCCACTCACAAAAAGATATGAATTTTGACATTATAGGTCATTTTGAAAAGTCAACAAAAACACCTTTTGGGTCAAAGCTTCATACATTAACATGGAAGACTCAATTGAGATGAGACCAAAAGGGTTGCCTAGAGGACAACATAAGATTTCTAAAAAGTCCAAGAACACCCTTCTAGGGTCAAAATTAAGAGAGATCTGCATTGTCAAAGTTGACCTTTTTTGCAAAATTGCCAAAAGTCAAATGTGCTCAAATTTGCATTTTTTGCTAAATGGGCCCAACTTTTTATGCTTGCACTTTAATGATAACATAGTCCACTACCTATGGTACCCTCCATGCTTTATTTATTTACTTATTTAATTTTTTTAATATTTTTATTCATTTAAAATTCAAATAAAATCAAATAAATCTAAATAAATCATATATTGTGTTTTAGGGATGATTCTTGCATTGAAGGAAGATCTCATATGCTGTTAATTGAGAATTAATTCGTGCAAGGATGATTTGGTTGGAAAAAGATTGAATTTGATCAAAATTGGAAAGATATCATATGCCATGAAAGACCAAATCAAATCTTCATAATGAGCAAGATTGAGGTCGTTTTTGTTGACCTAACATATTGTATTACATATACAGAAGCAAGCCAAGGCATAAAAAGAGGTGGAACAATCATGAAAGAGGCAGACAAAATTTAAAAATTCAAGAGAAAGTGGTAATCCAATTTCCATCCTAGAGGCCAATCCAAGCCGTTCTAACATTGCCAACAGATTGCTGGACATCCCAGAAACATATCCCAATCAATTGCAAGCCTTTTCACGCCTGGAATTGTAAGTTATAGGTACCATGATTTGCTTCCAAACTCAAATTCGATTTCATTAATTTACTCATCCTATGCATGTTTTGATTATATATTCGTGTTCATCATTCAGTTTGCAAACTATTGGTACCATTTAATTGCATTTCTAACGCCTGTACAAGATATTGCCATAGCTAGGGTTTTACGTTCTTGTTTAGGGCTTTGCAGTATAGGCAAAATTGGGTTTGGATTTTGGTGCCATGACACTCGTGAGGATGAGACGAGTTGATTGGCACCTTTAAATTTCATTTATATTGCTTGTAGAGAGTTTTTGAAATACACATGTTTGTAGCTACAGCAAGACAACCGTAGGTAAAAGTGTTGTTACCTAAAATGAAGGTTGGGAGGAAGAAGATGGATGTGTGGCACCCCCTGGTTGGGTGATTTGAATTTCGCGCGTTTTGGTTTTCAGCATTTTGTTTTCATTATATTATAATTGATTTTTATTATATATACAAATAAGCATCATAGCTCAGTTGGCAATCGTGCAGGGGAAAAGTGCAGAGGACCTGGGTTCCATCCCCAGGTCCCAACCTTTATTACATATTTTTCTCCAACAGGCAATCTAGCGTGCTACGCATCAGGAGACTCACCATGTACCATCAGGATCTGGCCATCCAACTCATCAGCGCTCCAGATCCAATGCCTTAACGAGTACACTGGATTGAGCAAAGTCAAGCAGGCCTTAGCCACTTGGGCCCAACAATTCAGATAACATCCCCCATAATTGCTAATACAGGCCCATTATTCCTTCCTTTTTCTTTTAATTTATTTAAATCTTTCAATATTTATTTTTATTTTCTTTAATTCACAAACTAATTTATTTTTCAAAAAAGTCATAAAATCAATAATTCACAAAATTAGGATTAGTTTTTATTTATTTATCCAACTTAATTTAATTTAAGCTTAATTTAGGGAAATTGTAATTTGTTTTCAAAAATAAAATCAAATAGAAATTAGGTTAAACTTTTGATTTAATTTAATTTTGCTCTTTTTCTCAAATAAACAAAAATACAAAAATAGGCTTTTAGATGAATTAATTTATTTTTCTTAGTTTAAAATTAATTAGACTTAGGATTTTCCTTTAATTTAACAATTCCATTATTTTCTTAAAACATAACAAAAACTTTTTTTAATCAATCGCAATTAGGTTTAAGTCAAGGGTCAAAACCCTAGTTGTCTCGTATTCGATTCATCGCGCGCGTGTTATTATTTTTACGATATTGTTGTAATTGTTCATGGTTTGTAATAGTTTAATCTAGGGCTTTTATTTATCACTTTTTCCCGGGTTTTTGGCTATGTAATTAATCCCCTCCCCGAAGCCTTGTAATAGCGTAGATTTACTTTCTCGCATTTTAGTTCTCGCAAATATTTGACTGTTTAGATGTATGCTAATAGGATTGTATGACAAGAATGCATGACAAATTAATCCAGTTAGAAAACCCTAATGTGCAAAGACTAAATAATTTAAAATAGATCACTCACACATATCACTCTTAGGGTATACTCACACTTCGGTTGCCTTCGGTAAACGGTCATTAAGTATAGGGGGTCTTAGTGGTTCCCCTCCTGTCTAAAAAGATCAAACGTTGCCTCGGAAATGTTGCCTCAGAAATGTTGCCTCGAATATGATCTTAAGACTCTATGGTTATTACTAAGGTGTCCTAACATTGCTTTAGTGATCGTACGTCCCTTTCGAATTGACCCTTAAAAATCCAACGATGGTGCTACCTATTTCTCAATAGTAGGATAACATTGTCTAAAGGAAACGAGAATAGAAACGATCTTTTTTCAAGTAGGTAGATGCTAGTAGGTACTTGCTCAAATCAAAACTCTTCACACTTACACATTTTCAAAACAATTTTCAAAACAACTTCGTCACACCTTTGAGGACTGATACAAGGGTTATCACGAAGTCAAACTTTTTCAAAACAAAGCACATACACAAGCAATTTTAAAAGATGAGCAAGTACCTAAGAGCCCATGGAAAACCATGGATAGAAAGGGTGCTAACACCTTCCCTTTCTATAATCTACCCCCCGTACTCAGAATATCTTAAAAAAGGATTTTTTTTTCCTGTACTTTTTTCCTTTCCGGTTGGATGAAATAAAAGTCGGTGGCGACTCTTGCTTACCGCGACATTTTGCAAACGCAAAACGCAAACCAGCATCAAACAGTCGGTTCTGCCACCGTATCACAGAACTGGCGACTCTGCTGGGGAATTAATAAGTGGGGTATACCTTAGGATCTAGTTCATCATAATTTCTTCTCCTGTTTGTTTTGTTTGCTTTACTTTTAAGGGTTTTGCTTGGGGTTACTATATATCCTAACCTGGATCTGGGGGATACCTTTTAGCTAAGTAGCAATAGACTGTGAGAGAACTGTACAGCGTAGACCGATACGGTTGAAGCAGTGGCTACATTGGTGTGGCACTTTGGTTGGTAGCAGTATCCCTTGTGGAGAAACAAGGAGAATACAAGTCCGCCGTGTGGTGTCATTAAGAATCAACTGACCTTAGAACCTTTAATCGCCCAACTTGGCCATTAGAAAGTAGTGAGATATCCGGCCTCGGTCAAAAGCTGAGAAGTGGTTGATACTCGATGCTACACTCATTGAGACCATACTCTCGAGATAGTTCCAGCCACAAGAAAAGATTGCGTGAGCTGAAACCATGACCGATGGAGGATGATCAATGTTATTGAGATCCTCTAGAACCTGGTTACTTTTTCTAGGACAGGTTGAAACCAACTTAACTTCAAGAGGGTATTACCTTTGACCTCATGCAAACCTTAAACCTAAGGGCTTTATGTGATTTGTTTTTTCTTGCAATACCTGTTATTTGCTATACCTGTGTTTTATCATGACATCATGCATCATAACATAACATTCATGCTTCATTACACTAACCATTTCAAAGACCAAGGGAATTCATCTTTGTTCTGTTTTGCAGATCATGGCTTCCGTACGTAGAAAGACTATCCGAGTCAACTTTGTGGAGATACCATCCAAACTCAAAGAGCTAGTGTCAAGAATTTCTGAAACTTCTATGTTCATTAAGAGACATGGTCGACTTCTCATCCTGGTTACTTCAAACCCTGACAAACAGATGATGAGTGTAATTTTTCAGTTCTTCGATCCCGAGCATCACTGTTTCACTTTTCCGGATTATCAGTTGGTACCCACCTTGGAGGAATTCTCTCATCTATTGAGCATATCCTTTCTTGAACAGGTACCCCTCACAGGTATGGAAGAAGTTCCCAAGCCATAAGTCATTGCCTCAGCTTTGCATTTGAAATGGGCCAACGTGGTATCCAATTGGGAAACTCGAAGCAGAGTCGAGGGTTTTCTAGCCAAATTTCTGATAGACCAGGCTCATCTATTCTGGGATGATTTAGACTTTCAGGCTTTTAAAGATGTCTTGGCTCTTCTTATCTATGGTTTGGTTCTCTTCCCTAACCCGGATTCCTTTGTAGATGTGAATGCTATCAAGATTTTCCTTTCTCGCAATCCTGTGCCTACCTTGCTTGGAGATATCTTGCACGCTCTCTATACTCGTACCACAAGAAGAAGAGGGACTCTTATGTGCTGCATGCCATTGTTGTCGAGGTGGTTTATTTCTCACCTCCCTAAGTTTGTGCTGAAGAAAGAAGAAGGTTTGGGTTGGTCGCATAGAATAATGTCACTTGCTCATACATATATTATTTGGTGTTCCTAGGCTATGGAAGACGTTGCCGTTATTGACCGTTGTGGAGGGTATCCTAATGTCCCATTATTTGGTATCATAGGAGGTATACCTTACAATCCTTGTCTAGCTTTGCGACAATTTGGTCGTGCTCGAAGAGATGGTCCCCATAGGTTACTTCTCGAGGATATTGAATTCGACTATGAAGAGGATGTTAAAGGGCATCGCCGGAGGTTCATACGAGCTTAGGGAATGGTAAATAGATCATACCCCCATGAGTTGGGACCAAAGACTTCCCTTCCTATGCATCCTTACCTCCAATGGGTCCGAGCTCGGGCCCAGAAGCTTGTGATGCCTTATGCGGCAGTGTTACCAGTGATTGTGGAACCCACTACTGAAGACGACATTCCTTACACGGTTCTCTATCCTTACATGCCCACTGATCTTGGGGAGCTACAGAGGTCTTGGATTCAGCTGAAGAATAAGCGAGATACTTACAGGGAGCAGTTCCATGAGCAAGAGATGAAGGTTTTGAAGCTCACCAGGCAGCTCGAGGAGGAAAGAGTGCTTAATGATTACATCAGCACAAAGAGAAAGCATCCATGGGACTTTTGATTTTTGATTTTTTCTCCACTAAATAGTATCAAGTCAAATTTAAACTCCCTCGTTTATAACTTCTCACTTAATCACTACATGTTCTATATTTCTACCTAAGATTATCATAGGTATGAGATACTTCTCACCTCCATGACAATCAAAACCACAATTCAAACGAATTAGAAAACAAACTTCACAAACACACAACCACTATATACTTAGAATCTTAAGAGCGATTGACAACCAAGAAGTAGAAACACTTCAAAAACCATAACTCACTCTTTCTTAAAAGCTTATGAGTGATTCACAATTTCAACTTAACTAACAGTCCAACTCAAGTAACAAACAATACAAGAGTGGTTGAAAATTAACACAATCTAACTCTACTCTAGAGTGGATCAAGAATAACATATGAAGCCCTAATAATTGACACATTTATAGCTCTGACTCATACTTGATTTAGGTTAATAATCTTCTATTTATAACCTTTCTTTGGACTGGATTTGGGATTCTAAATCTCAACAATTTAGTTGCTGAAACTCTGCAGAATCTTCTGCATAAAAATAGATCTTCAATTATAACTTTCCTAAAATGTCTCCAACATTAGAAAGTAAGTATTCTTATTGAATTCAACTTGAATCTTCCAGACCTTAAAATCAACGCTGCATAGGATAGCATAATATTCCAAGAATATTCTACATCTGTTAAAACTTAAGCCAGTCCAAATGTCCAGCCTAACACAATCACGATGTCGAGTGATTCTGCATAGGATATCTTATCCGACATGTTGATTCATTTGATGAAACATATCAACTCAACATGTTTCTTCTCAAAATATTATAACATCCTTTTTAACAAGTTGCTGCCATATTTGTTCTACTAAAATTAATGCCAATCATAAAATCAGAGAACTAACACTTGTAAGCATATATACTTGGTTAAGTATTATTTTAACTTGGATTGTGTTAGTTTTAAGTTGATGTGTTTGCTTGTTAGAACAATACTTTGTTAAGTATTGATTTTAGCTTGAATCTTGTTTGGTTTAAGTTGATGTTGAACATTTGCTTGTAAGCTTGATATTGTCTTGTGTCTTTTGGTTAAATGCTTAAGATGTTGCTTGTTGCCTCTAGTTCATGTGTACTTGGTTAAGTATGTGCATGTTAATTTGGTTAAGTGTGATTTTCTTGATGTTTGGTTAAGTGTTTAAGATGCATGTTGGTGTTTACCTCTCATGTTTGAGTTCTTGGTTAAGTACTTGAGGTGTTTACTGGTTGTTACCTTTGTGATTGAATATTGTGATTGTCTTATTAGGTATTTTAGTTTCATCTTGGGTTACCTTTGCACATTGATGTGTTTGTTTACATGCTTGCCTTGTTTGATAACATGCTCCCTTAGGATCGCTTGATTCAATCTTGTTTAATATTTGAATTGAGATAGACCTTAGCATAGTTATCCAAGTATGATAACATAGTTAGGATTTCCCTTAAATCTTTAACTTTGGTACATCTTGTATGAAAACTATAGGATAGAGATTCCCTTGATACCTTAACCTTAAGTCTATGATACATGACAAACATTAGACTTATATTCCCTTAGTCCTTTTGTTTCTTCTTTGCATTTGCATACTCTTAATGAATAAAGATTTGAATCATATGTCATGAGCATTAAGTGGTAGAACAAGAATGAGGTGGGACATTCTGAACCTTGTTCTTTCTTTCATCCATAGTCTTTAGTAAGATTCAATTCACAAACATTTTCACAAATAAGTGGAGAAATAGTAGATGCCCTTGCATTAGGAGTCAATTTCTACTGTCCCAACATAACACACAACAAATTCAAATTCCTTTTGCCTTAGGGTCCTTTTCTTTTGAAAATCTTTCAAAAAGGACTTTTTCCATAAAAAAACATCCAACAAACCAAATTTTTTTAGAAGTGTTAGTTCTCTTATTTTATGATAGCCATTATGTTTTGTAAAACTAATATAGCAGCAATATGTTAAATAGGATATATTACTTTGCTAAGAAGAACATGTTGAGCAAGAAGTCCTATTTTATGTTGAGACATGTTGAGATGAGAAGTTCTCATCAGCTGGAGCAACATGTCAGATAAGATGTCCTATGCAGAGTCATTCGACATTGCACATGTGTTGAGCTGAACAATTGGATTCTGTTATGATTTAATAGATCACTGGTGAAGGAAAGACTTTTTACATCTGGCCAAAAGTACATTTTACATCGGGTCTGGGTCCAATGTAAATCCAAGGGATGTAGTAAATCAAAAACATTTTACATCGGGAAATAACCCAATATGAAAAATTCGCATACCATATCGGTTGAATTATAGGTCTCACGTGAAAAAAATACAATTAAAAAAAAGATATGCAACTAACTGGCCCGATGTAATATATGAGTTCTACCCTAAAATTTTCCCTCCCATTATATTCAAGGCATGCGCATTGAGGTCCCCAATTTCTTAAGGTTGACCAAGAATTGACTAGACAAATTCTCCTCCTAAGCAATGGATTTCCATCTAGGCATTCATTTCTCACAAAGAATTTTGGTTTGGAAAAGCTTCAAATGATTTCCATGGCACCCTATACGTTTTAGCATAATGGTATAGCTGAAAGAAAGAAAAGAAGTGTACGGAACATGACAAGGTGTATGTCGAAAGCTAAGAATATGTATAAGAGATTTTGGGCTGAAGCAGCTTCAACAGCAGTATGCATTCTAATTAGATGCCCAATGAAGTAGTGTTAGCTGGGAATTTCGATTACACAAGTTTTGAATAATTGACACTATGATCGAAGAAAGAATAGTTCGAAAGAAAGTGTGGGGAGGCTTTTAAGAAGTCTTTCGATTGATGAAGAGCTAGTAAAGAGCTTCACTACGTTGAACCGTTATCGAAGGGTTCATTTTCGAACTATTGAAATATAAGTTATTTGAAGCATTACAAGGAAAGACATTTCGACTGTCATGTTGATTGAATTGGCGCTTCGAAAAGAAGAAGATTTTTAACTCAAAAGCTTTGAAGAAACACGTGGAAGTCTAATGGTTCGAAGGACATGCAACCTTCGAACGTGGCGTGATTTCATAGAATGACTTAGGGTCAAATCAGCCAAATATAAGTCATCTTTGAGTTTTTGGATCAATGTGTTCCATGCATGTCCCTGAATAGGCGAGGAAGGAGTTGGATGATCTAAGTGAAGTCTTGGTGCTCATAGGTTATCATTTGATTGGTGCATACAAGCTGTATTCACAAATCAAAGATAAACTAGTGATCAGTAAAGATGGTCTTGTAGACGAAAGCAAAGGGTGGGGTTGGAGTTGAAGTTCAGTTCGACAAGAAGATGAACATAACGAAGATTCGACACTGTCACAAGTGTCATAACTTTGTTCGAAGATCGAAAAGAACATAACGGAGCTTCAACAAGTCAAAATGAAGAGGTGATACTTCGATTGGTCGAATTGAAGGAAAGGAGATCGAAAAGAAAAAAACGAAGCTTCGACAAGTCAAGATGAAGAGGTGATACTTAGATTGGTAGAATCGAAGGAAAGGAAATCGAAAGGAACAAGAACTGAGTTCAACTAGGCTGATTGGACATGAGGGGTTTCCATATCACACAATCAATGCAGATGGTGACTAAGTCGAAGAAGCCATGATGATGAAGCCTTGAGCAATTCGAATTGGAACTCAGAGCCATCGAAAGGAACAAAGCATGGGAGCTTGTCTAAAGAATTAATTGATGTGAAATGGAGATGCAAGTTGAAACGAAAACCTAATGGGATGAAGCTTGTTGGGCTTGGACTAATTAGCTCAAAGCCCAAATTCGAGCAAGACACCAACCATAACATGTCTAGGTTCATTATGTTTGAAGAATGGCAAGAAAATTATCAAAATGGCAACTTTTCAAATCTTTCGATTTTGCTTTCAAAGCCATTATTAATGGCTGATTCATGCCATATTTGTTCACCACCACACCCCTATATAAATACAAGACCAAATCAGAAGCAAGAGACAAGAAATGGCCTCAAAGAGCCACACACACACATTGCCTATCAAAAGCTCCATGAAAAAATCATCAAAGTTGTGAAACTCCCAAAATCCTTCCTCCCTCCTAACTAAAACCCCATACCGTGTTTCCAGGATTCACGCAAACGCATACCAACCCTTGCACAAGCCATCCCACGCTCATAACTACAGTTCGAGGCACCTCCGTTTGGTAAAAATTTTCTAATCTCAAACTCATTCAATCTCTAATTTAAACTTATTTTGATTGCATATTCATGTCATTATTGTTGTTTATGAATGATTTAACGTAATACATGTAATTTGCAGTTCCTAAATGACAAGATACCATTGTTAGGGACTTCGAAACTAATTGCTTTTGAAATTCATGGTACAGGCTGTTTCAGGCCAAAACAACCCAGATTCAGACTCAGGGGGTTCGAATTAAGGGGAAGGACCTCGGTTCGACACCCAGGTCATGCATTTTGTTTTTTCTAACAATTGTATTCCAGATCCCTTGCTTCCAAGTCTAACGTGCACACCATGCACCATGTGTTCAACACCAGTAGATCCCATCAATCCAGATCCAGTACCTTCAACATGCAGTCCATCATGCACTTTCGACAACCTCCCTCATTGGATCGAAAGGAAACCTGGGCCTCTTCCTGATTTGGTCCAGCGAATTCCAAATCGTATACCCCCTGTTTACTTTTGCTACTAGGCCCATCTTTATTTTCTTGTTTTATTCATTTTATTTATCTCTTTTAATTCTTTTTTATTTTAATCAATAAACAAATATAAAAAACACATAGAAATAGATTTAGGATTTTTCATAATTAAATTTTAATTTTGGTAAATTAATTAACTAATCACTTTAACTTTTTTAAAAATAGAACTTAGGTTTAATTTCATTTTAATTCATTTTTCTTTTCATAACGAAAATACCAAAAAAACAGAATTGATTTCTTTTCTTTAAATTTCATGTTTCTTTAATAATTAACCTTTTTTCTTTTAATATAGATCTAGATCAATTTTTTTAACTTAAAACATTTTCATAAATTAAAACAAAAAAAAAAACAAAAGATTTTTCTCTTAGGATTTTTTAGACGCCCTTTCAATTCGTGCGTGTTATTACCTTTCGCATTCTATTTTTTTATACTATTGTAACTTCCTACTGGATGTAATAGAATAACTAGGACTTTTACTTTTTTCTGCTTTATTCCCCGTTTTGGACATGTAATTAATCCCCCTCCCCGAAGCCTTGTAATGGTTTAGGATTTATATTTCCTCACTTTTAATTTCTGCAAACTATGAACTGTTAGATGTATGCATAATAGGATTATATGGCAAGAATAACAAACAAACGCTAGCAAACTTAACACAAGACAAAAATAACTGAATACAACACACTCTCACATATACACCTCTAGGGTATCCCACTTTGGTTTCCTTCGGAAAAAATAGTCACAACTCTCAAAACGTGAGAGATTTTAGTGGCTACCCTCCGGTTTAAAGATCCTAAGTCCCTCGATGACCCTTTCGATGTTGCCTCGGTAAAATGATCTCAAAACCCTAGGGTAGTTACTAAAGTTTCTTGCCCAATTGCCTTTGTGACTGTATAAACGTCCCTTCAAATGTCCCTCAAACATCCAACGACTAGGGCTACCTACTCACTAATAGTAGGATGGCACTGTCTAAAGGAAAAGAGGAAAATAACAACCCTTTCGAGTAAAAAGTAGATAGTTCCTAGATGCTATGCTCAAAAACTTTTTCACATCTCACACTTTCAAAAACATTTTTCAAAATGCTTTATAAATACTCTTGAGGACTGATACAAGAGTTATCATAAAGCAAGTTGCCTTACTATTGGAATTTCAAATACTTTTCAAACACACAAAGCACAGGGTATTTCAAAATAAGTTATGCATCTAAGAGCCAATAGATAACTACGGATAGAAAGGGTGCTAACACCTTCACTTTCCATAATCTACCCCCCTTACTCAGAAAATTCTCGAAAGGTCTTTTTCTATTATTTTCACCCTTTCCTTCATTGGATAAAAGAAAAGTCGATGGCGACTCTTGCTTACCGTAAAATTTAGAAATACAAACGTAAAACCAGTACAACAGTCGGTTCTGACACCGTATTACAGAACTGACGACTCTGCTAGGGAAATAAAATAAAAAGTGGGGTTACCTTAGAGTTTAGTTCATTCTTTATTTGCTTTACATTGTGTGTTTTGTATGCTTTATCTTTGAGGGCTTGTTTTGGTTGTTACTAAAAGATCCTACACCCAGATCTAGGGCACCTTTTAGGTAAGCAGCAATAGATCATGGAGAATGTACGGCGTAGACCGATATGTTTGAAGTGATGCCTGTATTAGTGCGAAACATTTGTTGGTACCGGTATCCCTTGTGTTAAATCGAGGAGAATACAGGGCCGCTGTATGGTGTCATAAAGCACTAACGGACCTTAGAACCTTAGTTGAACAAACTTGGTCATTAGAAAGTAGTGAGATAGTCAGCCTCGATATAAAGTTGAGGATTGGTTGATACTCGATACTACACTCATTAAGATCGGACTTTCGGGATATTTCGGCCGCGAGAAAAGATCACCTGAGCTGAAACAGTGCATGATAAAGAAAGATCAGTGATATTGAGACTCCTTAGAACCCAGTTACTATTACTAGGACAGGTTGAGCCAACTAAAACTTCAAGAGGGTACTTACCTACAAACTCCATGCAAGCCTGAACCTAAGGCTACTTGTGTGACTTGTTTGCTTTTATTATCTAACAACTTGAACTCCCTGCAGGGTTTTGTTTATTATCTAACAATGTGAGTTCACTTTGGACTTGTTTGTAGTCATTATTCAATAACCTGGACTTCTTGCAAAACTCACTTGTCTTCATCATCTTACACTTTTGCTTGGTGCATAACACACACATCATGACATCATGCCATAACATTTCCTTAACCATTTCAAAGATCCCAAGGGTCTGTGATGCAGGCTATGATGAAACAGAGTCTTGCAAGGGGCAAGGGGATTTAATTTCCTCTAGCCAATACCGTCAAAAGACCAAAGCGTGATAACTTGAGTCAGAGGCTATGACCCACTCGACATGGTGAGCTTGATTCTCGTAGAAGGACCTTCAACGATACGAATTTCTACAATCAAAGCTGCAGTCGAATTCTAACAGCTTATTGTGTTTACCCCACGAGATCCTTGAAAACATTGCATGCATGTCATTTCATAACAGATCTTCCAGTACATGTTTCTCATTTTCTCATTGTTTATTTCAGCAAGGAAAATGGCTCTCAAACAGAACGACAGAGATCTCCAAACTCAAGATGCTCAGTTCAAGGAAATGTTCCTAAATTTATCCAAGGGGCAAGAAGAATTGAAAGAACTCCTCGCTAGGAACCTGACCAAGAAAAATCCTGACAACAACAAGGATGGCCAGTTGGAACAACTGCAAGCTGAGATGGAAGGGATGAGAATCCAGATGAATAGTAAGATGACTCTTATCCGAAGTTTAGCTCGGGAACAAGAAGAGTTGAGGATTCTCATTAGCAAGCTTCATCAAGACAGATACGACCGTCTGGGGCAAACTGCTAGAATCTGGGGCCTAGTAAATGATCAACCTCTCTTGGAAGATATGGAATTGGGTGACATTAGGGATGTCAATGGGGCAGGGCGGGGCCGGGGGGACACTTCCCCATCTTTTTCCCCGCCATCAAATTCATTCCCCGTCCCCGTCCCCGATCTCCGTCACGGGGGAATTTCTATCCCCATCCCCGTTCCCCGCGGATCCCCGTTCCCCGCGGGGATCCCCATAGATCCTACATTTATTCATTAATATTTTATTTTTTTAAAATGTTTATATTTTCTATAAAAATAAAAAGCACAAAGAATTCACATATTTATTATATTTAAAAGGAGATAAAAATGAGTAATTTTTTGATTATTTTATATTTTTTTAATATGCAAATGATTTGATAACTCTAAAATTTCTAAACAATTTAATTTAAATTTAATCAAAATAATCAACTTTTCCTATAAGCAATTACATGAACAGGTTTATGAGAATCAAGGAGAAACAATCTACTTTTTTCTATAAACAATAATATAAACAGATTTATGAGAATCAAAGAGAAATAATCTATTTTTTCCTATAAATAATTACATGAACAAATTTATGAAAATCAAACCTTATTGATGAAATTGTAAGAGCTGTGAATAATGGAAGCACACCAAATAGAGAAGATGGAATTGGAAGAGGAAGATGAATGGAGATTTGACTGGAGAAGAAAAAAAGGAGTCTAACGTGTGAGACTCTAAATGTCTGGCAGAAGAAAATGAAACGCTTCAACTTTTTTAGGGTCTAATATTTACATTTCTCTCTCTTAATAAATACATGAATATTTATTTATTTATTTTTATAAATAAACATAAAGGAAATGACTAAAAAACCTAATCTAAAATATATATATTAAATTAACTATATTAAAATAATAGGCGGGGCGGGGTCCCCGCGGGGCGGGGGGTGTATTCCCCGTCCCCGTCCCCGAAATGCTCTCGGGGGAATTTTTCTCCCCATCCCCGCCCCCACGGGGGAAAATTCCCCATCTTTGGGGCCCCGAACGGGGCGTTCCCCGCGGTGATCCCCATTAACAGGTCCAAACTGACATCCCTAGGTGACATGTTCATGCGGGAGCACGTCAAAATTAAACTCAGGAGCGGTGAAATTCAAAGGAATGCATCTTCAAGTACTCAGAAGAGACCATACCATGGAAAGAAGGACTCCAGTATTGTGTACAACCAGAAGGGCCACAATAAGAGTGACCTCAACTAATCTATGGGGGCAGTGTTAACTTCTAATCCTGCACCGATTCAACAACAATGGGTCAATAGGCGTAGGACAAAGTTTCAAGAAATGTAGTTTACTAAGATTAATATGCCTTTATCTCAGGCGCTGCAACACTTGCTGAAAGCTGAACTCATCTCTCTGCAGGATCCTCCTGCAAATACCAACACTGCCTCTCCAAAGTATAATCCTAATGCGAGGTGCACTTATCATTCGAACAGTCTGGGGCACGACACTGACGATTGTTGGTCTCTGAAGAACAAGATTCAGGACCTGATTGACGAAGGAGTGCTGGAGTTCACACAAGATGGTCAAACTGAATTATTCTTCCATCCCTCAAAGAAACACCATATGAAGTGACTAGTTCAGACAAAGAGGCTTTTTGTTCATTAGAATTTTCAAGTTGTAATTTTCTTTTGATTGTTTGAACACTTATTTCATGTCAAACTTTGTTATTCCATTAATGAATTGCATATGTTTGTCTTGAATTAGTCCATTCGTTTTCACTATACTTAAGCTATGCTCTTACTTCCTTTTTGTGATATTCGACTCTTGATTAAAAGTTGTAAGCCTTTAGAGGGAGGATGACAAAAAAGATACCATAATCTCTATAGTATGATTTTGAACAGACCTGGCTGACGATATACATGCGTTGTTTCAAATCCTAAATAGTGGAGTTATAAGGAAGATAATCCCTAGTCAACCCCTTTGAGCCTAAGAAGTATGAGTTTTCTTTTTCATGCAAATTGAAACCTTTAATCATAACCTGGGGCAGGGTAGTTTCTCAGTTAATTCAAGGGTGCATTCAATCGTAAGCTTTCCCTTTGTACACGATGAATAGTGTCGAAGATGCTCTTCTAAAGATGGTGATGGTTCCACATAATCATTAAAACAGACAGTCATTATCTCTCAAAAGAAAAGCCTGCTAAGTCAAAACCTATGAAGGAGACTTAAGAAAAAAATTGGGGCATCCCGCTGACTGTAATCACAAAAGAAACAGTTCAAGAAAAAATGCAGGGGTAATAAAATAAATAAATAAAAAAGAGGTCGCTACAAATCCTCAACAAAAAGAAAAGGTTACAAAACTGACTGCCTTCTCAAATAAACTTTCAGTATCCGAACCATCATCGGAATATCAGGGCCAAGATTCCAGAACTCAATAGGGATCTAAACACACAGTTAACTAAGTATAGGACTGAAGAACATCACGAAGAACAGGTTAGGTACAAACAAATTTTGAGCCTTTATCCTTTGTTTCTTAAACCGTGAACCAGGCCACGTTACGACCCATAAAAGTCCTAACTGAAGCATGGGTTAGTTCGAAAGCATATTGTTACAAAAAGGTACCCTGACTCCTGTAAGGCTTGCCACAAAAATCACCAAGTAGTCTACGGAGTTTCCTTTCCCATACAGAACTTCATAAAATTCCCAAGTGGTTTGTGGAGTTTCCTTTCCCCAATAGAGTTTATTTCTCTAGCAACGAAAATCCATCTCCGAACAATTTAACTTTAACAAATATTGAAGAATCACATTCTTCATCTCCAGCAGCAGTCAGGGATTTATCTTCTCTTAGTACAATGACACCATAAAGAGCAACTGATACGCTCACATATTACAGTCATACAACATTTAGAATACCTCGTAGCATATGGATAACTGAAATGCATATAACATTCTCATTTATTTTCAGAGCATCATGCAATTTATACATCATGACATCACATGAAAATGACTTTACCTTTTCAGGTTGAATTCATAAACAGATGAATACTATCAACTTATGCATAGCAGGTCAAACATTAATGCCAGAAACCAGACGGGGAAAATATCTACACGACCAAGTGGTATGAACTCCCGGAGCAGGACGAGTTTACAAGTAAATACAGCAGGCCACTGATTAATGCCCGATACCAAACGGGGAAATATCTATGTGACTAGCCAAAAATAATGTTCCAGATTAATTCCTGATACCAGACAGGGCAATTATCTGTGAATTACTGATTGTAGATCAATTCCTGAAACAAGATGGGGCGACTATCTACAAGACCAGGTTAGAGATTAATTCTTGAAACCAGATAGGGCAACTATCTCAACGACCAAAAAAAGTAGATTCCAGATTAATTCCTGAAATCAGACAGGGCAACTATCTGTGAATGAATGATTGTAGATCAATTCCCGAAACAAGATGGGGCGACTATCTACAAGACCAGGTTAGAGATTAATTCCTGAAACCAGACAGGGCAACTATCTCAACGACCAATAAAAGTAGATTCCAGATTAATTCTTGAAACCAGACAGGGAAACTATTTGTGAACGACTGATTGTAGATCAATTTCTGAAACAAGACGGAGCGACTATCTACAAGATCGGGTTAGAGATTAATTCCTGAAACCAGACAGGGCAACTATCTCAACAACTAGAAAGATAAGATTCCAGATTAATTCCTGAAACCAGACAGGGCAACTATCTATGAACGACTGATTATAGATCAATTCCCGAAACAAGATGAGGCGACTATCTACAAGACCAGGTTAGAGATTAATTCCTGAAACTAGACAGGGCAACTATCTCAACGACCAATAAAAGCAAGTTCTATATTAATTCCTGAAACCAGACAGGGCAACTATCTGTGAACGACTGATTGTAGATCAATTCCTGGAACAAGACGGGACGACTATCTACAAGACCAGGTTAGAGATTAATTCCTGAAACCAGACAGGGCAACTATCTTAACGACCAACAAAAGAAAGTTCTAGATTAATTCCTAAAACCAAACATGGAAACTATATGTGAACGACTGATTATAGATAATTCCCGAAACAAGATGGGGCGACTATCTACAACACCAGGTTAGAGATTAATTCCTAAAACCAGACAGGGCAGCTAACTCAACGAACAACAATAGAATGTTCCAGATTAATTCCTGAAACCAGACAGGGCAACTATCTATGAATGACTGATTATAGATCAATTCCTGAAACAAGACGAGGCGACTATCTACAAGACCATGTTAGAGATTAATTCCTAAAACCAGACAGGGAAACTATATCAACGACCAATAAAAGAAAGTTCCAGATTAATTCTTGAAACAGGACAGGGCAACTATTTGTGAACAACTGATTGTAGATCAATTCCCGAAACAAGACGGGGAGACTATCTACAAGACCAGGTTAGAGATTAATTCCTGAAACCAGACAGGGCAACTATCTCAATGACCAGCAAAATCAAGTTCCAAATTAATTCCTGAAACCAGACAGGGCAACTATCTATGAACGACTGATTGTATATCAATTCCCGAACAAGATGGGGCGACTATCTACAAGACCAGTTTAGAGACTAATTCCTGAAACCAAATAGGGAAAATATCTCAACAACCAACAAAATCAAATTCCAGATTTATTCTTGAAACCAGACAGCGCAACTATCTGTGAACAATTGACTGGATTAATTCCCGAAACAAGACGGGGCGACTATCTACAAGACCAGGTTAGAGAATAATTCCTAAAGCTAGACAGGGTAAATATCTCAACAAAAGTAGGTGTTGTACCCCAAAATTTTCTCTCTCACTTTCCTCAATACATACTGTTGTACCCCAAAATTTTCCCTCTCACTTCTCAAGAGTTTTCTCACAAGATCTCCCTTGACTCAAAACTGAATTAGGGTTTGATCAGCTCAAGACACCTCCTTAAGCACCGATGACCAAAATTAGGGTTTGAGTTTGCACAAGGATTTTTGGATTTCCAATGCCCCATATGATTTCCATGGATCATTGTGGACCCCCAAGATTACTCATGTCAAGTCTCAAGCCTTGAATCACACTTTTGCTCAGTCAATTGAGCAGTTGACCTAAAAATCAATTGTATTAGGGAAAAAGTCAACCATGGCCAATTTACAGTCAAACTTCATAATTTTTGATCCACATCAACATTTCAAACTCATAGTTATCATTTGATCAAGTTTGGACCATAATTCCTCAAGAAATTTGATCAAATCTCCAAAAGGGCAAAATGGTCAAAATTAGGGTTTTGACTGGGAAAGGGCAATTTCTGAATTTTGACATAGAAAATGATCAATTGGTTTAAGGCATGATATCAAGAGTCCAATTGCATCATTTTACCTAATAAAATGGTTCAAAACATTGCAAGTCCATTGGATTGACAGATGGATTTTGCAATCAACTGATCAAAAGTCAACTGTATACTGAAAAGTCAAACTTTGACTTTTTGGTCAAATTCAAGTGCCAAAGATCATAATTCATCAAAAAATGTCAAAATATGAAACTTATTCATCAAGAAATCAAAAAAGTCAAGATTTCATTTTGAAAAGTCAAAATTTCTAAACTTAGAAATTTTTCTAAGTGTTGGAAATTTCATGTTTTCTCATAACTTTGAGCAAAATTTTCACCATGACGCAAGATGATTCAAGAGAAACTTCCAACATGAAATTTGTAGATCTCCATGATATCTACAACATTTATTTACACAACTTCTCCTAAATATTCTTGGATTTCAAGTTATAAATTCATGAAGTCATGACATTTTAATTTAACACTTAGAGAAATTTTCAGCAGTTTTGGTCAAGTTTTTATCCCAACTTCTTGGCCAATTTTCATCAAGTTCCAGTTTCATTTAACAAAAGTGGTCAACATGAAAGTTGTAGAGGGTGTTTCAAGCTTTCCAAAACATCCAAGAGCATTAATTTATCATATTTGATCTAGGAGATTCAAGAGCATGAAGTTGAGCATCCATTATTAAGTTGCAAGTCATTTTAGTGAAGAACACATAACAAAACTCTTATGATTTGCTGCATAATCTTATGTTGCATGCCTCCTTGCTTGAAAATCTCATCATAATTTAATGTTTACACAAGAGCTTAAACTATTACACAAGTGTTTAAACCATTGTCCAAAAGATCTTTCCATTTATGGCATAAAGGCACCATTGCTATTCTTGAAAAGCAAGCTTTTTGTACAAAGTTTGTCTTGAGCCCATACCTTGCTTGTTGTTGATCATACTCCACCATAAATCATGGGAAGTAGCTCCTCTATACCATCAATTTTGGTACTTCACCTTGGGACTATGGAGTACTTGACATAGTTTGATCTTTGTAATCCAACCAAACCATAACATGCTGTCTTGCAAACCTAGTCAGCTCATATGCACAAACCTCCTGCCTATAAATAGAAGAAGCATTTGCAAGACAAAGAGGTTAAAAAAATATAGAGAAAAGCCAGAATTTTTATTGGTAAACCCTTAAAATCTCATATTCACAAAAGCCATAACAGTCCACAAAACTTCCACTCTTGAGTTTTAAAGTCCAAACCTTTGAACCTCTCATACCTTGCAAATCCTGTCCAATCATCTAAACACTCTATATAAATCGTATAGAAATTGTTCAAACACTAGAAAAACTTATGTAACATCACTATCATTACTTCCCAAGTTCAACAACAACCCATACAGCAGCTCAAACTCAAAGCACACATTTCAGTTTCAAGGTAAGTTTTCTTGATTTTAAACTCTTCATACAAGCATCATTAATGGTTCGTTTGTGAAGATAAAATGTAGATATCATTGCCTTAAATCTAACCATATGCTTGCTTTTCATTTTCACTAACCATGTGTTGAGAATTGACTTTTACATGTAGCAAAACAGTGATAAAAAAAACAACAGTTATGCGTCGACATGAAATGCTATGAGTCGACACATATTATGTCCAAAATAGGTTATGAGCCGATGCAAACAATTATGCATCGATATGAAATGTTGCATGAGCCGATACGAAATGCAAATGCATCGACTCATACTAAGTTAATTTTCATTTTTCAGCAGCAAGGAAGTTTTCGTATCAATACGTAATGGCATGCGTCAATACATAAACTGTTTTCGTATCAATACGTAATGTCATGCGTCAATACATAAATTGTTTTCCTATTAATACGTAATGGCATGCGTCAATGCATAATTTGTTTTCGTATCAATACATAATGACATGCGTCAATACGTAAAATTTTCGTATCAATACATAAGTGTATGTGTCAATACATAAAATATTTCAAAACAATTTTCTTATTTATTTATTTATTTATTTTTGTACATTATTTATTCATTCAATATGGTTGTAATAGTAAATTAGGATTTATATGCTTTCATCCCCCCATTTGTAAATTTGTATCCCCATCCCCCAAATGATGTAATATCGTAGGATTTTAATTTCCGCAACTTATCGCTTTAATATAATTGTTAGTAATTAGGGTATGTATGGAAAGATAAAATCAACAAGTAGAAAACCCTAATACAAGACAAAACAAGCATGAAAATCAATACACTTGCACACAAGCACCCCTAGGGTAAAATCCACTTGGTTTCCTTATAAATGGCCATATTACGCATGTGAGGTATCTTAACAAAAACAAGCAAAAATACAAGATCATAGTCCCTCGATAACGCTATCTAAGTTGCCTTTAAAAATGATCTTAATCCCTAAAGAAAAATGCTAAGATGCCTTACAAAATTTCTAATCATGGTTATACGATGACCCACGCCCGTCCCATTTACATCCAAAGACAGGGTTACTTACCAAATCAATGGTAAGATAACAATGTCAAAGGAAAGAAGAAATGAACATGAAAGACTTTTGAGTAGGTATAATTCTCCCAGTTACTCGCTCCATTTCAAAACCAAACATCCTTGTTGTTGCACCCCAAAATTTGCCCTCCCATATTCTTCAAGATTTGGCAAGATCAAGCTTCAAATGGGTTAAGGATTGCACAGTTCAAACACCCTCCTAACACAGTCAAAATTAGGGTTTTGGTTCTTACAAGGAAGTTGAGGTTTCCAAGGGTCCAATCAAGTCCCATATGCCTATATACATTGTCAAACATCCATATGTCAAGTTTCAAGACTCACATCATCAAGTTGCACAGTCAAAAGCCCTAATTGCTTCACAGTCAACTGCAGGGGTAAAATGGTCATTTGACAGTCAAAAGTCAAATTTTTTGGTCAACATCTTATTTTGAAGCCACAATCATCATTTGATCAAGTCTTGATCATGATTCCACAAGCATGGCTCAAAAAGTCTCAAGAATCAAAAGTTTCTATTTTTGGACAGCTGAAATGTCAACTGTAACTTGACCAGGGCATAACTTTTTCATGGTTCATAATAAAAATCCCATCCAATGCTCATTTTGAAGGGGATGACATTTCCTACAACTCATCTTCACACTCCAAGTCCAAGAAATGCTCTCACAAAAAGTTATCAATTTCTACATTATAGGTCATTTTCAAAAGTCAACAAAAAGGCACTTTAGGTCAAAGACCATCACTTGAGATTGGTAAATCAAAATGACATGGGACCAAAGGAATTGGTTGTAGGACTTCAAGACCTTTCCAAAATGTCCAAGAACATGTTCATAGCTTCAAAATTGAGCAAGATATGCATTGGAGAAGTTGGGAAATTTTTGGGAACTTTCAAAAGTCAACTTTGCCTAAAACACTTCATTTTTGCTAATGGGCCTCAAATTCCTTCTTGAATCTTTACCCAAGGCTTATGCACGACCCATTAAGATTAATTTGATTTATTTTCTCATTTTTAATTAATTAATTGAATTTTTATTAATATTAATTCATTTAATTAATTTTAATTGTAGGAAAATTCAAAAGATATGATTTTTAAATCTTTTGTGATGCAAATAAGACTAGGGCAAGCTGGCAATTCGTGTGCACCTCAAAGACATCAAAATCTCCATGATTGGCAAGGTTTTATAAAAGAAAAAGATTGAAAAATATTTGATTGGCAATCACATAATGAAACTTGAATACAATGGATTTATGGGCCTAAAGATGACCTAATTCTCTTCACATACAAATGCTGAAGCAAACCCCATTCCTAAGAACGTACAAGCTGCTGTGAAACCATAGAATAAAATTCCAAAAAATCAAGAAAAAGTGTGAAACTGAATTCTCACTTGCAGCATAATTCAAGCCCTTTTCTTGTTTCCATCACGTTACTGACATTGCCAGGAACCTGTTGCCATCAAGAACAAGCCCTAACACTCCACGAATCGTTCACAACAAGTCCCACGGTTTGGCTTATTTTCCAAAATTGCATATTATTATTCATGCGCTTTTATTCTATTTTTTGGGTTGATTTGTGTTAATAGGAACCTCCTGAAGTTGTTGGTATAATTCAATTTGATTGTAGCATTCTGAATCGAAAACCACCATTGAAGAACCTTAGGGTTTCGAAGCTTGGATTTTGGGGTTTTTTACATACTGAAAAATTGGACCTTGAAACGTGCATGGTTGAATTCGTCAAGGCCAGACGAATTCAACCCAATCATTGCGCCCTGTTTATATAACCTGCAACGCTAATCACTATTTTTCTCTTTTCCAGTTTGTGGGGGTTTAAAACCCCCGCTATCTGTTTGATATTTCTGCAGGTGAAACGAAGAAGGAGATGGCGTGTTGACGTGTGGTTGGTGGATTCAAATCTACGCGCGTTTTTCATTGTTTCCAACATGGTTATTATTTTGCATATATTATATTTGTTACTCATTATGTTTACAAACGCAACGTGATGATGGAGTGGCTGGAGACGTGGCTTGCAATCGTTGGGACCTGGGTTCGATTCCCAGGTCCCCCATATCATTGTTAATATTTTTCCTAACATGTTCCAATGTAGCGCATGTCCATTAGTCCACCATAAACCTCAGCGCTCCACATGCCAAGTGGCCATGATCAACAATCTGAAGGCCAAGAAAGGAGGACTATCATGCACCCCAGTCAACCAGTAAGCGCCTGATCAAGAAAGTCAACAAGGGGCTTGGTGTTCTTGGGCCAGAATTTCACAAATTCACCTCCATATGGGTCAACATACCCCCTTGGTTTGCTATTTTTTTGTTTTATTTTCTTTTCTTCTAATTCTTTTAATTATTTAATTATTATTATTAATTCATAACCAAATTAATTTTTCATGATAAATCCAGAAATCAAAAATTGTAAATATATTTTATTATTTATTAAATTCACTAATAATTATTTTTGTAAATAAATACTAACCATTAATTTAGTTTAATTTAGGCTTAATTTTAATCTTTTTCTCAATAAATAAAAATCATGTAGAATTAGGGTTTGACAATTTTCATTCATATTTTCTTAATTATCATTATTATTATTTATTAATTACTATTATTTTTGTAAATAAAAATGTAAATTAATTAATTTAGTTAATTAGGTTAACTTTGACATTTTTTATTAATAATTAAAATAAACTTAGAACTAGGTTTTCTTTTGACTTATTAGCTTCTTTATTTTTATTTTTTATTAAAATATTAAAAAACATAAAAAAATATTTTTCTTGTAAATAATTAAATAATTAGATTTAGGTTTAATTTTAATTTAATACAAAAGGACAAAAAACTCATAATTTTCTCAAGGGTCAAAAACCCTAGGACGTTCCAATTTAATTTCTATTCGCGCGTTATTTTTATATTTTGATTATTATGTAACTGCTTCAAGAATGTAATAGTAATTAGGTTTATTGCTTTCTTTACTTTCCGCACTTTATCAAAACGGGTCTTTGTTTTTTGGCAATGTATAGACCCGCGCCTTGTAATAGCGTAGCTTTACATTCCCGCACTTTAATTTTCCGCACTCCTAACTGTTAATAAGCATGAAAGACTGAATGACAAATTAAAAACAACTCGTAGCTCACAATTGCATGATCAAAGATAAACATAAACTGAATTGAACATACAAGCACATGCCACTTCTAGGGTACGCCTCACTCGTTGCCTCGAACGTGGTCGTCAAGTATAGGGTGTCTTAGAGGTCGCCCTCTTGTCTAAAGATCCAGTCGCCTCGAAACGGTTGCCTCGGATAAAAAGGATCTAGGACATTAGGGTTACTTCTAAGGTGTCCTACTATTGCTTCGGTGACCACAATGTCCCTAATAATCGAATTGACCCGAACACCTCCAACGGTGGTGCTACTTACCTCTCAATGGTTGGATGGCACTATCTTAAGGATTCTTACACAGCCTAATTCCTTAGGGTAGGTAGATGACTCATGGGTACTTGCTCTCTTCTAAAAATAAAAAAAAACCAAACATCTTTTCACACTGACACTTTCAAAAGTTTTTAAAACAAATTTTTCAAGCACTCTTGAGTACAGATACAAGAGTCACTTAGAAATCTTTCAAAAACGAAACTTTTTTCAAACCCACTCATATTTGAAAAGCAAACATCTTTTGAAAACATAAGAGCAAGTACCTAAGATCCCATGGATAACCATGGATAGAAAGGGTGCTAACACCTTCCCTTTCTATAAATCTACCTCCCGAACCGAGAGACATTCTCAATAAGGAATTTTGCTGTGCTTTTGTCCTTTCCATGTTGGAGAACATAAAAGACGGTGGCGACTCTTGCTTACCGCGACATACGCGATCCAGCTTTAAACAGTCAATTCTATTTCCACCGATCACAGAACTGGCGACTCTGCTGGGGATACTTAAAGTGAGGTGTACCTTAGGATTAGATCATACTTATGTTTTCAATTGCCTGTTTTGATTGCTTTAATATTGTGGGCCTGTTTTGGGAGTTCTATAGATCCTAACCCGGATTTGGGGGAAACCTTTTAGGTAGCAACAAACTGTGAGGGAACTGTGCGGGGTATACCGACACGGTTGAAGCAGTTGCTACATTGATGTGACACTTTGGTGAGTACCGGTAACCCTTAAGTCAAGTCAAGGAGAGTACGGGGCCGCCGCATGGTGTCGTGAAGCATCAACTGACCTTAGGAACCTTACTTGACCATCCTGGCCTCTTTAGGGGTAGTGAGATGACCGACTTTGGTGCAGTCCGAAGTTGGTTGATACTCGATACTACACTCATTGAGGGTTGTTTTCTTGGAATATTTTGATCGCCAGTTCAGTGGCTAAATCAAAACAATGAACATAGAAAACAACCCAATGACATTGAGATCCTTAGAACCCGGTTACTTTTGATAGGACAGGTTTTGAGCCCACAAACTTCAAGAGGGTAGTACCTAGACCTCATGCTGGCCTAAACTCTAAGGGCTGTCTGATGTGCCTTGTGTGCCTTATCATGTTTGCTTTTGTGAATATTTGTGGTGTGTTTTTATCATAGCATCATAACATCATACAGCATCATATGCATCCACTAACCACTTCAGGGGTTCGAATCTTCATCTTTGTTCTTGTTTTGTAGGACATGGAAACTATCCGCAGAAATACAATTCAGATCAACCTTGTAAAGATCCCTCCTCAGCTTAAGGAGCTTACATCCAGGATTCCCGAGAGCTCTTCTTTCAGTGAGAAACATGGCAGACTCATCAGCTTGGTCAACACCAACATTGAGGAAGATATGATTAAGGTCCTTTTCCAGTTCTTTGATCCTTTGCACCACTTCTTTACTTTCCCGGATTATCAACTGGTGCCTACCTTGGAAGAGTTTTCCCAGCTTCTGAAGATCCATATCCTTAGTCAACTACCCTACAACGGTACGGAAAGGGAACCAAAACTTGAAGAGGTTGCTAAAGCATTACGCCTACAACCATCTGACATCAAGGGACATTGGGAAGTTAGAAGTGGTATCAAAGGATTCTTGGCAAAGTTCCTGTTTGAGAAGGCCCAAGAATGTTGGAATTCCCTTGACCTACAAGCCTTTGAAGAAGTTGTGGCTCTCCTTGTCTATGGGTTGGTGTTGTTCCCGAATCCCGATCAGCTTATAGATATCAATGCTGTCAAGATCTTCATGTCCAGGAATCCTATACCTACGTTGATTGGGGACATCCTTCACTCATGTTACACTCGAACCATGAGAAAGAGAGGTGTTCTCATGTGCTGCACTCCTCTCCTGGCAAGGTGGTTTATTTCGCACCTTCCACAATCAGTTTTGAAGAACGAGCGGGGTTTGAGATGGTCACAACGATTGATGACTCTTACACATGCTGATATACATTGGTGTCCTCGGTCCAGAGAGAATGTCACTATCATTGATCGTTGTGGGGAGTTTCCTAATGTTCCTTTACTTGGAATCAGAGGAGGTATTACTTACAACCCATGTCTGGCTTTGAGACAGTTTGGTTATGCTCGGAGGGACGGCCCTCATGACATGTTGATTCCTGACATAGTTTTTGACTTTGACAATGATGCACAAGGACTTCGCTAGAGATTTATCAGAGCTTGGAGGATGCCCAACAAGGTAGATAGCAAGACACTGGGGCACAAGAACTCCATCCCCTTGGAGCCTTATCTCAAGTGGGTACGAGCCCGCTCCCAGAAGCTGGTAATGCCATATCCTCATGTTCTCCATGTGATCAAAGAGCCAGTGTTGGAAGGAGAGGTCTCATACACCATTCAACATCCTGACATGCCTACATCCTGGGAAGAAATGCAGAAGAGCTGGATCCAGCTTAAGGAAGAACGGAATTCTCTTGAATCCAGTCTACATGCCAGTGAGAAGAAGGTCTTGGAGCTCACCCGCCTACTGCACGAGGAAAAGACTCTCAATACTTACATAGCTCCAAAGAGGATGCGCAGTGTCTTTTGGGATTAAATTATTTTGTAATGTTTTGCCCATGAGGCCTTGATGTACTGAATAGATTATTTCTTAATAATAACGTGTGTTCCTTTTTGTCTATAACAAATTTGAACTTTCGAACCCTTGAATGCATTGCATAAATAGCATATCATGCATCATGTGCATAACAGGTACTCTTTTCCTACAGGTTGCTTAATCTTCTTCGCTGTTTATTTCAGCAGTCTCATCATGAATCCTGAATCATCTACTGAGAAATCCATCAAGGCCCTCCAGGCCCAGAACGCCCAGTTCCAAGAGTTGATCATGAGTTTAGCCCAAGGTCAAGAGGAATTGAAGGCTCTGCTGGTGAAGAAGAAGAAGAAGAGAACTGTACTATTCAACACTGGACGGAGGTTTGGCAATACACTGCAAAATGAGGCTGATCAGGCTGCTTCTTCTGTAGGGAAAGGCAGTCCCCAAGGGGGAAGGGTTCCTAGTCCTATGGTCTCTGACAACGAGACAGATTTCAATGATGAGCAGTACCCTCCCGTTGAAGACAGGTACAAGCAGTTAGAGGATCGTCTGAGTGCCATAGAAATTCAACAGGTGCCTGGGTTGGATTTTGGAGATCTGGGTTTATCTTCTGGGGTGGTGATCCCACACAAGTTCAAGGCACCCTCTTTTGCAAAGTATGATGGGGCTTCCTGCCCTAAGTTACATCTCAGATCTTATGTGCGGAAGATCCAACCGTATACTGCAGACAATAACTTATGGATCCATTTCTTCCAGGATAGCCTTTCAGGGGCTCAACTCGAGTGGTTCTATCAGCTGGATGGAGCCAGTATTCGAAACTAGGAGGACTTGGCTACTGCTTTTTATAAGCAGTATCAGTACAATGCCGACCTCGCTCCTACACGTACCCAACTCCAGGGTATGTCGCTAGGATCGGGAGAAGGTTTTAAGGAGTACGCGCAAAAGTGGAGAGACCTGGCTGGCAGGGTGCAGCCACCGTTGACTGACCGTGAACTCGTGGACATGTTCTTGGGGACCCTGTCTGGGCCGTTCTTCAATCACCTGATTGGTAATTCTTCTGCAGGGCTTACAGACCTCATTCTGAATGGTGAGAGGATAGAAGCTGGTATGAAGTCGGGGAAGATACAGAAAGGTGCATCCTCAAGTTCTGAAAAGAAGCCTTTCAAGAAGGAAGCTAGTGCTGTGTATGGTCCCAGAAGACAAAATAAACCAGAACGCCGCCAAGCTGTCAACGCGGTGGTAATTTCAAAGCCTGCTGCCGCTCCTCGGCAACCTAACCAACCAAGGGGTGAGAGACCCAGAAGAGAATACACTCGGCTTAGTATGACCTTGTCTCAGATCTTGCCGCAACTGCTATCAACCAACTTGGTAACTGTCAGAGAAGCTCCGAAGGTGGTAAACACAACCTCTCCGAAGTACAATCCCAACGCCCGTTGTGCTTATCACTCTGATAGTCCGGGGCATTCTACTGATGATTGCTGGGCCCTGAGGAATAAGGTTCAGGACCTTATCGATGCTAAGGAAATACAGTTTGAGGCGCCCGAAAGGCCCAATGTTGTGACTGCTCCCATGCCCCAGCATGGAGTAAATGCTATTGAGGAAGACCTGTATGTAGTCTCTGTGGATGAGATTGTTACTCCATTGTTGACCGTCAAAAGGAACCTGTTGCTAGCCGGTTTATTTCCGGGTTGTAGCAAAGGTTGCCTTCTATGTGTTATTTCACCTGCTGGTTGTCCTTTGCTGAAGTCAGGTGTCCAAAACCTGATGGATAGCAAAGAGATCTTGTTCAAGAAGATTGCTGTTCCTGTTATCCCTACTGAAGAAGTGTCTGTTGTCACCATTTTCAACAATCCTACCAAGGCTCCCCCGAGGAAGCCTGTCCACATTATGCCTGTTTAGAAGATTGCTCCTATTATCATCACTGTTCCGGGGCCCCTCCCCTATAAATCTGACAAGGCTGTCCCGTGGCATTATGGGGCAGATGTGTATGTGCTCGGAGTAAAGCAAGAGTTCAATACCAGTACCGGCATCAGTAACATCACCGGTCCTGCTAAAGTTACTCGCAGTGGCAGGCTCTTCTCGCCTGATATTGCACCGCCAGCTATCCAGAGACCTCTTGTTATCACACCTGCCAGTGTGCCTGTTTCCCCTCCTGATCAAGTTTCTACCCCTGCTGCCGAGTCATCTGACACTCGGGGCAAGGGGATGGCTACTGATATGCCTGCCCAGATGGAGGCACCAAAGACTGTTAATGTTGAAGCCTCCCAGCAAGAGATGGAAGAAATTCTTAAGATTATCAAGAAGAGTGATTTCAACGTCGTTGAACAGCTGGGGTACACCCCCTCTAAGATCTCTATGCTATCACTGTTGTTATGTTCAGAGGCCCATGCCAAGGCCCTGATTTCCTTTCTGAAGACGGCCCATGTGCCACAAGAAACGTCTGCTGATCAATTTACTAATTGTGTGGCCAACTTAACCGCTGATAATGGTCTGGGTTTCTCTGACGCTGATCTGACCGCCAAGGGAAAGAACCACAACGATGCCCTGCATGTCTCCATTGAATGCAGGGGCACTACTCTTGCCCATTTGTTGGTAGACACTGGTTCTTCACTAAACGTATTACCCAAGAAGGCCTTAGACAGGTTGGATTGTGAGGGTTTGGAGTTGAAGCCTAGTAACATTATTGTCTGGGCCTTTGGCGGGTCGAAGAGGATGGTACATGGTGAAGTGGACATTCCAATCCGGGTTGGTTCTCAAGTCTTTGATTCAACATTCTATGTGATGGACATTCGTCCATCCTATTCTTGTTTGCTGGGTCGTCCTTGGATCCACAAAGCTGGAGCTGTGACCTTAACTCTACATCAGAAACTCAAGTACCTGGTCAGAGGGAAAATCGTTACAGTGCAGGGGGAGGAAGAATATATGGTCAGCCATCTTAACTCGTTCCGGTACATAGAGATGGATGGGGAGTTCATTGAGACCCCCTTTCAATACTTTAAAGAAGTGCCTCCAACATTGGCGTCAGCAGAGACTGTGACTGAAGAAGACTCTCCTTTGAAGATGGCTTCTCTAAAGGATGCCCGGGCTGTGATTGAGAAAGGTGAGTGTGCAAACTGGGGCCGACTTCCTGATTTTACTCCGAAGACTGACAAGTTTGGGCTGGGTTTCATTGCAGAGGCTCAGAGGGCTGTACGTAAAGCAAGGATTGGAAGACCTCCCGTATTCATCACCAACCCGGGAGTGAATGCTATTGAAGACAATGCGGAGGAATCTGAATTTGACAGTTGGATCTACCCAACGACCAATGGTGGACTAAGCAACTGGACTGCTAAAGACTACATACCTGTTACTTTTGTTACTCAGTAATGAATTCCTTTGTTTTTAAATTTGTAACGAACAATAATTTGAAACTTTATGGCCCGGTGTCCTGCCCGGGGCACCGTGGCTTCATTTGTGAGGGCTTATTATTTGTCATTTCCATATATCATGAATAAAAGCATTGGACGTTTTTCGCATTTCAAAATCTTGTGCTCCCTTTCTTTCTTTATATATTGCAAAACAGCTATATTTACACACACTCACTTATACAGGTTTCAATCCACTCTGGATCTCACTGTCAACGACTCTGCTACTGCCAGTTATAACTTCGAAAATCCGATCAACTTAGCCGAAGACAAAGGTGAAGATGATTGCGAAGTGCCTGGTGAGCTTGCAAGACTGTTACTCCAGGAAGAGAGGGCCATTCAGCCACATGAAGAGCCAATGGAAACGGTAAATCTGGGTACTGAGACAGACAGAAAGGAAGTCAAGATTGGTGCCAATCTAGAGTTCAGCGTGAAACAACGACTGATTCAGATGTTGCATGATTATGTGGAAATCTTTGCCTGGTCCTACGAAGACATGCCCGGGTTGGATACTGACATTGTGGTTCATCACCTGCCTACCAAGGAAGACTGCCCTCCGGTTAAACAGAAGGTTCGCCGTATGCGCCCAGAGATGTCCGAGAAAATCAAGGCCGAGGTTATGAAACAATTTGATGTCGAGTTTCTAGCGGTGAATTCTTACCCTCAGTGGGTTGCCAACGTGGTTCCAGTGCCGAAGAAAGATGGTAAGGTAAGAATGTGTGTTGACTACAGGGATTTGAACAGGGCGAGCCCCAAGGATGACTTCCCTCTGTCTCACATCGACGTTCTGGTTGACAATACTGCTCAGCACAAGGTGTTCTCCTTCATGGACGGCTTTTCAGGTTATAATCAGATCAAGATGGCTCCTGAAGATATGGAAAAGACTACCTTTGTTACTCAGTGGGGCACCTTCTGTTACAAGGTCATGCCTTTTGGGTTGAAAAATGCTGGGGCAACCTACCAACGTGCCATGGTTGCTTTATTTCATGACATGATCCACCATGAGATTGAAGTATACGTCGATGATATGATTGCAAGGTCTCAAACTGAGGAGGAACACCTTGGCCATCTACAGAAGTTGTTTGACTGGTTAAAGTTGTACAAGCTAAGATTGAATCCAAACAAATGCACATTTGGGGTAAGATATGGAAAATTGCTAGGCTTCGTCGTGAGTGACAAAGGTATTCAAGTGGACCCTGCCAAAGTAAAAGCCATACAAGAGATGCCTGTTCCCAAGACAGAGAAAGAAGTCAGAGGCTTTCTAGGACGACTGAACTACATTGCCCGATTCATCTCGCACCTAACTGCTACCTGTGAACCAATCTTCAAGCTACTGAAGAAAGATCAAGTAGTACGTTGGAACGATGAATGTCAGGCTGCTTTCGACAGAATCAAAGAGTATCTCCAAGAACCACCCATTCTTATGCCACCGGTTAAAGGGAGACCTCTAATACTATACTTGACAGTACTTGACAGCTCAATGGGGTGTGTGCTGGGGCAGCATGACGAGTCTGGCCGAAAAGAGCATGCCATTTATTACCTTAGCAAAAAGTTTACCGACTGTGAGACCCGATACTCACTGCTCGAGAAAACTTGCTGCGCTTTGGTATGGGCTGCTCGCCGGCTGAGACAGTATATGGTGACTCACACTACTCTGTTAATTTCAAAAATGAATCCAATCAAGTACATATTCGAAAAGCCCGCCTTGTCCGGAAGAATAGCAAGATGGCAGATGATCTTGACGGAATACGACATCCAGTACACGACTCAGAAAGCAATCAAGGGAAGTGTATTGGCAGACCATTTGGCACACCAGGCAGTGGACGATTACCAGTCGATGAACTTTGAATTCCCAGACGAGAACATCATGGTAGTGACTGATTGTGAAGTACCTGGACCGAATGAAGGACCTGAGGAAGGATCCCGATGGTCTATGCACTTTGACGGAGCCTCCAACGCTTTGGGTAACAGTATTGGAGCTGTGATCATATCCCCAAGAGGCACTCATACTCCACTTACCGCCCGACTTTGTTTCAACTGCACCAACAACATGGCGGAGTATGAGGTGTGTATCCTGGGTCTTCAAGCTGCAATTGACTTAAGGATCAAGTTTCTGAGTGTCTTTGGAGATTCCGCTCTCGTGATCAATCAGATCAAAGGCGAGTGGGATACGAAACACCCAAATCTCATTCCTTACAAAGAGTGTGTGTTGACGTTGATCCCCCATTTCACGGAGATAACTTTTGAACACTTCCCAAAAGAGGAGAATCAGTAGGCGGACGCGCTGGCTACGATGTCTTCTATGTTCAAAGTCAAATGGGACAACGAAGCTCCCCAGATCATTATTTGGAAATTGGACGAACCTGCATATTGCTGTGATCTTGAGGTTGAAGAGGTAACTGAAAAACCTTGGTATCATGAGGTGAAGAGGTACCTGGAAGCTCAAGAATACCCCGAGGGTGCATCTGTCAATGACAAGAAGTTTCTGAGAAGGTTCGCAACAAAGTTCTTCCTCAGCAACGGCATTCTCTACAAGCGAAACCATGATTCAACCTTACTGAAGCAGAAAGAATCATGGCAGAGCTGCATGAAGGTACCTTCGGAACGCATTCCAGTGGACACACCATGGCAAAGAAAATCCTTCGGGCAGGATATTTCTGCTCCACAATGGAAGCTGATTGTTACCAACATTCTCGGACGTGTCACAAATGCCAGATCTATGCTGATAAGGTGCACGTTCCTCCAGTCCCTCTGAATGTCTTGACTGCACCTTGGCCTTTTGCAATGTGGGGCATTGATATGATCGGCGAGATCAAACCTACGGCATCCAACGGGCATTGCTTCATCCTGGTGGCGATTGATTACTTTATAAAGTGGGTTGAAGCAGCTTCCTACGCTACCGTAACCAAGAACGTCGTGGCACGGTTCATTCGACACAACTTGATCTGTCCATACGGTGTACCTGAGAGGATCTTTACGGACAATGGTACCAATCTTAATAACAAGATGATCACTGAGCTCTGCGAGCAATTCAAGATACAGCACCACAACTCTTCTCCTTATCTGCCAAAGATGAATGGGGCTGTAGAAGCAGCTAATAAGAATATCAAAAAGATTATGCAGAAGATGACAGTGACCTATAAAGATTGGCACGAGATGTTACCGTTTGCTCTTCATGGGTATCGTACCTCAGCAAGAACGTCAACCGGGGCAACTCCCTTTTCCTTGGTCTATGGCATGGAGGCAGTCTTGCCGATTGAAGTCCAGATACCCTCTCTCCGGATAATGAAGGATGCAGGCTCGAGCAAAGATGACTGGATCCAGACTCGACTTGATCAGTTAAACCTAATTGACGAAAAGAGACTCGCTGCTATTTGTCATGGTCAAACGTATCAAAAACGGATGATCAGGGCATTTAACAAGAAAGTCAGACCACAAGAGTATCAAGTTGGGGACCTGGTAATCAAGCGCATCATTCTTCCTCAAAGTGATCCCAGGGGCAAATGGACCCCCACATACGAAGGGCCATTTGTGGTTAAACATATCTTCTCGGGAGGAGCTATGATTCTAACCACCATGGATGGTGACGACCTTCCTCACCCCGCCAATGCAGACATAGTAAAAAGATACTACGCATGAATTAAAGACCTGCTAGGTTGACACACCTAGGTAAAAGTAAGGGCTTCCCGGCGAACCAAAAGGGTTCGGGCAAAAATAAGGGATGAAAAATGAAAAAATTTGTACACCCGGCAAGTCGAAAACCTGAAAAGGCGGCTTGGGCAAAAATGGGTATCCCGGTGGACTGAAAACCCGAAAGGGCGGTCCAGGCAAAAGTTAGGGATTAAAGCGTAATACTATGTCTCATTGAATCACCTTGCATCCAGAATCCGGTATCAACCATCAGGTTCAGACGGCATCGATCAATCAACTTCATCTTCAACTAAGCAGCCAAGTGATGAGACGCTCGAAGATATAAAGGCGATAGCAGAGTTGGAACCCAGTGGGATTATCTTTTTCACATAACTGTTTTGTCTCCCTTTTCACAAAATTGTAAACTCTATGTTGTTCAGCGGCGTTCTCTTACTAGGACGTCAGCCTCTTGTACATAAACGCCTATTTACAGGCAAATTCAAAAAATCAATACAAATTCACTTTTCAGATAAATTGCCAATTATTTTCCTTTTTCTGTTTTGTTTTGCAAAGAACGTCCAATGTTCATTTTTGATATATGCATTTGACACTAATTCCTAACTCATAAATATTTGCATGCGAAACAAAGGACTAATTACAGGTGACATCAGAAACAGGGGCAATAATGAGTTGTCTAAGCGATCTAGTTGCTCTGTCCACCAAGGTACCAAGGTAAGTTCGGCTGAAGAATGTAACCCAGATACTTTCACTCCCCGCCAAGTAAGATAAGATGCAGCCATACTCTCCCCCGAGCAGAGAAGGCACAGTATCTCCAGCAAGTCAGCAACACTCTCCCCGAGCAGAGTTAGTCTACTGTCAGCCTTAAGGAAGTTGGATTATCCCCCAGAAGATCTCAATATTCCCCAGCGGAGTATACAGACATTCCTAAGCAAGCATCCCCGACAGTCTTAATACAAGATTGTTCCCCGGCGGAATACCAAACACCCCAGTGGAGCCATTCCCCAATACAGTCCAAAAAAAGATTCCCCAGGAGAGTTGAATCAATCTCCCCAGTAGATTCTGGAAGCTTATCCCCAGTAGATTCTGGAAGCTTATCCCATGCAGAGTGCAAACGCATCTCCCCAGCTTTATTCAAAGGTTATTCCCCACCAGAGCTTATAACTGGGTTATCCTCAGCTAATTACAACGGAAAGATCGTCCCCGACGAAGTTCTTCCTATCCCCCAACGGAGTTCATCAAATTCCCCAACATAACATATCAACGGTATCCCCAGCGGAGTTATCATCAAACCTCAGCAAAGTATCTCTTCCCACAGAGTAATTCCCCGCAGAATAATCTCTTCAACAAAGTTTATCCCTCAACGGAGTCATCTTCTCCTACAGGTTTATTCTCGCAACCATCATCCCCAGCGGAGACGAAGAACTCTACTCTTCAACATCAGCCCAGGATTTGACTTCTCGGCATCCGTCAAGGATTTATTTTCCTAGACAAAAATACATTCATAAACATCACATCTTCATACATTATAGCATGCACATACGCATCATGAACATACAATCTCATTTATTTTGAGAACATCACGTATTTCATACATCATGACATTGCATACAACTAATGTTTTGCCTTTTTAGGAAAAAGGTCAATACAAAGATGATTACTATCAACTGTCGCAATTCCGGATTCGATACCTGTATCTAGCCAGGGCATATCTGTGAGCAATTACTTGTGGATTCGACACCTGTATCTAGCCAGGGCATATCTGCATGAAGAAATTCCAGATTCGATTCCTGTATCAAGCCAGGGCACGTCTGAAGAGTTTGAAGATTCGATTCCTGTATCCGGCCAGGGCATATCTGTTGACGACTAATTCCAGATTCGATTCATGTATCTAGCCAGGGCACGTATGAAGAGTTTGAAGATTCGATTCCTGTATCCGGCCAGGGCATATCTGTTGACGACTAATTCCAGATTCGATTCCTGTATCTAGCTAGGGCACGTCTGAAGAGTTTGAAGATTCGGTTTCTGTATCCAGCCAGGGCATATCTGTTGACGACTAATTCCAGATTCGATTCCTGTATCCAGCCAGGGCACGTTTGAAGAGTTTGAAGATTCGATTCCTGTATCCAGCCAGGGCATATCTGTTGACGACTAATTCCAGATTCGATTCCTGTATCCAGCCAGGGCACGTCTGAAGAGTTTGAAGATTCGATTCTTGTATCCAGCCAGGGCATATCTGTTGACGACTAATTCCAGATTCGATTCCTGTATCTAGCCAGGGCACGTCTGAAGAGTTTGAAGATTCGATTCCTGTATCCAGCCAGGGCATATCTGTTGACGACTAATTCCAGATTCAATTCCTGTATCTAGCCAGGGAATATCTGCAGAGGATTCTTTGTAGATTCGATACCTGTATCCAGCCATGGCACGTCTGTAAGCAACCTTTTGAAGTTCCGGATTCGATTCTTATATCTAGCCAGGGCATATCTGTGAGCGATTAGTTGTAGATTCGATACCTGTATCCAGCCAGGGCATATCTACATAAAGAGTTTGAAGATCAACCCCTGTAACAGGCCAGGTAATTATCTTTCTTTCTCAGGCACGCAAGTTCTCGCTAAGGAATCTCTTATGCGATCGACACCTAGATGGCATCTATAAGCCCATCCACATACCAACAGTCCCCAAATGGCATCTATAAGCCCATTCCCGACAAAGCTCCGTCACAGCTCCAAATGGCATCTATAAGCCCATCCTCCTATCCGTCATCTCTCCAAATGGCATCTGTAAGCCCATTCCCGCCATCACGCTGCTGATACTCTACTATGTGAGTGCAAATTTCTGGGCACTTTAGTGTTCAATCATCTTCCACCTTCAGATCACGAAAGACACGCAAGCCAATCTACATCCTCAGGTCTAAGAAGATTGAACAGGGGCAACTGTTGCACCCCAAAATTTTCCCTCCCATATTCTTCAAGATTTGGCAAGATCAAGCTTCAAATGGGTTAAGGATTGCACAGTTCAAACACCCTCCTAACACAGTCAAAATTAGGGTTTTGGTTCTTACAAGGAAGTTGAGGTTTCCAAGGGTCCAATCAAGTCCCATATGCCTATATACATTTTCAAACATCCATATGTCAAGTTTCAAGACTCACAGCATCAAGTTGCACAATCAAAAGCCCTAATTGCTTCACAGTCAACTGCAGGGGTAAAATGGTCATTTGACAGTCAAAAGTCAAAAAATTTGGTCAACATATTATTTTGAAGCCACAATCATCATTTGATCAAGCCTTGATCATGAATCCACAAGCATGGCTCAAAAAGTCTCAAGAATCAAAAGTTTCTATTTTTGGACAGTTGAAAAGTCAACTGTAACTTGACCAGGGCATAACTTTTTCATGGTTCATAATAAAAATCCCATCCAATTCTAATTTTGAAGGGTATGACATTTCCTACAACTCATCTTCACACTCCAAGTCCAATAAATGCTCTCACAAAAAGTTATCAATTTCTACATTATAGGTCATTTTCAAAAGTCAACAAAAAGGCACTTTAGGTCAAAGACCATAACTTGAGATTGGTAAATCAAAATGACATGGGACCAAAGGCATTGGTTAGAGGACTTCAAGACCTTTCCAAAATGTCCAAGAACATGTTCATAGCTTCAAAATTGAGCAAGATATGCATTGGAGAAGTTGGGAAATTTTTGGGAACTTTCAAAAGTCAACTTTGCCTAAAACACTTCATTTTTGCTAATGGGCCTCAAATTCCTTCTTGAATCTTTACCCAAGGCTTATGCACGACCCATTAAGATTAATTTGATTTATTTTCTCATTTTTAATTAATTAATTGAATTTTTATTAATATTAATTCATTTAATTAATTTTAATTGTAGGAAAATTCAAAAGATATGATTTTTAAATCTTTTGTGATGCAAATAAGACTAGGGCAAGCTGGCAATTCGTGTGCACCTCAAAGACATCAAAATCTCCATGATTGGCAAGGTTTTATCAAAGAAAAAGATTGAAAAAGATTTGATTGGTAATCACATAATGAAACTTGAATACAATGGATTTATGGGCCTAAAGATGACCTAATTCTCTTCACATACAAATGCTGAAGCAAACCCTATTCCTAAGAACGTACAAGCTGCTGTGAAACCATAAAATAAAATTCCAAAAAATCAAGAAAAAGTGTGAAACTGAATTCTCACTTGCAGCATAATTCAAGCCCTTTTCTTGTTTCCATCACGTTACTGACATTGCCAGGAACCTGTTGCCATCAAGAACAAGCCCTAACACTCCAGGAATCGTTCACAACAAGTCCCACGGTTTGGCTTGTTTTCCAAAATTGCATATCATTATTCATGCGCTTTTAATCTATTTTTTGGGTTGGTTTGTGTTAATAGGAACCTCCTGAAGCTGTTGGCATAATTCAATTTGATTGTAGCATTCTGAATCGAAAACCACCATTGAAGAACCTTAGGGTTTCGAAGCTTGGATTTTGGGGTTTTTTACATACTGAAAAATTGGACCTTGAAACGTGCATGGTTGAATTCGTCAAGGCCAGACGAATTCAACCCAATCATCGCGCCCTGTTTATATAACCTGCAACGCTAATCGCTATTTTTCTCTTTTCCAGTTTGTGGGGGTTTAAAACCCCCGCTATCTGTTTGATATTTCTGCAGGTGAAACGAAGAAGGAGATGGCGTGTTGACGCGTGGTTGGTGGATTCAAATCTACGCGCGTTTTTCATTGTTTCCAGCATGGTTATTATTTTGCATATATTATATTTGTTACTCGTTATGTTTACAAACGCAACGTGATGGTGGAGTGGCTGGAGACGTGGCTTGCAATCGTTGGGACCTGGGTTCGATTCCCAGGTCCGCCATATCATTGTTAATATTTTTCCTAACACGTTCCAATGCAGCGCATGTCCATTAGTCCACCATAAACCTCAGCGCTCCACATGCCAAGTGGCCATGATCAACAATCTGAAGGCCAAGAAAGGAGGACTATCATGCACCCCAGTCAACCAGTAAGCGTCTGATCAGGAAAGTCAACAAGGGGCTTGGTGTTCTTGGGCCAGAATTTCACAAATTCACCTCTATATGGGTCAACATACCCCCTTGGTTTGCTATTTTTTGTTTTATTTTCTTTTCTTCTAATTCTTTTAATTATTTAATTATTATTATTAATTCATAACCAAATTAATTTTTCATGATAAATCCAGAAATCAAAAATTGTAAATATATTTTATTATTTATTAAATTCACTAATAATTATTTTTGTAAATAAATACTAACCATTAATTTAGTTTAATTTAGGCTTAATTTTAATCTTTTTCTCAATAAATAAAAATCATGTAGAATTAGGGTTTGACAATTTTCATTCATATTTTCTTAATTATCATTATTATTATTTATTAATTAATATTATTTTTGTAAATAAAAATGTAAATTAATTAATTTAGTTAATTAGGTTAACTTTGACATTTTTTATTAATAATTAAAATAAACTTAGAACTAGGTTTTCTTTTGACTTATTAGCTTCTTTATTTTTATTTTTTATTAAAATATTAAAAAACATAAAAAACATTTTTCTTGTAAATAATTAAATAATTAGATTTAGGTTTAGTTTTAATTTAATAAAAAAGGACAAAAAACTCATAATTTTCTCAAGGGTCAAAAACCCTAGGACGTTCCAATTTAATTTCTATTCGCGCGTTATTTTTATATTTTGATTATTATGTAACTGCTTCAAGAATGTAATAGTAATTAGGTTTATTGCTTTCTTTACTTTCCACACTTTATCAAAACGGGTCTTTGTTTTTTGGCGATGTATAGACCCGCGCCTTGTAATAGCGTAGCTTTACATTGCCGCACTTTAATTTTCCGCACTCCTAACTGTTAATAAGCATGAAAGACTGAATGACAAATTAAAAACAACTCGTAGCTCACAATTGCATGATCAAAGATAAACATAAACTGAATTGAACACACAAGCACATGCCACTTCTAGGGTACGCCTCACTCGTTGCCTCGAACGTGGTCGTCAAGTATAGGGTGTCTTAGAGGTCGCCCTCCTGTCTAAAGATCCAGTCGCCTCGAAATGGTTGCCTCGGATAAAAAGGATCTAGGACATTAGGGTTACTTCTAAAGTGTCCTACTATTGCTTCGGTGACCACAATGTCCCTAATAATCAAATTGACCAGAACACCTCCAACGGTGGTGCTACTTATCTCTCAATGGTGGGATGGCACTATCTTAAGGATTCTTACACAGCCTAATTCCTTAGGGTAGGTAGATGACTCATGGGTACTTGCTCTCTTCAAAAAAAAAAAACAAACCAAACATCTTTTCACACTGACACTTTCAAAAGTTTTCAAAACAAATTTTTCAAGCACTCTTGAGGACAGATACAAGAGTCACTTAGAAATCTTTCAAAAACGAAACTTTTTTCAAACCCACTCATATTTGAAAAGCAAACATCTTTTGAAAACATAAGAGCAAGTACCTAAGAGCCCATGGATAACCATGGATAGAAAGGGTGCTAACACCTTCCCTTTCTATAAATCTACCTCCCGAACCGAGAGACATTCTCAATAAGGAATTTTGCTGTGCTTTTGTCCTTTCCATGTTGGAGAACATAAAAGACGGTGGCGACTCTTGCTTACCGCGACATACGCGATCCAGCTTTAAACAGTCAGTTCTATTTCCACCGATCGCACTTGCTATTTTCAAAACAAACACCTACACTTTCAAAACATCTTACGAAAATTGAAAACATTTTCAAAAGACCAACATTTTGTATACATTCTTACGAACGAGAATCATTACAAAGTTTGCCTAAATAATAGCCTCTTTTCAAAATACTTTCAAAAACCACACAAAGCACATTTTTAAACAAAAGTAAGTGATCTCGTAAGTAACTAAGAGCCCATGAAAAACCATGGATGAAAAGGATGCTAATACCTTCCCTTTTCATAATTTACCCCCCGAACTCAAGAAACAATCTCAAAGGTATTTCCTGTGCTTTTTCACCTTTCCTTTTGGATTAAAGAAAAGTAGGTGGCGACTCTTGCTAACCGCAACATTTGCGATCAAACGCAAAACACCCAAGTCAGTTCTCCAACCGTATTACAGAACTGGCGACTCTGCTGGGGAGTATTATAAAAGTGGGGTTGCCTTAGGGCTAGATCACATTTATTTGCTTACATTGTTTGACTTGTATGCTTTACATTATGGTTCTTTGTTTGGGTTTGAATCCTCTACCCAGATTTGGGATACATTATAGGTAAGTAGTAATACATTATGGAAACTGTGCGGGGTATACCGACATGGTCTAAGCAATAGCTACGTTAGTGCGACATATTTTGTGGGTACCGGTAGCCTTTGAGTTAATCAAAGAGAATACGGGGCCGTTGAGTGATGTCATGAAGCACTAATGAACTTTTAGAATCTTTACTTGACCAACTTGGCCTTTAGGATGTAGTGAGATGACCAGCTTTGGTGCAGTCCGAAGTTGGTAGATACTCGATACTACACTCATTAAGGTTTGGTTTCTTGGGATATTTTGGTCGCCATTAAAGAGGCTTGAGCTGAAACAATGACCAAGGAAACAATCCAATGATATTGAGCTCCTTAGAACCCAATTACTATTACTAGGACAGGTTTAAGCCTACTAAACTTCAAGAGGGTACTTACCTGTAAAACTCCATGCAAGCCTAAACCTAAGGATTTGTTTGCTTTGTTTGTATATGCATACTTGTACATAACATCATAAACATAATATACATCCACTAACCATTTTAAGGATTTTGGGATTCATCTTTGTTCTTGTTTTGTAGGGTATGGATTCAGTTCGCAGGAAAACTATTCAAGTCAGTCTTGTGAGAATTCCTCCACAACTTAAGGAGCTAGTTTCAAGGATTCCTGAAAAATCTCCATTCACCGAGAGACATGGTCGCCTACTCAACTTGGTCACCTCCAACATAGATGAGGACATGATAAAGATGCTTTTTCAGTTCTTTGATCCTTTACACCATTGCTTCACATTTCCCGACTATCAACTTGTGCCTACTTTGGAAGAATTCTCCCAACTCTTGAGGATTCCCATTCTCAATCAACTACCTTTCAACGGTACGGAAAGAGACCTAAAGCCAGAAGAGATTGCTCAAGTTCTACACTTTCACACATATGATATCACAACTCATTGGGAAACAAGGAGTGGTGTCAAAGGTTTCCTAGCAAAGTTTCTGTTTGAGAAGGCCCAAAGCTGTTGGAATTCTTTAGACTTGCAGGCCTTTGAGGAAATTGTGGCTCTCCTCATCTATGGGATGGTTTTGTTTCCAAATCTTGACCAACTCATAGATGTGAACACCGTCAAAATCTTCATATCCCGCAACCCGGTGCCTACATTGCTAGGAGATATCCTACACTCTTTTCACACTTGCACAATGAGGAAAAGAGGTTCCTTATGTGTTGCACTCCTCTCTTGGCAAGATGGTTTATTTCTCATCTTCCCCAATCTGTATTAAAGAATGAGCAAGGTTCAAGGTGGTCACAAAGGTTGATGACGCTCAAACATTCATACATTCATTGGTGTTCCTGATCCAAGGAGAATGTTATCATTGTCGACCGTTGTGGGGAATTTCCTAATGTCCCTTTACTTGGAATTAGGGGAGGTATCACATACAACCCCTGTTTAGCTTTAAGACAGTTTGGTTATGCCCGAAGGGATGGCCCACATGAGTTTCTGATTCAAGGTTTGGTATTCGACTTCGACAACGACAATCAAGGTCTTCGCCAGAGATTCATCCGAGCTTGGAGGATGTTAAACAAGGTGGACAGAAAGACTTTGGGGAATAAGAATTCCATCCCTCTTGAGCCTTACCTCAAATGGATACGAACTTGTGCTTGGAGTCTTATGATGCCTTACCCCTCCATTCTCCCGGTAATCATTGAGCCTGTCATGGAGGGAGATGTTCCATACACTATCCTACATCCTGACATGCCCACATCTCTTGAATACCTACAAAGGGATTAGATACAACTCAAGGGGGAGAGAGATATGTTCGAAGCCCAATTCTACGCAAGCGAGAAGAAGGTTTTGGAACTCACTAGGCTACTTCATGAGGAGCGGACTCTAAATGCCTACATTGCACCAAAGAGGATGTGTACTACCTTTTTATCTTAGAGTTTTTGTATTATTTTGCCCAAGAGGCATTGATGTATTCAAGCTTTAACTTATTAATATAACATGTGTTTCCTTTTTGTCTAAAACAAATTTGAATCTTTGAAATCCTTGAAATCATTACATATGCATATATCATTCATCATAACATAAGCAGGTCTTTTGCAACAAGTCTCCTCATCTCTCTACTGTTTATTTCAGTAAGATGGATCTTGAGCAAACAGTGAAGGATCTCCAAGCTCAGAATACACAGTTTCAATAGTTGCTCTTGACCCTAGCCAGGGGACAAGAAGAGTTGAAGACTTTGCTGGCTGAAGAGAGGAAAAAGAAGACAAAGAAGGTAAACAGAGTCCTGAACATGGGAAGAAGATTTCACGAGCAAACAAGAAGGACCTTAAACTTTGCAACAACATCCAGAGAAAAGGACAATCAGGAGGGGAAAGGCAAGGAAACAGTTGTCCCGTCAGAATCGAAAGAGGAAGAGGAAGAAGAGGACTACTCTGAAAAACAATACCCTCCAGCTGATGACAAGTATAGACATCTCGAAGAGCGGTTGAGCACAATGGAAATCCAAAAAGTTCCAGGCTTGGACTTTGAGGAATTGGGTTTAGTGTCGGGGATTGTGATTCCTCTGAAATTCAAAGCACCTATGTTCGCCAAATATGATGGAGTTTCATGCCCTAAAATGCATCTCCGGTCATATGTGAGGAAAATCTAACCCCATACCGCTAATAAAGACTTATGGGTGCACTTCTTCCAAGACAGTCTGTCTGGAACTCAACTTGACTGGTTTTACCAACTAGAAAGAGCCAACGTTCATAATTGGGAAGATCTTGCTGTAACTTTTTACAAATAATACCAATAAAATGCTGATTTGGCGCCTACCCATACTCAACTCCAAAGTATGGCCATGGCTTCCAATGAAGGTTTTAAGGACTATGCACAAAAATGGAGAGACTTGGCTGGAAGAGTTCAACCCCCTCTATCTGAGAGAGAGTTGGTAGACATGTTCTTGGGCACCTTGTCTGGTCCTTTTTTCAACCATTTAATTGGAAGTTCATCTGCAGGCTTTACTGAACTAATATTGACCGGAGAAAGGGTAGAAGCCGGTATAAAGAGTGGAAAGATTCAGAAAGATACATCTTCTTCTACAGTTGTGAGGAAGCCTTTCATCGGAAAGAAAGAGGTGGTTGTTGTATATCCGCAAAGAAACCAAGATAAGGCCGAACACCGACCAATGGTGGGGGTTGTTATGATTCCTAAGCCTACATCTGATCAACAAGGAAATAATCAACCAAGGATAGAAAGGCCAGTCAGGTAGTTCACGAGAATTAACATGACCCCGTCTCAAGTATTACCGCATCTACTAAGATCCAATTTGGTGACTTTGAAAGAAGCTCCGAAAAACCCCAATACAACATCTCCTCATTATCATCCCAATGCCCGTTGCATATATCACTCTGAAAGTCCTAGTCATGATACTAATAATTGTTGGGCTCTAAAGAACAAAATACAAGACCTCATTGAAGCAAAATAAATTGAGTTCGATGCGCCCGAAAAGCCAAATGTCATTTCTGCCCCTATGCCCAGACATGGCCATAATACCAATGCCATTGAAGAAGGATTGTTTGTTACTTCAATTGATAAACTCATAACCCCACTTCTAACTATTAAAATGAATTTGTTGAATGCCAGTGTGTTCCCGGGCTGTGATGAAGTTTGCCATCTCTGTTTGTCCTCACCAACCGGTTGTCCTTTGTTGAAAGTAGGCATTCAGTGCCTAATAGATAACAAAGAAATTTTGTTTGAAAAGACTCTTGTTCCACCCATCCCTTTTGAAGATGTTTCTATTATTACCATTTCCGCAAATTCTTCTAGGGTCTCCACCAAAAGACCCATTATAATTACATCAGTTCCGAAAGCAACTCCTTTAATAATCACAATGCCTGAACCAGTCCCATATGCGTCAGACAAAACCGTGCCATTGAATTATGGAGGGGATGTCTACTACCATGTTATCAAGCAAGACTGGCCAGCCACCGAAGAGTTAAGTTTTGAGAAATTGGATTCCGACGTCAGTAATATTGCAGGGACTAGTAATATTACCCGAAGCGATAGGATCTTATCTCCAGAAATTGCTCCCCCAAAGGCTGTTTCTGGACCCGTAATTATCCCTATAGTTGTTCCAAAAGTTACTCCTACACCCATAATCATTTCTACAAGTACTCCTATTGACAAAGTCATTACAACCCCTATTATCATTCCTACTGACACTCCTGCTGTCGAGTTAACCAAGACTCGAGGAAAAAGTATTCTGATTGAGCTTGTCCGGACGAAGGCTCGGTCGACTATCCCTGAGACCTCCAAGAATGAAATGGAAGAAATCCTAAAAATTATAAGGAGAAGCGACTACGATGTAGTTGAACAACTGGGGCAAACTCCCTATAAAATCTATATGCTGGCATTACTACTATGTTCCGAGGCGCATGCAAAAGCCTTGGTAAAGTTCTTAAAAACCGCCCATGTACCTCAAGAGACATATGCCGATCAGTTTCAAGACTGCGTAGCCAGCCTAACTGCGGATAATGGTTTAAGTTTTTCAGATGCTGATCTGACGCCAAGGGGAAGGAAAATAATGAGGCATTACATGTCTCAGTGGAATGTAGGGACACAACTCTGGCTCATGTTTTGGTGGAGACTGGCTCATCTCTGAATGTATTACCTAAAAAAGCTCTTGATAGACTTGACTGCAAAGGACTGACATTAAAGCCAAGCAACATAGTAGTAAGGGCTTTTGACGGCTCGAAAAGGATGGTGCATGGGGAAGTGGATATCCCCATAAAGGTTGGAACCCAAACTTTCAATTCAACTTTTTATGTAATGGACATCCGCCCTTCATATTCCTGCTTGCTAGTCTGACCATGGATCCACAATGTTGGCGCTGTACTTCTATATTGCACCAAATGCTGAAGTATCCAGTTCAAGGGAAGATTATCACCGTTTATGGAGAGGAAGAGTACATGATCAGCCATCTCAATTACTTCAGATATGTGGAATTAGATGGTGAATTTACTGAAACTCCATTTCAACACTTTGAAGAGGTCCCCCAAGATGTGGCAGTGACCAAGGTTGTGTCTCAGGTTCCTAAGATTACAAGGCCTCCACTCCGGATGTCATCTCTGAAGGATGCCAAAGCACTGATAGAAGAAGGAAGGTGCACTATCTGGGGACAACTTCCAGATATCCCGTATAAGTCTGACAAGTTTGGCCTAGGTTTCACTTTAATTGCTCAAAAGGTTGTACGCCGTGCTCGTGCTGGAGGAACACCCCTGAAGATCAACAACCGTGAAGCCAACGCGGTAGAAGATGGTGAAGATGGTTGCAACCTGGAGGATTAGATCTTCCCGACTATCAATGGAGGGCTCAGTAATTGGGAGTCTAGATATTTTATCCCGATCACTTTTATCCCATAGTAATTTGTCTTTACATTTTGTTGGATCTGTAATATTAAAACAATTCGCACTCTTAAATCCTTGTGTCTTACCCGAGGCACAATGGTCCATTTGTAAGGGTTATTATCTCATTTTCATATGACATCAATGAATCATGGACATTTTCGCATACAAACTTTTGTGCTCATTATTTTTATTTTACGTTTTATTTTCTTTCAAAGATAGATATACCCTTACACACACCCACACTCACAATGCAGGTATACATCTATTTGGGATCCCATGGGTAACGATACTGCTATGGCCTTTTGTGACTCTAAGAATATAATCTACCAAGCCGAAGACGAAGGTGAGTAAGATTGGGAAGTATCAGGGGAACTTGCCAAATTGCTGCAACAAGAAGAAAGAACCATTCAACCTCACGAGGAACCCGTGGATACAATCAACCTAGGTACTGAAGAAGACAAAAAGGAGGTCAAAGTGGGTGCCGATATGGAGCTAAGGGTCAAGGAGTGTCTGATTCAGTTGTTACACGATTATGTTGAATTCTTTGCCTGGTCATATGAAGACATGCCTGGACTTGACAGAGACATTGTGGTACATCATTTGCCTACAAGAGAAGATTTCCCGCCAGTAAAGCAAAAGGTTCGCCGCATGAGACCTGATATGTCAGAAAAGATTAAAGCAGAAGTCATGAAGCAATTCAACGCTGGATTCTTGGTTGTCACCTCTTTCCCTTAATGGGTTGCCAATATTGTTCCCGTACCCAAAAAAGACGACAAAGTGAGAATGTGTGTGGACTACAGAGAATTGAATAGGGCGAGCCCTAAGGATGATTTTACACTCCCCCACATTGATATCCTAGTTGATAATACGGCACAACACAAAGTGTTTTCCTTCATGGACGGATTCTCAGGTTACAACCAAATCAAAATGGCGCCTGAGGACATGGAGAAAACAACATTTGTCACACAGTGGGGCACATTCTGCTACAAGGTAATGCCATTCGGACTAAAGAACATTGGGGCAACCTATCAGCGTGCCATGGTAACTTTATTTCATGACATGATACATCGCGAAATAGTGGCCTACATGGACGATATGATAGCCATATCTCAAACAGAGGAAGAACATCTTGATCACTTACAAAAACTGTTTGAGAGACTGAAGAAGTACAAGCTAAGGTTGAATCCAAACAAATGCACATTTGGAGTACGGTCTGGTAAACTCCTAGGCTTTGTCGTCAGCAATAAAGGTATCGAGGTCGATCCTACCAAAGTTAAAGCAATACAAGAGATGCTTGCTCCCCGCACTGAAAAAGAAGTCAGAGGATTCTTGGGACGTTTGAACTATATTGCCAGATTCATTTCTCACCTGACAGCTACTTGTGAGCCAATCTTCAAACTATTGAAGAAAGATCAAGTAGTCAAATGGAACGATGAATGCCAAGTTGCTTTTGACAAAATCAAAGAATACTTACAAGAGCCTCCTATGTTGATGCCACCAATCGAGGGAAGACCATTGATCATGTATCTGACTGTTTTAGAAAATTTAATGGGGTGTGTATTGGGGCAGCATGACGAGTCTGGCCGAAGAGAGCATGCTATTTATTACATGAGCAAAAAGTTTACCGACTGTGAAACAAGATATTCACTGCTCGAGAAAACTTGTTATGCTCTGGCATGGGATGCTCGCCGACTAAGACAGTATATGCTGACTCATACTACCCTGTTGATATCTAAAATGGATCCGATAAAATACATCTTTGAGAAACCTGCTCTCTCCGGGAGAATAGCGAGATGGCAGATGATCCTGACAGAATATGACATACAATACACTACCCAGAAAGCAATAAAGGGCAGTGTATTAGCTGATCACCTTGCTCACCAAGATGTAGAAGACTACCAATCCATGAAGTTCGAATTTCCAGATGAAGACATCATGACAGTAAACAACTGTGAAGAATTCGGGCCATATGACGGACCTGAACAAGGATCCCGATGGACCCTGTTCTTTGATGGGGCATCCAACGCACTTGGCAATGGTATCAGTGATGTACTCATATCTCCGGAAGGGTGTCATACTCCCTTTACTGCCAGACTCTGCTTCAATTGTACAAACAACATGGTGAAATACGAAGCATGCATGTTTGGTCTCATAGATGCCATTGATTTAGGGATCAAATCTTTGAATGTGTTTGGAGATTCAGCTTTGGTCATCATTCAGATCAAAGGGGAATAAGACACCAAACACCCTAACCTTATCCCTTACAAAGAACATGTTTTGACATTACTACCACATTTTGAGAAGATTACCTCTGAGCATTTCCCGTGAGAAGAAAATTAGCTAGCAGACGCTCTATCCACAATGTCATCTATGTTTAAACTTAATTGGGATAACAAGGCTCCCCAGATCACCATTGAACGAATGGATGAACCAACACACTGTCACGAGATTAATACTGAAGAAGTAGTGGACCAACCTTGGTTTCACGAAGCAAGAGGTATCTTGAGGCTCAAGAATATCCAGAAGGAGCTTCAATCAATGATAAGAAGTTCTTAAGAAGATTTTCTGCTAAGTTCTTCCTTTGTAACGACGTCTTGTATAAACGCAATCATGACTCTGTGTTACTTCGGTGCGTAGATAAGGTTGAAGTTGAAAGGATCATGGCTGAATTGCATGAAGGCACTTTTAGAACCCATTCCAGTGGGCATACGATGGCAAAGAAAATCTTACGGGCAGGCTACTACTGGTCTACCATAGAAGCAGATTGTTATCAACACTCTCGAACCTGCCATAAGTGTCAGATTTATGCTGACAAGGTGCACGTACCTCTGGTTCCTCTGAATGTCTTGACGGCTCCTTGGCCCTTTGCTATGTGGGGGATTGATATGATTGGGGAAATCAAGCTGACAGCCTCCAATGGACACCGCTTCATCCTAGTAGCCATTGACTATTTTACAAAGTGGGTTGAAGCAGCCTCATTCGCCTCCGTTACCAAGAATGTTGTTTCCCGTTTCATCAAGCAAAATCTCATTTGTCGGTACGGTATCCCAGAAAGGATCATCACTGACAATGTTACAAATCTCAACAACATTATGATCACCGCCTTGTGCGAGCAATTCAAGATCCAGCATCACAATTCTTCTCCTTACCGGCCGAAGATGAATGGTGTTGTCAAATCTGCAAATAAGAACATTAAAAAGATCATACAAAAAATGACAGTCACATACAAAGACTAGCATGAGATGCTACCATTAGCTCTCCACGGTTATCGTACCACAGCTCGCACATCGACTGGGGCAACACCCTATTCTCTGGTTTACGGCAAGGAGGCTGTCTTGCCTATCGAGGTCCAGATCCCCTCTCTGAGGATTATGAAGGATGCAGGGTTAAACGAAGACGATTGGATCCAGGCTCGACTTGATCAATTGAACTTGATTGATGATAAGAGACTTACTGTTGTTTTCCATGGTCAAATGTATCAAAAACGAATGATCAATGCTTTCAACAAGAAAGTCAGACGCCAAGTGTATCAAGTTGGGGACCTAGTGATCAAACACATCATATTGCCACAAGGTGATTCCAGGGGCAAATGGACTCCTACATACGAAGGACCATTTGTAATCAAAAACATTTTCTATGGTGGGGCAATGATGTTGACCACCATGGATGGAGACGACCTGTCGTATCATGCGAACACGGACATAATCAAAAGATACTACGCATAAAAGACCCGCTAGGTTGACATACCTAGGCAAAACAAGGGCATCCCGGCAAACCAAAAAGGTTCGGGCAAAAATTATGGATAAAACAAAAAAAATTGTACACCCGCAAGTTAAAAACCCGAAAGGGCGACTTGGGCAAAAAAGGGTTTCCCGGTGGACTGAAAACCCGAAAGGGCGGTCCAAGCAAAAGTTAGGGAATTAAAGCATATGACTATGTCCCGTTGGATCACCTTACAGCCAACTTGCAAACTCGACATTTCTGACCAATTCAATCATTGTCGGACAAGGCAACAGATATACAAGGCGCTCAGAGATACAAAGGCTATAACAGAATGGGAACCCCGTGAGATTATTACACATAACTATCTTTTCTATTTTTGTTTTTCACGACGGAATTCTCTTACTAGAATGTTTGTCTCATTGTACAAAAATACTTACTCAATGTCAATGCAAAGATATTCCTTTGACAGTACGAAACTATCTGTTTTTTTTCTTTACTCTTGTGTTTTGTTTATAAAAACGTCCAATGATTCATTGTTGAACATATGCATTTGAACATAATTATTGTTTACAAATAAACAAAATAAAAGACAATCGCTGATGGCTTTAAGAGATAGGGAAATCTCTCTAAGTTTATCTCCATAAAATTCCCCGCAGTATACAGTTTAATCCCCAGCTGAACAAAGCTTCCAATTATCAATCCCCAGTAGAAATCATCCCATTTCTCCAGATTCCCCAAACAGATTTTTTTCAAGCAGTACATGGCATTTTCCTTACAACAGAGTTTATTTCTCTAAACGGAAATTCATCAACACTTCGACTTCAAGAAATGAAGACTTACATATCCTCAACAACATTCAGGGATTTATTTTCGTCAATCCAACAGCAATGCAGCAGATTAGCTCACATATGCATACATCACATCCATATATCATAAACATTGATAACACGAATGCATTATACTATGCATTTCATACAACATAAAAATTGCATATTACCTAACATTTTACCTTTTTCAAGATAAGATTAATCAACAGCTACCATTAACAATGTTCAAAGTTTTCAGATACAGTTCAGATACGCTCCAGACACGGATGCCATCCTGAAACTCATTCAACTCTCAGATATAGTTTATATACGCTCCAGACACAGACGCCACTCTGATACTCATTCAAAGTCAACTTTCAGATACAATTCAGATTTCAACTTTTGATACAGTTCAGATACGCTCCAGACATGGATTCCATTCTGATACTCATTCAGATTTCAATCTTCAAATACAGTACAAATACGTTCCAGACACAGATGCCTTTCTGATGCTCAATCAAATTCTTCTTCAGATACAATATCGATACGCTCCAGACACAGATGCCATTATGATACTCATTCAGAGTCAGTTTTCAGATACAGTTCAGATACACTCCAGACATGGATGCCATTCTGATACTCATTCAACCTTCAGATATAGTACAGATACACTCCATACATGGATTCCTTTCTGATGCTCATTCAGATTCTTCTTCAGATACAATATAGATACACTCCATACACGGATGCCATTCTGATACTCATTCAGAGTCAGTTTTCAGATACAGTTCGGATACGCTCCAGGCACGGATTCCATTCTGATACTCATTCAGAGTCAGTTTTCAGATACAGTTCGGATACGCTCCAGACACGGATGCCATTCTGATACTCATTCCTTCAGCTTACAAGTTACAATTCAACAACCATTTCTTGATGGCATCTACAAGCCCATCTCCAACAACTTTCTATCACCTCTGGATGGCATCTACAAGCCCATCTCCAACAACTTTCTATCACCTCTCCAAATGGTATCTTTAAGCCCATTCCCTCTACCATCACATCATCGAGTACAAATTTCTGGGCACTCTAGTGTCCAATCATCTTTTGCCTTCGAGTCACAAATGGCAAAACTGGCCAATCTAACTTCTCATGCTTAAGAAGATTGAACAGGGGCAGTTATTGTACCCTAAAATTTTCCCTCTCACTTCTCAAGAATTTTCTCACAAGATCTCCCTTGACTCAAGAATGAATTAGGGTTTGATCAGCTCAAGACACCTCCTTAAGCACCGATGACCAAAATTAGGGCTTGAGTTTGCACAAGGATTTTTGGACTTCCAATGCCCCATATGATTTCCATGGATCATTATGGACCCCCAAGATTACTCATGTCAAGTTTCAAGCCTTGAATCACACTTTTGCTCAGTCAATTGAGCAGTTGACCTAAAAATCAACTGTATTGGGGGAAAAGTCAACCATGGCCAATTTACAGTCAAACTTCATGATTTTTGATCCACATCAACATTTAAAACTCGTAGGTATCATTTGATCAAGTTTGGACCATAATTCCTTAATAAATTTGATAAAATCTCCAAAAGGGCAAAATGGTCAAAATTAGGGTTTTGACTGGGAAAGGGCAACTTCTGATTTTTGACCTAGCAAATGATCAATTGGTTTAAGGCATGATCTCAAGAGTCGAATTGCATCATTTTACCTAATAACATGGTTCAAAACATTGCAAGTCCATTGGATTGACAGATGGATTTTGTAATCAACTGATCAAAAGTCAACTGTATACTAAAAGTCAAACTTTGACTTTTTGGTCAAATTCAAGTGCCAAAGATCATAATTCATCAAAACATGTCAAAATATGAAACTTATTCATCAAGAAATCAAAAAAGTCAATATTTCATTTTGAAAAGTCAAAATTTCTAAACTTAGAAATTTTTCTAAGTGTTGGAAATTTCATGTTTTTTCATAACTTTGAGCAAAATTTTCACCATGACGCAAGATGATTCAAGAGAAACTTCCAACATGAAAGTTGTAGATATCCATGATATATACAACATTTCTTTACACAACTTCTCCTAAATATGATTTGATTTCAAGTTATAAATTCATGAAGTCATGACATTTTCATTTAACACTTAGAGAAATTTTCAGCAGTTTTGGTCAAGTTTTTATCCCAACTTCTTGGCCAATTTTCATCAGGTTCCAGTTTCATTTAGCAAAAGTGGTCAACATGAAAGTTGTAGAGGGTGTTTCAAGCTTTCCAAATCATCTAAGAGCATGACTTTATCATGTTTGAGCTAGGAGATTCAAGAGCATGAAGTTGAGCATCCATTATTGAGTTGCAAGTCATTTTAGTGAAGAACACATAACAAAACTCTTATGATTTGCTGAATAATCTTATGTTGCAGGCCTCATTGCTTGCAAATCTCATCATAATTTAATGTTTACACAAGATCTTGAACTATTACACAAGTGTTTAAACCATTTTCCAAAAGATCTTTCCATTTATGGCATAAAGGCGCCATTGCTATTCTTGAAAAGCAAGCTTTTTGTACAAAGTTTTTCTTGAGCCCACACCTTGCTTGTTGCTGATCGTACTCCACCATAAATCATGGGAAGTAGCTCCTCTATATCAGCAACTTTGGTACTTCACCTTGGGACTATGGAGTACATGACATAGTTTGATCTTTGTAATCCAACCAAACCATAACATGTTGTCTTGCAAACCTAGTCAGCTCATATGCACAAACCTCCTGCCTATAAATAGAAGAAGCATTTGCAAGACAAAGAGGTTAGAAAAAATAGAGAGAAAAGCCAAAAGTTTTATTGGTAAACCCTCAAAATCTCATATTCACAAAAGCCATAACAATCCACAAAACTTCTACTCTTGAGTTTTAAAGTCCAAACGTTTGAACCTCTCATACCTTGCAAATCATGTCCAACCATCTAAAAACTCCACATGCATCATATAGAAATTGTTCAAACACAAGAAAAACTTCTGTAACATCACTATCATTACTTCCCATGTTCAACAACAGCCCATACAGCAGCTCAAACTCAAAGCACAAATTTTAGTTTCAAGGTAAGTTTTCTTGATTTTGAACTCTTCATACAAGCATCATTAATGGTTCATTTGTGAAGATAAAATGTAGATATCATTGCCTTAAAGCTAACCATATGCTTGCTTTTTATTTTCACTAATCATGTGTTGAGAATTGACTTTTACATGTAGCAAAACAGTGATAAAAACAAAAAAACAGCAGTTATGCATCGACACGAAATGCTATGAGTCGACACATATTATGTCCAAAATAGGTTATGATCCGATGCAAACCATTATGCGCCGATACGAAATGTTGCATGAGTCGATACGAAATGCGAATGCGTCGACTCATACTGAGTTAATTTTCATTTTTCAGCAACAAGGAAGTTTTCGTATCAATACGTAATGGCATGCGTCAATACATAAATTGTTTTCCTATCAATATGTAATGGCATGCATCAATACATAAATTGTTTTCGTATCAATACATAATGGCATGCGTCAATACATAATTTTTTTTTTGTATCAATACATAATGACACGCGTCAATACGTAAAATTTTCGTATCAATACATAAGTATATGTGTCAATACATAAAAAAATTCAAAACAATTTTCCTATTTGTTTATTTATTTATTTTTGTACATTAATTATTCATTCAATATGGTTGTAATAGTAAATTAGGATTTATTTGCTTTCATCCCCCCATTTGTAAATTTGTATCCCCATCCCCCAAATGATGTAATAGCGTAGGATTTTAATTTCCACAACTTATCGCTTTAATATAATTGTTAGTAATTAGGGTGTGTATGGCAAGATAAAATCAACAAGTAGAAAACCCCAATACAAGACAAAACAAGCATGAAAATCAATACACTTGCACACAAGCACCCCTAGGGTAAAATCCACTTGGTTGCCTTATAAATGGCCATATTACGCATGTGAGGTATCTTAGCAAAAACAAGCAAAAATACAAGATCATAGTCCCTCGATGACGCTATCTAAGTTGCCTTTCAAAATGATCTTAATCCCTAAAGAAAAATGCTAAGATGCATTGCAACATTGCTAATCATGGTTATACGATGACCCACGCCCGTCCCGTTTACATCCAAAGATAGGGTTACTTACCAAATCAATGGTAAGATAATAATGTCAAAGGAAAGAAGAAATGAACATGAAAGACTTTTGAGTAGGTAGAATGCTCCTAGTTACTTGCTCCATTTCAAAACCAAACATCCTTACTATTTTAAAAAAAAACACCTACACTTTCAAAACATCTTACAAAACTTGAAAACATTTTCAAAAGACCAACACTTTGTATACATTCTTACGAACGAGAATCATTACAAAGTTTGCCTAAAAAATGGCCTCTTTTCAAAATACTTTCAAAAACCACATAAAGCACATTTTTTAAACAAAAGTAAGTGATCTAGAAAGTAACTAAGAGCCCATGGAAAACCATGGATGAAAATTATACTAATACCTTCCCTTTTCATAATTTACCCCCGAACTCAAGAAACAATCTCAAAGGTCTTTCCTGTGCTTTTTCACCTTTCCTTTTGGATAAAAGAAAATTCGGTGGCGACTCTTGATAACTGCAAAATTTGCAATCAAATGAAAAACACCCAAGTCAGTTCTCTCATCGTATCACACATACTCCTAGAGGTCCTCAATTTTCTCATGTTTGCCCAAGAGTTGACCAGACAAACTCTCTCCTAAGGCAGGTTGTCTCAAATTAGGGTTTCCATTTTTATCAAGATAGGTGGACTCCAAAGACCTCATATTCTCTCCATGGTCTTAATATGTTCTCAAGACCCTCCATGTCAAGTTTCATGCCTTGCACAAGAAGTTTGCTCAGTCAACTGTTCAAATGCTTGAGAATCGATTGTATTAGGTCAAAAGTCAACTATGACCCACATACAGTCAAACTTCAAGATTTTTGGTCAACATCAACATTTTGAAGTTACTTTCATATTATGATCAAGGGTTGATCATTATTCCCCAAGGAATGCTCCAAATTCATCAAAACCCAAAAGTTGCTAAATTAGGGTTTCTCAGTAAAAGTCGACCAAACTTTGACCAAGCATAACTTCCACATGCTTTATCAGAAATTTTCCATCCAAAGCTCATTTTGAAGAAGATGAAATTCCATACAACTCATCTTTATCCCACAAGTTCAAAACATACACTCATAAAAAGATATGAATTTCTACATTATGGGTCCTTTTGAAAAGTCAACAAAAACACCTTTTGGGCCAAGGCTTCTTACATGAACATGGAAGACTCAATTGAGATGAGACCAAAAGGGTTGCTTATGGGACATCCTTAGATTTCTAAAAAGTCCAATAACACCTCTCTAGGGTTAAAATTGGAGGAGATATGCCTTGTCAAAGTTGACCTTTTTTGCAAAATTGCAAAAAGTCAAATGTGCTAAAAAATGCTTTTTTTCTTTCTAAATGGGCCTAACTTGTTATGCTTGCACCTCACTTATAATATGGTTCACGACCCAAATATTCACCCACACATTATTTGCTTCATTTTTCAATTTATTTTGATTTTTTATAAATTAAAAATTGAATTAAATCAAATAATTGGTGAATAATAGCAAAGATATGATTTGATTTGGTTTTTGGACAAGTTGGAAATCAAAATATGCTGAGTTATCAAGACCAAAACGAATCAAGCATAATTGGTACAAGAAAGGGATGATTTTGCTCAAAATACCAAGTTTACATGTAGCATGAAAGTCAAATTAAATCTCTCATAATTGCAAAGATTCAATCCAATTTCACAACCCTAATTCATTCCTAGATATATATTGGACATGTACAAAGCATAAAACAAGGTTTTGCAGGCATGAACAGGGAGAACAGAGTTTCAATTTTTGAAAGAAAAGTGCAGATTCAATCTTGCTCCATTGGTCGTTTCAAGCGTTTCAAAAGATCAAGTCATCTCCCTAGATACTCATTGAACATGTAGTAAGCATTTGCAAGGCTTGAAACATCCGGAATCGCGCACTACAGCTCTCACGGTTTACTTATTTTTTCCAAATTGATTATTGAATTTCCTGCATTGTTAATACATTTGATTGACATATTTGTGATCTTTATCGTGTTTGCAAGCTAACTGAATGGTTTAATTGCATTTTTGAAGCCTATATCTGTACTCGCCATTGTTAGGGTTTCCATATGCGTTTTGGGGTTTTTGGCTAAAGGAAAAATTAGATCACAAGCTGGATACTAGGATGACTGTGACATCATGACTGGTTGAACCCTGGTCTTCAACTCCATTTATATTGCGTTTTGTGAATTTTTGAATTGCACAGGTTTTTAGCCATGGAAGTTTGTCCGTAGGTATAGGTTATATACCTAACACGACAGTTCCAGGAAGAAGAAGATATGTGTCAGCCAACCATTGGAGCATTTGAAAATTCGCGTGCGTGGAAATCAGTTATTTGTTTTCTTTATATTATATGTTGTTTTCATTATACTAACAATTAAAACGCATAGCACAACTGGCAACGAGGCATTGGTATTAAGCATAAGGACCTGGGTTCGATCCCAGGTCCTAGCGTTCCCTTTATTTTATTTTCTCTCAACAGATCCAGTGTATCTCTCATCTTGGTGTCCACCATACTCCACCAGCATCCATCCACTTGATCCAGCATAGTATCAGATCCAACGCACAAGCAGTGAGGGACTATAATGCACCCTCAAGTCAATGCTACAAGAAATCAAACGTTGACTAGGCTTGGAGGACTTTTGGGCTTGGGAAATTCAGATTTGCACCCTCCATTTACTCATCATGCAGGCCCTGTTTGTCTTTTCTTTTATTTTATTTTTAATTTCTTTAATTAATTTCTTTATTTGTTTTAATTAATTAACACAAAAAAAAATTATAAAACCAAAAAATCACAAAAATACAGAATTAAATATTATTTATTCAAATTAATATTTTTGAAAATAAATTAGGTTAATTAGTTTATTTGATTATTTGTTTTAATTAAAATTAAATAGAAATTAGGTTTTAAATTTGTAATTAAATTGTTTTTTTTTCTCTCAAATAAAAACCATAAAAATCCATAAAATCTCTTTTGACAAAATATTTTATTTTCTCGAATTATTTAATTTAGTTTAAATTAGGTTAATTTCAATTTCTTTTTATGATTAAAAAATGATTAGAATTAGGGTTTTAATTGTACATAACCTAATTAGGTCTTTTCTCAAAAAAAAATAACTTGAATATTTTTTCAATTAGATTTTTAGGGTTCTCAACTTTTCTCGCATTTAACTTGCCGCGCGCATTTTAGTTCATTTTATTATTATTGTAACTATTTCGAGGATGTAATAGTTTTAACTAGGGTTTTAAGCTTCCGCATTTTTATTTCCCATCAAGATAATTACGTAACTGTCAAAGCCTTGTAATAGCTAGGTTTATTTTCTCGCACTTTAAGTTCCTGCAAATATTTAACTGTCTAGATGTATACTAATAGGATTGTATGGGAAGATTACTTGAAATTAAAACGGTAGATCACCTAATGTGCAAAGATTAAATAACTGAAACAATTCATATGCACATATTCACTCCTAGGGTTTACCCCACTTCGGTTTCCTTTGGTAAAACAGTCATTAAGCATAGGAGATTTTAGTGGTTGCCCTCCAGTCTAAAAGATCAAATTGTCCCATTCGAATGTTGCCTCGGAAATGTTGCCTCAGAAAGATCTTAAGACTCTAGGGTTACTACTAAAGTTTTCTAACTGTTGCTTTAGTGATTGTACTTGTCCCTTTCGAACGTCCCTTACAAACTCCAACGATGGTGCTACCTACTCTTTAATAGTAGGATAGCACTGTCTAAAGGAAACGAGAACGAATAATCTTTTTTTCAAGTAGGTAGAATCTTAAGTACTTGCTCAGTAAAAACTTTTCACACAAACACCTTTCAAAGCAAATTTTCAAAACAACTTCGTCACACCCTTGAGGACTGATACAAGGGTTATCACGAAGTAAAACATTTTCAAAACAAGCACACACAAGCAATTTGAAAAAATGAGCAAGTACCTAAGAACCCATGGAAAACCATGGATAGAAAGGGTGCTAACACCTTCCCTTTCTATAATCTACCCCCCGTACTCAGAATATCTTGAAAAAAGGTTTTTTTCTGTTCTTTTTCCTTTTCCATGATTGGATGAAATAAAAGTCGGTGATGACTCTAGCTTACCGCGACATTTTGCAAACAAAAACGCAAAACACAAACCAGTAAAAACAGTCGGTTCTGCCACCGTATCACAGTAGGTTCCAGATTAATTCCCGAAATAATACGGGCAACTATCTGAAGTAACATCTCATCAAACACTATAAAGCCTAGACACAACCAGATAATAGTTAATCTCAAATTCAAGTTGAAGCCTGGACCCGACCAGATAACAGCTTAATTTCTTCAAAACACTGAAACTTGGACCTGACCAGATAATAGTTTACAACTATTTCAAATCCTGGACCTGACCAGATGACAGTATACCTCAAGTCTGAGTTGAAGCCTGGACCCGACTAGATAATAACTTAATTTCTGAAGCCTGGACCCGACCAGATAACAGTTCAACCTCTTCAGTTACTGCAAAGCCTGGAAACCAACCATATAACGGTTAATTTCATTTTCCCCAGTAAGTTGTTGTTAAGCCTGGAATATGACCAGATGACAATCAACTTTATTACCCTCATCAAGTTATGGTGAAGCCTGGATTTCGACCAGAAAACAACTAACTTTCATCTCTCTAATCCAGAGATAACTCCTCAGTAGAGCCATGTACAATTAAAGCTCCTAGACTCTATTCCCCATAGAGTTTTCCTCAAGAAAAAGAACAGAAATCAACATTCCCCAGTGGAGTACTCCTCAGACAACAGGAACAGGAATCCCCATAAAGAGACATCTTATGAAGTCAACATCTACTTTGGATAGCATTTTTAAGCACATCTCCGACAACTCTCAGTCATCTTCTCCAAGTGGCATATGTAATCCCATTCCTGATATCATCAACCAACGACGTTACTTCATGTGAGTTCAAATTTCTGGGCACTCTAGTGTTCAATCATCTTCGATCTTCAGATCACGAAAGGCAGACAAGCCAATCTAAATCTTCAGGTTTAAGAAGATTGAACAGGGGAAGTTGTTGTACCCCAAAATTTTCCCTCCCATTCTATTCAAGGCATGCGCATTGAGGTCCCCAATTTCTCAAGGTTGAGCAAGAATTGACCAGACAAATTCTCCTCCTAAGCAATGGATTTCCATCTAGGGCTTCATTTCTCACAAAGAATTTTGGTTTGCAAAAGCTTCAAATGATTTCCATGGCACCCTATACGCTTTAGCATAATGGCATAACTGAAAGAAAGAAAAGAAGTGTACGGAACATGACGAGGTGTATGTCGAAAGCTAAGAATATGTCTAAGAGATTTTAGGCTGAAGCATCTTCAACAACAATATGCATTCTAATTAGATGCCCAACGAAGCAGTGTTAGCTTGGAATTACGATTACACAAGTTTTGAATAATTGACACTATGATCGAAGAAAGAATAGTTCGAAAGAAAGTCTGGGGAGGCTTTTATGAAGTCTTTCGATTGATAAAGTGCTGGTAAAGAGCTTCACTATGTTGAACCATTATCGAAGGGTTCATTTTCGAACTATTGAAATATAAGTTTTTTGAAGCACTACAAGGAAATACATTTCGACTGTCATGTTGATTGAATTGCCGCTTCGAAAAGAAGAAGATTTTGAATTCAAAAGCTTTGAAGAAACACGTGGAATTCTAATGGTTTGAAGGACATGCAACCTTCGAACATGGTGTGATTTCATAGAATGACTTAGGGTCAAATCATCCAAATATAAGTCATCTTAGAGTTTTTGGATCAATGTGTTTCAGGCATGTACCTGAACATGCAAGGAAGTAGTTGGATGATCGAAGTGAAGTTTTGGTGCTCATAGGTTATCACTCGATTGGTGCATACAAGCTGTATTCACAAATCGAAGTTAAACTAGTGATCAATAAATGATGGTCTTGTAGACGAAAGTAAAGGGTGGGGTTGGAGTCGAAGTTCAGTTCGACTAGAATATGAACAGAATGAAGATTCGACATAGTCACAACATTCACAACTTTGTTCGAAGATCGAAAAGAACAGAACGAAGCTTTGACAAGTCAAAATGAAGAGGTGATACTTCGATTGGTCAAATTGAAGGAAAGGAGATCGAAAAGAACAAAACAAAGCTTCAACAAGTCAAGATGATGAAACAACCGACTAAAGATCATCAAATAATGAAGTCACCACCGAACGTATTTTATCCCACATGAAGGGAAAGGTAAACATCAAGAAAACTTGAGAAGGGAGAAGTCACGGCCTTGCAACCGAGAGATCAGGTAAGGGAGTGTGTTACGCGAGGGGGAGGTATTAGCACCCCACGCGCCACTAGTACTCTACGATATCCACTCTTGTTATCTATCTTATGGGTGTGTTTTAATCTATGCTTATTGTTTACTACTGCTAAAGAATTCATGCAAAAGAAAGGGGAAAAGAATGTAGGGAAAATAAAGTTGTACTCACTTGGGCCTTACCCCAATGCATACGTATCCTTTTTGAGTAATTAGAGATACCATAGTTCGGCTCACATGTTTTTGTTTATTTTGTATTTTTTATGGAAAATGTTAATTCCGCCTTCTACTACAGCTCGACCTTTGGAGACTTACGCGTTGGCACAAAATTAAATTAATCATGTCCTTACCTGAAAAGGATTTTAGAGAAAAGGTGCTTGGATGAAAAAAAAAGGTTTGAGTTAGTTTGTATTTTGTTACCTTGGAAAAGGGTTTAAGTGTGATTAGCGTGTTTTATGATTTGCTAAGGAAAAGAAGATTTTAGTTTTAAATGCATATGCAAAAGGGGAAGAAAAGAGTCTAAAGGAGACTAGCATATTTCTAACCTAATGTCATCATACAACGGTAGTCCTACGTCAAGGATGAAAGAGGAAATTTCTACCTAATGTTAGCATGCATGGCTTGTAACCTAAGGTCTAACTCGCATCTGAATGGAGCAAGCACATCCTAAGGAAACATGATATGTACAAGGATAAAGTAAACAAGCTTGAAGAATCACACACATAAAAGAGTAAGGAAAAGAAGAGAAATGCTTCAGCCAGGGGGAGCGTATCACCCGAGACAAACAAGCGAGAGTGAGATGTAAAACAAAAAGGTGATGTCCAAAGCGACTGAACACCTAACCAAGATATAGGAGATCGAGGTAAGCGACAGAAGGAAATATGAATAATCATGGAGTATCAACATTGGCCAATGCGAACTCCTGACAAAGCGCGGGGGTTCAATTGCAGAACCCTTCCCCACTAGACGACTCTATATACAGAGGAAAACGTGGGGGTTGATTACTAACCCTTCCCGCTCGCCTCCTCTTGAGGACTTCAATAAGGGGTGGATAATAGTGTGGTCACAAATATAAACACACGTGCAGAATACCTACTAAAAGGCAGGGTTTTAAACAAACCACAAACAAGTAGCAAACAGAATGAACACAATACGGAATTTCCCTAAACGAGTCTTTAAATAAACTAGAGGGGTTCTTGACATGATCAGCAACGGAGACCCCCATCATACATCTCTACCCTACTTTTCATGGCATCAGAAAGAAGTAAAGCCTTACTTCTCATGATATCTAGAAAAGCGGTAAAGCGCGGAAATGAGGAATAAAAATGATGTTGCAATGATACTGAACAGAGAAGGTATGTTGCCTCTTCATAACCACACAAGAAATAAGAAAACTCTACAGAATTGCCCTAAAAGAGTCTTTAAATAAACCTGAGGGTTAAAACAATGGTTATGTTAGTGTGAAACAATGGCTAAGTTGATAACCATTTCAACACTTCTTGAATAAAACATTGCCCTTGTCTGATTATCGAGCAATCAAACAAAATGCAAGTACTGTCGAAAGGGAGATATTTCGCAAATGAGTCCAATCTCAACATTCACGGGGAGAAAGGACTTATATCAAATAAGAAAGGCCTTCACTGGAGAATCTTGGATTGAGTCTTTATATCATGTAAATTTATTCCAACAAAAGATGCCTTGGGATAGACTTCTTGGGGAATCAAGAAGTCAGCATTATAGAAAGAGGTTAAACTCATGGGGATTTTAAATCAAACCCAGCACCTGGCGGGTGAAACCCCAAAGGGTTGACAACTGTCTCAACGCTTCTTAGAAAATATAATGCCCTGGTTTAGTTGCCTGGGAAATAAATACCAACAATCATGTCAATTACTACCAAAAAGAGCAACATTTTGCAAATGGTTTCATCTCAGCATACCAAGGGAACAAGACCTTTCGTCATATGAGAGAAAACTTTCTTGGGGAATCTGGGATAGAGGCTTCAGACCATGCAAACCCAAAAAAAAAACAGAAAATAAACCAACACTTAACTGGGTACACTAGGATCACAAACCCAATACTCCACCTTACGCCAATTGGTATCGTCTTCAATATACAAGAATCACACGCAAACTAGCGAAAATGACCTGAGAAAACCTTCCTAGGGAAACAAAACTTCCCAAAATTTACCGGAGTTCGTCCATTCCTGGGATCACCGCTTTTGTTTTCCTCTTGAATCATAAAATCTAAAGTAAAAGTAAGTTGTAAATTCTTTTTGAAAAACAATTTTGTTATTTAATCTTTTCGCTTTGAAATTTTTTATCAATAATAAATAGAGTCTTTGTAAGCTGAATAAAAATAAAGAACTACAAAGAATTGGGTAAAAGCTCAAATTTTATTGATAGAATGGTAGTCTGCGAATGGCGAGACTCCATGGATAATTACAAAGTTTGGAAAACGGTAATATATAATGGAAAAGCTACATTGAGATACAATGACCGCTATTCCCTCTAACAACTTTGAAATCCTGAGCAGCAGCTTCTGTTGAAGTATGGTGAGGATCCAAGAAGATTGTTGCTTCAACGATCGAGTCTTGTCTGATGCAGTTACTTGCCAAGAAAGTCCCTAACTTTTGCCTAAGCTGCCCTTACGGGTTTTCAACTTAGCGGGAAATTTTATTCAGTTTATGTCTCTAATTTTTGCCTAGACTGCCCTTTCGGATTTTCGGCCTACTGAGATGCTCCTTTTTGCCTAAGCCTCCCTTTCGGGTTTTCAACTTAGCGATTTGTTCTTTTATTTCTTTAGGCTGAGTATTTCTTGACTGCATCAGCATTCATGGGACGTGGGAACTCCTCACTATCCATAGTTTCAAGAATTAATTCACTGCCAGAGAAGGCTTTCTTGACAACATATGGGCCTTCAAAATTTGGAGTCCACTTGCCCCTAGAATCAGCGTTAAAAGACATGATCTTCCTGAGCACGAGGTCGCCTTCTCTGAACTCACGAGGTTTGACCTTCTTATCAAAAGCTTTCTTCATTCTCTTCTAATATAACTGCCCATGACAAAAAGTCGTCATTCTCCTCTCTTCGATCAAATTCAATTGGTCAAACCTGTTCTGGACCCATTCAGCCTCTGACAACTTAGTTTCCATTATCACACACAAAGAGGGGATCTCAACCTCGATTGGGAGCACAACCTCAATTCCATACACAAGGGAGAACGGGGTTGCTCCTGTTGAAGTGCGGACAGATGTTTGATATCCATGTAGAGCAAAAGGGAGCATTTCATGCCAATCTTTATAAGTAACATCCATCTTCTGGATGATCTTCTTGATATTCTTATTAACAGCTTCAACAGCCCCGTTAATCTTCGGCCTATATGGAGATGAATTGTGGTGGACAATCTTGAATTCTTCACAAAGTTCTGTCATCATCTTGTTGTTAAGATTCGAGCCATTGTTGGTGATAATTCTGCTCGGCACACCATACTGACATATGAGATTATTCTTAATAAAGCGCACTACCACCTGCTTGGTAACATTAGCATACGAAGCAGCTTCCACCCATTTGGTGAAGTAATCAATTGCTACCAAGATAAAACAGTGTCCATTCGAAGCTTTGGGTTCTATCATTCCAATCATGTTAATACCCCATATAGAGAAAGGCCACGGGGAAGAAATAACATTGAGAAGTGTCGGAGGCACATGAATTTTGTCCGCATAAATCTGGAATTTATGGCACCTCTTTGCAAATCTGTAACAGTCAGATTCCATTGTCATCCAATAGTAACCTGCCCTTAGCATCCTTTTAGCCATCGAATGTCCATTGGCATGAGTGCCAAATGAAACTTCATGGATCTCATGCATCAACATGTCTGCTTCGTGTCTATCCATGCATCTGAGCAAGACCATGTCATAATTTCTCTTATACAACACATTGTCACTGAGGAAGAAGCTGCCAGCCACTCTTGTCAATGTCTTTCTATCTTTATTCGAAGCACCAATCGGGTATTCTTGAGTCTGGAGAAAATGCTTGATATCATAATACCAAGGTTTCTCATCTGCAACCTCTTCTGTTGTAAACACATAGCAGGCCTATCCAGTCGCTGAATCATAATTTGAGGTATATCATTCCAAGTATTCACTTGATACATAAAAGCCAGAGTTGCCAGAGCATCCGCCATTTGATTTTCGTCTCTGGGGATGTGATGGAATTCAACTTTATTAAAGAAGGGTAACAATCTTCTAGCATAATCTTTGTAAGGGATTAAGCCGGGGTGACGAGTATCCCACTCTCCTTTAATCTGATTTATTACCAAAGCTGAATCGCCATACACATCTAGAATCTTAATTCTAAGATCAATAGCTTCCTCGAGACCATGATGCAAGCCTCATATACTACCATATTATTAGTACAATCAAATGTCAACCTTGCAATAAAAGGAATGTGCGATCCATGTGGAGTGACAATCACATCACCAATTCTTTTACCATAAGCATTCACAGCTCCATCAAATATCATGCCCCATCGAGATTCAGGACCAAGAGCTTTCTCAGGCAGTGGTTCATCACAATCTTTCACTTTCAAAAATATAACATCCTCATCAGGGAAATCATACTTCACAGACTGATAATCATCAACTGGTTGGTGAGCAAGATAATCTGCCAACATGCTGCCTTTAATAGCTTTTTGAGTGCGGTATTCGATATCATATTCAGATAACAGCATCTGCCAGCGGGAAATTCTCCCAGTAAGAGCAGGATTTTCAAAAATGTACTTGATTGGATCCATTTTGGAGATCAACCAAGTAGTGTGATTTAACATATACTGCCGCAAACGTTTTGCCGCCCAGGCCAAAGCACAACATGTCTTTTCCAGCACGGAATACCACGACTCACAATTAGTAAACTTTTTACTGAGATAATAAATGGAATACTCTGTCTTCCCTGTTTCATCTTGTTGTCCAAGAATACGGCCCATGGAATTATCTAACACTGTCAGATACATAATCAAAGTCTTCCTTCAGCAGGAGGGAACAAGATAGGAGGTTCAAGCAGATATTCTTTAATAATTTTAAATGCCCTTTTGCAGTCATATGTCCACACACAACCTTGATCTTTCTTTAACAACTTAAAGATCGCTTCCCACGTTGCAGTCATGTGGGAAATGAATCTGGAAATATAATTCAAACGCCCGAGGAACCCAATGACTTGCTTTTCAATTCTCGGTGCTTGCATTTCTTGAATTGCTTTAACTTTATCAGGGTTAACTTCAATCCCTTTTTGGCTAACAATGAAACCCAACAATTTCCCTGATCGAACATTGAAGCTACATTTATTTGGATTCAAGAGAAGACGATACTTCCTCAAACGCTGAAACAACTCCAACAAATCTTCTACATGCCCTTCTTCAGTATGGGATTTAGCAATCATATCATCAACATATACCTTAATTTCCTTGTGCATCAGATCATGGAGTAGGGTTGTCATAGCCCTCTGGTATGTTGCACCAGCGTTCTTCAACCCGAAGGGCATCACTCTGTAATAGAATGTTCCCCAGGGTGTGATAAATGTTGTTTTTTCCATGTCCTCAAGAGCCATCCTTATTTGATTATACCTGGAAAATCCATCCATGAACGAGAAAATTTTGAATTTTGTTGTGCTATCCACTAACATGTCAATGTGTGGCAATGGAAAATCATCTTTTGGACTAGCTTTATTTAGATCTCTGTAATCTACGCACATGCGGAATTTTCCGTATTTCTTCGGTACTGGGACAATATTGGCAATCCACTGAGGGTACACTGATGTCACAAGAAAACCGGCATTAATCTGCTTTAGAACTTCTGCTTTAATCTTCACTGCCATATTTGGGTGAGTTCTTTGCAACTTCTGTTTGATTGGCGGACACTCTAGCTTCAGCGACAAATGGTGCTCTACAATATCTATATCTAGACCAGGCATATCTTGGTAAGACCAAGCAAAAATATCCACATACTCTTTCAACATCTCAATTAACCAGCTCTTCGCATCAGGATGCAACAATGCTCCAATCTTGACTTCCTTCGGATCTTCTTCGGAACCCAAATTGATTACTTCCAATGGATCTTTATATGGCTGAATGGCGTTCTCCTCGCGCTCAAGCAACCGTGCGACCTCTTTTGGAATATCATTATAGTCTTCTTCTTCGGCCCCATACACAGGACATTCAAAGTTCGGAGAGGGTGCAAGGTCATTGTATTCAACAGGTTTTTTAATTAATATGCATATATGATTTATGATTGCTTTTAGAAACTGACACATGTAACAAGTGATCATGCAGATTGAATTTCAATTATTATTTATTTTGAAAGGTTTTTTTTTCTAATTACCATTTCCAAGAAAGAGCAGAAAATAAAGACACAATTTGGGAAACAAAGACAACTTTTATTATTGATTTAAAAAATCACAGCAAACAGATAAGCCCATACAATATTAATACTTTCCCCTTGGGTAGAGTGAAAGCTTTTCAAAAAGATTAACAAAAACAAATTACTTTGAAACATGTATGCAAGAGGGAACATCAATGGTGATCCAGTTCTGAACCCTAACTTCGTGCGTCACATGATTCAGCATTTCTGGCTCTGCTTCATCTTCCATAATGGCATTAATCCCGGAAACAGTTGGATGAAGATAACCCCCGCTACAAAAGATATCGTGATACTTGCCTGCAGTAGATTTCGACTTCATGCTCTTACCTTTATCATTCTTCACAGAGAACCCTAAGCCAGCTCTATTCTTGTTCACAGGTGGATCAACAATCTGTCCCCATACTTCACTATGGCCATTACACATAACCTGCTGAGCATCCTTAAACGAAGCCATATAATTCTCATTTCCTCTTATATTATCAACGGATAAATCTTGAAACTGGGTTCCAACAACAACTTCATCCGCCTCTACAATGCTGAAAGAGGAAAAATGAGATATCAATAATGCCTATTCCCCATTTATAATTACCATTTTTCCTTCACGTACAAACTTCAGCTTCTAGTGTAAATTCGAAGTGACAGGCCCTGCCTCATGTATCCACGGCCGTCCTAGCAAGCAACTATAAGCGGGTATAATATCCATGACCTGGAAAGTAATCTGAAACAAATGTGAGCCTATTGAGTTGGTTTGTATTTTGATACCTTAGAAAAGGGTTTAAGTGTGATTAGCATGTTTTATGATTTGCTAAGGAAAAGAAGATTTTAGTTTTAAATGCATATGCAAAAGGGGAAGAAAAGAGTCTAAAGGAGACTATCCTATTTCTAACCTAATGTTATCATACAATGGTAGTCTTATGTCAAGGATGAAAGAGGAAATTCTACCTAATGTTAGCATGCATGTCTTGTAACCTAATGTCTAACTCGCATTCGAACGGAACAAGCACATCCTAAGAGAACATGGTATGTACAAGGATAGAGAAAACAAGCTTGAAGAAGCACACACATAAAAGAGTAAGGAAAAGATGAGAAATGCTTTAGCCAAGGGGAGCGTATCACCCGAGACAAACAAGAGGGAGTGAGATGTAAAAAAAAAGGGTGATGTCCAAAGCGACTGAACACCTAACCAAGATATAGGAGATCGAGGTAAGCGACATAAGGCAATATGAACAATCACAGAGTACCAGCATTGGCCAATGTGAGCTCCTGACAAAGCGTGGGGGTTCAATTGCAGAACCCTTCCCCACTAGACAACTCTATATACAGAGCAGGCACAACTCCGAAGCATCATGGTGCGTCACGAGCTAAGGATGACACAGACGAAAATGCGGGGGTTGATTGCTAACCCTCCCTACTCGCCTCCTTTCGAGGACTTCAATAAGGGGTAGGGAATAGTACCGACACAAATATAAACACACCTACAGAATACCTACTCAAAGGTAGGGTTTTAAACAAACCACACACAAGTAGCAAACAAAATGCACACAATATGGAATTGTCCTAAACAGGTCTTTAAATAAACCAGAGGGGTTTCTGACATGATCAGCAACGGAGACCCTGTCATACATCTATACCCTACTTCTCATGGCATCAGAAAGAAGTAAAGCCCTACTTCTCATGATATCTAGAAAAGCGGTAAAGTGAGAAAATAAGGAATAAAAATGATGTTGGGATGATACCGAACGGAGAAGGTCCGTTGCCTCTTCATAACCATGCAAGCAATAAGAAAACTCAACAGAAGTTGCTTCGCACGAGTGATCAAATAATTAATCCCCGAGCATTCCACATTGTGAAAATTACATCAATCATTCTATCACAAAATCTTAGCTAAAAAATGACAACAAAAATGATTATTAAACATATAATAGTGGAAAACTCCAATAAAATTCTGAGGAAACCTAAAAAATTACTAAGATATTCTACTATTTTTATATCATTATCATCATTAAGATCATAAAAGAATGAAGCTAAAATTAACAATATGAGGAGGTAAAAAAGTAGAAATAGAGGGGGTGTATTGTTGAGCCCAGGAGGTGATACAAAAATTCACTATATAGCATTAAGCCCAACCCAAGAAGTAAAGTCCCTAAGCTTCCTTTTGTATTCACAAGGCAACAACTCCAAAAGTGGCTACATGGGCTTATTTTTGGGTCCAAACCTATTCGAAACAGTCCAACAACACATCTAACAAATTCTCATTACTCAACTTATTGTTAATTGATCTACAAAAAATAATTAAAAAAATAATTAACAGTAGAACTGAAAAAGAGGAATGGATACGTTGTCGTTTAGGCCAAAGGATAGGGTTGATTTAACTTCTCCTTCCTCTCTCACGAACGAACGATGTTGTACCTATTCTCTCCGCCGTCTTCTTCATGATGATGCATCCATCGATATCTTCTCTGCTCCTTCATGCTGCAGACGACACTCAGTCTTGCTCCGCCATTCTTATTCTCGTCTTTGTTCGAAACATTTGAGTCGTTCGATTTTCCACTTGCATCACCGACGAAATCAACCCCGTCTCAATTCGGTTTCAACTCGCTTCCCACCACCATGGCGAAATCGCGAAGTAATACCTGAGAATCCTCTTCTACTTTCTTCAGCTGCTTCCTCGTCTAATCCTTCTTCATAGTGAACCCTAAAGAACCAGCGAAAATGGCGACGGTAACGATGAATCTCTCGATGACGACTTAAGCTTCAATTGTTAGGTATCTCTGTTTCTGTTTCTTGCCCCTTCTTCTTCTAATTCAAATTTCTCTTCTATGTGTGATCTGTGTTGGTGTTGTTCTTGAATTGTTGCTGTTTGATGCAGGGAGATGCTGGTTTTGCAAATTCGAAGCAACTTGCATACATAATTCAGAAGTGTTGAAGCTTGGAGATGAAGATGAGAATTCTTCATAAGGTTATTGAACACAATGAATATTGGATAAAGAAGGTTATGGTGATTGGATAAACTTGAAGGTTGAAGAGAACCTTGAAGATAAAGAGGATGAAGATGCTTCGAGAATTGTGCCACGAGAGAAAAGATTTTCTGGTGAGTTTTCATGCTGATTTTTCTCTGTATGAATGAATAATCATGGATCCTCTCTCCCTCCTTTTTGTTATTCTGTTAGAGCTTGGTTGTAATTAGGATAAGATTAGAAGTTGGTTGAATTTCTTTAATTTTATGCCACTTTTCTGTTATGGATGCCTCTTTAATCTTCCTCTTCCTTTTTCTGATATTTTCTGTAGTTTTCTCCAACTGAATTTCCCCCCCGCCTCTGTTCTGTTATACAATCTGTTACCAGCTTGTTGAAGTTTGTTACGACAGTTAGCTTTCTGTTTGCAGTTAGAGCAGTTAGGGAGTCATTTGACAGTTAGTTGGAGGAAGCTATAATTCAATTAGAATTCTGTTAGTTTTTTTATGGAGAGGAAAAATTAGTTAGGAAAATCCTGTTAGCTATGTTAGTTTATTAGGATAGTTAGTTACAAGGATATTTCCATTTTCTGTTATATAAGTTATGGAATTGGTTTTGATGTTGCTTATTGACTTGGAAGGTTGGGAAGTTAGTTAGAAATTGGTTAGGAGGTTGTGAAGGGTCTGTTTCTGTTTTTTCTGTTAGCAATGTTGGATTTTTATTTGAATAAAACTGAGAGTTATATATGTGATGCAAGGTTGTGTGAATGTTGAATAGTTATATGGTTTTCTAGTTTGTTTTACTCTGATCTAATGCTGCCAAACACTTATGCAGGCCTGGTTTTAAGATTCAGAAATTCTAGCCATATGCTGCAACTTTGAAGGCAGTATGGTTTTAATGATAGATAAAGCATGAAACATAGAGGAGAGCTAAGGCAAAAGGATCTTGTTGAATATGGAGCATGGAAGTTTAATGTAACATGAGGCAATTTGAGATGATGAAGACCAAATCGGAGCTTAAGTGAAATAGGTTGTAGGAGTTTTTTCAATCAAAGATCATATTTTGGTCAATGGTGAATTTGTTTAAGGACCTGTGATTTTATTTCTTTTTCCCTCTTGTAATGCACTTGAGTTAACTTGTAATTTCACATTGGGAATTTCAAAATAAATTGGTTCAAGAACATTGGATGAAACACAATTTCCCTTCTTTAGTTCAATTTCCAAATTTCATTCTTTTGTTCAATATTTCAAGATGTAATGGCAATTTGTAATGGATCATGGCCTTGTGAGAGTAGTGTGGCTTGAAATGCGAATGACATGAACTTGTAATGAGAATTTCTTGGATGTGATGAATAGTTCCTGAATAAACTTACCATCCAATTTGCATTTGAATGCCAAGTTTTCCTTAATTTTTTCATATAAAATGAACCATGATGCAGGATGGATGACTTGAACTCCAAACTTGAAATTTTTTCTCTTCTTTTATTTGAACTTGAAAATGGTGATTTGAACCATGATGAATGATAACAATTTTGAATGGATTTTGAATAAATGATTGGATGATACTTGAATTAAAACTTGAACAAACCTTACTACTTGTTTTAGGTGAACAAAAACCTCCAAACTTGCATGCTTTAGCCAATTTTAAATCCATTAAATGAATCGACTTGAATCCATGACATGAGTCCATACCAATTCAATTCTTTAATCCCCATCAATATTGTATAACAAATAATAAGAGAATCAACACGACTTGATCTTAATGAATTCACCACACCATCCTTATATCATGCCTTGCTATCCAATGAACATCCAGTGAAAATGTTGACAAACCCAAGTATGATAGGATATAAACCCTAATCTTATTCCTGAGGTATATGCTGAATGAAAACACAACTTATCATCAAGGCCATAATTTGCAGTCTTCTCAGTCAAAATCATTGGTGAGAAAGAAATAAGTCTTCAATGGTCACCATCACAAACCCTAGCTCCTCAGACCAAGGTTGATGAAGGAACACGTTGACGACCCTTGAATGGAAAGGGAAACCTCAAAGCCAGAGAAACCCTAATTTTCCAATTCAATGTTTGGAGGAGAAACAGATGAATCAACCTTATTCGATATGTGCATCTCAAAACACTATGAAACCCTTAGCTTGCATGATCATTGAACTTTTGTACCTCAAGTGCCTTATTAAATGTAAATGTATGCCATGTTAGTGACCTAATAGAATATATGTAGATGAATGCAAAAGCTTACGCCAGATAAAAGTGAAAGGGTAGGACAAATTTGAGGTATTACAGATGAAGAGGTGATACTTCGATTGATCGAATTGAAGGAAAGGAGATCGAAAGGAACAAGAACCGAGTTCGACTAGGATGATTGGATATGAGGGGTTTCCAGATCACACAATCGATGTAGATGGTGACTAAGTCGAAGAAGCCATGATGATGAAGCCTTGAGCAATTCGAATTTGAACTCAGAGCCATCGAAAGGAACAAAGCTTGGGAGCTTGTCGAAAGAATCAATTGATGTGAAATGGAGATGCAAGTTTAAACGAAGACCTAATGGGATAAAGCTTGTTGGGCTTGGACTGATTAGCTCGAAGCCCAAATTTGAGCAAGACACCAACCATAACATGTCTAGGTTCATTATGTTTCAAGAATGGCAAGAAAATTATCAAAATGGCAAATTTTCAAATCTTTCGATTTTGCTTTCAAAGCCATGATCAATGGATGATTCATGCCATATTTGTTCACCACCACACCCCTATATAAATACAAGACCAAATCAGAAGCAAGAGACAAGAAATGGCCTCAAAGAGCCACACACACATTGCCTATCAAAAGCTCCACGAAAAAAATCATCAAGGTTGTGAAAATCCCAAAATCCTTCCTCCCTCCAAACTAACATCCCAGATCATGTTCATGGGATTCATACAAACGCATACCAACCCTTGCACAAGCCATCCCACGCTTAGAACTACAGATCGAGGCACCTCCGTTTGGTAAAAAATTTCCAATCTCAAACTCATTTAATCTCTAATTTAAACTCATTTTGATTGCATATTCATGTTATTATTGTTGTTTGTGAATGATTTAATGTAATACATGTAAGTTTCAGTGCCCAAATGATAGGATACCATTGTTAGGGCCTTCGAAACTGATTCCTTTAGAAACTCATGGTACAAGCCATTTCAGGCCAAAATAATCCAGATTCAGACTTAGGGGGTTCAAATTAGGGGGGTTCGAATTAAGGGGAAGGACCTGGGTTCGACACCCAGGTCATGCATTTTGTTTTTTCTAACAATTGTATTCCATATCCCATTCTTACAGGTCTAACTCGCACACCATGCACCACATGGTCAACACCAGTAGATCACATCAATCTAGATCCAGTACCCTCAACATGCAGTCCATCTTGCACTTTCGACAACCTCCCTCATTAGATCGAAAGGCAACCTGGGCCTCTTCCTGATATGAGCCAGCGAATTCCAAATCTTATACCCCCTGTTTACTTTTGCTACTAGGCCCATCTTTATTTTCTTGTTTTATTTATTTTATTTATCTCTTTTAATTCTTTTTTTATTTTAATCAATAAACAAATATTAAAATCACATAGAAATAGATTTAGGATTTTTCTTAATTAAATTTTAATTTTGGTAAATTAATTAACTAATCACTTTAACTTTTTTTAATTAAAATTAATAGAACTTGGGTTTAATTTCATTTTAATTCATTTTCCTTTTCATAACGAAAATACCAAAAAAACATAGAATTAATTTCTTTTATTTAAATTTCAAGTTTCTTTAAAAATTAACCATTTTTTTAATATAGATCTAGATCAATTATTTTTTTAACTTAAAACATTTTCTTAAATTAAAACAAAAAAAAACAAACAAAAGATTTTCTCTTAGGATTTTTTAGACGTTGTTTCAATTTGTGTGTGTTATTATCTTTCGCATTCTATTTTTCATACTATTGTAACTGCCTACTGGATGTAATAGAATAACTAGGACTTTTACTTTTTTCTGCTTTATTCCTCATTTTGGACATGTAATTAATCCCCCTTCCCAAAGCCTTGTAATAGTTTAGGATTTACATTTCCGCACTTTTAATTTCTGTAAACTATTAACTGTTAGATATATGCATAATAGGATTGTATGGCAAGAATAACAAACAAACGCTAAGAAACTTAACACAAGACAAAAATAACTGAATACAACACACTCTCACATATACACCTCTAGGGTATCCCACTTTGGTTGTCTTCGGAAAAATAATCACAACTCTCGAAACGTGAGAGATTTTAGTAGCTACCCTCAGGGGTAAAGATCATATGTCCCTCGATGACCCTTTCAATGTTGCCTCGGCAAAATGATCTCAAAACCCTAGGGTAGTTACTAAAGTTTCTTGCCCAGCTTCCTTTGTGACTGTATAAACCTCCCTTCAAATGTCCCTTAAACATCCAACGACTAGGGCTACCTACTCACTAATAGTAGGATGGCACTGTCTAAAGGAAAAGAGGAAAAGAACAACTCTTTCGAGTAAAAATTAGATAGTTCCTAGATGCTACGCTCAAACACTTTTTCACATCTCACACTTTCAAAAACATTTTTCAAAACGCTTTATTAACACTCTTGAGGACTGATACAAGAGTTATCATAAAGCAAGTTGTGTAACGCCCGTAATTTAATTAATTATTTAATTAAATTATTTTTGGAATATTTGTGAAGAAGTTTTATATTATAATTGGATTTATTTTATTAAGTGGAGAAATAATAATATTAGAGGTATAATATTACTATTTGGTGAAATAATGTTAGAAGCTAATATTATTTCAGGTGGGCCTATATTGTGTGAGTGGAAGTAATAAGGGGGTGTAGGTTTTGATCCCATTAAGAAATAAGGAATAATAGAATATTAAGTTATTTTATTATTTGTGAGAAGAATAGAAGAAGGAAGTAGTAAGAAGAGAATAAGGATTGAGAAAGAGAACATGAAGCTGCTGGAAATAGAAGGAAACGGCAAGAATGAAGATTCAACCTGGAAATTATAGAGCGATCTTCAATCCAAGGTAAGGGTGGGGTTCTGGCTTTATAATTGGGTTCATGATGTTTGATATGTGGGGTTAGAGGATTGATGTTTTTGTTCTTGAATTGGATGATGTATGATGAAGATTTGATGAATTTGAATGAATAATGACGTTATGATGTTGTTTAATCGATGTAGTATTATAGGTTAATGATTAGGTGATGAATTACCATGATTATAATGAGGTTTATAGGACTGTAACATAATTCCCGTAGTGAAATTACAGCAGAAAACGCAGAAAATTATGCAGACTGTAGCAGGATGTGTCGACCCTAAACTGAATGTGTCGATACATAGGCACTGTTAGACTCAGGATGAGTCGATCCATGGAGGGCTTATGTCGATGCATGATGAGTACAAGACGCAGGATGAGTCGATCAGAGAGGAGCATGTGTCGATACATGTTGTGATTAGGACCAGGATGAGTCGATCCATAAGGAGGATTTGTCGACTCATGCTGTGCAGGAGAAGCATTACGCGTCGACCCCAAGGGTTTTGCATCGACCCATACTGACTAATTTCGACAAAATCAGTTTTAAGTTGCTGTAACTTGAGTTTTAAGATATTGTTTGAGATGTCGTTCAAAGCGTTGATTAGCTAACACGATGAACTCTATTCTAGATGATTTAGATGATGATTAAGAAGTGTAATCTTAGTAACAAATTAAGGATTTAGGATTAGTTCCCGTGAATGATCACTGTGTTGATTTTTGGACAGAACGAGGAACATGAGATGTTTAGAGGTTACTGTTAGGATTATAATAGTAGGATTAGTGACAGTAAAAATGTAAAATTGCATAATAACAGTATGGATTACTGTACTATTGATATACAGCTGAGTCATTAATGAGATGTGGTTATTAAAGTTGTTGTTTTGAGATGATTGAGATGTTGTTGTTGTTTTGAGATGATTGAGATGTTGTTGTTTTGAGATGATTGAGATGTTGTTATTTTGAGATGATTGAGATGTTGCTAATTTTGAGATGTTGTTATGTTGAGATGTTTTGAGATGTATTTTGAGATGTTGTTAACTGAGTGTGTTATTACATTCAAGTTGAGTCGCATACATTGCATTTTTTTGAGATGGAGCTTATGCTCGTTGAGATGGCCTGGATTGGCAAATTTTGAGATGAAGGCTATGCCTTGTTGATGCCTCTATTAATTGGCAGATTTTTGAGATGGGAGTTCTGCTCCAATGGTACCACATGCATTTGCATAGTTTTGAGTCGCATTATATGAATGAATAATGAAATGTATTTGATGTTGATGAATGAGGATATATGCTGTAATTGTTGTTGATTATGAGAGGAGAAGTGGTAATATTATTGATCTAATTTAATATATTAATTATCATGCGCTTTATTATATTGTTAGATATCTCACCCCTTTTGTTTGAATGTTGCCCCTATGTTGGTAACGTGTAGGTAATCGAGAGTAAAGGCCGTATACCTTCAATAGATCGAGTCGGTGTCATTGCTCTGATATGTAACACTCGGGGGGATGGACGCTTGCTGATTTTTGATTGCTGATTTTTAGTTGTTGAACTTTAAATTGTTTATTTACTAAATATGAGATGTTTCGAAGTTACTGTTTTATTTAAAGATGTTATTGAAGAATTCCGCTGCGTAGTTGTTGAATTATTTAATGAAAGATGTTATGTTGATGGTTCATCCGATGTTTTGAAAAAGTGTTATATATCCATGATGAATGCAATGAATTTGTTAGAAGAATTTGTGACGTCCCGATTCATTTGTATGATTGAAATTTTGTAACTCTGATTTAATTGCATAATTGCTTAGGGTAGAATTGGGGTGTTATAAGTTGCCTTACTATTGGCATTTCAAATACCTTTTCAAACACACAAAGCACAATGTATTTCAAAATAAGCTATGCATCTAAGAGCATGTAGATAACTACGGATGGAAAGGGTGCTAATACCTTCCCTTTCCATAATCTACCCCCCTTACTCAGAAAATTCTCGAAAGGTCTTTTTCTATTCATTTCACCCTTTCCTTCGTTGGATAAAAGAAAAGTCGGTGGCAACTCTTGCTTACCGCAACATTTGCGAATACAAACGCAAAACCAGTACAACAGTCGGCTCTGCCATCGTATCACAGGTTGCCTCAATGGCCCTGTGATACGGTGGGAGAACTGACTTGAGGTTTTGCGTTTGTATTCGCAAATGTTGCGGTTAGCAAGAGTCGCCACCGACTTTTTATTTTATCCTAAGGAAAGGTTAAAAAGCACAGCAAAAACCTTTTGAGATGTTTTCTTGGGTTCGAGGAGTAGATTATAGAAAGGGAAGGTATTAGCACCCTTTCTATCCATGGTTATCCATGGGCTCTTAGTTACTTGCTTAGATCACTTGCCTTTTGTTTTCAATTGTTTGAAATGGTGCTTGAGTGTGTGGGTTTGAAAATGTTTTGAAAAGAGGCCAACGTGGTGGCAACCTTTGTAATGATCCATGTGGGGATGTATACAAAGATGTATGTCTTTTGAAAAGGTTTTTATTTGTTTTTGAAAGTTCTTTTGAAAGTGTAGTGGGGTGTGGTTTTGAAATTAGGCAAGTGTTTTGTTTTGCAAGTTTGATTCAAGTAACTAAGAGGTTATCTACTCCTAAATTTCTCGAAAGATTATTGCTATGTTTTAACCCTTTTAACAAGTTTGTTCCACCATTGAATTTGGTGGACAACCTTATGTTAGGATGTGAAAGGGACAGGCGCGGGTCATTGTTTAGACCATAATTGCAACGGCGTTAAATGTCTTTGGGCAATTTTCTTTAAGGGACTTGATCATTTGTTTTTGTTTGTTTTGAAAAATTTTATCGAGGGACTATGATCATTCAAATTGTTTTGCTTTGCCCAAAGAAGTTCAACATACAATATGGCCCAATTTTGGAAGGCAACAAGTGGAATACCCTAGGGGTGCAAGTGTGAGATGTGTTGTTTATTTTCATGCTCATTCATCTTGTATCAGGTCATAACTATTTTTTATCGTTTTTCGCATACAAACCCTAATTCTAACATGTTATCATTAGAAAGCAATAAAGTGCGAAATTTAAATTACTAAGCTATTACAAAACCAAATATGGGAAGGGGGGTACAAATGTTCAAATGGGGATATTGACAAGAATTTAAACCTACATTATTACATCATTTTGAATATTTGCAAATTAATCAATGTAAAAAAAAAAAATTAAATAAGAATGCAAGATGCAAAAGAAATGTTTTGTATATATATGAAAAAATATTATTTATGTAAAAGAGAAAAGAAAATAAAAATATATTATTTTTGGAGTATTTTGAATTTAGGGCAAAAAAAAAAACCCTAATTTTAAGAGAAAATGTATTATTATCTAATTTGATACAAATATTTATTTATTATTTATAAGAATAAAATAAAATGAAGTATATTATGAAAAAAAGTATTTTTGTATCAAATATTAATGAAAATGGAAAATTCAAGTGTTTTTATATTTTAACTTGAATATATTAATAATCATATATATATATATATATATATATATATATATATATATATATATATATATATATATATATATATATATATATATATATATATATATATATATATATATATATATATATATATATATATATATATATATATATATATATATATATATATATATATATATATATATATATATATATATATATATATATATTAAGTTCTAAATATGCCTTATATACAAATAATAATAATAATTAATTTTTTTAATAAAATCAATAATAAATAAAAAAAAAGGTATTTTTTATGTGAAATATTTTCAGAAGGTAAATAAAAAATGAAAATGTATTTACACCATTTTTGTATTTATTCTAAATAAAATATGTATATATTTATGCATAAACAAAAGAAATAAATCAAATAAATATGCCATAAATTCAAAAAAGGATGGAAAAAATATTTTTATGTTTTTTATATCATGAGAAAAAATAAACAAAGTCAACCAAAAAGGAAAAAGTCAAAAAGAGTCAAAAATGAAGCAAATGGGCTCAAGGGGTGTAATAGCAAATGTGTGGTGTGAATAAGAAAAGATATACAGGCCCAACCCAAGGAACACTGTCTTCAACCTCCAGCAATAAAATTCAAAAAAACGCGCGCCCCTGTTCTTCAATGTCCAACTCTCGATTCCTGGCTTTTCAGCAAAAACTCATAACACAACAAATGTTCAGCATGAAGAGACGGTTCTAACCATATATGGAACTTGACCTAACTCTCTAAGATGAGGGAGAATTTCTCCTCCCCCAAATCCTAACCTAATTTTTCTGCCATTTTCAAACTACAAATTCTCCCTACTCAGGCAAAAGAAATGAAATGTAAAGATATGTACATGTTCAGGGCTATGAGTAGAACCTTGTTTCTTCACAAACTTAAGACTAAAGATGCATGATAAGAGAGATACGAGTTCAAAGTTTTACCTGTGCAGTTGAACTTCTATCTGGAGAATGAGGAACTTTCAGTGCAATGTAATGATTGGAAAAGCTTCCTTGAGGTCCAGGGATGCTGTTTCAATGCTTACTTTGTCTTGAGAGCTTCTGAATCAAGCTATGGAACTTCAACTGCAAAAGGAAAAAATGAAAATGGTGGAAACTGTTAGGGTGATTACAGGTCAGGTTTTAGGCCATGGTTAGCTTGCATATGTTGTAAGGAAGGTAGAGGAACAGGTTTGGTCAAGAATGCTCGAAGGGATTGAGAGATAGCACTCAATCTGCAGGGGTTGCCCTGTTTGAGCAGTTTCAAGGTGATTCTGAGATGGAGGGTGCTTGAGAGGTTAAGGACTCGTGTGTTAGCTTGGATATGTTATGTGTAATGTGTTTGATAACTTCTTTCTTGTGTTTGTAAGCTGAGGAGAGAGTTGGCACAAGTTATGCAATGTTACTTGAAAATGAAGCAAGCAATGGTCACTTTGTGTTTTAGGTCAGTAGGGGCCTCTAATCCTGCTGCATAAGCCTCTCTTGATCAGAGCAATTTGCCCATAATCTTGTGCCAAAAGGATTTTGCTTGTACCTTCTTGATTTGCAATTGGACATAAAGTTAATCTTTTCAAAAATGGAAAGTTCACTTTATCTAGTTTAGGATTAATCCACTATGCAATGTTAGAACACAAAGAACATGGTCTTAACACATTGAATATGCATTAAATTATTGAGTATGGAATGGTTCAAGGACCTGTAATCAAGCATAAAGCAAGCTGAGTTCAAATTTGCAAAGTTATGAACATGTTTTGATGAAGAACAAAAGTGAATTTTTGCCTACTTGTGAAATTCGAATCTCTCAAGTTATGAGGTTGTTTGATGAGTTTTTGGACATTTTGGAAAGCTTGGAATGTGTACTACAATCCATCTTTAAAATGAAAATTAAAATTCCAAGTGGAAGGGCATGAAAAGTGGCCTTGAAGTGGGGTAGAAAACCTTGTCAAAATAGGTTAAAATTTCACTAAGTTAAAAATGGTTTAGTGCCCTTATTCAAAAAATTGTAACTTGAGATACGAGCTTCAAATGAGAAAACTTTGTGAATCAAAGTTGTATATTATGCAACAAGCTACAACTTTCATGTTTTGACTTTTGTTTGAATCCAAATGGATCTTGGTGAAAAGGTGGGGCAAAGTTGGGAAAAAATTAGGGTTTTTCATAACTTAGAAAAATTCTAAGTTATGAAAAATTCCATTTTCTAACCCTAATTTGCATTTTGTGATTTCTTGGTGAACAAGTTTCATGATTTGGCATGTTTTTATGAAAAATGAATCTTGACTCTTGATTTTGACCAAAAAGTCAAAGTTTGACTTTTCAGTGTACAGTCAAAATTGGTCAATTGACTGGGAAATTCAACTGTCAATCTTGTGTACTTGGGATCTTTTGAACTTGATGAACATGTCAAGATAATTCCATGGGGTCCTTGAGTCCATATGTGAGCTTGGTTTGCCATTGGCTAGGTCAAACAGTCAAAAATTGCCTTTGTGCAGTCAAAACCCTAAAAATGACCATTTTGCCCTTTTGGTGATCTGATCAAATTTCTTGTGGAATTGTGATCCAAACTTGATCAAATGGTCCATATGAGTTCAATATGTTGATGTGGGTCAAAAATCATGAGGTTTGACTGTCAATTGGCCACAGTTGACTTTTTCCCAATACAGCTGATTTCTAGGTCAACTGTCCAATTGACTGGGCAAAAACTTGGAATCAAGACTTGAAACTTGGCATGGGTAAACTTGGGAGTCCAACATGAAGCATGAAAGTCATCTTAGGCATTTTAGGTCAAAACATCCTTGGGCAAACACAAACCCTAATTTGAGTCCACAGTGCAAGGAGAAGTCTTGAGCAGAGGAAACCCTAACTGGATCTTGATCTTCAAAGGTCTTGTGATGAGAAAATGTTGAGGAAATGGGAGGGCAAATTTTGGGGTACAACAGGCCCGATGTAATATATTTGCTATTTTTTAGCGGAAACGAGGTGGATTCCCTGTAATTTTTTTTGGTACCTAATTTTTCATGTTTTTCCAACATCACACATACCACATTTAGGTCGCTATTTTTCATATTTTTCACACATCACACAGACCATATTTAGGTCTCTATTTTCATATTTTTCTAACCAGTTAGGGTAATTTCATTGCATCAAATACCTAGGATGCACATATATTCTTTAAAATGAACAATTGATTTATAAAAGTACTAATCTAGGATACACACAAGTGTACAAAATTATAAGGAAGTTTACACACTATGGACTACTACAACAACAAAAGTAGTGAAATTTTACAAAAATATTCAATCATTTATAAATATTTTCCCACACTTGAAATACCAACATGCAATCCACAAGAATATGAGTTGTAGCTTTAGTAGACAACACCAAAATCACATTTGCTGACAATAAATAATAACAATACAAATTAACATTAGCAGACAACACCAAAGTCAAGAAACTCATATATATATATATATATATATATATATATATATATATATATATATATATATATATATATATATATATATATAGACAATTCTATATAACTCACCAGATAAAGCTTAATTTTTCTATAACTCAAAGAAACATTTTTCCCAATGGATTCGCAAATCATACAAAGCATCTTGTGTTAATTATGTTGGGTCATCAAATACCTACAATACGTAAATAATAGTTGTAGCGGTAAAATTAGTGAATTCGCCACCGAGTATTTATTTATCCCATATAAAAGGGAAAGGAAAATCATCGAAAAAAACCCTAAAGGGGAAATCAAGGTCTTGCAACCGAGAGATTGGGTAAGGGAGTTGATTACACGAGGGGAAGGTATTAGCACCCCTCACGTCTGTAGTACTCTACAGGATCAACTCTTGTTGTTCTAATCAAAGGGTGTATTCAATATAATGCTTAAGAACTATAAAAATAAGAGGGGATGCATGCAAATAAAACAAAAAATAATGTAGGGAAAATAAAAGTTGTGCTCGTTCGGGCCCTATCCCAATGCCTACGTGTCCCTTTTAAGGAATTAGAGCAGCTGTAGTTCGGCACACATGTTTTATTTTTTTGTATTTTTTAAATGAACAATGCTAAACTCAATCATTCCACCGTTGCTCGACCATTGGAGACTCACGCACTGTAGTGGAAAGGAATCAACGTGTTCTTAGAAGAGAAAATCCGAATGGAGAAAAGAAATGAATTGGTTGGTATTTTTTACCATGAAAATGTTTTTTGTATGCTTAGCATGTTTTATAAGTTTTACAAGAAAGATAAGTTTTTGTTTTAAATGCAATTATGCAAAAATGGGAAGAAAACATCTAAGGGAGACTAGCATATCTCTAACCTAGTGTTATCATACAGATTGACCTATGTCAAGGGTGGAAAGGGAAATATCTACCCTATGTTAGCATGCATAGATAACTATCCCGATGTCTAGCTTGAAAGCTATCCTAATCATACAACCCTAAGGGAACATGCAAAGATCGAAGTCGTTATCTCAATTCTAATTGAGTGACATCATCGATCATCAAGAAAAGAAAATAAAAATCCTAAGGGGAGCATGCAAAGATCGACGTCATTGTCTCAATTCTAATTGAGTGACATCATTGATCATCAATAAAGGAAAATAAAAGTTCTAAGGGGAGCGTGTAAATATCGACGTTGTTATCTTAATTCTAATTGAGTGACATCATCGATCGTCAATAAAGGAAAGTAAAAATTCTATGAGGAGCATGCAAAGATCGACGTTGTCATCTCAATTCTAATTGAGTGACATCATCGATCGTCGATGAAGGAAAGTAAAAATCCTAAGTGGAGCATGCAAAGATTGACGTTGTTATCTCAATTCTAATTGAGTGACATCATCGATCGCTAACCCGTGAAAATAAGCACAAACACAATCAACAAACTAGTGCAGAATGCCTGTTATAGGTCTTTAAATAGCAACTTCGAGTGCACGCTCTTTATTTCCTACTTCTCATGATATCTAAAAAGTAATAAAATGCAAAAAGACAAATTGGAAGCAGCATAATACCAAACGAACAATAATGTACGCAAAAAACGCAACCAAAGCAAAGAAACCCTGAATACTTAGCGTGAGCTGTCATCAACAAACAAGCAGTCAGAGATCGCATATTCGGGATATGTGTCGAAGCATCATCGATGTGAAAATAAATCATTATTGGAAACTCAAACATATCCGCATATCAAACAATGAACCTGAATAAGACTCAACTCAACAAGCAAAGGTGAATCACAAGTCTCAAGTAATAGAAAAATTAGGAATTAATTTCCAAAACCAAGTAAAAAGCCTAAAATTTTTATTGGTTTTTGTAGTTTTTTTTTATCATAATAAAAAAAGTCTTAAATTTTATTTACCTTTTATTGTTTATATCATGTATTTTATTACTAATTTTATTATTAAAAATAAAATTAAACTAAAAACACAATCTAAAACCAAAGAAATTAGAAAGAGTCATGGGGATGCAAGCCAAACTCCAGGGGTGTAATAGGAATCTGGGCCCTAGGCCCAAGTAGTTGAGTCCACAATACTGTTTTTGTTTGCAAAACAATAGGCTATCCATAAAAAAAGTGAATGGGGTTAGTAAGGATGTGCAGCCAAAAGCCCAAACGAAAACAGCAATCCACCATACCGTTTTGTCTGATTACTAACCTGCTGTAAAAAAACGAATGGGCTTAGGGAGTGATGGGCTAGGTCCATGGGGCCTGTTTTTTCGTTCCAATTGTTTGCAACCAAAAAAAACTTCCAAAAAATAAAGTAGGCTAAGAGAAGGACATAATTCGGCCCACCATCACCAAGCCCTCTCAATTCAAATCAGCATGAGACTTTATATATTTTTAATTTATTATTAATAATCAAAACGAAAACTTAATGTGAGAAATTTGGGAACTTTAGGGTTTGGTTATGACCCTTCAACTTCTCGTGAACAGAAGGATATCCTCCCTCTCATATCCACGGCGTCGCAACGCTCTTTTAGCTTCTCTTCTGTGTCGATCTGCTCTGATCTTGTTCACCACAAATCGTCTGTCTCAATCTTCGTCCATGATTCAACAACATTGTGCCTCTATCACGACTTCGCCTTCTCCTAGCTTCTGATTCAGTTCGCCTTCGTCAATTCGCAATTTCGACGCAACCTTTCTCTCATCATCTTCCCCAATTTCGATTCAGTCATATCGAAGCAACACCTTACGCTCTATTTCGCCCCTAATTCCGAGATATACGGCGATAGAGGACCGTACCAGATGAAACATAATTCGTAACATCTTGAAATTACAAGATGAAGGAGAGGCGAATTACCTATGGAACAGAGATTTGCCTCGGTCGTCGTTGTAACGAATGTGCCTCGGAAATGGAGAGAAAACAAGAGGAACTAGAATTCACGGGTAATACTAAGCATCCATTAATCTTCAGTTTTCTTTTTTTCTTCTTTGCTTCTGAACTCTTTTGTCGTTGCTTCATTCTTTGCATTTCTCGTTGTTATTTGAAGTTGCGGTTGTGCAGTGATATTGTTGTTATTGCTCATTTGCAGAGAGAAAGGTTGAATAATTGATGAAGGTGGTGATGGAGGTTGTGGGATTCAGAGAGGGATGAAGAAGGTGGTGCGGAGAAAAGTGGTTAAGTTGAAGATGAAGTTCTGTGATCAGAGTGATTGTGTGAAGGTTGTGGAGTGATGAAGTGGGGTATGAAGATCAGGGAAGATGAAGATTGAAGAGGAGTAAGATGAGAGGATGAAGAAAGTGAAGATAGTTTAAAATGTAGTGTGGAAGAGAGGGTGATGGTTCCAGATGGAAGAGAGAGTGAGGGTTCCAGATGAAGATGGGTGTTCCTCTGCAAACCTCAGAGAGATTCAGAGGTGAGCGATTCTCTCAACTTTTTTCTTTTTCTGTATATTCAATCCTCCTCCTCTTTCTGTTAAGAATCTTTTATATATCTGTTATGGATGAGTGGCCCAAATTGATTTGGTTATGGATCAGTTATCCTGTTATAAATCCGTTAGAAAAAAATCGCTGAGATTTCTGTTATGACAGTTATAGGGCAGTTATCAATTCCAATTGAAAAATCAGTTCAACTTGTTGTAATTATTTCTGATTTATTTATTTATTTTCGTTTCACTCCCCCTTCTGATTTCAATTAGAACTTTGTTATATACCTCTCTAATATCTGTTAGAGATTAGCATAACCGAGCCGTCAGATTGAAAACTCGGTTAGGGAAATCGATGGTCAGCCTTGAATCTCATTCTGTTTTGAGTTTCTTATGTGAAATTTCCATCTCATTTGCAGGTAGTTGAAGCTTAACAAAGTTTATTATAGGTTGAATGCCTCAGAGCCTTTGGATCGAAAATTGATTACAATGAATGGAGGGTGAAGATTGACTCGGGATTGAGAGGTAAATTATGATTTTCCTCAGGGTTTTTTATTACTTTTCTGATTATCCCTCATTTTTTCAAATTTTGTCAACTTATTCTCATATCAGTCAGTCTTATTCCGCAGATATATTATGCAATGTATTCTCCAATATTTGTTTCCAATCTTCCTTTTTACGTGACATGTTTCTTCAAATAAGCAGCTTCTAGCACAAGCAGCTTTAAAGCCCAGTCCTTTGGATGTCACGTTTTGGGCTTAAAGACAAGGCATGGCAGGTGGGACAGAACTTTGCAGTTGGGCATTTTGAAAATAAGATTTAGAATTTGAACTTAACAGATGGACAATGATATTTGTATTGGTGAACATATAAAATAATGTTGAATGATGACAAATTATATTTGAATGGAATACGGAACATAGTGATGTAAGCCTTATATTTTGCAACTTGTTTTCAAAGTAATCCAAATAAATCTCCCACTTGAATTAATCCTTTTATCAAATCAAATGCTTAAAGACTTTAATTCACTTTGACTATCTTTGAACCCTAGCACACTTCAATCTCACTCAACTTGTTTCTTGAATGAACCTATTACTCAATTTTCCAAATCCAAGTTAACTTGTAATTGGAGGAACAAGTAATAACGGTGCTTCGATAATTACATGTGCCCATAACATCATCTCTTGTGAAGCGATTCATATTTTGAAATTAAATCCACAAAGACACCTTAATTTGATAACTAAAGATTTTAAAGCAAATCTCTTGGGGAGAGCCTTGAAGATAATAAAACTTAAAGAATATGAGAACACCTTGACAAGCTCGAGAACAATAAATGGGGAGTTTCAATATTCTTACTTTGAAGTCACAATAATGAAAAGATGATTTGGGATCTTGAAGAAACCTAAAACTCAAAACATTCTCAACTGAATCTTGAAAGCCCCCTGAATTTCTGCTTTACTACTACTTGACGGAACACTTGAGTTATTCTTTGAAAATTCACATTAAGTTGCAAAATGCAAAATAAATAACATAATTATTTTTATTATCTACAACCATGACTCGGTTATTTTGGCAGAGACAATATCCAACATATTTTTTATCACATAGTATCCATAATCATTAGATTTATGGTGTAACCTTGTCTACAAATGAATGATATAATTAGTGAATACTTATCATTAAATTAAATATAGAATTATAATTTATATCACGCTTACACTGGGATGAAGCCATGTAACCTTTTTTCTATTTACATTTTCCATTTGAGGAACTCCAAAAGCACAAATTCAGAAGAAAAAAAATCTATATAAAGCCAAATAAAATATGAAATCACTTTTGTAAAAATTTATGTATATAAGATATATAATATATTTTAACAAAAGTCACATAAAAGACAAACTTACTTTGTAATAATTTTCTTCGTGATTTGATCAATTTCCCGATGAAGTGAACAAAAGACGACCACAATATTGTCTCTTGGACAAATAACTATTAATTGTCAATGAGATATGTACGTGTGTGTGAAAACACAAAAGTCACATAAAATATCTATGTTATCAAAATTAAAAAATAGAAAACACATTTTCATAAAAAACTTACCCATGAACTAATGGTAGTAAGTGACACATTCTGTTTTCGTCACGTAACTTATCTAGTATGTATCTTTTAACACCTGCTTTAGATTTTGACACATTATCAACATACATACACCTAACAGGATCCATAAATCCATATACTTATGATGTGGAATTATCAATACATACACAATGAATATACCTGAATAATTTTAAAATAAATATTAGAATTAAAGTGATAATAGATATAACATATTAATAGATATTGACAGTAATAAAAAGAAAATGTACTTACGTGCACCAAACTTGCGGAGTAGGCACGTCAAGCCAATGAAAATCTACCAAAAACTCTCTGATACACTTAGTTGACATATAGAAATTAGTGACACTCACACAATGACTTAATTCCATTTTCAAATGTGTGTCAGCCATTTTCAGAACCATGAGTAACAATTTCTGAACATTGTAAACTTCCAGGTCTTTTGTGCTTCCTTTTGCAGTTGAATAACTTCCTTTTCTGCTTCCATCGATAACTTCCATTTTTCAATGCATTTATTACTATATATGCTTTACGATAAACCGATAGACCTAAGTGTCTCCATTAAAGATTGTTGCAACGCCTTACGCTCTTCAACCAACTTTTGATTAAAATCAGCTCTAATTCTTGCTTCTAATTCAGATGAAAATTGTGCAAGTTGTTCATTTACATTTATATGTTATCCTTGATGTGAATACTTCCTTCCTTAGTAAGTTCTTTGTTTATGGTGTTTTCTAAAACCATGAACACGACTATCACGCTCATATATTCCAATGGTTGCTGTTTAGATATCATTATGTCCATTCGAAACAAAGGTACCTTTTCCAGCTTCTTCAACTAGAGAATCCTAAAAAATACAATAACCACAACTAATTTCAATAGTTTTTTATCAATCACAAATATATTGATACTTGAAGTATTTTTCAAAATTTACTTACAATTTTCTCAGCAACAGCTTGTGTAGACTTTGATGTGCATTCTCCCCCATTCTTTTGTCGTGCTCTCTTCCATAACTCATGGCATGATGATGGACATAGACTACTAGTATCATCTAATGTGGAATCATCTGTCGATGATCTCCTTTCATTCATAATTATCTCCTTAAGCAATTGATACCCTCCACAAGATAATACGCGTGGGTATACATTCCTAGCCACATTTTCCATACCCTTTCGACTTTTTTCCTATTCTAAACTGAAAAAGTTACCAGTCCTTACTAGTCCTAACTTATAAAGAAAAACCTTACTAGTCCTCCCATATCCCTTCTTCATGATCTATGCGAGCAACATGCACATCATCCCCTTCATTTTCTTCAATGGAGGTAGGCACATTTGTTGAGAAAGGATGAGTTTCATAAATATCAAGATTCGCATCTTGATTTTCATCACTATCATGCACCTTTCCTTGTAAAACCACTGACCACATTTTATTAGAAGGATTTGTGACATAAAACACTTGTTTTGCTTGAGATGCCATGATGAAAGGTTAGTTCTCATAAGCTAACTTGCTAAGATCAACCAGTGTAACTCCAAATTCATCGATTCTTACACCACTGTTGATATCAATCCATTTGCATCTAAATACAAGAACTTTAAACACAACATAATTAACTTCCCAAATCTCTTCAATCACCCCAAAGTAGGGTGTAGATTCCATAACCGGATTTTTATCTTTAGTACTAGAGAAGTGCATGGACTCGGCCACAATCATAACTCCACTATTTTGCATGGTACTACAGTCATCTTTTGACTTTGTATAAAAGGAAGTTTTATTAATATCATATTCACTCCAAGTTATTATGTTACATTTAGACTCATAGGACAACCACTTAATTGTATTAGAAGCACTATCACCATTAGAAACTTTTTCTTTAAACCACTCAGAGAAACTCTTAATATGCTCTTTTAACAACCCTTTTTCATTCATCTTGAGGTACTTTTTCTTTATGATGCTTTTGTGAGCAGATAAGTAAGGTTGAACTTCATCCGTGTTATTCATTATATACAAATGCGCTTGAACAACCACATCAATACTTAAGATCTTTACCTTTAAACCTTGTGTACCCACACCCTCACATCTTCCATCATGACGAGACATGGTAATCCCTATAGCATCCACTCCTGACAAATAGGTAGAACAAAACTCAATTGCTTCTTCTGCAATGTACCTCTCAATAATCGATGCTTCTGGACGGTGTGGGTTTTTTGTATACACTTTTAGGATCGTCATGTATCGCTCTATTGGATACATCCACCATAAAAAATTGGACCACAATATCTAATCTCCTTTACTATATGAACAATCAAGTGAACCATAATGTCAAAAAATGAAGGAGGAAAATACATCTCTAATTTGCACAAGATAACTGCAACCTCATTTTCCAAATCGTATAACTTTAATGGATCAATGGATTTACATTAAATTGGATTGAAAAATAAGCACAACCTAGTTATAGTCTTCCTAACATTGTTAGGCAATGTCCCACGAATAGCCACCGGTAGTAGTTGTTGCATTAAGACATGACAGTTGTGAGATTTTAAGCCAACAAATTTGAGATCTTTAAATGATAGAAGACTCTTGACATTTGATGTGTAACCATGCGGCACTTTGATACTTTGTAAACACTCATAAAAACACGTTTTCTCTTTTTTAGACAAAGTGTAGCAGGCAGGAGGCAAATATTTCTTGTTACCTATATATTGTGGAGTTAAATCTTCTCGTATACCCATTAAACCCAAATCCAGACGAGCATTAATACCATCTGTTGTACCCCAAAATTTGCCCTCGCATTTTTCCCCAAGAAATCTCAGCTTCAAGCATTTCCTGACTTCTCAAACTGGCTCAAGAATCGGACAAACGGACTTTTCTTGACAGTCAAGCAAAACTAGGGTTTTTACTGATTTTCAGAGCTCTGAATTGTTTCATACAGTGGGCTTAGGGTTTGGTTGATTTTTGGTTCAATTTTGATCAAGCGAGCGTGATTTGGCATTTAATCGGGAATTAGGGTTTTATGGGCATATTCTCAGAAGAATTTGAATTCCACAGCACTTTGCGGTTTATTTCGAGATTCGGATTAAAATTCGCGTTATCTTGGTTTAATCAGTAAAAGAGACAGTGGTTTTGAATTCAGTACGTTTTGATTGGGCCAGTCAGATACAAGATGCAGTCTTAAATTCACAGTGTTTATGTGTTGATCAGTTTACTTGGTTTAATTGCTGCTTTGCTTTGGATGTTGGATAAGACAGGTTTATTGGATCAATGTTGTTTTATTTTAGTTATTTATTATTCTAAAATTAAATGATTGAATTAATTTTTCAATTGTTTTGATTCTAAGAATTTTAAATAAATAAATAAGCAATAAAGAAAGTAGAACCAATTGGATAATTTGATTTCTATTGATATTTGAATTATTTACAAATTGTTGTTACAAACAATAATTTACATTTAATTAAAATATTACATAGAATGAAAAAAAAACTATCATATTTTCTAAATATTCTTCGTTCTTCACTCCGCTCCGGTATTCCATTTTTCATCTGCAAAAAGAAATAAGAAAAGTCAGAAAGCATTAAAATTGAAAAAAAGAGACAGTTAAAAAATTGCTCATCATTAGGGGCCACTGACTGGGATCAGTTGACCCTCTCTGCAAATCACGGGATTTCTCCCGGTTCACAGAAAGGGAAGATTATTTTATTTCATGAATGCAAATGCAAATGCATAGTTTCTAAAAAAGTTTGCAAGCTGCATAAGAATCTCAATGTCCAATTCAAACCATATGGTTCAAATCCAAACTGAAAAATCCAATCCAAACTTTCTATCCAAAAGCAAGGGCTACTGTCAGAATGCCAAAAGATATCAAAGAAGTCAAAATGGCACAAGTTGCTATCAAAGCCTACAAGCTGTCAAAGGGACCTTTGCCAAGAAAAACAAGAAAGCACACAAGCTGTCAAAAGGGGATGCAAGATGTATTATGCAAGCTAAACAATCTTAACTCATCATTTCCCATAGAACCCCTTCAGAGCAAGTACAGAATATAATCATATTTAAATTCAAACTGTACTTTGAGAGAGAGAAAAGAGAGATAAAGCAAGCAGGGTTTAGGCATAGTTCAGGTTCAGCAGTCAGAATGGACAGCAGGAAATGAAGATATACAAAATCAGAAAAGAGCCAACTCAGTTCAGTAACATAGGCAGCAGGCATAGACAGTAGAGGCAGAAAAGATATACAACAAAGAGGATAATTCAGCATTGTTCAAAAATGACACAGCATAGCCAATTACTGAAATGGAAAAATGCCATGAAACCTTGTGAAAATATCCAGCAGACTTGGGTCAAAGAGAAGACCAAAGATTTGAAAAAAAAAAAGATTGGGCGCCAAGAGAAAAGATAGAAGAGATATAATACAAACTCAGCATAGGCAACCATATCAGAAAAAAACCACACAGCATAACATACAAAAACCTGCAACCAAGTTAAATCCAAAAACTCATAAAACTGCATCCTCATCACAAACACCTCAAACCTGTCTAACCCCTAAACCATTAAACCTACATCATTAAAACCTGGAGCATACCCTGCATTAAGGATACAGACCTCAACACCTAAAACCTGTCTAACCCCTAAACCTTTAAACCTGTATCACCAAAACCTGGAACATACCCTGTCATAACAAAAGATCATCTAACCAATGCCATAACCATACAAAGAGCCAGCATTAGCCATAAACACAACAAAAACTCAGGACCTGCCCACTACTGTCATAACAAAGAGCCATAACTTGCAACCTATCAAACACCAACATCCTGCCTCAACCTTCAAAAAACACACAAAATCTGATAAACAAAATCAAAAAAACCTCACCATACCAATATCCTATCATATCCAAGCTCTAGCCTCACCATTTTTGTGAAAACCAACATATAAAATATTCAAACACCAAGCCTCAGAAGCAAGCTTCTTCATAGGCAAATCAGAAAAAAAAGAAACGAAAGTGGAACAATACTCAGGCAAATCATCAGGGGCTTCATCATAAACATCTCAGTAAGGCAACAACAAGAAGCAATATCAACATAGTCAGGGCAACGCAAGCAGTAGAGAAGAAGAAAACTAGCCAAAACATTGTTTCAACAGTAGCAAAGGGACAAGAGGTAAAGAAGTGAGGAATTAGGGTTTCTCAGTGCATACATCATCAAACCCTAGAGACATAAGCAAAGAACGAAGTTACCAGGAAGGCGTCAAGAAACAAGCATCAAGCTTCACCACTGGAACACCGCTCCGGCCTCCTCCACATCTCGCTCTCCACCTCTCCTCCATCTCCCAAACGAAGGTAGCCATTCTTCTCCCTCTTTCTCCACCACCTCACAATAGCACAGGTTCAACTTAAAACTCAAATCAAACATGCAATTTGTAAAAGACAAGAGATAAGAACGTAAGGCATTAAAACGAACCATGTTTCAAGGATGCTAGGCTCATATCAACGGAGGGAAGAAAGGCTTCTGGAGGAAGAGTTGGTGGCCGGAGATAAGCATTCAGGGAAGCTCGAACGGAGAAGATGAATGCAACGAACGCGCCGTCGTCATCTCACAAACCCTAATTTTCGTTCTAAACCAACGCCTAACCCTAACTTCATTTCAAACTTGACAAAGGGCCTGACCCGTTTCCTAATTCACCTCTAAAGCCCAACGAAAATTACTTCTTTTTCTAGCACTAACCTTATAAAACATTAACTCTTTTCATTTCTATAAAGAAAAAAAACAATGTTTACTTTTTTTTTATATATACTAACTCAATTAAATCATTTTTTTTTTAACATACACAATTTAATTAAAAAATACTAACCCAATTAAAGCATTTTTTTATCATATGATTAAAACATCTTTTTAGATAGAGATTTGTACATAACAATGACAAAATACTTTTTATACCAATTAACTTGAAAATATTTTTTACATATTGAAACATATTTGTACATATTATTCATTTTTCATATATAATTAAAATTAAACTTTTTAATTAATTAACATTCATTTTTCATACTTAATAATTCAATACATTTTTCTAATATTGAAACTCATAAACACTTGGACTAAACTACTCTCCAATAAAAAACGAAACATTTAATCAAAACACTTCATTTTTCTTTTGTACATAATTAAACATACCAAAATCAAGATTCATCTAAAAAACATTTATCTAGGTCAAAACCCTAATACGGCTCAATTTCACATTCCGCACTTGTATATATTTACACTTACACAATACATATACATTTGCACTTACACAATATATTGCCCTACACACATTTTATCTTACATTTATACATTTGACATTTATATTTTGATTGTGACATTCGATTTGGTTGTAAATACTATAAGTCTCATCCCCTTGTACAGTTATATCCCCACCCCCTGATACCATTTTGTAATAGCGTAGATTTACATTCCGCAATTTACAGTTTTCCAATTATACCATGATTAGACCTAGGGTTTGTATGTACATAAAATCAAACGCCAGATAACCTAATACAAGACAAATACATGTAAACAATACACAATCACACTTGCACCCCCTAGGGTAATCCCACGTGTTGCCTTCCAAATGGGCCATGCTTGCACGTCGAATGTCTTTGGCAAAACGAAATCAAATGATCATAAGTCCCTCGATGACGCTTTCGAAAGTCGCCTATCAAAATGATCAAGTCCCTTCAAGTAAATTGCCAAAGACACTTGGCACCATTGCATTCATGGTCTATGCGATGACCCGCGCCTGTCCCGAATAAACTTCCTAAATACAAGATTGCCTACCAATTTCAATGATAGAACAAAATTGTCAAAGGGGTTAAAACACAACGAAAATCTTTTGAGAAAGCTTTAGGGTAGATAAACTCTTAAGTACTTGTCAATTTGCAAAGAAAACACTTGCCTAATTTCAAAACCCACTTCACAAACACTTTTCAAAAATCAAACTTTTCAAACCCTTGAAACATCTTTTTAAAAGATAAAACACCTTTTGTAAAACATTCGAGTAAAGAATTGTTACAAGGTTAGCCTAGCGCAAGGCATCTTTTCAAAACATTTTCAAAACAATCCACAAAGCACCATTTCACACAATTGAAAACCAAGGCAAGATTGATCTAAGCAAGTACCTAAGAGCCCATGGATAACCATGGATGAAAAAGGGTGCTAATACCTTCCCTTTTCATAATCTACCCCCCGAACCCACGAAATATCTCAAAAGGTTTTTGCTGTGCTTTTTTAACCTTTCCTTTAGGATAAAGTAAAAAGTCGGTGGCGACTCTTGCTAACCGCACAAGTGCGAATACGAATGCAAAACACTAGTCAGTTCTCCCACCGTATCACACCATCTTCTGTCTTGCCTTATATGTTGAGAAGTGTTCTGATTACACTATCACATACATTTTTCTCCACATGCATCACATCAATACAATGTCTTGAAGAAGTGAAAAACACAAGAAGGGGGGGGTTGAATAGAAACTTAAAAATCAAAAGCAATAGACACGAGATTTTTATCCTGGTTCGCTTGATCTTAAACGACTCCAGTCCACCCGCCAAGGTGATTTTTCCTCTCTCCAACGAGGACTTAATTCACTAATCAAACTGATTACAATTCTACTTTGACAACTGCCAAAGTCTTCTTGAGTACAACCACAAACCGGTTTATCTCAAGGAAAATTACTTAATCAAAAGAAAAGGTTTACTGTGTACTATTTGTTTTTTGTTACAAAAACTGTATCACTATTGTGATGTATTACACAAATTGAGTATAATATGAATATGACTTTTTTGCAGATTTTTGAGATTGTATGGAGCAGTTGTATGAAATCGTGAACGATTTACCCTTTGAACTTGTTTATATAGGCGTGAAAATCTGTCCAAATGGAAACATGATAATGGACACTTAATGCACTTTCCATACTGAGAAGATCCTTGTCTGAATGTAGTCATTGCATATGATACTGCCTTAATGGAAAAGTAACGCTTCAGATCTTAGGAATCTTGCACGCTGCTTTACTTCAGAACTTCAGAAGCATAAGGTTCTGTTAGCGTGTTGGAATTTCGTTCAGAATCAGAATATCTTTCTATTTAGCGTAGATTCTGAGCATCATGCTTAAGAACATTCTGATTACTCAACTTGAGTGCTTCTGTGGCCTAACTTCTGATGTTGTTTCAGTCAGAACTTATGTACAACATAGAACACAAATTTAGAGTGCATATTTGTTCTTTGTGTTTGTTATCATCAAAACTCTTATGAGGGTTGTAGAATCAAACTATGTTCTAACAATCTCCCCCTTTTTGATGATGACAAAAACTAGGATTTTTCAATAAAGAATTATAGAACAAAAGCTTAAGAGAGTCTCCCCCTGAGTTGAGTACTCAGATAAAGATGAGATACTTCCCTGAAGTTCCTTCTTATCAGATTTTGTGATGCATCTCCTTCCGTCTTTATAAGATTTTATTCCTGTTTAAGCTTTTAGAAAACAAATAAGAAGTTAATATATTCGAAATGTTTGAGACTTAGTCCTGGTAAACTGTTATTGAAAATATATTATGTTCTCCCCCTTTTTGTCAGGTATCAAAAAGCATTATAATCATAAATTATTAGAGTCAAAAAATGATGATTTATATTGAAAACAGACTACAATGACATCTTTCAGAAACAAAGAAGATAAGATGAAAAATACAGAAAACAAGTTAAAGAAAATCTAAGATGGAGGGGGAAGTCGTGTGAACAACGCTTCCAACAAGCTCTTAATCTGAGTGCTTGATTCTTCTTGCTTTCCCAATATATCCTTGATTTCTTTGGTAGTGTCTTCTTGTTTATCCAATATATCCCTTATTTCTTTGTTTGTATCTTCTTGCTTATCCAATCTTGCATGGATTAAAGCATTCTCCTTCTTCAACTCTTCTAGAGTTTGCATGACCAGAGATGTAGCTGGTGTTTCCTCATAGGTTGCAAGTCGTTCAGAACACTCTGCAACATCTTCTAATTAAACTACTTCTTCTGTTGCAATTTCCTTTTCCAGAGCAGTAGTCAGATGGTGACTATAAGAACCTAGTTCAGTGGCTTCTGAAGGTTGCTGCTCTTTCCAAGGAGCATTTTCCAGCAGAAGAATTTCTTTCTTGTCCCAGTGAATCAGAACTTGGTCTTTGAAGGCTTTTAGCTTATCACTGAAGTTCTTCTGAGCCATTTTATGACTCAATTCTTTCAGCCTCTGGGATTCAGAGTTGAACCATTTTCTGAATCTATCCCAAAGACAGTCAGAAGCAGCAGGACTAGAATTCTCTTGACTTGCTTGCTTCAAAGAAGTAACCCATTCCGGTATTTCTGTTTCAAAAATCAACAAGTTCTTACCAACATATATTTTGGTTAAGGTTGGTTTGGGTTTGGGAATGGCAATTTTATTTGTAGTGAAGCTAGATGGTCCAGCGCTTCTATATCAATGACAGTTCTGAGATGATCAGCTGGACGGTTAATTGGTGAGGGAGTAGGAGAATCAGAAATTAGGATTGGTGAGTGAGGAGTGTTTGGTGGTGCAGAATTATATGGTGAAGGTATTTCTGGAATATCAAGAGTGGATAGAGGTAGACGAACCATAAGAGGTTTTGTTATTCCAGGAATTGGGGTAGTGGTATCAGAGTCTGTAGCAGAGTCTTCTGATTGGTTTGCGGTAGCATGTTAATTTTCTAGTTCAAGAGTTTCAGAATTTGGATTTTCAATTTGGGGAGTGAGAGGGTTTTCATTTTCTGGTTGAGGAGAGTTGGGATTTGGATGTTCTGGTTGTGGAGAATGAAGGTGTGGATTTTCTGGTTGTTGGGAGTGGAGGTTTAGATTTTCTGGGATTGGTGATTGAAAGTCTTGGTCAAAAAGTTCAATGTCAGATAGAACTCTTGCAAGTTCTGGTTGATTTTTTTCTGGATTTGGATTAGGGGAGTGAGGTTCATTTAAGAAACTGCCAAGAGTTACAGAGGGATCAAACTCTATGTTAAAATCCTCAAATGTTTGTGGTGAGGGATTTTCTGTTAGTTGAGGGGGAACTGCTTCAGATGTTGGAAAGACTATAGATTCTACAAAAGAAACAAAAGATGTGTTACCTTTATTTTTCGCACCTTTGGGTGTCCTCTGAGAGGATCCTTCTCCTGCTACCTTCCTCTTTCTGGATTTCTTCAGCATAACATCTGGAGCTGGCTTGTACAGGTCACGGATGTTGAGTTCTAGAATAGTTCCATCTTCCTTGCAAGCTTCAAGGTATCTGACCATAATATCTGGAGAAGCATCTATCTTAGAAAATAGTTGAAAATCCTTCAGAGGGATTCTCCTAGACGTGATGACTTCATGAGAAGCAATTGTTGGTTCCTTCTTAATGTTTTCAATAATCTTCATTTTCTTCAAATTCTTGGCATTTAGTGGTTTCACAGCATTGGCTTCCAGAGTGTGCTGATCTCCTGAGCCTCTGTCAGATGTTTTATCAGTCTGTTTTCTGTCAGAATGTCAGAAATCAATCTTCCCAGAGGAATCCAATCCCTCTTTGTTCTTTCTTCTTCCCTTATTTCCTTCACGCTTGTTCTCAGATGATTGAAGAGAAAGTGTGGAAGGTTTATTTTGGTCTTCTTTGCAATGAAGTACAACAGAAACTGCTGATCAATGTTGATGTAGTCATGAGAGCTTGTAGGCTTCCTGCGATTTATGTAACCCAGAATGATCCTGGCCCAGATTCTGTAATAATATTTCAAGTCTCTTATCTTGCTGGATGGCTGTCCAGAAGTGAGAATGACCCTAGAAATAGATTTTAGGTCAGAACACTTGTCAGCCATGCCAATGCATCTGACTCTTCCGCCATTGTACCTAATAAGTTTCCCAATCAAGTCTTTTGTAATCACTATCTTCTTCCCCATAACATATGATGTAACCTGATGGTTGGATGAAGTAGCATGAATCTAGAATTCCTTAACAAGAATAGGAAACATTGTACCCAACAGGCGATCAAAGTATTTGTTCCATCCATGAGCCGTCACATCTTCATACAAATCAAACCCATTTTCCTTTAAACTCTCAAAATCAATGATCAACTCACATAGAACTTCAAGATTATCTACCGGAGTGAGCAACATTCTTATAGGTTCCTCATACTGTTCTGTTGAAGAAGAACCAGGAACATTGTTGAGATTTTTTATGCTTGATGAGGATGCCATTGTTCACACGGATTTGTTGAAGAAAACTGAGAAAAGGGGTTTTTTCAAAAACGAGAGCGAGAGAGAATAATGGATGCAGTAAGAAGTGAATGAAATAGTGAAATTGAATTTATAAACACTTTTGAAAACTTAATCAGTAAGAAATAGAAAATAAGTAATGATTATACTGAACTTATGAAACCTGAAATTAGGGGATGGCATGTAGATATTGAACAATTACCATTGACAAGTGTCTCAATGCATACAATCAGAGCCTTAGACCCTTCAGAATTTGAACGCGTGTTCAGCCTCAGAAGGAAGCTTGTGAGAGGATGACAGATGTTTGATGGTGTGAACTGCACGCCTCTATCCTTGAAATGAAAGGTTCAGATCTTCATAGATAGATTCTGAAGCAACTGTACTCCTAACTTCTAAAGACACATTGATCAGATGTTCACAAAAAACAAAGTTCTGAGGGTTAGAATATGCAAATAAAACTTCTTATTTTGGACATAATTTCATGCTGAGATGTTTCATAATGAAATTAAATCTATCTTCAGAAAGGGGTTTTGGAAACACATCATCTCATTGATGGTCTGTGTCAATAAATTTTAAAGAGAGAATTCCTTTCTGAATACAGTCCCTAAATAAAATGATTTTTTATTTCTATATGCTTAGCCCTAGAATGCAAAATAGGATTTCTGGACAAACAAATTGCAGAAGTATTATCACAGAAAATAGGGATGTTACTCTTAAATATGTTGAAGTCTTCAAGCTGACTTTTCATCCAGAGCATTTGTGTACTGCATCCAATAGCTGCAATGTATTCAGCTTCTGCTATTGACAACGCAATTGTGGGCTGCCTCTTGCTGGTCCATGAGATCAGATTGTCTCCCAGAAACTGGCAGCTTCCAGAAGTACTTTTGTGTTCTACTTTGTCTCCAGCAAAATCAGCATCACAATATCCTACTAAGCTGTATTCATTGGATTTTATATAAAACAAACCCAGGTTAGTAGTACCTTTCAGATACTTGAAAATTCACTTAACTGCTGTTAAATGAGATTCTCTAGGATCTGATTGGAATCTAGCACATGTACAGATACTGAATAAAATGTCAGGCCTTGAAGCTGTCAGATAAAGGAGATAACCAATCACACCTCTATAGATCTTCTGCTCTACCTTTTTACTTACCTCTTCCTTTTCCAGAATTCACGTGGGATGCATTGGAGTCTTTGATGGCTTACATTCTGAGAGGTCAAATTTCTTCAGAAGTTCTCTAACGTATTTGCTCTGGTGAATGTAAGTTCCTTCTGGAGTCTGATTGATTTGAATGCCCAGAAAGAATTTAAGTTCTCCCATCAAGCTCATCCTGCATGCACTTAGCAAATTCTCTTCCCAGAGACGGTTTAGTAGATCCAAATATAATATCATCTACATAAATATGACAAACTAAAATGTCATTCTTAAATGTCTTACAAAATAGGGTTGTGTCCATTTTCCCTCTGGTAAATTCCTTTTCTAACAGAAAGTTACTTAGTCTTTCATACCAAGCTCTGGGAGCTTGTTTCAGACCATAAAGTAACTTCTTTAGTTTGAAAACATATTCTGGGTGTTTGGAATTTTCAAACCCAGGGGGTTGGTGCACATATACCTCTTCATCAATGTAACCATTTAAGAATACACTTTTGACATCCATCTGATAGAGAGTGATGCCATTGTTTACAACAAAAGAGATTAAGAGTCTGATAGATTCTAACCTGGCGACCGAAGCAAAGGTTTCTGTATAGTCTTTCCCCTATTGATGACTATAACCTTGTGCAACCAGTCGTGCCTTGTTTCTGATGGCTTCTCCTTGCTCATTCAGTTTGTTTCTGAACACCCACTTTGTTCCAATGACGTTGAATCCTTTTGGTTTGGGAACCAGATCCCATACATCATTTCTGGTGAATTGGTTTAACTCCTCCTGCATTTCCAGAATCCAGTCATTGTCCAAAAGAGCTTTATCAATTGTTATTGGTTCAACCATAGATACCAATCCCATGAGGGATTCTTCAGAATTTCTGAATGTTGATCTTGTTCTGATTGGATCATCCTTCTTTCCCATAATCTTATCTTCAGGGTGAGCTATGCTGCTTCTGGATAACCTTTTCTGGAGTTGATCAACAGAAGGTCCTGGAATGTTTGTGACATTTCCTTCTGATGTTATTGAAGTGTATCTGTTGGGAACTTCTGATGAGTTGCCTTCAGCACCTGTGAATTCAACTTCTATATCTGCAAAAGATTCATTTTGCTTTGACTTTTGAGGGTCAAGCTTATCATCCAATCTAACACTGATTGACTCTTCAACAATCTGTGTTTCTGTATTGTATACTCTGTACCCTCTTAAGTGTTCAGAGTATCCTAACATAATACACTTCTGTGCTTTGGAGTTAAACTTGTTCAGATGATCTTTAGTATTCAAAATAAAACATGTGCATCCAAAAGGATGGAAATAATAAATGTTGGGCTTTCTGTTCTTCCATAATTCATATGGAGTCTTTTCCAGAATAGGTCTTATAAAGATTTTATTCTGAATGTAACATGCTGTGTTAATTGCTTCTGCCCAGAAGATCTTAGGAATGTTAGTCTCATTGATCATGGTTTTGGCCATTTCTTGCAATGTTCTGTTCTTTCGTTCTACAACTCCATTTTGTTGGGGAGTTCTAGGAAAAGAGAAATCATGCGAAATGCCTTTTTCTTTAAAAAAATTTCAATTTTTATGTTTTCAAACTCTCCACCATGATCACTTCTGACTTTGACAATTCTAAGATCCTTTTCATTCTGAACTTGGTTACAGAGAGCAACAAACACAAAATGTGACTCGTCCTTGTGTCTTAATAACTTTACGCATGCCCATCTTCTATAGTCATCTACGATCACTAACCCATACTTCTTGCCACTAACAGATGCAATTTTCACTAGTCCAAATAAATCTATGTGTAGAAGTTCTAATGGCCTAAAGGTAGAAACCACATTTTTAGCTTTAAAAGCAGGTTTTGCAAATTTGCCTTTCTGACATTCTTCACACAGAGCATCTGAGCTGAACTTCAGATTAGGAAGTCCTCTGACCAAATTGAGTTTGTTAATTTGAGATATTCTTCTCATACTAACATGCCCCAATCTTCTGTGCCTGACCCATTGCTCGTTGTTAACAGAAAGAATGCATTATACATTCCGACTCTTTAGTTCAGAAAGTTTTATCTTATAAATGTTGTTTTTCCTCTTTCCATTAAACATGATAGGTCCATCTTTCTGACTAACAGCTTTGCAAGAATTTTGATTAAATATTATATCATAACCGTTATCACTTAATTGACTTATGGATAACAGGTTATGCATCAATCCATTAACTAACATCACATTATTAATAAAAGGAAGATTACCATTACCTGCTATTCCATAGCCAATGATCTTCCCTCTTCGATTGCCTCCAAAGCCCACGTAGCTTCTAAGTTTAAGTTCCAGGCTTTGGAATATATGCTTTCTTCTTGTCATGTGTCGAGAGCATCCAGAGTCCAGGTACCATGACTGGTGTTTTAGCCTTGCTGCTAAAGATATCTGCTGCATATATAATTTTGTCCTTAGGTACCCATATTTTTTGGGTCCTGGTTTGTTAGTTTTACCAAAATTATGTTTGAATTTTGGTTTGGCAAAATAATCATTGCTAGTGTATTTTAGATCATGTGTGTGCCCATAAGTGAAGTGTGATTTCAGTGGTGTGCGTTTAATTACTAGGTCCATGACTTTCTTAGGTGGAGATACCTTACCTTGGTATCCTATTCCTTTTCTTCCGTTTCTGCTAACTCCATAGATCATTGAAGCCATCTTGCTTTTATCTATGTTTTTATCCAGAAACTTCTAAAAGTTGTGATCATATTCTTTTATGATCTTATCAGCATTACTGGGAGCCTCTGAGATTATTTCTTTCTGAGAGTTTTGTAAATCATTTTCTAGTTTTGAAATCTTTTCTTTTAACTTAGAATTTTCTAATCTAAGACTCTCAGTTTCTTCAGAGTTAGAAGCAAGATCCTTTTTCAAGTTCTTGAATTTGACTCTGAGTTACTGTTACCTTTCCAGAATTTCACTCAGACTTTCGCCTAGTTCAGCTTTGGTAAAATTAATAGTGAAGTTAGGAAATACCTCTTCTGTGTCTGATTCTGAGTCTGATGCTTCGCTGTCTTCTGTCACATTTACGATAAGAGCAATGTTGGCTCTTTCATCATCTGACTCTGAGTCTGTGTCAGAAGTATCTGAATCATCCCATGTTGCCATGAGACTTTTCTTCTTCTCCTTGAAGAACTTCTTTTTGGGTTTCTCCTTTTGAAGCCTTGGACAATCACTTTTGTAGTGCCCTTGTTCATTGCACTCATAGCAGATGATGTCTCTATTGTTTGACTTTCTGTGACCAGAAGAAGCTTTAAACCTTCTGTGTCTATAGGAGGACTCCAACTTTCTGTATCCGGAGGAGGATTCATTCTGATTCCCTGATCTTCTGGAGTTTCTGAATTTTTTTGCCTCTGCTTCCACAACTGATTGACCCTTCTGGAGAGAAGAGACAATTCATCTTCTTCTAATGAGGATCCATCAGAGGTTTCTTCCATAGCCTACAAAACCTTAGAATCGAGTTTTTTGTTAGATTTTAATGCTAAAGGCTTACCTTGATTTTGAGGCTCGTCAGCTTCTAGCTCTATCTCATGGCTTATGAGGGAGCTAACAAGTTCCTCCAGAGATATCTTGTTGAGATCTTTAGCCAGCTTAAGAGAAGTGACCATTGGTCTCCATTTCTTTGGTAAACTTCTGATGATCTTCTTTACGTGATCAGTAGTAGAATACCCTTTGTCAAGAACTCTCAGCCCAACAACTAGAATCTGGAACCTTGAGAACATTGCTTCTATGGATTCACTTTCTCCCATCTTGAATGCTTCGTATTTCTGAATGAGCGCAAGGGACTTGGTTTCTTTAACTTGTATGTTACCTTCATGCGTCATTCTCAGAGAGTCAAACATGTTTTTGGCAGTCTCTCTATTTGATATCTTCTCATACTCTTAGTGTGAGATGGCACTGAGAAGAATTGTTCTGGCCTTATGATGGTTTCTGAAGTCAAGTTTTTATTGGTCATACATTATTTTTCTATCTATCTTCTGACCACTTTCATCCACTGGATGCATATATCCATCAATTACCGTATCCCATAAGTCAGCATCATGAGCCAGAAAGAAGCTCTCAATTATATCTTTCTAGTAGTCAAAAATTTCTCCATCAAAGACTGGAGGTTTGCCGCTGATTCTGTCCTTGTCATCATGATAGTCATTGCTGATGTTTTGGCTTGGTCCCACCATAGTGTTTTTCTAAAGCTTGGATCTTGTACTGACACAATTAAGTGTATGAACTTAGAACCATGCGCTCTGATGCCAATTGAAGAAGTGAAAAACACAAGAAGGGGCAGGGGGGGTTGAATTGAAACTTAAAAATTAAAAGCAATAGACACGAGATTTTTATCCTGGTTCTCTTGATCTCAAACTACTCCAGTCCATCCGCCAAGGTGATTTCGCCTCTCTTCAACGAGGACTCAATTCACTAATCAAGCTGATTACAATTCTACTTTGACAACTGCTAAAGACTTCTTGAGTACAACCACAAACCGATTTATCTCAAGGAAAATTACTTAATCAGAATAAAAGTTTTACTGTGTACTATTTGTTTTTCGTTACAAAAATTGTATCACTACTGTGATGTATTACACAAATTGAGTATAGTATGAATATGACTTTTTGCAGCTTTTTGAGATTGTATGGAGCAGTTGTATCAAATCGTGAATGATTTACCCTTTGAACTTGTTTATATAGGCATGACAATTCTATCCAAATGGAAACATGATAATGGACACTTAATGCACTTTCCATACTGAGAAGATCCTTGTTTGAATGTAGTCGTTGCACATGATACTGCCTTAATGGAAAAGCAACGCTTCAGATCTTAGGAATCTTGCATGCTGCTTTACTTCAGAACTTCAGAAGCATAAGGTTTTGTTAGCGTGTTGGACTTCCGTTCAGAATCAGAATATCTTTCTCTTTAGCGCAGATTCTGGTCATCATGCTTAAGAATATTCTGATTACTCAGCTTGAGTGCTTCTGTGGCTTAACTTCTGATGTTGTTTCAGTCATAACTTCTGTACAACATAGAACACAAATTTAGAGTGCATATTTGTTCTTTGTGTTTGTTATCATCAAAACTCTTATGAGGGTTGTAGAATCAAACTATGTTCTAACATGTCTTACATCAAGACTAAACCAATATGGAAGATCGTAGAAAACCAACCTCTTTTTCCATGTATTTTTCACAGTAGACCGCTTTTGGTACTTTCCAAAGATAACATTAAGTCCCTGTTGTCGTTGATAAACTTCCTCACCAGTTAAGGGCTTTGGAGCAACACCATGCTCTTGTTCCCCATTGAAATCTTTCCATAATCTACGATATGGATGATAACAATTTAGAAATTTTTGATTCCCGGGATAAATAGTCTTCTTTCCTTTTACAAGCTGATGGTAACATGTGTCTTATTCACATATAGGACACGCTTTATGCCCTTTAACTTTATACCCAGACAAATTGCCATATGCCGGAAAATCGTTGATGGTGCAAAACAACATGGCACACATATTAAATTGTTCACCAGAATACACATAAAAAACATCCACCCCTTCCTCCCACAACATTCTTAAATCATCAATCAGTGGACTTAGATAAACGTCTATGTCATTTCTTGGTTGTTTTGGCCCCAATATCATCATCAATAACATGATATATTTACGCTTCATGCACATCCTAGGAGATACGTTGTAAATCATCAGGAGAACATTCCAAGAAGGATGGTTAGCACTTAGATTACCAAATGGATTCATTCCATAAGTAGCAACTCGAAGTCTAAGGTTTCTCGACTCTTTGCCAAAATTTGGGAACAAAGAATATATTTTCTTCCATTGCAAAAAATCAGCTACAAGGCGAATTTGTCCATCACATTTTCTTTCTTCTGTATGCCATCTAAGATTCTTTGTGTCATCTGCATTAGAGAATAACCTTTTGAACCTTGAAATTATTGGTAGGTACCATACCACTTTTGAGGGAGGACCCTTTTTGCCACCTCATCATCACTTGATTCACCATCTTTCTTTTTGTAGCATGACGCCTTGTAATTCAGACAATGATTATAGTTCACATACTCTTTTCTGTATAATATGCAATCATTAGGGTATGAATGTATCTTTTCATAACCCAAACCCATCAGACACAATATTTTCTTCACCTTGTAATAACGAGTGGGAATTATGTTACCTTCTGGAAGCATTTCTATCAATAATTCAACCAATTTGATAAAAATTTTGTCAGTCCACCTGTTATTTACCTTCAGATTAAACAATTTTAACACTGTTGACAAACGTATAAAATTTGTGCATCCCGGGTACAAACCTTTATCCTTGTCACTGCATAAAGTATCATACACATGTGCCCTTTTAAACGAATCTTGTCCAATGCCATGCATCATGTCTTCCAGACGATCATCCATATCGACACTAACATTATCTCTTTGGGACCCATTTGGCTTTTCTACTACTTCATTGTGCCATATTCAATGTGTATAACTTTGACAAATCCTACACATATTAGATGATCCATGATTTCTTTCTTACTAAGTTTTGGTTCTTGATTTTCCCAACGAACACATGGATAGAGAAAAAGTGCAGGAAGACTTTTTTCAGCATTACTTGTAGTAGGAGGAGGAAGATATTTTTTTAGCATTACTTTCAACAAAGTGTAGAAATTCCATCACTCTGTGTTCGTACTCAACACTTAATCGATTAGCTCTCTTCCATACCTATGTTCCGAAATTAATGCGTACAGAGTTAAATCATTAGAAATTTTTATTTTTAATATACTTCTTTAATAATTCATATTTTCTAACATTTTTTACTTGTTAAACTCTACTAATATGTAGTTCAATAACATAATTATAAAATCTAATAATATGTAGTTAAATATAATACACTACTTTATAAACTCTAATAACATGTTCGTACTTTCCTTCATCATTCAAACTCTAAGAATGTTCATACTTTATAATCTCATTCAAAAAATATGCAAAAAAAGCAACACTCGAACCAAGCTTTATCATGTTATTAGTAACCGGGAAGCCCTAAGATGACTGACCAAACCGAGCGCGGCTCAGAGCGTGCACAAAAATGCACCAACCGTTTAGAACTTGTTATTAAAAATCTGATCATTCTTAGACCAAGATGACTAACCGAACCGAGCCCACCTCTAGAGCAGGCATATAAGTGCTAAAAACAAACCAAAAACAACCATCCTTGTCTATGATAGTTAAACCCTAATAAGTCAAAGAAAATTTATGAACCCTAATAGGAAATGTTATAGCGAAGCTATCCAAAAACATAGAAAGATCAAAATTAAACTGACTAGTTCTCAAAGTATCGAGAATCATTATCCTTATATATTATATACAGTATATTTCCAACTTAATTCATTTCAAAAAGCTTACTCAATTTATTTTGTTTAATCTAACAGTGACCTAAGATGAGTTTAATTTGTTGAACACTCGTCAAGAATTAAAGCCAATAAAAGAGTTAAGCCTTTTCGACAGATTAATGAGAAAAAATGATTTTTTTTTCTACTTGAACCAATCTCAATTGCATATTTATGGAATTGAAGAACAAGAGTACTTACCTACTTTATTTTCAATGATGGTGATGCCAAACACCAACACTAAGGGAGACAATCGCATATGTAAGTTATGGATTTACGGTTGTTTGTTTCAAAAAATGAGAGATTCTGGCGGAGGTAGAAGAATGACGAAGGTTGTTGAAGAATGATGGAGGAAGACGTGGAGGTTGACAGAGGTTGACGGTGCTGATGGTTGACGGAGGTTGACGGTGTGGATGGTTGTGAGAAAGATGAAAGTGCATGGAAGCGCGGATGGAATAGCAGAATGACAGAGTTTTGCGAGAAACATGAAGGAGAATGGGTGGGGGTGAACGACGCAAGGAGAATGGTTTATGATTTTGTTATAAAAGGCCATGTTTTTTACACCGGTTGGGCCTATGGCCCGATGTAACGGCCATGCTTTTTACATCGGTTAGGCCTATGGCCCGATGTAACAACCATTTTTAATGTTTTTTACATTAGTTGGGAAATTTGACCGATGTAATGGCCCTTTATAACAAAAATTCTTTTATTTACAAAATTGCCACTGTGTTTTTATTTTTTATCACTGTACTTTTCACATCAGGGGAAATTTATGCCCGATGTGAATTCCTTTATAACAAAATTTCTTTTTATTTATCAAACTGTCGCCGTGTTATATTTTCCCCTCAATCAAATATTTTTCATATCACTGGAAATAAAGGTCTGATGTAAAATATTTTGACAAATATTTTTAACATCATATATTTTTATACCTGATGTAAATACCTATTCTCAAATGTTATATTTTTATTATTGGATGCAGAATATTCTGGGAATATTATGCTATCTTATGTGGCACTATTGTAGGCCTGGAAGATTCAATCAGAATTCAAGAAGAAAATATACTTTCTAAATAAGGTGACTTTTTAGGAAAGATTTGATTGAAGACCTATTTTGTTGCAGAATCTTCTGCAGATTTGTAACAGCTGATATGTTTGATTTGAAGCTTAAATCCAGTTTGGAGATAAGTTATAAATAAAATCATTGTAACCTAGGAAAAGGTACCAGTCATGAATGAAAAGATGTAGTTATTAGGGCTAAGTTTGTTGTGCCACTCTCTAGGAGATTTGGTTTGTATGTTCCACTCGGTTTGTGAGTAGGAATGTGTTAAATAGTTTTAATATCTATTATTGTTCTCCTCGAAGCTTTTAAGAAAGAGGTAGTATTGTTCTTGGAGGAAGATTGTAAGCAACTCCAAGTTGTGTTCTTACTCAAGAGTCTTGGCTAGGGATTGTCATAGAAGTGTGTCTTCTCGTGTTTTGATCCAATTGTTGTCTGTGATTGATGAGGGAAGTTATAAACTTGGGATAAGTTTAGCTGCAAATTGACACTATTATAGTGGACTTTATCCCTAGCTTGTTATGCCCCCAGAGTAGGAGAGTTTCTCTGAACTAGGTTAACAATTATGGTGTGTTGTTTATGCTTTTCAGTACAATTTATATTGTTTATGCCTTTCCTATGTTGTTTAAGTCAGATCAGATGTCGTAACATATCATAGGACATCAAAATATGATATATCTGAATTTCAATTGGTATCAGAGCAGGCATCTTGTTATGTTTCTGGGTGAGATCCTGAGATGATACTTTATGTTCATGAGCAAGGAATGAGGTTGTTACTGAAAAGTTGTTTGAACTTGGATAGTTCATATTGTTGTTTGAATGGTCCCTTGAAGTGGAGGATGGACTATTTATGGCATGGTATGTATTGGACTTGTATAGTGTTGTCAGGCGTGTAGCTTTGGTGGTGAGTTGCGGTGTTGAGGTTAGATTTATTTTCAAACCTAGGTTGTTTTGTTTGCACCTGGACTGTGGTGGTTGTGTGCAAGGTTTTTATGTTGTTCCTGGAGGATGTTGAGGAGCATTTGGTGTGTTTTTTCACTGCATGGTATATGATGTAACCCTGGTTGTTCCTTATGTCTTTGGTGGTATTTCTTGGAAAGGCATTACGTTTTGGTCTCCTCAGCAGGTTGTTTGTGCAAGACATCTTCAACTAACTTTGTAAAGTGGCCAAAGATACCTGAGGTTCACCTCAAGTCCACTCATAAAGGAACTTTTTGATGAGTTTGTTGAAAAGAGATCATAAGAAAGTATAAAGGATCTCTTGGTGTATCCCCTAGAATGATTTCCTACCAGATGTTAGAACATTACATCAGAGTTATACATAACTCTGTTGGCTAAAGAGGGATGTCATATCAGATGCTTTAGGTGCTAAACAAATGTGTGGTATTCACATATGTTTGGAACCTACTCCTTGTCTGGAAGAGGAGACATCTGGGTTATTATATTGATTACTTTTTGGTTCAGTTTATTTCTCGTCCAAATAAGTAGGAGTGCAGAAGTTGAGCTCAATTTTTTAGTGGTGATTTGTTAAAGACATCCCTGCCAGAGTCTTTATAGAGGTCGAGCTCAAATGTCCAGGACATTCACTTTGTTTTCTGGAAGTCCTTCTGATTAAATGAGCTAGATTTATGGAATCTTATGTATGGCCATGAAACAAATTCTATGTTAGGGAAGTAATGGTGGTATGCACTAGCCACATGTTGTGCTGTTTTGATTCTCAAAGTGTTCTTAACAGTTATTGAAGTGGAGTCTCTGCTGCTCTGGAGTTAGAAGACATTGAAGGAATGTCAGATATAATGTCTTGACATCTTTGTATTGAGAATTTATTTTTCTCAATATGTCTAGTGGTGCTTCTCATAAACAGGATGAAGGTTGTTTACTCAACCTTAATATTATTATCATGTCTATGAGAACATGGAACTCTTGTTATGTTGAAGTGAAAGGTCTTTTAAGGGGCAGTATGCAATGGAGATGTATCAACCTGAGTTCAGTGGTTGATTGGTGTCTACACTTTGGAGTGTCATCCAAATCACCTAGGATTAGTGTTGTACCCTAAAAGTTTCCTTCCCATTTTCTTTAAGACATTCTTCTAGGGTTCTCAAATGCTCAAGGATGCTAAAGAGTTGATCAGCCAAATTCCCCTCCTAAGCAATGGGTCCATAACTAGGGTTTAATGTTTCTCAAGGAAGATTGGATTTCAAAGGCCTCAAGTGGTTTTCATGGCTCTTCATATGTCCCTAAGAATTATCATGTCAAGTTTCAAGCCTTGCATCACAAGATTGCACAGTCAATAGCTCAGATGATTGAAAATTAACTATATTGGGTAAAAAGTCAACTATGGTCAACATACAGTCAAACTTCAAGATTTTTGGTCAACATCAACATTTTGAAGTGATATTCATAATTTTATTAAGGGTTGATCATGACCCCTCAATGAAATCCCTCAAATCATCAAAAGTCAAAAGTTGCCAAATTAGGGTTTCTTTAGGAGAAGTCAACTGAACTTTGACCAAGCATAACTTTCACATGCTTCATCAAATTTTCCCCAACCAAAGCCCATTTTGAAGAAAATTCAATTCTCTACAACTTTGGAAATCTATGCTCAAGTCCAAAAAATTCTTCATTTAAGAGATATGAGCCAATACATTATAGGTCATTTCAAAAGTCAACAAAAAGACACTTTTTGTCAAGGCAGCTTACATCAAGATAAATTCTCCAAATGCAAACATTATCAAAAGAGAAATTGAATAGGACATCTTAAGCTTACCAAAAGTCCAAGATAACCTTCAAAAGGTAAAAATTGAGAGAGTTATGACCATTGCAAGTTGGGAAATTTTGGTAAAATGCATGAAGTGCAAAGTGAGAAAACTTGAAATTTTAGACTAATGGGCCTAACTTTTGATGTTCAAACATGTTCACAATGTGTTAGAGGACCTATAAATTCATTCACATTTTTTTCATGATTTTTATTTCTTTTAATTGAATTTTTATTCATTTAAATGCAAGTAAATCAAATAAAATATAAAATCATTGGGCCAAGGCGCGTGGGCTTTTGATTTCAATCACATGGAGGCCCAAGAACACATGACAAACATGCCAAAATCGTGTGAGACCTATATGGAAGCGTATCTTCATTATTTTGGAAAATTTTCAATTGGTTTTTGGAAATAATTCATCCCATGATTGCATTGTCTTATGTCATATTTGTTTACCCTAATCCTTCCTCTATAAAAGCACAACAAGACCAGATGCAATGCCCACACATCCTTGCCTCAAGAATTTCAAAAATTATCCAAACTTTCTCAAAAAACCCTCGAGTTTCAAAACTCTTATTACAAGCCTTCTCACTGCGAAATCTTCACTCCAATCACTCCCAGGAACACTGAAGGGTAGGTTTGGATTTGTTACCATGATCCTAAGCATATGAAATTGTATAGCATGGCATGACTGATCTACATTTTTTTTGCAAATTTGTATCTTTAATTTTGTCTTGTTTTAAATTAAATTGATGCTACTAATAAGTTTCTGAGACATGATTGAACGGATTTGGGTCAATACTGTGATCCCATGCCACCAAAATCATGAGATGCCATAGTCGCTCTCATTAGTTTCATTTGGTTCGAAACTCATGATGCAAGGACCTATAGCCAAAACTAAGTACAAATTCGGATTCAGAAGGGTCAAATTAGGGGTACTAGGGTGTTTTTGATCACTAACATGTTGAATTCACAAGTTTTGAATTTTACAGGTTGCCGGAGAAGACGACAAGAGCTAGGGCTATGGTGCCTCTCCGGCCATTAAAATCAAGCTTCATATTTATTTTTATTATTTGATTTTTGTTAGTGAATGTAAAGTCGCCCCAGCGGTAGAAGCAGGTATTGCAAAGCCGTTAGTGTATCAGGGCACAAGTTCGATCCCTGCCCATGGTATTATATTTTCATGTTTTCTCTTATTTGTAGATCCAATACCACTGGCCTAGCGTGTGTATCATGCGCCTCTTGTCATCACCATCAGATTCGCAGGCGTATCATGCGACCTTTGAAGCCATCCACACTAGATCTCACGCAATACTGGGTTGTTGATTAATGGGCCTAGTGATTCCTGTTTTTCACACCCCCTGGTTTACTACATTCAGGCCCATCACTTCTTTTTTATTTTTGTTCCAATTTCTTTTTTTTCAACATAATTAATCTTTTTTTTAATTAATTTAAAATCAATTTAGATTTAGGTTTTTTTCTTTGATTAAATAAATTAAATCAACTTAACTTTTTTATAATTAAATTAGTTTCTTTAGGTTTTTATTATTAAACTTTTTTTAATTAAAAATAATTTAGGGATTTATTTTAGGCTTAAATTAATTCCCTTTTCTCAATTAAAATCAACTAATCATTAGAATAAATCATCAATTATATTCTGTTAAACAATTTCTCCGTTTCTTTCCATAATCTTCGCGCTTTTCTTACTTTCACAATAGTTTTTCCCGATTATTGTAACTGCTAAAGATTGTAATAATTAACTAGGGTTTTATCTTCTTTCTTTTCCCCCAATTTTGTGGTTCATATCCCCCTTCCCCGAAGCATTGTAATAGCGTAGACTCTTTTCTTTTTATTGCTTTTACTTATTATTGTATAGTAATTAGTTGTGTAAGGCAAGATCTAAAACAAAACGTTAGAAAACCTAATCAAGACAAATTAACTGAAAACAAATCACTTTTCACACACGCACCTCTAGGGTGACTCCACTTGTTGCCTTTGGATAAAATAATCGCATCCCTCGAACGTGGGACGCTTTAGCAAAAGACCCTCAGTTAAAAAGATCGTAGTCCCTCAATGACCCTTCGATGCTGCCTCAATAAACGATCTTAGTCCCTTACGATAAAATTACTGAAGCGTCCTACAAGTTTCCTTTATGACTGTACGATGACCCGCACTTGTCCCTCATACATCCAACAATAGGGCTTCCTACTAACCAATGGTAGGTTAGCACTATCTAAAGGAAGAGGAAAACAACAAAAGACTTTTGAGTAGGTAGATAGTTCTTGATCGCTTGCTCGCGAACATTTAAAAAACATTTTTCACACAATGACACTTTTTCAACAAATATTTTCAAAATAAACATTTTATATGCATTCTCAAGGATACGAGAATCATTATAAAATTGCTGCACTTAGGCATTTTCAAAATATTTTCAAAAACACATTCACATAGCATTTTCAAAGTGAGCTAGAGATTAAGAGCCCATAGATAACTATGGATTAATAGGGTGCTAACATCTTCCCTTTTCATAACCTACCCCCCGAACTCAGAAAAATTATCAAAGGTATTTCTTGTTCTTTTCACCCTTTCCTTTATTAGATAAAAGAAAAGTCGGTGGTGACTCTTGTTATCCCAACATTTGCGATAAAACGCAAAACCAAAAGTCAGTTCTCCCACCGTATTACAGAACTGGAGACTCTGCTGGGGAGAACTAATAGTGGGGTTACCTTAGAGTTAGATCACATTTAAAAATTCTTTACTTGCTTGATTTGTATGCTTTACATTTTGGGGTTTTTGCTAGGGTTTATTTTTGTAAAGATCCTATACCCGGATCTGGGGCATTTTAGGTAAGTAGCAATAGATCATGGAAACTTTGTGGCATATATCGATATGGTTGAAGTGATGGCTACTGTTGTACCCCAAAATTTGCCCTCCCATTTCCTCAACATTTTCTCATCACAAGACCTTTGAGGATCAAGATCCAGTTAGGGTTCCCTCTGCTCAAGACTTCTCCTTGCACTGTGGACTCAAATTAGGGTTTGTATTTGCCTAAGGATGCTTTGACCTAAAATGCCTAAGATGACTTTCATGCTTCATGTTGGACTCCCAAGTTTACCTATACCAAGTTTCAAGTCTTGATTCCAAGTTTTACCCAGTCAATTGGACAGTTGACCTAGAAATCAGTTGTATTGGGGAAAAAGTCAACTGTGGCCAATTGACAGTCAAATCTCATGAAATTTGATCCACATCAACATTATGAACTCACATGGACCATTTGATCAAGTTTGAATCACAATTCCCCAAGAAATTTGATCAGATCACCAAAAGGGCAAAATGGTCATTTTTAGGGTTTTGACTGCACAAAGGCAATTTTTGACTGTTTGACCTAGCCAATGGCAAACCAAGCTCACATATGGACTCAAGGACCCCTTGGAATTATCTTGACATGTTCATCAAGCTCAAAAGATCCCAAGTACACAAGATTGACAGTTGAATTTCCCAGTCAATTGATCAATTTTGACTGTATACTGAAAAGTCAAACTTTGACTTTTTGGTCAAAATCAAGAGTCAAGATTCATTTTTCATCAAAACATGCCAAATCATGAAACTTGTTCACCAAGAAATCACAAAATGCAAATTAGGGTTTGAAAATGGAATTTTTCATAACTTAGAATTTTTCTAAGTTATGAAAAACCCTAATTTTTTCCCAACTTTGCCCCATCTTTTCACCATGATCCATTTGGATTCAAACAAAAGTCAAAACATGAAAGTTATAGCTTGTTGCATAATCTACAACTTTGATTCACAAAGTTTTCTCATTTGAAGCTTGTATCTCAAGTTATGATTTTTTGAATAAGGGCACTAAACCATCTTTTAACTTAGTGAAATTTGACCTATTTTGACAAGGTTTTCTACCCTACTTCAAGGCCACTTTTCATACCCTTCCATTTGGAATTTTGATTTGCATTTCAAAGATGGATTGTAGTACACATTCCAAGCTTTCCAAAATGTCCAAAAACTCATCAAACAACCTCATAACTTGAGAGATTCGAATTTCACAAGTTGGCAAAAATTCACTTTTGTTCTTCATCAAGACATGTTCATAAACTTGGCAAATTTGAACTCAGCATAGTTTGTGCTACTTTGCAGGTCCTTAAACCACATTACACTCCTTAATTTAATGCTTGTTCTTTGTGTCTAAGTGTTGTTCCACGAATTCAAGCATTATACACAAGATTGATCCATTTTTGGATAAAGTGAACTTTCCATTTTTACAAAAGTTTGCTTTATGTCAATTGGTAAATCAAACAAGTACATAGAAGATCTGCTTAGCACAAGATTATGGGCATAACACACTGATCAAGAGAGGCTTATGCAGCACATTAGGAGGTCCTATACTGACCTAGAACACCAATTTGCTTTTGGTAGCTTAAGTGTAAAGAAAGGTCCATAACATATGCCATCTCTCATATCAGCAAAGAAACACAGCACAAAAGATATCAAACACATTCCATAGACCACATTCAAGCTTTTGCACGAGCCATTTCCCTTTCAAACCCTCTCCATCTCAGAATCATCCTCAAACTGCACAAACAGGGGTGCCCCTGCAGTTTGAGTGCAATCTCTCAATCCCTTCAAGCATTTCTGTCCAAACCTGTTCCTCTACCTTCCTTACAACATATGCAAGCTATCCAGAAGCTAAGGCACGATCTGTAGTTGCTCTAACCACTTCCACCATTTTCACATCTTTGACTTGCAGGTGAAGTTCTATAGCTTGATACAAGAAGGTTCAAGACAAAGTAAGCATTGAAAAAGCATCCCTGGACCTCAAGGAAGCTTTTCCAATCATTACATTGCACTGAAAGTCTCTCATTCTCCACATAGAAGTTCAACTGCACAGGTAAAAGTTTGAATTCGTATCTCTCTTATTAGGCATCTTTAGTCTTAAGTTTGTGAAGAAATAAGGTCCTACTCATAGCCCTGAACATGTACATAGCTTTACTTTTCATTTCTTTTATCTGAGTAGAGAGAATTTGAGCTCTGAAAATGGTAGAAAAATTAGGTCAGAAAAGAGGGGGAGAGAAATTCTCCCTCATCTTAGAGAGATAGGTCAAGTTCTTTATATGGTTAGAACCGTCTCTTCCTGCTTAACATCTTTTGTGTTGGAAGTTTGTTCAAAAAATCAAGGAATCAGGAGTTAGACATTGAAGCAAGAGGCGCGCGTTTTTTCAAAGTTTGAAGCTGGAGGTTGAAGACAGTGTGTCATTGGGCTGGGCTGTTGTTGTTCTTTCTTTTCACACCATCCTTTTTGGCTTACACCCCCCTGAGCCCATTTACTCATTTTTTGACATTTTTGACTTTTTCCTTTTTTGCTGACTTCATTTATTTTTTCTCATGCCATTAGAAAATTAAAAATATTTTTTTCATTATTTTTTGCATTTATTGCATATTTATTTGTTTATTTGTTTAGTTTGTACATAAATATATATATATTTGATTATTAGAATAAATGTAAAAATAATGTAAATACACTTTTTATTTTTATTTACTTTCTGAAAATATTTCACACAAAAATACTCTTTTATTTATTTTATTAAAATATTAAATAAATATTTATTTTTGTATAATACATATCTAGGGTTTAATAAAATATATATATATATGATTATTAATATATTTAAGACAAAAATATAAAAATATTTGATTTTTTCATTTTATTTAATATTTGATACAAAAAATACCTTTTTCACAATACACTTCATTTTATTTTATTTTTTATAAATAATAAATAAATAGTAGAATTAAATTAGATAATAATACCTTTTATTTAAAAATTAGGGTTTTTCACCCTAAGTTCAAAATACTAAAAAATAAATACATTTTTATTTTCTTTTTCCTTTTACATAAATAATATTTTCTCATACACATAGAAACTTTCTTTTTACATTTCACATATTTATTTAATTTACATTTAATTATGCATTGCAAAATATCCAATTGTTGTAATAATTTAGATTTAAATTCTTGTCAATATCCCCATTTGAACATTTGTACCCCCCTTCCCATATTTGGTTGTGTAATAGCTTAGTAATTTTAATTTCGCACTTTATTGCTTCCTAATAATAACATGCTAGAATTAGGGTTTGTATGCGAAAAATGATTAAAAAAAATATAGTTTGACCTAATACAAGATAAGCAAGCATGAAAATGAACACACAAATCACACTTGCACCCCCTAGGGTATTCCACTTGTTGCCTTCAAATAAATGGGCCATATTGTATGTTGAACATCTTTGGGCAAGGCAAACAGTTTGAATGATCATAGTCCCTCGATAAAACTTTTCAAAACAAACAAAACAAATGATCAAGTCCCTTAGAGAAATTGCCCAAAGACATTTAACGTCGTTACAATTATGGTCTAAACGATGACCCGCGCCTGTCCCTTTCACATCCTAACACAAGGTTGCCCACCAAATATAATGGTGGTGCAAACTTGTTAAAAGGGTTAAAGTATAGCAATAATCTTTTGAGAAATTTAGGAGTAGATAACCTCTTAGTTACTTGAATCAACTTGCAAAACAAAACATTTGCCTAATTTCAAAACCACACAACACTACACTTTCAAAACAACTTTCAAAAACAAATGAAAACCTTTTCAAAAGACATACATCTTTGTATACATCCCCACAGGGATCATTGCAAAGGTTGCCACCACATTGGCCTCTTTTCAAAACATTTTCAAAACCCACACACTCAAGCACCATTTAAAACAATTGAAAACAAAAGGCAAGTGATCTAAGCAAGTAACTAAGAGCCCATGGATAACCATGGATAGAAAGGGTGCTAATACCTTCCCTTTCTATAATCTACTCCCCGAACCCAAGAAAACATCTCAAAAGGTTTTTGCTGTGCTTTTTAACCTTTCCTTAGGATAAAATAAAAAGTCGGTGGCGACTCTTGCTAACCGCAACATTTGTGAATACAAACGCAAACCTCAAGTCAGTTCTCCCACCGTATCACCAGAACTGGCGACTCTGCTGGGGATGATTTTTAAAGTGGAGTAACCTTAGGGCTTAGATCACTTTTGCTTTCAATTGCTTGCTTTGTTTGCTTTTATATTTGTGGGCTTTGCATCGGAGTTCATAGATCCTAACCCGGATCTGGGAAATACCCTTTTTAGGTAGCATAATCTGTGAGGGACCTGTCCGGCGTAGACCGACATGGGTGAAGCAGTGGCTACGTTGGTGTGGCATCTTAGTCTGTACCTATATCCCTTGTGTTGTAACGGGGAGAATATAGGTCTTCTAAGGAGTCATTAAACACCAACCAACCTTAGAACCCTAAATTGACCAACTTGGCTATTAGGACAGTAGCAGTATGCTACACTCATTGAGGCTAAACTCTCGAGATGGTTCTGGCCGCGAGAAAAGATTGCGATGCTGGAGTTATGACCGATTGAGGGTAGCCAATGATTTGAGATCCTCTAGAACCCGGTTATTTTTGATAGGACAGGTTTTAACCAACAAAACCAAAAGAGGGTAATACCTGAAACTCATGCTGGCCTGAAACCTAAGGGTGTCTTGTGTGACTTGTGTGCTTTATTTGCCTATGTGAATACTTGTGATGTGCTTCATCATAGCATCATGCCATCATACCATTGCATGCATAAAAGGCTAACCCATTTCAAAGACAAAAAGGTTTCATCTTTGCTCTGTTTTGTAGGACATCATGATGCCCGTGCGTAGAAATACTGTCCGGCTCAACTTTGTTCAACCACCAGTTTTACTCAAAGATCTGGTTGAAAGAATTCCAAACACTACCTCCTTCATCAACAGACATGGTTCTCTCCTTGGCTTGATCACTGCAAAATGGGACCAACAATTGATAAGTGTTCTGACCCAGTTTTATGACCCTCTGCATCACTGTTTCACCTTTCAAGACTTCCAGCTGGTTCCTACCCTGGAAGAATTATCTTACTTGCTTGGGATTCCTGTCTTGGGACAAACTCCTTTCACTGGTTTGGAAAAGACTCCTAGGCCTGAAGAGATTGCTGCAATTCTCCCCTTGACCAAAGAAGAGATATTGTCCAACTGGGAAACTAGAAATGGGGTCAAGGGCTTTTTGGTCAAATTTCTGGTTGGCAAGGCTAATGATTTCTGGAATGACTTGGACTTCAAAGCATATGAGGATATTCTGGCTCTTTTGATCTATGGTCTGGTATTGTTTCCCAACCCTGACACCTTCATCAGTATCCATGTCATAAGGATCTTCATGTCTCGGAATCCGGTACCCACTCTTTTGGGTGATATTCTACAACAACTCTATGCTCGTACTGCTCGAAAATGGGGGACTCCGTGGTGTTGTGCTCCTTTGCTAGTAAGGTGGTTTATTTCGCACCTTCCTAAGTTCGTGCTGAAGAATGAAGAAGGAAAAGGTTGGGCTCGGAGGTTAATGTCTCTCACAGATAAGGATATCACTTGGACTCTCAGAGGTTTGGATGAGGTAGCTGTCATCGACCGTTGCGGAGAATACCCTAATGTCCCGTTGATTGGTATCCAAGGAGGAATCTCTTACAATCCGTGTTTAGCTCTCCGTCAGTTTGGAAGAGCCAGAGGAGATGGGCCTCATGAAATGCTGGTTCCTCACTTCCATTTTGAGTTTCAGGCAGGCAGTGACAAACTACGCCAGGGATTCATTAGAGCTTGGGACAGAATCCACAAAGCTGACCCACATGAGTTAGGACCAAAGACTTCTTTACCATTGGAGCCCTATTGCAAATGGGTCCGCATCCGTGCTCAGAAGTTAGGTATGCCGTACGAAGCTGTCAGACCAATCATCCTTGAATCTCCCGATGAAGATGGGGTTCCTCCAACGGTCCTCCCTCCTCAGATACCTACTGATTTTGACACCATGAAGAGATCTTGGGCACAGCTAAAGGAAGAACGGGATTTCTATCGGGAGAAGTTCAACGAGCAGGAAAGGAAGGTCCAAAGGCTGACTAAGCAATTGGAGGAAGAACGTGTCCTGAACAACTACATCAGCACTGAGAGGAGGAGGCCATGGGAGCATTGATGAGCTTTGATTATTTCCTTTTGTAGTTTTATTTCCTTTTCCGTATTTTTCATTCCTGTAATGCCTAAGGGCAAATTGTTGAACAATTGAAAAATTTTAATCTAATGAAGTGTGTTTCCCTTTTTTTTCTCTACAAAGTTGAATCTTATTTGTCTTTGAAAACATAAAACATACGCATTCCATTACACCATATGCATAGCAGGTACCCTATTTCACAGGTTGCTTAATCTTCTTCGCTGTTTGTTTGCACAGTCATCATGAATCCGGAATCATCCAGTGAGCAAGCAATCAAGGCCCTTCAGGCCCAAAGTGCACAGTTTCAAGAGATGGTCCTAAGCCTAGCCCAGGGTCAGCAAGAGTTGAAGACTCTACTCCTGAAGAAGAAGAAGAAAAAGAGGACGGCGATGTTCAACACCGGACGCAGATTTGGGAACACACTCCACAATGAAGCTGATCCAACCACTTCTTCTGCTGAGAAAAACAGTCCCCAAGGGGGAGGAGCTCCTAGTCCCGCAGTCTCCGACAACGAGACGGACTATAACGATGAACAATACCCACCTGCTGCTGACAGATACAAACAATTGGAGGACCGCTTGAGCGCTATGGAAATTCAGAACGTGCCGGGACTGGATTTCGGAGATTTGGGATTATCTTCTGGAGTAGTAATTCCACATAAGTTTAAGGCGCCTGCCTTCGCCAAGTATGATGGGGTCTCCTGCCCAAAGCTGCATCTGAGGTCGTATGTAAGGAAAATCCAACCTTACACGGCGGATAAGAACCTCTGGATTCACTTCTTCCAAGATAGCCTCTCGGGGTCACAACTTGAATGGTTCTACCAATTGGACGGAGCTAGCATCCGACACTGGGAAGATTTGGCAACTGCATTTTACAGACAATACCAATACAATTCTGATCTCGCTCCTACGCGTACCCAACTTCAGGGTATGTCTCTGGGAACGGGTGAAGGGTTCAAAGAGTACGCTCAAAAATGGAGAGATTTGGCTGGCAGGGTGCAGCCTCCATTAACTGATCGAGAGCTGGTTGATATGTTTCTGGGAACGTTGTCTGGTCCGTTTTTCAATCATTTGGTTGGTAACTCCTCCGCTGGGTTCACAGATTTGATATTAACGGGAGAGAGAATTGAAGCTGGCATCAGGTCAGGCAAGATACAAAAGGCCGCCTCTACAAGTGCTGAGAAGAGGCCATTTAAGAAAGAAGCAAGCGCCGTCTATGGCCCTAGAAGACAAGTCAAGCCCGAAAGTCGCCAAGCCGTCAATGCTTTGGTCATCTCTAAACCTGTTGCTGCTCCTCAGCAGTACAATCAACAAAGAAGTGAAAGGCCCAAGAGGCAGTATACCCGATTGAGTATGACATTATCTCAAATTTTACCCCAACTGTTATCCACCAACCTGGTGACCCTCAAAGAAGCTCCTAAGGTCGTCAACACTGCGTCCCCTAAATACAACCCGAATGCCCGGTGTGCTTATCATTCTGATAGTCCCGGGCACACTACTGATGATTGTTGGGCCTTGAGAAACAAAGTGCAAGATCTAATTGACGCAAAAGAAATTCAGTTTGAAGCGCCGGAAAGACCGAATGTTGTAACGGCTCCTATGCCCCAGCATAGGGTAAATGCCATTGAGGAAGAAGTGTACGCTGTTTCGGTAGATGAAGTTGTTACCCCTTTGAAGACTGTTAAGAAGAACCTACTGCGGGCCGGTTTATTTCCGGGTTGCGGCGAAGGTTGCCCATTCTGTGCTATTTCCCTATCTGATTGTCCCTTGCTAAGGTTAGGCATCCAAGGCCTAATGGATAGCAAGGAGATTCTATTCAAAAAGACTGCTGTTCAATTGGTTCCGATGAAAGAAGTGTCCGTGATTACCATCTTCAAAAATCCAATCAAGGCTCCCCCAAAGAAGCCTATTCAAATCTTGACAGTTGCGCCTGTGATCATTACTGTTCCAGGACCCCTCTCCTACGTGTCTGATAAAGCTGTCCCCTGGCATTATGGGGCAGACATATATGTAAATGGAATCAAGCAAGAATTTGATGCTAGTACCAGTATCTGCGATATCACCGGTCCAGCTAAAGTCACCCGCAGTGGCAGGCTCTTCTCGCCTGACATTGCGCCGCCCGCTATTCGAAAACCCCTCCTCATAAAACCTGCAAGTTTACCAAGTCCTGTTGCTGATCAAATTGTGTCCCCTGCTGCCGAGTCATCAAATGCTCGGGGCAAAGAGATTGAAGAAGAGCCTGCCCGGATGGAGGCACCAATACCCGTAAATGCTGAGGCCTCCCGACAAGAAATGGAGGAGATTCTGAAAATAATAAAGAAAAGTGATTTTAATGTTGTTGAGCAGTTAGGGCATACACCCTCCAAGATCTCCCTGCTCTCCCTATTGCTATGTTCCGAGGCCCACGCTAAGGCATTAATCTCATTTCTCAAGACGGCCCATGTGCCGCAGGAGACGTCTGCAGTTCAGTTCACTGACTGCATAGCAAATCTGACGGCGGACAACGGCTTGGGCTTTTCAGATGCTGACCTAACCGCAAAAGGGAGAAACCACAATGATGCCCTGCATGTCTCTATTGAATGCAGGGGCACTACTCTGGCACATGTATTGGTGGACACTGGTTCTTCTTTGAATGTTCTTCCGAAAAAGGCTTTGGATCGTCTGGATTATGAAGGCCTGGAGTTGAAACCCAGCAATATCATCGTCAGAGCCTTTGACGGTTCCAAGAGGATGGTTCATGGAGAGGTTAACATCCCTATTCGTGTGGGATCTCAAGTGTTTGACTCTACCTTTTACGTGATGGATATACGTCCATCGTACTCCTGTCTGTTGGGTCGACCTTGGATCCATAAAGCTGGGGCAGTGACCTCCACCTTGCACCAAAAGCTGAAGTATCCCGTCAGAGGGAAGATCGTCACTGTGCGAGGAGAAGAGGAGTATATGGTGAGCCATTTGAATTCCTTCAGGTACATCGAGATGGACGGGGAGTTCATTGAAACCCCCTTCCAACATTTCGAGGAGGTACATCCAGTTTCAGCAGCTGCGGAGACAATGGCCGAAGAGAATGATTCCTTGAAGATGGTTTCCCTAAGGGATGCCCGGGCTGTGGTTCAGAAAGGCAATGGTGCACACTGGGGTCAGCTTCCTGATTTCACTCAGAAGAACGACAAGTTTGGGCTAGGCTTTACTGCAGAGGCTCAGAAGGCGGTGCGCAAAGAGAAGATTGGAAAGGCTCCGGTGTTTATTTCCAGCTCAAGGGTGAACGCTATTGAGGAAGATGTGGAGGAAGTTGAGTTCGATAGTTGGATCTACCCGACTGCCAGCGACGGACCAAGCAACTGGACAGCAAAGGATTTTACCCCTATCACATTTGTCACGCAGTAATTGATTTCTTTTGATTTCCAAATTTGTAACAAACAATATGTTAAAACTCTGTTGGCTCGGTGTCCTGCCCGGGACATCGTAGCTCCATTTGTGAGGGCTTTTTGTATGACATTTTCATATATCATCAATCAAAACATTGGACGTTTGTTGCATTTCAAATCTTGTGCTCCTTTTCTTTCTGTGTTATACATATTGCAAAACAGCTATATTTACACACACTCACTTATACAGGTTTCAATCCACTCTGGATCTCACTGGCAACAGCTCTGCTACCGCCAGTTATGACTTCGAAAATCCGATCAACTTGGCCGAAGACGAAGGTGAAGATGATTGCGAAGTGCCTGGTGAACTCGCAAGACTGCTACTATAGGAAGAGAGGGCTATTCAACCACATGAAGAGCCTGTGGAGACAATTAACTTGGGTACTGAGACAGATAGGAAAGAGGTCAAGATTGGTGCCAATCTAGAGCTCAGCGTGAAGCAACGATTGATCCAGATGCTACAGGACTACATGGAGATCTTTGCCTGGTCTTACGAAGATATGCCTGGTTTGGATGCCGACATTGTAGTTCACCATCTGCCAACCAAGGAAGATTGCCCTCCAATAAAGCAAAAAGTTCGACGAATGCGTCCAGAGATGTCTGAGAAGATTAAAGCTGAGGTGATGAAACAGTTTGATGCGGGTTTCCTTGCAGTAACTTCTTACCCTCAGTGGGTTGCCAATGTTGTGCCAGTGCCGAAGAAGGACGGTAAAGTCAGAATGTGTGTCGACTACAGGGATCTGAACAGGGCCAGCCCCAAGGATGATTTCCCCCTACCTCACATCGATGTCCTTGTTGATAATACAGCTCAACACAAGGTGTTCTCCTTCATGGATGGCTTCTCAGGGTATAATCAGATCAAGATGGCTCCTGAAGATATGGAGAAGACTACATTTGTAACTCAGTGGGGGACCTTCTGTTATAAGGTCATGCCATTCGGATTGAAAAATGCTGGGGCAACCTATCAGCGTGCCATGGTTGCTTTATTTCATGATATGATCCATCATGAGATTGAAGTATACGTTGATGACATGATTGCAAGGTCTCAAACTGAGGAGGAACACCTTGATCATCTGAGGAAGTTGTTTGACCGACTCAAGTTGTACAAGCTGAGATTGAATCCCAACAAATGCACCTTCGGGGTGAGGTCCGGAAAATTGCTAGGTTTCATTGTAAGTGATAAAGGTATCCAGGTGGACCCTGCCAAGATTAAAGCTATTCAAGAGATGCCGACCCCAAAAACAGAGAAAGAAGTCAGAGGTTTCCTAGGACGACTGAATTACATTGCCCGATTCATCTCACATCTGACTGCTACTTGTGAGCCAATCTTCAAATTACTGAAGAAAGATCAAGTGGTACGCTGGAATGATGAATGTCAGGCCGCCTTTGAAAGAATAAAGGAATATCTCCAAGAGCCACCCATTCTTATGCCACCGGTGGAAGGAAGACCTCTGATACTTTACTTGACAGTGTTTGATAATTCAATGGGGTGTGTGCTGGGGCAGCATGACGAGTCTGGCCGAAAAGAGCACGCTATTTATTACTTGAGCAAAAAGTTTACCGACTGTGAGTCTCGTTACTCACTGCTTGAGAAAACTTGCTGCGCTCTTGTATGGGCTGCTCGCCGGCTGAGACAGTATATGCTGACTCACACTACTTTATTGATTTCAAAGATGGATCCCATCAAGTACATATTTGAAAAGCCCGCTCTGTCTGGGAGAATAGCGAGATGGCAAATGATCTTAACAGAATATGATATCCAGTATACAACTCAGAAAGCAATTAAGGGAAGTGTACTGGCTGATCATTTGGCACACCAACCTGTGGACGATTATCAATCATTGAACTTTGATTTTCCGGACGAAGACATCATGGTGGTAACTGACTGTGAAGTACCTGGACCGGATGAAGGACCTGAGGAAGGATCCCGATGGTCTATGCATTTTGACGGAGCCTCCAATGCTTTGGGTAACGGCGTCGGCGCTGTAATCATATCTCCCAAAGGAACTCATACTCCACTCACCGCCCGATTATGTTTCAGCTGCACCAACAACATGGCAGAATATGAGGCATGTATCATGGGTTTACAAGCTGCGATCGATTTGAGGATCAAGTTTCTAAGTGTCTTCGGAGATTCCGCTCTCGTGATCAATCAGATCAAAGGCGAGTGGGATACGAAACACCCGAATCTCATTCCTTACAAGGAGTATGTGTCGACCTTGCTCCCTCACTTTGAAGAGATAACTTTTGAGCATTTCCCCAGAGAAGAGAATCAGCTAGCGGACGCACTAGCCACGATGTCTTCGATGTTCAAAGTTAAATGGGACAATGAGGCTCCCCAAATCATAATCTGGAAGTTGGATGAACCGGCATACTGCTGCGAGCTCGAGGCCGAGAAGGTGACTGAAAAACCCTGGTATCACGAGGTGAAGAGGTACTTGGAAGCTCAGGAATACCCTGAAGGTGCATCTGTCAACGACAAGAAGTTCATGAGGAGGTTCGCTGCAAAATTCTTCCTCAGCAACGGCGTTCTCTACAAACGGAATCATGATTCAACTCTGTTACGTTGTGTGGATAAGGCTGAAGCAGAGAAAATTATGATGGAACTGCATGAAGGAACATTTGGAACCCATTCCAGTGGACACACCATGGCTAAGAAAATCCTTCGGGCAGGATATTTCTGGTCCACGATGGAAGCCGATTGTTACCAACACTCCCGGACTTGTCATAAGTGCCAGATCTATGCTGACAAGGTGCATATCCCTCCAGTTCCTTTGAATGTCCTAACGGCACCTTGGCCTTTCGCAATGTGGGGCATCGATATGATCGGTGAGATCCGACCGACGGCATCCAATGGGCACCGCTTCATCTTGGTGGCAATCGATTACTTCACGAAATGGGTTGAGGCAGCTTCATATGCCACGGTAACCAAGAGCGTCGTGGCGCGTTTCATCCGGCATAATCTGATATGTCGGTACGGTGTCCCGGAAAGAATCATTACGGACAACGGTACCAATCTCAATAACAAAATGATCACTGAACTCTGTGAACAATTCAAGATACAGCACCACAATTCTTCCCCCTATCGGCCGAAGATGAATGGGGCTATAGAGGCAGCCAATAAAAATATCAAGAAAATTGTGCAGAAGATGACAGTGACCTATAAAGATTGGCACGAAATGTTACCGTTCGCTCTTCATGGGTACCGCACCTCAGCAAGGACATCAACCGGGGCAACTCCTTTCTCCTTGGTCTACGGCATGGAGGCAGTCTTGCCGATTGAAATCCAGATACCCTCTCTTCGGATAATGAAGGATGCAGACTTGAATGAAGATGATTGGATCCAGACTCGACTTGATCAACTAAATCTGATTGACGAAAAGAGGCTCACTGCTATCTGTCACGGTCAAACGTATCAGAAACGGATGATCAGGGCATTTAACAAGAAAGTCAGACCGCAAGAGTATCAATTTGGGGACCTGGTAATCAAACGCATCATCCTTCCTCAAAGTGATCCCCGGGGCAAATGGACCCCTACTTACGAAGGGCCATTTGTGGTTAAGCGTGTGTTCTCAGGAGGAGCCATGATCCTAACCACCATGGACGGTGACGACCTTCCTCACCCCGCCAATGCAGACATAGTGAAAAAATACTACGCATAAATAAAAGACCCGCTAGGTTGACATACCTAGGCAAAAATAAGGGCTTCCCGGCGAACCAAAAGAGTTCGGGCAAAAATAAGGGATGAAATGAAAAAATCTGTACACCCGGCAAGTCGAAAACCTGAAAGGGCGGCTTGGGCAAAAATGGGTATCCCGGTGGACCGAAAACCCGAAAGGGCGGTCCAGGCAAAAGTTAGGGATAAAAGCGTAACACTATGTCTCATTGGATCACTTCGCGTCCGGAATTCGGTACCAACTATCTGGCTCCAGATTTCGGCGTTGACCAATCAGCTTCATCTTCAACTAAGCAGCAAAGCGATGAGACATTCGAAGACATAAAAGCAATAGCAGAGTTGGAACCCAGTGGGATTGTTCACATAGCTGTTTTGTTTTCTTTTTCAAATTGTAAATTCTATACTTTTGGCGATGTCCTCTTACTAGGATGTCAGCCTCTTGTACAAAAAACGCCTATTCACAGGCAAAGTTTAAATCAATACAAATTCACTTGTCCATACAAATTGCCATTGTTTTTCTTTTTTTGTTTTGTCTTGCGAAGAACGTCCAATGTTCATTTTTGATATATGCATTTGACATTAAATTGCTGATTCATAAATGTTTGCATATGAAAAAAGAGATTAATTACAAGTGACATCAAAGACAGGGGCAATGTGGAGTTGTCTAATGCGGTCTAGTTGTTTTGTCCACCAAGGCACCAAGGTAGGTTCAACTGAAAATGTGGCCAAATCATCTTAGCTCCCCGCGGAGTAAAACAAGGTTCAGCAGCACTTTCCCCAAGCAGGAGTCGATTCCCCGTCGATCCTGAAAAAGGCACAACCTTCCCCGGCAGGTCTTAAAAGCTTATCCCCGGCGAAGTACGAACATCTCGCCCAAGTTTTATTTAGAGTTATTTCCTCACAAGGACTTATAACTGGGTTATCCTCAGCTAAAAGCCACGGAAGACCGTTCTCGGCAAAAGTTCCTTCAATCCCCAGCGAAGTCTATCTTTGGTATTCCCAAGCAGAGTTTATCTTTGGGGTTCCCCAGCGGAGTTTATCATCATTATCCTCAGCGGAATCCATCGTTAAAGTCCTCAGCAGGCCTCTCATCAGAGCTTCGGCCAAGTATCTCTTCCGCAAAGCAGCTTCCCGGCCATTCGTCAAGGATTTATTTTCCTAAGATGAAATTACACTCATAAACATTTCACATTTTCATACATCTTGCTTACATACATGATGAAACACATACAACATCAAATGTTGAACATCATGACATCCTGCATATCATACATCATGACATTGCATACAGCTTACGTCTTTGCCTTTTCAGGAAAAAGACAATCTCAAAAACGACTACCTTCAACTGTCACAATTCCAGATTCGATACCTGTATCTAGCCAGGGCACATCTGAGAGTGATCAGTTTCCAGACTCGATTCCTGTATCTAGCCAGGGCACGTCTGAAGAGTTCAAAGATTCGACTCCTGTATCCAGCCAGGGCACATCTATCAACTACAACAGTTCCAGATTCGATTCCTGTATCCGGCCAGGGCATATCTGTTGACCACATTTCCAGACTCGATTCCTGTATCTAGCCAGGGCACGTCTGCAGAGTTCAAAGATTCGACTCCTGTATCCAGCCAGGGCATATCTATTGACGACTATTTCCAGATTCGACTCCTGTATCTAGCCAGGGCACATCTGTGAGTAACCGATTGTAGATTCGATACCTGTATCTAGCCAGGGCATATCTGCATAAGGAGACTGAAGATCAAACACCTGTAACAAGCCAGGAAAACATCTGTCTTTCCTAAATACACAAGTTCTCGCTAAGGAACCTCTTATGCGATCAACACTTCCAAATGGCATCTATAAGCCCATTCCCGACAAAGTTCTGTCACATCTCCAGATGGCATCTATAAGCCCATCTCCCTATCAACCACACTTCCAAATGGCATCTATAAGCCCATTCCCGACACCACATTGCTGATACTTCGACATGCGAGTGCAAATTTCCGGGCACTCTAGTGTCCAATCTCCTTTTACCCTCGAGTCACGAAAGGCAAACTTGCCAATCTAACTCTTCAGGTCCAAGAAGATTGAACAGGGGCAACTGTTGTACCCCAAAATTTGCCCTCCCATTTCCTCAACATTTTCTCATCACAAGACCTTTGAGGATCAAGATCCAGTTAGGGTTCCCTCTGCTCAAGACTTCTCCTTGCACTGTGGACTCAAATTAGGGTTTGTATTTGCCTAAGGATGCTTTGACCTAAAATGCCTAAGATGACTTTCATGCTTCATGTTGGACTCCCAAGTTTACCTATACCAAGTTTCAAGTCTTGATTCCAAGTTTTACCCAGTCAATTGGACAGTTGACCTAGAAATCAGCTGTATTGGGGAAAAAGTCAACTGTGGCCAATTGACAGTCAAATCTCATGAAATTTGATCCACATCAACATTATGAACTCACATGGACCATTTGATCAAGTTTGAATCACAATTCCCCAAGAAATTTGATCAGATCACCAAAAGGGCAAAATGGTCATTTTTAGGGTTTTGACTGCACAAAGGCAATTTTTGACTGTTTGACCTAGCCAATGGCAAACCAAGCTCACATATGGACTCAAGGACCCCTTGGAATTATCTTGACATGTTCATCAAGCTCAAAAGATCCCAAGTACACAAGATTGACAGTTGAATTTCCCAGTCAATTGATTAATTTTGACTGTATACTGAAAAGTCAAACTTTGACTTTTTGGTCAAAATCAAGAGTCAAGATTCATTTTTCATCAAAACATGCCAAATCATGAAACTTGTTCACCAAGAAATCACAAAATGCAAATTAGGGTTTGAAAATGGAATTTTTCATAACTTAGAATTTTTCTAAGTTATGAAAAACCCTAATTTTTTCCCAACTTTGCCCCATCTTTTCACCATGATCCATTTGGATTCAAACAAAAGTCAAAACATGAAAGTTATAGCTTGTTGCATAATATACAACTTTGATTCACAAAGTTTTCTCATTTGAAGCTTGTATCTCAAGTTATGATTTTTTGAATAAGGGCACTAAACCATCTTTTAACTTAGTGAAATTTGACCTATTTTGACAAGGTTTTCTACCCTACTTCAAGGCCACTTTTCATACCCTTCCATTTGGAATTTTGATTTGCATTTCAAAGATGGATTGTAGTACACATTCCAAGCTTTCCAAAATTTCCAAAAACTCATCAAACAACCTCATAACTTGAGAGATTCGAATTTCACAAGTTGGCAAAAATTCACTTTTGTTCTTCATCAAGACATGTTCATAAACTTGGCAAATTTGAACTCAGCATAGTTTGTGCTACTTTGCAGGTCCTTAAACCACATTACACTCCTTAATTTAATGCTTGTTCTTTGTGTCTAAGTGTTGTTCCACGAATTCAAGCATTATACACAAGATTGATCCATTTTTGGATAAAGTGAACTTTCCATTTTTACAAAAGTTTGCTTTATGTCAATTGGTAAATCAAACAAGTACATAGAAGATCTGCTTAGCACAAGATTATGGGCATAACACACTGATCAAGAGAGGCTTATGCAGCACATTAGGAGGTCCTATACTGACCTAGAACACCAATTTGCTTTTGGTAGCTTAAGTGTAAAGAAAGGTCCATAACATATGCCATCTCTCATATCAGCAAAGAAACACAGCACAAAAGATATCAAACACATTCCATAGACCACATTCAAGCTTTTGCACGAGCCATTTCCCTTTCAAACCCTCTCCATCTCAGAATCATCCTTAAACTGCACAAACAGGGGTGCCCCTGCAGTTTGAGTGCAATCTCTCAATCCCTTCAAGCATTTCTGTCCAAACCTGTTCCTCTACCTTCCTTACAACATATGCAAGCTATCCAGAAGCTAAGGCACGATCTGTAGTTGCTCTAACCACTTCCACCATTTTCACATCTTTGACTTGCAGGTGAAGTTCTATAGCTTGATACAAGAAGGTTCAAGACAAAGTAAGCATTGAAAAAGCATCCCTGGACCTCAAGGAAGCTTTTCCAATCATTACATTGCACTGAAAGTCTCTCATTCTCCACATAGAAGTTCAACTGCACAGGTAAAAGTTTGAATTCGTATCTCTCTTATTAGGCATCTTTAGTCTTAAGTTTGTGAAGAAATAAGGTCCTACTCATAGCCCTGAACATGTACATAGCTTTACTTTTCATTTCTTTTATCTGAGTAGAGAGAATTTGAGCTCTGAAAATGGTAGAAAAATTAGGTCAGAAAAGAGGGGGAGAGAAATTCTCCCTCATCTTAGAGAGATAGGTCAAGTTCTTTATATGGTTAGAACCGTCTCTTCCTGCTTAACATCTTTTGTGTTGGAAGTTTGTTCAAAAAATCAAGGAATCAGGAGTTAGACATTGAAGCAAGAGGCGCGCGTTTTTTCAAAGTTTGAAGCTGGAGGTTGAAGACAGTGTGTCATTGGGCTGGGCTGTTGTTGTTCTTTCTTTTCACACCATCCTTTTTGGCTTACACCCCCCTGAGCCCATTTACTCATTTTTTGACATTTTTGACTTTTTCCTTTTTTGCTGACTTCATTTATTTTTTCTCATGCCATTAGAAAATTAAAAATATTTTTTTCATTATTTTTTGCATTTATTGCATATTTATTTGTTTATTTGTTTAGTTTGTACATAAATATATATATATTTGATTATTAGAATAAATGTAAAAATAATGTAAATACACTTTTTATTTTTATTTACTTTCTGAAAATATTTCACACAAAAATACTCTTTTATTAAATTTTATTAAAATATTAAATAAATATTTATTTTTGTATAATACATATCTAGGGTTTAATAAAATATATATATATATGATTATTAATATATTTAAGACAAAAATATAAAAATATTTTATTTTTTCATTTTATTTAATATTTGATACAAAAAATACCTTTTTCACAATACACTTCATTTTATTTTATTTTTTATAAATAATAAATAAATAGTAGAATTAAATTAGATAATAATACCTTTTATTTAAAAATTAGGGTTTTTCACCCTAAGTTCAAAATACTAAAAAATAAATACATTTTTATTTTCTTTTTCCTTTTACATAAATAATATTTTCTCATACACATAGAAACTTTCTTTTTACATTTCACATATTTATTTAATTTACATTTAATTATGCATTGCAAAATATCCAATTGTTGTAATAATTTAGATTTAAATTCTTGTCAATATCCCCATTTGAACATTTGTACCCCCCTTCCCATATTTGGTTGTGTAATAGCTTAGTAATTTTAATTTCGCACTTTATTGCTTCCTAATAATAACATGCTAGAATTAGGGTTTGTATGCGAAAAATGATTAAAAAAAAATATAGTTTGACCTAATACAAGATAAGCAAGCATGAAAATGAACACACAAATCACACTTGCACCCCCTAGGGTATTCCACTTGTTGCCTTCAAATAAATGGGCCATATTGTATGTTGAACATCTTTGGGCAAGGCAAACAGTTTGAATGATCATAGTCCCTCGATAAAACTTTTCAAAACAAACAAAACAAATGATCAAGTCCCTTAGAGAAATTGCCCAAAGACATTTAACGTCGTTACAATTATGGTCTAAACGATGACCCGCGCCTGTCCCTTTCACATCCTAACACAAGGTTGCCCACCAAATATAATGGTGGTGCAAACTTGTTAAAAGGGTTAAAGTATAGCAATAATCTTTTGAGAAATTTAGGAGTAGATAACCTCTTAGTTACTTGAATCAACTTGCAAAACAAAACATTTGCCTAATTTCAAAACCACACAACACTACACTTTCAAAACAACTTTCAAAAACAAATGAAAACCTTTTCAAAAGACATACATCTTTGTATACATCCCCACAGGGATCATTGCAAAGGTTGCCACCACATTGGCCTCTTTTCAAAACATTTTCAAAACCCACACACTCAAGCACCATTTAAAACAATTGAAAACAAAAGGCAAGTGATCTAAGCAAGTAACTAAGAGCCCATGGATAACCATGGATAGAAAGGGTGCTAATACCTTCCCTTTCTATAATCTACTCCCCGAACCCAAGAAAACATCTCAAAAGGTTTTTGCTGTGCTTTTTAACCTTTCCTTAGGATAAAATAAAAAGTCGGTGGCGACTCTTGCTAACCGCAACATTTGCGAATACAAACGCAAACCTCAAGTCAGTTCTCCCACCGTATCACAGCTACATTAGTGCGACACATTGGTTTATACTGGTATCCCTCGAGTCAGTAGGGGAGCATACTAGACTGTCGCGTGGTGTTATAAGCACTAACTGACCTTAGGACCTTAGTTGACACAACTTAGCCATTAGAAAGTAGTGAGATGTCCGGCTTTGGTGAAGACTGAAGTTCGTCGATACTCGATACTACACTCATTGAGATCAGACTCTCGGGATATTTTAGTCGCAAAATAGATATTATGCTGAAACAATGCCTGAGAGAAAGATCAGTGATATTGAGACTCCTAGAACCCGATTACTTCTTTTAGGATAGGTTGAGCCAACTAAAACTTAAGAGGGTATTTTCCTATAAACTCCATGCAAGCTTGAACCTAAGGCCTTGTGTATTTTGTTTATGTATGATTAATTGTTTGAACATGACATCATACCATATCATTTTCACTAACCATTTCAAGGACTGAGGGATTTATCTTTTTTCTTTGTTGTAGGTTATGGCATTCACTTGTAGAAACACTATCCAGATTAAATTTGTAACGGTACTTTCTCAGCTCAAGGAGTTAGCCTCAAGGGTTCCCGAAAGTTCTCAATTCATCAAAAGACATGGTCGACTACTCAGTCTGGTTACCTCAGGTTTTTGAAGAAGACATAATGAGTGTTTTATTCCAGTTCTTTTACCCTGCACATTACTGTTTCACCTTTCCAGATTATCAGTTGGTATCCACAATGGAAGAATTCTATAAACTACTAGGAGTGCATGTTCTTGATCAGACACCCTTCACCAGTTTAAAGAAAGCTCCAAAACCAAAAGATGTTGCAGCAACCTTACATCTGAAGCGGTCTGACAGTGTATCTAATTGGGAAACAAGAAGTGGAGTCAAAGGTTTTCTTGCTAAATTTATGGTAGAGAAGGCTCAATTGTTTATGAATGCCATGAGTTTTCATGCTTTTGAGGAGATCTTGGCTATATTAATATATGGATTGGTACTATTCCCTAATCCAGACCAACTTATAGATGTGAACACCATCAAAATATTTCTTGCTCGTAATCTTGTGCCTACCTTGCTTGCAGATATTTTGCATTCTCTTCACACTCGTACTATGAAGAAGTGAGGAACTCTCATGTGTTTTATACCTCAGAACCTTCCCCACTTGGTAATGAAGAATGAACAAGGTTTGAGGTGGTCTCAAAGAATAATGTCACTCTCTCATACAGACATCTATTGGTATTCCCGATCTCATGAGGATATCACTATCATTGACTGCCGTGGGGAATTCCCTAATGTTCCACTCCTTGGAATTAGGGGAGGTATTACTTACAACCCTTATCTAGCTCCACATCAATTTGGTTATGCTTGAAGAGACGGTCTTCATGACACACTTATCCAGGGTATTGTATTCGATTATGAGAATGATCCTCAAGGTTATCGTCAAAGGTTTATACATGCTTGGGGCATAGTGAACAATATTGATAACAAGGCTTTAGGATAGAAGAACTCCATCCCTTTGGAGCCCTATCTCAAATGGGTACAAACTCGTGCTCAAAATCTTATGATGCCATATCCTGCTGTCTTGTCAGTAATCAAGGAGCCTGTTGTCGAAGGAGACATTTCTCACAACATCCTTCATCCAGACATGCCTACTGACCTTGAAGAATTGTAGAAGTTCTGGATCCAACCCAAGAAAGAACGGGATACCTTTGAGACTCAATTCTATGCAAGTGAGAAGAAATTGTTGGAGGTTACGAAGCAACTTCACGAGGAGCAGAGTCTTAACGCATATATCAACACGAAGAAGAGGCGTCTATGAGAAACTTAAAGTTTTAGGAGTTTGTTAATTTATTCCTTTGAAATATTTTGTATTCACATAAACTTATTAATAAAATATTTGTTTCTGTTTTTTTTTTGTTAACAAATTTAAATCTCATAAGGTCCTTGAAAACATTGCATATACATATCATGCATATCACTACATGACAGGTGTTTCAAGACAGGTTTCTTATCTTTTTGCTGTTTATTTCAGCAAAAAGAGTGGCTCTTGAACAAATAGTTAAGAATCTCAAGGCCTAGAATGCCCAGTTCCAGCAATTGTTCCTGAACCTAGCCAAGGGGAAGGAAGAGCTAAAGGACCTCATGACTAAAGAGAGGAGAGAGAAAATCAAGAAACCAGTTGGCGTCCTCAACATGGGTAAGAGACTCAAAGGTCCGGTTAAACGAGCTTTGGAGTTTGAAGGAGAAGATGAAGAGGAAGATGATAAAAGTATGAAGGCTGACAACCAGGGTTCTGATGAAGAAGAAGCAAACTATTCATATGAACAATATCCTCCGACTGATGACAAGTACAAGCAGATGGAAGATCGTCTCAATGCTATGGAGATCCAGAGAGTTCCTGGGTTAGATTTTGAAGATCTGGGTCTTATCTCGGGGGTCGTTATCCCCCACAAGTTCAAGGCCCCCGTCTTTGCCAAATACGACGGCGTGTCTTGTCTTAAACTTCATTTGCGGTATTATGTCCAAAAAATCCAACCCCATACTGCTGATAGAAAATTATGGATGTGTTTCTTCCAAGAAAGCCTGTTGGGGACACAATTAGAACGGTTCTATCAACTGGAAGGAACCAACATTCACACTTGGGAAGACTTGGCTGCTGATTTTTACAAGCAATATCAATATAATGCTGACCTTGCACCGACTCGAGTGAAATTACAAAACATGTCTATGGGCTCGAACGAGGGTTTCAAAGAATATACCCCGAAGTGGAGAGACTTAGATGGAAGGGTGCAACCTCCCTTGTCTGATCGAAAGCTAACTGATATGTTCATGGACACTCTGACAGGTCAATTCTTTAACTTTCTAATTGGGAGTTCTTCATCTGGTTTTACTGAGCTAATTCTGACTGGGAAACAAGTTGAAAGTGGTATCAAGAGCGGGAAGATTCCGATTGTCGCGTCTTCTAGTGTTGTAAAGAAGATGTTCAATAATAATAAGGAGACCAATGTTGTTTATGGCCAGAAGGGCCATAGTAAGAATGATCACCATCCATTTGTGGGAGCCGTGTTGATTTCTAATCTTTCACCTGTTCAACAACACAAATAGGGGAATCAGCATAAGTCAGACGCTCCGAGGAGGCAGTTCACCAAGATTAGTATGCCTTTTTCTCATTCATTACAACATTTGTTGAAGGAAAATTTGATAACACTACGAGATCCTCCTCAAAATACCAACACATCCTCTCTTAAGTACGACCCAAATGTGAAATGTGCTTATCATTCTAACAGTCTTGGGCACGACACCAATAACTGCTGGTCCCTAAAGAACAAAATCCAGGATATGATCGATGCAAAAGAGATTGAATTTGATCCTCCCGAGACCCCTAATGTGATCACTGCACCTATGCCCAGTCATAGTAAAGGTTTTAATGCTATCGACGATGTTTCTTATGTCTCTACTATAAGTGACTTGACCATTCCCTTGATAATCATTAAAAAGAATTTGTTGCAATCCGGTTTATTTTCGGGTTGCCTTGAAAGTTGTTACCATTGTACTTCCCAATCTGATGGTTGTATGTGGCTGAAGAAGGGTATTCAGCATTTGATTGATAGCCATGAAATTATGTTTGAAAAGACTCTGCCAGTGAAGAGTTTGCATGAAAGCATGTCTCAAGAGATGAGACTTGAAGATGTTTCTATAATCACAATTTCCAATATTCCTGTAAGGATCATGTCTAAAGGTCCTATAAAAATTCCTGTCGATCCTAAGGTGGCTCCCCTGATCATTATTACACCGGGGTCAGTCCTCTATTCCTATGACAAGGTTGTTCCCTGGAATTATTAAGCTGAAGTTTATCATCACAGTGTTAAGCAAGAACCATGGATTGCCAAAGATGAAGATACTGAAGTTACCAAACTCAATGTCAAAAATATTGTCGGGACTAGTAAAGTTACCAAAACGGGAAGGGTCTTCTCTCCGGAGATCTCCCCTCCAAAGACTATCACTACACCAGTACGTGTCTCTGCTGCTGGGTCAACTGCTGACACTCGGGGCAAAGAAAATATGACTGAGCCTTCCCAGACGAAGGCACCATCAAAAGATGTTACTGTTGAAGATTCCTCCAAACAGAAGATGGAGGAATTACTGAAAATCATCCGTAAAAGTGACTACAATATTGTTGAACAGTTGGGGTAGACACCCTCCAAGATATCCATGTTATCCTTGTTATTATGATCCGAAGCCCATGCTCAGGCTTTGGTAAAATTTTAAAAGACTGATCATGTACCTTAAGAGACTTCTACTGATCAGTTTAAGAATTGTGTTGCAAGCCTAACAACTGACAATGGATTAGGTTTTTCTGATGTTGACTTAACTTTGGCAGGAAAAAATCATAACAAGGCCCTTCACATCTCTATTGAGTGTAGGGGCACTACCTTGGCGCACGTGTATGTGGATACAAGTTCCTCATTAAATGTATTACCAAAAGGTGCTCTAGATAGACTGGATTATGAAGGGGTTGTGCTAAAACCCAGTGATATTGTGGTAAGAGCCTTTGATGGGTCAAGGAGAATGGTACACGGAGAGGTTGATCTTCCGATCAAGGTGGGATCTCAGGTCTTCGACTCCACCTTCTATGTAATGGATATTCGTCTGGCCTATTCCTGCTTGCTTGGACGCCCCTGGATTCATGGGGCAAGCGTTGTTACCTCTACCTTACATCAAAAATTGAAGTATCCGGTGAAAGGGAAAATCGTTACAATTTGTGGAGAAGAAGAGTATACGATGAGCCATTTGAATTCATTCAAATATGTTAAGATGGATGGTGAATTCATTGAAAATCCCTACCAGACCTTTGAAGCAACTCCTCCGACAATTGTCGTTGCTAAAGCTACTCCTAGGGTTATCAAGAATCCCCCAAGAATGGCTTCTCTGAAAGATCCTAGGGTTGTGGTAGAAGAAGGTGGTTGCACTATTTGGGGGTCAACTTCCTGATATTCCTTACAAGTCCAACAAATTTGGTTTGGGTTTCACCTCAGAGGCTCAAAAGGCAGTTTGTCGTGCTCGTGCTGGGAGACCACCTTTCTGCATCAGCAATAATGAAGTTAATGCTATAGAAGACACTGATAGTTATTGTGATTTGGACAACTAGATATTCCCTACTACTGGCGGTGGACTCAACAATTGGAAGGATAAAGACTTTATACCAATCTCCTTTAGTCAGGAGTAATTTATATTTCCAGTTTTTTTGCTTTCAAACTTTTGGGATATGTAATTTTAAAACAATAACTTTAAGCCTTGTGCCTTACCCGGGGCACAACGGTCCACTTGTTAGGGTTGTTATCTTACATCCACATATGCTCATCTAATAAAACATTAGACATTTTTGCATTCAAATTTTGCACTCTCTGTCTTTTTATTACTTTATTGCTTTCAAATATAGCTATGTGTTTCTTACACACACCCACACACTACATTGCAGATCCACATCCACTTTACATCTCGTCGATAATGATTCTGATACTGCAACTCATGACTTTGAAAGTCCGATCTACCAAGCCGGGGACGAAGGTGGGGATGATTGTGAAATACCTGGAGAACTTGCCAGACTCTTAATACAAGAATAAAAGGCCATCCAACCACATGAAGAGCCATTCGAAGTTGTAAATTTAGGTACCGAGACATACTGGAAAGAAGTCAAGATAGGCGCTAACTTAGAGTGCAGCGTCAAGAACAAGTTAATTTAGATGTTGCATGACTATGTTGATATCTTTGCTTGGTTGTACAAAGACATGCCAGGGCTTGATACTTATATTGTCGTCCATCATCTGCCAATGAAAGAGGATTATTCTCCGATTAAGCAGAAGGTTCGTCGCATGTGTCTCGAGATGTCATAGAAGATCAAATCCGAGGTTATGAAACAATTCAACGCAGGCTTCTTAGAAGTGACATCATATCCTTAGTGGGTTTCTAATGCCGCCCCAGTACCAAATAAAGACGACAAAGTGTGTATGTGTGTAGACTACAGGGATCTGAATAGGGCGAGCCCTAAAGATGATTTCTCTTTTCCGCATATTGATGTTCTGGTCGACAACACTGCTCAGCATAAGGTATTCTCTTTCATGGATGGTTTCTTGGGTTATAATCAGATCAAGATGGCGCCTAAAGATATGGAGAAAACTACCTTCATAACACAGTGGGGCACTTTCTGCTACAAGGTTATGCCTTTTGGGTTAAAGAACGACGACGCAACTTATCAGTGTGCCATGGTAGCCTTATTCCATGACATGATTCATCACAAGATAGAGGTCTACGTCGATGACATGATAGCAAGATCACAGACTGAAGAAGAACATCTTGATCATCTACATAAACTGTTTGAAAGACTAAGGAAGTATAAGCTGATGTTAAACCCGAACAAGTATGCCTTTGGGGTGAGATCTGGTAAACTCCTGGATTTTGTTGTCAGCGTTAAAGGTATTGAATCTGACCCAGCCTAGGTCAAAGCCATCCAAGAAATGTCGGCTCCTCGTACTGAGAATGAAGTCATAGGTTTCTTAGGATAACTGAATTACATTGCCCGGTTCATTTCTCATTTTACTACTACTTGTGAGCCAATCTTCAAGGTGCTGAAGAAAGATCAAGTAGTAAAATGGAATGACGACAACCAAATAGCCTTTGATAAAATTAAGGAGTACCTACAAGAGCCTCCTATTCTAATGTCACCAGTTGAAGGAAGACCTATAATCATGTACCTAACAGTGCTAGAGAACTCAATGGGGTGTGTACTGGATCAACATGACGAGTCTGGTCGAAAAGAGCATGCAATACACTACCTTAGCAAAATGTTTACCGACTATGAGACTAGATATTCACTGCTCGAGAAAACTTGATGCGCTTTGGCATGGGCTGCTCGAAGACTAAGATAGTATATGTTGACTCATATTACTCTATTGATTTCTAAAATGGATCCCATCACGTACATATTCGAGAAGCCAACTCTCTCCGAAAGAATAGACCGATGGCAAATGGTCTTACCAAAATACGACATTCAGTACACAACTCAAAAAGCAATCAAGGGAAGTATACTGGAAGATCATTTGGCACATCAAGCCGTAGATGACTATCAGTCTATGAATTTCGAATTCCCAGACAAGAATATTATGCTAGTCACAGATTGCGAAGAACCTGGACCGTATGAAGGACCTGAGCCAGGATCCTGATGGACTAGGGTTTTTGATGGAGCTTCTAACGCACTTGGGAATGAATTGGTGTTGTAATTATCTCTCCTCAGGGTTTCCATACGCCTTTCACCACCATATTATGCTTTGATTATACCAACAACATGTCAGAATACAAAGTGTTCATTATGGGTATTAAAGTTGTTATTAACCTAAGAATAAAGTTCTTGGATGTATATGAGATACTCAACCCTAGTAATCAGCTAGGTTAAGGGAGAATGGGATACGAAGCACCCGAATCTCATTCCTTATAAAGAGCATGTGTTAACTTTAATCCCGTACTTCGAGGAAATCACTTTTGAGCACATCCCATGAGAAGAGATCAGTTGGAAGACGCGTTGGCTACCATGTCATCTATATTCAAGGTCAGATGGGACAATAAGGCTCCCAAAATCACCATTGAAAGAATGGACAAACCTGCATACTTCTATGAAGTTAACACTGACGGAGTAGAAGAAAAACCTTGGTTTTATGAAGTGAAAAGGTACATTGAGGCTCAAGAGTACCCTGAAGGGGCATTGATCAATGACAAGAAATTCCTACGGATGTTCTCGGCTAAATTCTTCTTAAGCAACTGAATCTTGTACAAGCATAATCATGATTCGACTCTGCTTCGTTGTATGGATAAGAAAAGTAGAAAAGATTATGGAAGATATGCACGAAGGTATCTTTGGTACTCACTCTAGTGGGCATACTATGTCCAAGAAAATTCTGAGAGTAGGTCACTATTGGTCGACTATGGAAACCGACTGTCACCACCATTTAGAACTTGTCATAAATGCCAGATCTCTAGTACCTCTGAATGTTTTGACTGCTCCTTGACCATTTGTGATGTGGGGTATTGATATGATTAGAGAGATTAAGCCTACTTCTTCTAACGGACACCGCTTCATCCTCGTCGCCATTGATTACTTCACAAAGTGGGTTGAAGTAGCCTCGTTTGCCTCTGTTACAAAGAACGTTGGGGCCCAGTTCATTCGGTATAATATTATCTGTCGGTATGGCATCCCCAAAAGAATTATCACAGATAATGGTACTAATCTCAACAACACTATGATTACAAATGGCCCTTCGTAGGTAGGAGTCCATTTTCCCCTAGGATCACCTTGCAGCAGGATGATGCGCTTTATTACCAAATCACCAGTCTGATATACCCGATGTTTGATCATCTTGTTGAAGGCTTTGATCATATGCTTCTGATACATCTGACCGTGACAAACAAACGTAAGCCTTTTCTTGTCAATCAAATTTAACTGGTCTAGCCTAGTTTGAATCCACTCATCTTTGTCTAAATCGGCGTCTTTCATAATCCTTAGAGAAGGAATCTGGACTTCAACGGGTACGACTGCTTACATACCGTAGACTAGAGAGAATGGGGTTGCCCTAGTTGATGTTCGTATGGAGGTACGATAGCCATGAAGAGCAAATGGTAACATCTTGTTGTACCCAAAAATTTTCCCTCCCATTTTTGAAGACAATTGATTCAAGACGCCTCCTCATGCTCCTAGGATTCTCAATTGCTCAAGAATACTCAAGGGTTTGAGCATACAAGCACCTCTCCTAAGAAATTGGCCTAGAACTAGGTTTTGTGTTTCTCAAAGAAAATTGAGTTTATAATTCCTCAAGTGGATTCCATGATTCCCCATATGCTTCAAATTACCCTCATGACAAGTTTCAAGTCTAGCATCACAAGTTTGCTCAGTCAATTGCTCAGATGATTGAAAATCAATTGTATTAGACAAAAAGTCAACTATGGTCAATATACAGTCAAACTTCAAGATTTTGAGGTCACATTCATCATTTGATCAAGGGTTGATCATGATTCATCAAGAAAACTCAAGATTTATCAAAAGTCAAAAATTGCTAAATTAGGGTTTTCTTTATAAGAAGTCAACTAAACTTTGACCAAGAATAACTTTCACATGCTTAATCATAAAATGCTCAATCAAAGCCCATTTTGATGGAAATTCAACTCTATAATTCTTTGTCTCTCTAAGCTCAAGTCCAAAAATGCTTCATTTAAGAGATATGAGCCAAAACATTACAAGTCATTTTGAAAGTTAACAAAAAGAAGAAAAAAATTCAAAGAAATTTAAACCAGGTTAAAGACTTCAAATGAAAAAATGACCAACATAAGAGTTTTAGGGGACATCTTGAGCTTTTCAAAACGTCCAAGATCAACTTCATATGATAAAATTTGAGAAAGTTATGATTGGGGCAAGTTGAGAAATGTTTTAGAAATGCATGAAAACTCAATTGAGCAATTTTGAAATTTTGGACTAGTGGGTCTATCTTCTGAGGTCTAAACATGTTCATGACCTTATAGAGGACTCCTAAACTCATTTATACCTTACCATGATTTTATTTATTTATTTGTATTTATTTTGATTTTTATTCAATTAAATACAAAATAAATAAAATAAAATAACAAATGATGGACCAAGGCACGTGGGCTTGGTTTTGGATCAAATTTGAGGCCCAAGAACACATATCCAACTTGTCAAAATTGTTTTGCCTCAATATGGAAAGAGTTTAACTTGTTTTGGAAGGTTTTTAATTGGTTTTGGCAAGAATCTTTAAATTTGGAAGCTTGAAAACATGTTTTATCATGTTTGATTCACACTTAACTCCTCATGATTACCATTCATTTTTGTTGACTTAATATGGTGCTTATAAATAGAGGACATCATCAGTGAAGAGAGCACACGAATTTCTGCCTCTAAAGCAAGTATCAAGAAATCACAAAAATATCAAGATTTAGTGCAAAGTCGAAATCCTATTTCCAGATTTTTTCCATCAAAACCAAGCATCCAAACATACTCCTGAAGATCCCAAGAGTCGTTTCCAGTCTTTCAATAAGCTCGAGGCGTCCCAGAACGTGCTCTCTCAAGAACACCGATTGGGTAACTTTTCCAAAACTTTAAACTTCTATTTTTCGCATTGTTAACTAATCTTGTGTGTTCATGTGTGTTTAGGATGATGTTTAGAACATGTTAATGTGATCGCATGTAAAGGTTCAAGCCCCAGCACCTGCAACCCTTTTTATTATTTATTTTTAACCCTTTTTATTTTTTTATTTCTTAATTCATTTTCCATTAGTTCATTTTTTAACTATTTTTTTAATCCAATGAAAAATCAGAAAAAACTTATAAAATCAAAAATTAGGTTTAGTCTTTTTTTTCTAATTAATTTACTTAATTTAGAATTAGGTTTTTGCAATTAAATTAATAATTTTGTATTAAAATTAGACATTAGGTTTTTTATTATTAACATATAAAATCAAATAAAAAATACACAAAAAATTGATTTCTAATATTTTAGATTTTAGGACTTTAGGATAATCTTTCTTTCATTTTTGTTTATTTTTCTTTTGCATTTAAATTCCTAGAAACAATTGTATAGGTCGCACATTTTTTTTTGTAATAACCTAGTTTAAATTCTGGCACAATTTCTTTATCATGTAACTGCCCCCAAGGCCCTGTAATATTGTAGGACTTTACTTTTCCACACTTATACTTTATGCCTTTTATATATATATATATATATATATATATATATATATATATATATATATATATATATATATATATATATATATATATATATATATATATATATATATATATATATATATATATATATATATATATATATATATATATATATATATATATATATATATATATATATATATATATATATATATATATATATATATATATATATATATATATATATATATATATATATATATATAAAACTGTGTAGTAATAGGCATGTATGGCAAGATAAAATTAATAGGTAGATAACCTTAAACAATTCCAAGATGACATAACTGTAATTGAATCAATTTGCACACATAAACCTCTAGGATAACTCTCTTTGTTTCCTTCAGAAACATGGTCATGTCCCTCGAAAGTAAGGGTACTTTAGCAAAGACCCTCGATTAAATCATCATAGTGCATTCGAATAAAGATCATAATCCCTCGATGACCCTTCGAGTTGCCTACAAAATGATTTATTCCCTTCGATGGCCCTACGAGAAAAATGATCATAGTCCCTTCGAATTGCTAAAGTACCCTTACATGTTTTCTTCTATGACCATACGACGACCCTACGCATGTCCCTTCACATCCAATAGATATGGATACCTACCAACTAATGATGTGGATAATACTATCTCTAACGGAGAAGGAAAATAACAAGAATGACCTTTAGTGGGTAAGACTCAACAAGTTACTTGCTCACAAACAAATTATTTTTACACATCACACTTTCAAACAAATATTTTCAAAACACTTTGTATGCGTTCTAGAGGACCGATACAAGAATCATTACAAAGTCTGCCTTACATTGGCATTTCAAAATATTTTCAAACGATCACACACACAAAGCAATTTTAAAGTCATCAAGAAATTAAGAGCCCGTAGATAACTACGGATGAAAAGGGTGCTGACACTTTCCCTTTTCATAACTTACCTCCCGAACTCAAAATCTATCAAAGGTCTTTCCTGTTCTTTTCACCTTTCCTTATTGGATAAAAGAAAATTCGTGGCGACTCTTGCTATCTGCAACATTTGCTATAAAATGCTAAAAAAGTCAATTCTCCCACCGTATTACACATCTCATGCCAGTGTTTATATGTCACTGTCATCTTTTGTATAATCTTCTTGGTGTTCTTATTGGCGACTTCCACTGCGCCATTCATCTTTGATTGATACGAAGAAGAATTATGGTGCTTGATCTTGAACTGCATGCAGAGTTCCGTGATCATAGTATTGTTAAGATTAGTACCATTGTTTGTGATGATCCTTTCAGGGATGCCATACCGATAAATAAGATTATGCTTAATGAATCGAGCCACGACATTCTTTGTAACGAAGGCAAACGAGGCTTCTTCAACCCATTTGGTGAAATAATCAATGGCAACGAGGATGAAACGATGTCTATTAGACGTAGTAGGATTAATCTCTCCAATCATATCAATGCCCCACATTGCAAATTACCTAGGAGTTGTCAATACATTCAGAGGGACCGGAGGCACGTGTACTTTGTCAGAATAGATCTGGCATTTGTAACAAGTTTTTGAGTGGTGATAGCAATCAGTCTCCGTAGTCGATCAATAATAACCTTCTCTCATAATCTTCTTAGCCATAGTATGCCCACTAGAATGAGTACCAAAGATACCTTTGTGCATATCTTCCATAATCTTCTCTGCTTCCTTCTTGTCTACACAACGAAGCAGAGTTGAATCATGATTGCGCTTGTACAAAATTCCATTGCTCTGAAAGAACATAGCAGAGAATCTACGTAAGAATTTCTTGTTATTGATAGATGCTCCCTCAGGGTACTCTTGAGCCTCAAGGTGCCTTTTCACTTCATGAAATCAAGGCCTTTCTTCTACTTCGTCAGTATCGACTTCACAATAATGTGTTGGTTCGTCTAGTCTTTCAATAGTAATTTGAAGAGCTTCATTGTCCCATCTGACTTTGAACATAGATGACATAGTAGCCAATGCATCTGCCAGCTGATTCTCTTCTCTTGGGATGTGCTCAAAAGTGATTTCCTTGAAGTACGTGATTAATGTCAATACATGCTCCCGATAAGGAATGAGATTTGGGTGCTTCGTATCCCACTCTCCCTTAATCTGACTGATTACCAGGGTTGAATCCCTGTATACATTGAAGAACTTGATTCTTAAATCAATGGAAGCTTTGATACCCATGATGCATGCTTCGTATTCGGCCATGTTGTTGGTACAGTCAAAGAAAAGTCTGGAAGTAAAGGGCGTACGCAAATCTTGGGGAGAGATAATTATAACACCAATTATGTTTCCAAATTCATTAGAAGCTCCGTCGAAAACCATAGTCCATTGGGATCCTAGCTCAGGTCCTTCATATGGTCCAGGTTCTTCACAATCTATAATTTGCATGATATTCTCGTCTGGGAACTCAAAATTCATAGATTGATAGTCGTCTATTGCTTGATGAGCCAAATTATCTTCCAGTACACTTTCTTTGATAGCCTTTTGAGTGGTGTACTGAATGTCATATTCTGTCAAGAACATTTTCCATCTGGCTATTCTTCCAGAAAGAGCGGGCTTCTCGAATATGTATTTTATCGGATCCATGTTAGAGATCAACAAAGTGGTATGAGTCAATATATATTGTCTTAGTCGGCGAGCAGCCCATACCAAAGCGCATCAAGTTTTCTCGAGCAATGAGTATCTTATCTCACAGTCGGTAAACTTTTTGCTAAGGTAGTATATTGCATTCTCTTTTCGACCAGACTCGTCATGATGACCCAGTACACACCCTATTGAGTTCTCTAACACCATTAGGTACATGATTAGTGGTCTCCCTCCAACTAGTGGCATCAGAATCGGAGGTTCTTGGAGGTACTCTTTGATCTTGTCAAAATCTAACTAGCAGTCTTTGTTCCACTTCACTACCTGATATTTCCATAATAACTTGAAGATTGGCTCACAAGTAGCCGTCAGATGAAAAATAAATCAGGCAATGTAATTCAGTCGTCCCAAGAAACCTCTGACTTCCTTCTCAATACGGGGAGATGGCATATTTTGAATGGCTTTAACCTTGGTGGGATCAACTTTAATACCTTTACCACTAACAATGAAACCCAAGAGTTTATCAGATCTTACCCCAAAGGTGCACTTGTTCGGATTCAACCTCAGCTTGTACTTTTTCAGCCTCTCAAACAACTTGTGTAGATGGTCAAGATGTTCCTCTTCGGTCTAGGATCTGGCTATCATTTCGTCAATATAGACCTCTATCTCGTGATGGATCATGTCATGGCATGCTGATACGTAGTGCCAGCATTATTCAACCCAAAAGGCATAACCTTGTAGCAAAAGGTGCCCCACTGTATAACAAAAGTATTCTTCCCATGTCTTCAGGCGCCATATTGATCTGATTATACCCTGAGAAGCCTTCCATGAAAGAGAATACCTTGTGTTGAGCAGTGTTATCAACCAAAACATCAATATGTGGAAGTGGGAAGTTATCCTTGGGGATTGCCCTGTTCTGATCCCTGTAGTCTACACACATACACAATTTTCCATCCTTCTTAGGTACTGGCACCATATTCGCAACCCACTGAGGATAGGATGTAACAGCTAAGAAACCTGCGTTGAATTGCTTCATAAATTCAACCTTGATCTTTTCGGACATCTCGGGACGTATACGACGAAATTTCTGCTTTATCGAGGAACAAGCCTCTTTCATCGACAGACAGTGAACCGCAATATCGGTACGAGCCCTGGCATATCCTCATATGACAAAGCAAAGATATCAACATAGTCATGCAACATTTGGATTAATCTGTTCTTGACACCATCTTCTAGATTAGTACCTATGTTGACTTCTTTCCTGTCTGTTTCAGTACCCAAGTTCACAACCTCGACTGGCTCTTCATGCGATTGTATAGCCTTTTCCTCTTGCACTAACAGTCTGGCAAGTTCTCCAGGTATTTCACAATCTTCCTCACCTTTATCCTCGACTTGGTAGATCGGATTTTCAAAGTCATAAGTGGCAATAGCAAAATTGTTATCAACAGGATCCATAGTCGATGTAGATCTGCAATTTATTGTGTGAGTGTGTGTAAGAACACATAGCTATTTTAAAAGTGATAAAAATAAAAGAAAGAAAAAGAGTGCAAGATTTGAATCCAAAACTTCCAATGCTTTATTAAATGAAAATATGTTTATGAAATGATAACCCTAATAAATGGACCATTGTGCCCTGCGTAAGGCACAAGGCTTAAAGTCATTGTTTAAAAATTACATAACCAAAACTTTGAAAGCAATAAAAAATAGAAAATGGCATTTAGTCCTACTGACTAAAGGAGACGGAGATAAGGTCTTCAATTTTCTAATTGTTGGGTCCGTTGCCGATGGTAGGAAAGATCCAGCTGTCGAGGTCATAATCATTGTCAGCATCTTCTATAGCGTTGACTCCATTGTTGTTGATGCAGAATGGCGGTCTTCTAGCATGCGCACGACGAACAGCCCTCTGAGCCTCAGCAGTAAAACCCAAACCAAATTTGTCAAATTTGTACGGAATGTCAGGAAGCTGACCCCAAGTAGTGCAACCACCTTCTTCTACTACAGCTCTACCATCCTTCAAAGAAGCCATTCTGGGTGGAACTCTGGTAACCTTGGGAATAACATAAACGTCTTTAGTAGCAGCAGGAGGGATAACTTCAAATGCCTGGTAGGGAGTTTCAATGAATTCTCCGTCCATCTCAACATACCTGAAGGAATTTAAGTGACTCACCATATACTTCTCTTCACCACACACAATAACAACCGTTCCTTTCACGAGATATTTCAGCTTCTAGTGCAGGGTTGAGGTAACACCGCCTACCACATAAATCCAGGGGCGTCCAAGTAAACAAGAATAAGTCGGTCGAATATCCATTATATAGAAGGTAGATTCGAAAACATGCGAACCTACCTTGATCAGAATATCCATCACATTTTTGTTTTATATCCTATTCTCGCTTGTTTGTCTCGGGTGATCTGCTCCCCTTGGCTAAAGCATTTCGCTTCTTTTCTTTACCATTTTATATGTGTGCTCTTTCGAGCTTGTTTGCTTACTTGGTTTCTATACTATGTTCCCTTAGGATGTGCTTGTTCCTTTCGGATGCAAGTTAGACCTTAGGTTGCAATCTATGCATGTTACCATTAGGTAGACGTTTCCCCTTTGTTAATCTAAATCTTAGGACCATCATTGTATGATAACATCAGAATTAGAAATAGGCTAGTCTCCCGTAGACTGTTTTCTTCCCCTTTTGCATATGCATTTAAAACTAAAACCTTGTTTTTCTTGGCAAATCATAAAATATCTTAATCACACTTAAATCTTTTTTCAAGGTAACCAAACACAAACCAATCAAATGTGACATCTTTCCTTGAGGGCGTAACTCAAAACCAATTTCAGGTAAGGACATGTTAGTTTACTTTTGTGCCAACACGTGAGTCTCCAAAGGTTGAGCTGCGGCAGAAAACAGAATTAACATCGTTCATAAAAAATATAAAACAAACAAAAACATGTGAGCCGAACTACGGTAACTCTAATTCCTCAAAAATGATATGTAGGCATTGGGGTAGGGTCCGAACGAGTACAACTTTATTTTCCATACATTATTTTCTCTTTTCTTTTGCATGTATTTTTTCCTCAGTAATAAACAGTAAACATAGATTAGACACACCCTTTGATGAGAGCAACAAGAGTGGACATCGTAGAGTACTACGGGCGTATGTAGTGCTAATACCTTTTCTTCGTGTAACTGACTCCCTTACCCGATATCTTAGTCGCAAGACCATGACTTCCTCCTTCTCAAGTTTTCTCGATGTTTACCTTTCCTTTCATGTGGGATAAAAAATGTTCGATGGCGACTTTCTTGTCTAATGATTTTCAGCCAGTTGTTTCAGTTGAGAACCAAGACTAAATCCAATCCTGTCAACCTTTCAAAACCCTAAAGAATCAAAATCGGAGTAAAACCAAAAAATTAAATTGAGCCATTCAAAACTATTCGAATCAAAAAACCGGAGTCGAATTTGTTAAACTATCCTATTTCAAATTATTCTTAAATGAATTAAAATTAAGTATAGTTATAATGTGTTATTATATATACTATTGATATTGTTTAAGTTTGTAATAAAATTTTAAAATATTTATTTTATTAAAATATAAATATATTATTATGTGTGATATATTTATAAAATTTAATTTTATATTATTAATTTATTTAATAAATGATTCCACAGTAAATCTAATCATTAAATCATTGAACATTAATCCAAATGTTTTATCAATTTGGTTTTTAAAATATTAATTAATATGTAAATCAATTTCGTTGATGTAGTAAAGGTTCACGAATTTTATCTAAAATCCCTATAGAACTTAAGCATCTAAATCACTCGGAGAAAGGGTTTATAAAAATATATACGAATTTGCGTTTTTTTTATAATTATTTAATTGAAACAAGCAATTTATTTTACTTTTATTTGTTTCGTCATAAAAATAAAAAAATCGAATTTAATCTCTTTGAAGTTAACTAAAATTTGTGATTTAATTTATTGAAAACACGAGTACACACTTCACGATTCTATATCCTCGGTAAGCTATTTGAATTTGAAATCAACTAATGTGAATTCGAAATAGTATAGCATTAAGTTGAGTTATAATGACTGTTCAACTATATGAATCCTAACTATAGAAGATTTATTTGTCTTTATTATCGGTTTGAAAATGGGGATTAGCCAATTTCTTATTTGACGGGTGTTTAGCCCATTTTTCAACGAAAAAATAATATAGTTGATCATACAGATATTTGTAACCCTATATGTTAAAGTATGAATATAAATGAAATTTATTGTTGTTACACATAATAACATAACAATGATACACAAAAGTGAAAAATATGATAGAATCATTCTACAATAAATCGTTCTTCAACAAAAACACCCAAATAAATGGTAATAACGAAATGATGCCTTATTAATCATACCCAACCAAGTGAACATAGCAATGAGAAATCCCCGAAAAATTTATTACAACATAATCATACCGCTAATTCATGTTTCAGTAACACAAAAACACAGCACCGACAACAACTGCAACGGAATACACCAGAGAACTCGAAGGCGCTATTGAATCAGATGAGGCCGGTGGAACTGCTGTTGCCCCAGGTGCCGGAGACTCTGCACCCGGCGCCGCAGCACCGTCTGATGGTACAGTTGGAGATTGAGATGGCGGTGAAGCGCCCATGGAAGGAGACATCGGTGATGGAGCAGGTGGTCCACCCGCCGTAGGAGGTGGAGCCGTAGGTTCACCGGCTGGAGGCGTACTGACGGATGGTGAATTTGCAGTGGGAGAAGTTGAAACAGAAGGAGATGGAGTGGTTGCAGATGGTAAAGGAGAAACAGAGGGAGATGGAGTGGTGGTAGACGGTGAAGGAGCAGCAGAAGATGGTGTGTGTCCTCGTGGGGATATGACAACAAGGTTTAATTTCTGACCCTTTTCACAATTTTGATCAGTTCCACTAATGAAATAGAACGGTCCAGATCGATCCAAAGTAAACTCTGTGTTACCATCTTCCAACTTTTTGATTGGGTTTGTTTTGTTGCATTTATCATAAGCTTCTTTTGTCACTTCCAACACCGAGTCTGAACCCTTCTTGTACTTGAAAACTATATCATAAGTTCAACCAAAGTTTAAGAAATTGAACCGACAAAACAAAACCTCCTTAGTTTGTGATGAACAAATAAAAACATAGTAAAAGATTACCTAGAACGTCGTTGACTTGGAACCTGTTTCTCCCTGACCATTCGTTGTAATTCTCGGAAGGGTTTAGAGACCATCCATCGGTTCCGCCGATATCGAATTTGAGAGCTTGGGAAGTTGAGCCAAGAACAAACAAGAGAAAGAGAGGTGTCTTAAAATCCATAGTAAGGTATGAATGGATTAAGGGGTGTGTATAATATATAATGTCAATTAGAGAGAGAGAAGAAAGTAGTAGTGTGTGTTGTGTCGTGACACACGATGTGTGTCTGTCTGATAGAGGAAATTAAATTGAATGGAAGAAATAAAGGAGACGACTTGGATGAGACTTTTTAAAAAGAAAGTTGAGAGTTAAAGGGTGATATACACGAACAAATGCGAAGGATTGTAACGTGTGTTGATTATTCGCTTTCATTCACTAAATTCTTATATTCACAACCATACACTTGGCAAAGTCACGGGGATAATTACTCTTTCTATTTAGTTTGTATTCTTGTGTTGTGTCGACGGTACCGACTGGTCGACAGCGTGCACTGTACTCAACCACATTCTTACCAAAATATCTATCTCTTCTTTTATATATATATATATATATATATATATATATATATATATATATATATATATATATATATATATATATATATATATATATATATATATATATATATATATATATATATATATATATATATATATATATATATATAACTAAGATATATTTCTTAATCTAATTAATAATAAATATTATTTAGTGGCTAAATTTTTTGTTGTAAAATGTTAGATTATTTAGAAGAAATTAAGTATGTAGGTTCTTCTTTTGATATTAATAAATATATATCATGACAACAGGTAATAAGGGTTTTTCAAAACTAAAGAGGTTTTTTAGTGTTTTCTTATATTCATCATTTCCTCGAAGAAGGGTGTGTCAAATGAATTTGGAAAGAAATTTTTTGCTAAAAAATATTGGACATCTTTGATTTAGGAGAGATCCTTCTATTCCTTAGGATTAATAGTTAAATAACATTTTGTTTGCAAAGATGACTTATCAGTTGTTGCCTAGATATATTTGTATTAAGATCAAGAGTTATATTTACCTACTTAGTTTTACCTAAAATAGCTAATCAGCCAGAACATCTTTAACATGTCATATTTATGGATTCTGATGATGATAATCATCAAAACTGTTTGATTAAACATGAAGAACTTATGGAATATCTAAAAAAATTGGATAAACTTAAAAAATGGACAATTCCATCAGTACCTTCAAACCAAATTTATTAATTTGACAAAATAGATATATTATTTCGTTTTGCTATTAAAAGCTTAGAACAAACTATTCAAATTTCTGAAAGTACCCAGACAATCAAACTTTTAACAAAAAAGAATTTACTTCCTTTTAAAAATTATAATTATATCCATGTTGGTTTAATACAAGTTGCTGTTAAACCTTTAACTTTTCTAGGATTAAATACTAGCATCCTGGGATATATTAGAGATGGTAGATATAAAAATTTTAAACAATCTTTGGCTGCTTTAATTGAGACAAGCCCGTGTCATGGACCCGTTTATTTTGATGTCTCTCCCAATATAAACTCATCTATGTCTGATAAAAATATATTAGATGCTCTTCAATTAACTATTCATACCAATGGTAACAATTTTAAATCTGGAAGTGAAATCATGGCTATATGTTACAAGATTTATTACAAAGTTCTTACCACTTTAAACCCTAAAGCTAAACAAACATCGTTTCCTGGAACTACTACTTTAGTTCAAACTAATTTATTAACATCTAATGTTGCAACTAATAGGTTGCTAAAATGGGATGAAATTAATTTTTCAGAAACCTGGAATCTTTCTCATGCCATAGATAATGAACCCATCCTTAATAAGGATGTTGATCAAATAATCTAGATTAACGAAGGAGATTTAGAGATAAACTTTAACTCTAAAAGAATGATTAGAATACCTAGATCTATGTCTGGAAGATATTGTGTAAATTTTATAGATGAGTTTTACACTGCTCCTAGTCAATTAGCTAGACCTTCAACTTCTCAATTAAGAGAAAAAATAAAAGTCGTTGAGAATATAAGACTTAGCGAAAACAAAATTCCTCATGGTATATATCAAAAACCAAATCCTCCTAGAGTAGAATCACTTACTCCCTCAAATATGGACTTCCCGTTATAATGTTAGATTATTCTCCAGGTAGTAATCTAAGAAACTTTGTCAATGACGAGTTTCAGCATGAAAGATACGCTCAATTTAGAAAATGGTTTTTTAAAACTTTTCCTGCTCCAGTGTTAGATAGCTTTAAGGATAAGTACTATACTCAGATGTCTATGAACCAAGATTTCATTCCTTTTGTCAAATGGTTCATTAGTTACTTTATAAGTAAACAAAGGGAAGAGTTAGTTTTTATGAAACAAGACGAACTTTTAGTTCTATAAAAACCGTGGGAAAATATCAAAGGAGAAAAAATGGAATCTCCTTTTCCCCCAGAGCAAACCATAAGTTTGGATCCTCATACTGAGGCTACACCTTATCTTACCCTTCAATTACAAAGAGTTGAACAAAATCAGGTTACTCTTAAGGAGTTAAATTCCATAATTAAATCCAATAATTATACTAATGCCTACCTTGTTTGTCTAGGAGAACAATTTATTTCTCTAGAAAAAGAGCTCTTATCCGTAAAAGACATTTTAGACAAACAAATAGCTCGTCAAAAGGTTATTATTGACCTTATTAATAAGCCTAAATTTCAGGAACAGGCTTCTACCTCCAATATTTCAGATGTTCCTATAATTCAACCTCCTATTCCTATAGAAGGATTTAAAATAGAAACCAGCGAAGATGAGTTTGTCCGTACTCTTGAGAAAAAGCTTAAAGATTTTCATTTAACGGTTATGTCTAATCAAGACTCTTCTAATGAAGAAGACATTAATGATTTAGCAAATATGTTTGCTGACTTAGACATTAGTAATAAAAATAATAATGAAATAAACCCTATTTATAACTCTAAACCTTTGGAGAAATACTATTATAAGCGCCCCTCTCCTCAAGATTTACTTTTTGAGGAACCTGAATCCTTCCAAAATTCGTATTCTGGAAAAGCCATTTACAAATGGAACATTGATGGATTAAATGACAAATAAATCCTTGATTCCATACATAGAATGATTATGTATTCTACTGTTTGTAAACAACACCGAAATTCCGACAAAGATATTTCCTCCTTTATATCAACTGGATTTGTTGGTCAATTAAGAGGCTGGTGGGATCATTATCTCACTAATAGTCAGAAAAAAGATATTCTTAACCATAATAAAATAGTTAAGTCTGAAGTTCCTAGAATCAGAACAAGTGGTATTTCCACCACAGGAGAAGAAGATGCGGTTTATACACTGTGTCTCTCTGTCCTTCAACATTTTGTTGGAACCAATATCCCTATTAGAGAAAATAATTCAAACTTTACTTCAGAATCTAATATGTACCTCCCTTACACATTTTAGATGGTACAAAGATACCTTTTTATCTAGAGTTTATCAATTAAAAAACCCTAACTCTATCCATTGGAAAGCCAAATTTATTGATGGATTACCCCATTTCTTTTCTTAAAAAGTTAGACATTCTTTAAGAAGTAAAAACGATGAGATAAATATTAATTATCCTGATCTTACTTATGGCCAAATTATTAGCACTTGTGTTAATGAAGGATTAACCTCGTGTAATGATATTAAGCTTAGAAGTCAGCTTAAAAAACAGAAACTTTCTGAAAAACACCAAAATGAGTGAATTTTGCGACTAGTTCGCCTTTGATCTTGGAAGATCTCCTAAGAATAAAAAGAGAAAAGGAAAAATTTTCAGGAATAATCCTCATAAAAATAAGGATAATTATAAAAACTCTTATAAGAAGAATAAGAAACAGGGTCACTTTAATAAAAGTATACCAAAAGAAAAGATTTTTAATCATAAAGGCAAAAGAAAAGCTAAAATGCTTGATGTATCTTACCACAAATGTGGTAAAGCTGATCACTATGCAAACCAATGCTGGACCAAAAAAGCTCTCAATGAAATCGAGGATGAGCAATTACGTTCTCAACTTGAGAAAGTTTGTTTACTTAAATCTGACTCAGAAACCAATTCTTCTAATGAAGATATTGACATGATCTATGAATCATCATCAGATTATTCCTCTGATAGTTCTCAAAATAATAATTGTCAATGTAATCAAATAGATAATTAGAAGTCTATTATTGATATGAACGGTCTTAATGTTCTTACTACAGAACAAGATGAAGCTATAAAAGCCATTGAGTCTATTTCTGATAATAATCTTAAAAGAAAAATGCTTGAAGTTTTAATTCAAGAAAACTCTAAAAAAATATCTCCTATTATTATTGAAGCCCCTTACCAATTAAGTGAGGTTTTATCCAGATTTCAACAGTCTCATATCCGTGAAACTCCTGTTTCCCTTACTGATTTAAACAGAGGAATTAATCTTTTGAAATCTGAAATTACTCAGATAAAGAAGGATAATAAAAAATCATCTCAAAGGATTTACTTACTTGAAATGGGTACCCCTAAAGTTGAAGAAATATCTTCTAATAGCAATTTTTCCACTAATGATAGATTTCACACTCTTATTGACAGAGTAATTTCTCAAAAATGGTTTGTTAGAATAACTTTAGCTATTAACAGAACATTTATATTACAGAATAAATTCGCCCTTATTGATAGCGGCGCTGACCTTAATTGTCTTCAGGAAGGAATTGTTCCTACCAAATATTATACCAAAACCACTCAAACCCTTGCTCAGGCTAGTGGTGACAAATTAAAGGTTAATTATAAATTACCTAATACCTACGTTTGCAATCAAAATATTTGTTTACCTACCCATTTCATATTAGTTAAAAACATGACTCACAGGGTTATTCTTTGAACTCCTTTTTTAAATAACATTATGCCTTTAATAAATGTTGACACTAAAGGCATCACCACCATGATTAATGGTAAGAAGGTCACTTTTGAATTCATTATTGATCCTCATATTAAAATGCTTAATGAGGTTAACAGTATTCTCTTAAATAAAGAAAAACAACTAGGCTTTCTTAAAGAAGAAGTTAGTTTATTAAATATTAATGAACAACTTAATAAAGATGAGATAAAAGGACAAATCAAATTAGTTGATCAACAATTTAAAGATGAAGTTTGCAATGATTTACCAAACGCTTTTTGGGATAGAAAGAAACATGTTATTTCTTTACCTTATGTTGATGACTTTAATGAAAGTCAGATTCCCACTAAAGCCAGCCCAACCCAGATGAATCATGAGTATTTAAACCTATGTAAGGAAGAAATAAATTCTCTTTTAGAGAAAGGTTTAATTAGAAAATATAAATCTCCTTGGAGTTACACTGCTTTTTATGTCAATAATGCTGCTGAAAGAGAACGTGGCGTCCCTAGAATTGTTATCAATTATAAACCCCTTAATAAGGTGTTGAAATGGATTAGATATCCTATTCCTAATAAAAAGGATTTATTAGATAGATTAAACATTGCTTTAATCTTTTCTAAATTTGATATGAAATCTGGCTATTGGCAAATTCAGATTAATGAACCTGATAAGTATAAAATGGCCTTCACTGCGCCCTTTGGACATTTCGAATGGAATGTCCTCCCGTTTGGGCTAAAGAACGGCCCTTTCGAATTTCAAAATATTATGAATGATATTTTTATTCCTTATACGGAATTTATAATTGTTTACATTGATGACGTTTTAGTTTTTTCTAAAATAATTGATCAACATATGAAACATTTGAAAATATTTAAGGGTTTAATTAAGAATAATGGATTATTTATATCCACGCCTAAGATGAAATTATTTCAGACTAAAATTAGATTTTTAGGACATGAAATTGATCAAGAAACTATTATTCCTATTTAAAGAAGTATTGAATTTGCTTCTAAGTTCCCTGATATCATTACTGATAAGAAACAATTACAAAGATTTCTTGGTAGTCTTAATTATATTGCCGATTACTATGATAATCTTGCCAATGATACTAGTATATTACATGCTAGGCTTAGAAAAAATACTGGCCCTTGGACTGATAAACATTCTCAAGCAGTCAGAAGAATTAAAAACAAGGTTAAATGTTTGCCTTGCTTATCTCTGGCTAATCCCAAGTATTTTAAAATTGTTGAAACTGATGCTTCAGACTTAGGATATGGAGGAATTCTAAAACAAGTTATACCTGAAACATCCAAAAAAGTTTTGGTTAGGTTTACCTCTGGTAATTGGAATCCTACTCAGTCAAAATATTCGACCATCAAAAAAGAAATGCTTTATATTATAAAATGTGTTTCAAAATTTCAAGATGATTTAATTAATAAAAAAATTTGTTACAAAATGATTGCAGCTCTGCCAAATCAATTATTGAAAAAGATGTTAAAAGTCTTGTTGCAAAACAAATATTTGCTAGCTGGAAATCTCAACTATCGATGTTTGAGTTTGATATTAAACATATTAAAGGTGGAAATAATTCACTTGCTGATTACCTCACCCGTGAATTTTTGCAGGGAAAGAATGACACCCCCATCTAGGGGAGGAAGAGGCAGCGGTTATGGACGAGGCCTTGGAAGAGGGAGTAACAATATGTTACCCCAAAGTGAATTAAACATTCCCCTTATAGGGGATTGGACTACAGTCTATAAAGGTAGAAATATGCAACAATTACCTACCTCCAAAAAGGAAGATATATCTTCTTCTTCATCTTCTAAAAAGATTATATCTTACAAAGAAATTACGGTCAATGACCCCCCCTCAAGAACAAGTAACTGATTATTTTGAGAATCCAGTTACAGAAAAATTATGTATATTGATGATGAGGATATAAAAATAATTCCAAATGATGGATTGGCTATCAAAACAAGATACCTCGAATCAAGAGGATATCCAGGCCTTCATGGTAAATCAAGACGACATTTAGAAATATTACTAGTAGTTACTGAATCAACAACTTTTACTCATCACAAAACAACAATCCTGAGAGTTTCATAAACTTCAGCAAATGCCACATTAATAAGATCTTATCACCTAGAGAATGAGGTCTTAACCCTAATGGTGAAAAGGCAATAAGAATTTCCGAAGGAAAATATATTTATTTCAATTATTGGGACTATGTCCAGGCTTTCACCCAAGCCTTTTATTACCAAAATCCTAAGAACAAACATTCTTGGTTTTTCTCAAGTAATCTAGACGTGATTAATAGACCCATTCCAAATTGGTTTTATGCCCGGTGGATTAAATTTGGACCTACACAGAAAATTTTGCTAAAAAAGTTAAATGAATTTGTTGTACCCCAAAATTTGCCCTCTCATTTAACTCAAGGCATGCCCATTGAGGTCCCCAACTTGCTCAAGGATGACCAAGAATTGACCAGACAAATTCTCCTCCTAAGGCAATGAACCTCAAACCAGGGTTTCAATTTTCATCAAGATGTGTGAGCTCCAATGGTCTCAAATGTTTACCATGGTCCTAATATGTCCTCAATATTATCCATTCCAAATTTCATGCCTTGCACAACAAGTTTGCTCAGTCAATTGTTCAAAGGCTTGAAAATCAACTGTATTAGGTCAAAAGTCAACTTTGGCCTATATACAGATCAAACTTTAAGATTTTTAGTCAACATATACATTTTGAAGTGATATACATCATTCGTTCAAGGGTTGTTCATGATTCCTCAATAAATGCTCCTAATTCATCAAAAGTAAAAAAATTGCTAATTAAGGTTTCTATAGAAAAAATCAACCAAACTTTGACCAGGCATAACTTTCTCATACTTTATCAGAAATTTTTACATCAAATATCATTTTGAAAAGAATCTAATTCCCTACAACTTATCTTCATCCCTCAAGTTCAATAAATGCACCAATTGAAAGATACAAGCTTATACATTATGGGTCCTTTCAAAAAGTGAACAAAAACACCTTTTGAGTCAATGCTTGGTACATGAACATGGAAGATTCAATTGAGATGAAACCAAAAGGGTTGTTTAGAGGACACCCTAGGCTCTCTAAAAAGTTCAAGAACACCCTAATAGGGTTAAAATTGAGAGAGATATACATTGCTAAAGTTGACCAATTTTTGGAAAAGTGCATGAAGCAAATATTGAGCTAACTTGGAATTTTTCCAAATGGGCCTATCTTTTTATGTTTGAAATTTGTTTCTAACATGGTCCACGACCTCTAAGCCCACCCATGTATTATTCTATTATTTATGCTATTTATTTTGATATTTTATTCATTAAAATTCAAAATTAAATAAGTAAATGCTGGAAATAATATAAGATTTGATTTGAAATCTTTTTCCCATTAAATCATGGACAAATATGCTGATTATATCAAGGGAAAAACGTGCAAGCCAATAGGAGAAAGAATATCCAAAATGGGAAAGATTTTCAAGTGAATATTTGAAACAAATCATGTACTCAATGCTATGGATTCTTGCTCCTTTTGTTGACCTAATATGATATACTATATAAGCATAACAATATCAGACCTTAAACATGCGGAGCTGCCTCCTAAAACCGTAGCCAAAAAGTTCAACATTTTCAAAGATTGGTGCAACTCGAAATCTATATCTCCAGCCAGTTCCAGGCCAAACCGAGTCCACCATTCATCCCCTGAGACTCCCAGGAGTTGAATCAGGCCGGAAGTCAAGCGCCACCACGCCCAGAAGCTCCATAACCAGTCATAACCATTTGGTAGATATTTTTGTTTTCAAATATTGCTAAATATGTGTTGTTAATAGATCTAATGTTCATATATTTGTTCATGATAATGCATAAGGCAGGTTTAACGTATTGCATACAAGCTTAAAAGCTTGAATCCCAGGTTGCCATTCCCAGGGAATAACCTGAAAACGAGCTCGAAACACTTGATACAGGGACGATTCATTAAGTCTAAGCCCAGATTTGAACCCAGGAGGTGATTTTTCATGGAATAGACCTCTTGACAGGCTTTAACTCTAGCGCATTTGCAGGTTAGCAGTTTTGCTTGGCCGGAGAAGATGACCAAAGTGCAGCTCCGGCGTCGTTGACTCCTCTGACTCAGACGAAGACCTTACGTGGTGATTTCACATGTTTTGATTGGTTTGTTTAAAATTCAGTGGGACCGCTGTACGCGTTTGTTTTGATGACTTGGAATTCATCTACGTTTTGCATATATTATTATTGAGTTATTTGTATAAACGATTAACAGGTTGGCTCAATGGTAATAGGAACGTGTGCAAAGGGAGAGACCTGGGTTCGATACCCAGGTCTGGAATTTTTTTTTCTAACAAGTTTCTTGTAGATTCAGTGCAGCAGGCTATACACGCGTATCATAGGCCATCAGGTCAACACCATCTGATTTCCGTTGACCTGGATCCAACGCATCCAGTGTGCGACCTCACCATGGACTCTCTAGACGTAACCTCACTGGATCTCAGACAGGGCATTGGGCTTATGTGATCTGGGCCTAGCAAAATTGCAGCTTGCACCCCCCAAACTGCCTCATACTATCAAACCCATTTTTCTTTTTGTTTTATTTTATTGTTTTATATATTTTTAAATTCATTTTTTTTATTTTAATCATAAAGTCAATAAAAAATCACAAAAAATAGAATTAGGTTTTTTTATTAAAGTTAATTTTGTAAATTAATATAAGTTAATTACTTTAACTTGTTTTCCTTAAAATAAAATTAATTAAAAGTTAGGTTTAAATTTCAAATCTTTTTTCTCTTTAAAAATACCAAAAATAAAATATTAGTTTCATTAGAATTAATTGTAATTAATATTTTTTCTTTCTTTTTTTAATTTAGTTAATTAGGATATTATTATAACTTAATATTTTCATAAATAAATAAAAACAAAAAAATATTTTCTTTTAAACATTTTTAGGGTTTAGACGCTCTTTCCATTCTTCGCACGCTTATTATTCTTTTCAAATTGATTGTATCTGTACACAGTTTGTAATAGTTTAACTTAGGGTTTATTTACTGCTTTTAATTTCCGCACTCCCAAGTTTTGTTATGTATCCCCCTCCCCGAGGCCCTGTAATAGCTAGGTTTAATTTTTGTCTTTTAAATTCTTGCACTATTATTAACTATTTAGATTAATAGGATTGCATGGAAAGACTGTAAATTAAAACGGTTAGATAATCCTAAAATTGTAAGATAAATGAACCGAATCAATACACTTGCACATGCTCACCCCTAAAGTATATCCCACTTCGGTTGCCTTCGAAAACCATCACAATTCTCGAAACCTGAGAATCTTTAGTGGCTGTCCTTTAGTTCAAGAGATCACAAGTCCCTCGACGACCCTTTCGACGTCGCCTCGGTTAAAAAGTGATATTAGAACTTTAGGACAATTACTAAAAGTTCTTGCCCAGTTGCCTCAGTGACCGTAAATGTCCCTTCGATAATCCCTCAACATCCAACGATAGGGCTACTGTTGTACCCCAAAATTTTCCCTCCCATTTCCCCAACATTTTCTCATCACAAAAACCTTAAAGATCAAGATCCAGTTAGCGTTTCCTCTGCTCAAGACTTCTCCTTGCATTGTGGACTCAAATTAGGGTTTGTTTTTGAACAAAGATGTTTTGACCTAAAATGCCTAAAATGACTTTCATGCTTCATATTGGACTCCCAAGTTTATCCATACCAAGTTTCAAGTCTTGATTCCAAGTTTTGCCCAGTCAATTGGACAGATGACCTAGAAATCAACTGTATTGGGGAAAAAGTCAACTGTGGCCAATTGACAGTCAAATCTCATGAAAATTGACCCACATCAACATTATGAACTCATATGGACCATTTGATCAAGTTTGGATCACAATTCCACAAGAAATTTGATCAGATCATCAAAAGGGCAAAATGGTCATTTTTAGGGTTTTGACTGCACAAAGGCAATTTTTGACTGTTTGACCTAGCCATTGGCAAACCAAGATCACATATGGACTCAAGGACCCCATGGAATTATCTTGGCATGCTCAACAAACTCAAAAGATCCCAAGTACACAAGATTGACAGTTGAATTTCCCAGTCAATTGATCAATTTTGACTGTATACTGAAAAGTCAAACTTTGACTTTTTGGTCAAAATCAAGAGTCAAGATTCATTTTTCATCAAAACATGCCAAATCATGAAACTTGTTCACCAAGAAACCAAGAAATGCAAATTAGGGTTTGAAATGGAATTTTTCATAACTTAGAATTTTTCTAAGTTATGGAAAACCCTAATTTTTTCCCAACTTTGCCCCACTTTTTCACCAAGATTTATTTGGATTCAAACAAAAGTCAAAACATGAAAGTTGTAGCTTGTGGCATAATCTACAACTTTTATTCACAAAGTTTTTCCAAATGAGGCTTGTATCTCAAGTTACAAATTTTTGAATAAGGGCACTAAACCATTCATAACTTAGTGAAAATTTGACCTTTTTGACAAGGTTTTCTACCTAACTTCAAGGCCATTTTCCATACACTTCCACTTGGAATTTCAATTTGCATTTCAAAGATAGATTGTAGTACACATTCCAAGCTTTCCAAAATGTCCAAGAACTTCTCAAACAACCTCATGGTTAAGGAGAATCGAATTTTGCAAAATGGGCAAAAGTCACTTTGATTCATGGCCATGTACATGTTCATACACTTTGCAATTTTTCAAATCAGCATGGGCAAGCTAGTTACAGGCCTCTAATACTTTTCTTACTCAATAATTAAATGCCAATCCATTGTGTTTTATCTTTGTTTTGTTCATATAGTCATTACACAAGGAATTAAGCCTTAATTGGAAAAAGTGATTTATCCATTTTTGCAAAGTAGAACTTTATGTCAAGTTTGAAAATCAAGAGGTACAATGCATATCTTTGGACACAAGATTCATGGACATAACACACTGATCAAGACTAAAAGATGCAGCATAGTGTGAGGGCCTGTACAGGCTAGAATGATCAAGTGGCTTTTGTTTGCTTCAAATTCAAGTAACATGGCATAACTTGTACCAACTTGGATATCAGCTTAGACACACTTAGACAAACTTATCAAACACATTCCAAAGATCATAACCAAGCTATTGCACGACCCTAACACCTCTCATCCCTCCCAAAACTCAGAATCACCTTGAAACTGCTCAAACAGAGCAACCTCTGCAGATTGAGTTCCAACTCTCAATCCTTTCAAGCATTCTTGCCCAAACCAGTTCACATACCTTCCTTACCATCTATGCAAGCTATCCAAAAGCTAAAACACGATCTGTAACACCTCCAAGCCACTTCACCATTTTTATTTTTCTGTTTTGCAGTTGAAGTTCTCTAGCACGATTCAGGGAGTTTCAAGACAAAGTAGAACTTGGAATAGCATCCTCAGACTTCAAGGAAGCTATACAAATCATCATCTTGCTCTGAAAACTCCTCCATTGCAAAGCACGATTCCAACTGAACAGGTATATTCATGAAGTTCTATCTCTCAGTATAGGCATTGTTAGCTTTAGGTTTGTGAAGGAAACATGTCACAATCATAGCCCTGAACATGCCCATATGATTAGATTTCATTTATATTATGTATGCTTAGAGAGTTTTGGTTCTGAACATTGATGAAAAGCTAGGTCAGAAATTGGGGGAGAGGAAATTCTCCCTCATCTTAGAGAGTTAAGTCAAGTGCTTTATATCCCTGAATTCGTCTCTTAATGCTCTACATTTTTCATGTTATGAGTTTTGCTTGAAAGTCCAGGAATTGGAAGATAGAAAACGCGTGTTCATTGTTGTTCATACAGTCTGGAGGTTGAAGAAGGAGTTTTCTGGGCTGGGCCTGTTTGGTCATTTCTGTTTGCACCACTCTTTTGCTTTCACACCCCCTAGGCCCATTTGGCTTATTTTTATGATTTTTTGACATTTTCTTTTTTGGATTGACTTATTTATTTTTTCTCATGTTATTAAAAATATAAAAATCTTTTTTCTCACCATTTTTTAATTTATTAGGTATTTATGTGATTTTCTTTTGATTAATGCATAAATAAATGAATATATACATTTCATTAAAATATTGAGAAATATGTAAAAATACTTTTATTTTCATTTTTATTTTATTTTACCTTCTGAAAATATTTTACATAAAAAATACTTTTTTTACAAATATTAAAAATTATTATTATTTATATATATAACACATGTTTAAAATAATACATATATACATATATTTATTAATATATTTAGGGTAAATACAAAATATATACACTTTTAGTTTTTTTTTATTATTAATATTTAATATAAAAATACATTTTTGACAAATACTTCACTTTATTTTATTTTTGTACATTCTAAATAAGTACTTGTATTAAATTAAATAATAATACACTTTATTTAATAGAATTAGGGTTTTGGCCTTAAATATGAAAAACTCCAAAAAATAATACCTTTTTATTTTCCTTTTATTTTACATAAATAATTCTTTTTTTCATACATATAAAAAGTCTTTTTTTGCATTCTTGCATATTTGTCTTATTTTATTTAATCTATGCAAATTATTTGTCTTGTAAATATTCAACATTGATGTAATAGTTTTAGGTTTAAATTCCTTGTCAAAATACCCATTTGAACATTTGTACCCCCCTTCCCATATTTGGTTTTGTAATAGCTTAGTAAGTTTATTTTCGCACTTTATCGCTTTCTAATTATACCATGTTAGAATTAGGGTTTGTATGCGAAAAACGATAAAATAGTTATGACCTAATCTCAAGACAAACAAGCATGAAAATGAACACACAAATCACACTTGCACCCCCTAGGATATTCCACTTGTTGCCTTTCAAAATTGGGCCATATTGCATGTTAGGTCTCTTTGGGCAAAACAAACAAATCAAATGATCATAGTCCCTCGATAACATTTTCAAAATATTGCCAAAACAAATGATCAAGTCCCTTAAAGAAAATGCCCAAAGATACTTGGCACCATTACAATTATGGCCTAAACGATGACCCGCGCCTGTCCCTTTCACATCCTAACATGAGATTGTCCACCAAATACAATGGTGGAACAAACTTATTAAAAGGGTTAAAATATAGCAATAGTCTTTGAGAAATTTAGGAGTAGATAACCTCTTAGTTACTTGAATCAAACTTGCAAAAACAAAACACTTGCCTATTTTCTAAATCACACATCACTACACTTTCAAAACAACTTTCAAAAACAAAATGAAAACCTTTTCAAAAGACATATATCTTTGTATACATCCCCACATGGATCATTACAAAGGTTGCCACCACATTGGCTTCTTTTCAAAACATTTTCAAACCCACACACACACAAGCACCATTTAAAACAATTGAAACAAAAGGCAAGTAATCTAAGCAAGTAACTAAGAGCCCATGGATAACCATGGATAGAAAGGGTGCTAATACCTTCCCTTTCTATAATCTACTCCCCGAACCCAAGAAAACATCTCAAAGGTTTTTGCTGTGCTTTTTAACCTTTCCTTAGGATAAAATAAAAAGTCGGTGGCGACTCTTGCTCAACCGAAACATTTGCGAAAACAAACGCAAAACTCAAGTCAGTTCTCCCACCGTATCACAGAACTGGAGACTCTGCTGGGGAGTACTTAAAAGTGGAGTAACCTTAGGGTTTAGATCACCTTTGTTTTCAATTGTTTGCTTTGTTTGCTTTTATATTTGTGGGCTTTGCATCGGAGTTTCATAGATCCTAACCCGGATCTGGGAAATACCCTTTTTAGGTAGCATAATCTGTGAGGGACCCATCCGGCGTAGACCGACATGGGTGAAGCAGTGGCTACGTTGGTGTGGCATCTTAGTATGTACCTATATCCCTTGTGTTGCAACGGGGAGAATATAGGTCTTCTAAGGAGTCATTAAACACCAACAACCTTAGAACCCTAAATTGACCAACTTGGCTATTAGGACAGTAGCAGTATGCTACACTCATTGAGGCTAAACTCTCGAGATGGTTCTGGCCGCGAGAAAAGATTGCGATGCTGGAGTTATGACCGATTGAGGGTAGCCAATGATTTGAGATCCTCTAGAACCCGGTTACTTTTGATAGGACAGGTTTTCAACCCACAAAACCAAAAGAGGGTAATACCTGAAATTCATGCTGGCCTGAAACCTAAGGGTGTCTTGTGTGACTTGTGTGCCTTATCATGTTTGCCTGTGTGAATACTTGTGGTGTGCTTCATCATAGCATCATGCCATCATACCATTGCATGCATCCTGTATAAAGGACTAACCTATTTCAAAGACAAAAAAAAAGTTTCATCTTTGCTCTGTTTTGTAGGACATCATGATGCCCGTACGTAGGAATACCATCCAGCTCAACTTTGTTCAATCACCAGTTTTACTCAAGGATTTGGTTGGAAGGATTCCAAACACTTCTTCCTTCATCAACAGACATGGTTCTCTCCTTGGCTTGATCACTGCAAAATGGGACCAACAACTGATAAGTGTTCTGACCCAGTTTTATGACCCCCTGTATCATTGTTTCACCTTTCAAGACTTCCAGCTGGTTCCTACCCTGGAAGAATTCTCTTATTTGCTTGGGATCCCTGTCTTGGAACAAACTCCATTCACTGGTTTGGAAAAGACTCCTAGGCCTGAAGATATTGCTGCAATTCTCCCCTTGACCAAAGAAGAGGTATTAGCTAACTGGGAAACTAGAAATGGAGTTAAGGGATTTTTGGTCAAATTTCTGGTTGGCAAGGCTAATGATTTCTGGAATGACTTGGACTTCAAGGCGTACGAGGATATTCTGGCTCTTTTGATCTATGGTCTGGTATTGTTTCCCAATCCTGACACCTTTATCAGTACCCATGTCATAAGGATCTTCATGTCTCGGAATCCTGTACCCACTCTTTTGGGTGATATTCTACAACAACTCTATACTCGTACTGCTCGAAAACGGGGAACTCCGCGGTGTTGTGCTCCTTTGCTAGTAAGGTGGTTTATTTCGCACCTTCCTAAGTTCGTGCTGAAGAATGAAGAAGGAAAAGGTTGGGCTCGGAGGTTAATGTCTCTCACTGATAATGACATCACCTGGACTCTCAGAGGTTTGGATGAGGTAGCTGTTGTTGACCGTTGCGGAGAATACCCTAATGTTCCGTTGATTGGTATCCAAGGAGGAATCTCTTACAATCCATGCTTAGCTCTCCGTCAGTTTGGAAGAGCCAGAGGAGATGGGCCTCATGAAATGCTGGTTCCTCACTTACATTTTAAGTTTCAGGCAGACAGTGACAAACTACGCCATGGATTCATTAGAGCTTGGGACAGAATTCACAAAGCTGACCCACATGAGTTGGGGCCAAAGATTTCTCTACCAATGGAACCCTATTGCAAGTGGGTCCGCATCCGTGCTCAGAGATTGGGTATGCCATACGAAGTTGTTAGACCTCTCATTCTTGAATCTCCTGATGAAGATGGGGTTCCTCCAACTGTCCTCCCTCCTCGGATACCTACTGATTTTGACACAATGAAGAGATCTTGGGCGCAGCTAAAGGAAGAACGAGATTTTTATCGGGAGAAGTTCAACGAGCAGGAACGGAAGATCCAGAGGCTGACTAAGCAATTGGAAGAAGAGAGAGTCCTGAACAACTACATCAACACTGAGAAAAGGAGGCCATGGGAGCATTGATGGGCTTTGGATATTTCCTTTTATAGTTTTCCAGTATTTTTCATTCCTGTAATGCCTAAGGGCAAATTGTTGAACAATTGAAAATTTTAATCTAATGAAGTGTGTTTCCCTTTTTTGTCTACAAAGTTGAATCTTGTTTGTCTTTGAAAACATAAAACATACGCATTCCATTGCACCATATGCATAGCAGGTACCCTATTTCACAGGTTGCTTAATCTCCTTCACTGTTTATTTTGAACAATCATCATGAATCCAGACTCATCCAGTGAGCAAGCAATCAAGGCCCTTCAGGCCCAAAGTGCACAGTTTCAAGAGATGGTCCTAAGCCTAGCCCAAGGTCAGCAAGAGTTGAAGACTCTACTCCTGAAGAAGAAGAAGAAAAAGAGGACTGCGTTGTTCAACGCCGGATGCAGATTTGGGAACACACTCCACAATGAAGCTGAACCAACTACTTCTTCTGCTGAGAAAAACAGTCCCCAAGGGGGAGGAGCTCCTAGTCCCGCAGTCTCCGACAACGAGACGAACTATAATGACGAACAATACCCACCTGCTGCTGACAAATACAAGCAATTGGAGGACCGCTTGAGCGCCATGGAAATTCAGAATGTGCCGGGACTGGATTTCGGAGATCTGGGGTTATCCTCTGGGGTAGTAATTCCACACAAGTTTAAGGCGCCTGCCTTCGCCAAGTATGATGGGGTCTCCTGCCCAAAGCTGCATCTAAGGTCGTACGTAAGGAAGATCCAACCTTACACGGCGGATAAGAACCTTTGGATTCACTTCTTCCAAGATAGCCTCTCGGGGTCACAGCTTGAATGGTTCTACCAATTAGATGGAACTAGCATCCGACACTGGGAAGATTTGGCAACCTCATTCTACAGACAATATCAATACAATTCTGATCTCGCTCCTACGCGTACCCAACTTCAGGGTATGTCTCTAGGAACGGGTGAAGGGTTCAAAGAATATGCACAAAAATGGAGAGATTTGGCTGGCAGGGTGCAGCCTCCATTAACTGATCGTGAGCTGGTTGATATGTTCCTAGGGACTTTGTCTGGCCCATTTTTCAATCATTTGGTTAGTAACTCCTCCGCTGGGTTTACGGATTTGATTCTAACGGGAGAAAGAATTGAAGCTGGCATCAGGTCAGGCAAGATACAAAAGGCTGCCTCCACAAGTACTGAGAAGAGGCCGTTTAAGAAAGAAGCAAGCGCCGTCTATGGTCCTAGAAGACAAGTCAAGCCCGAAAGTCGCCAAGCCGTCAATGCTTTGGTCATTTCAAAACCTGTTGCTGCTCCTCAGCAGTACAATCAACAAAGAAGTGAAAGGCCCAAGAGGCAGTATACTCGGCTGAGTATGACCCTATCTCAAATTTTACCCCAACTATTATCAACCAACTTGGTGACCCTCAAAGAAGCTCCTAAGGTCGTCAACACTGCGTCTCCTAAGTATAACCCAAATTCCCGGTGTGCTTATCATTCTGATAGTCCCGGGCACACTACTGATGATTGCTGGGCCTTGAGAAACAAAGTGCAAGATCTTATCGACGCGAAGGAAGTTCAGTTTGAAGCGCCTGAGAGACCGAATGTTGTAACTGCTCCTATGCCCCAGCATAGAGTAAATGCCATTGAGGAAGAGTTGTATGCTGTTTCGGTGAATGAAGTTGTTACCCCTCTTTTGACTGTTAAGAGGAACTTACTACTAGCCGGTTTATTTCCGGGTTGTAGCAAGGGCTGCCTCCTGTGTGCTGTTATCCCTTCCGGTTGTCCACTGCTGAAATCAGGCATCCAAGGCCTGATGGATAGCAAGGAGATTCTATTCAAGAAAACTGTTGTTCCGTCTGTTTCCATTGAAGAAATATCTGTTGTCACAATTTACAATCCTGCCAAAGCTCCTGTGAAGAAACCAGTCCAAATTATGTCTGTTGCACCCATCACTATTACTGTCCCGGGGCCTCTCCCGTATGAGTCTGATAAAGCTGTTCCATGGCATTATGGAGCCGACGTGTATGTGCTTGGGGTAAAGCAAGAGTTCAACACCAATACCAGTATCAGTAGCATCACTGGTCCCGCAAAGATTACCCGCAGTGGCAGGCTCTTCTCGCCTGACATTGCACCGCCTGTTATCCGAAAACCTCTCACCATCACACCCGCAAGTGTGCATGTTCCAATTCAAGTTCCTGTGTCTACTACTGCCGCCGAGTCCTCTGATGCTCGAGGCAAAGAAGTCGCTACCGATTTGCCTGCCAGGACGGAGGCGCCAAAAAAGAAGACTGCTGTGGAAGCCTCCCAACAAGAAATGGAGGAAATCCTTAAAATTATCAAAAAGAGTGACTTTAATGTTGTTGAACAGTTGGGGCATACTCCCTCCAAAATCTCTATGCTATCATTGCTGCTATGCTCAGAGGCCCATGTAAAAGCCCTGATTTAATTTATGAAAACGGCCCATGTGCCGCAAGAGACCTCCGCGGATCAATTCACCGACTGTGTGGCTAATTTGACAGCTGACAATGGCTTAGGGTTCTCGGATGCTGACCTTACCGCCAAAGGGAAAAATCACAATGATGCCCTGCATGTTTCCATAGAATGCAGGGGCACTACTCTCGCACACGTGTTAGTGGATACCGGCTCTTCCCTGAATGTTTTGCCCAAAAAAGCATTGGATCGCTTGGATTGTGAGGGCCTAGAGTTGAAACCTAGTAACATTATTGTTAGAGCCTTCGACGGTTCTAAGAGGATGGTGCACGGTGAGGTAGACATCCCTATTCGTGTTGGTTCCCAAGTTTTCAACTCAACGTTCTATGTAATGGATATTCGTCCATCTTACTCCTGCTTGTTGGGTCGACCTTGGATTCACAAAGCTGGGGCAGTAACATCCACTCTACACCAAAAGCTCAAATACCCTGTCAAAGGGAAGATTGTTACCGTGCAGGGTGAGGAGGAGTACATGGTTAGTCACTTGAATTCATTCCGGTATATCGAGATGGACGGGGAGTTTATTGAAACCCCCTTTCAGCATTTTGAGGAAGTACCTCCAGTGTTGGCATCAGCTGAGGCAGTGGTTGAAGAAGATTTTCCGTTGAAGATGGCGTCCTTGAAGGATGCCCGGGCTGTAATCGAGAAAGGCAATTGTGCAAATTGGGGTCAGCTTCCTGACTTCACTCAAAAGAACGACAAGTTTGGGCTGGGCTTTACTGCAGAGGCTCAGAGGGCTGTGCGCAAGGAAAAGATCAGAAAGGCTCCGGTGTTCATCTCCAACCCAAGGGTGAATGCTATTGAGGAGGATGTAGAGGAAGCAGAGTTTGACAGTTGGATCTACCCGACTACCAGCAACGGACCAAGCAACTGGACGGCAAAGGATTTTACACCTATCACATTTGTCACGTAGTAATTAATTCCTTTTGATTTCCAATTTGTAACAAACAATATGTTAAAACTTTGTTGGCTCGGTGTCCTACCCGGGGCATCGTAGCTCCATTTGTGAGGGCTTTTTTGTATGACATTTCCATATATCATCAATCAAAACATTGGACGTTTGTTGCATTTCAAATCTTGTGCTCTTTTTCTTTCTGTGTTATATATATTGCAAAACAGCTATATTTACACACACTCACTTATACAGGTTTCAATCCACTCTGGATCTCACTGGTAACAGCTCTGCTACCGCCAGTTATGACTTCGAAAATCCGATCAACTTGGCCGAAGACGAAGGTGAAGATGATTGCGAAGTGCCTGGTGAACTCGCAAGACTACTACTCCAGGAAGAGAGGGCTATTCAACCACATGAAGAGCCGGTAGAAACGATTAACCTGGGTACTGAGACAGATAGGAAAGAGGTCAAGATTGGGGCTAATCTAGAGCTCAGCGTGAAGCAACGATTGATCCAGATGCTACGTGATTACATGGAGATATTTTCTTGGTCCTATGAAGACATGCCTGGTTTGGATGCCGACATTGTAGTTCACCACCTGCCAACCAAGGAAGATTGCCCTCCGGTAAAGCAAAAGGTCCGACGTATGCGCCCAGAGATGTCTGAAAAGATCAAGGCTGAGGTTATGAAGCAGTTTGACGCCGGGTTTCTAGCAGTAACTTCTTATCCTCAATGGGTCGCCAACATGGTGCCAGTACCGAAGAAGGACGGTAAAGTCAGAATGTGTGTCGACTACAGAGATTTGAACAGGGCAAGCCCCAAGGATGACTTCCCCTTACCTCACATCGACGTTCTTGTTGACAATACTGCTCAACACAAGGTTTTCTCCTTCATGGATGGTTTTTCAGGGTATAATCAGATCAAGATGGCCCCGGAAGATATGGAGAAGACTACCTTTGTGACTCAGTGGGGCACTTTCTGTTATAAGGTCATGCCATTCAAATTGAAAAATGCTGGGGCAACCTATCAACGTGCTATGGTTGCTTTATTTCATGATATGATCCATCATGAGATTGAGGTATACGTTGATGACATGATTGCAAGGTCTCAAACTGAGGAGGAGCACCTTGATCATTTGAGGAAGCTGTTTGACCGACTCAAGTTATACAAGCTGAGGTTGAATCCCAACAAATGCACCTTTGGGGTAAGATCCGGAAAATTGCTAGGTTTCATTGTAAGTGATAAAGGTATTCAGGTGGACCCTGCCAAGGTAAAAGCCATACAAGAGATGCCGACTCCAAAGACAGAGAAGGAAGTCAGAGGTTTCCTGGGATGACTGAATTACATTGCCTGATTCATCTCACATCTGACTGCTACTTGTGAGCCAATCTTCAAATTACTGAAGAAAGATCAAGTAGTACGCTGGAACGATGAATGTCAGGCCGCCTTTGAAAGGATAAAAGAATATCTCCAAGAGCCACCCATTCTTATGCCACCAGTGGAAGGAAGGCCTCTAATATTATACTTGACAGTACTTGACAATTCAATGGGGTGTGTGCTGGGGCAGCATGACGAGTCTGGCCGAAAAGAGCACGCTATTTATTACTTGAGCAAAAAGTTTACCGACTGTGAGTCTCGTTACTCACTGCTTGAGAAAACTTGCTGCGCTCTAGTATGGGCTGCTCGCCGGCTGAGACAGTATATGCTGACTCACACTACTCTACTGATTTCAAAGATGGATCCCATCAAGTACGTATTTGAAAAGCCTGCTCTGTCTGGAAGAATAGCGAGATGGCAAATGATCTTGACAGAATATGATATCCAGTATACAACTCAGAAAGCAATCAAAGGAAGTGTACTGGCAGATCATTTGGCACACCAACCTGTGGACGATTACCAATCATTGAACTTTGATTTTCCGGACGAAGACATCATGGTGGTAACTGACTGTGAAGTACCTGGACCGGATGAAGGACCTGAGGAAGGATCCCGATGGTCTATGCATTTTGACGGAGCCTCCAATGCTTTGGGTAACGGCGTCGGCGCTGTAATCATATCTCCCAAAGGAACTCATACTCCACTCACCGCCCGATTATGTTTCAACTGCACCAATAACATGGCAGAATATGAGGCATGTATCATGGGTTTACAAGCTGCAATTGACTTAAGGATCAAGTTTCTGAGTGTCTTCGGAGATTCCGCTCTCGTGATCAATCAGATCAAAGGCGAGTGGGATACGAAACACCCAAATCTTATTCCTTACAAGGAGTATGTGTCAACCTTGCTTCCCCACTTTGAAGAAATAACTTTTGAGCACTTCCCAAGAGAGGAGAATCAGCTAGCGGACGCACTAGCTACGATGTCTTCAATGTTCAAAGTTAAATGGGACAATGAGGCTCCCCGAATCATTATCTGGAAGTTGGATGAACCGGCATACTGCTGCGAGCTTGAGGCTGAAAAGGTGACTGAAAAACCCTGGTATCATGAGGTGAAGAGGTATTTGGAAGCTCAGGAATACCCTGAAGGCGCATCTGTCAATGACAAGAAATTTATGAGAAGGTTTGCGGCAAAATTCTTCCTCAGCAACGGCATTCTCTACAAACGGAATCATGATTCAACTCTACTACGTTGTGTGGATAAGGCTGAAGCAGAGAAGATCATGATAGAACTGCATGAAGGTACATTTGGAACACATTCCAGTGGACACACCATGGCTAAGAAAATCCTTCGGGCAGGATATTTCTGGTCCACAATGGAAGCTGATTGTTACCAACACTCTCGAACTTGTCACAAATGCCAGATCTATGCTGACAAGGTGCATATTCCTCCGGTTCCTCTGAACGTCCTGACGGCACCTTGGCCTTTTGCAATGTGGGGCATTGATATGATCGGTGAGATCCGACCAACGGCATCAAATGGGCATCGCTTCATCTTGGTGGCGATCGATTATTTCACAAAGTGGGTTGAGGCAGCTTCCTACGCCACAGTAACCAAGAGCGTCGTGGCACGTTTCATCCGGCATAATCTGATCTGTCGGTACGGCGTCCCGGAAAGAATCATTACGGACAATGGTACCAATCTCAATAACACGATGATCGCTGAACTCTGTGAACAATTCAAGATACAGCACCACAATTCTTCCCCCTACCGGCCGAAGATGACTGGGGCTGTAGAGGCAGCTAATAAAAATATCAAGAAAATTGTGCAGAAGATGACAGTGACCTATAAAGATTGGCACGAGATGTTACCGTTCGCTCTTCATGGGTACCGTACCTCAGCAAGGACGTCAACCGGGGAAACTCCTTTCTCCTTGGTCTACGGCATGGAGGCAGTCTTGCCAATTGAAGTCCAGATACCCTCTCTCTGGATTATGAAGGATGCAGACTTGAGTGAAGATGACTGGATCCAGACTCGACTTGATCAATTAAATCTGATTGACGAAAAGAGACTCACCGCTATCTGTCATGGTCAGACGTATCAAAAACGGATGATCAGGGCATTTAACAAGAAAGTCAGACCACAAGAGTATCAAGTTGGGGACCTGGTAATCAAACGCATCATCCTTCCTCAAAGTGATCCCCGGGGCAAGTGGACCCTTACATACGAAGGACCATTTATGGTTAAACATGTGTTCTCAGGGGGAGCCATGATCCTAACCACCATGGATGGTAACGACCTTCCTCACCCCGCCAATGCAGACATAGTGAAAAAATACTACGCATAAATAAAAGACCCGCTAGGTTGACATACCTAGGCAAAAATAAGGGATGAAATGAATAAAAATCTGTACACCCGGCAAGTCGAAAACCTGAAAAGGCGGCTTGGGCAAAAATCGGTATCCCGGTGGACTGAAAACCCGAAAGGGCGGTCCAGGCAAAAGTTAGGGATAAAGCGTAACACTATGTCTCATTGGATCACTTCGCATTCGGAATTCGGCATCAACTATCTGGCTCAGACTTCGGCATCGACCAATCAGCTTCATCTTCAACTAGGCAGCAAAGCGATGAGACGCTTGGAGACATAAAGGCGATAGCAGAGTTGGAACCCAGTGGGATTGTTCACATAGCTGTTTTGTTTTCTTTTCAAAATTGTAAACTCTATGTTATTTGGCGGCGTCCTCTTACTAGGATGTCAGCCTCTTGTACAAAACTGCCTATTCACAGGCAAAGTTCAAATCAATACAAATTCACTTGTCCATAAAAATTGCCATTGTTTTTCCTTTTTCTGTTTTGTTTTGCGAAGAACGTCCAATGTTCATTTTTGATATATGCATTTGACATTAAATTGCTGATTCATAAATATTTGCATATAAAACAAAAGATTAATTACAGGTGACATCAGAAACAGGGGCAATGTAAGTTTGTTTGATGCGGTCTGGTTGCTTTGTCCGCCAAGGTATCCAGGTAGATTCGACTGAAGAATGTGACCAAATCATCTCAACTCCCCACAGAGTAAGACAAAATTCAGCAATACTTTCCCCAAGCAGAGTAGATTCCCCGTCAATCCTGAAAAGGCACAAAATTCCCCGGCAGGTCATAAAGCTCATCCCCGGTAGGTTTTGGAAGCTTGTTCCCTGCAGGGTACGTACGTCTCTCCCGAGCTTTATTCAGAGTTATTCCTCACAAGGGCTTATAACTGGGTTATCCTCAACTATTTGCCACGGAAGATCGCCCTCGGCAAAGTTCCTTCAATCCCCGGCAAGAGTCTATCTTTGGTATTCCCCAACGGAGTTTTATCTTTGGTGTTCCCCAGCGGAGTTTATCATCATTATCCCCAGCGGAACCCATCATTAAAGTCCTCAGCAGGCCTCTTGTCAAAACTTCAGCAAAGTATCTCTTCCACCGAGCAATTCTCCGGTCAATCGTCAAGGATTTATTTTCCTAAGACGAAAATACATTCATAAACATTTCACATTTTTCATACATCTTGCTTACATACATGATAAGTGCATACAACACTATCTCATGTTGAACAGCATGACATCATGCATATCAAACATCATGTTTTTGCCTTTTCAAGGAAAAAGACAATCCCAAAGACAACTACCTTCAACTGTCACAATTCCAGATTCGATACCTGTATCTAGCCAGGGCACGTCTGAGAGTGATCAGTTTCCAGACTCGACTCCTGTATCTAGCCAGGGCACGTCTGAGAAGTTCGAAGATTCGATTCCTGTATCCAGCCAGGGCATATCTAGCAACTATTTCAATTCCAGATTCGACTCCTGTATCCAGCCAGGGCATATCTGTTGACCACATTTCCAGACTCGATTCCTGTATCTAGCCAGGGCACGTCTGAAGAGTTCGAAGATTCGATTCCTGTATCCAGCCAGGGCATATCTAGCAACTATTTCAATTCCAGATTCGACTCCTGTATCCAGCCAGGGCATATCTGTTGACCACATTTCCAGACTCGATTCCTGTATCTAGCCAGGGCACGTCTGAAGAGTTCGAAGATTCGATTCCTGTATCCAGCCAGGGCATATCCATTGACGACTATTTCCAGATTTGACTCCTGTATCCAGCCAGGGCACATCTGTGAACAACCGATTGTAGATTCGACACCTGTATCCAGCCAGGGCATGTCTGCATAAAGAGAATGAAGATCAAACACCTGTAACAAGCCAGGAAAACATTCGTCTTTCTCAAATACACAAGTTCTCGCTAAGGAATCTCTTATGCGATCAACACTTCCAAATGGCATCTATAAGCCCATTCCCGACAAGGTTCTGTCACACCTCCAGATGGCATCTATAAGCCCATCTCCCTATCCACCATCTCTCCAAATGGCATCTGTAAGCCCATTCCCGACATCACATTGTTGAGACTCCAACATACGAGTGCAAATTTCCGGGCACTCTAGTGTCCAATCTCCTTTTACCCTCGAGTCACGAAGGGCAAACTTGCCAATCTAACTCTTCAGGTCCAAGAAGATTGAACAGGGGCAACTGTTGTACCCCAAAATTTGCCCTCCCATTTCCCCAACATTTTCTCATCACAAAAACCTTAAAGATCAAGATCCAGTTAGGGTTTCCTCTGCTCAAGACTTCTCCTTGCACTATGGACTCAAATTAGGGTTTGTTTTTGAACAAAGATGTTTTGACCTAAAATGCCTAAAATGAATTTCATGCTTCATATTGGACTCCCAAGTTTATACATACCAAGTTTCAAGTCTTGATTCCAAGTTTTGCCCAGTCAATTGGACAAATGACCTAGAAATCAACTGTATTGGGGAAAAAGTCAACTGTGGCCAATTGACAGTCAAATCTCATGAAAATTGACCCACATCAACATTATAAACTCATATGGACCATTTGATCAAGTTTGGATCACAATTCCACAAGAAATTTGATCAGATCATCAAAAGGGCAAAATGGTCATTTTTAGGGTTTTGACTGCACAAAGGCAATTTTTGACTGTTTGACCTAGCCATTGGCAAATCAAGCTCACATATGGACTCAAGGACCCCATGGAATTATCTTGGCATGCTCAACAAACTCAAAAGATCCCAAGTACACAAGATTGACAGTTGAATTTCCCAGTCAATTGATCAATTTTGACTGTATACTGAAAAGTCAAACTTTGACTTTTTGGTCAAAATCAAGAGTCAAGATTCATTTTTCATCAAAACATGCCAAATCATGAAACTTGTTCACCAAGAAACCAAGAAATGCAAATTAGGGTTTGAAATGGAATTTTTCATAACTTAGAATTTTTCTAAGTTATGGAAAACCCTAATTTTTCCCCAACTTTGCCCCACTTTTTCACCAATATTTATTTGGATTCAAACAAAAGTCAAAACATGAAAGTTGTAGCTTGTGGCATAATCTACAACTTTTATTCACAAAGTTTTTCCAAATGAGGCTTGTATCTCAAGTTACAAATTTTTGAATAAGGGCACTAAACCATTCATAACTTAGTGAAAATTTGACCTTTTTGACAAGGTTTTCTACCTAACTTCAAGTCCATTTTCCATACACTTCCACTTGGAATTTCAATTTGCATTTCAAAGATAGATTGTAGTACACATTCCAAGCTTTCCAAAATGTCCAAGAACTTCTCAAACAACCTCATGGTTAGGGAGAATCGAATTTTGCAAAATGGGCAAAAGTCACTTTGATTCATGGCCATGTACATGTTCATACACTTTGCAATTTTTCAAATCAGCATGGGCAAGCTAGTTACAGGCCTCTAATCCTTTTCTTACTCAATAATTAAATGCCAATCCATTGTGTTTTAGCTTTGTTTTGTTCATATAGTCATTACACAAGGAATTAAGCCTTAATTGGAAAAAGTGATTTATCCATTTTTGCAAAGTAGAACTTTATGTCAAGTTTGAAAATCAAGAGGTACAATGCATATCTTTGGACACAAGATTCATGGACATAACACACTGATCAAGACTAAAAGATGCAGCATAGTGTGAGGGCCTGTACAGGCTAGAATGATCAAGTGGCTTTTGTTTGCTTCAAATTCAAGTAACATGGCATAACTTGTACCAACTTGGATATCAGCTTAGACACACTTAGACAAACTTATCAAACACATTCCAAAGATCATAACCAAGCTATTGCACGACCCTAACACCTCTCATCCCTCCCAAAACTCAGAATCACCTTGAAACTGCTCAAACAGAGCAACCTCTGCAGATTGAGTTCCAACTCTCAATCCTTTCAAGCATTCTTGCCCAAACCAGTTCACATACCTTCCTTACCATCTATGCAAGCTATCCAAAAGCTAAAACACAATCTGTAACACCTCCAAGCCACTTCACCATTTTTATTTTTCTGTTTTGCAGTTGAAGTTCTCTAGCACGATTCAGGGAGTTTCAAGACAAAGTAGAACTTGGAATAGCATCCTCACACTTCAAGGAAGCTATACAAATCATCATCTTGCTCTGAAAACTCCTCCATTGCAAAGCACGATTCCAACTGAACAGGTATATTCATGAAGTTCTATCTCTCAGTATAGGCATTGTTAGCTTTAGGTTTGTGAAGGAAACATGTCACAATCATAGCCCTGAACATGCCCATATGATTAGATTTCATTTATATTATGTATGCTTAGAGAATTTTGGTTCTGAACATTGATGAAAAGCTAGGTCAGAAATTGGGGGAGAGGAAATTCTCCCTCATCTTAGAGAGTTAAGTCAAGTGCTTTATATCCCTGAATTCGTCTCTTAATGCTCTACATTTTTCATGTTATGAGTTTTGCTTGAAAGTCCAGAAATTGGAAGATAGAAAACGCGTGTTCATTGTTGTTCATACAGTCTGGAGGTTGAAGAAGGAGTTTTCTGGGCTGGGCCTGTTTGGTCATTTCTGTTTGCACCACTCTTTTGCTTTCACACCCCCTAGGCCCATTTGGCTTATTTTTATGATTTTTTGACATTTTCTTTTTTGGATTGACTTATTTATTTTTTCTCATGTTATTAAAAATATAAAAATCTTTTTTCTCACCATTTTTTAATTTATTAGGTATTTATGTGATTTTCTTTTGATTAATGCATAAATAAATGAATATATACATTTCATTAAAATATTGAGAAATATGTAAAAATACTTTTATTTTCATTTTTATTTTATTTTACCTTCTGAAAATATTTTACATAAAAAATACTTTTTTTACAAATATTAAAAATTATTATTATTTATATATATAACACATGTTTAAAATAATACATATATACATATATTTATTAATATATTTAGGGTAAATACAAAATATATACACTTTTGGTTTTTTTTTATTATTATTAATATTTAATATAAAAATACATTTTTGACAAATACTTCACTTTATTTTATTTTTGTACATTCTAAATAAATACTTGTATTAAATTAAATAATAATACACTTTATTTAATAGAATTAGGGTTTTGGCCTTAAATATGAAAAACTCCAAAAAATAATACCTTTTTATTTTCTTTTTATTTTACATAAATAATTCTTTTTTTCATACATATAAAAAGTCTTTTTTTGCATTCTTGCATATTTGTCTTATTTTATTTAATCTATGCAAATTATTTGTCTTGTAAATATTCAACATTGATGTAATAGTTTTAGGTTTAAATTCCTTGTCAAAATCCCCATTTGAACATTTGTACCCCCCTTCCCATATTTGGTTTTGTAATAGCTTAGTAAGTTTATTTTCACACTTTATCGCTTTCTAATTATACCATGTTAGAATTAGGGTTTGTATGCGAAAAACGATAAAATAGTTATGACCTAATCTCAAGACAAACAAGCATGAAAATGAACACACAAATCACACTTGCACCCCCTAGGATATTCCACTTGTTGCCTTTCAAAATTGGGCCATATTGCATGTTAGGTCTCTTTGGGCAAAACAAACAAATCAAATGATCATAGTCCCTCGATAACATTTTCAAAATATTGCCAAAACAAATGATCAAGTCCCTTAAAGAAAATGCCCAAAGATACTTGGCACCATTACAATTATGGCCTAAATGATGACCCGCGCCTGTCCCTTTCACATCCTAACATGAGATTGTCCACCAAATACAATGGTGGAACAAACTTATTAAAAGGGTTAAAACATAGCAATAGTCTTTGAGAAATTTAGTAGTAGATAACCTCTTAGTTACTTGAATCAAACTTGCAAAAACAAAACACTTGCCTATTTTCTAAATCACACATCACTACACTTTCAAAACAACTTTCAAAAACAAAATGAAAACCTTTTCAAAAGACATACATCTTTGTATACATACCCACATGGATCATTACAAAGGTTGCCACCACATTGGCTTCTTTTCAAAACATTTTCAAACCCACACACACACAAGCACCATTTAAAACAATTGAAACAAAAGGCAAGTGATCTAAGCAAGTAACTAAGAGCCCATGGATAACCATGGATAGAAAGGGTGCTAATACCTTCCCTTTCTATAATCTACTCCTCGAACCCAAGAAAACATCTCAAAGGTTTTTGCTGTGCTTTTTAACCTTTCCTTAGGATAAAATAAAAAGTCGGTGGCGACTCTTGCTCAACCGAAACATTTGCGAAAACAAACGCAAAACTCAAGTCAGTTCTCCCACCGTATCACAGCTACCTACTCACTAATAGTAGGATAACACTGTCTAAAGGAAAGGAGGAAAATAACACCTTTTTCGAGTAGGTAGATAATTGTTAGGTACTTTCTCAAAAATAATCTTTTTCACACTACACTTTCAAAACATTTTTCAAAAATGCTTTATCAACACTCTTATGGACTGATACAAGAGTTAGCATAAAACAAACGAACTTTTCAAAACACACAACACGAAAGCAATTTTCAAAATGAGCAAGTACCTAAGAGCCTGTAGAAAACTATGGATGTAAAGGGTGCTAACACCTTCCCTTTCCATAATCTACCCCCTTACTCAGAAAATCTCAAAAAAGGTCTTTTTTTGTTCTTTTCATCCTTTCCTTTATTGGATAAAAGAAAGTCAGTGGCGGCTCTTGCTTACCGCACATTTGCGAATACAAAGCGCAAAACCAATATTAATAGTCAGTTCTCCCATCGTATCACAGAACTAGCGACTCTGCTGGGGACTTTATAAAGTGGGGTTACCTTAGAGTTTTAGTTCATCATTTTAAATGCTTTATTGTGTGTTTGCTTGCTTTATCTTTGAGGGTTTGTTGGGGTATTCTTGTAAAGATCGTACACCCGAATCTGGGGCATCTTATTAGGTAAGTAGCAATAAATCATGGAGGTTGTACGACGTAGACGGATACGGAAGAAGTGGTGGCTACGTTAGCGCGATACTCTAGATTATACTAAAGTTCCTTGAGTAAGTCAAGGATAACATTAGGCTTCCTCATAGTGTCACTAAGCGCTAACTGACCTTTAGAACCTTTAATTGACTCATCCTAGCCATTAGGAAGTAGTGAGATAATCGACTTTGGTTCCGACCGAAGATTGGTTGATACTCGATACTACACTCATTAAGACTAGACTTTCAGGATTTTTTGGCCGCAATACTTCGGTGCGTGAGCTGAAACAATTCTTGATGGAAAGGTCAATGATATTGAGGCTCCTTAGAACCCGATTACTATTAATAGGACAGGTTGATCCAACTGAACATTCAAGAGGGTACTTACCTTAAAACCTCATGCAAGCCTTTAAACCTAATGTCTATTGTGTGATTTGCTTGTGTTTATCTGTGATTTAAGCATAATCATGACATCATAAACATAATGACATTCATATATACTAACCATTTCAAGGACCTGTTGGATTTACCTCTTTGTTGTTTTATAGGATATGAATTCATGTCACAGAAAAACCATTCGGATTAATTTCACAGAAATCCCTCCCAAGCTCAAGGAATTGGTCTTGAAAGTTCCCGAGGACTCATCATTCAACAAAAGACATGGTCACTTGCTCATCTTTGTTACCACCAGATTTGACGAAGTTTTGATGAGTGTTCTATTCCAATTCTTTGATCCTGAGCACCATTGCTTCACATTTCCCGATTATCAACTGGTACCTACTGTTGTACCCTAAAATTTTCCCTCTCATTTTACTCAATACATGCCCATTGAGGTCCTCAACTTGCTCAAGGATGCCCAAGAGTTGACCAGACAAACTCTCTCCTAAGGCAATGTATCTCAAACTAGGGTTTTCATTTTTATCAATATGTGTGAACTCCAAAGGCCTCAAATGCTTTCCATGGTCCTAATAGGTTCTCAAGATCATCCATGTCAAGTTTCATGCCTTGCAGAAGAAGTTTGCTCAGTCAACTGCTCAGATGCCTGGAAATCAACTATACTAGGTCAAAAGTCAATTGTGGCCCACATACAGTCAAACTTCAAGATTTTTGGTCAACATCAACATTTGAAGTGATATCCATCATTTGATTAAGGTTTGATCATGATTCCTCAAGGAATGCCCCAAATTCATCAAAACCCAAAAGTTGCTAAATTAGGATTTCTTAGGAAAAGTCAACCAAATTTTGACCAAGCATAACTTCCTCATACTTTATCAGAAATTTTCCATACAAGGCTCATTTTGAAGAGGATGTAATTCCCTACAATTCATCTTCATCCCTCAAGTTCAAAATATGCACTCATCAAAAGATATGAATTTCCACATTATAGGTCCTTTTGAAAAGTCAACAAAAACAGTTTTTGGGTCAAAGCTTCTTACATGAACATGGAAGACCCAAAAACACCTCTCTAGGGCTAAAATTGGAAGACATATGTGTTGCACCCCAAAATTTGCCCTCTCAATTCTCAAGGCGTCTCTCACAATGATTCTCAAAATTCAAGCTTGCAAAGTACATTAGGATCTTCCAGCACCAGAATTAAGAGGAAACTGTCAAAAAGGGAGAAAACAGACAAAAATAACATTTTTGACAAATTTGGAGGAAAATAGGTCTCCTTCGATTCATCCTCCTTCGACTGGACTTTGCACCTCCTTCGATTGCTCAAAATTTGCTTCTAGCGTTCCTCTTTCGTTTGGGAAATGTGACTTCAAATAGGTCTCCTTCGATTCAGAAGGAAATGATCTTCGTACAAGTCTCATTTGAGTTTTTGGTTCCCTTTGAAACAGTGTCCTTCGACTCAGGAATGTCCTTCGACTCAGGAATATCCTTCGAATCAGGAAGTAAAGGCCTCCTTTTGGTTTTCTTCAATTCAAAAGTCAATAATATTCTGGAAGCTTCCTTCGATTCAGAAGTTAATAACCTTCTGAAAAGGGCCATTCGAAGAACACACAGTTGGCTCATTCGAAAGGTGTAGAAAGATGGAGGATTCGACTCAAAAGATCAAGTTGAACATTTAGACCCATAGGCTAGGCCACGTGTTTTTCCCTTTTTAGGCCTTTACCCATTTTTTGTCCAAGACCACTTGCACTTAATAGTATAATACTACCTTTTAGAAGTTTGTCTTGAGCCTTGCGCCTATTTTCCTTCATAAGGAAGCAACCCATCTGAACCATTCATCTTGCTTTTATGGCACAAGTGGACATTTACTTTCCAGATGAGCCTTATTTTATTGTTTTTTCTCCCCAAGCTTCCCAAAAGCCTTTCTCTATAAATAGAGAGTTCATTTGCACAAAGGAAAAAAGAAAAAGAGAGGGAGGAGAGGATCTTTGGACCAGAGGAACGAATCCCCCAAATTTTCTCAAACACTTCAACACTTGTGAAATCACAAAAAAACAGAATCATCGTTACCTCTTTCATTTCTGAAGAACGACACATTCCAGTTTCCTTCGACCCAAGGAGCATCCCACTTGTTCTTTCCTTTGAATCCAGCAAAGAAGGATATTTCACTTGTTTTGCTCTGTTGAATCCAGTGTCGAAGGCCTACTCTGGGTCTTTTCCTTCGAATCCAGAGACATTCAAAGCAACTGCCTCAAAGTCCAAAACACGCTCCAACCTCCAGCAAGGTAAGTCATTTTTAACCTTTGTCCCTTCGTTTCCAGCATAGCATGTAAATAAGTTTTCTTTTTCATTTAAAACATCTACATACTATTTTCTTCTTCTTTTTGTTTTGTTTTCACTCTCTTAATATGTGTCATGGTTAACAATATTCTTGGCTTTTGCTCTTGGTACATTTAAATATGCTTTAAAGAATTAATCTAGTCTTAAGGTGATGTTGGCATGGCCTTGGGCCATATTTCTATTCAAACTCAAATGAAAGAAACAGGAGACAGGAAAGTTAGAAACGAAGCCTCTGGTTTCCATACTAACCTTCAGGCCAAATGAAAGAGGCAGTCGAAAGGTACAACATGCTGGCCTCCAGGCCCCAATCGAAAGCCAAAATATGCTGGCTTCTAGGCCCCAGTCGAAACTCATTCTTTCACCCCTTTTCAGGTAAGGTCGAAGAAGGCCAAAAATGGCAGAATCGAAGGGTTGTTACCCTGGGTCAAAGAGCTCATTTTCCTTTCTTTTATTTTGTATTTGCCTTTACATTTTCTTGCCTTTCAATATGGTTGTAATAGTGTAGGATATTTATTTTCTTCATTTTTTATTGCTTTGTACAAATGCTAGTAATTAGATGTGTATGGCAAGATAAAACCAACAAATAGACAACCCTAATCAAAGACAAAATGCATGCAATTAAACACACTTGCACACCTGCACCCTTAGGGTAATTCCACTCGTTGCTTTACAAAAATGGCCATGTTATGCATGTGGGATGTCTTAGCATAAACAAATCAAAAAAGATCATAGTCCCTCGATGATGCTATCAAAAGTTGCCTTTCAAAAATGATCTTAGTCCCTACAGAAAAGTGCTAAGTCATTTCACAACATTGATATCATGGTCATATGATGACCCAACGCTCGTCCCTTCACATCCAACGATGGGGCTTCTTATCAAATCAATGGTAAGATAACAACATCTAAAGGAGGAGGAAAAACACATCTAAAACCTTTTGAGTAGGTAGATTACTTTTAGTTACTTGCTTAATTCCAAAACAAGCATCCTTGCTATTTTCAAAACAATCACATACACTTTCAAAACACTTTCCAAACATGAATTATTTTCAAAAGCTCAACACTTTTCATACATTCTTATGAACGAGAATCATTGCAAAGTTTGCCTAAACGATGGCACCTTTTCAAAATACTTTCAAAACCACACAAAAGCACAATTTTCAAACAAAAGCAAGTGATCTAACAAGTAACTAAGAGCCCATGGAAAACCATGGATGGAAAGTGTGCTAATACCTTCCCTTTTCATAATCTACCCCTCAAACTCATGAAAACATCTCAAAAGGTCTTTCCTGTGCTTTTTCACCTTTCCTTATTGGATAGAAGAAAAGTCGATGGCAATTCTTGCTAAACCGCGACATTTGCGAACACAATTGCAAAACCCTCAAGTCAGTTCTCCCACCGTATCACAATATGCCTTATCAAAGTTGACCATTTTTGCAAAATTGCCAAAAGTCAAATGTGCTCAAAAATGCACTTTTTGTTAAACAGGCCTAACTTTTTATGCTTGCACCTCATTCATAACATGGTCCACGACCCAAATATTCACCCACACATTATTTGCTTCGTTTTCAATTTTATTAATTAAAAATTGAATTAAATCAAATAAATGATAAATAATAACAAAGTTTTGTTTTGATCTGATTTTTGGATAGGATCACAAGCCAATTATGTTGAAATATCAGAATCAAATCGAATCAAGGTGGATTGGTACAAGAATGACATGATTAGGCCTAATTTGGAAACAAATCATACAAGGAAGGAATGAGATCAAATCTTAAATTTTTTTAAAGATACATGTAGTTTTTATAACCCTAATTCATTCAGGGTTATATATTGAGCAAGGCCAGGCACGAAAACAGAGGTTGGCATTAGAGAAAACACAAGAACAAATTCCAAAATTTCCAAAGAAAAGTGTAGGTCGGATTTTTATTTGCAGTCCGATTCAAGAAATTCCAAATCCATTAATCTGTTCCTGGACGTACTCTGAAGTGATTCCAATCATTCTCAAGCCACAAAACGTCCCAAACTGTAAGATACAGATCACGGTTTGCACCCTTGTAACTCAAATTCGTTTTCAGGGTTTTACGCATTTTACATTCGATTTGCTTGCATAAACGTATTCATAATCATGTTTGTGACCTTTTGGATAGCCTGGATTTGATTTCTAGTGCAGGAACAAGCTTACGCCATTATTAGGGTTTGGAAGCTTCAAATTAGGGATTCCTCGTAGAGGCAAAATTAGGACTGATTAATGATACCAATGAACTCATGACAAGATTCTTAGTGGATCTATGTTCTTAGTTCTGATTAATATTGCTTGATTTGCGTTTTGAGATACTGCAGGTCTATAGCAACGCACAAAAACCGTCACTAAAGCCTATAGTGATGGAAATTGCTGTGGGTAAAGGGTCGTTGTCTAAAACGATGGAACAGGGAGGAGGATGAAGGCGTGTCAAGATCTGACTGGCCATTTTGAATTTCGTGCGCGTTTGTGACTTAGTTACCTTGATTTATATATTATATATTATTGTTATTATGTTAACAAACAAAACATGTGGCCTAGTTGGTGAAGCATGCATTGCAATGAGTGGGAGGACCTGGGTTCGATCCCAGGTCCCAGCAATTTTCTTTGTTTTAATTCTTCTTTGTAGATCCTATACACCACTTGTCTAAGCGTCCACCATGCACCACACATATCCAACCAGCGGATTCATGATCAACCAGATCCAACGCCTATCACTGAGGGATCATGGTGTACTCTCAAGTCAACACCACATGGGATCAAGCGTTGACTGGGCTGACTAGCTTCATGGTCCTGGATATTTTCAATAATACACCCCCCTTTCATTCAGCAAACAAGCCCATTCTATCTTTTTTTTATTTTATTTCTTTTTAATTATTTCCTAATTACTTTTTCTTTTTTAAATAACATCAAAATTATTTCTTTTTAATCAAAAATCACAAAAACATCAAAAAATCACTTTTCCATAAAATATTTTATTTCTTTGAATTAACTAATCAAATTAAATTAAGGCAATTAAATCTTATTTTTCATGATTAAAAATAATTAGAATTAGGGTTTACATTGGTACATAACCTAATTAATTTTTCTTTAAAAATAACTTAAAATTTTTTCTCAATTAGATTTCTTAGGTTTTCTAATCGTACTTGCATTTAATTTGCCGCACGTTTTTAATTACTTTTTATTATTATTGTAATTGCTCTGAAGTTGTAATAACTTTAATTAGGTTTTAATTCCGCCTTTTATTTTACAGTAAAAAATAATTCTGTATCTGCGAAAGCCATGTAATAGCTAGAACTTTAAACTTTCCGCATTTTAATTTCCGCAATTATAAACTGTTAGATGTATGATAATAGGATTGTATGGAAAGAATACTTGAAAATTAAAACGGTAGAAAACCCTAAATGTGCAAAGATAAATTAACTGAAAAATTACACTTGCACATGCTCACTCCTAGGGTTTACTCCACTTCGGTTGCCTTCGGTTAAACGGTCATGAAGTATAGGGTTTGTTAGCGGTCGTCCTCTAGCCCCGAAAGATCTAAAAAATGACCCATTCGGATGTTGCCTCGGAAAAAGATCTTTAAGGCTTTAGGATGATTACTAACACTTTCTAACATTGCTTTTGTGACCGTACATGTCCCTTCGAATGTCCCTAAAAACTCCAACGACGGTGTTACCTATTTCTCAATAATGGAATAACATTGTCTAAAAAAGGAAAACAAATAGTCTTTTTCGAGTAGGTAGATTAGTTCTTAAGTACTTGCTCAAACAAACAACCTTTTTCAGACCAAACACTTTTCAAACAAAGTTTTCAAAAACAACTTCGTAACACTCTTGAGGATAGAAACAAGGGTTAAAAAAAAGTAAACGAAACTTTTCAAAACAAGCACACGCACAAGCAATTTTAAAATGAGCAAGTACCTAAGAGCCCGTAGAAAACTACAGATAAAAAGGGTGCTAACACCTTCCCTTTCTATAATCTACCACCCGTACTCAGAAATATTCTCGAAAAAGGTTTTTTCTGTTATTTTTCATTTTCCTTAGTTGGATGAAATAAAAGTCGGTGGCGACTCTTGCTTACCGCACATTTATGAATACAAAATGCAAACCAGTATTAACAGTCGGTTCTGCCACTGTATCAAAGAACTTGCGACTCTGCTGGGGAATTAAAAAATAAAGTGGGGTTTACCTTAGGATCTAGGTCATTTTAAAATTGCTTTCTTATTTGTTTGCTTTATTCTTAAAGGGTTTTGCTTGGGTTATTATAGATCCTACACCCGGATCTGGGGGCACTTTTTAGGTAAACAATAAAAGATCGTGGAGACTGTACGGCGTAAAACGATATGGTTTAAGCGATGGCTGTGTTGGTGTGGCACTTTAGTTGGTACCGATATCCTTCATGGGGAAACGAGGAGAGTACGGGGCCGCCGCATGGTGTCATGAAGAACTAATGGACCTTAGAATCTTAGTTGAACAAACTTGGCCATTAGAAAGTAGTGAGATAGCCGACCTCGGTATAAAGCTGAGGATTGGTTGATACTCGATGCTACACTCATTGAGATCAGACTTTCGGGATATTTCGGCCGCAAGAAAAGATTGCTTCAGCTAAAACAATGCTCGATAAAGGATGATCAGTGATATTAAGAATCTTTAGAACCCGGTTACTTTTCTAAGACAGGTTTGAAACTAACTAAACATAAAGAGGGTATCACCTTTAACCTCATGCAAGCCTTAAACCTAAGGACTTGGTGTGATTTGTCCGTGTTTGCTATACCTGTAGTTTATCATGACATCATGCATCATAACATAACATCCATTCTTATTGCACTAACCATTTCAAGGACCAAGGGAATTTATCTTTGTTCTGTTTTGCAGATCATGACTTCTGTTCGTAGAAACACTATCCGAATAAGCTTTGTGAAGATACCTTCCCAACTCAAAGAGCTAGTATCAAAGGTTTCCGAAACTTCTGCGTTCACTAAGAGACATGGTCGACTTCTCAACCTGGTTACTTCAAACTTTGATGAAAAGATGATGAGTGTACTCTTTCATTTCTTTGATCCCAAGCACCACTGATTCATCTTTCCAAACTATCAGTTGGTGCCTACCATGGAAGAATTCTCTCAGCTGTTGGATATACCCATTCTTGAACAGTTGCCTTTCACAGGTCTGGAAGAAGTTCCTAATCCAAAAGTCATTGCCTCGCTTTGCATCTGAAACGAGCCAACATGGTATCCAATTGGGAAACAAGAAGCAGAGTCAATGGTTTTCTAGCCAAGTTCCTGATAGACAAGGCCTAGCTGTTTTGGGATGATATGGATTTTCAGGCTTTTGAGGAGGTCTTGGCCCTTTTAATCTATGGATTAGTACTATTCCCTAATCCAGACTTATTCATAGATGTGAATGCTATCAAGATCTTCCTCTCTCGCAACCCTGCGCCTACCTTTCTCAGAGATATTTTGCACACTCTTCATACTCGTACCATGAAGAGAAGAGGGGTTCTTATGTGATGCATGCCATTGCTGTCGAGGTGGTTTATTTCTCACCTCCCTAAGTCCGTACTAAAGAATGAAGAAGGTGTGGGTTGGTCACAAAGGATAATGTAACTCGCTCACATGGATATTCTCTGGTGTTCCCGAGCTATGGAAAATACTGCTATTATTGACCGCTGCGGGGAGTACCCTAATGTCCTATTACTTGGCATCAGAGGGGGTATAACCGACAATCCTTGTTTAGCTCTGCGACAATTTGGTTACACTCGAAGAGATGGTCCCTATGAGTTACTTATCAAGGGCATTGTATTCAACTATGAGGATGACATTCAAGAGTATCGCCGGAGGTTCGTACGAGCTTGGGGCATGGTAAACAGATCTGGTGCCAAGGCTTTGGGACCAAAGGCTTCCATTCCTATGGAACCTTACCTCCAATGGGTACGAGCCCGAGCCCAGAAACTTATGATGCCCTAGATATTTTTGTTTTCAAATCTTGCTAAATATGTGTTGTTAATAGATCTAATGTTCATATATGTGTTCATGATAATGCATAAGGCAGGTTTAACGTATTGCATACAAGCTTAAAAGCTTGAATCTCAGGTTGCCATTCCCACGGAATAACCTGAAAACGAGCTCGAAACGCTTGATACATGGACGATCCATTAAGTCTAAGCCCAGATTTGAACCCAGGAGGTGATTTTACATGGAATAGACCTCTTGATAGGCTTTAAATCTAGCGCATTTGCAGGTTAGCCGTTTTGCTTGGCCAGAGAAAACGACCAGAGTGCAGCTCCGGTGTCGTTGACTCCTCTGACTCAGGCGAAGACCTTACATGGTGATTTCACATGTTTTGATTGGTTTGTTTAAAATTCAGTGGGACCACTATACGTGTTTGTTTTGATGACCTGGAATTCATCTATGTTTTGCATATATTATTATTGAGTTATTTGTATAAACGATTAACAGGTTGGCTGAATGGTAAGAGGAACGGGTGCAAAGGGAGAGACCTGGGTTCGATACCCAGGTCTGGAATTTTGTTTTTCTAACAAGTTTCTTGTAGATTCAGTGCAACAGGCTATACACGTGTATCATAGGCCATCAGGTCAACACATCTGATTTCCGTTGACCTGGATCCAACGCCTCCAACGTGCGACCGCACCATGGACTCTCTAGACATAACCTCACTGGATCTCAGACAGGGCATTGGGCTTATGTGATCTGGGCCTAGAAAAATTACAGCTTGCACCCCCCAAACTGCCTCATACTATCATACCCATTTTTCTTTTTGTTTTATTTTATTGTTTTATATATTTTTTAAATTCATTTTTTTATTTTAATCATAAAGTCAATAAAAAATCACAAAAAAATAAAATTAGGTTTTTTTATTAAAGTTAATTTTGTAAATTAATATAAGTTAATAACTTTAACTTGTTTTCCTTAAAATAAAATTAATTAGAAGTTAGGTTTAAATTTCAAATCTTTTTTCTCTTTAAAAATACCAAAAATAAAATATTAGTTTCATTAGAATTAATTATAATTAATAATTTTTCTTTCTTTTTTTTTAATTTAGTTAATTAGGATATTATTATAACTTAATATTTTCATAAATAAATAAAAACAAAAAAAGATTTTCTTTTAAACATTTTTAGGGTTTAGACGCTATTTCCATTCTTCGCGCACTTATTATTCCTTTCAAATTGATTGTATCTGTACACAGTTTGTAATAGTTTAACTTAGGGTTTATTTACTGCTTTTAATTTCCGCACTCCCAAGTTTTGTTATGTATCCCCCTCCCCGAGACCATGTAATAGCTAGGTTTAATTTTTGTCTTTTAAATTCTTGCACTATTATTAACTGTTTAGATTAATAGGATTGCATGGAAAGACTGTAAATTAAAACGGTTAGATAAGCCTAAAATTGCAAGATAAATGAACCGAATCAATACACTCGCACATGCTCACCCCTTGGGTATATCCCACTTCGGTTGCCTTCGAAAACGGTCACAATTCTCGAAACCTGAGAATCTTTAGTGACTGTCCTTTAGTTCAAGAGATCACAAGTCCCTCGATGACCCTTTCGATGTCGCCTCGGTTAAAAAGTGATCTTAGAACTTTAGGACAATTACTAAAAGTTATTACCCAGTTGCCTCAGTGACCGTAAATGTCCCTTCGATAATCCCTCAACATCCAACGATAGGGTACCTACTTACTAATAGTAGGATAGCACTGTCTAAAGGAAAGGAGGAAAAGATCACCTTTTTCGATTAGGTAGATAATTGTTAGGTACTTTCTCAAAAATAATTTTTTTCACACTACACTTTCAAAACATTTTTCAAAAATGCTTTATCAACACTCTTATGGACTGATACAAGAGTTAGCATAAAGCAAACAAACTTTTCAAAACACACAACACAAAAGCAATTTTCAAAATGAGCAAGTACCTAAGAGCCCGTAGAAAACTATGGATGGAAAGGGTGCTAACACCTTCCCTTTCCATAATCTACCCCCTTACTCAGAAAATCCCGAAAAAGGTCTTTTTCTGTTCTTTTCACCCTTTCCTTTATTGGATAAAAGAAAGTCGGTGGCGACTCTTGCTTATCGCACATTTGTGAATACAAAGCGCAAAACCAGTATTAACAGTCAGTTCTCCCACCGTATCACAGAACTAGCGACTCTGCTGGGGACTTTATAAAGTGGGGTTACCTTAGAGTTTTAGTTAATCATTTTAAATGCTTTATTGTGTGTTTTCTTGCTTTATCTTTGAGGGTTTATTGGGGTATTCTTGTAAAGATCGTACACCCGAATCTGGGGAACCTTATTAGGTAAGTAGCAATAAATCATGGAGGCTGTACGGTGTAGACGAATACGGAAGAAGTGGTGGCTACGTTAGCGCGATACTCTGGATTATACTAAAGTTCCTTGAGTAAGTCAAGGATAACATTAGGATTCCTCATAGTATTACTAAGCACTAACTGACCTTTAGAACCTTTAATTGACTCATCCTAGCCATTAGGAAGTAGTGAGATAACCGACTTTGGTTCCGACCGAAAATTGGTTGATACTCGATACTACACTCATTGAGACTGGACTTTTGGGATTTTTTAGCCGCAATACTTTGGTGCGTGAGCTGAAACAATTCCAGATGGAAAGGTCAATGATATTGGGGTTCCTTAGAACCCGGTTACTATTAATAGGACATGTTGAGCCAACTGAACATTCAAGAGGGTACTTACCTTAAAACCTCATGCAAGCCTTTAAACCTAATGTCTATTGTGTGATTTGCTTGTGTTTATATGTGATTTAAGCATAATCATGACATCATAAACATAATGACATTCATATATACTAACCATTTCAAGGACCTATTGGATTTACCTCTTTGCTGTTTTATAGGATATGAATTCAGGTCGCAGAAAAACCATTCGGATTAATTTCACAGAAATCCCTCCCAAGCTCAAGTAATTGGTCTTGAAAGTTCCCGAGGACTCATCATTCAACAAAAGACATGGTCACTTGCTAATCTTTGTTACCACCGGATTTGACGAAGTTTTGATGAGTGTTCTATTGCAATTATTTGATCTTGAGCACCATTGCTTCACATTTCCCGATTATCAACTGGTACCTACTATTGTACCCTAAAGTTTACCCTCTCATTTTACTCAATGCATGCCCATTGAGGTCCTCAACTTGCTCAAGGATGCCCAAGAGTTGACCAGACAAACTCTCTCCTAAGGCAATGTATCTCAAACTAGGGTTTTCATTTTTATCAAGATGTGTGAACTACAAAGGCCTCAAATGATTTCCATGGTCCTAATAGGTTCTCAAGATCATCCATGTCAAGTTTCATGCCTTGCACAAGAAGTTTGCTCAATCAACTGCTCAGATGCCTGGAAATCAACTATACAAGGTCAAAAGTCAATTGTGGCCCACATACAGTCAAACTTCAAGATTTTTGGTCAACATCAATATTTTGAAGTGATATCCATCATTTGATTAAGGTTTGATCATGATTCCTCAAGGAATGCCCCAAATTCATCAAAACCCAAAAATTGCTAAATTAGGATTTCTCAGGAAAAGTCAACCAAATTTTGACCAAGCATAACTTCCTCATACTTTATCAAAATTTTTCCATCCAAGGCTCATTTTGAAGCGGATGCAATTCCCTACAATTCATCTTTAGCCCTTAAGTTCAAAATATGCACTCATCAAAAGATATGAATTTCCACATTATAAGTCCTTTTGAAAAGTCAACAAAAACACTTTTTGGGTCAAAGCTTCTTACATGAACATGGAAGACCCAATTGACATGAGATCAAAAGTTTTGCTTAGGGGACATCCTAATATTTCTAAAAAGTCCAAGAACACCTCTCTAGGGTTAAAATTGGAAGAAATATGCCTTATCAAAGTTAACCATTTTTGCAAAATTGCCAAAAGTCAAATGTGCTCAAAAATGCACTTTTTGTCAAATGGGACTAACTTTTTATGCTTGCACCTCACTCATAACATGGTCCACGACCCAAATATTCACCCACACATTATTTGCTTCATTTTCCATGGTAACTGACAATCCTTGTTTAGCTCTGCGACAATTTGGTTACACTCGAAGAGATGGTCCCATGAGTTACTTATCGAGGGCATTGTATTCAACTATGAGGATGACGTTCAAGAGTATCGCCGAAGGTTTGTACGAGCTTAGGGCATGGTAAACAGATCTGGCACCAAGGCTTTGGGACCAAAGGCTTCCATTCCTATGAAACCTTACCTCCAATGGGTACGAGCCCGCGCCCAGAAACTTATGATGCCCTATATGGCCGTTTTACCAGTGATTATGGAACCCACTACTGAATGGGGTATTCCTTACACGGTTCTCTATCCTGATATGCCCACTGATCTTGGAGAATTACAGAGGTCTTGGATTCAGTTCAAGAAAGAGTGGGATACTTACATGGATCAGTTCTATGCCCAGGAGAGGAAGGTTTTAGAGCTCACAAAGCTGCTCCATGAGGAAAGAGGGCTCAATGTCTATCTCGGCAGAAGAGGAAGCACCCATTGGAATTTTGTTTTTTTTTCTAGTTTTGTTTTTAATTGTAACACCTAAAAGGCATTTGAACTTTGAATTCAACTAATAAAATAGTAGTTTCATTTTGGTTCGCAAATTTAAATTTCCCAAAGTCTTTGAAATCATTGCATGCGCATCCCATTCATAACATTGCATGTATAGGTACCATTACAGGTTTCTCATCTTCTTAGCTGTTTATTTCAGCAGAAATGTCTTTCGAACAAAGCATCAAGGACCTTTAGGCACAAAATGCCCAATTTCAACAAATGTTCATAAATCTGGCAAAAGGGCAGGAGGATCTGAAAGCCCTCATCCTGAAATAGAAAAAGAAGAAGATTGCCGATATTCTGAATATAGGAAGAAGGTTTAGAGGGCCATTGAAGCAACAAGTCGATCTGACCTCTTCATCCAAGGAAGGGGAGAATCAAGAAGAAGAGACAAGGGAGAAGGACCCTAGCCCTAAAGCTTTTGATGATGGCACAAATTATAATGATGAGCAGTATCCTCCCACCGAGGATAGGTACAAGCAGTTGGAAGACCGTATGAGTGCTATGGAGATCCAGAGGATACCTGGGTTAGATTTTGAAGAATTGGGATTGGTGTCGGGAGTGGTCGTCCCGCAGAAGTTCAAACCTTTAATTTTTGCAAAGTATGATGGGGTGTCCTGCCCAAAACTCCATCTTCGCTCTTATGTCAAAAAGATCCAGCCCCACACTGCTGATAGAAATTTGTGGGTTCATTTCTTTCAAGATAGTCTGTCAGAGACTCAGCTTGAATGGTTCTACCAACTGGAGAGAGCCAATGTCCGAAATTGGGAAGATCTGGCTGCTGCTTTCTATAAGAAGTATCAATACAACACCGACCTTGCTCCTACTTGTACTCAACTCTAGAGTATACCCATGGGGGCGGTTGAAGGCTTTAAGGAATATGCGCAGAAGTGGAGAGACTTTGCTAGAAGAGTCCAACCCCCGTTGTCTGATAGGGAGTTGGTTGATATGTTTCTGGGGATGCTATCTGGTCCATTCTTCAATCATTTGATCGGCAGCTCGTCAGTTGGTTTCACTGAGCTGATTCTGATTGGAGAGAGAGTAGAAGCTGGGATTCAGAGCGGCAAGATATATAAGGATGCTTCTTCGAGTTCAGTAAAGAAGCCTTTTGCTGGTAAGAAGGAAGCCAGTGCCATCTATAGCCTGAGGGGCCAAAACAGAGCTGAACATCGTTAGATAGTAAGTTCCGTAATGATACATAGGCCTACAGTTGCTCCATAATGCAACAATCAACAAAGAGTGGAAAGACCACAACGGCAGTTTACCCGAATCAATATGACATTGGCTGAAGTTCTACCCCATCTGCTGAGATCCAACCTGGCGACCTTGAAAGAGACTCCCAAGAATCCGAACACCACATCTCTCCGATATAATCCAAATGCCCGCTGTGCCTATCATTCTGAGAGTCCCGGCCATGATACCAATGACTTCTGGGCTCTAAGAAATAAGGTACAAGATCTGATCAAAGCCAAGGAAATTGAGTTTGATGCTCCAGAAAAGCCCAATGTCAAAACTGCTCCCATGCCTAAGCACGGTCGTGGAATTAATGCTGTTGATACCGACTTGTTTGTGACCTTGGTGGATGAAGTTTCTACTCCTCTCATGACTGTGAAGAAGAATTTGTTGTTGGTCGGTTTATTTCTGGGTTGTGGTGAAGGTTGCCATATGTGTTCATTTCTACCTTTTGGTTGCCATTTGCTGAAGTCAGGTGTTCAACGTCTGATGGACAACAAAGAAATTTTGTTCGAGAAAACTTTGTTTCCTGTTGCTCCATCTGAAGACATTGCCATTATAACCAGTTCCGCCAATCCTTCCAAGGTCTCCTCGAGAAGAACTGTTAGGATTACATCTGCTCCAAGAATCGCTCCGCTAATAATCACTGTTCCTGGTCCTGTCCCGTATGCCTCGGACAAAGCTGTCCCCTGGCATTATGGTGTCGATGTGTTCTATCATGGCATCAAACAAGATCTGAAAAATGAAGAGGCTGATCCTAATATTGGTAGCATTGTCCGGACCAGCAAGGTTACCTGAAGTGGAAGGGTCTTCTCTCCCGAGATTTCCCCTAAGACTGTCAAGAGGCCTATTGTTATTCCGTCTGCTACTCCTGCTGGTACATCAACTACTACGCATGTGTTTAATCCAATTATCACTCCTGCCGACGAGTCATCTGGGACCCGAGGCAAAGAAATCATAGGCGAGCCTGCCCGGACGGAGGCGCCTAGAAAAATTATTGTGGAATCCTCTAAGCAAGAGATAGAGGAAATATTGAAAATAATTAAAAAGAGTGACTACAATATGGTCGAGCAGCTGGGGAAGACCCCCTCAAAGATATCCATGTTATCCATGTTGTTGTCCTCCGAGGCCCATGCAAAGGCTTTTATTGCATTCCTCAAAACTGCACATGTTCCGCAAGAGACTTCAGCTGATCAATTTAAAGATTGCATGGCTAGCCTAACTGCTGACAATGAGATGGGTTTTTTAGATGCAGACTTGACACCGAAGGGAAGGAAGCATAATGATGCTCTGCATGTCTCGATTGAATACAGGGGAACCATTATGGATCATGTGTTGGTGGATACTGGGTCTTCGCTGAATGTTCTTCCCAAGAAAGCGTTGGACCGGTTGGATTGCGAGGGTTTGACTTTAAATCCTAGTAACATTGTGGTAAGGGCTTTTGATGGGTCAAAAAGAATGGTGCACGGGGAGGTGGACATCCCTGTCAAAGTGGGTTCTCAGACCTTTGGGTCCACCTTCTATGTGATGGACATCAGGCCTCGTATTCTTGTTTCTTGGGTCGTCTTTGGATCCACGAGGCTGGTGCAGTTACTTCCACACTACACCAAATGCTGAAGTATCCGGTAAAAGGGAAGATTGTCACTGTGCGGGGGTGAAAAGGAGTATATGATGAGCCACCTCAATTCCTTCCGCTACATAGAGATGGATGGGGAATTCATAGAAACTCCTTGTCAGAACTTCGAAGAGGTCCCTTAGATCTTGGCATCAACTGAAACTACTACCAGCAACAGACCTCCTCTGAAGATGGCTTCTCTTAAGGACGCCAGGGCCGTAGTTGAAGAAGGTGGGTGTACCAATTGGGTCCAGCTCCCTGATTTCACTCACAAAACTGACAAATTTGGTTTGGGCTTTCGGGTTGAAGAATGCTGGGGCAACTTATCAGCGCGCCATGGTCACTTTGTTACACGAAATGATTCACCATGAGATAGAGGTTTATGTGGATGACATGATCGCCAGGTCTCAAACCGAAGAAGAGCACCTTGATCATCTGAAAAAATTGTTTGACAGGTTGAAGATATACAAGTTGAGGTTGAATCCAAACAAGTGCACCTTCGGGGTGAGGTCCGGTAAGCTTCTGGGGTTTATCGTCAGTGACAAGGGTATTCAGGTAGACCCTGCAAAGGTAAAATCCATACAAGATATGCCGGTTCCCCGTATAGAGAAGGAAGTTAGAGGTTTCTTGGGACGCCTGAATTATATCGCTAGGTTCATTTCACATCTGACTACTACTTGTGAGCCAATCTTCAAGATTCTGAAGAAAGATCAAGTGGTAAAGTGGAATGATGAATGCCAGAGCGCTTTTGAAAGAATCAAGGACTACCTTCAAGAACCACCAATTTTGATGCCTTCGGTTGAAGGAAGACCTTTGATTTTGTACCTAATAGTGCTAGACAATTCAATGGGGTGTGTGCTAGGGCAACATGACGAGTCTGGTCGAAAAGAGCACGCAATATACTACCTTAGCAAAAAGTTTACCGACTGTGAGACAAGATACTCACTGCTCGAGAAAACTTGTTGCGCTTTGGCATAGGCTGCTCGCCGACTAAGATAGTATATGTTAACCCACACTACCTTGTTGATATCGAAGATGGATCCGATCAAGTACATTTTCGAGAAGCCCGCTCTCTCCGGAAGGATAGCAAGGTGGAAAATGATCTTAACCGAATACGACATCCAATACACAACCCAAAAAGCAATCAAGGGAAGTGTGTTAGCGGATCATTTGGCACATAAGGCTGTGGACGACTACCAGTCCATGAATTTCGAGTTCCTGGATGAGAATATCATGTTGGTAACCGACTGTGAAGAACCTGGACCGGATGAAGGACCTGAGGAAGGATCCCGATGGTCTATGTATTTTTATGGAGCCTCAAACACACTGGGAAATGGTATTGGCGCCGTAATCATATCTCCCGAGGGCTGTCATACTCCGTTCACTTCCCGATTATGCTTCAACTGTACCAACAACATGGCGGAGTATGAAGCATGCATCATGGGACTTCAAGCTGATATTGACCTAAGGATTAAGTTCTTAAGTGTATTCAGGGACCCTGCTTTGGTGATAAGTAAGATCAAAGGTGAGTGGGATACGAAGCACCCAAACCTTATTCCTTACAAAGAGTATGTACTGACACTGCTGCCGCATTTTGAAGAGATCACCTTTGAACATTTCCCATGAGAAGAGAATAAGTTAGCGGACGCGCAAGCTACTATGTCGTCAACATTCAAGGTCAGGTGGGACAATGAAGCTCTCTAGATCACCATTGAGAGGGGTGATGAACCAACACACTGCTGTGAAATCGATACCGAAGAAATGGTAGACAAACCCTGGTTTCACGAAGTCAAGAGGTATCTCGAGACTCAAGAGTATCCCGAAGGGGCATCTGTCAACAATAAGAAGTTTCTGAAAAGGTTCACCGCAAAGTTCTTCCTCAGTAATGGAATCCTCTATAAACGCAACCATGACTCCACACTACTATGGTGTGTAGACAAGAGTGAAGCAGAGAGGATCATGACAGATCTACATGAAGGCACCTTCGGAACCCATTCTAGTGGACATACCATGGCTAAGAAGATCCTACGAGTAGAATACTACTGGTCCACTATGGAAGCCAATTGTTATCAGCACTCTCGAACTTGTCATAAGTGCCAAATCTACGCTGATAAGGTGCATGTGCCTCCGGTCCCCTTAAACATCTTGACAGCTCCGTGGACCTTTGCAATGTGGGGCATCGACATGATTGAAGAAATTAGGCCCACCGCTTCTAATGGACATCGCTTCATCCTAGTAGCCATTGATTACTTCAAGAAGTGGGTTGAGGCAGCCTCTTTTGCTACAGTAACAAAGAACGTCGTGGCGCGGTTTATCCGACATAATCTGATCTGTCGATATGGTATGCCAAAGAGAATTATTACTAACAATGGTACGAATCTCAACAACACAATGATTACCGATCTTTGTAAATAGTTCAAGATACAACATCATAATTCTTCTCCCTACCGACCAAAGATGAATGACGCTGTTGAAGCATCTAACAAGAACATTAAGAAGATTGTACAGAAGATGACGGTGACATACAAAGACTGGAATGAGATGTTACCATTTGCTCTTCATGGGTACCGTACCTCAGCACAGACGTCGACAGGGGCAACACCCTACTCTCTGGTATATGGCATGGAGGCAGTCCTACCCATCGAAGTCCAGATACCTTCTCTCAAGATTATGAAGGATGCGGGTTTGAACAAACACTACTGGATCCGAACCCGACTTGATCAGTTAAATCTAATCAATGAAAAGAGACTTACTGCTATCTTCCATGGTCAAACGTATCAAAAGCGAATGATCAAGGCTTTTAACAAGAAAGTCATGCGTCAAGAATATCAAGTCGGGGATCTAGTGATCAAACGCATCATACTGCCGCAAGGTGATCCCAGGGGCAAATGGACCCCCACGTACGAAGGACCATTTCTGGTTAAGAACATTTTCTCGGGTGGAGTTATGATTCTAATCACCATGGACGGTGACGACCTTCCTCACCCTGTTAATGCAGACATAGTGAAACGATACTACGCCTAATCAAGAGACCCGCTAGGTTGACTGGCCTAGGAAAAAATAAGGGTTTCTCGGCGAACCAAAAGGGTTCGGGAAAAGATAAGGGATAAAAATGAAAAAATCTGTACACCCGGCAAGTCGAAAACCCGAAAGGGCAGCTTGGGCAAAAAAGGGTATCCCGGTGGACTGAAAAACTAAAAGAGCGGTCCAGGAAAAAGTTAGGGATATAAAGGGTACCACTATGTCATATTGGACCATCTTGTGACCAAATTTACATATCGGCTATCAAGATCGGACGATGCCAATCAATCTGATCAACTTTCGGCCAAGAAACAAAGTGATGAGACGCTTGAAGATATAAAGGTAATATAAGAGTTGGAACCCAATAGGGTTGTTTCACATAGTTTTTTTCTTTCTTTTACATAAATTTGTATAGCTTCTATTTTTACGGCGGCGTTCTCTTACTAGAGCGTCAGCCTCTTTGTACAAAAATGCCTATTACAGGCCAACTTCAAAAATCAATACAAATCATTTTCATGAGAAACTTCGATCTGTTTTTCTTTTTCTGTTTTGTTTTGCAAGAACGTCCAATGACTTATTTTTGATATATGCATTTGAAAATGATTGCTGCTCACAAATATTTACATAAGAAACTAGGAAAATTACTCGTAATTCCAGAAACAGGGGCAAAAACAAGAAGGGCCAAACCCGACAGTTACTCTGCTCAACAGGTACCGAGATAGAGTCAGCTTTGGAACATAATAATTAGTACATACACTCTCTATAGTGTAAAAGTATTGATGTAAGCTTTCCCAAAACAGGACGTAACCTCCCCAACCAGGGTCATTCAGAAACCTGACAACTATATCCCCCATCTGAATTTCATAATCGCGGGCGGGTCAGTAAATTTCATTCCCCAAGCAGAGTTTATTTCTCTTGATGCAGAGGCTCAATCCCCGACAAAGCTCGTTACTTTACATATAAAGATTCACTTTCAAAGTTTGTTCCCCATAGAGTTATTCTCAAGTAGAATCTCTTCCTGACAGAATATTCATAAATCTCCAGCAGCAGCCAGGGATTTATTTTTCCAAACCCGGACATACTCCGATAGCATTTCATATACATACATCATGACAAGCGCATACATACCATATACAACATTATCTCTTTTATTTTGAGAACATCATTCCACCATGCATTTCATGCATCACACATAATTAACCCTGTTATCTTTTCAGGAAAGACGATTAGCTTCAACAAATCCACCAGTTATGCGGGTCACGCCTGCAGATGACTAATGGAAACTCAGTTCCCGAAACCAAATGGGCCAACTAATCTACACTATCACTTTAAAGTAACCCTACTATCCAGGTTCCTTCTCATATCCCTACTATCCAAGCCTTCATCTCGAAGTAACCCTACTATCCAGGTTCCTTCTTATAGCCCTACTATCTAGGCTTTCATCTCGAAGTAACCCTACAACCCAGGTTCCTTCCCATAGCCCTACTATCCAGTCTTTCATTCCGAAGTAACCCTACTATCCAGGTTCCTTCTCATAGCCCTACTATTCAGGCTTTCATCTCAAAGTAACCCTATTATCCAGGTTCCTTCTCATAGCCCTACTATCCAGGCTTTCATCTTGAAGTAACCCTACGACCCATGTTCCTTCCTATAGCCCTACTATCTAGGCTTTCACTTCAAAGTAACCCTACTATCCAGGTTCCTTCTCACAACCCTACTATCCAGCCTTTCATTCTGAAACAGCCCTACTATCCAAGCTTTCCTTTCGAAGTAACCCTACTATCCGGGTTCCTTCTCCTAGCCCTACTATCCAGGATTTCATTTCGAAGTAACCCTACAACCCAGGTTCCTTCCCATATCCCTACCATCTAGGCTTTCATCTCGTAGTAACCCCATGACCCATGTTCCTTCCCATAGCCCTACTATCCAGGCTTTCATTTCAAAGTAACCCTACTATCCAGGTTCCTTCTCATAGCCCTACTATCCAGGCTTTCATCTCGAAGTAACCCTATGACCCAGGTTCCTTCTCATAGCCCTACTATCCAGGCTTTCATCTCAAAGTAACCCTACGACCCAGGTTCCTTCTCATAGCCCTACTATCCAGGCTTTCATCTCGAAGTAACCCTACGACCCAAGTTCCTTCCCATAGCCCTATTATCCAGGCTTTCACTTCGAAGTAACCCTACTATCCAGGTTCCTTCTCACAGCCCTACTATCCAGGCTTTCATTCCGAAGCATCCCTACTATCCAGGATTTCATTTCGAAGTAACCCTACTATCCAGGTTCCTTCTCATAGCCCTACTATCCAAGCTTTAATTTCAAAGTAACCCTACTATCCAGGTTCCTTCTCACAGCCCTACTATCCAGGCTTTCATTTCGAAGTAACCCTACTATCCAGGTTCCTTCTCAGAGCCCTACTATCTAGGATTTCATTTCAAAGTAACCCTACTATCCAGGTTCCTTCTCACAACCCTACTATCCAGGCTTTTATTTCGAAGTAACCCTACTATCCAGGTTCCTTATCATAGCCCTACTATCCAGGCTTTCATTTCAAAGTAACCCTATTATCCAGGTTCCTTCTCACATCCCTACTATCCAGGCTTTCATTTCGAAGTAACCCTACTATCCAGGTTCCTTCTCGTAGCCCTACTATCCAGGCTTTCATTTCGAAGTAACCCTACTATCCATGTTCCTTCTCATAGCCCTACTATCCAGGCTTTCATTTCGAAGTAACCCTACTATCCAGGTTCCTTCTCATAGCCCTACTATCCAGGCTTTCATTTCGAAGTAACCCTACTATCCAGGTTCCTTCTCATAGCCCTACTATCCAGGATTTCATTTCGAAGCAACCCTACTATCCAGGTTCCTTCTCATAGCCTTACTATCCAGGCTTTCATTTTGATGTAATCCTACTATCCAGGTTCCTTCTCATAGCCCTACTATCTAGGCTTTCATTCATAAGTAACCCTACTATCCAGGTTCCTTCTCATAGCCCTACTATTCAGGCTTTTATCTCGAAGTAACCCTACGACCCAGGTTCCTTCTCATAACCTTACCATCCAAGTTTCTTCTCTCTTTTCTCCAGACAATAGTTTACAATACTGTAAGACTTGGACCTGATCAAAAACGATCGATTTCACATTTACCCAGTAAGCCGCTGTGCATCCTGGACCCTGACCAGATACGCCGCTCACTTCGACCTCCTCGATCATTCCCTAGTATAATAATGGATAATCAAAGCTCCTAGACTCTATCAACATTCTTCGACAAAGTCCTCCTCAACGGCAGGTACATGGATGCTCACAAAGGAATCTCTTACGCGACCGATATCTTATCTGGATGGCATCTTTAAGCCCATCTCCGACGATTCTCCGTCAACTTCCAAATGGAATCTGTAAGCCCATTCCTGATACATTCGATTGACACTCACTTCATACGAGCGCAAATTTCTGGGCACTCTAGTATTCAATCATCTTCCACCTTCAGATCACGAAAGGCAGACATGCCAATCTACATCCTCAGGTTTAAGAAGATTTAACAGGGGCAGCTGTTGTACCCCAAAACTTTCCCTCTCATTTTACTCAATACACGCCCATTGAGGTCCTCAACTTGCTCAAGGATGCCCAAGAAATGACCAGACAAACTCTCTCCTAAGGCAATGTATCTCAAACTAGGGTTTTCATTTTTATCAATATGTTTGAACTCTAAAGGCCTCAAATTCTTTCCATGGTCCTAATAGGTTCTCAAGATCATCCATGTCAAGTTTCATGCCTTGCATAAGAAGTTTGCTCAGTCAACTGCTCAGATGCCTGGAAATCAACTATACTAGGTCAAAAGTTAACTGTGGCCCACATACAAACAAAATTCAAGATTTTTGGTCAACATCAACATTTTGGAGTGGTATCCATCATTTGATCAAGGGTTTATCATGATTCCTCAAGGAATACCCCAAATTCATCAAAACCCAAAAGTTGCTAAATTAGGGTTTCTCAGGAAAAGTCAACCGAATTTTGACCAAGCATAACTTCCTCATACTTTATCATAAATTTTCCATCCAAGGCTCATTTTGAATAGGATGCAATTCCCTACAATTAATATTCATCCCTCAAGTTCAAAATATGCACTCATCAAAAGATATGAATTTCCACATTATAGGTCCTTTTGAAAAGTCAACAAAAACACTTTTTGGGTCAAAGCTTCTTACATGAACATGGAAGACCCAATTGAGATGATATCAAAATGGTTGTTTAGGGGACATCCTAATCTTTCTAAAAAGTCCAAGAACACCTCTCTATGGTTAAAATTGGAAGAGATATGCCTTGTCAAAGTTGACCATTTTTGCAAAATTGCCAAAAGTCAAATTTGCTCAAAAATGCACTTTTTGTTAAATGCGCCTAACTTTTTATGCTTGCACCTCACTCATAACATGGTCCACGACCCAAATATTCACCCACACATTATTTTCTTCATTTTACATTTTATTTTGATTTTTTATTAATTAAAAATTGAATTAAATCAAATAAATGATAAATAATAGCAAAGATTTGTTTTGATGTGATTTTTGGACAGGATCACAAGCCAATTATGTTGACATATCAGAATCAAATCGAATCACGGTGGATTGGTACAATAATGGCATGATTAGGCCTAATTTAGAAACAAATCCTACAAGGAAGGAATGAGATCAAATCTTCAAAATTTTCAAAGATACATGTAGTTTTTATAACCCTAATTCATTCAGGGTTATATATTGAGCAAGGCCATGCATGAAAACAGAGGTTGGCATTAGAGAAAACACAAGAACAAATTCCAAAATTTCCAAAGAAAAGTGTAGGTCGGATTTTCATTTGCAGTCCGATTCAAGCAATTCCAAAGCCATTAATCTGTTCCTGGACGTACTCTAAAGTGATTCCAATCATTCTTAAGCCACAAAACGTCCCAAACTGTAAGATACAGATCACGGTTTGCACCCTTGTAACTCAAATTCGTTTCCAGGGTTTTACGCATTTTACATTCGATTTGCTTGCATAAACGTATTCATAATCATGTTTGTGACCTTTTGGATAGCCTGAATTTGATTTCTAATACAGGAACAAGCTTACGCCATTATTAGGGTTTGGAAGCTTCAAAATAGGGATTCCTCGTAGAGGCAAAATTAGGACTGATTAATGATACTAATGAACTCATGACAAGATTCTTAGTAGATCTATGTTCTTAGCTCTGATTAATATTTCTTGATTTGCGTTTTGAGATACTGCAGGTCTATAGCAACGCATAAAAACCGTCACTAAAGCCTATAGTGACGGAAATTGCTGTGGGTAAAGGGTCATTGTCTAAAACGATGGAACAAGGAGGAGGATGAAGGCGTGTCAAGATCTGACTGGCCATTTTGAATTTCGCGCGCGTTTGTGACCCAGTTACCTTGATTTATATATTATATATTATTTTTATTATGTTAAAAACAATACATGTGGCCCAGTTGGTGAAGCGTGCATTGCAATAAGTGGGAGGACCTGGGTTTGATCCCAGGTCCCAGCAATTTTCTTTGTTTTAATTCTTCTTTGCAGATCCTATACACCACTTCTCTAAGCGTCCACCATGCACCACACATATCCAACCAGCGGATTCATGATCAACCAGATCCAACACCTATCACTGAGGGATCATGGTGTACTCTCAGGTCAGCACCACATGGGATCAAGCGTTGACTGGGCTGACTAGCTTCATGGTCCTGGATATTTTCAACAATACACCCCCCTTTCATTCAGCAAACATGCCCATTCTATCTTTTTTTCTTTTATTTCTTTTTAATTATTTCCTAATTATTTTTTCTTTTTTAAATAACATCAAAATTATTTCTTTTTAATAAAAAATCACAAAAACATCACAAAATCATTTTTTCATAAAATATTTTATTTCTTTGAATTAATTAATTTAATTAAATGAAGGCAATTAAATCTTATTTTTCACGATTAAAAATAATTAGAATTAGGGTTTAAATTTGTACATAACCTAATTAATTTTTATTCAAAAATAACTTCAAGTTTTTTCTCAATTAGATTTCTTAGGTTTTCTAATTGTACTCGCATTTAATTCGCCGCGCGTTTTTAATTACTTTTTATTATTATTGTAATTGCTCCAAAGTTGTAATAGCTTTAATTAGGTTTTAATTCCTCCTTTTATTTTACAGTAAAAAATAATCTTGTATCTGCGAAAGCCATGTAATAGCTAGAACTTTAAACTTTCCGCATTTTAATTTCCGCAATTATAAACTGTTAGATGTATGCTAATGGGATTGTATGGAAAGAATACTTGAAAATTAAAACGGTAGAAAACCCTAAATGTGCAAAGACAAATTAACTGAAAAATTACACTCGCAGATGCTCACTCCTAGGGTTTACTCCACTTCGGTTTCCTTCGGTTAAACGGTCATAAAGTATAAGGTTTGTTAGCAGTCGTCCTCTAGCCCCGAAAGATCTAAAAAATGACCCATTCGGATGTTGCCTCGGAAAAAGATCTTTAAGGCTTTAGGATGATTACTAACACTTCCTAACATTGCTTTTGTGACCGTACATGTCCCTTCAAATGTCCCTAAAAACTCTAACGACAGTGCTACCTATTTCTCAATAATGGAATAACATTGTCTAAAAAAGGAAAACGAACAGTCTTTTTTGAGTAGGTAAATTAGTTCTTAAGTACTTGCTCAATCAAACAACCTTTTTTCACACCAAACACTTTTCAAACAAATTTTTCAAAAACAACTTCGTAACACTCTTGAGGACAGAAACAAGGGTTAAAATGATGTAAACCAAGCTTTTCAAAACAAGCACACGCACAAGCAATTTTAAAATGAGCAAGTACCCAAGAGCCCTTAGAAAACTACGGATAGAAAGGGTGCTAACACCTTCCCTTTCTATAATCTACCCCCCGTACTCAGAAATATTCTCAAAAAAGGTTTTTTCTGTTCTTTTTCCTTTTCCTTAGTTGGATTAAATAAAAGTAGGTGGCGACTCTTGCTTACAACACATTTGCGAATAGAGAATACAAACCTGTATTAACAGTCAGTTCTGCCACCGTATCACACCTACATTGGAAGAATTCTCTAAGCTACTTGGTTTACCTATATTGGAGCGAGTACCTTTCACTGGTTTAGAATAAGATCCAACTTCTGAAGATGTTGCCATAGCTTTGCACTTGAAGCCATCTGATATTGAATCCCATTGGGAAAGAAGAAGCGGAGTTAAAGGCCTTCTTGCAAATTTTCTAATGGAGAAAGCTCAGATTTTCCTGGATGCTATGAGTTACCATGCCTTAGAAGATGTCTTAGCTCTCTTGATCCATGGGTTGGTCCTATTTCCCAATTCAGATCAATTTATAGATGTGAGTGCCATCAATATCTTCCTTGCTCACAATTTGGTTCCTACATTTCTCGGGGATATCCTACATTCTCTCCATACTCGTACTCTGAAGAAGCGAGGAACTCTCATGTGTTGCACCCCTCTTCTATATAGGTGGTTTATTTCACATCTTCCACGGTCAATAATGCATAATGATTTAGGCTTAAGGTGGAGTCAAAGATTAATGTCTCTCTCTCACTCCGACATTCGTTAGTGTCCTCGCTCTCAAGAAGACATCTCTTTTATTGATCACTACGAAGAATTTCCTAATGTGCCACTCTTGGGCATTAGGGGAGGAATCACCTATAATCCTTCTTTAGCACTACGTCCGTTTGGCTATACACAGAGAGATGGTCCACCGGATATGCTCATCCCGGGTATTGTGTTCAACTACTTAAATGATTTACAAAATTATCGTCAGAGGTTAATCCGCGCTTGGGGCAATATTAAGAAGACTGATAGTAAGACTTTGGGGCGCAAGAACTCCATCCCTTTGGAACCTTACCTTAAATGGGTGCGAGCTCGAGCCCAAAGTCTTATGATTCCATACGATGTCATCTTACCAGTGATCTTGGAACCTGTTGTTCAAGGGGGGCGAGTCCCACATTATTCTCTATCCTGATATACCAACCAACTTCGAAGAGTTGCAAAAGTCTTGGATCCAACTCAAGGAAGAACGGGATAATTTTGAGGCTCAATTCTATGCAAGTGAGAAGAAGGTGCTGGAATTAACAAAGCAGCTTCATGAAGAGAGGAATCTCAACTCCTACCTCAACACCAAGAGGAAGCGCCCATGGGAGACTTAGGAGTTTAGAATTTCCTTTCAATGTTTATCCCTGTGTAATCTTTTGCTTCTTTAAAAACTTACTAATAAAGGGTTTTGTTTCCTGTTTTGTTTAAAAGAGCTTAAATCCAATGGAGTCCTTGAAAACATTGCATAAGCATATCATACATCTAACTGCATAAGCAGGTTTCAAAGCAGGGTTCTTATCTTCTTCGCTATTTATTTCAGCAAGTAAAGAAATGGCTCTTGAGCAAAACATTAAGGATCTCCAGGCACAAAATGCTCAGTTCCAGGAAATGATCGTGGCTCTAGCTAAAGGGAAAGAAGATTTAAAATCTCTCATACTGAAGGACAATAAGAAGAAGCCAATGAAACCAGCTGGTGTAGTAAATATGGGAAGAAGGATCAGAGGACCAGTGCGGCGAGCTTTAGAACTGGTAACTTCATCAAAAGAAGGAGACAATCAGTAAGAGGAGACGAGAGAAGAAGACCTCAGCCCAAAGGAATCTGATGATGAATCTGACTATAATGAGGAGCAGTATCCTCCCGCTGATGATAAATATAAACAGCTGGAGGATCGTCTTAACACAATGGAAATCCAGAAAGTACCTGGGCTGAATTTTGAAGAGCTGGGCTTGGTTTCTGGGGTTGTCATCCCGCAGATGTCTGAGGTTCCAGTGTTTGCTAAGTATGATGGGGTCTCGTGTCCCAAGATGCATCTCCAATCTTATGTGAGGAAGATTCAGCCTCACGTCGCTGACAGAGATTTGTGGGTCCATTTCTTCCAAGACAGCCTATCCGGGACTCATCTTGAATGGTTCTATTAGCTGGAGGGAATGAATATCGGTAACTGGGAAGACATGGCTGCTGCTTTCTATAAGCAATACCAATATAATACAGACCTTGCTCTGACTCGTACACAACTCCAAAGTATGTCTATGGGTTCTAGCGAGGGCTTTAAAGACTACGCCCAGAAGTGGAGAGACCTAGCAGGAAGAGTCCAACCCCTCTGTTTTATAGGGAGTTGGTGGATATGTTCTTGGGTACTCTATCTGGTCCGTTTTTCAACCATCTGATTGGAAGCTCCGCAATTGGTTTTACTGAGCTGATCCTAACTGGAGAAAGAGTAGAAGCGGGTATTAGAAGTGGCAAGATTCAAAAGGATGCCTCTTCAAGTGCAGGAAAGAGACCTTTCATGGGAAAAAAAGAGGTCAGTGCTGCTTACAGTCAAAGAAATCAGGGCAGAACCGAACATCATCCAACGGTAGGGGCTGTAATGATATCCAAGCCCGCAGCTACTCAACATCGAAACAATTAGCCTAGAGCAGGAAGGCCTACGATACAATTTACCCAGATTAATATAAATTTGTCTCAAGTTTTGCTACACTTACTGAAATCCAATCTGGTAAATTTGAGGGAAGCTCCCAAAAATACCAACACTGCATCTCCTCAATATAATCCAAAGGCTCGGTGTGCTTACCATTTTGAAAGTCCAGGCCATGATACAAACGACTGTTGGGCTTTAAAGAATATGGTGTAGGATCTGATCGAGGAAAAGGAGATTGAATTCGATGCTCCAGAAATTCCTAATGTTATAACTGCTCCCATGCCCAAGCACGGCCGTGGTGTTAATGCTGTTGACGATGATATGTTTGTTACTTATGTTTGTTGGAAACTTACCAAAGTCTTTGATGAATTTTTACCACAATGACAATTTAATTATGAGACAAACAAAGAAAGAAGACAAGACAAATAATTTCTGCAGAATTTCTCTCTGCTCACAAACTGTGAAAACTTTATTATTCACTTTGCAACTGCAAAATACTGTGAATGATTTGCTTGACTTGCTTACAAAAAATAGGGGTTATTCCCTCTATTTATAACTGAGCTTGCACCCTAAGCCTAAAATATCTATTTTGTTACTAAATAAAATCTAATCTATTCTAGACTTAAATCAAATCTATTTAAATCTAAACAAATATAATCTTTTCGACACTATGAATTACAATTTAACACACCACCTAATTCGTTGTGTCTAAACTATCTGTATTCATCATGACTCTTAGCCTTCTGAATACTTCGACTTGCACTCCCTTCATCATGATGTCTTCAATCTGATTTTCAGTTCTCCAGTGTTCCAAATTCATCTTCCCATCTGCTACCTGCTCTCGAAGATAATGAAACCTCATTTCGATGTGCTTACTTCGACCATGTGCTATTGGGTTCTTCGCCAGATTGATAGCTGACATGCTGTCGATCTTCATGGTAATTGCTCCATGATCTTTTCCTATTATCTCTTCGACCAAGTTCACCATACAAGTTGCTTGACATGCACAAAGAGAAGCAACTATGTATTCTTCTTCGCATGATAATAATGCCACTACCGGTTCCTTTCTTGAATTCCAAGCAACTGGTGCACCACCTAGCATAAACACATATTCTGCTGTTGACTTTCAATCTTCAGCATCACTACACCAACTCGAATCAGTGTATCCCACTAACTTGAATTCTTTTCCTTTATCACCTGCAGGAAACAAAATGCCATAATTGAAAGTTCCTTTGAGATGCCTTAGTATCCTCTTCACTGCTGCTAGACATGATACCTTTGGCTTCTACATGAATCTACTTACCATACCTACACTATATGCTAAGTCAGGCCTTGTATGACAAAGGTATCTCAATGATCCAATAAGTCTTATGTATTGGGTTGGATCAACATCATCTTCATCTGCATCTTTCGACAATTGCAGTCTTGGTTCTGCAGGTGTCGAAGTTGAGTTGCATTCTTCCATCTCAAACCTCTTGAGAATTTCTCCTGCATATCTTCTTTGATGCATCATCAAACCTCTACTACTCTTGTAGAATTCTATTTTCACTCTGTATACCCACTTGACATCAATTTCCTTCTTGCCTTGAGGCAATTAGATAAGTGACCAAGTGTTGTTGTCTCTGATAGACTTCACTTCTTTGTTCATTGCTTTCACCCACTTCGAATCCTGCAATGCTTCAGCTGCATTAACAGGTTTGACATCTGCATAGAAAGAATAATGTACCAGCTCACCTTTATTATCGATCACATCATCTGATGTAATCACATAATCTTGCAATCTTGCAGGCATGTGTCTTGTTCTTTGAGGTCTGCTTGTACTTGGTATATCTGCTCGTTCCTCTTGTCGAACTTCTCTTTCGACTTGAGTTTCTGGTTCTTTGAATAGGATTCCCATTGAATATTTCTTGACATTTTCAGTCCAATCCCATTATTTAAACTCATCTATGATCACGTCCCTGCTGATCACAATCTTCTTTTTCACTGGATTGAACAACTTGTAGCCTCTTGTCGAATGATATCCAACTAGAATCATTTGACTTGACTTGTCATCAAGTTTTCTTCTCAACTGATCCGACACATGTTTATGTGCAATAGATCCAAATACCTTCAGATGACTCAAGCTAGGCTTCACACCAGACCAAGATTCTTCTGGAGTAATTCCTTCTAGCTTCTTTGTAGGACATATGTTCAAAATGTATGTTGCAGTCGAAACAACTTCACCCCAAAACTCTTTAGGTAAATTCTTGCCTTTCAACATACTTCTCACCATATTCATGATGGTTCGATTCTTCCTTTCTGCAATTCCATTTTGTTGTGGAGTATAGGGTGGTACCACCTCATGCATAATCCCGTCCTTTTCACATAGCCTGTCGAAGTCTTTCGGCACATATTCTCCACCACCATCAGTTCTCAAAACTTTGAGCATTCGACCACTTTGCCTTTCGACCATAAACTTAAACTTGGCAAATACTTCGATCACTTCACTTTTCTTCTTGATCAGATAAGTACATATCTTTCGACTGAAATCATCTATGAATGTAACAAAGTATTTGTTACCTCCCATCGAATCCACCTGGATTAGTCCACATACATCCGAGTATATGACTTCAAGACTAGCCTTCGACATGCTTCATGCATCCTTGCTGAAGTTATTCTTGTGTTGCTTCGCCTGCACACATTCCCCACATACCTCGTTTGGAATGTCGATTTCTGGAAATCCTGAAACCATATTTCTTCTCTTCAAATCTCTGATGTCTCTGAAGTTGAGATGGCCTAGTCTATAATGCCATATCCATTCATCTATGCTAGCTGCAGTCGAAAGGCACTTGTGCTCCATCACATTTAGTTCAATCTTGAAGGTTCGATTCAGAGACATAAGAGCCTTCAAGATTAATCTCCCATTTGCATCAACGACTCTCATCATCTTATCTTCAATTGACACTTTATAATTCTTTTCGACCAACTGCCCTATACTGAGCAAATTGCTCTTCATGCCTGGTATGTACAATACATTGGAAATTACCGACCTCTTGCCATCTTTCCTCATAATCATAACATCACCAATACCTTCAGCTGCTAGGGTATTGTCATTTGCAAATTTTACCACATATTCTTTGTTGAGGGCTTTATGTTGACAAATCAGTCTTTCCTTCCAGACATATGTGATAAACATCCTGAATCCAAGTACCATTGGTCCTTGAATCTATCTTCATCTTTTGTTGTGACCATCACCATCATCTCTTCTTCTTCATGTTTTGCAAGCTTTGCATCACTTTCTTGATTCTTTCGTTTTTTTAGACAATCACTCGAATAATGACCATACTTCTGACAATTGTAACATTGAATGTGACATTTATCAGGTTTTCGACCACCACCTCTTCTTCTATTTGCAACACCACCTCTTTGGTTGCCTTGGTATGGTTTTCTTTGATTCGACACGTTTCCTTCGATCTGGTTTCCTCTACCATTCGATTTGTTGTAGCCACCTCTACCTCTGTCGAAACAATTTTCTTTGCCTTTGGTCTCTTTTGCTGAATGTTCCTGTAAGGCCACATCACTCTTCGATTTGCCTGCAGCTCTTTCGTTCATTCTTTGTTCATGAGATTCAAGCGTACCTTGAAGCTATTCCTTTGTCAATTTAGACAAGTCTTTCCCCTCTTCTACCGCCACCACTATGTGGTCGAACTTAGGAGCTAAAGATCTTAAAATCTTCGAAACAACATCTCTTGTTGTTAAAGTTTCTCCATATATCTTGATTTGATTTACTAGTTTTGTAACTCTAGTGAAGAAATCAAATATACTTTCACTGACTTCCATCTGAAGCAGTTCATACGTCCTTTTGTGAGTTTGTGACCTCACTTCTTTCACCTTCTCAGCGCCTCCAAAAGACTTCTCAGATTTTGTGTATTTATTCTTTTCTTCATCTGAAGTGTTTTCTCCAAGCGCTTCGACTCCATCTTTTACAAGATCCCAAAGACCTTGACACCTGAATAAGACTTTCATCTGTTTGCACCAATTCTCATAGTTGTTAACTTTCAGAATTAGTAGGGTTGCTGGATAATTTGCATTCCGTTAACTTGTCATCATGAATTCTTTAATCGTTCTTGATTGATACTTCCCTTGAATCAAAACAAAAGCTCTTGATACCAGATGTTAGAAACTCACCAAAGTCTATGATGAATTTCTACCACAATGACAATTTAATTATGAGACAAACAAAGAAAGAAGACAAGACAAATAATTTCTAGAGTTTCTCTCTGCTCACAAACTGTGAAAACTTTATTATTCACTTTGCAACTGCAAAATATTGTGAATGATTTGCTTGACTTGCTTACAAAAAATAGGGGTTACTCCCTCTATTTATAACTGAACTTGCACCCTAAGGCCAAAGCCCAAAATATCTATTTTGTTACTAAATCAAATCTAAACTATTCTAGACTTAAATCAAATCTATTTAAATCTAAACAAATCTAATCTTTTCGACACTATGAATTACAATTTAACACTATTGAGAAACTCGTTACTCCTCTCATGACTGTTAAGTGGAATCTGTTGCAAGTCGGTTTATTTCTGAGTTATGGTGAAGGTTGCCACTTATGTTTATCTCTACCAACTGGTTGCTATTTGTTAAAAGCAGGTGTTCAGCGCCTGATGGATGATAAAGAGATTCTATTTGAGAAGAGTCCCGTCAGAACTGTTTCATGTAAAGATGTTTCGATTATAACAATTTCCGCCAATCCTCCCAGGGTCTCCACCAAAAGACCCGTCAGGATTACATCTGCTCCAATGTTGGCTCCCCTGATCATCACTATTCCAGGGCCAATACCATATTCCCCGGACAAAGCTGTTCCCTGGAATTATGGGACTGACGTCTATTACCATGGCGTCAAGCAAGACCTATTGGCTGCTGAAGATAAAGTTACTGGAAGTACTGATCCTGAAATCGGCAATATCGTTGGGACCAGTAAAATAACAAGAAGCGAAAGAGTGTTCCCTCCTGAGATTTCTCCTTCTAAAGTCGTTACTATTCCCGTGATCATTCCTGCTGCTGTTCATGCTATTACTACCACTATAACTCTTGTGATTAACCATGTTGCCACCCCTGTCACCGAGTCGGCCGAGACTCGGGGCAAAGAGATATTGGTTGAGCCTGTCCAGACGAAGGCGAATTCAGAATCCATTCCGGAGGTTTCTAAGAAAGAAATGGAAGAAATATTGAAAATAATTAAAAAGAGAGACTACAATGTGGTTGAACAACTGGGTCAGACCCCTTCCAAGATTTCAATGTTGGCCTTACTGTTGTGCTCTGAAGCTCACGCAAAGGCTTTGGTAAAGTTCCTCAAGACTGCTCATGTGCCGTAGGAAACCTCAGATGATCAATTCGAAGATTGTGTGGCTAGTTTGACCGTTGATAATGGACTGGCTTTTTCTGATGGTGATTTGACACCCAGGGAAAGAAAACATAATGAAGCGCTACATGTCTCCATTGAATGCAGGGGCACCACTTTGGCCCATGTTTTAGTAGATACTGGTTCATCACTGAATGTTCTGGCCAAGAAGGCTCTTGACAGATTAGACTGCGAAGGTTTGACTCTGAAGCCCAACAACATTGTGGTGAGGGCTTTCAATGGTTCAAAAAGAATGGTGCACGGGGAGGTGGACATCCCTATCAAATTTGGTTCCCAAACCTTTGAATCCACTTTCTACGTGATGGATATCAGACTATCTTATTCTTATCTGTTGGGTCGCCCTTGGATCCATCGGACTGGAGTTGTTACTTCTACTCTGTATCAGATGTTGAAGTACCCGGTAAAGGGAAAGATTGTCACAGTGCATGGTGAGGAGGAATACATGGTAAGCCACCTGAACTCTTTCAGATATGTGGAAATGGATGGCGAATTAATCGAGACCCCTTATTAGAACTTTGAAGAGGTGCCTCAGACCATGGCTGCAACCGAGATTGTTACCAGTATGCCTAAGATCACCAGACCTCCATTGAAGATGGCTTCACTCAAGGATGCCAAGGAAGTCATTGAAGATGGTGGGTGTACCATTTAGGGCCAGCTCCCTGATATTCCATACAAATATGATAAGTTTGGTTTGGGTTTCACTTCAGGGGCTCAAAGGGTTGCTCGTCATGATCGCGCCGGAGGACCTCCCCTATGCATCAGCAATCATGGGATCAACGCTTTAGAAGACAGTGATGGTGACTATGACATGGACATCTGGATCTTCCCTACTATCAACGGTGGACCCAATAACTGGACAACTAAAGACTTTGTGTCAATTACTTTTATTCAGGAGTAATTGTCTTTCTTGTTTTTGGATATGTAATAAATGAACAATATAAACTCTATGGCCTTGTGTCTTACCCGAGTTACAATGGTTTATTTGTGAGGATTATCATTTTTCAAATTTCATGTCATTAATAAAGCATTGGACGTTTTGCATACAAATTTTGCGCTCTTTGTTTTTCTTTTTTGCTTTTATTTTATCAATGCAGCTATGCTCTTACACATACTCACGCATCAAACTGCATATCCATATACACTCTGGATCCCATTAGTAAAGGTTCTGCTATTATCGGTTATGACTTTGAAAATCCGATCAACCAAGCCGAGGATGAGGGTGAGGAAGATTGTGAGGTACCTGGAGAACTTGCCAGACTGTTACAACAGGAAGAAAGGGCTATACAACCTCATGAAGAGCCAGTTGAGACAATGAATCTGGGTACAAAAGAGGGAAAAAAGAAGTCAAGATAGGTGCAAATTTGGAGCTTAGTGTCAAACAACAGTTGATTCAGATGTTGCATGATTATGTGGAGATCTTTGCCTGGTCATACGAAGATATTCTAGGACTTGACACTGATATTGTGGTTCATCGCCTGCCGACAAAAGAGGACTGCCCTCCGGTAAAGCAGAAGGTCCATCGTATGCGTCTTGAAATGTAAGAGAAGGTCAAGGCAGAAGTTATGAAACAGTTCAACGCTGGGTTTTCAACTGTCACCCCATATCCACAATGGGTTGCTAACGTAGTTCCGGTTCCTAAGAAGGACGACAAGGTACGTATGTGTGTGGACTACAGAGACTTGAACAACGCAAGCCCCAAGGATGACTTTCTGCTTCCCCATATTGATGTTCTAGTTGACAACACCGCACAACATAAGATCTTTTCCTTCATGGACGGTTTCTCTGGTTACAATCAAATCAAGATGGCACCCGAAGACATGAAGAAGACAACCTTTGTCACACAGTGGGGCACTTTTTGTTACAAAGTGATGCCATTTGGGTTGAAGAACGCTGGGGAAACCTATCAGTGAGCTATTGTTCCATGATATGATTCACCATGAGATAGAGGTCTATGTTGACGACATGATATCCAGATCTCAAACGGAAGAAGAACACCTTAATCATCTACAAAAGCTGTTTGATAGGTTGAAAACATACAAGTTGAGATTGAATCCGAACAAGTGCACCTTTGGGGTAAGGTCTGGTAAACTCCTAGGTTTCATTGTCAGTGACAAGGGTATTCAGGTAGACCCTGCAAAGGTAAAAGCTATACAAGAGATGCCGGCTCCTCACACTGAGAAGGAAGTTAGAGGTTTCTTGGGACGCATAAATTACATTTCCAGGTTCATTTCCCATCTAACTGCTACTTGTGAGCCAATCTTCAAACTTCTGAAGAAAGATCAAGTGGTAAAGTGGAATGATGATTTCCAGACTGCTTTTGACAAAATCAAGGAATACCTTCAAGAGCCTCCAATTCTAATGCCTCCGATTGAAGGAAGGCCTTTGATAATGTACTTAACAGTATTAGATAATTCAATGGGTGTGTGTGTTGGGGCAGCATGACGAGTCTAGTCGAAAAGAGCATGCAATATACTACCTTAACAAAAAGTTTACCAACTGTGAAACAAGATACTCACTGCTTCATAAAACTTGTTGCGCTTTGGCATGGGCTGCTCACCGACTGAGACAGTATATGTTGACCCATACTACTTTATTGATATCTAAGATGGATCCTATCAAGTACATCTTCGAGAAGCTCGCTCTCTCCGGAAGAATAGCAAGATGGCAAATGATCCTGACCAAATACGACATTCAATACACAACCCAGAAAGCAATTAAGGGGAGTGTATTAGCTGATCATTTGTCTCATCAAGCTGTGGATGAATACCAATCCATGAACTTTGAATTCCCGGATGAGAATATCATGTTAGTGACTGATTGTGAAGAACCTGGACCAGATATAGGACCTGAGAAAGGATCCCGATGGACTATGGTTTTTGATGGAGCTTCCAACGCACTTGGCAATGGTATCAGTGCTGTAATTATATCTCCCGAGGGCTGTCATACTCCTTTCACCGCCATACTATGTTTCAACTCCACCAATAATATGGCTGAGTATGAAGCATGTATCATGGGTCTCAAAGCTACTATTGACCTAAGAATCAAGTTTTTGAATGTTTTCGAAAATTTGTTCTTGGTAATAAGCCAAATCAAATGAGAGTGGGATACAAAGCACCCTAATCTCATTCCTTACCGAGAGTATGTATTGACATTGCTTCCACACTTTGAAGAAGTCACCTTTGAACATTTTCCACGAGAAAAAAATCAGTTAGCGGACGCGCTAGCTACTATGTCATCCATGTCAAGGTCAGTTGGGACAATGAGGCTCCTCAGATCACTATTGAGAGATTGGATGAACCAACTTACTGCTATGAGATCGATACTGAAGAGGTAACAGACAAACCTTGGTTCCACAAAGTGAAAAGGTATCTAGAAGCTCAAGAATACCCTGAGGGGGCATATGTCAATGGTAAGAAGTTTCTGAGAAGGTTCTCTGCAAAGTTCTTCCTTAGTAATGGAATCCTCTACAAGCGCAACCACAACTCTACTTTACTTCGGTGTGTAGACAAGAGCGAAGCAGATAAGATTATGACATATTTACATGAAGGTACCTTTGGCACCCATTCTAGTGGATACACCATGGCTAAAAAGATCCTACGGGCAGGATACTATTGGTCCACTATGGAAGCAGACTATTATCAGCATTCACAGACTTGTCACAAATTCCAGATCTATGCTGACAAAGTACATGTGCCTCCGGTTCCCCTGAATGTATTGACTGCTCCTTGGCCCTTTGCAATGTAGGGCATTGACATGATCAGAGAAATCAGACCTACCGCTTCAAATGGGCATCGCTTTATCCTAGACACCATTGATTACTTCATGAAGTAGGTTGAGGCTGCCTCATTTGCTTCTGTTACCAAGAATGTTGTGGCGCGGTTCATCAAGCATAACCTTATCTGTCGATATGGTATCCCTTAAAGAATCATTACAAATAATGGTACAAATCTCAACAACACTATAATCACTGAAATCTGTAAACAATTCAAGATCCAACATTATAACTCTTCTCCTTACCGGCCGAAGATGAATGGCGCTGTGGAAGCTGCTAATAAGAATATTAAGAAGATCATCCAGAAGATGACAGTGACATACAAAGACTGGCATGCGATGTTACCATTTGCTCTTCATGGTTATCGTACCTCAACACGAATGTCAACAGGAGCAACACCTTTCTCTCTGGTGTATGGTATGGAGGTTGTCCTACCTATTAAGGTCCAAATCCCTTCTTTGAGAATCATGAATGATGCAGACTTAAACGAAGATGAACGGATCCAGACCCGACTTGACCAACTGAACCTGATTGATGATAAAAGGCTCGCAACTGTTTGTCATGGTCAGATGTACCAGAAGCGTATGATCAAGGCTTTTAACAAGAAGGTCAGCTATCAGGTATATCAAGTTGGTGATATAGTAATCAAGCGTATCACTCTGCCACAAGGTGATCCCAGGGAAAAATGGACTCCCAAATATGAAGGGACATTTATAATCAAGAACATATTTTCTGGTGGAGCCATGATCTTGATAACTATGGACGGTGACGACCTTCCTTACCCTGTGAACATGGACATAGTTAAAAGATACTACGCATGAATGAAGACCCGCTAGGTTGACTGGCCTAGGAAAAAATAAGGGCATCCCGGCGAACCAAAAAGGGTTCGGGCAAAAATTAGGGATAAATACAAAAAAATATATACACCCGGCAAGTCGAAAACCTGAAAAGGCGGCTTGGGAAAAAAGGGTATCCCGGTGGACTGAAAACCCGAAAGGGCGGTCTAGGAAAAAGTTAGGGATTTAAAGTGTATAACTATGTCCCGTTGGATCTCCTTGCAACCAGACTTCAATATCAACTATAAAGTTCAAACGGTACCAATCAATCCAGTCAACTTCGAACAAGTAGCAAAATGATGAGACACTCGAGGACATAAGGGAAATAGCAGAATTAAAACCCAATGGGATTATTACACATAACTGTTTTCTATTTGTATACTATTTTGTATAGTTTCCATCTTTCATGACGACATTCTCCTACTAGAATGTCAATCTCTTTGTAAAAAAACGCCTATTATAGGCAAACTTCAAAATCAATACAAGTCATTTATTTGAAAGTACAAAACTTTTCGTTTTCATTTTTCTATTTTGTTTTGCAAAAAACGTCCAGTGATAATTTTTGACTTATGCATTTGAATATGGTTACTGTTTACAAATACTTGCTTAAAAAACAGAAAGACAATTGCTAATGACTTTAAGAAACGGGACAAAGTCCAAAAAGCCATTTGTAGTCCCCGCAATTATGTTCTCCAGCAAGTACAAAGGCAGAGTCATCCCACTGCAAAGTCACCGCTACATCTTCAGCATACGTCCTAATGATGTTTATGTCCCCACATAGTGAAAACAACCAAAGTTTTGACCTCTTCTTCCCGAAGCAGAAATTAGCTCCTCCAGCAAAGTTCCCTCAGAGAACTGAAATCCATGTTCCCCAGCTATGTTTTATAATCTCAAACAGTTTATAAAGCCTCACCCCCTGTAGAGTTTATTTCCCTAGTTGCGGAAGTTCATCCCCCAACAGAGTTTATTTCTCTACATTGGTAAGATTTTCCAACAGAGCATATTCTCCCCAGCGGAGCATTCTCAAGCAGAAGTCAAAGATCCCCGACATAGCATCCCCAAATGGAAAGAGGAAATCCCCAGAAAATCACTTCCATTCATCATCCGCATCGGAAATAAAAGAATCACTTTCCTCATATACCAAACAGCAATCCGGGAGTCAACTTCCCAGTACTCTCCAGAAAGCAGTCAGGGATTTATTTTCCCAGACTAGGAAATGTCGCAACAACATTCCATGTTCATACATCATGGCATGCACATATATATTGCATACAACACAATCTCATTTATTTTGAGAACATCATTAAACGATGCATTTCATACATCATGACATTGCATACGACTAACTCTTTATCTTTTCAGGTAAGATCAATCAACAAACACCATTAACTGCTTATATGGCCCGACAGTCTTCTCAAAGGCTACATCTGACGAAGGGATACTTTAGCATTTTCCTTAGAAAAATCATTCTCAAGACCTCTACTAGTTCAGTTTAAATCGACCTATGATTTATTCTGATTCTTTTCCTGTAGATACTTTTCTAGTTTAATCAAATCGACCCTAAGACTTTTCTGATTCTTATCCAGTTGAAGATAATTCAATACCTCTACTGGTTCATTTTAAATCGACTAATGATTTATTTTGATTCTTTTCTGGTAGATACTTTCTCTGGTTCATTCAAATCGACTCTAAGATTTATCTGATTCTATTCCAGTTAAAGATAACTCAAGGCCTCTACTAGTTCAGTTTAAACCGACCAATGATTTATTCTGATTCTTTTCCGGTAGATACTTTCTCTAGTTCAGTCAAATCGACCCTAAGATTTTTCTGATTCTTATCCAGTTGAAGATAATTAAATACCTTTTCTGGTTCAGTTTAAATCGACCAATGATTTATTTTGATTCATTTCCGGTGGATACTTTCTCTGGTTCAGTCAAATCGACCCTAAGATTTCTCTGATTCTATTCCAGTTGAAGATAACTCAAGACCCCTACTGGTTAAGTTAAATCGACACTAAGATTTTCTGATTCTTATCCAGTTAAGAATACTGAAGCCTGGATACGACCAGATAACAATTCGATGTCTACAATTACTGGAAACCTGGAGCCGACCAGATAGTAGTTAATTTCATATTCCCCGATAAGTCGATGTGAAGCCTGGAATACGACTAGACAGCAGTCAGTCTTATTGTCTTTAGAAAGTCGCTGTGAAGCCTGGATCCCGACCAGATAACAACTCACTTTCGTCTTTCCAATCAAGAGATAACTCCCCAGTAGAGTAACAAACAACCGAAGCTCCTAGACTCTATTCCCCCAAAACATTCCCAAACAGACTATTCCTCAGACAACAGGAATAAGAATCCCCACAAAGAGACTTCTTATGAAGTCAACATCTACTTTGGATGACATCTCTAAGCCCTTCTCCGACGACTCTCCGTCATGTCCTGTGGATGGCATCTTTAAGCCCATCATCAACGACTCTCCGTCATATTCCTTGGATGGCATCTTTAAGCCCATCTCCGGAAGTCTTCCGTCATCTTTTCCAAATGGAATTTGTAAGCCCATTTCTGATATTATCCACCAACAATATCACTTTAGACGAGTGCAAATTTCTGGGCACTCTAGTGTTCAATCATCTTCCACCTTTAGATCACGAAAGGCAGACCAGCCAATCTACATCCTCAGGTCTAAGAAGATTGAACAGGTGCAGTTGTTGTACCCCAAAATTTTTCCTCTCATTTTACTCAAGGCATGCCCATTGAGGTCCCTAACTTGCTCAAGGATGACCATGAATTGACCAGACAAATTCTCCTCCTAAGGCAATGAACCTCAAACTAGGGTTTCAATTTTCATCAAGATGTGTGAGCTCCAACGGTCTAAAATGTTTTCCATGGTCCTAATATGTCCTCAAGATTATCCATGACAAATTTCATGCCTTGCACAACAAGTTTGCTCAGTCAACTGCTCACAGGCCTGAAAATCAACTGTATTAGGTCAAAAGTTAATTGTGGCCTATATACAGTCAAACTTCAAGATTTTTGGTCAACATAAACATTTTGAAATGATATCCATCATTTGATCAAGGGTTGATCATGATTCCTCAAGAAATACTCCTAATTCATCAAAATTCAAAAAATTGCTAGTTAGGGTTTCTATAGAAAAAGTCAACGAAATTTTGACCAGGCATAACTTTCTCATACTTTATTAGAAATTTTTCCATCAAAGATCATTTTGAAAATAATCCAATTCCCTACAACTTATCTTCAGCCCTCAAGTTCAAGAAATGCACCAATTGAAAGATACAAGCTTATACATTATGGGTCCTTTCCAAAAGTCAACAAAAACACCTTTTGGGTCAAAGCTTGGTACATGAACATGGAAGATTCAATTGAGATGAAACCAAAAGGGTTGTTTAAAGGACATCCTAAGATCTCTAAAAAGATCAAGAAAACCCTCATAAGGTTAAAATTGAGAGAGATATGCATTGCTAAAGTTGACTAATTTTTGGAAAAGTGCATGAAGCAAATATTGAGCTAACTTGGAATTTTTCCAAATGGGCCTATCTTTTTAAGTTTGAAACTTGTTTCTAACATGGTCCACGACCTCTAAGCCCACCCATGTATTATTCTAATATTTATGCTACTTATTTTGATATTTTATTCATTAAAATTCAAAATTAAATAAATAAATACTGGAAATAATATAAGATTTGATTTGAAATCTTTTTGCCATTAAATCATGGACAAATATGCTGATTATATCAAGGGAAAAATGTGCAAGCCAAGAGGAGAAAGAATATCCAAAATGGGAAAGATTTTCAAGTGAATATTTGAAAGAAATCAAGTACTCAATGCCATGGATTCTTGCTCCTTTTGTTGACCTAATATGATATACTATATAAGCATAACAATATCAGACCTTAAACACGCGCAACTTCCTCCTAAAACCGTAGCAAAAAAGTTCAACATTTTCAAAGATCAGTGTAACTCGAAATCTCTCTCTCCATCCAATTCCAGGCCAAACCGAGTCCACCATTCATCCCTTGAGACTCCCAGGAGCTGAATCAGTCCGGAAGTCAAGCGCCACCACGCCCAGAAGCTCCATAACCAGTCATCACCATTTTGTAGATATTTTTTGCTTTCAAATCTTGCTAAATATGTGTTGTTAATAGATCTAATGTTCATATATGTGTTCATGACAATGCATAAGGCATGTTTGACGTATTGCATACAAGCTTAAACGCTTGAATCTCAGGTTGCCATTCCTAGGGCATAACCTGAAAATAAGCTCGAAATGCTTGATACAGGGACGATCCATTAAATCTAAGCCCAGATTTGAACTCAAGAGGTGATTTTACATGGAATAGACCTATTGATAGGCTTTGAATCTAATGCATTTGCAGGTTATCTGTTTTGCTTGGCTGGAGAAGACGACTGGAGTGTAGCTCCGGTGTCGTTGACTCCTCTGACTCAGGCGAAGACCTTGCGTGGAGATTTCACATGTTTTAATTGGTTTGTTTAAAATTTAGTGGGACCACTGTACGCGTTAGTTTTGATGACCTGAAATTCATCTTTGTTTTGCATATATTATTATTGAGTTATTTGTATAAACGATTAACAGGTTGGCTGAATGGTAAGAGGAACGTGTGCAAAGGGAGAGACCTGAGTTCGATACCCAGGTCTAGAATTTTGTTTTTCTAACAAGTTTCTTGTAGATTCAGTGCAACAGGCTATACACGCGTATCACAGGCTATCAGGTCAACACCATCTGATCTCAGTTGACCTGGATCCAGCGCCTCCAGCGTGCGACCCCACCATGGACTCTCTAGACGTAACCTCACTGGATCTCAGACAGGGCATTAGGCTTATATGATATGGGCCTAGCAAAATTGCAGCTTACACCCCCAAACTGCCTCATACTATCATGCCCATTTTTCTTTTTGTTTTATTTTATTATTTTATATATTTTTTAAATTCATTTTTTTATTTTAATTATACAGTCAATAAAAAATTACAAAAAAAATAGAATTAGGTTTTTTAATTAAAAATAATTTTGTTAATTAATATAAGTTAATTACTTTAACTTGTTTTCCTTAAAATAAAATTAATTAGAAGTTAGGTTTGAATTTCAAATCTTTTTTCTCTTTAAAAATACCAAAAAAAAAATTAGTTTCATTAGAATTAATTGTAATTAATAATTTTTCTTTCTTTTTTTAATTTAGTTAATTAGGATATTATTATAACTTAATATTTTCATAAATAAATAAAAACTAAAAAAGATTTTCTTTTAAACATTTTTAGGGTTTAGACACTCTTTCCATTCTTCGCGCGCTTATTATTATTTTCAAATTGATTGTATCTGTACATAGTTTGTAATAGTTTAACTCAGGGTTTATTTACTGCTTTTAATTTCCGCACTCCTAAGTTTGGTTATGTATCCCCCTCCCCGAGGCCCTGTAATAGCTAGGTTAAATTTCTGTCTTTTAAATTCTTGCACTATTATTAACTGTTTAGATTAATAGGATTGCATGAAAAGACTGTAAATTAAAACGGTTAGATAACCCTAAAATTGCAAGATAAATGAACAAAATCAATACACTTGCACATGCTTACCCCTAGGGTATCTCCTACTTCGATTGCGTTCGAAAACGGTCACAATTCTCGAAACGTGAAAATCTTTAGGGGCTGTCCTTTAGTTGAAGAGATCACAAGTCGCTCGATGACCCTTACGATGTCTCCTCGGTTAAAAAGTGATCTTAGAACTTTAGGAAAATTACTAAAAGTTCTTACCCAGTTGCCCCAGTGACCGTAAAACCCTCTTCGATAATCCCTCAACATCCAATGATAGGGATACCTACTCACTAATACTAGGATAGCACCGTCTAAAGGAAAGGAGGAAAATAACAGCTTTTTTCGAGTAGGTAGATAACTGTTAGATACTTGCTCAAAAATAATCTTTTTCACACTACACTTTCAAAACATTTTTCAAAAACGCTTTATCAACACTCTCAAGGATTGATACAAGAGTTAGAATAAAGCAAAAAAACTTTTCAAAACACAAACATGAAAGAAATTTTCAAAATGAGCAAGTACCTAAGAGCCCGTAGAAAAATACGGATGGAAAGGGTGCTAACACCTTCCCTTTCCATAATCGACCCCACTTTCTCAGAAAATCTCGAAAAAGGTATTTTTCTGTTCTTTTCACCCTTTCCTTTATTGGATAAAAGAAAAGTAGGTGGCGACTATTGCTTACCGCATATTTGCGAATACAAAATGCAAAACCAGTATTAACGGTCAGTTCTCCCACCGTATCACAAAATTGTATACTCCTTGGTGCGAAAATAGTCCACTAGTATTAAATATTTCATCAAATTTGATAACTGGACAATGTCCATTTATTTTCTTCACTAAGTTTCAAATTCCTCGGATTTGGAGATGGACTATCACTATTTCCAGTGACAAGTTTAATGTCCCAATTCTAGAAAGAAATTTTTTCTACAAATGGTGGAATAAAATGAGTTTAGAAGAGATCCAAGACAAAATTGTTTTAATCAAATCAACCATGAGTGAAGACAAAAATAGAAATCTTAGAGATCAAAACTCCCAACAAATGTCTATGGGAAACCTGAAAAACTTTTTTCAAAGAAAGTATCCCAATGAAACAGAATAAGAAATTATGGTCAGAACTTTAGATCATATGAAGAATCAATTCTTCTACACTTTCCAATCTCAAACTTCAAAAGATGATATGCAATCCATGAAGAACAGTTCATCCATGGGATCAATAGATTCTAACACCTTTGAAGGTTTAGCCGGAGAAGCTCAAAATGATGATCCCACAGCTGAAGACTTCTGGGATGCTATGATTCAATCTATGGCCCAAAAGGCTAAAGAAAAAGCCAAGGCTAAAGCTATGACAAGGGACTAAGCAATGACAATAATTGTCCATAAGCATAATGCCAAACACAAAGATAAGAGAGAATCTTATCTTGAAACAATAAAAAATAATCTTATTGGCAATAAAGCTATGACAAGAGACAAAGCAATGACAAGAATTATCCAGAAGCAATAATTCCAAAAACAAAGATAAGAGAGAATCTTATCTTGAAACAATAAAAAAGAATCTTCTGACGACTTTCCTACGAACTCAGAGGCTTCAGGAAAGTTCTCTAATGAATGGAATTGTTTTGTATATTATGTTAAGGAATTTGGAGGATTACACAAGTGTGCGTGAGCTCCCAGCGATGCATTTTTCTTACCCTTCAGTCGGGAGCCCTATTATATGGAGGTGTGTAACACCCCAAAACTACCCGACAATTATTATTAAATCAGAGTTATAAAAATTCAACAAATTAATAAGGATGTTACAATTTCAACTTAAAACATCAACATTAATTATAGATACATAACACATAAACACGGATGAACAACATAATTTAGTCTTTTAAAACCAACAACTATCATAACTACGCAGCAGATTCATAATATTCAACTTAATTGGACATAACATCTATTTTTAACTTAAAACAACTTTAAATAACAAGTATTTAACGAAAAACAACTTAAAGTTCAATCAACTGAATTAATAAAAAAAGCGTTCATTCCCCCGAGTGTTACGTATCAGAGCAATGACACCGACTCGAACTACTGAAGGTAAATCGCCTTCACTTTGGATTACCTGCAAGTTACCAACATCGGGGTAACATTCAAACAGAAGGGGTGAGATATCGAACAATATAATCAGATGTATGATAATATTACATTAGAATTAGTGCATACATATTCACCACTTCCCAGATCTTAACAACATAAGCATAATCAAACCAACCACACAACGACTCAGAATGCAACACAAAATGCAACTTGTCTTTATGGAAATGCATGTGGTACCAATGGAGCAGAACTCCCAACTTAAAAATCTGTCAATATATAGAGGCATCAACAAGGCATAAGCCTTCAATTTAATATTTTTCCAATCCAGACCAACTTAACGAGCATCAGCTCCAACTTGATATGCGATGTATGTGACACAACATGAATGTAGCAAAAATCGTCAACAAACAACAACTCAACATAAATCAACATTGGCTATAAGCCTATAAAATCAACAATGATTCAACATAATTCAACATAAATAAACGTTAGCCATTAGCCTACGACATAATATCTGCCAATAATTAGAGGCATCTCAACATAAATCATCAACCTGCAATTTCTTAACTCAAAACAACTTACACAACACTGGAATCAACCAACACAACATGCACGGGAAATAGGGATAGGGAGAGTACGTGCCCCTCGACATGCACAACAACCAAGACATAATAACAACTAATTTGCGCTCCTCGACACAGCCTGCAACTTCGTGCAGCTCGGCAACAAAATTGGTATCCTCAGCACGCCTTGCAGCGTAATGCCGCTCGATATCCAACACATATATTCCCCGACACACCTCACAGCCTAAATGCCGCTCGGCACCTAACACCATCAGCATCCTCCTCGACCACTAATTCCGACCAACAACATGGAACAATACAACATCATAAGGACCACATCAATATAACCCATAATTTCTGGCCAACCGCTCAGAATACCATAACAATGGTCAACTATATTTCCTATCAACAAATTCATTAATCATACAAGAAAGTCATGCAGAAACCTTCCTAAAACGACCACAACAAGAATTTACTACTTTCCTACCAACATCTCAGAATATCACAACTTTCTAACGACCATAACAACGAGTGATAAACTACTCTAACCTATCCATCAATTATACCAGGAAATTATACAGACAACTCAAAACACCCACAACATAACAACCGAGAAACAACCTATAACAAGTTCATTAAACAATCATACAGTAACTCCCTAAACGACCACAACACGAGGAAACAGGCAACTTCAATAACAGATTCAGAAACATCAATGCACAATAGTCATACAAATGACTAATTCCCACATAATACACATCATAAATCCCATTATATTGTCAGAAACCCACCCTTACTTGGTTTGAAGGTCGCTCTACCAAAATTCCAGCCGACAACCTTGCTTTTCTCTGCTCGACAACCGCACAACTCTGCTCGACGACTGTGCAATCTTGCTCCTCTCTTCGCACAGCTTTCACGATCACACACAAGACTTCTTTATCTCCAACTAAAGCAAATCATTGTGTCAGCTTACCTTATACCTCAATTCTGTTGGGCCTAACTTACACACCCCCACTTTACTGCTTCCAACCAATAAAATAAGCCCAACACCATTATTCCATTAATTCCACATTACTATTATTATTATTAATAAACTAATTAATTACTTAATAATAATCTAGCAACTCATACCAATAATTCTCAACATCTCACAACTTCAACAGACAATCCAAAAAAATTAATTTAATTAAATAATTAATTAAATTAACAGGCGTTACAACTCTCCCCCCACTTAGAATATTTTCTTCCTCAAAAATCTACTTGATACTACCACTCTTAATGCGAATTTCGCATCATACTTTCTGATCCCCAAGTCGCGTCTGGCAATACTTCGACCACTCCTTTCCCGACATAACAATAACTCAACACAATTTAAATTAAATACACATATGCTAATCATTCAATACCTCCGCGACATAATCGTTAACAACTTATCAACCACTTTAACAATATCTTGACATATCAACATTTTAAAGTAGTAACACACTTATACTTAGATATACAACATCACATTATCATCTTAACAACATCTTCAACACCAAAACACATACAAAATTTCATTTCCATATATATATATATATATATATATATATATATATATATATATATATATATATATATATGTCAATTATTAACAACTCTATTCATATCGCCGTATCACCGTTATAGTGACATCAACATCGCCAACATAATCAACTTCGTCATATTATGGAGTATTATTCATCCTTTACAGTAACCAACAACAATATCACGGAAACGGGAACAAAATCATTATAATGTCAACTTAACAGTATAACTCAACAAATATACACACAACTCACCATCGACCCACAACCACAATAATATCCTTATAAATTAGCAAATATTTACGAGAAAAAATAGTACCCTGGAACATCATCCATATATCAACAATCCACCAAATCAAACATGTAGATCAAGGCATATCATTCCCATAGGCTTCTGATATTTAGTCCTTCACTTCTAACAAATCGTATACGCAAAGCAACTGTGCCACATCACGCTTCAGCTGCGCCACTCTGATCATCTATCTTAAGTCATCGTCCTCATTAAATTTTCGTGAAATATATGGTTTACAAGTTTCAGTCTATTTTCAGGATTTCGTTAACATCCCCCATAAAATTGTTGTTCACTTGATATTCTCAATCTTTCATTTTACGATGTTAGCTCCCATATAAACCCGCTACTCTGAATTGTTCAATACGTCTCAACTCTTTCCTAGCCACTCCTATATTAATTCACATAAACTGGCAAGCAACTATCATCACGATATAACATCAATCACTTACACATTGTTAAGATAACAAGACAAGTCTATACCATCCAACACAATCTCGTCTACTATCAACAAGAGATTAAGGGCGATCAGTTCCTCAATTTGTCAATAGATAGCCGACAATCATAATGGAGTATAAACCATCGTTGCTAAACCATAATAGTGTTCCTTTAGAACTTGTACTCAAGTCACCTAAAGCACCATAATCCAATAATTCGCAATGAGGTTTACAAATACTCCCACAATATCCCTCTCATTCGATCTTATCAATGAGACACCAACGCTCAACATATTACACGGTCCATATTACACTTACTAAGCCTCACACGAAGGTTAAGTATCCTCCAACTCAAAATTAATTTCTTCATCTCCGCATCACCATGAATACAAATTCGATTATAGAATCTCAACACATCCCGCGCATCTAACTTCTAAGCTTCTTTGATACTGTCCAGAAAATCATTGTTAATCTTCAACATCCCAAACATAACACTCTTCAGTGTCATTACGTAAACTAAGCTCATATCTCTGAAATGTTAAATCATATTGAACTCTTTAACCATCATTACTGACATATGTAAAGCCTTCCAACTTAGCGCATCAGCCACCACATTCATTTTTCCTAGATGATAATTCAAATGGAAATCATAATCTTTCAACAACTCCAACCATCTTCGTTGTCTCATATTCAATTCCTTCTGATCAAATAAATACTTTAAACTCTTATGGTCGCTAAATACTTCAAATCTAGAACCAAAAAGACAATGTCTCTAAATCTTCAACATAAACATCAGCGCTACTAACTCTAAGCCACGCGTAGGATAATTCCTCTCATGAACTAGTTGTGTAGAAGAACAAGCAACAACTTGTCCATTCAGCATTAGCACATCACTAAGTCCCATCTTAGATGCAATCATAATACACTACAAATGACTCACTCAGATTAGGCAAAACCAATACCGGAGCAGTCGTCAATCTTTTCTTTAGTCCTACAAAACTTTCTTCACATGTAACATCCCATACCTGAAATGATGAACGACTATCCTTTTTAATGCCTAAGATCTCATTTCTCAACTTAATCGTCAACAACATATTATGGTTGACCTCGTCTTGAATGTAAGTGTTTGTTGGCAACAATATTGGTAAAATAATATGTTGTTAATGTTTCGCTAAATGTCTTGACATTTGTAGTAAACTGTTTTGAATGATGTCAAAGCAAATGTCTTGACATCTGCCTCTTGAACTGATCTCAGCCAACATCAGTATATGTTTTTCTGTTTCCTGATTTCTTGCGCTCCATAATTCAAGATTTGTGACTCACAGGCTACGAAAAATATGGAGGGATATTTTTCAAAATGCATGGATTTTATCTTGACCTGTTTTTATGGAAATATTCAAAAGAATTGAATATTTGGTTTTAAAGCCCAAGCCCACAGCTACGCATATATAAGGACTTGCTTCCTTATTCAAACTACTACAACTTTTGAAGAATAATACTTTATTTTTTGTTTTAGAAGTCTAAGTCTTTTAATTGTCAAACACTCTAGTATTGATTTAATACTTGTGTTGTTATTTGGATTCTTAATTATGTATCATTCATAAGCTTTTAAGCATCGAATGATTGAAGTTTTTAAACTTATTATTTCTGTTGTTTCTTCACTGTAAGTGATTAAAGGGATTTGAGGAGGGCCTCATACCTAGGTGAGTCTTAGATAGAAGTATAGAATGGGTAGTGATTAAGTGATGAGATCGTAAACTGGTTGTTTATTGAGAGTCTATGAATTGATACTATTTAGTGGACTTGTCCATGGCTTGGTAGCCTCCAGAGTAGGTGTTGTTTTACACTGAACTGGGTGAACAATCTCTTGTGTTTTTACTGCTTTTATTATTACTGCTCTTTACTTGTAAACAAATATTTGTGTCGTGTCATCTCATTCGACATCACATATCTGATACCAGAATTTCAATTTGTATCAGAGCAGGCATCCTGCTCTTTATCTAGGTGATATCCAGGGAAGATACTTTCTGGTAATATGGACAAGGAAGGAGGATTTATTGGAAACCACGTATGGTGGCCTTTCTAAAGTCACTAGACAATAGAGCTTGGAAAGCTGTCTTAAAAGGATGAAAGCACCCTGTCAAATTGGGAGAAAATGGAGAACCTACTTCTGAATTAAAACCAGAAGAAGATTGGTCTAAGGAAGAAGATGAAATTTCTCTTGGAAATTCTAAAGCCTTGAATGCTATATTCAATGGAATTGACAAGAACATTGTCAGATTACTGAATACATGTGAAGTTGCTAAGGATGCACGGGGGATTCTTCAATCTACTCATGAAGGAACATCCAAAGTTAAGATGTGAAGACTTCAGTTGCTCACCACAAAATTTGAGAATTTAAGAACGAAGGATGATGAAAGTATTAATGACTTCCATATGAACATTCTTGAAATTTCTAATGCATCCAATGCATTAGGAGAGAAAATACCAGAAGACAAATTGGTGAAAAAGATGCTCAGATCTCTTCCCAAGATATTTGATATCAAAGTAACTATTATAGAAGAAGCTCAAGACATTGACAAAATGAAAGTGGATGAACTTGTTGGATCCCTCCTAACATTTGAATTAACCATCAATGGAAGATTTGAAAAGAAGAACAAAAGCATAGCCTTTGTATCAAAACTGAAGATGAAGAGGAGGATTGTGATCCGGATACAGATGGAGGAATATCAAATGTCTTAGCTATGCTTGGAAGACAGTTTAACAAAATGATAAAAAGAATGGACAAGAACCAAAGATCAAATGTCAAGAAAATCTCATCTGACATCCATAAGTCAAATGAGGTTTGAAGAAAAAGGGCCAAAGAAAAATCTTATCAAGGGAATGGAATACAATGTCATGAATGTGAAGGCTTTGGTCACATTAAAGCTGAATGTCCTACATGTCTTAAGAAACAAAAGAAGAATCTATCTGTTACCTGGTCTGAAGAGGACTCAGAGAGTTATCTTGAAGAATCTGCCAAGTAAGTTAAAGCATTAACAGGAAAGTATGTATCTGATGAAGAGTCTAGTGATGGGGAAATAACCTTTGATGAGTTAGCTGCTTCATACAAAGAATTATGTCTTAGAAGTGCATAAGTGTGTCTTGAAGGGGATAAACAGAAAGCCCTCATAACTCAGTTGAAGGAGGAAAGGGAAGAGCATCTTAAAACTATTTATGATCTGGGAAGTGAAATGTCTTCTCTGAATTCAAATCTTGATAGAATGGTCAAATCTCTCAAGATGCCGAATAATGGGTCTGACACATTAGATGAAGTTCTCCAAACAGAAAGAGTGACAAGAGACAAGAGTGGTCTAGGTTTCAATGAGAAAAAGGAACCTAACTCAAAAGATCTTTCATCTGTTTCCACTCATGCCAAGTCTAAACCAGAGATGTCGAATAAAATGTCTCAACATCTGGGCAAACATAATGGTAAGAAAGGACATCTTGGCAAACATCATGGGAAGAAAGGACATCATGGCAAACATCATGGGAAGAAAAATCCTAATCACACCAGAGAGAATCCCCAGCCCTGGAGATGTCATCACCGTTGAAGGCTTGGTCATATAAGGCCCATCTGTTTCAAATTGTATGGGTATCCTAAGACTACTACTCCTCCCAAGACTGATAAGATGCCAGAAAATAGAAAAAAGAAGAAACAGTGGATTCCCAAGTCTAATGTTGCTAATTTCATATCTCACACCTCCCTCAGAGTAACAACCAAAGATGGCTGGTATTTTGACAGTGGCTATTCTAGACACATGACAAGTGTCAAGAATCTGTTGATGGATGTAAAATCTCATTCCACCAGTTATGTGACTTTTGGTGATGGAGAAAAAGGTGGAATCAAAGGTGTTGGAAAGCTTGATTGTTCAAGAGTCCCTAAGCTTGATGATGTGTTACTTGTTAAAGGGCTAACAACTAACCTGATAAGTATAAGCCAATTGTGTGATCAAGGATTCAAAGTTAACTTCACCAAGGAAGAATGTCTTGTGTGCAATGAAAGGAATGAATTTATTATGAAAGGAATCAGATCTAAAGACAATGGTTATCTATGGGTTCCTCAAGAGTTAAACTTCTCCTCAACATGTGTTTTAACCAAAGTTATGATGAAGTCAATAAATGTTATTATTGATGATAGAGGATGGAATGTTGAAGAAGATGTCTCAGAAGATGTTGGAACATCTTTTCCTGATAGTCCAAAAGAATCAAATGATAGAAGTTTTGATTCTAATCCTCCTCAAGAAGATCCCCAGCTTAGTAATCTCAATAAAGGACCTTAAATTAGAATTCAGAAAGGTCATCCTAAGGAGCTTATCATAGGAGATCCAAACAAATGGGTTACTACCAGATCAAGAGAAGGGATTTCAAACTCTTGCTTTATATCAAAAGTTAGGCCTAAGAATGTCAAAGAGGCCATAACTGATGATTTCTGGATTAATGTTATGCAAGAGGAGCTAGAACAATTCAGTAGGAATGGAGTTTGGGATCTGGTTCCAAGACCTGAAGGGATAAATATAATTGGCACTAAATGGGTATACAAGAATAAATCTTATGAAAAGGGGTGGTCGCTAGAAATAAGGAAAAGTTTATTTCACAAGGATACACTCAATTTGATGGAGTTAACCTTGATGAAACCTTTGCTCCTGTGGCCAGACTTGAATCAATCAGACTACTCTTGGGAGTTGCAAGTATACTGAAATTTAAATTGTTTCAAATGGATCTAAAAAGTGCCTTCTTAAATGGCTATCTGAATGAAGAAGTTTATGTGGAACAACCAAAGGGATTTGTTGATCCAAGTTTTCCTAAATATGTCTACAAACTGAAGAAAGCTCTGTATGGATTAAAGTAAGCTCCAAGATCTTGGTATGAGAGATTGACAAAATTTATTATTGAGAATGGATATAGGAAATGTGGCATAGACAAAAATCTTTTTGTGAAGGAAGAAGAAGGGAAGATCATGATTGCACAGATTTATGTTGATGATATTGTGTTTGGTGGGATGTCAAATGAGATGGTTAAACATTTTGTCAAGAAAATGCAGTCATAATTTGAAATGAGTCTTGTTGGTGAATTAACCTATTTTCTTGGTCTACAAGTTAAACAAATGGAAGATTCCATATTTTTATCTCAGAGCAAGTATGCCAAGAATATAGTGAAGATGTTTGGGATGGAAAATGCTAGTCACAAAAGAACCCCTGCTACCACACATCTGAAGTTGACTAAAGATGAAAAAGGAGTAAGTGTAGATCAAAGTATTTACAGAAGTATGATAGGCAACTATCTATATCTCACAGCTAGCAGACCAGACATTGCCTTTACCGTAGAAGTGTGTGCAAGATATCAAACTGATCCTAAAGTTAGTCATGCCAACCATGTGAAGATAATTTTTAAATATGTGAATGCGACCAGTGACTATGGTATGCTATACTCTCATGGATCTAATTCTTCCTTAACTGGTTTTTGTGATGCTGATTGGGCAGGAAGTGCTGATGAAAGAAAAAGTACATCAGGAGGATGCTTCTTTCTAGGAAATAATCTCATATCTTGGTTCAGTAAGAAGAAAAATTGTGTGTCTCTGTCCACTACAAAGGTTGAGTATATTGCTGTAGGAAGAAGTTGTTCTCAATTGATTTGGATGAAACAAATGTTAAGAGAATACAATGTCAAACAAGATGTCATGACATTATTCTGTGAAAATTTAAGTTCCATTAACATATCAAAGAATCTTATTCAACACAGCAGGACCAAACATATTAATATCCGTCATCACTTTATAAGAGAGCTTGTTGAAGAAAAGATTGTTGTCTTAGAACATGTAGCCACTGAATTACAACTGGCTGACATTTTCACTAAGGCTTTGGATGCTAATCAGTTTGAGAACTTAAGAGGAAAAATATGGATTTGCATATATGAGGGTTTTTAGAAATTAAAGGCATGTGGGAATATCATTAAAGTGATATTATATTATTTGTGTTTCCAAAAAATAAAATTTTAAAAGCAATCATTGCAGGACTTCCTCAAAGTGTTTCCCACACGCTACGAAATAACATCCTTCTATTTTCACAAACTCTTAATTCTTCTCTACAGAAAAAGAACCCTAGCCATTCTTCATCCTCTTGCTCAAAAATCTTCAAAGATGTCTCAACATCATACATCGTCTTCCTCAAAATCTGCCAATGAGAATCTCTCCCTTGGCAGAGTACTTGATGCTACTCCTCTAACAACCATCCCACCTCTTGATAAGAAGGTCAAGAAACCTAGATCATCACCTACTAAGAAATCCAAAGATGATAAAGGTAACTCTTCTACAGCTACTGACAATAGGACAAAAGAAGAAATTATTAATGTTGATAGAAGCATTAGAAGGCTAGTAGACAGAGTGTTAAATGAAGGCTTTACTGTTCCTGGGATTTCTACCCCTCTTGCTCGTATGCCTCCTCCTACTGACAAAATAAATGATCCTAAAAGTGATGCTGCTAGATCATCTACCTTCAAGAAAGATGCTGCTGAAAGAAAACTTGAGAAGCTTTCTATCTCTGCTCTAAAAGAAGTGGAAGAAGAAAATGTTGAACAAGATGCTGAGGAAAATGTTGAACAAGATGCTACTGCCTCCAAGGATGCAGAAGGACAAAATGATGAGAATGTGGTAAATGTAGATGAGCTGTCTGACAATGAGCTCATTACTAATGTTGTACTTCGTATTGCAAGAAGACTCAAATCTAGGAAAGGGAAGGATGTAAGTGTCACACTCCTTGCCAAAACAACCAAGAAGTAAATCATGTATTGACCCCCAAATCCAGGAAGTAAAGTGGTTCCTCCTTCTAGCAAAAGAAAATCTAGACCTGTTAGCTCCACAGATGATGATGATAAGGATGCTGTAAAAAGATCCAAGAGTAAGAAGAAAGCTGTGGTTGTTGAAGAAGTTGACTCAGACTATGATGTCGAGCAAGATGTCCAGGATATCTCTCCTATCAAAAAGTCTGCAAGCAAGAATATTTTTGTTAGGGTTCTTGATGCCCCACTTGACAACATCTCCTTCCATTCTGTTGGGAATGCTGAAAAGTGGAAGTATGTGTATCAAAGAAGGATTGCCCTGGAGAGAGAACTGGGAGATGGTGCTTTGGAATGTAAAGAAATGATGGAGCTGATATCTTATGCTGGATTGATGAAAACAGTTACCAATTTTTCCAATTTCTATGAAACTCTTGTTAAGGAGTTTATTGTTAATATTCATGTTGATTGTGCTGACCATAAAATTAAGGAGTATAGAAAGATTTTTATTAGAGGAAAGTGTGTAGAATTTTCTTCTGCCATCATAAATAGATTTCTAGATAGGTATGAAGATGTATGCTGTGAGCTGGAAGTTATAGATAATCAAGTATGCAGAGCCATCACTACTAATAAAGTAAGTGAGTGGCCCATGAAAAATAAACTTCCTGTCAGCAAGCTGAGCGTGAAATATGCTATTTTACATAGGATTGGAGATGCAAATTGGGTTCCCACTAATCACACTTCAACCATCTCCATTGGATTAGGAAAGTTCGTTTATGCTATTGGAAACCAGAAACATTTTGATTATGGGACTTACATCTTTGATCAAACGATTAAGCATGCAGGAACCTGTGCCATTAAGATGCCAATTGATTTTCCTTCCCTCCTCCGTGGAATTATCCTTAATCAGCATCTTGGAATCCTAAATGGAATGATGTAGTATGTAAGAGGGAGTCTGCCTTGACCCTTCATTTTAAGCTCTTTTCAGGAAAACATGTCCCAAACATTGTTTTGACATCTGCTCTTGCTGAAAAGACCTCCACCAAGGATGACATAATCAAAGAATTAAGAGAAGCCTGCAAGGAATTGGATGATGTGATCAGAGTTAGCTCAGAAAGGAAGCTAACCTATGAAAAGATGATCAAGGAACTTCAAAAGGACAACAACCTTGATGATACAGTGAACTCTGAAGGTGAAGACTCTAGTGAGGAAGGAAGTTCTGGCTCAAACAAGTCAATTGGTCCTGATGACAGTTAGACTAATTTATGTTTCTTTATATGAACCTTTTGTTTCTTTTTAGCACTTGCATGTGCTTGACAATTGATTTCTATGGTTTGTACCTAAATTACTGATACACTCTTGAATGAATTAGTTTATTTGGCATATTATGACTAAAAAGGGGGAGAGAAAGTTAGTGAGTGACTGAATGACCACTGACCATTGATTGAGGGGGAGCTCAATACTTGAGGGAGAGCCTCATGTGACTGACCACTGACCATTGATTAAGGGGGAGCCTCATGTCTCTGAAGATGTTCTGACATCTTCCTTTGCTAATAACTAACTGCTAACTAAGTTTGTGCTTGCTTTGCTTATGCTGCTAATATGATATTGCTCTGATAATATATTGCTCTGCTCTGATAATATCCTCTGTTAATGTTTTAGACAAAAGTTTCCAAAGGGGGAGTTTGTAAGTGTTTGTTGGCAGCAATTTTGGTAAAATAATGTGTTGTTAATGTTTTTCTAAATGTCTTGACATTTGTAGCAAACTGTTTTGAATTATGTCAAAGCAGATGTCTTGACATCTGTCTCCTGAACTGATCTCAGCCAACATCAGTATATGTTTTTCTGTTTCTTGATTTCCTGCGCTCCATAATTCAAGATTTGTGACTCACATGCTGCGAAAAATATGGAGGAATATTTTTCAAAATGCATGGATTTTATCTTGACCTGTTTTTATGGAAATATTCAAAAGAATTGAATATTTGGTTTTAAAGCCCAAGCCCACAACCGCGCATATATAAGGACTTGCTTCCTTATTCAAACTACTGCAACTTTTGAAGAAGAATACTTTCTTTTTTGTTTTAGAAGTCTAAGTCTTTTAATTGTCAAACACTCTAGTATTGATTTAATACTTGTGTTGTTATTTGAATTGTTAATTGTGTATCATTCATAAGCTTTTAAGCATTGAATGATTGAAGTTTTTAAACTTATTATTTCTATTGTTTCTTCACTGTAAGTGATTGAATGGATTTGAGTAGGGCCTCATACCTAGGTGAGTCTTAGGTAGAAGTATAGCACGGGTAGTGATTAAGTGATTAGATCATAAGCTGGTTGTTTACTGAGGGTCTATGAATTGATACTATTTAGTGGACTTTTCCCTGGCTTGATAGTCCTCAGAGTAGGTGTTGTTGTTCACTGAACTGGGTGAAAAATCTCTTGTGTTTTTACTGCTTTTTTTATTACTACTCTTTACTTGAAAATAGATATTTGTGTCGTGACATCTCATTCGACATCACATATCTGATACCAGAATTTCATCGAACAATTGCGATAATAACCATTTATACCCAAAAATCCTCTTGTTCTGTACCTGACTTTTGAGTCCCTCCACATGGGAATGCATCTACCATATTTGAAAACATTTTCATAGGATAGAATATATTTCTATCTCCTCATAGGTTCAAACAGAACGCCAATCCGATACTCGGAACACAAGATATGAATTTCCAAAGTTATCCGAAAATGCGAACACCGACGTCATGCAACAAAATACTATTACACACCTTACGATAACACCAGAACAAAATTTCTTTGTACCAGTACCAACACTTACCATCCTTGAAATCATACTAATCTCCTTACATTTCCGACTCTGACTCGTGATTCAAAACATTCCAACAACTTCAACAACTTTTACAATCACTCACAAGGATCCCACAACAAGGTCTACAACAATCTATCACTCTATCACCATTCAAACGTCGACATCTTGCGCAAGGGATACTCAAACTGACAACTTCATAGTCCACCAACAGTACTGAAACATCGCAACTTTCTAAATTCCATCTTCAAAAAATTATCCTTGTTACTTAACAATCACCTTCAGAAACACTAGGGATTTACACTCTACTTGTATATCAACAACCGTTACATTGCTCCTCATCCTTCGAGAAGTAAACATCAACAATGTCTGATCATCCTTCCCCAAGACGCTCCAACTTGATTAACAAAAAAAATATTAAATCCATGTCACCTTCGAATTCAGGAAACAACAAAACTTCGATAATACTCGCACTGTCGCCATCAACAACATACTGAACTAACATCTTACAACCGAAACATATCCGAGAAGAAAAGCTTCTCCACCACTTATCTTGAAACCAACTCATGCATACAAGCGATTAGAAAAGCAAGCAAGCACCAACAATGTTTCACACACTCGTCGCGTACTAAGGAACAAACAACATTAGATAACTTGGCCGGGCAGACCGACTTGCTCTGATACCAACTTTGTAACACTCCAAATCTACCCGACAATTATTATAAAATAAGAGTTATAAAAATTCAAAAAATGAATCAGGATGCTACAATTTCAACTTAAAACATCGGCGTTCATTACTAATACATAACACATAAACATAGATGAACAACATGATTTAGTCTTTTAAAACCAACAACTATCATAACTACACAGCGGTTTCATAATATTCAACTTAATTGGACATAACATCTTTGTCCAACTTAAAACAAATTTAAATAACAAGTATTTAATGAACAACAACTTAAAGTTCAATCAACTAAATTAATAACAATAAAACAACAAGCATTCATCCCCCCGAGTGTTACGTATCAGAGCAGTGACACCGACTCGAACTATTGAAGGTAAACCACCTTCACTTTGGATTACCTGCACGTTACCAACATCCGGGTAACATTCAAACGTAAGAGGTGAGATATCGAACAATATAATAAGATGTATGATAATATTACATTAGAATTAGTGCATTCATATTCACCATTTCACAGATCTGAACAACATAAGCATAATCAAACCAACCACACAATGACTCAGAATACAACACAAAATGCAACTTGTCTTTATGCAAATGCATGTGGTACCAATGGAGAAAAACTCCCAACTTAAAAATCTGCCAATAAATAGAGGCATCAACAAGGCATAAGCCTTCAACTTAATATTTTGCCAATCCAGGCCAACTTAACGAGCATTACCTCCAACTTGATATGCGATGTATACGACACAACGGGAATGTAGCAAAAATCATCAAAAAACAACAACTCAACATAAATCAACGTTGGCCATAAGCCTACAACATCAACAAAAAATCAACATAATTCAACATAAATCAACGTTGGCCATAAACCTACAACATAATATCTACCAATAATTAGAGGCATCTCAACATAAATCATCAACCTGAAATTTCTCAACTCAGAATAACTTACACACCACTGGAATCTACCAACACAACATGCACATGAAATAGGGATAGGGAGACTACGTGCCCCTCGACATGCACAACAACCAAGATAGAATAACAACTGATTTTCACTCCTCGACACAACATGTAACTTCGTGCAACTCGATAACAAAATTGTGCTCCTCAACACGCCTTGCATCCTAATTCCGCTCGACATCCAACACATATTATCCCCGACACACCTTGCAGCTTAAATGCCGCTCAGAACCTAACACCATCAACATTCTCCTCGACCACTAATTCCGGCCAACAGTATGAAACAATACAACATCATAACAACCACATCAATACAACCCATAATTTCGAGCCAACCGCTCGGAATACCACAACAACGGGAAACTATATTTACTATCAACATATTCAATAATCGTACAAGACAATCACATAGAAACCTTCCTAAAACGACCACAACAACAATTTACTACTTTCCTGCCAACAACTCAGAATATCACAACTTCTTAACAACCATAACACCGAGTGATAAACTACTCTAACCTATCCATCGATTATACGGGGCAATGATACAGACAACTCAAAACTCCCATAACATAACAACCGGGCAACTTCCTATAACAGGTTCATTAAACAGTCGTACAATAACTCCCTAAACAACCACAACACAAGGAAACATGTAACTTCAATAAAAAATTCAGAAACATCAATGCACAACAGTCGAACAAACAAAAAATTCCCATATAATACACATCATAAATCCCATTATATGGTCAAAACCCCACCCTTACCTGGATTGAATGTCACTCTACCAATATTCCAGCCGACAGTCTTGCTTTTCTCTGCTCGACAACCGCACAACTCTTCTCGATGACCGTGCAACCTTGCTCCTCTCTTCGTGCAGATTTTACGGTCACGCACGAGACTTCTTTATCTCCAACTAAAGAAAATCATTGTGTCAACTTACCTTATACCTCATTTCTATTGGGCCTAACTTACACACCCCCACTTTACTACTTCCAACCAATAAAATAAGCCCAACACCATTATTCCATTAATTCCACATTACTATTATTAATAATAAACTAATTAATTAATTAATAATAATCTAGCAACTTACTAACAATTCTCAACATCTCACAACTTCAACAAATAATCCGAAAAAATAATTTAATTAAATCATTAATTAAATTAACAGGCGTTACAAGGTTCATGGATCTCATTGATCGCTGTTCATAATCGTTGTGACTCTTCATAAATCGTAACTGGGCTGCCATCAAAGCTAGAAACGTATGCCAACACTAATGATGGTAGCCGTTATAACATGCGCCCTCATACATTGATGAGATGTTTCTCTCTTAAATAGACGGCCACTGCGTAACGATATCATCAATGTATGATTGTTTATAATGTCTAGGGCTAGTGGCATGTCATGGGGAATATCAGGGCCAAAATTCCAGACTCAATCGGAATTTAAACGCACAATTAACTGAGTATAGGACTGAAGAACATCACAGAGAATAGGTGGGTACAAATAAACTTTGAGCCTTTATCCTTTGTTTCTTAAACTGTGAACCAGGCCACGTTACAACCCTTAAAAGTCCTAGTTGAAGTATGGGTTAGTTCGAAAGCATACTATTACAAAAGGTATCCTGACTCCTGTAAGGTTCGCTATAAATCCTTAGTTGACATCACACTTTTACAAAATTTGTTTGTTTTACTAAAAAATGAATTTTCAAAAACTTCAAGACAGACATAAGCTTTGCATTCTTAAAATACCATTGTTTACACATGACTATTTGTGCAACAGAAGATAAATTCGCAGACGAATATTCAATGAAAAGGCTTCCTCTCAATGAGAAAATCACCTCAGATGGAAAGACATTCCAGTGATAGGCCTTTCATAATCAAGGGGCATGACATGGTGTCCAGCTGACCTGGGGTAGTCAAGTCAAGGTTCAAGGAATCTCTCAAAGATGCCAAATAGCCAGGGGCAGATCTCCATCTGAATCACTTGGGGAATTAGACATGAAATCCAACAACTAATCCTATACAATCAAACAAACACCTTCTGGAAAGTGTGAAAACACTCACTATTATGGACAATGACAATTCTCTGTACCAGGTGAACATGGACATAGTCGGAAAACACTACACATGAACAAGGACCCTCTAGGTTGACTGGCCTAGGCAAAAATAAGGGCATCCCGGCGAACCAAAAGGGTTCAGGAAAAAATTAGGGATAAAACCAAAAAAATCTGTACACCCAACAAGTCGAAAACCTGAAAAGGCGGCTTGAACAAAAAGGGTATCCCAGTGGACTGAAAACCCGAAAGGGTGGTCCAGGAAAAAGTTAGAGATTAAAAACGTACAACTATGTCCCGTCATCTTGTCATTTATTTATCAGTAGAAGACTTATCATCCTGATTAACATTTACCAAGCACCCCAAGAGTTGGGATGACACTCAAACCATCCACAAAGTCTCCGCAGATACTTTCTCCAGCAGGTATAAAGGCAGGGGCATCTTACTAAAAAGTCGCTGCTATATCTTTAGCTTACAACCTAGTGATGTCAGGTGTTATCGTATCCCCGTCAGAACAAGAATTTCCAACTACTGCTCCGACATCAGGTTTTCCTCAGTGAAGTTTCCAAGCTTCTCAAGATTCCCCTACGGGATTTTCAGAAAAATCCCCAAAGCAGTTTATGGATTTCACCTTCCGTAACAAAGTTTTATAAATCTCAAGTAGTTTATAAAGCCTTATCCCCAGTAGAGTTTATTTCTCTAGCTGCGGAAGTTCATCCCCCTGCGTAGTTTGTTCTCTAGATTGGTGAAGTCTCCCAACAGAACTCTTCCCCACGGAAAAATCATTGTCAAACAGAAGCCGAATATCCTCAACAGAGAAATGGAATCGCCAACAAAACTATCTCCATTCCTTATCCCCATCAGTAATTGAAGAATCACTTTCTTCACTCACCAACAGCAGTCCGGGATTCCACTTCCCGGTACTCTCCAGCAACAATCAAGGATTCATTTCCCCTAGTTCAACAATACAACAATGGAATGACTGACACGTTCATACATTGCATTCATACATCATTTTACAGATGTCATAACATACGCAGTACGAATGCATATGTCACAATCTCGTTTTCTGAAGGACACCATTTTGCACTTCATGCATCATGACATTACATGTAGTTAAACCTTTATATTTTCAGGTAAAGTATATACACAAATGAATTTTCATATGACCAGATGAATCTCTGGTACTCTATTGAGTTAGCAATCATTCAATATTCCTTCATCATCTTTTTGGAATAACAATCGTCTCAAATTCCTTTATGGTCCCGTTGAGGTAGTAATCGTCCAAGTTTCCTTCATCATCCTGCTGAGGTAGCAATCGTTCAAGATTCCTTCATCATCTTTTTGGAGTAGCAATCGTCTCAGATTCCTTCATCGTCTTGTTGAGGTAGCAATCTTCTCAGATTCCTTCAACATCCTGCTGAGGTAGTAATCATCCAAGATTCCTTCATCATCCTGCTGAGGTAGTAATTGTCTCAGATTCCTTCATCATCCTGCTGAGGTAGTAATCATACAAGATTCCTTCATCATCCTGCTGAGGTAGAAATCGTCCAAGATTCCTTCATCATCTTTTTGGAGTAGCAATCGTCTCAGATTCCTTCATCGTCCTACTGAGGTAGTAATCATTCAAGATTCCTTTATCATCCTGCTGAGGTAGTAATCATCTCAGATTCCTTCATCATCCTGCTGAGGTAGTAATTGTGATCGGTGGATTTAGAACTGACTGTTTAAAGCTGGTTTCGCGAAATGTCGCGGAAGCAAGAGTCGCCACCGTCTTTTATTTTCTCCAACATGGATAGGACAAAAGCACAGCAAAATTCCTTATGAGATAGTTTCTCGGTTCGGGAGGTAGATTTATAGAAAGGGAAGGTGTTAGCACCCTTTCTATCCATGGTTATCCATGGGCTCTTAGATACTTGCTCTTATGTTTTCAAAATGTTTGCTTTTCGAAATGTGAGTGGGTTTGAAAAAGTTTCATTGAAAGATTTTTGAATAACTCTTGTATCTGTCCTCAAGAGTGTTTGAAAAATTGTTTTGAAAGCGTTTTGAAAGTGTCTGTGTGAAAAGATTTTTGATTGTTTTTTAGAGAGCAAGTATCCAGGAGTCATCTACCTACCCTAAGGAATTAAGCTGTGTAAAAGTCCTTAAGGTAGTGCCATCCCACCATTGAGAGGTAGGTAGCACCACCGTTGGAGGTGTTCGAGTCAATTCGAGTTTTAGGGACAGTGTGGTCACCGAAGCAACAGTAGGACACCTTAGAAGCTACCCTTATGTCCTTGATCCTTTTTTTAATCCGAGGCAACCGTTTCGAGACAACTATTTCGAGGCAACCGTTTCGAGGCGACTTGTTTCGAGGCAACTGGATCATGGACATAAGGACTCACTAAAACGTCCTATACTTGACGACCATGTTTCGAAGGCAACAGGTGAGGCGTACCCTAGGAGTGGTGTGTGTATTTGTGTGTTATTTTCAGTTTAACAGTTATCTTTGATCATGGCATTGTGAGCTACGCTTGTTTTTAATTGGCATACATTCTTTTATACAAAGTTAGAATTTAAGAGTGCGGAAAAGTAAAAGACGGAAGGATAAAAGCTACGCTATTACAAGGCGCGGGTCTATACATCGCCAAAGTACAAAGACCCGTTTTTGATAAAAGATGCGGAAAGTAAAAATGCGGTAAACCTAATTACTATTATATCCTTGAGCAGTTACATAATAATCAATGAAAGAAAATAAATGCGCGAAATAGAAATTAAAATTGAACGTCCGAGGGTTTTGACCCTTTTGAGAAATTAAATTAAATTAAGACTTGATTAATTATTTAATTAAAGAAAAGTGTTTTTTTTATGTTTTTGTATTTAATTAAAATAAGAAAATTAAACTTAGAAGGAAACCCTAGTTCTAAATTATTTTAATTATTAATGAAAAATATCAAAGTTAACCTAATTTACACTAATTAGTTAATTTACATATTTACTTACAAAAATAATAATTAATAATAATAATAAATAATGAGAAAAAAATTAATTATGAAAAAGATAAGAAAACCTAATTCTACATATTTTTTATTTATTAAGAAAAAAGTGTTAAAATTAAAACCTAATTTAACTAAGTTAGTTATTGAAATTTATTTACAAAAATATTTAATGGTGAAATTAAATATAATTAAACATATTTATATTTTTGATTTTTTCTGTTTTTATTATGAAAAGAAAATTATTTTAGGTGATTTAAATAAAAATAACTAAAGCAAATAAAAGAATTAAAAAGAAAAAGAAAATTAATTTAAATATACAAACAGAAGGGGGGTGTCTGGCCCAAATGGAGGTAGATTGGAGTAATCTGGCCCATTAGCATTGAGCCTCGTTGACTCTCTGATTGCATGCATGATGGTTGACTGGAGCGCATCATGGAATTCATTCTGAGGCCATTGGATGAGTGATCAAGGCCACTTGGCAGGCTAACGTGTGAGGATGCATGGTAGGCCATGGAATGAGTGCTGCACTAGAATTCATTGAAACAAAAATTAAGAATTATGTGGGGGGACCTGGGAATCGAACCCAGGTCCCAACGCTTGAGGGACACGTTGCCAACCAGCTGTGCTATTGCGTTTGTTTGTTTATATAATGGATAGAAAATATAATATATAAAAAACAATGGTTAATGGTATAAAACAAAAAGGCGCGCCAGATATTTGAATGCTCCTATTACGTCTTGACATGCATGCTTCTTCTTCACCTTTTTTACCTGCAACATGAACAAGTAGCGGGGGTTTTAAACCCCCACTAAACTGAAACTGTGAAAATAGCGATTAGAAGAGGAGGAAATATAAAAAGGGCACGAATATCTCAATGAATCAGGCTTGCTGCAACGAGTTCGTCCATGTAGGTTTGGTGACCCAATTTTACAGTATATGGAAACCCCTAATGTTGAAACTCTGAAACCCTAATGTCCTTCAATGGTGAATTTCGTTTTAGGCAACATTAGCACAATTCAGCTATACCAAAAGCTTCAGGGAGATGTCAGTAGTGTAAATCAATGAATAAAACATATGAATGATGCATAGAAATCATGTTTCGATTATCAACATATTCGTTCAAACCATAACCATATTTTACCATTTCTTTGAGTATGAAGACTGGTTCTTGATGCTAAACGACTCCTAGAAGGTCCAGCAACGTGTTGGAATAGACTTTAGGCCTTGAATTGCACTACAACTATGAAATCAGTTTCAAGCTTTTTCTCCAAAATTTGCAAATTGGTTATTGAACATGAGCAGCTTTTTTCGTGTATCTTTCAATAGGGTTTCACTCAGCCTTTGTATGTGAATGATTCTAGGTCAAAACCTTGGCCCAAAAGTCCATGAATTGATGTTTCATATCTTTGATTTTTACCATATATTTTTCAATCTTTTTTCATTGAAATCTTTTCCAATTATGGATGTTTTTCCTTTTTTGAATGTGAAACGACTTGCCAACTTGCCCTAGTTTGATTTGCTGCACAAAAAGATCTACAAAATCATATCTTTGAATTTTCTTATAATAAAAACTAATTAAATGAATTAATATAAATATAAATTCAATTAATTAATTAAAAATAAGAAAATAAAATATTTTGAGCTCATTGGGTCGTGCATAGGCTTTGGGTAATGATTCAAGGAAGAATTTGAGGCCCATTAGCAAATTTGAAGTGTTTTAGGCAAAGTTGACTTTTGAAAATTCCCAAAAATTTCCCAACTTCTCCAATGCATATCTTGCTCAATTTTGAAGCTATGAACATGTTCTTGGACATTTTGGAAAGGTCTTGAAGTCCTCTAACCAATGCATTTTGTCCCATGTCATTTTGATTTACCAATCTCAAGTTATGGTCTTTGACTTAAAGTGCCTTTTTGTTGACTTTTGAAAATGAACTATAATGTTGAAATTGATAACTTTTTGTGAGAGCATTTCTTGGACTTGGAGTGTGAAGATGAGTTGTAGGAAATGTCATTCTCTTCAAAATGAGCATTGGATGGAATTTTTCTGATAAACCATGAGGAAGTTATGCCTTGGTCAATTTGGAGTTGACTTTTCAGCTGTCCAAAAATAGAAACTTTTGCATCTTGAGACTTTTTGAGCCATGCTTGTGAAATCATGATCAAGAATTGATCAAATGATGATTGTGGCTTCAAAATAAGATGTTGACCAAATTTTTTGACTTTTGACTGTCAAATGACCATTTTGCCCCTGCAGTTGACTGTGAAGCAATTAGGGTTTTTGATTGAGCAACTTGATGCTGTGAGTCTTGAAACTTGACATATGGATGCTTGTCAATGTATATAGGCATGTGGGACTTGATTGGACGCTTTGAAACCTCAATTTCTTTGCCAGAACCAAAACCCTAATTTTGACTGTGTTAGGAGGCAATTGGACTGTGCAACCCTTGAGAGGTTTTGAACAATCTGGAGATTGATCTTGGCAAATCTTGAAGAAAATGGGAGGGCAAATTTTGGGGTACAACAGTTGCCCCTGTTCAATCTTCTTAGACCTGAGGATGTAGATTGGCTGGCGTGCCTTTCGTAATCCGAAGGTGGAAGATGATTGAACACTAGAGTGCCCAGAAATTTGCACTCACATAGTAGAGTGATAGCGGGAATGGGCTTACAGATGCCTTTTGGAAAGATGATGGGTAGGAGGATGGGCTTATAGATGCCATTTGGAGACGTGACAGAACTTTGTCGTGAATGGGCTTATAGATGCCATTTGGAGACTGTAATGGTAGTTGTGGAGATGAGCTTATAGATGCCATCGGGAGGTTGTCGATCGCGTAAGAGATTCCTTAGCGAGAACTTGCGTACCTGAGAAAGAAAAATAATTACCTGGCCTGTTACATGAGTTGATCTTCAAACTCTTCATGTGGATGTGCCCTGGCCGGGTACAGGTATCGAGTCCGGAAAATAGTCGTCAACAGATACACCCTGGCAAGATACATGAATCAGATCTTCAAACTCTTCAGACGTGCCCTGGCAGGATATAGAAATCGAGTCTGGACTTAGTCGTCAACAGATACACCCTGGCAAGATACAGGAATCGGATCTTCAAACTCTTCAGACGTGCCCTGGCAAGATACAGGAATCGAGTCTGGAATTAGTCGTCAACAGATACACCCTGGCAAGATACAGGAATCAGATCTTCAAACTCTTCAGACGTGCCCTGGCAGGATACAGGAATCGAGTCCGGAAAAATAGTCGTCAACAGATACACCCTGGAAAGATACAGGAATCGGATCTTCAAACTCTTCAGACGTGCCCTGACAGGATACATGAATCGAGTCCGGAAAATAGTCGTCAACAGATACACCCTGGCAGGATACAGGAATCGGATCTTGAAACTCTTCAGACGTGCCCTGGCAGGATACAGGAATCGAGTCCGGAAAATAGTCGTCAACAGATACACCCTGGCAAGATACATGAATCGGATCTTCAAACTCTTCAGACGTGCCCTGGCAGGATACAGGAATCGAGTCCGGAAAATAGTCGTCAACAGATACACCCTGGCAAGATACAAGAATCGGATCTTCAAACTCTTCAGACATGCCCTGGCAAGATACAGGAATCGAGTCTGGAATATAGTCGTCAACAGATATGCCCTGGCAAGATACACGAATCGTATCTTCAAACTCTTCAGACGTGCCCTGGCAGGATACAGGAATCGAGTCCGGAAAAATAGTCGTCAACAGATACACCCTGGCAGGATACAGGAATCAGATCTTCTCACTCTTCAGACGTGCCCTGGCAGGATACAGGAATCGAGTCCGGAAAATAGTCGTCAACAGATACACCCTGGCAAGATACAGGAACCGGATCTTCAAACTCTTCAGACGTGCCCTGGCAAGATAGAGGAATCGAGTCTGGAATATAGTCGTCAACAAATACACTTTGGCAGGATACAGGAATCGGATCTTCAAACTCTTCAGACGTGCCCTGGCAGGATACAAGAATCGAGTCTAGAATATAGTCGTCAACAGATATGCCCTGGCCGGATACAAGAATCGAATCTTCAAACTCTTCAGACGTGCCCTAGCAAGATACAAGAATCGAGTCTGGAATTAGTCGTCAACAGATATACCCTAGCCTGATACAGGAATCGAATCTTCAAACTCTTCAGACGTGCCCTGGCTAGATACAGGTATTGAATCTGGAATTGCGATAGTTGATAGTAATTATCTTTGGATTGACCTTTTGTCCTGAAAAGACAAAACGTTAGTTGTATGCAATGCCATGATATATGAAGTGCGTGATGTCATGAGATGACTGAGATTATATGTTCATGATGCGTATATGCATGCTATAATGTATGAAGATGTGACGTTTATGGATTTTTGTCTAGGAAAATAAATTCTTGACGGGTGCCGGGAAGTTGACTCCTGGGCTGATGTTGAAGAGTAGAGCCTTTTGTTTCCGCTGGGGATGCTAGTTGCAAGAATACCGGTGGGAGAAGATGACTCCATTGGGGAATAAACTTGGCGAATAGATTACTCTGCGAGGAGTGAACTCTGTGGGGAAAGAGAGGTACTTTGCTGAGATTGATGATAACTCCGCTGGGGATACCATTGTTAAGCTCTGTTGGAAGTTTTGATGAACTCCGCTGGGGGTAGGAAGACTTCGTCGGGGACGGTCTTTCCGTGGCCATTGGCTGAGGATAACCCAGTTATATCTTGGTGGGGAAATAACCTTTGAATAAAGCCGGGAGAGCGTTCGCACTCTGCAGGTGATAAGCTTCCAGAATCTACTGGGGATAAGCTTCCTACTGGGGAAACTTTTGGACTAGACTAGGGAAGTGGCTCCACTGGGATGTCTGGTATTCCGCTGGGGAACAATCTTAGATCAAGATTGCCGGGGATGCTTGCTAGGAATGTTTGTGTACTCCGTCGGGGAATATTGAGATCTTCGGGGGATAATCCAACTTCCTTAAGGCTGACAGTAAGCTAACTCTGCTTGGGGAGAGTGTTGCTGACTTGCTGGAGGTATTGTGCCTTCTCTGCTCGGGGGGAGTATGGCTGAACCTTGGCTCACTCTCTGGGGAATTAAGGCATCTGGGTTACGTCCTTCAACCGAACTTACCTTGGTACCTTGGTGGACAGAGCAATTAGATTGCTTAGACAACTCATTTTTGCCCCTGTTTCTATGGGAGAAGGTACCTGTAGAGGTGTTTGATGACTGCCGATTGACAAATCTTCTTCTGGTAGGCAAGTGACAAGATGCTGGGACATAGTCGTACGCTTTTGATCCCTAACTTTTTCCTGGACCGCCCTTTCGGGTTTTCAGTCCACCGGGATACCCATTTTTGCCCCAGCCACCTTTTCAGGTTTTCGACTTGCCGGGTGTACAGATTTTTTCATTTTCATCCCTTATTTTTGCCCGAACCCTTTTGGTTCGCCGGGAAGCCCTTATTTTTGCCTAGGTGTGTCAACCTAGCGGGTCTTTGATTATGCGTAGTATTTTTTCGACTATGTCCGTGCTCTTAGGATGTAGGGAGGTGCCCCTGTCAGTAGTGTTGCGTTGTCATACCACCAGAAGATCTTTGTTTGATCGTCCAACGCCCCAAGTGATCCAGATGGAGATTTGCCCCAAGCTGGTTGGCCTTTTGAGAGATTCTCTGAATCTTGACTTAACTGCCCCAGATGATAGACCATGATCATGCCATGCCCCTTGATTGGAGGTGCTTTTGGTCATTAGACATTCGTCGTGCGGACTTCTATGCTGTTCAAACAAATCATCATATGCACACAATATCATATCAAGAATGCAAAGCCTATGTTTGTCTTGAAGTTTTTGAAAATGCAGTTTTTTTTCCATAAAAACAAGTGAATTTTGTAAAATGCGATGTCAACTCGTTATTTTATCGCAAGCCTTAAGGAGTCAGGATACCTTTCGTAACAGTATGCTTTCGAACTAACCCATGCTTCAGCTAGGACTTTTAAGGGTTGTAGCGTGGCCTGGTTCACGGTTTAAGAAACAAAGGATAAAGGCTCAAAATGTATTTGTACCCACCCGCTCTTCGTGATGTTCTTCAAACCTAAACTCAGCTGATCGTGCATTAGACCTTGTTTGAGTCTTTGTCCTGAGATTCTGGTGATGGTTCGGATATTGACAGTTTATTTTGAACAGGCAGTCATTCCTTTTTGTTGAGGGTTTATAGGGCCTCTTTCCTCTTTTTTTTGATTTTATTATCCCTGTTTTTTGCCTGAACTGTTTCTTTTTGGATTTACAGTCAGCGGGATGCCCCATTTTTGTAAGTCTCCTTCATAGGTTTTGACTTATTGGGCTTTTATTTCTGAGATATAGTGACTGCCTGTCTTTATGATTATTCAGAACCATCATCGTCTTTTGTTTTGGAAGGACTTTTTTGATGTCGTTCATTGTGCACTTGGATCAATTGAGAGAACTACCCTGCCCCAGGTTATGATTAAGGGTTTTAATTTTCGAAAAGAAAAAACTCCTACTTCTTTGGCTCAAAGGGGTTGACGAGGGATTATCTTCCTTATAACTCCAGTGTTTAGGAATTGAAACAATGCCTGTACCTCATCAGCGGGGTCGGTTCAAAAGCATACTGTAGATTGTGGTATCGTTTTCGTCATCCTCCCTCAAGAGGCTTAGAATTTTCAATCAAGAGTTGATCATCACAAAAATATGAAAGCAGTTTGAATATAGCGAATGCGAATATATTGATTCCAAACAGACATATGCGATGCATTGATAAAGTAATAAAGTTTGCTATGACAATAATTGTTTGAACAATCAAGGAAAAATTACAACTTAAATATTTCAATGAACAAAAGGTCTTCTCGTCTAGGGATAATAGAAGAACTCGACCTGACCATCTGGGGTGAATTCCACTGCTCCTCCATCAATCAGGTCCTGGATCTTGTTCTTCAGAGACCAGCAGTCGTTTGTGGCATGCCCCGGGCTGTCATAATGATAAGCGCAGCGAGCGTTGGGGTTGTACCTTGAAGGTGTCTTGTTGGGGTTCTTAGGAGGGTCCCTTAGTGGGATCAAATTCAATTTCAACAGGCGTTGTAAGGCTTGAAACGGCGACATGTTGAGCTGGGTGAACTGCCTTTTAGGCTTGTCTGGCTTGCTCTGATCAGCCCGTTGTTCTCGGCGAGGTCGTTGTTGGACCAGTGAAGTAGTAGCAGTTTGGAGAGGTCTATTCATCAAACCAAACCTTTAACTTCTTGGGGGCTGATTACCGGTTTGGTCTCCAATCCTGACTGCTTGCTTCATATTGTCTTACTGAAGCTGGTGAGGTTGATGCTGAATTTGTGACCCTGAAGCACATTGAGGAGCTTTTCCCTTGTCTTCTTGTCTCAGAGGGAATTTAATGATGACTGGCTCCTCGACCATAGATGTTTGCCCCAGTTGGTTATCCCGAAGCAGTTGGTTGACGAGAACCCTGAGCTCTTCTTTTCTTTGAGCTAAGTCTTGAATGAGAGCCATCTGCCCCAGCATCTGGGTTCTCATTGTATCTACCTCAGCTTGCAGACGTTTCAGCCGTTCGTCTTTACCGTCTTCTGGACTGTTCTTGACCAAATTCCCCATGAGGAGCGTTCTCAACTCTTCCTGCCCCTTGGATAGGCTTGGGAAGATCTCCCTGAACTGAGTCTCTTGAGTAGGGAACTCCTGGTTGTTTGATTGGAAAGCCATTGGTGAAATAAACAGCAAAGAGGGTAAGTGACCTGTAACAAGGGTACCTGTTATGCAATGATGTGTATGATATGCATGCAATGTTTTCAAGGATCTCGCGGGGTAAACCAGAAAATTGTTAGCATTTGAATTTTGTAGCTTGATTGAAGGAACTTCATGTTGTTGGGAGTCCTTCTTCAAGAGTCAAAGCTCACCATATTGAGTGGGTCATAGCCCCTGATTCAAGTCATCAACCTTGGCTAGAGGAAAATAAATCCCCTTTGCCCCTTGCTAGACATTTTTGTTCATCATGACCTGCATCACAAACCCTTGAGATCCTGGAAATGGATTAGTCTTTATGTAGGATACATGCAATGGTATGATGGTATGATGTTATGCTATGCGTGTAGGTAAACCCTGTTATGAGTCCAGATTAAGGACTGTAAACAAAACCTGCAAGAAACTCAAGTGTCAGATAACAAGCATGCAAGTAGTCAAGTTTGAAGGCACACAAGTCACACAAGACAACCCTTAGAGTTTAGGCCAGCATGGGGTCTAGGTATTACCCTCTTGAAGTTGGTGGGCTCAAAACCTGTCCTATCAGAAGTAACCGGGTTCTAAGGATCTCAATATCCTTGGATTGTTTTCTGTGTTCATCGTTTCGATTTAGCCACTGAACTGGCGATCGAAATATTCCAAGAAAACAACCCTCAACTGAGTGTAGTATCGAGTATCAACCAACTTCGGACTGCACCAAAGTCAGTTATCTCACTACCCTAAAGAGGCCAGGATGGTTCAATTAAGGTTCCTACGGTCAGTTGATGCTTCACGACACCATGCGGCGGCCCCGTACTCTCCTTGACTTGACTCAAGGGTTACCGGTACTCACCAAAGTGCCACATCAACGTAGCACACTGCTTCAACCGTGTCGGTATACCCCGCACAGTTCCCTCACAGTCTTGTTGCTACTTTCTAAGAAGGTATCCCCCAGATCCGGGCTAGGATCTATAGAACTCCCAAGACAATACCCACAATAATAAAGCAAACAATTCAGACAATTGAAAACACAAGTGATCTTAGTCCTAAGGTACACCTCACTTTTATATTATTCCCCAGCAGAGTCGCCAGTTTTGTGATCGGTGGATTTAGAACTGACAGTTTAAAGCTGGTTTCGCGAAATGTCGCGGAAGCAAGAGTCGCCACCGTCTTTTATTTTCTCCAACATGGATAGGACAAAAGCACAGCAAAATTCCCTATGAGATAGTTTCTCGGTTCGGGAGGTAGATTTATAGAAAGGGAAGGTGTTAGAACCCTTTCTATCCATGGTTACCCATGGGATCTTAGATACTTGCTCTTATGTTTTCAAAATGTTTGCTTTTCGAAATGTGAGTGGGTTTGAAAAAGTTTTATTGAAAGATTTCTGAATAACTCTTGTATCTGTCCTCAAGAGTGTTTGAAAAATTGTTTTGAAAGCTTTTTGAAAGTGTCTGTGTGAAAAGATTTTTGATTGTTTTTTAGAGAGCAAGTATCCAGGAGTCATCTACCTACCCTAAGGAATTAAGCTGTGTAGAAGTCCTTAAGGTAGTGCCATCCCACCATTGAGAGGTAGGTAGCACCACCGTTGGAGGTGTTCGGGTCAATTCGAGTTTTAGGGACAGTGTGGTCACCGAAGCAACAGTAGGACACCTTAGAAGCTACCCTTATGTCCTTGATCCTTTTTTTAATCCGAGGCAACCGTTTCAAGGCAACTATTTCGAGGCAACCGTTTCGAGGCAACTTGTTTCGAGGCAACTGGATCATGGACATAAGGACTCACTAAAACGTCCTATACTTGACGACCACGTTTCGAAGGCAACAGGTGAGGCGTACCCTAGGAGTGGTGTGTGTATTTGTGTGTTATTTTCAGTTTAACAGTTATCTTTGATCATGGCATTGTGAGCTACGCTTGTTTTTAATTGGCATACATTCTTTTATACAAAGTTAGAATTTAAGAGTGCGGAAAAGTAAAAGACGGAAGGATAAAAGCTACGCTATTACAAGGCGCGGGTCTATACATCGCCAAAGTACAAAGACCCGTTTTTGATAAAAGATGCGGAAAGTAAAAATGCGGTAAACCTAATTACTATTACATCCTTGAGCAGTTACATAATAATCAATGAAAGAAAATAAATGCGCGAAATAGAAATTAAAATTGAACGTCCGAGGGTTTTGACCCTTTTGAGAAATTAAATTAAATTAAGACTTGATTAATTATTTAATTAAAGAAAAGTGTTTTTTTATGTTTTTGTATTTAATGAAAATAAGAAAATTAAACTTAGAAGGAAACCCTAGTTCTAAATTCTTTTAATTATTAATGAAAAATATCAAAGTTAACCTAATTTACACTAATTAGTTAATTTACATATTTACTTACAAAAATAATGATTAATAATAATAATAAATAATGAGGAAAAAATTAATTATGAAAAAGATAAGAAAACCTAATTCTACATATTTTTTATTTATTAAGAAAAAAGTGTTAAAATTAAAACCTAATTTAACTAAGTTAGTTATTGAAATTTATTTACAAAAATATTTTAATGGTGAAATTAAATATAATTAAACATATTTGTATTTTTGATTTTTTCTGTTTTTATTATGAAAAGAAAATTATTTTAGGTGATTTAAATAAAAATAACTAAAGCAAATAAAAGAATTAAAAAGAAAAAGAAAATTAATTTAAATATACAAACAGAAGGGGGGTGTCTGGCCCAAATGGAGGTAGATTAGAGTAATCTGGCCCATTAGCATTGAGCCTCGTTGACTCTCTGATTGCATGCATGATGGTTGACTGGAGCGCATCATGAAATTCATTCTGAGGCCATTGGATGAGTGACCAAGGCCACTTGGCAGGCTAACGTGTGAGGATGCATGGTAGGCCATTGAATGAGTGCTGCACTAGAATTCATTGAAACAAAAATTAAGAATTATGTGGGGGGACCTGGGAATCGAACCCAGGTCCCAACGCTTGAGGGACACTTTGCCAACCAGCTGTGCTATTGCGTTTGTTTGTTTATATAATGGATAGAAAATATAATATATAAAAAACAATGGTTAATGGTATAAAACAAAAAGGCGCGCCGAATATTTGAATGCTCCTATTACGTCTTGACACGCATGCTTCTTCTTCACCTTTTTTACCTGCAACATGAACAAGTAGCGGGGGTTTTAAACCCCCACTAAACTGAAACTGTGAAAATAGCGATTAGAAGAGGAGGAAATATAAAAAGGGCGCGAATATCTCAATGAATCAGGCTTGCTGCAACGAGTTCGTCCATGTAGGTTTGGTGACCCAATTTTACAGTATATGGAAACCCCTAATGTTGAAACTCTGAAACCCTAATGTCCTTCAATGGTGAATTTCGTTTTAGGCAACATTAGCACAATTCAGCTATACCAAAAGCTTCAGGGAGATGTCAGTAGTGTAAATCAATGAATAAAACATATGAATGATGCATAGAAATCATGTTTCGATTATCAACATATTCGTTCAAACCATAACCATATTTTACCGTTTCTTTGAGTATGAAGACTGGTTCTTGATGCTAAAAGACTCCTAGAAGGTCCAGCAACGTGTTGGAATAGACTTTAGGCCTTGAATTGCACTGCAACTATGAAATCATTTTCAAGCTTTTTCTCCAAAATTTGCAAATTGGTTATTGAACATGAGCAGCTTTTTTCGTGTATCTTTCAATAGGGTTTCACTCAGCCTTTGTATGTGAATGATTCTAGGTCAAAACCTTGGCCCAAAAGTCCATGAATTGATGTTTCATATCTTTGATTTTCACCATATATTTTTCAATCTTTTTTCATTGAAATCTTTGCCAATTATGGATGTTTTTCCTTTTTTGAATGTGAAACGACTTGCCAACTTGCCCTAGTTTGATTTGCTGCACAAAAAGATCTACAAAATCATATCTTTGAATTTTCTTATAATAAAAACTAATTAAATGAATTAATATAAATATAAATTCAATTAATTAATTAAAAATAAGAAAATAAAACATTTTGAGCTCATTGGGTCGTGCATAGGCTTTGGGTAATGATTCAAGGAAGAATTTGAGGCCCATTAGCAAATTTGAAGTGTTTTAGGCAAAGCTGACTTTTGAAAATTCCCAAAAATTTCCCAACTTCTCCAATGCATATCTTGCTCAATTTTGAAGCCATGAACATGTTCTTGGACATTTTGGAAAGGTCTTGAAGTCCTCTAACCAATGCCTTTGATCCCATGTCATTTTTATTTACCAATATCAAGTTCTGGTCTTTGACTTAAAGTGCCTTTTTGTTGACTTTTGAAAATGACCTATAATGTTGAAATTGATAACTTTTTGTGAGAGCATTTCTTGGACTTGGAGTGTGCAGATGAGTTGTAGGAAATGTCATTATCTTCAAAATGAGCATTGGATGGAATTTTTCTGATAAACCATGAGGAAGTTATGCCTTGGTCAATTTGCAGTTGACTTTTCAGCTGTCCAAAAATAGAAACTTTTGCATCTTGAGACTTTTTGAGCCATGCTTGTGAAATCATGATCAAGAATTGATCAAATGATGATTGTGGCTTCAAAATAAGATGTTGACCAAAATTTTTGACTTTTGACTATTAAATGACCATTTTGCCCCTGCAGTTGACTGTGAAGCAATTAGGGTTTTTGATTGAGCAACTTGATGCTGTGAGTCTTGAAACTTGACATATGGATGCTTGTCAATGTATATAGGCATGTGGGACTTGATTGGACCCTTGGAAACCTCAATTTCTTTGCCAGAACCAAAACCCTAATTTTGACTGTGTTAGGAGGCAATTGGACTGTGCAACCATTGAGAGGTTTTGAACCATCTGGAGATTGATCTTGGAAAATCTTGAAGAATATGGGAGGGCAAATTTTGGGGTACAACAGTAATCGTCCAAGATTCCTTCATCATCCTGCTGAGGTAGTAATTGTCTAAGATTCCTTTATCATCTTTTTGGAGTAGCAATCGTCTCAGATTCCTTGGTCGTCCTGCTGAGGTAGTAATCGTATCAGATTCCTTCATCATCCTATTGAGGTAGTAATCATCTAATATTCCTTCATCATTCGGCTGAGGTAGTAATCATCCAAGATTCCTTCATCATCCTGCTAAGGTAGTAATCGTCTCAGATTCCTTCATTATCTATTGAGGTAGTAATCGTCCAAGTTTCCTTCATCATCTCGCTGAGGTAAAAATCGTCAAAGATTCCTTCATCATCTACTGAGGTAGCAATCGTCAAGGATTCTTTCTCATACACTTTTAGATGAAGTCTTACCCGGACTCATCCTGAAACATCCCTACACATGTTTCTTCTGATACATTACCAGATAACAGTTAATTTCATTCTCCCTAGCAAATTACTGCAAAGCCTAGATTTCAACCAGAAAACAACAAACTTTCATCTCTCCAATCCAGAGATAACCCCTCAGTAGAGTCATGGAAAACTAAAGTTCCTTGACTCTATTCCCCATAGAGTTTTCCTCAAACAGGAAAACAACAGAGACCAACATTCTTCAGCGGAGTCCTCCCTAACAACAAGAGCATGAATTCCCACAAAGGGATACATCGTTAAATCATCATTGTTCTGGATGGCATCTTTAAGCCTACTTCTGACGACCCTATGTCCTATTCTCTGGATGGCATCTTTAAGCCCATCTCCAATGATCTTCCATCATCTCTTCCAATTGGCATTTGTAAGCCCATTCCTGACATCATCAACTACCAGTATCATTTCAGATGAGTGCAAATTTCTGGGCACTCTAGTGTTCAATCATCTTCCACCTTCAGATCAAGAAAGGAAGACCAGCCAATCTACATGCTCAGGTTTAAGAAGATTGAACAGGGGCATCTGTTGTACCCCAAAATTTTCCCTCTCATTTCACTCAAGACATGCCTCCAAAGATCTTCAATTGCTTAGGGTTGAGTAAGGATTAACCAGACAAATCCTCCTCTTAAGACAATAAGACTCAAACTAGGGTTTCAATTTAAAAGGAGATGGTTGAGTCCCAAGGGTCCCAAATGTCCTCCATTTCCCTAATATGTCCCCAAGATAATCCATGTCAAGTTTTATGCCATACACAACAAGTTTTCTCAATCAACTGCTCAGATGCCTGAAAATCAACTATACTAGGTCAAAAGTCAAATGTGGCCCAAATACAGTAAAGCTTCAAGATTTTTGGTCAACATCAACATTTTGAAGTAATCTCCATCATTTGATCAAGGTTTGATCATGATTCCTCAAGAAATGCTCCTAACTCATCAAAAGTAAAAAAATGGCAATTTAGGATTTTTATAGGAAAAATCAACCAAACTTTTACTAGGCATAACTTTCTTATACTTTATCAAAAATTTTCCAACCAAGGCTTATTTTGAAGAGAATCCAATTCCCTACAACTTCTCTTCAACCCTCAATGTCAAGAAGTGCCTCGATCAAAGGATACAAGTTCATACATTATAGGGGATTTCAAAAAGTCAACAAAAATACCTTTTGGGTCAAAGTTCCTTACATGAACATGGAAGATCCAATTGAGTTGAAATAAAAAGGGTTGTTTATAGGATACCCTAAGATTTCTAAAAAGTCCAAGAACACCCTCTTAGGGTAAAAAATGAGAGAGATATATTGCTAAAGTTGACCAATTTTTGGAAATGTGCATTAAGTCAACATTGATCAAAATTGATTTTTTTTCCGAATGGGCCCATTTTTTCTTGCTTGAAACATGTTCCTAAGATGGACCACGACCCCTGAGCTTATCCACTTATTATTTTATTAATTTTTTATTTTTTTAATTTTTTATTCATTTAAATCAAAATAAATCAATTTAAATAGTGGAATAATGAAATAAAATCCAAGATTTGATTTTATGAGCACATTATGAGTCTATAATCTGCTGACAAATCAAGGATTTCATGCAAGTGGTGATTGGAATAAAAATAACAAGATTTGGTCTATTTTAGAAACAAAAAATACAAGACACAAATCAAATCTTTTATCACTCAATCTTCAAGATTTAATTCAGTTTTGTTAACCTAATTCGTTCTACTATATATGCATAACAAACCCTGATCATAAGAGGATGGATTGGTCATGTAGAACACCCACAAGAATCTCAAATTTTGACAACAAAATTGGTGATCGAATTTTTCTTTAGAGGGAGATTCAAGGCGTTTCAAAGATTGCAATCCACTCCTGGGCGTATTTGGAAGCTATATGGACCACTCTCACGCGTCAACACATCCAGAAACAGCCTATACAAGTATCACGGCTTGCTCTTGTTCTTGAATTTGATTTTGACTATACACGCATGATAAACGAATTTCAAGTATGCCTTTATGTTTGTATGACCATTTAGAACATGTTTGCATGATTAATTGTGTTATTTGATGTATATTTAACTGACTGACATTGCTAGGGTTTGAAGCTTCATTTTAGGTTTTTTTATTTCAGGCAAAATCAAGACAAAAGAAGAGTATCATTGTACTCACAAGATCAAACCCATTTTATCTATATATTTGGTTTGAATTTATATTGCTAGGTGGAGATTTTAGAATTACGCAGGTCTTTTAGCAACAAACATGTCTGTGGGTAAAAACCCTTAGTCTAAAACGACGATCCAACAAGGAAGATGATTGCGTGTCAAAGCCTGAGTGGGCAGTTTGAACTTGGCCCGCGTTTTTGTTACAGCTACTAACCATTATTCCATATATTATATTTTGTTTGTTTATAATAATGAATGAAGAGTTGGCTCAGTGGCAAAGGGAAAGTTCTTCAAAGTGCGCGTTTGTGGGAGGTCAGGGGTCGATCCCTGCCTCCTACATATTATTTTTCTTACAATTTCTTTGCAGATTCAATGCTTCCTTTCCAAGCGCACTCACTGTATGCCTCAAGATCATCACCCTTGGACCAATCAGCGCCCAGATCTAATGCTTCCAACAAAGCTCCCCATGGTGGACACTCCTGGCACAATCATGCTGGATCTCACATTGCCTTGGGCCAACAGAATTGGGCTTGGGCAGAATTTCAGCAACATAACCCCAAATTTGGGTTCATACCCCCTCAGGCCCATTTATTTTCTCTTTGATTTTACTATTTATTTTATTTAATTAGTCTAATTGATTTTTATTTCAAATCATTTTTTAATAAAAAAATAATCACAAAAAATAGGATTTAGTTTTTTTTTATAAATTAATTTTTGTAAATTAATTGTTTTAATCAATTCTAATATTTTTCATTAATTAAAATTAAGTAGGATTAGGTCAAAATCAAATCTCTTTTTTCACAAAATCCCAAAAATATTTTTCAATGATCAAATTAGATTTTTTAGGGTTTTGAACCTTTTTTTCCAGTTAATTCTCGCGCATTATTATTGTCGTACGATTATTTTTATTATTGATGTAACTGTGCTCGGTTTGTAATGCTTAATTAGGGTTTTAATTTCCAAGCTTTATTTTTTAGTAATTATTTAAGTAATTTCCCCAAAGCATTGTAATAGTGTAGGTCCTTTATTTTTCGGTTTTATATTTTATATGCTTGTATATAATTGCTAGCAACCTAGGCGTGTATGACTAATCAATCAATCAGTAGATCACTAAATTCAAGATAAATATATCTGAAAAAAGCACACTATTGCACACTTGCACCCCTAGGGTATTTCCCACTTTGGTTGCCTTCGAAAATGGTCATATCCCTCAAACGTAGGGATACTCTTAACAAGGACTCTCAGTTTAAAGTCATCATAAAGATCATAGTCCCTAAATGTCCCTCGAGTTGCCTACGAGAAATGATCTTATGATGATAGTCCCTTTGAAATGCTAAGGTATCCTTACATGTTGCCTTCAATGATCATTACTTCCCTTTTGATAGTCCCTCAACATCCAACAACTAGGGTAAGAGGAAAAAAACAGTCTTTTTCGAGTAGGTAGATAACTGTTAGGTACTTGCTCAAACAAATTTTCACACCACACTTTCAAACACATTTCAAACACTTTTAAAAAAAAGTTTTCAAAACACTTTATCTCACTCTTGAGGATTGATACAAGGGTTATCATAAAGCGAATGGCCGCACTAAGGCATTTTCAAACAAAAACTTTTTCACACAAACACACAAGCAATTTACAAAAGATGAGCAAGTACCTAAGAGCCCGTGGAAAACCACGGATGGAAAGGGTGCTAACACCTTCCCTTTCCATAATCTACCCCTTACTCCGAAATCTCGAAAAAGGTCTTTTTCTGTTCTTTTCACCGATTCCTTAATTTGGATAAAAGAAAAGTCGGTGGCGACTCTTGCTTACCGTGACATTTGTGAACAAAAAACGCAAACCAGTTTAACAGTTGGTTCTGCCACCATATCACAGAACTGGCGACTCTACTGGGGAACAGAATAAAAAGTGGGGTTACCTTAGAGTTAGTTCATTATTTAACTGCTTTGTTGTGCTTTGTTTGCTTTACCCTTGGGGTCTGTTTGGGTTGTTTCTATAGATCCTACACCCGGATCTGGGGCACAATTTTACGTAAACAATAATAGATCGTGGAGATTGTACGGTGTAGACCGATATGGTTGAAGCGATGGCTGTGTTGGTGTGACACTTTGGTTGGTACCGGTATCCCTTGTGTTGAATTGAGGAGAATACGGGGCGGACAGGTGGTGTCGTGAAGAACTAACAAACCTTAGAACCTTAGTTGAACAAACTTAGCCATTAGAAAGTAGTGAGATAGCCGATCTCGGTGTAAAGCTGGGGATTGGTTGATACTCGATGCTACACTCATTGAGATCGGACTTTCGAAATGTTTCAGCCGCAAGAAAAGATTGCTAAGCTAAAATAACTCGATAAATAAAGATCAGTGATACTGAGACTCCTTAGAACCCAATTACTATTTCTAGGACATGTTTAAAACCAACTAAATTTCAAGAGGGTACTTACCTACAAACCCCATGCAAGCCTAACCTAAGGCTGTTTGTGTGACTTGTTTTCTTTCAACTTGAGCTACTTGCAGGATTTTATCATATGACAGCATGATTTCCTTGCAGGATTTGTTTACAATCATTATCCAATAACCTGGATTTCTTGCAGGGTTTACTTGCTTACACCACCTCTCACTTTTGCTTAATGCATAGATACACATCATATCATCATCCCATAGCATCTCCTTAACCATTTCAAGGATCTCAAGGGTCTGTGATGCAGGTTATGATGAACCAGATGTCTAGCAAGGGGAAAGGGGATTTACTTTCCTCTAGCCAATGTCGTCAAAAGATTAAAACACGACAACTTGAGTCAGGGGCTATGACCTAATCGATATGGTGAGCTTGAATCTCGTAGAAGGATCTACAGACAATATGAAAGTTCTTCAGTCAAAGTCGCAGTTCAACTCCTAACATCTTCTTGTGTTTACCTCACGAGATCCTTGAAATTTTTTTTATATCATACATGTCATTGCATAATAGGTATTCCTGGTACAAGCTTCTTATCCCTTCATTGTTTATTTCAGCAAGAAGAAATGGCTCTTGAACAAACAATCAAAGACCTTCAAGCTCAAAACGCTCAGTTCCAACAAATGTTGTTGACTCTGACCCAGGGGCAAGAATACCTGAAAGCTTTGATCGTCAAAAAGAAGACTAAGAAGGCAAAGAAACCAGTTCGTGTTTTTAGTGTGGGAAGAAGAAGACCAGCTAACCGAGCTCTAGATTTTGCAACCCCATCAAAGAGAGGGGATAATCAAGAGGAAGATGACAAGGAATCAGAAGAAAGAGACAACAATCCAACGTCTGAAAAAAATGAACCTGACTGATATGAGGAGCAATATCCTCCTGCTGACGATAAATACAAACGGCTGGAAGATCAGCTCAATGTCATGGAGATCCAAAGGGTGCCCGATCTGGATTTTGAAGAATTAGGTTTGGTTCCAAGGGTGGCATCCCACCTAAGTTCAAGGTCCCTATATTTGCAAAATATGATGGTGTTTCCTGTCCCAAGCTTCATTTGAGGTTATATGTCAGAAAGATCCAGCCTCACACTACTGACTGAAAGTTATGAGTCCATTTCTTCTAAGAAAGTTTAACTGGCACGCAACTGGAATGGTTCTATTAGCTAGAAAGAACATACATTCATACCTGGGAAGACTTGGCCGCTGCGTTCTACAAGCAGTACCAATACAATGCTGACCTCGCTCCAACTCGTACACAACTTCAAAGCATGTCTATGGGTTCTAGCGAAGGCTTCAAAGAATATGCCCAGAAATGGAGGGATTTAGATGGCAGGGTACAACCTCCTTTGAATGATAGGGAAATTGTAGACATGTTCATGGGCCCTCTGACAGGCCCATTCTTTAATCTGGTGATTGGGAGTTCCTCATCTGGGTTCACAGAAATGGTTCTGACTGGAGAAAGGATCTAAAGTGGTATCAAGAGTGGGAAGATTCCAATAGAGGAATCCTCTAATGCTGAGAGGAAGCCATTTGGTGGTAGAAAAGAAAATAATGCTGTCTATGGTCAAATGCGCCATAATACAAATAACCACCATCAGTCTGTGGGAGCAGTGTTAATGTTAGATCCTACACCTGTTCAACATCAACGGGGCAATAGGTGAAGGATAAAATATCAAAGAGGCAGTACACTGATATTAATATGCCTTTGTCTCAAGCATTACAACAATTTCTAAAAGTGGAGTTGATTACACTAAAGGATCCTCCTCAAAAACCCGACACCTCTTCTCCTAAGTACAATCCTAATGTAAAATGTGCTTACCGTTCTGATAGCCATGGGCACGAAACTGACAACTTTTAGACTTTGAAGAACAAGATTCAGGATTTTATTGACAACAAGGAGATCGAATTTGACTCTCCTAAGACTCCCAACGTGATCACTTCTCCCATACCAAATCATGGCCAAAATTGAGAGTGTTTATTGCATTTGAATTATCAGTTATAATTTCTTTGTTGCTTAAAACATTTATCTTTATGTCAAACTTTGGTTATTCATATTAATACATTGCATATGTTTGTCTTGAATCAATTCATTCGTATTCATTATATTCAAACTGTGTTTATACTTCCTTTTTGTGATATTCAACTCTCGATCAAAAGCTCTAAGCCTTTAGAGGGAGGATGATAAAAATGATACCATAATCTCTACAGTATGCTTTTGAATAGACCCCGTCGATGATGTACATGCATTGTTTCAAATCCCAAACAATGGAGTTATAAGGAAGATAATCCCTAGTCAACCCCTTTGAGTGTAAGAAGTATGAGTTTTTCTTTTCACACAAATTAAAACGCTTTAATCATAACTTGGGGCAGGGTAGTTTTCTCAGTTAATTCACAGGCGCATTCAGTCGCAAGCTCATCCTTCATACATGATAAATAGTGTAGAAGATACCTTCCAAAAGATGGTGATGGTTCCGCATAATCATCAAAGCAGGAAGTCATTATTTTTCAAAAGAAAAGCCCGCTAAGTTAAAACCTATGAAGGAGACTTAAGGAAAAAAACTGGGGCATCCCACTGGCTGTAATCACAAAAGAAACAGTTCAGGCAAAAGACAGGGATATCAAAATAACAAAAAGAGGTTACTATAAATCCTCAACAAAAAAATTACAAAATGACTGCCTTTTCAAAATAAACGTTCAGTATCCGAACCATCTTCAGAATATCGGGGCCAAAATGCCAGACTCAATCGGGATTTAAACAAACAATTAACTGAGTATAGGACTGAAGAATATCACGGAGAATGGGTGGGTACAAATAAACTTTGAGCCTTTATCCTTTGTTTCTTAAACCGTGAACCAGGCCACGTTAAAACCCTTAAAAGTCCTAGCTGAAGTATGGGTTAGTTTGAAAGCATACTGTTACAAAAGGTATCATGACTCCTATAAGGTTCGCTATAAATCCTGAGTTGACATCACACTTTTACAAAATTCGTTTGTTTTACTAAAAAATGAATTTTCAAAAACTTCAAGACAAACATAAGCTTTACATTTTTAAAATACCATTGTTTGCATATGACTATTTGTGCAACAGTAGAGAAATTCGCAGACGAATATTCAATGAACAGGCTTCCTCTCAATGAGCAAATCACCTCAGATGGAAAGACATTCCAATGATAGGCCTTTCATAATCAAGGGGCATGACATGGTGTCTAGCTGACCTGGGGCAGTCAAGTCAAGGTTCAAGGAATCTCCCAAAGATGCCAAATAGCCAGGGGCAGATCTCCATCTGAATCACTCGGGGTATTGGACATGAATTCCAGCAACAAATCCTGTACGATCAAACAAACACCTTCTGGAAAGTGTGACAACACTCACTATTATGGACAATGACAATTCTCCGTACCCGGTGAACATTGACATAGTCGGAAAACACTACGCATGAACAAGGAACCGCTAGGTTGACTGACCTAGGAAAAAATAAGGGCAGCCCGGCGAACCAAAAGGGTTCGGGAAAAAATTAGGGATAAAAACAAAAAAATTTGTACACCCGACAAGTCGAAAACCTAAAAAGGCAGCTTCAATAAAAAAGGATATCCCAGTGGACTGAAAACCCAAAAGGGCGGTCCAGGAAAAAGTTATGGATTAAAAACGTACGACTATGTCCCGTCATCTTGTCATTTGTTTATCAGTAGAATACTTATCATCCTGATCAGCATTTCCCAAGCACCCCAGGATTTGGGATGACACTCAAACCATCCACAAAGTCTCCGCAGATACTTTCTCTAGCAGATACAGAGACAGTGGTATCTTACTAAAAAGTCGCGGCCAATTCTTCAGATTACAACCTAGTGATGTCAGGTGTTCTCGTGTCCCCGTCAGAATAAGAACTTCCAACTACTGCTCCGACATCAAGTTTTCCCCAGTGAAGTCGCCAAGCTTCTCAAGGGATTTTCAACAAAATCTCCAAAGTAATTTATGGAGTTCACTTTCCGCAACAAAGTTTTATAAATCTCAAGTAGTTTATAAAGCCTTATCCCCAGTAGAGTTTATTTCTCTAGATGCGGAAGTTCATCCCCCAGCGGAGTTTGTTCTCCAGATTGGTGAAGTCTCCCAACAGAACTCTTCCCCACGGTGAAATCATTCTCAAACAGAAGTCGAAGATCCTTGGCAGAAAAAGGGAATCGCCAAAAAAACTATCTCCATTACTTATCCCCAACAGAAATTGAAGAATCACTTTCTTCACTCACCAACAACAGTTCGGGATTCAGCTTCCCGGTACTCTCCAGCAACAATCAGGGATTCATTTCCCCTAGTTCAACAATACATCAATGGAATGACTGACATGTTCATACATTGCATTCGTACATCATTTTATATATTCCATTACATACGCAGTACGAATGCATATGTCATAATCTCGTTTTCTGAAGGACTCCATTTTGCACTTCATGCATCATGACATTGCATGCAGCTAAACCTTTATCTTTTCAGGTAAAGTCTATACACAGACGAATTTTCGTTTGACCAGACGAATCTCTGGTACTCTATTGAGGTAGCAATCATTCAAGATTCCTTCATCATTTTTTGGAGTAGCAATCGTCTCAATCCCTTCATCGTCCTGCTGAGGTAGTAATCGTACAAGATTCCTTCATCCTCCTGCTGAGGTAGCAATGTTCAAGATTCCTTCATCATCTTTTTGGACTAGCAATCGCCTCAGGTTCATTCATCCTCCTATTGAGGTAGAAATTGTCTCAGATTCCTTCATCGTCCTGCTGAGATAGTAATCATCCAAGATTCCTTCATCATCCTGCTGAGGTGTAATCGTCTCAGATTCCTTCATCATCCTACTGAGGTTGTAATCGTCCAAGATTCCTTCATCATCCTGCTGAAGTAGTAATCACCAAAGATTCCTTCATCATCTTTTTGGAGTAGCAATCGTCTCAGATTCCTTTATCTTCCTGCTGAGGTAGTAAACGTCCAAGATTCCTTCATCATCCTGCTGAGGTAGTAATCGTCTCAGATCCCTTCATCATCCTGCTGAGGTAGTAATCGTCCAAGATTCCTTCGTAATCCTGCTGAGGTAGTAATCGTTCAAGATTCTTTCATCATCTTTTTGGAGTAGCAATCGTCTCAGATTCCTTCATCGTCCTACTGAGGTAGTAATTGTCTCAGATTCATTCATCATCCTGTTGAGGTAGTAATCATCCAAGATTGCTTCATCATCCGGCTGAGGTAGTAATCGTCCAAGGTTCCTTCATAATCCTGCTAAGGTAGTAATCGTCTCAGATTCCTTCATTATATATTGAGGTAGTAATCGTCCAAGATTCCTTTATCATCTCGCTGAGGTAGCAATTGTCAAAGATTCCTTCATCATCTACTGAGGTAGAAATCATCAAGGATTCCTTCTCATACACTTCCAGATGAAGTCTTACCCAGACACATCCTGAAACAGCCCTACACAGGTTTCTTCTGATACATTTCCGGATATCAGTTAATTTCATTCTCCCCAGCAAATTACTGCGAAGCCTGGATTTCAACCAGAAAACAACAAAATTTCATCTCTCCAATCCAGAGATAACCTCTCAGTAGAGTCATGGACAACTAAACTTCCTAGACTCTATTCCCCATAGAGTTTTCCTCAAACAGGAAAATAATAGAGACCAACATTCCTCAGTGGTGTCCTCCCTAACAGCAAGAGCAGGAATTCCCACAAAGGGATACTTCATGAAATCATCATTATTCTGGATGACATCTTTAAGCCCACCTCCGACGACCCTCTGTCAAATTCTCTGGATGGCATATTAAGCCCATTTCCGACGATCTTCCATCATCTCTTCCAAATGGCATTTGTAAGCCCATTCCCGACATCATCAACTACTAGTATCATTTCAGACGAGTGCAAATTTCTGGGCACTCTTGTGTTCAATCATCTTCCACCTTCAGATCACGAAAGGCAGACCAGCCAATCTAGATCCTCAGGTTTAAGAAGATTGAATAGGGGAAGCTGTTGTACCCCAAAATTTTCCCTCTCATTTCACTCAAGACATGCCACCAAAGATCTTCAATTGCTCAAGGTTGACTAAGGATTGACCAGAGAAATCCTCTTCTTAAGACAATAAGCCTCAAACTAGGGTTTCAATTTAAATAAAGATGGTTGAGTCCCAAGGGTCCCAAATGTCCTCCATTTCCCTAATATGTCCCCAAGATCATCCATGTTAAGTTTCATGCATTACACAACAAGTTTGCTCAGTCAACTGCTCAGATGCCTGGAAATCAACTATACAAGGTTAAAAGTCAACTGTGGCCCAAATACAGTCAAACTTCAAGATTTTTGGTCAACATAAACATTTTGAAGTAATCTCTATCATTTGATCAAGGGTTGATCATGATTCCTCAAGAAATGCTCCTAACTCATCAAAAGTCAAAAAGGGCAATTTAGGGTTTCTATAGGAAAAGTCAACCAAACTTTGACCAGGCATAACTTTCTCATACTTAATCAGAAATTTTACAACCAAGGCTCATTTTGAAGAGAATCCAATTCCCTACAACTTCTCTTCATCCCTCAAGGTCAAGAAGTTTCTCAATCAAAGGATACAAGTTCATACATTATAGGCCATTCCAAAAAGTCAACAAAAACACCGTTTGGGTCAAAGCTCCTTACATGAACATGGAAGATCCAATTGAGATGAAACCAAAAGGGTTGTTTAGAGGACACCCTAAGCTTTCTAAAAAGTCAAAGAACACCCTCTTAGGGTCAAACCTGAGAGAGATATGCATTGCTAAAGTTGACCAATTTTTGGAAATGTGCATGAAGTCAACATTGATCAAAATAGATTTTTTTTCCAAATGGGTCCATGTTTTCTTGCTTAAAACTTGTTCCTAAGATGGCCCACGACCCCTGAGCTTATCCACTTATTATTTTATTATTTTTATTATTTATTTTGATTTTTTTATTCATTTAAATAAAAATAAATAAATTTAAATAGTTGAATAATGAAATAAAATCCAAGATTTGATTTTATGAACACATTATGAGTCTATAATCTGCTGGAAAATCAAGGATTTCGTGCAAGTGGTGATTGGAATAAAAATAGCAAGATTTGGCCTATTTTAGAAACAAAAAATACAAGACACAAAACAAATCTTTTCTCACTCAATCTTCAAGATTTAATTCAGTTTTTTTAACCTAATTCGTTCAACTGTATATGCATAACAAACCTTGATCATAAGAGGAAGGATTGGCCATGTAGAACACCCACAAGTATCTCAAAATTTTGACAAAAAAAGTGGTTATCGAATTTTGCTTTAGAGGGAGATTCAAGGCGTTTCAAAGATTGTAATCCACTCCTGGGCGTATTTGGAAACTATCTGGACCACTCTCACACGTCAACACATCCAGAAACAACCTATACAAGTATCACGGTTTGCTCTTGTTCTTGAATTTGATTTTGACTATACACGCATCATAAACGAGTTTCAAGTATGCATTTATGTTTGTGTGGCTATTTAGAACATGTTTGCATGATTAATTGTGTGTTTTGATGTATATTTAACTGACTGCCATTGCTAGGGTTTAAAGCTTCGTTTTAGGTTTTTTCTATTTCAGGCAAAATCAGGACAAAAGAAGAGTATCATTGTACTCACGAGATCAAACCCAGTTGATCTATATATTTGGTTTGAATTTCCATTGCTTGGTGAAGATTTTAGAATTACGCAGGTCTTTTAGCAACGAACATGTCTGTGTGTAAAACCCGTAGTCTAAAACGACGGTCCAACAAGGAAGATGATTGTGTGCAAAGCCTGAGTGGGCAGTTTGAACTTGGCCCGCGTTTTTGTTATAGCTACTAACCGTTATTCCATATATTATATTTTGTTTGTTTATAATAACGAATGAAGAGTTGGCTCAGTGGAAAAAGGAAAGGTCTTCAAAGCACGCGTGTGTAGGAGGTCAAGGGTTCGATCCATGCCTCCTACATATTATTTTTCTCACAATTTCTTTGCAGATTCAATGCTTCCTTTCCAAGCGCGCTGACTATATGCCTCAAGATCATCACCCTTGGGCCAATCAACGCCCAGATCTAATGCTTCCAACGAAGCTCCCCATGGTGGACACTCCTAGCACAATCACATTGGATCTCACGTTGCCTTGGTCCAACAAGATTGGGCTTGGGCAGAATTTTAGCAACACAACCTCCAATTTGGGTTCATACCCCCTCAGGCCCATTTCTTTTCTCTTTGATTTTACTATTTATTTTATTTAATTAGTCTAATTGATTTTTATTTCAAATCATTTTTTAATCAGAAAATAATCACAAAAAAAATAGGATTTAGTTTTTTTTTTATAAATTAATTTTTGCAAATTATTTGTTTTAATCAATTCTAATATTTTTTATTAATTAAAATTAAGTAGAATTAAGTCAAAATCAAATCTCTTTTTTCATTAAATCCCAAAAATATTTTTCAATGATCAAATTAGATTTTTTAGGGTTTTGAACCTTTTTTTCCAGTTAATTCTCGCGCGTTATTATTTTGTCGTACGATTATTTTTATTATTGATGTAACGACACCCGGTTTGTAATAGCTTAATTAGGGTTTTAATTTCCGCGCTTTATTTTTTAAGTAATTATTTATGTAATTTACCCAAAGCCTTGTAATTGCGTAGGACCTTTATTTTTCGCTTTTATATTTTATATGCTTGTATATAATTGCTAGCAACCTAGGCGTGTATAACTAATCAATCAATCAATAGATCATTAATTCAAGATAAATATATCTAAAAAAAAGCACACTATTGCACACTTGCACCCCTAGGGTATTTCCCACTTTGGTTGCCTTCGATAATGGTGATGTTCCTCGAACGTAGGGATACTCTTAGCAAAGACCCCCAGTTTAAAGTCATCATAAAGATCATAGTTCCTAAATGTCCCTCGAGTTGCCTACGAGAAATGATCTTATGATGATAGTCCCTTCGAAATGTTAAGGTATGCTTACATGTTTCCTTTAATGACCATTACATCCCTTTCGATAGTCCCTCAACATCTAACGACTAGGATTACCTACTCACTAATAGTAGGTGTTGTACCCCAATTTTTTCCCGTAAGATTCCCCTATCATATCATGTTAACTTGATCATAACAAAATCACATTAGGGTTGGTTCTTCCTCTTTTTTCTATCTCCTATCTTTAAGTTTGCTCTTGAGGAATCTCCAAGCACCTTAGTTGTGTATTTTGTATATGCGTTGATAATTAACGTCTAACCAAAATACAAAAAATATTTGTCTTTGTCTTTGCAAAATTGTGTTTTGTAGGTACCAAGTCAAAGCATCCGACAAATAAGGTTTTCCGATATCATTTCCCTAAAATCTCTATTTTGCAAAAAAAAGAAAAAATTATAATTATAATTTTTCATTTTTGTTTTCCTGTACAATCGATTGCTCCCATAGTGCAATCGATTGCACAGTGTATTATGCACAATCTTTGAGAAAAATGTATTTTAGCCTTCAAAAATAAATTTTTTTTAGTATGTATCGACACATACATGTTATATGTCGACTCATGCAAAGCAATCAATTATGTATTGTGTCGAAAGGCAGCTTGTATCGATCCATAGAGGCTTGTGTCGACTCATCCTGTTTTGTATAACTAGCATGTGTCGAAACATACATGTTATGTGTTGACTCATGCAAATTGGTTGATTCTGTATTGTGTCGAAAGGAAGCTTGTATCGATCCATAGAGGCTTGTGTCGACTCATCCTGTTTTGTATAACTAGCATGTGTCGACACATACATGTTATGTGTCGACTCATGCAAATTGGTTGATTCTGTATTGTGTTGAGAAAGCAGCTTGTATCGATCCATAGAAGCTTGCGTCGACTCATGCTGTGTTATATAACTAGAATGTGTCGATGCATACGAAGCTTGCGTCGACTCATGCTGTGTTATGCAAATAGAATGTGTCGATGCATACAACTCTTGTGTCGACTCATAGCAGCAAAACACACGTGATTTTTGAAAAAAGCCAGCAATTTCGAAACTGTCATCTTTTTGGCTCTAAATTTTCTGCATAATTTGAAAACTAAATCATTAATTCAAATTTTGGCTCCAAGAATCAATTACCAAATTACCACTAATCCCAATCCTAAAACTCTATAAATAGAGACCTCATTTCATTCAAATCACAAGCTTTTGATAGCCAAAATCACTTCACTCAAAGCTCCATTTTCAAAAAAAAGGATAGTAAGCTTTGCATTGAAGCTTACTAATCTTTGAGCTAAACCTTCATCCAAACACTTTTTCTTCATCAATTCTCTACATCCAAGCTTTGGTAATTGATTCTTGTGGTTGAATTGAAGCAAATTCTGGAAGTTATTTGATAATTCTCTAATTCTACCTTTGGTAAGTTGGATCATCATCTTTCACAATGAGATCTCTTGTGGATTTCTGATTTTGATTCATTGAGCACTGTTTTATGATTCCATTAGTGCTATTTTCTCATAATTTAATGAAATTTTCATGCTCAATTGGATCCATGATCATAAGGTGTTTGATGAAAAGTTGGAACAAGAACTTGATCCTTGAAATGCTATTTTCTATTGATTTTAACAGGTTGCAATCAATTGTTGCAACATTGCAATCAATTGTCACAGAAAATTGATTTGAAAAAAGAACTGCACTGATGCAATTGTTTGTTGTCTAAGCATAATCAATTATAACAGTGCCAAAAATACTTTTTCTGCCTTATTTTGGGGCTGTTTTGACTCAAATATTTTTCTGCTCACTCTCTTTGATGGATAATTTGGATTACAATTTTAAATTTCCAATTTGTTTTTAATCTCAATGGACTTTGTTATGTAGATGAAGTTGGATAAATGTTCATCAATTTAAATCTACCTAAGAGTGAATTATTTAATTCATTTTTGGTGCTTTGGATTAATGATATGTTTAGTGCTTTAATCCATCTAGAGGAGTGGTTGAATTTAAATATGAAAGAATTTTGAGATGGTGATCCAAATTAGCTTATCATTCACCCCCTCTTCATCTTATCCCTTTCTTTTTTAATTGTGCTACATGTTAACGGATGGTGATCTCTATATCATTTATCCAAACATGAAGTACATTGATTGCTATTGACCGACCTCAAAATAGGTGCGACTTCTACATAAGTCCACTTACGATTGCTTAACATAGCGCTAAATTTTGTCCCGATTCGAATAAATGATCATTCGTGACCCAAACTTATGATTGCAAGCCCAAGTATGTTAATTTGATCTCTTTGGTCCAATAACCTTGAGATTCATTGTGTGGAGGCTTTAGTTCTACCAATCCTCTAATGGATCTACAACACCTTTGGTCAACGCGGATCACTTAAACATCGTTGATCATTAAATGTTGCTTTTGAGGATTCCAAAATGGATGATATACTTGACAAAAAGCAAATGCAACTTGTTGTGTGGAGGCTTTGGTTCTACCAATCCTCTAATGAGTTCCAAATGCAAGTTTCAAGATGGTCATCCAACTAACCACTAATTTCTAACAATTGACTTTACTTTATGCTTTTATTTTTTATGCTTTATGTACCATTTAATTTAAGCATTTACATTTCATGCCATTTTTTTATTTTGCTCACTTGACCATTTACTTTTATGTCATTTTTATTTTGCTCACTTGAGCTTTTATTTTCCTTTTAAAGACACCTAATAATCAAGATGAAGCATAAAAATATTTAATGATACTTGGACTATTTGGTTACTATCCTTGGCATTATGGAGTATTGAACTTCTTGGACTTAGGATTCGAGACCTTGGCCTATCTTGGAGACTTTGTGACTTTATTTAATATTTTGTCTGGAGTTCTTGAGGTTTACATCAAGACATTGGGTTGTTTGTTTGTTTTATGTGCAGGTTATTGTGATTACATACTTTGTTTGTAATCTGGAATTCACCCATATACAACCGTTACTCTACCCAGTTTTTGCGAAGACTTAATACACTTGAAGTTTGGTTCTCTCAAGAGGTCTAGTATATTTGCTTGCTTGGTTTCAATCCGAAGAATGAGAATTCAATATTGACTCATAATGTCAAGTATTGGCTTCTTGTTGGTTAGATGGTTCTTATCCCTAGCTTTTACCTTATGCTTTAAGATAGTCTCTTCATCTCCTCCCATCTTCTTTAATTTCAAAAATCTTCTCCCTCCTTTTAAAAACTCTTCTTATTTCTAAACTTGAAACACTTTCATAATAAACTTGGACTTATGTCCATGCATTTTCAAAACATTTTCATAAATAAATTTCAATCAATTTAATAATACCTTGACATTTTTGTGAGAAGACTAAAAGTCAATCAATCTCATTTCAAACCATTTTTTGCCACTTTGGCTTTTTATTTTAAAACTTTTATCAAAAGATTAGGCTCTTGTCAATCCTTGTAGTGATGCAAACAACTATACTTCTACAATATGTAGTGAAGTGAGATATTTTCCACTTGGGTTTTGAGCGAGGAATTGTTGATTTTAAAATCCAAGCCATATCCTCCACTTTGAGATGATGCAAAATCTCCTTTCTCATAATTGTGGGTAGTAAGTATGTTTTCCACACGGACAATAACGATGATGTCTTATCATATAAAATTAACCAACACACTTGTGTTTTAAGTTTTTAAAAGAGGAACTACGTGTACCCTGATCCCCTATTGCACGAAAGGTGGTATGTAGGCACTAAAGGTTCGCAACCGCGGTGGGTGCAAAAATCATAAAAATATTTATTTTCTCACCTCCACCGTCCATTTTATATACAACACATTTTTATAGCTAAAATATACAGATTTTTCAAAGAGGTTCCTGCGGAGTACCGTAGATGTTTAGGGTGCTAATACCTCCCCTTTGCATAACCAACCCCCTTACCTTGAATCTTTCCCCCTTTTTTTTGGGTTATTCGCTCTTTTCCCATTCCTTTGGAAACAATAAAGCGCGGTGGCGATTTTTATTTTAATTTGTATAAAGTTTAGTCAAGCCAATGGCTTAGTCTTGAACATTTCTACCACTACAGTAGGATAACACGATCTAAAGGGTAGGAGGAAAAGAATAGTCTTTTTCGAGTAGGTAGATAACTGTTAGGTACTTGCTCAAACAAATTTTCACACCACACTTTCAAACACTTTTTAAACAAAGTTTTCAAAATGCTTTATCATACTCTTGAGGACTGATACAAGGGTTATCATAAAGTGAATTGCCGCACTAAGGCATTTTTAAACAAAAAACGTTTTCACACAAACACACAAGCAATTTTTAAAAGATGAGCAAGTACCTAAGAGCCCGTGGAAAACCACGGATGGAAAGGGTGCTAACACCTTCCCTTTCCATAATCTACCCCCTTACTCAGAAATCTTGAAAAAAGGTATTTTTCCGTTCTTTTAACCCTTTCCTTAATTTGGATAAAAGAAAAGTCGATGGCGACTCTTGATACTGCGACATTTTCAAACAAAAAATGCAAACCAGTTTAACAGTCGGTTCTACCACCGTATCACAATATGTTCATTTGCATTCCTTTTTCCGACTTTGAGTTTGATGTCCTGAGGACAGTAAATGTGGCTCCTTCCTTACATCGTCCAAACAATTTGGGTTTTATTAAGGCCTTCGAGATGGTCTGCGACGCCCTAGACGTGACGCCGACCATTGGCTTGTTTTTCTCCTATTTTGAAGTAAAAAATATGGAGTCCAGAAGTTGGGTTTCCATCAGTGGTGTTCCTCGTAGGAGCTTCCTTCAAGCTTACACCATGAATTATAAGGGTTTTAAGGACCGCTTTCTACGTATTGGCTGCGGCCTGAGATATCCCCAGGTTCTCTATGCCCCTGACGGCCATCCCAAGTTTCCATTATATTGGACTAGAAATCCTCTATGTATATTCGGGTTTAACTACAATAAGTTGAGTGACCTTGAGGCTGAATATTTGCAATTGCTAGATTCTTTCCGTTTGTTCAAGGTTAAAGACCTGTTACCTTTGTTTGTTGAAGAGGTTCCATATTTCTTGGGTAAGATTCTTTTTAATTGGTCACCGATTATGGATCTTTTCCTTCTTTTCTCATTTGTTCTTTTAATGTCTTTTTGCAGATAAGATGATTGTCATGTCTGTTAGGGAGCAAAAGAAACTAATGGCCGCACTCCGTGCTTCTCCACTAGGAACTGGGGGCCCTTCGGAGGCTAAGTCTGATCTTTTCGGTCTGGATCTCAGGGCATCGAAGAAGAAGAAAGGGACCTTCCCGAGGTCAGGCGTTGTGATCACCGAGCCCCAATCACCGGCCAAAGTCGTCCCGACCATTGAGGACACTATTAAATAACCCAAAAAAAGTTAAAGACGATGATGTCGAATGAAGTTTGTAGGGCGGATCAGAAGATCTCGCTGTTGATGCAGGAGCCCGGTGACGGCTCCACCTGTCCTTCAAAGGAGAATAAATTCTAATATATTCGATGGGCTGAAGTTCCTTTATGACCACCTTAACGCTACCGAGGATATTAACAAGTTGAAGAGTATCGAACGCCAGAAGATTACTCAGCATTTGAGTTCTTATCTGATGCATTATATTGTGCTGGTCCGGGGACTATTTGAATCTGGGGATGACTTGGAGGATCAGTGTGTCAATCTGCAGAAGGACGTCGACTATCAGTGAGAAGTCCTATGCTGATAAAGTTTCTACTTTGAAGAAGAGTCTTGATGCTGAAGTTTCAAAGACTAAGACCCTCACCAAAAGTTGTAAAGATCTTCAGGCTTCTGAATCCAATCTCTCTAAGGAGTTGGACATGGAGATGAAGTCTTGTGCTGACCTATAACAATCCTTAGAGAGGTCTCATATGGATGCGCTTAATGTCGGGGATATGGATTTTGACTGGGAAAAAGATCAGGTGACGTGTCTTTATCCAACCTTGGATATTTCTTCTATGGATTTCTTCAAGAGTATCATGGATGACAAACTAGTGGATGTTGATGGGTCCCCGGTCACTGATGATCTTGATGGGAATGATGCTTCTCTGGTCGAAGTGACCAAGTGATCTTAGACTCCACTTTATTTGTTTTGAACAATTTATTAGTCATCCTTTTTAAGTGGGTGCATTTTATTATGTCCTTAAATATTTTACTTGTCTAGAAAATCGCCCTATGGGCTATAAGTTTGCAGGTCGTTGGTTTCATTTTTGTTTTATTTTGTATGCCGTTTTCACCTTGCGTGTTTGTAGGAGGATTATGGGTGTATGGTAGCCCCCTGTTCACATGGTTCTGACAAGAACCATAATAATCAGTTCAGAAGAGAGACCTTAATCCTTCGTGACGCTGTTAATCCGTTTTGTATGAGCTTGTAGTAGCCCGGGAATGTCTTTCAGATTTGCTAGATGTTATCCCCTGTTCAAATGTGAACCGAGATGTTTAAGGTTCCTCATTGATTCGATAATGCTCTTAGGAAGCCCGAGTGAAATTTAATTAAGGTTCCTCGCCGACGGGGGTTATACGTGAGATGGTCTTGGAAGGAACTGAGGTGTAGAGCCTGAAAATATTTTTCAACATGGGAGTACCATGAGGGGAGTGACCACTAGGCAGGGAATTTCAACCCGTAAGGTTACCCTCGAGTGGTTCAAGATCATAACTGAAGTGTAGAGCCTTAGAGAATTCCCTCAGGTAGACCTGGACATAATCCAATTAAGGTTCTTCGTCAAAAGGAGTTACACCTAAGATGGTCCTGGAAGGAACCGAGGTGTAGAGCCCAGAAGTATTTTTCTGCACGGGAATACCACGAGGGGAGTGACCACTTGGCAGGGAATTTCAACTCGGAAGGTTACCCTCGAGTGGTTCAAGATTAGAACCAAGGTGTAGAGCCTTAGAGAATTTCCTCAGGAAGACCTGAACATAATCCAATTAAGGTTCTTCGTCGAAGGGGGTTACACCTGAGATGGTCTCGGAAGGAACCGAGGTCTAGAGCCTGAAAATATTTTTTCTACATAGGAGTACCATGAGGGGAGTGACAACTAAGCAGGGAATTTCAACCCAGAAGGTTACCCTCGAGTGGTTCAAGATTAAAACCAAGGTGTAGAGCCTTAGAGAATACCCTCAGTCAGACCCAAACGGAATCCAATTAAGGTTCTCGTCGATAGGGGTTACACCTGAGATGGTCCCGGAAGGAACCGAGGTGTAGAGCCTTAGAGAATACCCTCATACAGATGCGGATGAAATCCAATTAAGGTTCTTCGTTGAAGGGGGTTACACATGAGATGGTCCCACAAGGAATCATGGTGTAGAGCCCTGTAGGTGATCTTCAATTGACAATCTATTTGTTCTTTTATGGGTTGCCTCATTAAAAACCTTGGCCAATGCCAGGGAAAAGAGTGCACCCGTTTTATTTATTACATAAGCTTACATTTTTTAGTTGAAATAAATCTTAAGACTAGATACATGCCAAATCTTAGGAATTGCTACGCCCTATAGTGTCTCTAACTTGTAAGCCCCATTGTTGAGTTTCTATTCTACTTGGAAAGGTCCTTCCCAATTTGGTGAGGGTTTTCCCCTCTTCGTCGGATTAATGATCCTCTTTAGAACCAAATCCCCTTTAAAAATCCATTTTGCTTGACTTTCATGTTGAACCATCGGGGTATCCTCTGTTTGGCCGCTACTTCTCAGATATGCACAGTATCTCTGATTTCATCAAGCAGATCAGATTCATTGTCTAGATGTTCCTTGTGGGTGTTTTCTTCAAAGCTCATTATCCTCCATGTTAGGGTGTTGAATTTTACCTGGATCATGGCTTCGACCCTATATATCATCCTGAATGGCATTTCATTGATTGTGGAGTGAGCTGTGCTGTGGTAGGACCATATGATCTCATGGAAGTAATCGGCCCACAACCCCTTTGCTTCATCTAACTTCTTCTTTATTTTGATTAGGATCACTTTGTTAGCTGATTCCACCTGCCTGTTCACTTGAGGATGCTCTACTGAGATGAAGCAACAGATGATGTTGAGCTGCTTGCAAAACTTTGTTACGGATATGCTGGAGAGTTGGGTGCTGTTGTCGGAGACGATGACCTATGGTACACCAAAGCCACAAATGATGTTTCTCCAGTAAAACCTTCTTACCCTTTCAGCAGTTATTCACGATACGACCTCTTCCTCTATCCATTTGGTAAAATAATCCATGGCTACAATCAAGAATTTGAGTTGTCCTTGTGCTACCGGAAAAGAACCCAGTATGTCCGCTTCCCATTGATGAAAAGGCCATGGGGATATCATCTAATGGAGCAATTCAGCTGGGGTATGGATAAATGGTGCATATTTTTGGCATTTGACATACCGGCTTGCAAAATGAACACAACCTTGGAGTATGGTCAGCCAATAGTATCCGTCCCTCAATATTCTACCGGATAATGCCCGACCGCCTATGTGGCTATCACATATACCTTCATGCATCTCCTTGATTATTAGCCTCATGTCTTCTTTTGGAACACAACGTAACATGGGGGTTGTCTTTCGCATTTTATACAACTTGTCTGTGACTATAAGATACCTTGTTGAAATCTTCTTTAAGCGCCTTGCTTCCTCTTTGTCTGGTGGTAGTTGATCATGTAGAAAGTACTTGATTATAGGAGTCATCCACCCCATTCCTTTTTTTACCGCGAGAACTTCTTCCTTCTCTATGCTTGGTAATTCCAATGTTTCCTGAATCAATGTCTTGCTCAAACCCAAGCCCTTTTTGCTAGCCAACCGGGCTAACAAGTCGGCCCAAGCATTTTCTTCTCTAGGCACATGGCATATCTTGAACTCTTGAAACTCTCTTGATAGCTGAGCGGTTTGCTGTAGGTATTTTTATAGGATGGGATCTCCTATCTAAAATTTTCCTTAGACCTGTCCGACCACTAGTTGGGATTCGGTCCTAACCAATAAGTGAGTGATGCCGACTTCTTTAGCAAGCTTCATTCTAGAGATCAAGGCTTCGTATTTGGCTTAGTTGTTGCTGGTTTGGAAATTGGAGCATAATGAATACTCTAGGACCAAGTCCCCGGGTCCCTCTAGTATAACACCGGATCCACTACCTCTCAAGTTGGATGATCCGTCCACTAATATTACCCATCTTGTGGATAATTATTCATTTGTCGGGGCTCTTAATTCAACCAAGAAGTCGGCCAAGACTTGATATTTTATGTTGGTGCCTGGGGTGAACTCTATGTCATATTATGAGAGTTCCACCGTCCATGCCACCATGCTCCCGGCCAGATCCGGCTTCTTTAGAATTTTCTTAATAGGGAAATTGGTTTTTACTAGGATAGGATAGCCTTGGAAGTAATTCCTGAGTTTCCTTGTTGTCGTTACTAGTGCCAGAGCCAAACGTTCAATCTTTTGATACCCGAGTTCCGCTCCTCGTAATACCTTGCTGATGAAATAAAATGGCCTCTCGCCAGTCTCCCCATCTTGGACTAGGACCAAGCTGATGGCTTTGTCTGACATGGCTAGGTAATGTACTAGAGGTTTACTCTCCTTGAGTCGGACCAATATAGGCAAGGTTTATAGGAACTGCTTCAATTCAAGGAAATCCTTTTCGCAGTCGTGGTTCCATTTAAAGTCTGTCTTCTTTTTTATTTCTGTGAAGAAATGAATTGATTTATCCATTGCACAAGATGGAAAACGAGATAAAGCAGCAAAATGACCGGTTAATTATTGGACTTCACGGATTGATGTCATACTTCTCATATCGATGATCGTTTGACATTTGTCTGGGTTGGCTTCTATTCCCCGACTTGTGAGCATGAATCCTAGGAATTTTCCAGCTTGCATCCCAAACGTACATTTATCTGGGTTTAAGCACTTGTTGTAGCTCCGTACCACTGTGAAAGTTTCTTCCAGGTCCTTCACGTGTCTTCTCTCCTCTACGGTCTTGACCACCATGTTGTCAATGTATACCTCTATATTTTGCTTGATCCGCGGAGCGAAGACCATGTCCATAAACCTTTGATACGTAGCCCCGACATTTTTGAGACCTAAATGCATAACTTCATGGTAATAGTTACTCTGATCGGTCATGAATACGATCTTGTATGCATCCAGTTGGTTCAATTGAATTTGATTGTACCCAGAGTAAGCATCCATGAAGCTTAGAAATCTAAATTCGGAGCCCCCATCGATTAGTCGATCAATATGGGGTAGCGGATAAGGAACTTTTGGACATGCTTTGTTGAGTTTGGTGAAATCTACACTCATTCGGAACTTTCCTATTTTCTTATTAACCATCACCACATTGGATAGCCAAGTGGGGTACTTGATCTCTCCTATGAATGCTGCATTCATCAGCTTATCTACCTCTTCGACTATGGATTTTCTTTTTTACTCGGCACCCTTCCTTTTACGTTAGGATACCGGCTGTTGTACCCCAAATTTTGCCATCCCATTTTCTTCAATACATTCTTCTAGGGTTCTCAAAGGCTCAAGGATGCTCAAGAGTTGATTAGATAAATTCCCCTTCTAAGCAATGGGTCCATAACTAGGGTTTTGTGTTTCTCAAGGAAGATTGGATTTCAAAGGCCTCAAGTGGTTTTCATGGCTCTTCATATGTCCCTAAGAATGCTCATGACAAGTTTTAAGCATTGCATCACAAGATTGCCCAGTCAATAGCCCATATGATTGAAAATTAACTATATTGGGTAAAAAGTTAACTATGGTCAACATACAATCAAACTTCAATATTTTTGGTCAACATCAACACTTTGAAGTGATATTCATCATTTTATCAAGGGTTGATCATGATTCCTCAAGGAAAGCCCTCAAATCATCAAAAGTCAAAAGTTGCCAAATTAGGGTTTCCTTAGGAGAAGTCAACTGAATTTGACCAAGCATAACTTTCAAATGCTTCATCAAAATTTCCCCAACCAAAGCCCATTTTGAAAGAAATTCAATTTTCTACAACTTTATAACTGTATGCTCAAGTCTAAAAAATGCTTCATTTGATAGATATGAGCTAATACATTATAGGTTATTTCAAAAGTCAACAAAAAGACACTTTTTATCAAGACAACTTACATCAAGATAAAGTCTCCAAATGCAAAAATGATCAAAAGAGAAATTTAATAGGACATCTCGGGCTTTCCAAAATGTCAAATATCACTTTCAAAAGATAAACATTGAGAGAGTTATGACCATTGCAAGTTGGGAAATTTTTGTAAAGTGCATGAAGTGCAAAGTGAGCAAACTTGAAATTTTAGACTAATGGGCCTAAATTTTGATGTTCAAACATTTTCACAATGTGTTAGAGAACCTCTAAATCCATTAACATATTTTTCATGATTTTTATTTCTTTTATTTGAATTTTTATTCATTTAAATGCAAGTAAATCAAATAAAATATAAAATCATTGGGCCAAGGCGCATGGGCTTTTGATTTCAATCACATGGAGGCCCAAGAACACATCACGAACATGCCAAAACCATATGAGACATATATGGAAGCATATCTTCATTATTTTGAAAAGTTTTTAATTGGTTTTTGGAAATAATTCATGCCATGATTGCATTGTCTTATGCCATATTTGTTTACCCTAATCCTTCCTCTATAAAAGCAAAACAAGACCAGATGCAATGCCCACGCATCCTTGCCTCGAGAATTGCAAAAATTATCCAAACTTTCTCAAAAAACTCTCGAGTTTCAAAACTTTTATGACAGGCCTTCTCACGGAGAAATCTTCACTCCAACCACTCCCAAGAACACTGAAGGGTAGGTTTGGATTTGTTACCATGATCCTAAGCATATGAAACTCTATAGCATGGCATGACCGATCTACATTTTTTGCTAATTCATATCTTTAATTATGTCTTGTTTTAAACTGAATTGATTCTACTAGTTTCTGAGACATGATTGAGTAGGTTTGGATCAATATTGTGATCCCATGCAGCAAAAATCATGAGATGCCATAGCTTCTCCGATTGGTTTCATTTGGTTCAAAACTTATGATGCAAGGACCTATATCCAAAAGTAAGTACAAATTCGGATTCAGGAGGGTCAAATTAGGGGTACTATGTTATTTTTGATCACTAACATGTTGAATTCACAAGTTTTGAATTTTACAGGTTGCCAGAGAAGACGAACAGAGCTAGGGCTCTGACGCCTCTCCGACCATTAAAATCAAGCTTCATATTGTTGCGTATCATCCTACCAGAGGATGATCCCAGGGGAAAATTGACTCCCACCTACGAAGGGCCATTTATAGTTAAGAAGATATTTTCAGGCGGTGCCATGATACTAACCACCATGGACGGTGAATATTTCTCGCACCCTTTGAACGCGGACATAATCAAAAAATACTACGCTTGAAAAAGTGACCCTCTAGGTTGATTGGCCTAGAAAAAAATAAGGGCATCTCGGCAAACCAAAAGGGTTCAGGAAAAAATTAGGGATATATATATATATATATATATATATATATATATATATATATATATATATATATATATATATATATATATATATATATATATATATATATATATATATATATATATATATAAAGTGTACACCCGACAAGTCGAAAACCTGAAAGGCTTGGGCAAAAAAAGGTATCCCAATGGACTGAAAACCCAAAAGGGCGGTCCAGGAAAAAGTTAGCGATTAAAGTGTACGAATATGTCCCGTTGGATCACTTATAGCGAGCTTTATTACCAATGTTAAGTTCAAACGATCCAGATCGGTTCAGATAACTTCTTCTGACATCAAGGGATAAGATGCTTGAATACATAGGAGGCGATAACAGAATTGAAACCCGACGATATTATTTCCACATAGCTATATGTTTTGTTTTCACTTTATACTCTTTTCATTCCATGATGATTTCCTCTTACCAGGGTTTCAGTCTCTTTGTACAAAACCGTCTGTTTATGGGCAAACTATCAATAGAAATACAAATTTCAAAATTCAAACTATTGATTTACCTTTTTCTGTTTTGTTTACAAAAACATCCAATGAATAAATTGAATGAACATATACATATGAATACGATTACTGTTAACAAATATACGTATAAAAACAGGAATAAGCATTTGCTCAAGACTCTAGGAGTTGGGATAATGTTCAAGTCGTCCACGTATCCCCACCGAAAAATCTTCATAAGGTTATCCCCACAGAATAACTTCCATGGGATTATCCCCACAGAGTAGTCTTAACAAGCTCATCTTCAACGAAGATATATTTCACCAGCAGATCCCTCTAGTGGATAAGGGAATATGATATTTTCCCCGACAATGTCGCCAATCTACGGAGTCCCAATATACATCAGAGATTGTGGCATTAGTACAATTTATGGAAATTCTCTTCCCTAGCTGAGTTTATTTCTCCAACATTGTAAAATCCTCTGCAGAATTCCCTTTCACCAGCAAGGCTCATATTCTCCAGCAGAGCTCATGTCCCCAACAAGGGTATTTCATCAACTGAGTATTCCTCCATCAAAGTTTAGGGTATATTTCCCCAAGCAAGGTTTATTTCCCTAGCGGAGTTCAGTCTCCTCGGCTTGAGTCTATTTTTCTAACTACTACAGATCACCAACAAACCCTCTCTCTCCAGTAAAGGTCAGTCCATAACACTAACCCCAGAGAGTTGCTACAGAAGGCCTGAGTATTGTTTAACCTTATCCTCTCCAGATGAGTCAATATCCATATCAGAAACTCAGTCAGACAACACTTCGATAAGTTATCCATCTCTTTTATCCCCAATCAGGGTGTGTAAGAATTAAATTCCCCAGTAGAGCAATGAACGACCAATGTTCTTGAACCCTTGTCCCCAAAAAGAAATCAACATTCCCCAGCGGAGTTTCCTCAAACAAAAGTAGGAATCCTTATATCAAGATTGAAGATACACATATTCTTCATCCGCAACAACAGTTAGGGATTTATTTTCCCCAGTCAAAGATGCCGCATGGAGTTTCTAATACACTTCAACGACATCCCACATTCATACATCATATGCAAACATCATAGCATATGCACTCATTTTATTTTGAGAATATCATTACGCAATGCATTTCATACATCATGAAATTGCATATAGTTAACTCTTTATAATTTCAAGTAAAGATCTACAAACAGATTCCTCAGAGGCTATATTTGACAAATAGCTACTTAAGCACTTTCCCCAGGAGGTCATGCTAAAAGAGTACATTTTTAGTTGAATTCGGGTGTAGACATCTTCTAGTTCGGATGAAATCAGGCGTAGATTTCCTTCAGATTCTTTTTTGGAAAATTCAAACATAGACTCTTTTCGGTACCTTTTCTAGTTGAAGTTGGGCATAGACATCTTCTAGTTCGGATGAAATCAGGAAAAGATTTATTTCTAATTATTTTTTGGAAAAGTCAGACGTAGACTCTTTCCGGTACCTCTTCTAGTTGAAGTCGGACGCAGACATCTTCTAGTTCGGATGAAACCAAATGTAGATTTCTTTTTGATTCTTTTTGGAAAAGTCAGACGTAGACTCTTTCCGGTACCTTTTCTAGTTGAAGTCAGGCGTAGACATCTTCTAGTTCGGATGAAATCAGGCATAGATTTATTTCTGATGCTCTTTTGGAAAAAGTCAGACATAGACTCTTACTGATACCTTTTCTAGTTAAAGTCGGGCATAGACATCTTCTAGTTCGGATGAAATTAGGCATAGATTTCTTTATAATGCTCTTTTGGAAAAAGTCAGGCATACTCTTTCTGGTACCTTTCCTAGTTGATGTCGGGCGTAAGCATCTTCTAGTTCGGATGAAATTAGGCGTAGATTTCTTTCTGACGCTCTTTTGGAAAAGTCAGACGTAGACTCTTTTCAGTACCTCTTCTAGTTGAAGTCAGGCATAAACATCTTTTGGTTCAGATAAAATCGAGCGTAGATTTATTCTTATTATTCTTTTGGACAAAGTCGGGCGTAGACTCGTTAGAAACACATCTTCTAAGGCAAAGTAGGGAGTAGACTGAAATTCTGGCTGCAGATACTCAATGTCACGTCCAATGTTATGACACCGTATCTGACTTACTATATGACAGTAAATACAAAAGCAGTAAATAACACAGTCAATTGTTTACCCAGTTCAGTGTGCAACAACACCTACTCTGGGGGCTACCAAACCAGGGAGAGAATCCACTATAAGAGATGTTAATTCAGGAATAAACCAACCAGTTTATCTCCTTCACTTAAGACCTACCCAATGCAATTCTAATCTAAGTACAACTTAAACCTGAGTTCCTACTCACTCCCCCTCAATCACAACAGTGATACATAAACCAATTTGACTTAAGAATTGATGAAGACACTCTTCAAAACACACACTTGATTAAGCTTCACAGCTTTTTTAATCAAGTAACACAATCACTCGTGCTTCACAGCTTTGAGTGATGTACACAACTAACTTGACTCTGCTTCACAACTTTAGTCAAGTAACATTCAAACACTCTTGCTTCAAAGCTTTGAGTGCTACACAACCCTTACAATTAAAACCTATTCCAAGGCACTTATCACAATGATAATTGCTTGGAGTACAATAAACAAATCTATACAGATTACAAAATTGATCTTCTAATCAATCAGCAGGGATGTCTTGAAAAACCGCAGCTCTGTTGAATATATAGCAGTTGTAACTTCAGTTAGGGTTTCCAAAAACCTAGGGTTGATTCCGTTTGACCTAAAGACCAGGTCACAGTACTTTATTGATCAGGTTAGGATTGAGCTAGGTTACTCCTCAGAAAACGCAGGATTCTGTTCAGAAAGGACTGAGTTATTTCCTGAAAAAACTCAGACTTATCCAATCCTGCAATCCTGTTAGTTCAGAACAGGATGTCATAACATCTGTTATGACATCTGAGAAAACCTGTCTACTGATTTAGCAAAATGTGATCATTTTGCAAACATGCTCAGATACACACTTATAAACATCAGTATTTGAATTACAATATTTTTCTGCACATGTACCTATTGAGTTAGTACAACCTGAACTAGAATGTTATGACATCAGTCATGACATTCACACATACACTTGGGATTTACCAAAAATGCAAGCCAATACCTAAACACCTACAAACTCCCCCTTTGGCAGATTTTTGGCTAAAGTCCCTAAACAATCAGAGATAGATAGATAGCAGCAGAAATAAGTGACAGCAGAAAAATATAATGTCAAGTACCAATTAAGCAAGTACCAAAATATTCTCCCCCTCTTTAGCCACAAATGGGCCAAAGATACATGTTCATAAAGTTATACAGTTATCCAAAACAAAATAATGAGATCAGCAGCTGACAACAGTAGAACACACTTCCAAACTCCACCAGCAACACCACCAAGCAGCAATCAACCTTCAAGCACTGTCATCAGACTCAGAGGAGCCAATTTCTTCAATGTTGAGCTGTCCTTCAGCTTCTATACCTTCTTCCCTTCTGCTTTCTTCAGCTTCCTCCTTTTCTAGCCTGGCAATTAGAGCTTTTAGGGTCCTTTTTCTAGCATCCAGATCTTTGCAAGTTTCTTTTAAAACAGCTATGACATCTGTTGTCTTGGACTGGGTCTTTGCAGACGATGTCTCAGCTGATGTTATGACAATGTCTGGAGCATGTGATCCCTGAAACAGTTTGTAGTGCAGGCCAAGGGCAGGAGCTCTTTTGCAGACTGTATCTCTTGCTACAAGGATGTCAGGGTATTGTGCAAGGATGATTCCACAAAGGAGGGAGGGAAAAGCAATTGGTCCTTTGACCGCATAACTGCCAGCATGCTTCAAAGTTTGTTCAAAGATGTACCTTCCATAGTCAAAGGCAGTCTTGGTTCCTACAGCATAGATAAATCTCCCCAATCCTGTGGAGATGGTTGATTTGTGATTTGTAGGCACCCAGTTTGCTGCACCTATTTTATGCAAGATGGCAAATTTCATGCTGAGTTTACTAGCATTCAGCTTCCCTTTCAATGGCCAGCACTTTACTTGCCTGGCAGTGATGGTCAAACACACTTCATTGTCAGTTGCCTCTAGATCAGGACAGTCCTTATTTGTTCTTCCAAGAAACTTGTTGATTTCTGATGGAGAGAACTTGACCCTTCTTCCTCTAACAAACACACTCTCAAAGTCAGCTGACCTCCCATCAGCACAATCATTGGACAAGTTCACTACAAACTCCTTAACCAGATTTTCATAACATTTGTTAAACTTCATCACTGTCTTCATTAGCCCAGCATTCCTGATCAGATCCATGATGTCTTTGCACTCCAAGGCATCATTGTTGAGTTCTCTCTCCAAGGCTATTCTCTTCAAGCAAACATACTTCCATCTATTTGCATTGTCAGGATGATGAAAGGAGATGTTGTCTGTTGGCACTTCAGGCACTCTAGCAATCTTGCTGGAGGGGAGCTTCCTTCTGATGGGAGTATCTTCAATATCAATCTCAAATTCTGATTCATCATCAGAATCAGAAGTTTCAGGTTCTTTACTTTTCTTAGAGATTGGTTGTCTAGCAGTCTGCACCTGTGCCTTCTTCCCTTTTGTCTGAATTTTCTCAGCCATCCCTTCAGCCTTGGATTTCTTAGCATCAGGTTTAACATTCTGACTACTCTTTCTTTTCATCAATCTCCTATCAATGCTAGGGTTCACATTAGCAATCAGTTCATTATCTGAGTAATCTTCATCCACATCAATGATAGGTGGATCAGCAGCCTTTTCAGAGGGGTTCTGAATGTTGTCTTTTGGTGTCACAACATCCTCAGTGACATCTACATTTTCAGAGCCTTCCACATTTGGTCTTTCTGATTGATTCAAAGGGATAGAAATCCCCGGTACAGATTGGTTGCCACTCAGAATGCTAGTAACCAGTCTAGCAATGGCTTGGTGTACTTGAACTGATCCTTCTTTATTAGGTATAGAAGACGAAGGATGAGAAGAATTACCAGAGACTGTAGCTTGAGCTCTTCCTGCATGTCTGGTTCTGAGCTTTTTGACTCTGGCTGGGTCAGTTGCCATCTCCCTGAGAGGAGTGACCTCAAGAACTTCAGATTCTATGCATGTAGTGATTGCCCTAGAATCTTGATCAGATGATGACGATGATGAGGGAGACGAAGCCGCCATGGTGGAAGACGATGTCTGAGACATTTTGTTTAACTTTGAGTAATAGTAGCAGTTTGAGAAAACTCTTTGATTGGGAGGAGGAAACAGGTTGCAAGGATGAGAGAGGTAGGGAGTAAAAGGGAGTCTCTTCAACTTCTTAAGGCTTTTGAAGGAGTTGTGAATGAATATGATTAACCCACTAAATATAGACTTAATAAAATTAATCCCTTCAACCCTTGTTTTCAGCAAAACTAATTGCTATAATTTCTCATGTTGGTGAATACCCAATCTGCCCCTCAAATTTTCAAGTTTATTTCCAACAAGCGCCTTAGTAGAAGAATCAGTCAGCTGAAGCTTAGAGAAACTATGTTCCATTTCAAATGACTTCTTCTCTTCAAAGTCAATAGGGTTCAAGGAAATGTTGAATGTTTTCAGATTATCACACCACAATGTCACAACATCTTGTGTAACATTGTACTCAGGTAGCATCTGTTTTGACCAGATGTTTTGAGAACAGAATTTATGAGACTTGTTCTTTCCAACATCCTTGTCAAGATGACTTAAGGTTCTGACAACACATTCTTCTTCAAGTTTATTTGCCACATCACATATATTATCAGCCTATAGTTTTGGAGTTCTTCTGACAGCTTCCATAGGAATAGCTCTTTTCATTCTTCCAAGCTTATGCTGCCACTGTTTCATCTCTTTTTCTTCTTTGATGATTTGACTCATAGTGGAGATATCAGTGTTCTCAGGCTGCCACACATAACAGTTATCTTTGGATTTGATTCCTCTCATTAAAACATCTAGTTTTTCATTAAATACTAGACATTCAGATCTTGAGAAGTTGACCATGAATCCTAGATCACATAATTGACTGATGCTAATGAGATTAGTAGTCAACCCTTTTACCAGCAGTACCTTATTCAGACTTGGAACTCCAGGGTAGTCCAAATTACCAACTCCTTTGACTTCTCCTTTAGCACCATCTCCAAAGGTCACAAAACTGGTGGTGTGAGGCATAACATTATTGAGGAGATTTTTGAATCCAGTCATGTGTCTGGAACATCCACTGTCAAAGTACCAATCTTCCTTTGTAGAGATCTTCAGGGAAGTGTGAGCTATCAGTGCAGTAGCCTTTTTCTTCCATTGAGGAGCGTGTGGTACCCTTTTAGACTTAGGTTTGACATCTGAGTTCTGATTAGGATATCCATGTAATCTGAAGCAGAAGGGCTTTATGTGACCATATTTCCCACAATGATGACATCTCCATCTTTGGTACCTCTTCTTCATATGTCTCTGTCCCTGATGTTGAGAGTAATGTTGAGACATCCGTTTTGACATTTGCTTCCCGGTACCAAATTTCTTTGTTTCCACAAATCCTAGGCCAGATTTATTTCCCATATTTTGTCCAGCCTGAAGGATCTCTTCCAATTTGTCTGTTCCATTGGTCAACATCTTGACAGATTTGGTCATTTGATTCAGTTGTGAGTTCAGCAGTTGAACTTCTCCTTCTAAATGACTTATAGTTTCAAGATTTGCCCTCTTTTCAGCCTCCAGCTTTACAATGAGTTTTGATTGTTTCTCATTTTGCACACAGACTTCACCACTTCTGATACACAATTTCTTGTAGGTATCAGCCAGTTCTTCAAATGTCACTTCTTCATCACTGGTGTCACTTTCAGAAGTACAAACACTAGTTAGGGCAGTAACTAGTTTGGCAGATTCTTCTTCAGAATTGCTTTCTGAATCATAGTCAGACCAAGTAACAGTCATTCCTTTCTTTTGCTTCTTAAGAAAGGTAGGACATTCAGCTCGAATATGTCCATATCCTTCACATCCATGGCATTGAATACCTATGCCTTGGTTTCCCTTATCTTCTGACCTTGGTCTTCTGCTGGAACTGTCAATGTCAGAAGGAATGTTATGAACATTAGATCTTGACTTTGGGCCCATTCTTTTGATGAGCCTGTTGAACTGTCTTCCAAGCATGGCAATGGCTTCTGATATGTTTTCTTCTTCATCCTCCTTGTATTCAACATCAGTGTTGGATACAAGTGCTATGCTTTTGTTCTTCTTGTCACCATTATCAGTGATCCCCATCTCAAAAGTCTGAAGTGACCCAATAAGTTCATCCACTTTTAACTTGCTAATGTCATGGGCTTCCTCTATGGCAGTTACCTTCATTGCAAATCTTTTAGGCAAGGATCTGAGAATCTTCCTCACCAGTTTTTCTTCTGACATTTTTTCTCCCAGTGCTCCTGAGGTGTTGGCAATCTCCAAGATGTTCATGTGAAACTCATGAATGGTTTCATCTTCCATCATTTTTAGATTCTCAAACTTAGTGGTCAACATCTGAAGCCTTGACATTTTTACTTTGGAAGTGCCCTCATGAGTAGTTTTGAGAGTGTCCCAAACTTCCTTGGCCAGTTCATATTGATGTACTAGTCTGAAGATGTTTCTATCAATTCCATTGAACAAGGCATTTAAAGCTTTTGAATTTCCCAGAGCTAACTCATCTTCTTCTTTACTCCAATCTTCCTCAGGCTTCAGACTGATTGTCCCATCTCTTTCAGTTATGGTGGGATGAATCCATCCTTTGTCAGCAGCTCTCCAAGCCTTTTTGTCCAGAGATTTTAGGAAGGCAATCATACGAGGTTTCCAGTAGTCATAATTGGTTCCATCCAGGATGGGTGGTCTATTTCCAAAAACTCCTTCTTTGTCCATAGTGCCAGAAAGTGATATCCCTAGATCTCACCCAGTAATACAGGCAGGGTTCCTGCTCTGATGCCAATTGAAATTCTGGCTGCAGATACTCAATGTCACGTCCAATGTTATGACACCGTATCTGACTTACTATATGACAGTAAATACAAAAGCAGTAAATAACACAGTCAATTGTTTACCCAGTTCAGTGTGCAACAACACCTACTCTGGGGGCTACCAAGCCAGGGAGAGAATCCACTATAAGAGATGTTAATTCAGGAATAAACCAACCAGTTTATCTCCTTCACTTAAGACCTACCCAATGCAATTCTAATCTAAGTACAACTTAAACCTGAGTTCCTACTCACTCCCCCTCAATCACAGCAGTGATACATAAACCAATTTGACTTAAGAATTGATGAAGACACTCTTCAAAACACACACTTGATTAAGCTTCACAACTTTTTTAATCAAGTAACACAATCACTCGTGCTTCACAGCTTTGAGTGATGTACACAACTAACTTGACTCTGCTTCACAGCTTTAGTCAAGTAACATTCAAACACTCTTGCTTCAAAGCTTTGAGTGCTACACAACCCTTACAATTGAAACCTATTCCAAGGCACTTATCACAATGATAATTGCTTGGAGTACAATAAACAAATCTATACAGATTACAAAATTGATCTTCTAATCAATCAGCAGGGATGTCTTGAAAAACCGCAGCTCTGTTGAATATATAGCAGCTGTAACTTCAGTTAGGGTTTCCAAAAACCTAGGGTTGATTCCGTTTGACCTAAAGACCAGGTCACAGTACTTTATTGATCAGGTTAGGATTGAGCTAGGTTACTCCTCAGAAAACGCAGGATTCTGTTCAGAAAGGACTGAGTTATTTCCTGAAAAAACTCAGACTTATCCAATCCTGCAATCCTGTTAGTTCAGAACAGGATGTCATAACATCTGTTATGACATCTGAGAAAACCTGTCTACTGATTTAGCAAAATGTGATCATTTTGCAAACATGCTCAGATACACACTTATAAACATCAGTATTTGAATTACAATATTTTTCTGCACATGTACCTATTGAGTTAGTACAACCTGAACTAGAATGTTATGACATCAGTCATGACATTCACACATACACTTGGGATTTACCAAAAATGCAAGCCAATACCTAAACACCTACATAGACTTAGTCTGATTTTCTTATCAACAATTATCCTAGATGGTATTTATAAGCCCATCTTTGACGACTCTCCGTCACCTCTCTAAATGGTATCTTTAAGCCCATTCCCGGTATGATCAACCAACATTGTTACTTGGTGGATGTGCGAGTGCAAATTTCTGGGCACTTAAGTGTTCAATCATTTTCTACCTTCAAGTCACGAATGGCGGACATGTAAATCTAACTCTTCAGGTTTAAGAAGATTAAACATGGGCAGCTGTTGTACCCCAAAATTTTCCTTCCCATTTTCTTCAAGACATTCTTCGAGGGATCTCAAATGCTCAAGGATGCTCAAGAGCTGATCAGACAAATTCCCCTCCTAAGCAATGGGTCCATAACTAGGGTTTTGTGTTTCTAAAGGAAGATTGGATTTCAAATTCCTCAAGTGGTTTTCATGTATATTCATATGTCCCTAAGAATGATCATGTCAAGTTTCAAGCCTTGCATCACAAGATTGCTCACTCAATAGCTCAGATGATTGAAAATCATCTGTATTGGGTAAAAAGTCAACTATGGTCAACATACAGTCAAATATCAAGATTTTTGGTCAACATCAACATTTTAAAGTGATATTCATCATTTGATCAAGAGTTGATCATGATTCCTCAAGGAAAGCCCTCAAATCATCAAAAGTCAAAAGTTGCCAAATATTAGGGTTTCCTTAGGAGAAGTCAACTAAACTTTGACCAAGCATGACTTTCACGTGCTTCATCAACTTTTCCCCAACCAAAGCCCATTTTGGAAAAAATTTAATTCTCTACAACTTTGTACCTATACGCTCAAGTCCAAAAAATGCTTCATTTGAGAGATATGAGACAATGCATTATAGGTCATTTCAAAAGTCAACAAAAAGACACTTTTTGTCAAGGCCAATTACATCAAGATAAAGTCTCCAAATGCAAAAATGATAAAAATATAAATTGAAGAGGACATCTTAGGCTTCCAAAAAGTAAGAGATCACCTTCAAAAGATAACAATTGAGAGAGTTATGAGCATTGCAAGTTGGAAAATTTTGGTAAAATGCATGAAGTGCAAAGTGAGCAAACTTGAAATTTTAGATTAATGGGCCTAACTTTTGATGTTCAAACATGTTCAAAATGTGTTAGAGGACCTCTAAATCTATTCACATATTTTTCATGATTTTTATTTCTTTTATTTGAATTCTTATTCATTTAAATGCAAGTAAATCAAATAAAATATAAAATCATTGGGCCAAGGCGCATGGGCTTTTGATTTCAATCACATGGAGGCTTAAGAACACTTGACAAACATGCCAAAACCGTGTGAGACCTATATGGAAGCATATCTTCATTATTTTGGAAAGTTTTCAATTGGTTTTTGGTGATACGGTGGGAGAACTGACTTGAGGTTTTGCGTTTGTATTCGCAAATGTTGCGGTTAGCAAGAGTCGCCACCGACTTTTTATTTTATCCTAAGGAAAGGTTAAAAAGCACAGCAAAAACCTTTTGAGATGGTTTCTTGGGTTCGGGGAGTAGATTATAGAAAGGGAAGGTATTAGCACCCTTTCTATCCATGGTTATCCATGGGCTCTTAGTTACTTGCTTAGATCACTTGCCTTTTGTTTTCAATTGTTTTAAATGGTGCTTGAGTGTGTGGGTTTTGAAAATGTTTTTGAAAAGAGGCCAATGTGGTGGCAACCTTTGTAATGATCCATGTGGGGATGTATACAAAGATGTATGTCTTTTGAAAAAGGTTTTCATTTGTTTTTGAAAGTTTTGTTTTGAAAGTGTTGTGATGTGTGATTTTGAAATTAGGCAAGTGTTTTTGTTTTGCAAGTTGATTCAAGTAACTAAGAGGTTATCTACTCCTAAATTTCTCAAAAGATTATTGCTATACTTTAACCCTTTTAACAAGTTTGCTCCACCATTGTATTTGGTGGGCAACCTTGTGTTAGGATGTGAGAGGGACAGGCGCGGGTCATCGTTTAGACCATAATTGTAACGACGTTAAATGTCTTTGGGCAATTTCTTTAAGGGACTTGATCATTTGTTTTTTTTTGTTTTGAAAAGTTTTATCGAGGGACTATGATCATTCAAAATTGTTTGCTTTGCCCAAAGATGTTCAACATACAATATGGCCCATTTATTTGAAGGCAACAAGTGGAATACCCTAGGGGGTGCAAGTGTGATTTGTGTGTCCATTTTCATGCTTGTTTATCTTGTATTAGGTCAAACTATTTTTATCGTTTTTCGCATACAAACCCTAATTCTAACATGTTATTATTAGAAAGCAATAAAGTGCGAAATTAAAATTACTAAGCTATTACAAAACCAAATATGGGAAGGGGGGTACAAATGTTCAAATGGGGATATTGACAAGAATTTAAATCTAAATTATTACATCAATTGGATATTTGCATAGTGAATAAATTGCATAATTAAATGTAAATTAAATAAATATGTGAAATGCAAAAAAGAAAGTTTTTATGTGTATGAGAAGATATTATTTATGTAAAAGGAAAAAAAGAAAATAAAAATGTATTATTTTTGAGTATTTTGAACTTAGGGTAAAAACCCTAATTTTAAAAAAGTATTATTTTCTAATTTAATACAACCATTTATTTATTATTTATAAAAAATAAAATAAAATGAAGTGTATTGTGAAAAAAGGTATTTTGTATCAAATATTAATAAAATGAAAAAAATCAAGTATTTTTTTATATTTTTGTCTTAAATATATTAATAATCACATATATATATATATATATATATATTAAACCTTAAATATGTATTATACAAAAAATAAATATTTATTTAATATTTTAATAAAATAAATAAAAGAGTATTTTTGTGTGAAATCTTTTCAGAGAGTAAATAAAAATAAAAATGTATTTACACCTTTTTTCTATTTTATTTTAATAATGGTATATCTATATATTAATGTACAAACAAAGAAAATAAACAAATAAATATGCAATAAATGCAAAAAATGATGAAAAAATATTTTTAATTTTTAAATGGCATGAGAAAAAATAAACAAAGTCAGCCAAAAAGGAAAAAGTCAAAGATGTTAAAAAATGAGCAAATGGGCTCAGGGGGGTGTAAACCAAAAAAGATGGTGTGAAAAGAAAGAACACAAAAGCCCAGCCCAATGAAACACTGTCTTCAACCTTTGGCCAAGACTGAGTTCAAAAACGCGCGCCTCTTGCTTCAACATCAAGGTCCTGATTCTTTGATCCTTTGAACAAACTTCCAACACAAAACATGTAAAGCATAATCTCACGATTTCATACATATAAAGAACATGAACTATCTCTCTAAGATGAGGGAGAATTTCTCTCCCCCTCTTTTCTGACCTAACTTTTCTACCATTTTCAGAGCTCAAATTCTCTCTACTCAGACAAAAGAAATGAAAAGTAAAGCTATGTACAAGTTCAGGGCTATGAGTAGGACCTTGTTTCTTCACAAACTTAAGACTAAAGATGCAAAATAAGAGAGATACGAATTCAAACTTTTACCTGTGCAGTTGAACTTCTATGTGGAGAATGAGAGACTTTCAGTGCAATGTAATGATTGGAAAAGCTTCCTTGAGGTCCAGGGATGCTTTTTCAATGCTTACTTTGTCTTGAACCTTCTTGTATCAAGCTGTAGAACTTCACCTGCAAGTCAAAGATATGAAAATGGTGGAAGTGGTTAGAGCAACTACAGATCGTGCCTTAGCTTCTGGATAGTTTGCATATGTTATAAGGAAGGTAGAGGAACAGGTTTTGATCAAAATGCTCGTAGGGATTGAGAGATATCACTCAATCTGCAGGGCTTGCTCTGTTTGAGAAGTTTTGTGGTGTTTCTGAGATGGAGAGTGTTTGAAAGGCAAAAGGCTCGTGCAAAAGCTTGGTTGGGTGATTTTGAATGTGTTTGATATCTTTTGTGTTGTGTTTGTAAGCTGAGATTCAAGTTTTTTACAAGTTATGGACTTTTCTTCTTTTCTAAGCAACCAAAGCAAGTTGGTGTTCTAGGTCAGTATAGGACCCCCTAATGTGCTGCATAAACATCTCTTGATCAGTGTGTTATGCACATAATCTTGTGCTAAGCAGATCTTCTATGTACTTGTTTGATTTACCAATTGACATAAAGCAAACTTTTGTAAAAATGGAAAGTTCACTTTATCCAAAAATGGATCAATCTTGTGTATAATGCTTGAATTCATGGAACAACACTTAGACACAATGAACAAGCATTAAATTAAGGAGTGTAATGTGGTTTAAGGACCTGCAAAGTAGCACAAACTATGCTGAGTTCAAATTTGCCAAGTTTATGAACATGCTTTGATGAAGAACAAAAGTGAATTTTTGCCAACTTGTGAAATTCGAATCTCTCAAGTTATGAGGTTGTTTGATGAGTTCTTGGACATTTTGGAAAGCTTGGAATGTGTACTACAATCCATATTTGAAATGCAAATCAAAATTCCAAGTGGAAGGGTATGAAAAGTGGCCTTGAAGTAGGGTAGAAAACCTTGTCAAAATAGGTCAAATTTCACTAAGTTAAAAGATGGTTTAGTGCCCTTATTCAAAAAATCATAACTTGAGATACAAGCTTCAAATGAGAAAACTTTGTGAATCAAAGTTGTAGACTATGCAACAAGCTACAACTTTCATGTTTTGACTTTTGTTTGAATCCAAATGTATCATGGTGAAAAGATGGGGTAAAGTTGGGAAAAAATTAGGGTTTTCCATAACTTAGAAAAATTCTAAGTTATGAAAAATTCCATTTTCAAACCCTAATTTGCATTTTGTGATTTCTTGGTGAACAAGTTTCATGATTTGGCATGCTTTGATGAAAAATGAATCTTGACTCTTGATTTTGACCCAAAAGCCAAAGTTTGACTTTTCAGTATACAGTCAAAATTGATCAATTGACTGGGAAATTCAACTGTCAATCTTGTGTACTTGGGATCTTTTGAGCTTGATGAATGTGTCAAGATAATTCCATTGAGTCCTTGAGGCCATATGTGAGCTTGGTTTGCCATTGGCTAGGTCAAACAGTCAAAAATTGCCTTTGTGCAGTCAAAACCCTAAAAATGACCATTTTGCCCTTTTGATGATCTGATCAAATTTCTTGTGGAATTGTTATCCAAACTTGATCAAATGGTCCATGTGAGTTCATAATGTTGATGTGGATCAAATTTCATGAGGTTTGACTGTCAATTGGCCACAGTTGACTTTTTCCCCAATACAGTTGATTTCTAGGTCAACTGTCCAATTGACTGGGCAAAACTTGGAATCAAGACTTGAAACTTGGTATAGGTAAACTTGGGAGTCCAATATGAAGCATGAAAGTCATCTTAGGCATTTTAGGTCAAAACCCCTTTAGGCAAACACAAACCCTAATTTGAGTCCACAGTGTAAGGAGAAGTCTTGAGCAGAGGAAACCATAACTGGATCTTGATCCTCAAAGGTCTTGTGATGAGAAAATGTTGAGGAAATGGGAGGGAAAATTTTGGGGTACAACAGTTTTTGGAAATAATTCATGCCATGATTGCATTGTCTTATGCCATATTTGTTTACCTTAATCCTTCCTCTATAGAAGCACAACATGACCAAATGCAATGCCCAGGCATCCTTGCCTCAAGAATTGCAAAAAATTATTCAAACTTTCTAAAAAAAACCTCGAGTTTCAAAACTCTTATTACAGGTCTTCTCACTGTGAAATCTTCACTCCAATCACTACCAAGAACACTGAAGGGTAGGTTTGGATCTTTTACCATGATCCTAAGCATATGAAACTATATAGCATGGCATGACCTATCTACATTTTTTTCAAATTCGTATCTTTAATTTTGTCTTGTTTTAAATTGACTTGATGCTACTAATAAGTTTCTGAGACATGATTGAAAAGGTTTGGATCAATATTGTGATCCCATGCAGCCAAAATTATGAGATGCCATAGTTGCTCCGATTGGTTTCATTTGGTTTGAAACTCATGATGCAAGGACCTATAGACAAAGCTAAGTACAGATCCAGATTCAGAAGGGTCAAATTAGGGGTGCTAGGATGCTTTTGATCACTAACATGTTGAATTTGCAAGTTTTGAATTTTACAGGTTATCGGAGAATACGATCGGAGCTAGGGCTCCGACGCCTCTCCGACCATTAAAATCAAGCTTCATTTTTATTTTTATCATTTGATTCATGTTAGAGGATGTAAGGCGACCCCAACGGTAGAAGCTTGTATTGCAAAGGCGTTAGTGTACCAGGGCACGGGTTCGATCCATGCCCCTGGTATTATATTTTCATGTTTTCTCTTGTTTGCAGATCCAGTACCATCAGGCCTAGCACGCGTATCATGCACCTCTTGTTATCACCATCAGATATTTACCAAGCCAGATCTAGCGCTCGAGATTCGCAGGCGTATTATGTGACCTTTGAAGCCATCCACACTAGATCTCACGCAATATTAGGCTGTTGATTAATGGGCCTAGTGATTCCTGTTTTTCACACCCCCTAGTTTACTGCATCCAGGCCCATCACTTCTTTTTTTATTTTTGTTCCAATTTCTTTTTTTTCAACACAATTAATCTTTTTTTAATTAATTTAAAACCAATTTAGATTTAGGTTTTTTTCTTTGATTAAATAAATTAAATTAAATAAACTTAACTTTTTTTTTTAAAATTTAATTAATTGAATTAATTAAATTAGTTTCTTTAGGTTTTTATTATTAAACTTTTTTTCATTAAAAATAATTTAGGGATTTATTTTATGCTTAAATTAATTCCCTTTTCTCAATTAAAATCAATTAATCATTTGGATAAATCATCAATTATTTTCCGTTAAACAATTTCTCCGTTTCTTTCCATAATCTTCGCACTTTTCTTACTTTTGCAGTAGTTTTTTCCGATTATTGTAACTCTTAAAGATTGTAATAGATTAACTAGGGTTTTATCTGCTTTCTTTTTCCACAATTTTGTGGTTTGGATCTCCCTTCCCCGAAGCATTGTAATAGCGTAGACTCTTTTCTTTTTACTGCTTTTACTTATTACTGTATAATAATTAGGCGTGTATGGCAAGATCTAAAACAAAATGCTAGAAAACCTAATCAAGACAAATTAACTGAAAACAAATCACTTTTCACACATGCACCACTAGGGTGACTCCACTTGTTGCCTTCAGATAAAACAGTCATGTCCCTCGAACGTGGGACGCTTTAGCAAAAGACCCTCGGTTAAAAAGATCGTAGTCTCTCGATGATCCTTCGATGCTACCTCGGTAAAAGATCTTAGTCCCTTACGATAAAATTGATAAAGTGTCCTACAAGTTGCCTTTATGACTATACAATGACCTGAGCCTATCCCTCATACATCCAATGACGAGGCTTCCTACTAACCAATGGTAGGATAGCACTATCTAAAGGAAGAGGAAAAGAACAAAAGACTTTTGGGTAGGTAGACAGTTCTTAATCGCTTGCTCGCGAACATTTTGAAAACATTTTTCACACAATGACACTTTTTCAACAAATATTTTCAAAATAAACATTTTGTATGCGTTCTCAATGATACGAGAATCATTACGAAATTTCCGCACTTAGGCATTTTCAAAATATTTTCCAACACACATTCACAAAGCATTTTTAAAGTGAGCTAGAAAATAAGAGCCCGTAGATAACTACAGATGAAAAGGGTGCTAACACCTTCCCTTTTCATAACCTACCCCCTGAACTCATAAAAATTCTCAAAGGTCTTTCTTGTTATTTTCACCCTTCCTTTATCGGATAAAAGAAAATTCAGTGGCGACTCTTTCTATCCACAATATTTGCGATAAAATGCAAAACCAAAAGTCATTTATCCCACCATATTACGCCGGACTTACCCTGGGATCAAGTGCCAAATAATGACACATTATGTTGGGATCTATGCCGGGCATGTCAGATGGTTTCCAAGTGAATAGATCAATGTTTTTATTCAAGATATCCACTATATTTGATTCTTCCTCTGGTGAAAGATTGGTCCCTAGATGGGTGACCTCTGAGAGTTGGGATCCGACTTGGACCTCCTTTGTCTCTTCACGGGGGGGGGGGGGGGGGGGGGGGGGGTTAGATTGTCCTCCCTAGGATCTTCCCTTGGGTCCATATCGATCACGTTGACTTTGTGGTCGCTTGCTTCTTCCATAATTACAACCTTCCTCTTTAATTTCAAGATGTCTTTATTTATGTGTCAGCCCTAGGTCTCCGTGCACCATTCCTACTCGTCCCTTGCTGAGGGGGGTACTTCATAGTGAGGTACAAGGTTAATAATGCTGCCTCGATCGTATTGAATGATGGTCTCCTGATTATGATATTGTAAGGAGATGGTGCTTTAACAATAAGATATCGTACTCTGACCGCTTTGGAATTCTTTTTTGTCCCGAACACGGTTAGAGCTAGGAGGTGTCTGAGGACCTGTACCTGTTCTCCTGAGAACCCAACTAGTGTTCTGTTGAATTGTAATAGTTCTTTTGAGTTGAAGTCCATTCCTTTGAAAGCTTCACAATACATGATGTCAGTTGAGCTTTCTGGTTCTATCAGTACACTCTAGTCTCTGATTTGGACTTTGACGACCATGTGATCATTTTCATGAGGCAATACTTCTTCTGTGTATTCTTAGGAGAATGTGAAAGTACTAGGATCTTGGTTCTTGTCGGTCCATTCTACTTGGGCCACGTGCATTGTGTTCCAGGAATATCTCTTTCTCGCTGAACTGGTGGAGCCTCCTCCGACAAATCCTCCCAATATAGTGTTGAGGGTATGCCAGGTTAGTCGTGCTTCTCGGACTTCTTCTTTTGCTTTTCCCTTCTTCTTTAAAGGGTTCACCGGGTCGCCTTCGCCATTGGGGGGCTTCGCTTTCCACACTATTCGGCATTTCCTTTCACATAAGATGATAGATTTCCCCTTTGAATGAGTCTCTCGATTTCTCTCTTCAACTGTTGGCAGACGTCGATGTGATGTCCACCGATATGATGATATGCGCACCAGGCGTCGGTGTTACCCCATAGGATTTCATTGACGCTTGGGGGATGCCAAGGTTCGGGTATTAGATTTAGATGATTCACGTCCTTTCAGATATCTTCCCTTTTAGCATTCATAGGGGTGAAAGTTTCGTCTGGAACTAAGGGTCGTCGGGATGGTCGATCACAAGGCCGGTTCTTCTCCTTATTCTGCCATGGAGTCTCGTCCCCGTGTCCTCCTTTTTCTTTATCGTCTCTAGTTCTTTTTTCCATGTTACTTTCTTCTCCCTTTACATGATATTCTACATGGGTGATGATCTCATCCATGCTGGTGGCCAGTTTCTGGGCCAGCGATTCGTCGAATTGACCGGTCCGGAGACCGTGCTGAAAATCCACTACAAAGATCTCCTGATTAGGGTGAGAAGCTTTATAGTTTCTTCATTGAACCATGCCATGTAATCCCTCAAGGGTTCCAATTAGAGTGGGTGGACATTGAATAATGTCGTTGTGGATACCTCCGTGTCGGCTTGCAGAAAACCGCTGGACCATCTTTTTGGTGAAATCTTGGTACTGGTGTCGGAGTGTCTTAGAAGGCCCATATACCACCTTAAAGCTGATTCCTTGAAAGTGTCGGCCATGAGCTTGCACTTCAAAGAATTATTAGCCCCGATGATTTCCATCATGTTGTTGATAACAATGATATGTTCGTGGGGATCATATTTCTCATCGTATGACGAACACGTCGGGGGCTTGAAGTTTTCCCGAACTTGATCGTCCCAGATAGCTTGGGATAATGGTTAAGGATCCAGAAGCTTCATTCCCTTGTTTTCGTCATCTTGGCTCTTTGTCTATAGGATGTAGACATTGTCCTGGAGTATGTCGTTTGGCTGGCGAAGGTCGTCGATTATGGCTAATAATTGAGCCATGTCTAGGGGTGGATCTCTGTCAGAGGACATTGTGGCCCATGAAAGTTTTACCAGGCCCCACGGTGGGCACCAAATGTTCTTTTTAAACACCAAGGATGACTTCCCTACGAACCCAAGGGCTTTAAGGAAGGTCTCTAATGAATGGAATTGCTTTATATATTATGTTAAGGGATTCGAAGGCTTACACAAGTGTGAGTGAGATCCAAGCGATGCATCTTGATTACCCCTTGTTGTACCCCAAAATTTGCCCTCCCATTTTTACTCAAGACATACTCATTGAGGTCTTCAATTGCTCAAGGATGACCAAGAATTGACTAGACAAATTCTCCTCCTAAGCAATGAACCTCTAACAAGGGTTTCACTTTTCATTAAGATGTGGGAGCTCCAAAGGTCTCAAATGTTTTCCATGGTCCTATATGTCTTCAAGATTGTCCATGCCAATTTTCATGCCTTGCACTACAAGTTTGCTCAATCAATTGTTCAAATGCTTAAAAATCAAATGTACTAGGTCAAAAGTTAACTGTGCCTTATATACAGTCAAACTTCAAGATTTTTCGTCAACATAAAAATCTTGAAGTGATATCCATCATTTGATCAAGGGTTGATCATGATTCCTCAAGAAATTCTCCTAATCTATCAAAAGTCAAGAATTGTTAAATTAGGGTTTCTATAGGAAAAGTCAACTGAACTTTGACCAAGCCTAACTTTATCATAATTCATCCATTTTCACCAACAAAGGCTCATTTTTAAGAGAATCCAATTCCTTACAACTTCTCTTTTGCCCTCGAGTTCAAGAAATGCACCAATTGAAAGATACAAGCTTACACATTAAAGGTCATTTACAAAAAGTCAACAAAAGACACTTTATCCCAAGACCATTTACATCAAGATAAAATCTTCAAGTGCAAAAATTGTCAATATATAGATTGAAGAGGATATCTTGGGCTTTCCAAAATTCCAAGATCATCTTCATTGGATGAAAATTGAGTAAGTTATTGATTGCACAAGTTGGGTAATTTTCAAGAAGTGCATGAAATCTCAATTGGGAAAATTTGTAATTTTGAGCTATTGGGCCTAATTTTTAGAGTCCAAACGTGTTCATGATGTATCTAAGGGCCTCTAAACACGTCCATGTATTATTTTGTTTTTTAATTTTATTTGTTTTGATTTTATTTAAATAAATTAAATAAATACTAATTAAATGCAAGAAATATGTAAGACATAAAAGATCCAAATATTTTTAAAGCAAAAAAGATCATAGCGAGGTGTCAAAACCGTGTGGAGTATTTTTGGATCAAATCTTGGCTTAAAATAGAAAGAGTACATATATTTCCAAATAAAATTTTCCACTTGATTACATATGATATGGTACCATATTTGTTACCCTAATTTGGTCCCATATATATGTACAAGCAAATCAGACCTAAAGGACACACTACAACTGCCTGAAAAAAGCTCACAAAATTTCCAAAAAAATCAAAGAAGAAGTGAAACTCGTATCACACGATTCAACTTCCCTCGATCCATTCCAAAGGTCCCATCATCATCCTAGGGATCCCAAGAGTGCATTCCATCCCTCCTCGACGCTTAAAGCATCCTGTGATACGGTGGGAGAACTGACTTGAGGTTTTGCGTTTGTTTTCGCACTTGTTCGGTTTAGCAAGAGTCGCCACCGACTTTTTATTTTATCCTAAGGAAAGGTCAAAAAGCACAGGAAAGACCTTTGAGATGTTTTCGTGGGTTCGGGGGGTAGATTATGAAAAGGGAACGTGCTAGCACCCTTTTCATCCATGGTTATCCATGGGCTCTTAGTTACTTGTTTTAGATCACTTGCCTTTGCTTTTCAATTGTTTGAAATGGTGCTTTGTGTGTGTGGTTTTGAAAATGTTTTGAAAAAGATGCCTTGTCTAGGAAACCTTTGTAACAATTCTTTACTCGAATGTTTTACAAAGGTGTTTGTCTTTTTGAAAAGATGTTTCAAGGTTTTGAAAGTTGTTTTGGAAATTGTGTTTGTGAAGTGTGTTTGAAAATGACAAGTGTGTTTTGCAAGTTTGATCAAGTAACTAAGAGCTATCTACCCTAATTTACTCAAAGGTTTTTCTCATGTTTTTAACCCTTTTAACAGTGTTGTTTCACCATTGTATTTGGTGAACAACCTTGCGTTAGGATGTTAATGGGACGAGCGCGGGTCATCGTTTACAAACATTGAAGGCAGCTTGTGAGACGCTCTAGAAATTTTGTAAGGGACGAGATCGTTTTACAGAAGGCAACATCGAGGGTCATCGAGGGACTAACGATCTTTTTTTATCGAAGGGACGTTTGCTAGAGTGTCTCATACTCGAGGGACATGATTGCATTTTTCCGAGGCAACAAGAGAGGTTACCCTAGAGGTGCAAGTGTGAATTGTGTATTTATTTTCATGCATTTCTCTTGTATTAGGTTATCTAGCGGTTGATTTTGAATCTTCGCATACAAACCCTAATTACTATACAGTATATAGAAACCGATAAATTGCGGGAATTTAAAGTCTAAGCTATTACAAATAAGTATCCGGGGATGGGGGTACAAATATTTACAAATGGGGATGAGTCTTGTCAGAATAGTAGTGTCCAAATACTATTTACAACCAAATCGAATCGTCGCATTCTCAATGTAAAAATATAGCAAAGTATAAGGATAAAAGAGAATCAAAAGTATTTGTGCAATGTACATGATTAATTACAAGTGATCAAAATGTTAACCTAATGTATTATTAAGTATTATTATCATTTTTTGTGTTTTTGTTAATGCCATATATAAAAAAAAAGGTTTTAAAGAGAAAAGTATTTAACTTAATAAAATCTATTTTTTTACGTATTTCATGTGTAATAAAAAAGTATTGTTACTAAAATTTTTAATATATAGAAAAACAATATATCATTTTTATTTAAAGGAATTAGTTTTAAAAAAAAGAAATAAAGTGGTCATAAAAAGAAAATTATTAGTTTGTAAACAAAGAAAAGAAATAAAATGGGCTTTTGAAGGAAATGCCTGGCCCAAACAAAAACAAACAGATTTACAAAGGGGTGTAGGCGCCAGTTTTATTGGGCTTTAGCAGTTTGTGTAAGGGACATGCCCATAATGCGTTTGACAAGTTTTTGTTTAGGGTTCCAAATCGTTTGGCTCAGAATAGGGTTTCAGCTTGACGAACGGCGCCGCTTCTCATCTTCTTCATTGCCTCTTCATCCTTTCTTAAAAAAAAGCCACTGATGCTCTCTATGCCTTAGGCCACCAGACGCGACACCTCCACCTCCTCCTCCTCATTGTTGCTCAGGCGGTGACAACAAGGTAACGATTTTCATTCCAACGCTTTTAGGGTTTTCAGATTTTCTCTTGCATGTTATTAATTTTTTTATATGTTATGATCCTCTGTTATTTGTTTATGTGAGGCGTAAAAAGGGAAGAAAGGACAATACCTTTAAGTTCTTGTTTCTGAGAGGAGGCAGAGGAGTGGACGGTGATTCTTTTCAGGCGGCCAAGGCGGAGGGAACACGATGATGGTGGGATTCCTGGTACTTGTATCTTGCTTTGTTTTATGATGATGTTCTCTTCTGAAAACAACGCTTCTGGAATGTTCTTTTCTTCTTCTGATTGCTTGCCTTGTTAAATATTTAAATGTTTATTCTTTGATTCTGAGATGCTTGCTTTTGATGAAGATGATATCTGAGATGCTTGCTTCGATTGTTTTTGATTCTGACTTTTTCCTCTCTTTGGACTTTGATTCTCAATGATGATGATTTCTGAGATGTTCTTGCTTCTGACTTGTTGAGTATTGGCTTTGTTGGCTTTTTCTATAATGAGCCTTGATTCTGAGATGTTTTTGATATGTATTTGATGATGTTTGATGCTGAGTTTTGGATTGCCTATGATGAACCCAGTTCTGAGGCGCCTGTCATTGTGGTTTGGATGTTTGGATGTGTTGATTCTATGATGAACCTAGTTCTGAGATTTGTCTGCTTACTTCTGATTCTCTTTCTCTCTTTTGGGCTTGGTTGGCTTTGCCTATGATGAACCTAGTTCTGAGGCGCCTAATTTTGTTGTTTGGATATCTGGATGTTTGGATATTGTATGAGTTTTAGTTTGGACAGGTTGAATGTTATGCAGGCTTGGACACTGAGTTTGTTCAGGTTTTGTGCTTTTGCTGTTCATAAGTTTGAAACAGGTTTGAGGATTTGGCTTGAATGCTTTCTATGCAGGCAGGCTTGAGACAGGCTTGCTTGCTTGAAGACAGTTTGGAGGCTTGATTGTGGTACAGGTTTGAAACTGGTTTCAAGGTTTGTTATGTCTGATTCTGTTTGTAGTTTTGTTTGGATATTTTATGAAGGCAGGCTTATGTTTGAACAAAGATTTTTTTGTGAGTTTTGAAGGTTTTGGTATTATGCAGGCAGGTTTACGGATACAGGCTGGGGCTTATGCAGGCTTTCCAGTTACAGGCTTCAAGGCTTGTTTTTGTCATAGGTTTTTGGGTAGTCTGAAGCAGGCTTGAGGGCTTGTGTTACATGTTTACAACTTTGTGTTATATTTTTCCTTATGTGTTCTGCCCCTCTCTCTTAACAGTGTTGATCTGTTATATTTATCTATCTCTAAGCCTGCAAAACTGTAAGAGCCTTCTACTTCTCTCTCTCTTTCTCTCTCCATAGAAAAAAGCATATTATATTGCTTAAAGTGCTTATTTTCTGAAAAGGTTTTGGCCAGAAAATGATGAAAAAAGCTTTTACAAGTTTGCTTGCATTTTGTCTTTCCTCTGCATATCTTCTTACCTCCAGATTTTCTGCATTGCTTTTGTGTACTTGTTGACAGCTTTATTGAAAGCTTCTTTGACAGCTTTTGACAGTTTTGTACTTGTGACTTAGTTTGGTATTTTCAGTTTGACAATGCAATTTGGTTTAGTTTCTTTGACAGTTTGAATTGCCTCTTGGATGGTTTGCACTTATGCAGTTTGTTTGGCATTTCAGTTTGGTTTGCCTTTTTTGCCAATTTGAATTTATGCAGCTTTGTATTTGATTAATTCATATGCTTGCAAATAATTTGCTTTCCTCTTTGTGAACCAAGAAGAGACATCTTCTTGCGATTTGCAGAGAGGACGAACAAACTGATTCCGGCCAACACCTTTAATGATGAGTTTTTGATTAACTGTCTGAAAAATACTTTTCCAAATTCATCTGTGTTTGACTTCTCTTTTTTCTGTCTTTGCAGGTAAATATCAGTTGGGGCAAGGGAAGCAGCAGTAGAAGATGAAGATTTTAAGTAACTTAGGATGTAGTTTTATTTTATTTCTAATCATTTGTAATAACATTATTGTAAACACTGTAAATAGATTTACCGTATTCAAATAATATTTGTAACAAACAATTGAAAACGAATAAAAATCTTTTTTGTCAGCTATCTCTTTTAATTCTTCTGCAATTGCTTATTTAATTATTTAAATTTCTTGAGTCATAATAATTGGAAGTTATCCCAATAATTTTAACAGAAATTATAAATAATCAACAAACGTCGCATTCTTCTAGCCTTGTATTAACCAACAATAAGCCCGGCGTTCCAAATAACCAATAGCATTGCACATTTAATCAAACAAACGTCCATATGCCTTTCACTTCACTGATTAAACCAAACACTGCAAATTTTCAACCAGAAGCCTTAGCTTTTAACCCAGAGGTTCAGGTTTTGAGAAACAAACTGAAATCTTGAACAGGCGTTAAAGCAGTGTGACAGCCAATTAAGACACTGTGGATTCAAATTCTTCTGAAAATGCGCGTGCAAACCCTAATTTGGGATTTACTGTTAAAGAAGCGTCTGTTCGATCAAACCCTGAGCCAAACTCCACCAAATCACTAAAAACCCTAATAATCTGTTTGACTGATTCTTAAGCCAATATGAAAAATCAGGAAAAGCCCGAAGCTGTGATTTCCTTGTGAAAAAGGGAGGGCAAATTTTGGGGTACAACACATCCTAAAACAAGCAGATCTCGTTGCTCCGTTAGGGTAAAATTCTCACGCTCTAATCTTTCAGTTCATGCAATTTAAATGGATTTGATGCATAGATCCATATTCATGTTGTTGTTTAGATCTAGTTTGACGTAGCACATGCAAGGTTTAAGGAAGGAATCAAGAAACACCATTGTTAGAGCAGCCTGCGATGTTTTGGTCGTATCTCCCTATACAAGCACTTTCAGTCTAAACCAATGCCATGGTTGGATTCGTATCATGCGATTTGAGGGGGGGGGGGGGGGTAAGCACGATCTGTGGTCTCAAATCTCTCTATTTTGCAGGTTAGGTTTTTGGAATGGCCGGTGAAGAAGGTGGTCAACCACCGTGGATGGTGGTTTGACCCCCCGGAGCTTACGTGTCAAAATCCATCAAAATGATTGGTTCATTTAAAATGTTTGGACCCCACTAGAGCATGCGCGTTTGACACCTCAGCATTTTATGATGTTTCAAATATATTATTTTCTTGTTGTTTGTATTAATGAATAAACAGATGGCCTAGTGGTGAAGGATGCGTGTGTAAGCTTGGAGAACCAGGGTTCGATTCCCAGGTCTTCCGTTTTTCTCATTCTTTTTTCAGATCCAGCATAGCATGTTTCAGCGTGCCTACCATGCACCTTCAACTCTCATCCACTAGATTTGTACAGATCTGATCCAACGCGCCCAGGAATGTCCCCCATGGTGCAACCCCAGGAGCCAGGCCTCACAGGATCAGGCATAACATTGGGCTCCCTGATTTGGGCCTTACAAAAATCTCAATCTGACCCCCTGTTTTTCTTTTTGCAGCGCCTATTTTTGTTGTTGGTTGGGCCTGGATAATTTCAAAACGCACCCCCTTTTTCACTTTAGTACCAGACCCAATTTATTTTCTTTTCTTCACTTTATTTTATTTATTTAATTGTCTTATGTTTAAAAATCATTTTATTTAATTAAAATCAACAAAATCATAAAAAAACATTAGACTTAGGATTTTCTAATTAATTTTAATTTTGTAAATTAATTTAGTTAATTTTTTTTTAATGTTTTATTTCATTAATTTAAAAATAATTAGATTTAGGTTCATTTAATTCAATTATTTTCTTAATAAAAATTGCCAAAAAATATTAGGTTTTGTTTAGATTTAATTTTGGTTAATAAATTTCCTTTTTTTATTTAAATTAATTAAATTTAGTTTTATTTTAATTTAATATTTTCCTAAATAGGCAAAAAACAACAAAAAATAATGTTCTTTTCTTAGAAACATTTTAGGGTTTTAGACGTCTTTTCCAATTTGCACGCGTCTATAATTTACCATTGTTATTTTTATCATTAATGTATCTGCTTATGGGTTGTAATAGAATAACTAGAACATTTACTATTTCCCCCCCAATTTTAGACTTCTAAATCCCCCCTCCCCGAAGCCATGTAATAGTTAGGTTTAATTTCCGCACTTTAATTTCCCGCACTGATATTTAACTGTTAGATGCATGCCTAATAGGATTGCATGACAATAATTAAAAACAAAATGCTAGAAAACCTGATGCAAAGACAAAATTACCGAATACAACACACTCTCACATATACACCTCTAGGGTATTCCTACTTTGGTTGCCATTGTAAAACAGTCATAACTCTCGAAACGTGAGAGACTTTAGTGGCTACCCTCTAGTTTAAAGATAAAAAAATGACCCTCTCGTTGTTGCCTCGGTATGATCTTAAAACCCTAGGGTAACTACTAAGGTTTCTTGCCCAGTTTCCTTCGTGACTATACGACGTCCCTTCGAATATCCCTCAAACATCCAACGACTAGGGCTACCTACTCACTAGGATAGCACTATCTAAAGGAAAAGAGGAAAAGAGCAACCTTTTGAGTAAAGTAGATAGTTCATATATGCTTGCTCAAAACAAAACAAACTTTTACATGTACACAAAACTCTTTCCAAATTTTTTTTTCAAAACACTTTGTATACGTTCTCTACCAATCCGAGAAACATTACAAAGTTCCTCGTACTAAGACACTTTCTTTCAAAAATTCTTTTCAAACACACAAAGCACAAGGCATTTTTTCAAATGAGCTAGCATCTAAGAGCCCGTAGATAACTACAGATGAAAAGGGTGCTAACATCCTCCCTTTCCATAATCTATCCCCTTACTCCGAAATAATCTCGAAAGGTCTTTTTCTGTTCTTTTCACCCTTTCCTTTGTTGGATAAAATAAAATTCGGTGGAAAATCTTGCTTACCGCAATATTTGTGAATACAAACGCAAAACCAGTAAAGTTGGTTCTCCCACCGTATTACAGAACTGCCGACTCTGCTGGGGAAACTATTAATAAAGTGGGGTTACCTTAGAGTTAGATCATTTTAAATTGCTTTACATTGTGTGTTTTGTATGCTTTACTTTTGAGGGCTTGTTTGGGTTGTTACTCAAAGATCCTACACCCGGATCTGGGACACCTTTTTAGGTAAGTAGCAATAAATCATGGAGGCTGTATGACATAGACCGATATGGACGAAGTGATAGCTACGTTAGCGTGATACTCTGGCTTGTAATAATGTTCCTTGAGTTAGTCAAGGATAACATTAGGCTTCCTTATAGTGTCATTAAGCGCTAACTGATCTTTAGAACCTTTAATTGACTCATCCTAAGCCATTAGAAAGTAGTGAGATGGCCGACTTTGGTTCCGACTGAAGATTGCTTGATACTCGATACTTCACTCATTGAGATTAGACTTTTGGGATATTTTGGCCATAATACTTCGGTGCTTGAGCTAAAACAATGCCTAAAAGAAAAGTCAGTGATATGAGACTCCTTAGAACCCGGTTACTATTAATAGGACAGGTTAAGCCAACTGAAACTTCAAGAGGGTACTTACCTTTAAAACTCACGCAAGCCTTTAAACCTAAGGTCTTTGTGTGACTTGTTTGTGTTTGATGTATCTGACTTTAAAGCATAATCATAACATCATAAAAATCTTAACATGGCAAGTACACTAACCATTTCAAGGGCCTGTCGATTTATCTCTTCTCTGTTTTGTAGGTCATGGATTCAGCTTGCAGAAAAACCATCCGAATCAATTTTGTAGAGATCCCTCCCAAACTCAAGGAAATGGTCTTAAAAGTTCGTGAGAGCTCATCATTCAACAAGAGATATTGTCACTTGCTCAGTTTTGTTACTACCTGTTTTGACGAAGGTTTGATGAGCGTCCTATTCTAGTTCTTCGATCCTCAACACCATTGCTTCACATTTCCAGATTATCAGTTGGTGCCTACGCTGGAAGAATTCTCCAAGATACTTGGTTTTCCTATATTGGAGCAGGTACCTTTCACCGGTTTAGAACAAGATCCAACTTCTGAAAATGTTTCTGTAGCCTTGCATTTGAAGCCATCTGACATTGAGTCCAATTGGGAAAGAAGAAGTGGAGTTAAGGGCCTTGTTGCAAATTTTTTAATGAAGAAAGCTCGGGTATTCCTAAACGCTATGAGTTACCATGCCTTTGAATATGTATTAGCTCTCTTGATCTATGGGTTGGTTCTGTTCCCCAATTCAGACCAGTTTATAGATGTCAGTGCCACCAACATCTTCCTTGCTCATAATCCAGTGCCTACATTGCTCAGGGATATTCTGCATTCACTCCATACCCGTACTATGAAGAAGCGAGGAACTCTAATGTGTTGTATGCCTTTTCTCTATAGGTGGTTTATCTCACACCTTCCTCGGTTAGTAAAGAAGAATGAGTTAGGCTTATGGTGGAACCAAAGGATAATGTCTCTTTCTCACTCTGATATCTATTGGTGCCCTCTCTCTCAAGAAGATATCTCTTTTATTGATCGTTGTGGAGAATTCCCCAATGTGCCACTCCTTGGCACTAGAGGAGGCATCACCTACAACCCCTCTTTATCCCTACATCAGTTTGGCTATGCCCAGAGAGATGGTCCTCATGATATGTTCATCTAGGGTATTGTGTTCGACTATTCAAATGATCTGTAAGGTTATCGTTAGAGGTTCATCCGTGTTGGGGGCATAATTAAGAAGACTGATAGTAAGACTTTAGGAGGAAAGAACTCCATCCCTTTGGAGCCATAACTCAAATGGGTGCGAGCTCGTGCTCAAAGTCTTATGATGCCATATGCTGTTATCCTACCAGTGATTTCAGAGCCTATTGTTCAAGGGGACAAGTCTCACATCATTTTGCATCCTGATATGCCGAAAAACTTCGAAGAATTGCAAAAGTCTTGGATCCAGCTCAAGGAAGAACGAGATACCTTTGAAACCCAATTCTATGCCAGTGAGAAGAAAATGTTGGAACTGAAGAAGCAGCTTCACGAAAAGCAGAATCTCAATGCCTATATCAGCACCAAAAGAAAGCGTCCATGGGAAACCTATAAGTTTTAGAAGTTTTATTTGTTATTTCTTTGTAAACTTTGATTTCATTTAAACTTACTAATAAAAAATTCTTTGCTTCTGTTTTAATTAAAAGAGTTTAAATCCTACGAGGTCCTTGAAAAAATTACATAAGCATACCATACATATCATCACATAAGCAGGTATTTCAAGACAGGTTTCTTATTTTTTCTCTATTTATTTCAGCAAAAAGAAATGGCTCTTGAACAAACAGTTAAGGATCTTCAAGCACAAAATGCTCAATTCCAGCAGATGTTCCTGGATCTAGCTAAGGGACAAGAAGACCTGAAGGCTCTGATTCTCAAAGACAAGAAGAATAAGACAAAGAAACCAGTGGGTGTCTTGAATATGGAAAGGAGATTCAGAGGACCAGCAAAGTGAGCTATAGACTTCGCAACTCCGTCAAACGAGGGAGATAATCAGGAAGAGAAGCCAAAAGAAGAAGACAGCAACCCGAGGAATGATGAAGAAGAAGCTGATTACTTTGAGGAACAATATCCCCCTGATGATAATAAATACAAACAGCTAGAGGATCGTCTCAATGCAATGGAAATTCAGAGGGTACCTAGTCTAGATTTCGAAGAATTAGGGCTGGTTTCTGGAGTGGTTATCCCATAAAAATTCAGAGTTCCCACTTTTGGAAAATATGGCGGTGTTTCATGTCCCAAGCTTCATCTAAGATATTACATTAGGAAGATCCACCCTCACACTGCTGATAGGAATTTGTGGGTGCATTTCTTCCAGGAAAGTTTATCAGGGACTCAATTGGAATGGTTCTATCAGCTGGAGGGAACCAACATTTGTAACTGGGAAGATTTGACTGCTGCTTTCTACAGGCAGTACCAATACAATGCTGACCTCGCTCCAACCCGTACAGAACTTCAAAGCATGTCTATGGGTTCTAGAGAGGGCTTAAAAGATTATACCCAAAAGTGGAGAGATCTCGCAGGAAGAGTCCGGCGTCCTCTGTCTGATAGAGAGCTGGTAGATATGTTCTTGGGTACTTTGTCCAGACCGTTTTTTAACCATTTGATTGGAAACTCTTCAGCTGGGTTCACTGAGCTAATATTGACTGATGAAAGAGTAGAAACTGGAATCAAGAGTGGTAAGATTCAAAGGGATGCCTCTTCGAGTACAGTGAATAAGCCTTTCATGGGGAAGAAGGAAGTAAGTGTTGCATATTTTCAGAGGAATCAAAGCAAAGCTGAACACCGTCCAATGGTAGGATTTGTGATGATTTCCAAACCTACACCAAATCAACAACAAAACAATCAGCGCATACAGGATGCGCCCAGAAGACAGTTCACCCAAATTAACGTGTCCTTATCTCAGGTTTGGCCACACCTGTTAAAGTCTAATCTGGTTACTCTAAGGGAGGCTCCTAAAAATCCAAATACTACATCTCCCCGATATAATCTAAATGCTCGATGTACCTACCATTTCGACAGTCCGGGGCATGATATAAACGATTTTTGGGCTATGAAAAACAAAGTGCAAGATCTCATTGAGGAAAAGGATATTGAATTTGACCCTCCAGAAACCCCCAATGTAATAACTGCACCAATGACCAAGCATGGCCAGGGTGTTAATGCTGTTGATGGCGACCTGTTTGTTTCTTTTGTTGATGAACTAGCTACTCATCTTTTGATTGTTAAAAAGAATCTCTTCCAAGCCAGTTTATTTTCGGATTGTGATGAAGGTTTCCACTTGTGTACGTCTCTACCAAATGGTTGTTTGTTGTTGAAGATAGGTGTCCAATGCCTGATGAACAACAAAGAAATTCTATTTGAAAAGACTCCCGCTACAAGAAGTCTGTGTGAAGATATAAAAATAATTACCATTTCCAACAATCCTCCCAGGGTCTCCTCCAAAAGACCCTTTAGGATTACATCCATTCCTAAGGTTTCTCATTTAATTATCACTTTTCCTAGGCCGGTACCATATTCCTCCGATAAAGTTGTTCCTTGGAATTATGGGGCTGACGTTTACTACCATGGCGTCAAGCAAGACTTACTGGCCATTAAGAATGAAGATACTGAAGATACTTATCCTAACATCAACAAAATTGTTGGGACCTGTAAAATTACCAGAAGCGGAAGGATTTTCTCTCCCGAAATTTCTCCAAAGGCTGTTGCCACTCCTTTGGTTATTCCTGTTGCAACTCCTGCTACTACTCCTATTGCTACTCATGTTATTACTCCTATTGCTACTCCTACTATCATTCCTGCTACTGAGTCAGCTGAGACTTGAGGAAAAGAAGTATTGGTTGAGCCTGTCTGGATGGAGGCACCTAAAGAAACCATTTCCGAGGCCTCTAAAAAAGAAACGGAGGAGATTCTAAAAATCATAAGGAAAAGTGACTACAATTTTGTGGGACAATTGGGGCAAACCCCATCAAAAATTTCAATTCTGGCCTTACTGCTATGCTCTGAAGCCCATGCTAAGGCTTTGGTAAAGTTCCTGAAGTCTGCTCATGTGCCTCAAGAGACTTCTGCCTACCAATTCGAGAACTGCATTGCTAGTTTGACAGTTGACAATGGACTTGGTTTCTCTGATGCTGATTTAACGTCCAATGGAAGAAAGAATAATGATTCCCTGTATGGTTCTATTGAGTGCAGGGGCACTACCCTAGCTCATGTTCTGGTGGATACAGGTTCATCATTGAATGTCTTACCTAAGAATGCTTTGGACAGATTGGACTGCGAAGGACTGACTTTGAAGCCCAGTAATATTATGGTGAGGGCTTTTGATGATTCTAAAAGAATGGTACACGGGGAGGTGGACATCCCTATTAAAGTTGGTTCTCAGACCTTTGACTCCAACTTTTACATAATGGATATCCTCCCGCCTTACTCCGGTTTATTAGGTCGCCATTGGATCCATGGGGCCGGTGCTATTACTTCTACTCTGCATCAAATGCTGAAGTACCCAGTTAATGGAAAGATTGTTACAATCCATGGAGAGGAAGAATATATGGTGAGCCACCTGAACTCTTTTAGGTATGTTGAGATGGATGTCGAGTTCATTGAGACCCCCTGCCAAAATTTTGAAGAGGTTCCTCAGACAATTTCTACAACCAATATTGCTATCGATGTCCCAAAGATTACCAGACCTCCATTAAAGATGACTTCTATAAAAGATTCCAAAGCAGTAGTCGAAGAAGTTGGGTGTGACATTTGGGGCCAACTCCCTGATATCCCCTACAAATCTGACATGTTTGGCTTGGGTTTTACTTCAGGAGCCCAAAGAGCTATTCGTCGTGCTTGCGCCAAAGGACCACCGTTATGCATCAGTAACCATGGAATCAATGCTTTGGAGGACAGTGATAGTGACTGCGACATGGAAAAATGGATCTTCCCAACTATCAATGGTGGACTCAACAATTGGGAGGCCAAGGATTTTGTTCCCATTACTTTTATCCAGTAGTAATTGTCTTTTTTTTTTGGAATATGTTATATTTGAAAATTTTAAACTCTAAAGCCTTGTGCTTTACCTGAGGCACAATGGTCTATTTGTGAGGGTTATTGCTTCATCTTCATATGTCATTAATAAATCATTGGACGTTTTGCATACAAATTTTATGCTCTCTATCTTTCTTTTATGCTTTTATTTTAAATAGTTATGCTCTCTTACACACACCCACATATGAAGATGTAGATCCACATCCACTCTGGATCCTATTGATAACGGTTCTTCTATTGCCAATTATGACTTTGAAAATCCGATCTACCAAGCCAAGGACGAAGGAGAGGAAGATTGCGAAGTACCAGGAGAACTTGCCAGACTGTTACAACAGGAGGAAAGGGTAACAAAACCTCATGAAGAGCCGATTGAGACAGTAAACTTGGGTACTGAAAAGGATAAAAAGGAAGTCAGGACAGGTGCCAACTTGGATCATAGTTTCAAAGAACGATTAATTCAGATTTTACATGACTACATTGAGATCTTTGCCTGGTCATACGAAGACATGCTGAGACTGGACACTGAAATTGTGGTTCATCGTCTGCCAACGAAAGAAGACTGCCCTCCAGTGAAACAAAAGGTTCGCCGTATGCGTCCTGAGATGTCAAAAAAGATCAAGGCTGAAGTTATGAAATGGTTTAACATCGGTTTCTTAGTTGTTACCTCTTATCCATAATGGGTTGCTAATGTTGTTCCGGTACCTAAGAAAGACAGTAAGGTACGTATGTGCATGGATTACAGAGACTTGAATAGGGAAATCCCCAAGTATGACTTCCCGCTTCCCCATATTGGCGTTCTGGTTAACAACACCGCACAACATAAGGTATTCTCCTTCATGGATGGTTTCTCTGGGTATAATCAGATTAAAATGGCACCTGAAGATACGGAGAAAACAACCATTATTACACAGTGGGGTACCTTCTGTTATAAAGTCATGCCATTTAGATTAAAGAATATCGGGGAAACCTATCAAGATGCTATGGTAGATTTGTTTCATGATATGATCCATCACGAGATATAGGTCTATGTCGATGATATGATAGCCAGGTCTCATACTAAAGAAGAGCACCTTGATCACCTATAAAAGTTGTTTGAAAGATTGAAGAAGTACAAGCTGAGACTGAACTCGAACAAGTGCACCTTTGGAGTAAGATCTTGTAAGCTCTTAGGCTTCATTGTCAGCAGCAAAGGTATTGAAGTAGACCCTGCAAAGGTTAAATCTATACAAGAAGTGCCAACTCCCTGCACTGAGAAGGAGGTTAGGGGATTCTTGGGATGTCTAAACTACATTTCCAAATTCATTTCCGATCCATCCCCTACTTGTGAGCCAATCTTCAAAATATTAAAGAAAGAACAAGTTGTGAAGTGGAATGACGACTGCCATACTGCCTTTGACAAAATCAAGGAATATATTCAAGAGCCTCCAATTTTGATGCCTCCGGTTGAAGGAAGACCTCTGATCATGTACTTAACAATATTAGAGAATTCAATGGGGTGTGTGCTGGGGCATCATGACGAGTCTGGTCGAAAAGTGCATGCAATATACTACCTTAGCAAAAGGTTTACCGACAATGAAACAAGATACTCACTGCTCGAGAAAACTTGTTGCACTTTGGCATGGGCTGCTCATCGAATAAGACAATATATGTTGACTCACACTAACTTGTTGATATCTAAAATAGATCATATGAAATAGATCTTTGAGAAGCCCACTCTCTCCGGAAGAATAGCAAGATGGAACATGGTCCTGACCAAATACGATATTCAGTACACAACCCAGAAAGCAATCAAGGGAAGTGTATTAGATGATCATTTGGCTCATCAAGCTGTGGACAACTACCAATCCATGAATTTTGAATTCCTAGATGAGAATATCATGTTAGTGACTGATTATGAAAAACCTGGACCAGATGAAGGACCTGAAAAAGGATCCCGATGGACTATGGTTTTTGATGGAGCTTCCAATGCACTTGGAAATGACATCGGTTCTGTGATCATATCCCCCAAAGGCTTCCATACACCCCTCACTTCCAGGTTGTGTTTCAATTGTACCAACAATATGGCTGAACATGAAGCATGTATCATGGGTCTAAAAGTTGTTGTCGATTTGAGAATCAAATTCCTAAGCGTATATGGAGACTCGGCCCTGGTAATCAGTCAAATCAAAGGAGAATGGGACACGAAGCATCCTAATCTCATCCCTTACCGGGAGCATGTGCTGACAATGATTCCATATTTTGAAGAGGTTACCTTTGAGAATTTTCCACGAGAGGAAAATCAATTAGCAGATGTGCTAGCTACTATCTCATCCATGTTCAAAGTCAAATGGGATAATGAAGCCCCTCATATCACTATTGAGAGATTGGACGAACCGACATACTGTTATGAGATTGATACTGGAGAAGAAGTGGACAAACCTTGGTTCCATGAAGTAAAAAGATACCTCGAAGTTCATGAGTATCCTGAGGGGGCTTTTGTCAATGATAATAAGTTCCTAAGAAGGTTCTCTGCCAAGTTTTTCCTCAGTAACAAAATTATCTACAAGCACAACCACAATTTCACTTTGCTTCGGTGTGTAGATAAGAGTGAAGCAGATAAGATCATGGAGGACATACACGAAGGTACCTTTGGAACCCATTCTAGCGGGCATTCATGGCTAAAAAGATCCTACGGGAAGGATACTACTGGTGCACTATAGAAGCAGATTGTTATCAGTATTCCCGAACTTGTCACAAGTGCCAGATCTATGATGATAAAGTGCATGTGCCTCTGGTTCCTATAAATGTCTTTAGTGCTCCTTGGACTTTTACAATGTGGGGCATTGATATGATAGGAGAAATTAGACCTACTGCTTCTAATGGGTATCACTTCATCCTGGGTTCCATTGATTACTTCACAAAGTGGGTCGAGGCAACCTCATTTGCTTCTGTTACCAAGAACGTTGTGGCCCGATTCATCAGACATAACCTTATCGGTCGGTATGATATTCCAGAAAGGATCATTACTGATAATGGTACCAATCTCAATAATACTGTGATCACCAAACTATGTACGCAATTCAAAATTCAGCACCATAACTCTTCTCCTTACTGGGCGAAGATGAATGGCATTGTAGAGGCTCCTAACAAAAACATCAAGAAGATCATACATAAGATGACAGTGACATACAAAGACTGGTATGAGATGTTACCATTTTCCCTTCATGGTTACCGTACCTCAGTACATACGTCAACAGATCCCTTTCCTTTCTCTCTGGTATACGGTATGGAAGTTGTCCTACCTATCAAAGTCCAGATCCCTTCCTTGAGAATCATTAAGGATGCAGGTTTGAATGGAGACGAATGGGTCTAGACTCGACTTGACCAGTTGAACCTGATTGACGAGAAGAGGCTCGCGGCTGTCTTTCATGGTCAGATGTACCAACAATGTATGATTAAAGCTTTTAACTAGAAGGTCAGACATCAGGTATATCAGTTAGGTGACCTAATAATCAAGCGCATTATCCTGCCGCAAGGTGATCCCAGGGGAAAATGGACTCCCACATACGAAGGGCCATTTATGATCAAGAAAATATTTTCTGGTGGAGCTATGATCTTAACTACTATAGACGGTGACGACCTTCCGCACCTTGTAAACACGAACATAATTAAAAGATACTATGCATGAGCAAAGACTCGCTAGGTCAACTGGCCTAGGAAAAAGTAAGGGCACCCCAGCGAACCAAAAGGGTTCGGGAAAAAGTTAGGGATACATATAGGAAAAATTTGTACACCCGGTAAGTCGAAAACTTGAGAAGGGGGATTGGGAAAAAAAGTTTATCCTAGTGGACTGAAAACCCGAAAGGGGGGTCCAGGAAAAAGTTAGGGATTAAAAGCGTATAACTATGTCCCGTCGAATCACCTTACAGAAAAACTTCAGTAACAAGTGTCAAGTTCAAATGGTACTAATCAATTCAGTCAGCTTCAGACAAGCAATAAAGGGATGAGAAGCTCAAAGATATAAAGACAATAGCAGAATGGGAACCCAAACGGGATCGTTTCACATAGATGTTTTTCTTTGTATACTATTTTTGTATATTTTTCATTCTTACGACGACATTCTCTTACTAGAATGTTTGTCTCTTTGTTCAAAAACACCTGTTATAGGTGGAATTCTTCAGATCAATACAAAATTATCTCTTTGAAAGTGCAAAACTATTTGTTTTTGCTTTTCTGTTTTGTTTGCAAAAACATACAGTAACTATTTTTGAACATATTCATTTGAATGTGATTACTGTTTACAAATACACGCATAAAAAACAAAAAGACAGTTACAAATAGCTTTAAGAAATGGGAAGGTGTCTAAAAAAGGCCATATGCAAATACCTGCAGATACATCCCACAGTAGATTCAGAGATAGAGATGTCCTCCAGCGAAGTCACTACCATACCTTCAACATACAAGCTTAATGATGTCAGAGGTTCTGATATCCCTTGCAGAGAAGGAGTCTCCAATCATCTCCCAACATCTTGAAGAATTCCTCAACATGGTTCATAAACTTCTTGGGTTCCCCAACAGGGTTACATAAAATCCCCAAGCAGTTTATGAAGTTTCTTTTCCAGTAGAGTTTATTTCTCTAGCCACGAAAATCCATCTCCCAGCAATTCAACTTTAACAAACAATGAAGAATTACATTCTTCACCCTCAACATCAGTCAAGGATTTACTTTCCCTCAATTCAACGACACTGCAAAGAACAACTGATCAGTTCATACATTGCATTCATACATCATTTTACAAACATGCATACAAAATACATATAGCACAATCTCATTTATTTTGAGAACATCATTACACAATGTGTGTCATGCATCATGACATTGCATACAACTAATTCTTTACCTTTTCAGGAAATATCAACAAATAAATATCATAATCAATTTTCAACAAGTTCCTGATTAATTCCAGAAACTAGACAGGGAAACTATCTGAAGAAACATCTCACCAATCACTGCGAAGCATGGATTCCGACCAGATAGCAGTTAACATCAAATACAATTCACTGTGAAGCATGGAATCCGACCAGATAGCAGTTTACAATCACTGTGAAGCATGGACCCAGCCAGATAACAGTTAACATCATTACTGAAGCCTGAAATTCGACCAGATAATAGTCAATCTACAATTCAAGACACTATGAAGCCTGGACCCGACTAGATAACAGTATAAGTTACTGCAAAGCCTGGAATCTGACCAGATAGTAGTTTACAACACTGTGAAGCCTGGATTCTGACCAGATAGCAGTTTACAACACTATGAAGTCTGGATTGGACAAGATAGCAATCAATATTATTGTTGAAGCCCGAAATCCAACCGGTTAATAGTCCAACTCTATCAATTACTGTGAAACCTGGACCTGACCAGATAACAGTATAAGTTACTGCAAAGCCTAGAGTCCGACCAGATAGCAATTTATTCTGTCAATTAGTATGAAGCCTGGACACGACCAGATAACAGTTCAAGTCACTAAATCTTGGATTTCGACTAGATAACAACCAATTTTCATCTCTCCAGTCAAGAGATAACTCCCTAGTATAGTAGTGGACAACTAAAGCTCCTAGACTCTATTCCCCAAACAGAAACCAACATTCCCCAACGGAGTCCTCCTCAAACAACAGGAACCGGAATCCCCATAAAGGAACCTATCATGAAGTCATCATCTACTTTGGATGGAATGTTTAAACCCATATCAGACAACTCTCAGTTATCTTCTCCAAATGGCATATGTAATTCCATTCCTGATATCATCAACCAGCAGTGTTACTTCATGCATATGCGAGTGCAAATTTCTAGGCACTCTAGTGTTCAATCATCTTCCACCTTCAGATTACGAAAGGCAGACAAGCCAATCTAAATCCTCATGTTTAAGAAGATTCAACAGGGGAAGCTGTTGTACCCCAAAATTTGCCCTCCCATTTTTACTCAAGACATGCTCATTGAGGTCTTCAATTGCTCAAGGATGACCAAGAATTGACTAGACAAATTCTCCTCATAAGCAATGAACCTCTAACTTGGGTTTCACTTTTCACCAAGATGTGGGGGCTTCAAAGGTCTCAAATGTTATCCATGTTCCTAATATGTCTTCAATATTGTCCATGCCAAGTTTCATACCTTGCACTACAAGTTTGCTCAGTCAATTGCTCAAATGCTTGAAAATCAACTGTACTAGGTCAAAAGTCAATTGTGGCCTATATACAATCAAACTTCCAGATTTTTGGTCAACATCAACATTACGAAGTCATATCCATCATTTGATTAAGGGTTGATCATGATTCCTCAAGAAATACTCCTAATCTATCAAAAGTCAAGAATTGCTAAATTAGGGTTTCTATAGGAAAAGTCAACTGAATTTTGACTAGGCGTAACTTTCTCATACTTCATCCATTTTTCCCCAACCAAGGCTCATTTTGAATAGAATCCAATTCCCTGCAACTTCTCTTTTGCCATCAAGTTGAAGAAATGCACCAATTGAAAGATACAAGCTTATACATTACAAGTCATTTACAAAAAGTCAACAAAAGACACGTTTTTCCAAGACCATTTACATTAGGATAAGTTCTTCAAGTGCACAAATGTTCAACATAGAGATTGAAGAGGACGTCTTGGGATTTCCAAAAAGTCAAAGATCATCTTCATTGGGTAAAAATTGAGTAAGTTATGGATTTCACAAGTTGGGAAATTTTCAAGAAGTGCATGAAATCTCAATTGGGAAAATTTGTAATTTTGAGCTATTGGGCCTAATTTTTAGAGTCCAAACGTGTTCATGATGTATCTAAGGGCCTCTAAACATGTCCATGCATTATTTTGTTTTTTAATTTTATTTGTTTTGATTTTATTCAAATAAATTCAAAATAAATTAAATAAATACTAAATAAATGCAAGAAATATGTAAGACATAAAAGATCCAAATCTTTTTGAAGCCCAAAAGCTCATAACAAGCTGTCAAAACCGTGTGGAGTATTTTTGGATCAAATCTTGGCTTAAAATAGAAAGAATACATATATTTCCAAATCAAATATTCCACTTGATTACATATGATATGGTACCATATTTCTCACCCTAATTTGGTCCCATATATATGTACAAGCAAATCAAAACTAAAAGACATGCTACAACTGCCTGAAAAAAGCTCCCAAAAATTCAAAGAAGAAGTGAAACTCGTATCACACGATTCAGCTCCCCTTGATCCATTCCAAAGGTCCCATCACCACCCTGAGGATCCCAAGAGTGCATACCAGCCCTACTCGACGCTTAAAGCATCCTAAAACAAGCAGATCTCGTTGCTCCGGTAGGGTAAAATTCTCACGCTCTAATCTTTCAGTTCATGTAATTTAAATGGATTTGATGCATAGATCCATATTCATGTTGTTGTTTAGATTTGTTAGTACGTAGCACATGCAATGTTTAAGGCAGGAATCAAGAAACACTGTTAGGGCAGCCTGCGACGTTTTGGTCATATCTGCCTGTACAAGCACTTTCATTCCAAACCAATGCCATGGTTGGATTTGCAGCATGCGATTTAGGTGAGGGGGGGGGGGGGGGAGGGTAGGCACGATCTGTGGTCTCGAATATCTCTATTTTGCAGGTTAGGTTTTTGGAATGGTCGGAGAAGAAGGTGGTCAACCACCATGGATGGTGGTCTGACCCCCCCCCCCCCCCCACGAGCTTGCGTGTCAAAATCTAACAAAATGATTGGTTCATTTAAAAATTTTGGACCCCACTAGAGCGTGCGCGTTTGACACCTCAACATTTTATGATGTTTTAAATATATTGTTTTCTTATTGTTTGTATTAATGAATAAACAGATGGCTCGGTGGTGAAGGATGCGTGTGTAGCTTGGAGAGACTGGGTTCGATTCCTAGGTTTTGCGTTTTTCCTCAATCTTTTCTCAGATCCATCAAAGCATGTTTTAGCGTTCCTACCATGTACCTTCAACACTCAGCCACCAGATTTGTACAAATCTTATCCAATGCACCCAGGAATGTCCCCCATGGTGCAACCCCAAGAGCCAGGCCTCACAGGATCAGGCGCAACATTGGGCTCCCTAATTTAGGCCTTCTAAAATACTCAACCTCACCCCCTGTTTTCCTTTTTGCAGCGCCTATTTTTGTTGTTGGTTGGGCCTGGACCATTTCAAAATGCACCCCCTTTTTCACTTTAGTACCAGGCCCAATTTATTTTCTTTTCTTCACTTTATTTTATTTATTTAATTGTCTTATGTTTAAAAATCATTTTATTTAATTAAAATCAACAAAATCATAAAAAAAAAATTAGACTTAGGATTTTCTAATTAATTTTAATTTTGTAAATTAATTTAGTTAATTTTTTTTTGGTTTTATTTCATCAATTTAAAAATAATTAGAACTAGGTTCATTTTAATTCAATTATTTTCTTAATAAAAAAATGCCAAAAAATATTAGATTTTGTTTAGATTTAATTTTTGTTAATAATATATATTTTTTTTAATTTTAATTAATTAAATTTAGTTTTATTTTAATTTAATATTTTCCTAAATAGGAAAAAAAACAACAAAAAATAATGTTCTTTTATTAGAAACATTTTAGGGTTTTAAACGTCTTTTCCAATTCGCGCACGTTTATTATTTTAGGATTGTTATTTTTATCATTAATGTATCTGCTTATGGGTTGTAATAGAATAACTAGGACATTTACTATTTTTTCCCCAATTTTAGACTTGTAAATTCCCCCTCCCCGAAGCCATGTAATAGTTAGGTTTAATTCCCGCACTTTAATTTCCCGCCCTGATATTGAACTGTTAGATGCATGCCTAATAGGATTGCATAACAAGAATTAAAAACAAAACGGTAGAAAACCTAATGCAAAGACAAAATTACTGAATACAACACACTCTCACATATACACCTCTAGGGTATCCCTACTTTGGTTGCCTTCGGAAAACAGTCATAACTCTCTAAACGTGAGAGACTTTAGTGGCTACCCTCCGGTTTAAAGATAAAAAATGACCCTCTCAATGTTTCCTCGATATGATCTTAAAACCCTAGGGTAGTTACTAAGGTTTCTTGCCCAATTGCCTTCGTGACTATACAATGTCCCTTCGAATGTCCCTTAAATATCCAACGACTAGGGCTACCTACTCACTAGGATAGCACTGCCTAAAGGAAAAGAGGAAAAGAACAACCTTTCGAGTAAAGTAGATAGTTCATAGATGCTTGCTCAAAACAAATAAACTTTTACACGTACACAAAATTTTTTCCAAACACATTTTTCAAAACACTTTGTATACGTTCTCTACCAATTTGAGAAATATTACAAAGTTCGCCGTACTAAGATACTTTCTTTCAAAAATACTTTTCAAACACACAAAGCACAAGGTATTTTTTCAAATGAGCTAGAATTTAAGATCCTATAGATAACTACGGATGGAAAGGGTACTAACAACTTTCCTTTCCATAATCTACCCCGTTACTCATAAATAATCTCGAAAGGTCTTTTCTGTTATTTTCACCCTTTCCTTTGTTGGATAAAAGAAAAGTCAGTGGAGACTGTTGCTTACCGCAACATTTGTAAATACAAACACAAAACCAGTGAAGTCGGTTCTCCCACCATATTACACCCCTCATCGGGATCCCTATTATATGGAGGTGCATGGACCTCATTGATCGCTGTTCATAATTGTTGTGACTGTTAATTAATCGTAACTAGGCTGCCATCAAAGCTAGAAAAACCCCCTGTCACTAATGATGGTAGCCATTATAACGTGCATCGTCATACATTGATGAGAGGTTTCTCTCTTAAATAGTCGTCCACTGTGTAACGGTCTCATCAATGTCAGGTTGTTACAACGTCTAGGTCCAGTGATAATATCCGATGTATGAGCTCGTCCAATGCCTTTTCATCTTCTCATATGACCGACCGTAACCGCCCCTGGCCTCACTACTCAGCTTGATCATGAAGCTCTTTGATCCGATGTCCTACTCGGCCCAACATGCAATTCCCGATTCGTCTACCTTTGCCTGGTCCTTCTTATCCTTCCTAACCCGACCAATGGATCTATGTATGAACAATATATATATATATATATATATATATATATATATATATATATATATATATATATATATATATATATATATATATATATATATATATATATATACATACATAAATCCATTGTCCGGGCTAGGAGAGATAAAACGGAAAGATATATACAAAAGGCCAAGGAAGAGACATAAAAGCATAGCCGAACAATACTCTAGTTTGAGATCATCATGCCTGAGCCGAGTTGTATAGCCGAAGGCATATGTAGTCAACCATAGAGAAAGATGAAGAGGCACCAGTCGGGCTTATACCCGAACATTATCCTTGGATCCAGATGTTACATAGAGGCCAACCTTGATGAGGTGGTTATAGAGTGACTGACCCATCAAGGGCGTAATCGATCATCAATATATGATGATGCACATTATAATAATAGCCATCATTGGCAACGGTGGATGTTTCTTGCCTTAATGACAGCTCAATTACGTATGGTGAAGAGTCACAACAATTATATGCAATGATCAATGAGGTATATGCACCTCTATATATAGGGCTCCCGATTGATGGGTAAGCTAGAAACATCGCTTGGAGCTCACACATACTTGTGTGACCCACTAAATCCCTTAATATCATAAAAAGTTCACCACCACTTGCTTAAGGCTCTCCCTGATATCCTTCAACTAACGGGGAAGTCTCCTATTTAGTGTTTAGAAAGAAAATTTAGCGCCCACCATGGGGCTTGGTAAAACTTTCCCAGGCCGCATTATCCAAACTCCTTTGAGAAATGTCTTCTGATGAAGATCCCCATCCAGGCATGGTGCAATTATTGGCCATGATCGAGGATCTTCTCCAGCAGAACGATAGTTGCAGGACATCGTGCAAATGAAGAGTTAGGACGATGGTGACCAGTGGCTTGAGCATTTAGAGCCTCAACCATTATACAAGGCTATTTGGGACAATCAGATTCCATAGAATTTCAAACCTCTGACATTTACAACATACGACGATAAATTTGATCCCCATGAGCACATCATTACTATTAATAATATGATGGCAATAATCGGGGCTAATGATTCATTGAAGTGCAAGCTTATGGCCAAAACCTTCAAGAATCGGCCCTGAGGTGGTACATGAGCCTTCCCAAGCACTCTATTATCAGCTACCAGGAATTCACCAAGAAGATGGTTCAATAGTTATCGGCAAGCCGACACTGAAAGGTGTCGAGAACAATGTTGTTTAATGTTCGTCTGCTCCATTCATAATCCCTAAGGGACTACATGGCATGGTTCAATGAGGAAACCATAAAGGTATCTCATCCTAATTAGGAGATATTTATGGTAGCTTTCCAGCATAGTCTTCGGGCTGGCCAATTCAACGAGTCATTGGCCTAGAAACCGGGGTGCCAGCATGGACGAGATAATCACTCAGGTCGAGTGCTTTGTAAAAGGAGAAGAGAGTAACATGGAAAAGAGAACTAGAGACTCTAGATAAAAAGGAAGGGCCCGAGAAGAAGCTTCTGGGAAAAAGAAGGAGCAGACCAGGTCCCGTGATCGACCACCACCTAGGGAGCGGCCTCCTCACCAGCCATCCCAATGATCATTGGTTTCAGACGAAGACCTCACTCCTCTAAATGCCAGAAGAGAGGACATCTGGAGAGATGTAAATCACCTCAACTTGTTGCCTAGACCTTGGTATCCTCGTGGAGTAAACACAATATTGGAGGATGACGTCGAGGCTTGGTGTGCGTATCACCGGATTTGGGACACCACACTAAGAACTACCATTAGTTGAAAAAGGAAATTGAGAAACTGATCCAAAGGGGCAAGTTGTTGTCTTATGTCAAAGGTAATGCCGAGCAGGCCAAAAAACAAGCCTTCACAGGAGGTATGATAACTCGAAATGTCTTTCCAAGAAGAAAGGAAAGGCAACTGATGAAGTTCGAGAAGCGCGAATGATCCGACACACGCTTAATACCATCTCCGGAGGATTTGCTGGAGGAGGCTCCACCAACTCAACATAAAAGTGGTATGCCCAAAATGTAATGCATGTGGCTCAGGTGGAATGGACAGACAAAACAGGAGATCTCGGGGCTGTTACTTTCTCTTGGGAGAATGCAGAAGGAGTCCTACCACACGAAAATGACATATGGTTATTTACGTTCAGATCATGGATTGGAGTGTTAAGCGGGTGCTAGTCGATCCTGGAAGCTCAACCAACGTGATATATTGAAAAACCTTCAAAGGAATGGACTTTGACTCAAAAGAGTTGCTACCATTCAATGGGACCTTAGTCAGGTTTTCTAGAGAGCAGGTGCAGGTACTCAGGCATTTTTCAGTTCTAATTGTATTCAGAATGAAAGAGAACTCCAAAGAAGTTAGAGTACGATAATTAATTGTCAATGCAGTGTCTCCCTACAACCTCATAATTAGGAGACCATCATTTAATGAATTGGAGGCGGTGTTGTTAACCCTTACGTCACTATGAAGTACCATCTCGAAGACGGTCGGGTAGGAATGGTACGTGGAGACCAAGGTCTGGCACATAAATGTTATAAGGAAAGCCTGAAATTGAAGAGGAAGACTACGATTGTAGAATTAGTAGAAAGCCACAAAGTTAATGTGGTCGATATTGATCTTCGGGGAGATCCCAAAGAGGATAGCCTAGCTCTTCGGGAAGAAACTAACGAGGTTTAGATTGGTCCTCAATCCTCGGAGATTACTCACTTGGGAAACAATTTATCACCGGGGGAGGAGGCTGAAATTTTTGATATTCTGAAGAGAAACATTGATCTATTTGTGTGGAAGCCATCTGACATGCCTGATATTGACCCTAACATCATGTGTCATCACTTAGCACTTGACCCTGAGGTGAAACTGATGTCCCAATGAAAAAGAAAGGGAGGCTAAGAAAAGAGAAAGGCAATAGTTGAAGAGGTCGATAAACTGATGAAGGCCGGATTCATCAGAGAGATCAAGTATCTTACCTGGCCATCCAATGAGGTAATGGTTAAAAAGAAATCTGGGGAGTGGCGAATGTGCGTAGACTTCACCAAACTCAAGATGGCATGTTCAAAGGATCCTTATCTAGTGCCTTATATTGACCGACTGATCAACAAAGCTTCTAGGTTTAGGTACTGAGCTTTATGTATGCTTCTTGTGGGTATAACCAAATTTGTATGAACCCGTTGGATGTATCAAAGACAACATTCATGACAAATCGACGTAACTATTACTACGAGGTTATGTCGTTTGGTTTGAAGAACGTCGGGGCTACTTACCAGATATTAATAGACATGGTTTTTGCTCCATAGATTGGAAGAAACATGAAGGTATATGTTTACAACATGGTGATCAAGACTGTTTAAGAACAAAGGCATGTTCAAGATATGGAAGAGACTTTCGCGACAGTGTGAATTTATAACATGCACTTGAACCCGGACAAGTGTACATTTGAAGTTCAGGCCAGGAAGTTTCTAGGGTTTATTCTCACAAACTGGGGAATAGAAGATAATCCAGACAAATGCCAGAAGATCATTGACATGAGTAGCCTGAACTCTATTTGTTAAGTTCAATAACTAACCGACCATTTGGCTGCCTTATCGCATTTTCTATCTTGTGCAGGTGATAAATTGATTCACTTCTTCGCAACGATTAAAATAAAGGTTGGCTTTGAGTGGACCAACGACTGTGAAAGAGCTTTCCATGAAGTCAAGCAATTCTTGTCAGCTCCCCTAATATTGGTCCAACCTAAGGAAAATACACCTCTGGTGCTTTATCTAGCAGTATCAGATAAAGCCATAAGCTTGGTTCTGGTTCTTCTTCCAGCGCTAACACCATAAATTCAGATAAAGCCATAAATTCAACTCTGACATTCCTACTTTATGAAATGAATCTTTGGACCTTCTACCAGGGCTAACACCATTCGAGCTTGCACTGCCGATCGAAGAGAGATGCCTATGAGACCCCCTCCAGTTCTGTAATTTGAAGGAGGTTCTGAGAATGAAATTCAAACCCATCTTCACTTACTACTGAGCTGGAAAGCTTAGGGACGCCTCGCGTTTCTCTTTTTCCATTTTACAACCATATCTTAGAATGTTTGAATGATTCTATGGAACTAATATATGCTTTCTTTTTTTAAAGAATGGGGATATATCATTGGGAGAAAGCAGAAGAAAAGGATTTAACAGGGAGAAGAAAGGAAGTTTGGAAAATCCTAGCAGACGGGACTATCAACTTCTTTCTATTATGATCTCGACACCTTCCTTACCCCCTATGAAAAATTTACCTCTATTTTGAAGAGGAAAACTCCCAGGTTCTGCATCTTAAAAAAGTGCATGACCAGATTGGAAGAATTTGCAATGGGCCAACTCACGCAGCCATGATGCACATGACAGAAGATCGAGCATAAAATGGAGTTTCCATATTGGATGAGGCTCACGTCAGGAAAGAATCTTTTTCAAGACTTTCTCCCCTATGTTGAACTTTCTCTATATTACCTGATTTTGGAATGCACTGTAATTTTTTGGTAGACTTGGACATGCTCCATGGCGCAAAGTCTCTTCTCATCTAATAGCTCTAATTGCGGGGATATCTAAAAAATATGCTCCTTCTCTCATCCACATCAAAATATTTTTCAAGCTGGGCCCTGATGAGGGATGGTGTTGTACCCCAATATTTTCTCTCCCATTTTTGAAGACAATTGGTTCAAGACACCTCCACATGCTCCTAGGGTTCTCAATTGCTCATGAATACTCAAGGATTTGAACATACAAGAATTTCTCCTAAGCAATGGCCTACAATTAAGGTTTTGTGTTTCTCAAAGAAAATTGAGTTTCTAATGCCTCAAGTGAGTTTAACGGTTCCTCATATGATTCAAGGTACCCTTATGACAAGTTTCAAGCCTTGCATCACAAGTTTGCTCAGTCAATTGCTCAAATGAGTGAAAATCAACTGTATTGGACAAAAAGTCAAATATGGTCAACATACAGTCAAACTTCAAGATTTTTGGTCAACATCAATATTTTAAGGTCACATTCACCATTTGATCAAGGGTTGATCATGATTCATCAAGAAAACTTAAGATTCATCAAAAGTAGAAAATTGCTAAATTGCAGTTTTCTTTAGGAGAAGTCAACTAAACTTAAACCAGGCATAACTTTCACATGATTCATTAGAAAATTCTCAACCAAAGCCCGTTTTGATGGAAATTAAAATTCTCTACTACTTTGTGTCTCTAAGCTCAAGTCCAAAAAATTCTTCATTTAAGAGATATGAGCCAAAACATTATAGGTCATTTTGAAAGTCAACAAAAAGAAATTTTTTGTCAAAGCAATTTACATTAAGTTAAAGACTTCAGATGAAACAATTACCAACATTAGAGTTGTAGGGGACATGTTGAGCTTTCCAAAAATTCCCAGATTACCTTCATATGATAAAATCTGAGAAAGTTATGATTGGGGCAAGCTGAGATGTTTTTGAGAAATGCATGAAACCTCAATTGAGCAATTTTGAAATTTTGGACTAGTGGACCTATCTTATAAGGTCTAAACATGTTCATAACCTTATAGAGGACTCCTAAACTCATTCATACCTTGCCATGATTTTTATTTATTTATTTATATTTATTTTGATTTATATTTAATTAAATACAAAACAAATTAAATAAAATAACAAATGATGGACCAAGGCATGTGGGCTTGGTTTTAGATCAGATTTGAGGCCTAAGAAAACACATCCAACTTGAAAAAACCGTGTTTCCTCAATATGAGAAGAGTTTCACTTGTTTTAGAAGGTTTTTAATTGGTTTTGGCAAGAATCTTCAAATTCGGAAGCTTGAAAACATGTTTTATCATGTTTGATTCACACTTAACTCCTCATGATTGCCATTCATTTTTGTTGACTTAATATGATGCTTATAAATAGAGGACATCATCAGTGAAGAGAGCACATGAATTCCTGCCTCTAAAGTAAGTCTCAAGAAATCACAAAAATATCAAGATTTAGGGCAAAGTCGAAATCCTATTTCCAGACTTTTTCAATCAAATCCAAGCATCCAAACATACTCCTGAAGATCCTAGAAGTCGTTTTCAGTCTTTCAACAAGCTTGAGGCATCCTAGAACATGCTCTCTGAAGAACACCGGTTGGGTTACTTTTCCAAAACTTTAAACTTCTATTTTTCGCATTGTTAACTAATCTTGTGTGTTCATGTGTGTTTATGATGATGTTTAGAACATGTTAATATGATCGAATAAAAAGGTTCAAGCCCCAGTGCCTGCAACCCTTTTTCTTATTTATTTTAACCTTTTTTTTATTTTTTTCTTTCTTAATTAATTTTCCATTAGTTCATTTTTTAAACTATTTTTTTAATCTAATGAAAAATAAGAAAAAAAACTTATAAAATCAAAAATTAGGTTTAGTCTTTTTTTTTATCAATTAATTTAATAAATTTAGAATTAGGTTTTTGTAATTAAATTAATTAATTTTTAATTAAAATAATACATTAGGTTTTTATTATTAACATATAAAATCAAACCAAAAATATAGAAAAATTGATTTCTAATATTTTAGATTTTAGGACTTTGGGATAATCTTTCTTTCATTTTTGTTTATTTTTCTTTTACATTTGAATTCCTAGAAACAATTGTATAGGTTACACGCTTTTTTTGTAATAACTTAGTTTAAATTCCACACAATTTCTTTATCATGTAACTGCCCCCAAGGCCCTGTAATAGTGTATGACTTTATTTTTCAACACTTATACTTTATGTCTTATATATATATATATATATATATATATATATATATATATATATATATATATATATATATATATATATATATATATATATATATATATATATATATATATATATATATATATATATATATATATATATATATATATATATATATATATATATATATATATATATATATATATATATATATATATATATATATATACTTGTATGACAAGATAAAAGTAATCGGTAGATAACCTTAAACAATTCCAAGATAACATCACTGTAACTGAATAACCTTTACACACATACACCTCTAGGGTAATTCCCTATGTTGCCTTTGGAAAACAATGGTCATGTCCCTCGAAAGAAAGGGTACTTTAGCAAAGACCCTCGATTAAATCATCATATTCTCTTCAAATAAACATCATGGTACCGCGATTTCCCTCGAGTTGCCTACGAAAAATGATCTAGTCCCTTGTTGCCTATGAATAATATGATGACAGTCCCTTCAAATTGCTAAAGTATCCTTACAAGTTGCTTTCTATGACCATTCGACGACCCTTCGCATGTACCTTCACATCCAATAGATAAGGCTACCTACCAACTAAGTACAGATAACACTATCTCTAAAGCAGAAGGAAAAGAATAAGATTGACCTTGAGTTGTAAGAAATTTTAATCGCTTGCTCACATCTCTTTTCTAAAAAAATAAACATTTCACACATCACCTTTTCAAAACAAACATTTTCAAACACTTTGCACACGTTATTGAGGACTAATACAAGAATCATTACAAAGCTAGCCGTACTTTGGCTCTTCAAAAATATTTTCAAACAAAACACAAAGAAAATTTTCAAAAGTGAGCTAGCGATTAAGAGCCCGTAGATAACTATGGATGAAAAGGGTGCTAACACCTTCCATTTTCATAACTTACCCCCAAACTCAAAATTTATCAAGGTCTCTTTCTGTTCTTTTCATCCTTTCCTTATATTGGATAAAAGAAAAGTCGGTGGCGACTCTTGGTAACCGCAACATATGTGATAAAACACTAAAAAAGTCAGTTCTCCCACCGTATTAAAGAACTGGAGACTCTGTTGGGGAAGAGAATTAAAAGAGGGGTTACCTTAAGAGTTTATATCACTTTACTTTCTTAAATTGTGTGTTTTGTTTGCTTTAATTGTAATGACTTGCTTGAGTTTATTATTTGAAAGATCCTACACCCGTATCTAGGGATGCCTTAGGTAAGTAGAAATAGATCATGAAAATTGTACGGCTTAGACCTATATGGTTGAAGTGATGGTTATGGTTAGTGCGACACTTTGGTTTGTACTAATGTTCCTTGAGTCTGTTAAGGATAACATTAGGATTCTGCGTGGTGTCATTAGCACTAACTAACTTTTAAAACCTTAATTGACCCATCTTGGCCATTAGAAGGTAGTGAGATGGTCGACTTTGGTGCAATCCAAGGTTGGTTTATATTCGATGCTACGCTCCTTGAGATTCAACTCTCGGGATGTTTTGGCGGTAAGCCAGTTGCCGTGCTAAAACAAAGCCTGTGAGAAAGATTGGTGATATGAGATTCCTAGAACCCGGTTACTATTTTTAGGATAGTTTGAGCCAACTTAACTCTAATGGGAAGGGTACTTACCTATGGACTTCATGCAAGTCTTTGAACCTATGGATCTTGTGTGACTTGTTTGTGTTTTATTATTTAAACATGACATCTTAACATCATACCATCATGACATTGCGTTTTTACTAACCATTTCAAGGATCTTAGGGATCTTTGGTGCAGGATTATCATGAGCCGAATTTCTAGATAGAGGCAACAAGATTTATTTTCCTCTAACCAAATGCCATCATGATCAAAAGTAAACTCTCTTGAAACAGAGGCTAGGACCAACTTGATATGGTGAGCTTGATTCTTATAGAAGGACGTTCAAAGATGATAATTCAAAGTTCTCCAAGACAAAGCTGCAATCAGATTCATTTTCTATTCAATCCCGTGAGATCCTTGAAAACATTGCATATGCATCTACCTGGCATGCATATCATTACATAAAAGGTAATCTCAAAATAGGTTTTCTCATCTTCTTGCTGTTTATTTCAGGAAAAATGTCCCTTGAACAAACCATCAAAGATCTCTAAGCTCATAATGCCCGATTCCGACAGATGTTCCCGAACTTAGCCAAGGGGCAGGAAAAGTTGAAGGCACTCATCACCAAAGAGAAGAAGAAAAAGACAAAGAAACCAGATGGCATCCTTAACATGGAAAGAAGGTTCAAAGGTCCATTCAAGTGAGTTCAGGATCCCGATACTCCATTAAACAAAGACGACAAACAAGATAAAGACGATAAAAGTGGTGAAACTGAAAAAAGAAACCATGACCCTGTTAAATACTCTGGTGAAGAGGAAGAAGATTGGTCAAATGAACAATATCCCCCTCCTGATAAAAGATACAAGCCGTTGGAAGATCATCTAAATGCTATGGAGAACCAAAAAGTGCCTGGGTTAGATTTTGAGGATTTGGGTTTAGTCTCAGGAGTTTCCATTCCTCATAAGTTCAAAGTACCTACTTTTGCAAAGTATAATGGTGTTTCCTGTCTAAATCTTCATTTGAGGTCATATGTTCGGAAGATTCAACCATACACTCAGGAAGTTGTGGGTGCATTTCTTTTAAGAGAGCCTGTCTGGAACACAGTTAGAATGGTTCTATCAACTAGAAGGGACCAATATCCATACCTGGGAAGATTTGGCTACTTCTTTCTATAAGCAATACCAGTATAATGTTGATCTTGCACTAACTCGTATGCAACTACAGAGTATGACCATGGGCTATAACGAAGGCTTTAAAGAGTATGCCCAGAAATGGATAGATCTAGTAGGAAGAGTTCAACCCCCCTTGTATGATAGGGAATTGGTTGACATGTTTATGGGAACTTTGACAGGTCCTTTCTTCAATCATCTGATTGGAAGCTCTTCATCCGGGTTCACTGAGTTGATATTAACAGGGGAATATGTTGAGAATGGAATCAAAAGCGGTAAGATTAAGGTGGCTGCATCTTCAGGTACTGCAAAGAAGTGATTCAACGGGAAGAAAGAAGCTAATGATGTGTACGGCCAGAAAGGTCGTAGTAAAGGTGACCATCATCAATCTGTGGTGGTAGTAATGATTTCCAATCCCGCACCAACACAACATCAACAACAAGGCAATCAACGTTGGCCGGATGCACCCAGGAGACAGTTCACCAAAATCAATATGCCATTGTCTCAAGCATTACAGCACTTGTTGAAGGCCGAGCTGATTATGTTGAAGGATCCTCCTCCGAATCCTAATACTTCCTCTCCTTGATACAATCCCAACGTAAGGTGTACCTATCATTCCAATAGTCCCAGACATGACACTAGCAATTGTTAGGCTCTAAAGAATAAAATCCAAGACATGATTGACGCTAAGGAGATTGAATTTGATCCTTCTGAGACTCCTAATGTGATCACTACACCGATACCTAATCATGACAAAGGCGTTAATTCTATCAACACTATGGAAGACACTGACAGTGACTGCGACATAGACATTTGGATTTTCCCTACTACCAGAAGTAGGCTCAATAATTGGATGACTGAAGATTTTATACCAATCTCCTTTAGTCAGGAGTAAATGCTATTTCTGTTTTCTTACTTTTAAGTTTTTTGGTTATGTAATTTAAACAATAACTTTAAGCCTTGTGCCTTACACGGGGCACAATGGTCCATTTGTTAGGGTTGTCATCTTTCATCCACATGTTTTCATTTAATAAATCATTGGAGGCTTGTATTCAAATTTTGCGCTCTTTATCTTTATTTTACTTTATTACTTTCAAAATAGCTATGTATTCTTACACACAGCCCCATAAAAAATTGCAAATCCATATCCACCCTGGATCCTATTGATAACAATTCTGTTATTTCCAGTTATGATTTTGAAAATATAATCTACCAAGCCGAGGATGAAGGGGAGGAAGATTGTGAAGTTCCTGGAGAACTTGTTAGACTATTAGAGCAAGAATAAATATCTATACAACCGCATGAAGAGCCAGTCGAGGTTGTGAACTTGGATACTGAAGAGGATAAGAAAGAAATCAAGATAGGTGCCAACCTAGAAGACAATTTCAAAAAGAGGTTAATTCAGATGTTGCGTGACTATGTTGAGATCTTTGCATGGTCGTACAAAGACATGCCAGGGCTTGATACTGATATTGTGGTTCACCGTTTACCGATGAAAGAAGGTTGTTCTCCTATAAAGCAGAAGGTTCGTCCTATGAGTCCCAAGATCTCTGAAAAGATCAAGGCTGAGGTTATGAAGCAGTTCAATGCAGGTTTCTTAGCTATAACATCCTATCCACAGTGGGTTGCAAATGTGGTGCAAGTACCTAAGAAGGATGGTAAGGTGCGTATGTGTATAGACTACAGGGATATGAATAGGGAAAGCCCCAAAGATGACTTTCCGTTTCCACATATTGATGTTCTGGTTGACAATACCTCTCATCACAAAATGTTTTCCTTCATGGATGGTTTCTTTGGTTATAATCCAATCAAGATGGCACCTGAAGACATGGAGAAGACTACTTTTGTCACACTGTGGGACACTTTCTGTTATAAAGTTATTCCTTTCGGTTTGAAGAACGTCGGTGTAACATATCAACACACTATGGTCCCTTTGTTACATAATATGATCCATCACGTGATAGAAGTTTATGTTGATGACATGATAGCCAGGTCTCAGACTAAAGAAGAACACCTTGACCACCTGCACGAGCTGTTTGAGAGATTGAAGAAATACAAGCCAAGGTTGAATCCAAACAAGTGCACCTTTGGGGTAAGATCTGGTAAACTCCTAGGTTTCGTCGTCAGTGGCAAAGGTATTGAAGTTGATCTTGCCAAGGCTAAAGCTATTTAAGAAATTCCAACTCCCCGTACTGAGAAAGAAGTCAAAGGTTTCTTGGGACGGTTGAACTACATTTCCAAATTTATTTCTTATCTGACTACTACTTGTGAGCCAACCTTTAAGTTACCGATGAAAGATCAAGTAGTGAAGTGGAACAACGATTTTCAGATAGCATTCGACAAAATCAAGGAGTATCTCCAAGAATCTATGATTCTAATGTCACTGGTTGAAGGAAGACCTTTGATCATGTACCTGACAATATTAGAGAATTCAATAGGGTGTGTATTGGGGAAACATGACGAGTCTGGTCGGAAAGAGAATGCAATATACTACCTTAGCAAAAAGTTTACCGACTATGAAACAAGACACTCACTGCTCGAGAAAACTTGTTGTGCTTTGGCATGGGCTGCTTGCCAACTAAGACAGTATATTTTGACTCATACTACTTTGTTGATCTCTAAGATGGATCCAATAAAATACATATTCGAGAAACCCGCTCTCTCCGGAAGAATAGCAAGATGGCAAATGGCCTTGATAGAATTAGTTATTCAGTACACTACTCAGAAAGCAATCAAAGGAAGTGTATTGGAAAATCATTTGGCTCATCAAGCTGTAGATGACTATTAGTCTATGGTTTTTGAGTTCCCGGATGAGGATATTATGCTAGTTACAAATTATGAAAAAAACTGGACCGTATGAAGGACCTGAGTCGGGATCCCAATGGACTATGGTTTTTGATGGAGCTTCCAACATGCTTGGTAATGGAAATGATGTTGTGATTGTCTCTCCAAAGGGTTTCCATACGCCCTTCACCGTTAGATCATGTTTTGACAGTACCAACATATGGCAGAGTACGAAGCATGGATCATGGGTATCAAAGTTGCCATTGATATGAGAACTAGGTTTTTGAGTGTATATGGGGACTCAGCCCTTGTAATCAGTTAGATTAAGAGAGAATGGGATATGAAACATCCAAATCTCACTCCTTATCGAGAGCATGTATTGACATTAATTTCTTACTTCAAAGAAATCACTTTTGAACACATTCCACGAGAAGAGAATCAACTGACCGATGCATTGGCTACCATGTCATCTATTTTCAAAGTCAGATGGGATAATAAATCTCCTCGAATTACTATTAAGAGACCATACGAACCTCCATATTGCTACGAAGTTGATACTGATGGAGTACAGGAAAAGACTTGGTTTCACGAAGTGAAAAAAAAACCTCGAGGCTCAAGAATACCCCGATCGGGAATCGGTCAATGGTAAGAAGTTTCTAAGAAGGTTCTCCGCCAAGTTCTTTATGAGTAGCGGAATCCTGTACAAGCGCAATCATGACTCAACTTTGCTTCGTTCTATAGACAAGAAAGAAGTTGAGGAGATTATGGAGGATATGCACGACAGAGTCTTTGGTACTCACTCTAGTGGGCATACGATGGCTAAGAAAATTCTGAGTGCGGGTTATTATTGGTTGACCATGGAAACTGATTGCCACCATCGTTCCATAACTTGTCATAAATGCCAGATTTATGCTGACAAAGTACATGTGCCTCCGGTTCCTCTAAATGTCTTGACTGCTCCTTGGCCGTTTCAAGGTGAGGCATCGATATGATTGGAAAAATTAAGCCTACCGCTTCTAATGGGCATCGTTTCATCCCAGTCGCTATTGATTACTTCACGAAGTGGGTAGAGGCAACCTCGTTTGCCTCTATTACCAAGAATGTTATGTCCCAGTTCATTAAGCATAACATCATTTGTCGGTAGGGCATACCTAAAAGAATCATCACAGATAATGGTACCAATCTTAACAATACTATGATCACGGAACTCTGCGTGCAGTTTAAGATTAAACATCATAATTCTTCTCCGTATCGACTAAAGATGAATGGCGCAGTGGAAGCCACCAACAAGAATATCATGAAGTTTTTTCAAAAGATGACAGTGACATACAAAGTCTGGCATGAGATGTTACCATTTGCTCTTCATGGTTATATCACTTCAGTATGTACATCAACGGGGTAAACCCTGTTCTCTCTAGTCTACGGTATTAAGGATGTCTTACCTGTCGAAGTCCATATTCCTTCCCTAAGGATTATGAAAGAAGAAGGTTTATATGAAGACGAGTAGATTCATACCAGGCTGGACCAAATAAATTTGATTGATGAGAAAAGGCTTGCGGTAGTTTCTCATGCTCAGATGTATTAGAAGTGCATGATCAAGGACTTTAATAAGAAAGTCAGACATCAGGTGTACCGGGCTGGTGATTTAGTAATAAAGCGCATCATCCTACCACAAGGTGATCCCAGGGGAAAATGGACTCCCACATACGAAGGTCCATTTGTAATCAAAAAGATATTTTTTGGCGGTGCTATGACACTTACCACCATGGACGGTGAATATTTTCCACACCCTGTGAACGCGAACATAGTTAAAAAATACTACGCATGAAAGAGACCTGCTAGGTTGATTGGATCAGCCAAAAATAAGGGCATCCCGGTGAACCAAAAGGGTTCGGGAAAAAAATTAGGGATTATATGTAAAAATTGTACATCCGGCAAGTCAAAAACTTGAAAATGCGGCTTGGGCAAAAAAGGATATCCCAGTGGACTGAAAAACCCGAAAGGGCGGTCCAAGAAAAAGTTAGGGATTAAAGTGTATGACTATGTCCCGTTGGATCACTCATCTACTTACAACCAGCATAATCACCGACGTCAAACCCAAATGGTGCAGATCAGTCCAATCAACTTCTTCCGACATCGAGGGATGATATGCTTGAAGTTATAGAGACAATAGCAGAGTTGAAACTCGATGGGATCGTTCCACATATTTGTTTTTCATTGTACCCATTTTCTTTTTACGACGATTTCTTCTTACTAGGATTTTTGTCTCTTTGTATAAAACTGTCTGTTTATAGGAAAATTTCAAAATCCATACGACTCAGTCTATTTCAAAATTCAAAACTATTTGTTTTTACTTCCTCTATTTTGTTTGCGAATACGTCCAATGGTCATTTTGAATGAACATATGCATTTGAATATGATCACCATTTACAAATATTTGCATGAAAAATAGGATTAACATTTATCGAAGACTTTAGGAGTTAGGATAATGTTTAAGTCATTCATAAATCCCCATAGAGAATTCTCCATGAAACTATCTCTACAGAGTTATCTTCGCAAGATCATCCCCAACAGAGAGATATTCCCCAATGTTATACCCCAATTTCCCCCCTAAGATTCCTCTATCATCTCATATCAACTCAATCATATCAAGATCACACTAGGGTTTGCTTATTCTCCCTATCTTTATGTTTGCTCATGAGGGATCACCAAGCACTTTTATTTTCATATTATGGTCATATTTGTGTTGTGTTGATTAACTTTTAACTAACAAATATAATGAGTGTTTTCTCTAAATGATGATACTATAGGTAAGGGAACAACACACTTCATCAGGTTGATTCATTGGTTCATGAGTTTATTTCCATTCCTTCTTGAACAAAGCTTCATTGAAATTTAAGCTTCATCATTGAGAGTGCTTTAATTAAATGTCATGACAAGGTCTACTATGGTTCATCATGCTTCAATTGCCAAACGAAGTCAAAAGATGCAAGATTTGATTAAATAAGTTTGACCTAATTGGACAAGTTCTTGATTCTTTGATAACAAGTGCATAACTCCCTTAATTCCCAACATTTGGAAGTGGTTATTGTTACTATAGGTTCTTATTATCATCCACAACAACATCTCTTCACATAGCAAAAGTATTTGTGCAAGAAAGATTGTCAAAATTGAAAGGGGTTCCCAAGCCATTTTGATGCTCTAGGAGTTAGGGTTTTGGACTTCTAAGGGCTATATCTTGTCCATATTTTGATATTTTTGAGTGATTACAAATATATGCTTCTCCTTAAAGGGTTATCAACAAATCTCTTCAAAAATTTCAAGAAAATTTTGTGTGAAAGATCACTAATGATTGAGAGATTACAAGTACTCTAGATAGGCCATCAAATTCCCTTATGTGACTTCAAAAAGTCATAACTTGATCACTTTTTTATCTCCTTGAGCCTATTGTTTTCCACAATAATCTTAAGAGTGTGAACTTAAACTCTTCTTTTTTGTTCAAAACTTGGAAATGGTTAGAAGATGCCTTAAAAGCTCAAAAGATGATAGGCCACCTTATGGATTTTCATCAAATTCAAAGGATCATAACTTGTCCAATATTTGAAATTTTTGAGTGATACAAGTTTCATAATACTCTTTAAGGAGTCCCCTTCAATCTAGCATCATTAATCAAATCAAAATTTTGGAATAAGACCTTGTTTGGAATCAAAACATTTTTGGTCATTTTTGAAGAAAAACTTAGAATTTTTTCTAAGTATAAAAGTCAGCACTTTTTTTTTATTTTTTAATTTTGACCAAGCATAACTTCTAGATCAGGCATCCAAATGATCTCTTTCTTGGAACATTATAAAGAATCTTACCTCATCTTTCCAATCCATCAAGAATCGGGTCCTAAGGTTCCCTAAATCGTGCACACCATGAGTTCAAAGTCAGCTACTTGAAATTGAATTTTCCTTCCATGTCAGAATTTGAAATCCACATTTTGCCTTCTAATCACCAGTTTTACACGCGTTTTTGATCTAAAAATGACTAACCAACTTACTCAAACTTGTTTAAGAATCAAAACGCAATAATGAGATGAGTTTTAGTGGTATTAGAGTCACATTTTCCTCACCATCGGGCTCCACTCATATCCCTCCAAACCTCACCATTCCTTCCAATTTTCTATCCTATTCAATTCCTTATAAATAGAAGGACCTCACTCCTCTCATTTGGACAAGCTTTAACAACCAAACTTACCCTGTTCAGATCCTACACGAACTATGCATTTTAATTTCTGATTTCTTTCATTCTCACCTCAAAACACTAAAAACTCTATTCAATTAGTTCCATTGAACTTCTCTGAAGCTAACCATACTCTTACCTTCAAGAATCGTCACCTATTTTGAGCTACAGAAGTTCAGTTTCAGAGCAACTTTCTGCTACTCCGTTCAGGTAGATTTCTTAGTCAAATCAATCCAAATAAAATACTATTCTACTCTCCTCATCCTTCTTATTCTCATGCTTCTTACAATTTGTGATTTCATTGAGATTTGAGTGAGATATTCCAGAAGTTCGTGCTCGCTATTATTTCTGCTTTTTTTCAAATCAAGCCTTGCTCAATTTATATAAATTTGGCGCGAGTCTACCATTAGAATCGTCTTGAAGAGACGAATCTAATAGTACCGGTATGGTTGGCTAATTTTACAGTTTGTGGAACTCCAATCTAGGGCGTCCAGAGGTTGAAGACGACCTACGTGTCGTGCTTCAACCAATGATGGCATGACATGTAATTTTTTTGAATCCTATCCAGTGTGTTTGCTTTATCATACGCGCATTTTGAGAGCCCTTGGATCTGATTACTTCCATTAGTTAGACGCCATCCAACGCACCAGATTTTTAGTTGTTTTAAATTCTTAAAAAATGATTCGGTGTAATTTTCAAAGATGACCATGATATGTACAGCGCGCCTGATCCTTTAGATCTGTTTACTGGCGCGTTTTCACTCTCATCCAATGGTCCATATTTTTTTAAACTTTATTTTATTTTCTGTTTTTTACATCAAACTTCTATAAATCATAAAAAATTCATTTCTGGTCTAAAAATTCTGAACAAATTCATAAAATTCATATATCTCATTTCTAACTTGGTGTAATTTTTTCAAAATTTAATTTCACTTTTTTCTATTTTTTTGTTTTTTATACTTATTTGAGTGATTTTAATTAGTTTAAAAATACTTTTCTATTTTAAAAAATTACCAAAAAATCTGTAAAAATATTTGAGATCACTTCTGACTTTTCTATGGTCTCTTTTAATTTTTCTTTGATGTTTTGAATATAGGTTTCTATTTTGCCTTTTATTTATTTATTTTTAAAACAATTTAAAAATAATTTTTATCATTCTATTTTGTTTATTAAATGCAATGCTATTTTTATATACATTTTGTTTGATCTTGAACTATGGGATTTTAATCATGAGCTTCATTAACATCATTTTGGATCTTGGGTGTTGAGTTTAACTCCACCAAAATGGATGAATGGTTTTAATGATAGCTTGATTAATTTCTTTAGTTCAAATATGTTATTCAATTCTTATCCCCTCCCTTTTCATCTTATCACATTCTCACTTGTACTACATGTTATTGGAGAATAATCTATATATCATTTCTCTAAACATATGGTACATAGATTTCTATTGACCGACCTTAAAATAGGTGCAACTTCTACATAAGTCCACTTACGATTACTTAACATAGCGCTAAATTTTATCCCAATTCAAGAAATGATCATTCGTGATCCAAACCCATGTTTGCAAGCCTAAGGATATTTAATTTGAAACCTTTGATCCAATAACCTTGAGATTCATTGTTAGGAGGCTTTGGTCTTATCAATCCTCTAATGAACCTTCATAAAATTTGGTCTAAGTTAGTCATTTAAACATCGGTTATCATATGTTGTCGCTTCGAGAACTTGAAATGAATGGTATACTTGACAAAAAGCAAATGAAACTTGTTGTTAAGAAGCTTTGATTTTATCAATCTTCTAATGAGTTTTCAAATGAAAGTTTCAAGATGGTCATTAGACTAACCTCTAATTTCTAACTCACTAACAATTGACTTTATTTTATGCTTTTAGTTTACATCTTTACTTTTACGCACCATTTATTTTAGCATTTTCATTTCATGCTATTTTCATTTTGCTCACTTGAGCCTTTATCTTTATGTCATTTTGTTTTTCTCACTTGAGCTTTTCATTTTCTTTTTAAAGACACTTAATAATCGACTTGAACAATAAAAACTTAAAGATTATATGGACTATTTGGTTACTCTCCTTGGTAATATGGAGTTATGGACCTCTTGGACCTAGAATTAGAAACCTTGACTACCCTTGAGACCTTGTGAATTCCATTGTTATTTTGTCTAGAGTTCTTGGGGTTTACCCCGAGACATTGGGTTGTTTTTTCTTTGTGTGTAGGTTATTCTGATTATATGCTTTATCCGTGATTGGGAATTTCTCTGTATATAGCTGTTATTATGCCCAATTTCGTGAAGACTTAATGATTTGAAGTTTGATATTATTAAGAGGTTTAACATATTTGTTTGTTTGGTTTTAATTCAAAGGATGTGAATTCTACATTGACTCATTGTGTCAAGTATTGGCTTCTTGTTGGTTAGACGGTTCTTTTCCCTAACTTTTACCTTATGCCTTATAATAGTCCCTTAAGCTCCTCTCATCTTATTTAATTTCAAAAATAATCTCCCCCCTTTTCAAAACTATTCTTGTTTTCTAAACTTGAATCACTTTCATAATAAACTTGGACTCAGGTCCATGCATTTTTAAAAAAACATTTTCTTAATCAAACTTTAAAAAACTTAATCATACTTTAACATTCTTGTGAGAATACTAAAAGTCAATCAATCTCATTCAAACCATTTTTCCATTTATGATTTTTTCTTAAACTTTTCTCAAAAGATTAGACTCTTGTCAATCCTTGTAGTGATGCGAGCTACTATACTTCTACGATATATAGTGAAGTGAGATATTTTCCACTTGGGTGTTGAGTGATGCTTTGTTAATTTTAAAATCCAAGATATATCCTACACTTTGAGATGACGCAAATTCTCCTTTCTCATAATCGTGGGTAGTAAGTATGTTTTCCACTCGGATACGACGATGATGTCTCGTCTCTTAAAATTAACCAACACATTTGTATTTAAAATTTTTTAAAGGTGAACTACGAGTACCCTGATCCCCTATTTCACGGAAGGTGGTACGTAGACACTAAAGATTCGCAACCGCGGTGGGTGCAAAAATTGTAAAAAACACTTCTTTTCTCATTTCCACCATTTATTTTTGTATACAACACTTATAGGAAAAATACAAAATTTTCAAAGAGGTTCCTACGGAGTACCTTAGATGTTTAGGGTGCTAATACCTTCCCTTTGCATAACCAACCCCCGTACCTAGATTCTTTGCCCCTCTTTTTTGGGCTTTTCACTCTTTTTCCATTCCTTTAGAAACAATAAAGTGCGGTGGCGATTTTTATTTGATTTGTGCAAGTCAAGTCAATCCAATGGCTTAGTCTCAACATTTCCTCCTCTACACCCAACAAGTCTAATATGCCCTCAGGCAGAAATTGGGGCATCTTCCAACAATTCACCTCTATATCCCTAATGGATAGCTTGACCTGATCATCATCTCTAATAGGTCCCCTAGCGGATAAGGAAGTTTGATCATTTCCCCAGCATACAATGGAGACTTCCTCAGCGCAACCTATAAAATTCCAATCCCCGTTAGAGTTTATTTCCTCAACCGCGTTTACAGGAATTTAATTCCCCAGTGAAGCTTATTACTCCAACGCCATAAATCCCTAAAAAAATTCTCTTCACCAGCATGGTTTAATCAAAGTTGCTATCCCCAAAAGAGTTGCTATGATACCTGAAAATTGAACAGATAGTACATAGAAGGAATGTCCATCTCTTTTATCCCCAGTCAGGGTACGTAGTAATCAAATCCTTCAACAAAAGGAACATAGAACGACCAACTCTCCTTGAATGCCCATATCCTCAAGCAGAAGTCAAAAATCCCCAGCAGAGCATCCTCAAACAAAAAGCGGGAAACCCCAGCAAAATTATTCCTAGCAAAAATTGAAGAATCACTTTCTTCATTCCCAACAACAGTCCGATATTTATTTTCTCCAGCTAGACATTGTTACAAGGAGCTACCGATACGCTTCAATAACATATTGTATACATACATCATTTCACAATACACCATAGCATGTGCATACCAAAATGCATATAAAATTCTCATTTATTTTGAGAGCATCATTACACAATGCATTGCATACATCATGACATTACATAGAGCTAATTTTGTATTTTCAGGTAAAGTTTGCAAACAGATGAATATCATCAATAATTTTCAAACGGGTCAGAGCTAAAACTCTCGAAATAGGATGGGGCAACTATCTACATGACCAGGCAGTATGAATTCCTGAAACAAAACGGGTTTATCAAATAAAAAAAACAAGTCGCAGATTAATTCCCGAAATAGGATGGGGCAACTATCTATATGACTAGGCGGTATGAATTCCGGAAACAAGACGAGTTTACCAACAAAAAAAAGGTCGCATATTAATTCTCGAAAAAGGACAGGGAAACTATCTATATGACCAGGTGGTATGAATTCCCAAAACAGGACGGGGTTACTAACAAAAAAATAAGTCGCAGATTAATTATGAAATAGGATGGGGAAACTATCTATATGACCAGGCGGTATGAATTCCCGAAACAAGACGGGTTTACCAACAAAAAAAAACAGGTCAGAGATTAATTCCCAAAACAGGACAGAGCAACTATCTATATGACCAAGTGGTATGAATTCCCGAAACAAGACGAGTTTACCAACAAAAAATAGGCCAGAGATTAATTCTCGAAACAAGACAGGGAAACTATCTATATGACCAAGCAATATGAATTTCCAAAATAGGACGGGTTTACCCATGAAAAATAGATTGTAGATCAATTCTCGAAACAGGACGGGGAGACTATCTGCATGACCAGATGATTTCCTTCAGAGACTGAATTCTGACGAGCATTCCCCCCCAGAGACTGAATTCTGGCGAGCATTTACTTCAGAGGTTTATTCTGAAAACATTTCCTTAAGGGCTTCATTATGAAAAGAATATCCTTCAAAAGTTTATTCTGGAAAGCATTGCCCCCAGATACTGAATTCTGGCGAGCATTTTCCTTCTGAAAATCATCCTTCGGATACAGTCAGGCGTAGACTCATTCTAATACTCTAATCAATAGTTACTTTAGATGGAATCTGGAAGCCCATATCCGACGACACTCTATCACCTCTCCGAATGGCATCTTTAAGCCCATTCAAGCATTATAATCAACCAACAGTGTCACTTCGTGCACATGTGAGTGCAAATTTCTGGGCACTTAAGTGTTCAATCCTCTTCCACCTTCAGATCACGAATGGCGGACATGCCAATCTAACTCTTCAGGTTTAAGAAGATTAAACAGGGTAAGATGAGAATGGCTGAATATGTCCTCCTATATGAAAGTAAGAAACTGTCCAACAATTGTATCGAGCTACAGGCCATTCTCATAAGATGTTGTAAGCTACAGGCCATAAAATGTCCGACGAAGCTTAAAGCAGACATAAAGAGCTAACTAAGAAGGGGGCCAACAAGCCCCTTTAAAGAAAATTCTTGTGAGAAGCCTTTGAAGTTACATGATATAAAAGTAGGCCTAAGAAGAACCTAAGAAGCTAGTGTTGTACCCCAATTTTTGCCCCTAAGATCCCTTCATCAGACCATGTTGATTCAATCACAATAAGATCACATTAGGTTTCTTGATTCTCCTTCCTATATTTAGATTTGTTGTTTGAGGAATCACCAAGCACCTTGACTTGTTTTATTTTGTGATCATGAATGTTTTCTCTTGATTTTCTTTCTAATTAACAAAATTCAATTTAGGTTTGTCTTACCTGTTAATAATGTAGGTAAAAGCAATATGGCTTAGCAAGTTGATCCATGGGTTCATGAGTTTATTTCCATGCCCTAGTTAATAAAGCTTGAGAAGTTCAAACCTCACCATTGAAGTTGTTTTGGAAGAAATGGTATGGCAAGGTTATTTTGGTTCACCACATTTCAATATTATCAAATTTGGTTCAAAAGCACAAGGGATTGGTTAGAGAAGTTGCCATGCTTGGACAAGGCTTTGATCCCATTGGTCACAAATGCATATTTTTCTTAATTCTCAAGATATGGAAGTGGTTGTGGTTGATATGAGTTTTCATTATCATCCTCAACAACTTATATTTACAAAGCATTTGTGTTGGTACAAGAAGTTTGTTCAAATTTTTCAAAGTTCCTAAAGGCATTGTTCTTGATCTAGGAGCTAGGGTTTTGAACTTCAAAGAAGTATATCTTGCTCATCTTTTGGTATTTTGGATTGATTCCAAAGACATCCTACTCTTAAAAGGTTTATTAATAAATCACTTCAAAAGTTCCAAGGAGTTTTCTTGTGGAAAAAACTTGATGAAGAAGAAAGATTACAAGTCCTCCAGATGAATCCCCAATTTTCCATGTGTGACTTCAAATGATCATAACTTGGTCAATTTTTATCACCTTGAGCCCATTATTTTTTCATAATGATATTGAGGATGTGAACTTTATGGCTCCTTTTATGTGCAAAGTGAGAAAATGTATGGAAGTTTCCTTAAGGATACAAAATATTATAGGTCATTTAATGATTATTTGCCAACTTCAACAACTCATAACTCCATCAATTTTTGGATATTTTGAATGGTTCAAGTTTCAAAATGTCATTCAAGAGGTATATTTCATACCATCTTTTTTGGTCAAGAGAAAAATCCAAGTGGAAGACTATTTTTGGATGCAAGACATTATAGGCCACTTTTGAGAAATTTTTTAAATATTTCTAAGTATGGAAAGTCAACCCTTTTTCTCCAACTTTGACTCAACATAACTTTTAGCTCAAGCATCCATTTGATTCCATTCTTTTTCTGTCGCAAAGATTGTAACCTCATCTTTCTAAAGCATCAAGAATCATGCCCTAAGACCCCTTGAGCTGAGAATGCCATGATTTTGAAGTTGGTAACTTGGAACTGAAGTTTCATCACAAGTCAGATTTTGAAATCTTTGTTTTGGCTTCTAATCACAAGTTTTCCACGTGTTTTTGCCTCTAAACATGTTTAGTGAACTTCTAGAATGGATAAGCACAACAAAACGCACGTTTTGGATGAGTTTTGATCAAATTAGAAGTCACACTTTTCTTGTTTGCAACTTCACAGGATTTCCCTCCAAACTTCATCATTTCACACACTTGGACATTCCATTTGATTCCCTATAAATAGAGGGTCATCCCCCATTCATTTCCTCACGCTTGGATAGCCAAAATCACCCTGCCAAACTTGTTTCATAAGTCAAAATTCAGCAACTTTGAAATCTATTCTCAAGCCTTTTTCAATCGAATTTTTCCATCAATTCACCTTCCTTTATCTTCCCTGAAGCTAACCATATAATTACATTCAAGAATCGTACCCTATATTGCTCCATAGAAGTCCAGTTTCAGAGCTCTGCAACTCAACTTCAATAGGTAGATTCCTTCATCAATTCTTCAAAACTTTGATATCATTGTGATGCTCTCATTGCCCTGGTTCTAGTTTCAACACTTCCTTTTTACTAGAAACAAGTTTTGACCATGAAATTTCAAATCCATTTTTAAAACTTTCCTTCCAAATTGCTTGAGCTACGGTTTATATAAATTTGTTGCGAGGGTGTGGTTGTCTTCGTCTTGAAGAGATGAAATGAATGACATAGGTCTCATGCTTTAATTTTACAGATTGAGCAACCTGGTTTTGGGACTGGCTGGAGGTTGAAGATGACCAACGTGTCATCCTTCAACCAATGAAACAACGCCATTTGAATTTTTTTGAATTTTTGATTTACATTTGATTTAGTGCTTTATTCACTAATGACCATGATATGCACAACGCGCCGAATCAGTTGGATTCGAATACTAACGCGTTTTAACTCTTATCCAATGGTCCACAAATTTTTGACTTTTCTTTTCTTTTCTGATTTTTGTATTTAATTGTTTTAAACTTCAAAAAATCATATAAAATTCATTTTTAGTCCAAAAAATCTGAAAAAATTATGAAAAATATTTTTGATTATTCTCTTTCTGATTTTTGTTTTTTCACAATTTAATTTTGTGTTTTGGTATTTTTATAAACTTTCACTTTATTTGAATTGTTTTAAATGTTTAAAAATACTTTTATGCATTTTTAAATTCTGAAAAAATTATGGAATGATCCAATGATACTGGTGACCTTATTTTATTTTTGTTTCTGAATTTGTTATTTTTTATCATTTTTGGTTTATTTTACTCATTTATTTTAATTTTAAAAAATAGTTTCTGACTTCAAAAAATTACCAAAAATTTTATAAAATCATTTGAGTCCTTTTCTGATTTTTCTATGGTCTTACTTTTTATTTCTTGATTAATTTGAACATAGTTGATATTTTTCTCTTTTATTTATATTTTAAAACATTTTTTTAAAACCTTTTTTGTATATATTAAATGTTATATAATTTTGTGACTATTTTCTGGCTGATCTTGGGTTAAATTTTTTTATCATGAACTCGATTAACGTCATTGGATCCATGGTGTTGAGTTTAACTCCACAAAAATGGATGAATGATTTTAATAATAGTTTGATTTAATTTAATCCAAAAGTGGTTTGTATATTCTCTCCCACCCTCTTCATCTCATCCCTTTCTTATTGCACTAAGTGTTATTGGAGCATGATCTCTATATCATGTCTCAAAACAAATGGTGCATAGATTGCTATTGACCGGCCTCAAAATTGGTGCGACTTCTATATAAGTCCACTTACGATTGCTTAACATAGCGCTAAATTTTGTCCCGATTCGAATAAATGATCATTCGTGGCCCAAACTTATATTTGCAAGCCCAAGTATGTTAATTTGATATCTCTGATCCAATAACCTTGAGATTCATTATGTGGAGGCTTTGGTTCTACCAATCCTCTAATGGATCTACAACACCTTTGGTCAATGCGGATCACTTAAACATCGTTGATCATTAAATGGTACTTATGAGGATTTCAAATGGATGATATACTTGACAAAAAGCAAATGCAACTTGTTGTGTGGAGGCTTTGGTTCTACCCATCCTCTAATGAGTTCCAAATGTTAGTTTCAAGATGATCATCCAACTAAACACTAATCACTAATAATTGACTTTATCCTATATTTTTATTATATGCCCCTTTTATTTTTATGCATTAGTTACTTTTAGCATTTACATTTCATGCCATATTCATCTTTGCTCATTTGAGCATTTACTTTATTGTCATTTTTATTTTGCTCACTTGAGCTTTTCTTTTCTTAAGATACTTAATAATCAATATGAACCAAAAAATCCTTCATAATAATTGGACTATTTGTTTACTATCCTTGGCATTATGGAGCATTGGACTTCTTGGACTTAGGATTAGAAACCTTGGCCTATGATTGGAGACCTTGTGACCTTATCTAATTATTTTTTATGGAGCTCTTGAGGTTTACCTCAAGACATTGGGTGGTTTGTTTGTTTTGTGTGCAGGTTATTATGATTACACTCTTTGTTTGTAATCTGGAATTCACCCGTATACAGCCGTTACTCTGCCCAATTTTTTGAAGACTTAATACACTTGAAGTTTGGTTCTCTTAAGAGGTCTAGTATCTTTGCTTGCTTGGTTTAAATCCTAAGAATGGGAATTCTATCTTGACTCATAATGTCAGGTGTTGGCTTCTTATTGGTTAGATGGTTCCTATCCTTAGCTTTTACCTTATGCTTTAGGATAGTCTCTTCTTCTCCTCCCATCTTCTTTAATTTTAAAAATCCTCTTTCTCCTTTTGAAAACTCCTCTTGTTTTGAAACTTGAACCACTTTCATAATAAACTTGGACTTAGGTCCATGCACTTTCAAAAAAACAATTTCATGAATAAACTTCTATCAACTTAATAATATTTTGACATCATTTTTTCTGAGAAGAATAAAAGTCAATAAATCTCATTTCAAATCATTTTTGCCACTTTGGCTCTCTTAATTTAAAACCTTTCTCAAAATATTAGACTCTTGTCAATCCTTGTAGTGATGCAAACAGCTATACTTCTACAATATGTAGTGAAGAGATATATTTTCCACTTGGGTGTTGAGTAAGGCATTGTTGATTTTAAAATCCAAGTCATATCTGCCACTTTGAGATGATGAAAATTCCCCTTTCTCATAATTGTGGGTAGTAGGTATGTTTTCCACACGGACAAATGACGATGAAGTTTTATCTCATAAAAATTAACCAACACACTTACATTTTAAAATTTTTTAAAGAGGAACTACGTGTACCCTGATCCCCTATTGCACGAAAAGTTGGTACGTAGGCACTCAAGGTTCGCAACCGCGGCGGGTGCAAAAAACTATAAAAATATATTTCTTTTCTCACCTCCACCATCCATTTTTTACACAACATTCCATAGCCAAAATATACAGATTTTACAAAGAGGTTCCTGCGGAGTACCGTAGATGTTTAGGGTGTTAATACCTTCCCTTTACATAACCAACCCCCTTACCTTGAATCTTTCCACCCTATTTTTGGGTTATTCTCTCTTTTCCCATTCCTTTGGAAATAATAAAGTGCGGTGGCAATTTTGTTTTGATTTGTACAAGTCTAGTCAATCCTATGGCTTAGTCTTAAACATTTCTACCGCTACAGAAAAATGGCGACTTCACTGGGGAAAGATTGACCTCTTGCTGGTCCATTCCTAAGTGGGTTGAGCCTATCTTGGTTTATATTTGTATATGTGCTATTGTTGTTTATGTGTTATATGTTGTATATATGTTTATATGGATTTTCCTGGTTTTCAGGGTGCTTGGTGATTACTCATAAGTCCTATACCCGGATTTGGGCAATCTTTAAGATAGGACGGGCGATATAGTCATGTTAACTTTGAGGGAGTAATCCCAAAAAAGGAGGCATGAGATCCCCCACTCAGTGGAGGCCCCTTTGACTGTAGTATCGTTTACCGAGTAATCGGGAAGACGTACTGCTTTCGACCTGGGAGTCTGCTGAAGCTGAGGACCGTAGAATACCAAACCCATCTTGGCCTTTTAGGTGTAGTGCGGAAGCTATGACAGAGTAATCCGAGAATAGTTGTCACGCGATGCTACGGTCGGACTAGCTTTTCTTAAGAATATTACTAATTACCGAGCTAATCGGGAAGTTGGTAATATCCGAACGAAGGATGTAGACTTTGGGAACCTCTAGAACCTTGTTCGGTAGGTGATAACTTTTAGACCATACCTTATGGATAGTATCTTCGACCTCATGCTCGTGACGTTGAACCTATGAACCCTATATGTGTGATCTTGTGTGTGATTGCTGAATCATGCATCCATGCACTCATAAGCATCTTTCGAAGAGATCTTATTTCAAGGGATTTAAAAGTTTACCATTTGTGAATATCTCAGATACTTTTTAACCATGGATTCTGGAAAGTGAAAGACCGGGAAGTACAGTTTCAAGGATCCCAATATAGATGAGTTGATTAGTCTAATTCTCGAGATTTAGTGTTATGTAGATTTTCAGAAGAAGTATGGATCCATCATTCCTCTCATAAAGCTGAATATGAAGGAGGGTATTCTCTCGACCTTGGTCCAGTTCTATGATCCGATGTATCATTGATTTACTTTTCCCGACTATTAGTTGATGCCTACACTGGAGGAGTATTCTTATCTGTTAGATTTACCCGTTACCGATCGTGTTCCTTTTACTGGTTTGGAGGGTGAGCCAAAACCACATGAGATTGCTGCTTTGATTCATCTGGGGAAGTATGAGGTGGAAGCCTATATGACTACCAAAGGAGGGATTATAGGATTACCAACTCAGTTCTTATTGGAGAAAGCTCGTTACTTTGCCAGGATGAAGAGTAAAGTCGCTTTTGAGGTCATCTTTGATCTACTTGCTTACAGGTTGTTCTTATTTCCTAATGTGGACAAGTTTATTGACACTGATGCTATCATGATCTTCATGATTGGAAACCAAGTTCCTACCTTGTTGGGTGATTCTTATTACTCTATTCATCTTCGGAATTCTTACCATAGGGAGTGATTATCTGTTGCACGCCTTTGTTGTACCTGTAGTTTATCTCTCATATGCCTCAGTCTGATGCTTTTTGGGATTTCAAGAAGGAACCCCATTGAGCTCCTCAGATCATGGAACTTAATCACTCGGATATTTATTGGTATCATCGATCTTACTGGGATATAGAGATTATTGACAATTGTGGTAGTTTCCCCAATGTACCTCTTCTTGGTACAAAGGGAGGAATTAACTATAACCCTGTTCTTGCACGATGACAGCTCGGTTATCCGATGAGGGATAAACCAAATAGTATTCATTTGATTAGTTTCTTTCTGAAGGAGGGAGAAGACCATAGGGAAGCTAGGGAGCAAATTGCGAAGGCCTGGCGTCACATCCATAAGAAGAGTAGGAAGGATTTGGGACCTAGGGGTGCTGTTTCTTTGGAGCCATATCTTCAGTTGGTCCAAACGAGAGCTATTCAGTTGAAGATGTCGTATTCCCGAGAAACACCTATGCCTGATTTGTTTGTGAAGACCACTCCTCCCTTATTGGATGACTTAAAATAAGTACAACTTTCTTTAGTCAGGATGCAACAGGAAAAGGATGCTTGGAAGAACAAGTGCCAAACTTTAGAGATTTCTTATAGAGCATATTTGAAGGAGAAAGACGACTTGATTGAGATTCTCGAAAGACGGACTGTAGAGACCATGGAGAGACAAGGGGATTTATTTTATCCTAACCCTCAGTCAGATGCCATTTTCTCACTCCCTGATTAAGGTGATTGGAAAGAGGTTGCCATTAGATATGCGGAAGAAAAGCAGAGGTTGAAGGCTCAGATAGCCAGGCTTACAGAGAAGCACCAGCATATAGAGTGATCTCCATCAGCTTTACTTCTCAGGGTTTTAGATTTTATTTTCATCTTGTACTTGGGATCATTGAAACTTGTAATCCATTTTAGAATTGTTATAATAAATTTTTTCAGTATTTCAAATGCGTTATTACTTTGATATTTGCAATATGTCCATAAATTTTAAATCCCTTGAAATATTAAATAATAAAATAAAATCACGTGCATACCATGCACCATATTGCACATATTTCTTGCATTTGTTATGCATATCCAGGTGTCTTACCAAGCTTCTTTACTTTGTTCAGCAAGCTGACTCACCACTACAACACGCAGGCTAATTTCAAAAAGAAGATGGACAACTTAGAACAAGAGAATCGCGAGCTGCGCGAGGAGGTTTCTGCTTTGAAGGCTGGCATGGCCAATATTACTTCTCTGATGGAATCTCTGGTGGTTGCTCAGAATTAGCCACCGAGTGTCCAACCTCAAAAAACAAGGGCAACTACTGAAGCTCTGACTGTTCCTGTATCTGCCACTCCAGTTGTTGTTCAGAATCGCATGCCTCAAGGTTATCCATGGGGAATGCCAGAAAATTTTGCACCTGAAGGTTTCAATATTGGTCCTCAAGATACTCCAATTGTTCAGACTATTATTACTCCGGCACCTCCTGTGGTGCATGCTGCTCCTACTGCACCTCCTTAGGTGAATATGGTTATGTTTATTAACAATGATGCGTGTAATCCTTTCCCGCCACCAAGTGAAGACTTGGGTCTTTATGACAGAATGGATGATTTTCAAGAGCAATTCGACAGGATGCAGAGGGAGATGAAGGCCCTCAGGGGAAAAGAGTTATTTGGGCAGAATGTGAATGAATTATACTTGGTCCCGAATGTTAAGATACCTGCCAAGTTTAAGTTCCCTGAGTTCGAGAAGTACAAGGTCAACACTTGCCCTTGTGCTTATTTGGTGATGTATGTAAGGAGAATGTCTACCCATATTGATGATCAGTGTCTGCTGATTCAATTTTTTCAGGATAGTTTGACCGGTGTTGCGCTGAAGTGGTATATGAGTTTGGACAGTGTTAACATCCATACTTTCAATGATTTGGGAGAAGCGTTCATCAAACAATACAAGTACAATGTGGACATGGAGCTTGACCGGGATCAACTCAGGGCCATGGTTCAGAAAGACATGGAATCATTCAAAGAATATGCACAGAGATGGCGCGAGGTAGCCGCCCAAGTGATTCCTCCTATAGAAGAGAAGGAGACGACTAAGATTTTCTTGAAGACCCAGGGTGCTTTCTACTACGAGAGGATGGTAGCAAGTGCGCCAAGTGACTTTACTGAAATGGTAGGAATGGGTATCCGCTTAGAAGAGGATGTAAGAGAGGGCCGTTTAATGAGAAGTGAAGGATCTGGAGGTGTGAAGAAGCCATCTTATGGGTTTACCAAGAAGAAGGAAGGGGATGCAAATGTTTTTATGCAAGAGAGGAGGGTTAATACTCCTAGAAGGAATTATCAGCGTCATCAGCAAGTCGCCTCAGTTACTCTAGTTGTGGGTGCAGCTCCAACCACCATCGCTTATAAGAGACCGTCCCAGCAGGGGAATCAAGGGTATAATCAGAGAAGGGAGAGTTATGACCCTATTCCTATGAGCTATATAGAGTTACTACTAGAATTGATTCATAAGAAGTTGGTTCAAACCCGATCACCTCCCACTGTACCATCACCATTGCCTTGGTATTACAAGGCAGACCAAACATGTGCTTTTCATTAGGGAGCACCAGGGCATAATGTTGACAATTGTTATCCTTTGAAGAGTGAGGTGCAGAAATAGGTGAAGTATGGTATTCTATCTTTCAAGGATGTGGGCCCTAATGTGAAAGATAATCCTCTACCCAAGCATGGAGGAGTAAATACTGTGAATATGGTGGTCGGTTGTCCAGGAGACTTCCGAGTTTTTGATATTAATCTGGTTAGAGGAGATTTGGTGAAAATGCATGCAGACATCTGTGAATTTAGCTAATATACGCATGACCATTCCGGTTGTGCTATTTGAAGTACAGACATACAGGGTTGCGATAAGATAAAGGCTGGTTTACATGAGATGATGGATGAGGGCCTCATCCACATAATCAGGCCTAGGGCAGAGTATGAAGAGGAGGTGAATATGGTTTTTGGATGTCCTGGAGAATTCATGATTTTTAATGTAGAGTATATGAATGAGGACCTTGTGCAATTGCATGCTACTTTCTGCCACTTGGCTGGTCAGGTGGAACACCAATATGGATCTTGCCGAGTTTGCTGTCGAGATTCCCGAGGATGTTCAATCGTGAAGAAAGGTGTCCAGTTGTTGTTGGCTAATGGAACTATCAAGGTTACAGGTCAAAGGGATGATTACCATGCAGTTTATTTGATTGAGGTTTGCCTGACTAAAGAAGAGTCAGATGAAGAGTATGCCTCTGTAGATGAGTATTTCTCCTCAGATGAGGATTTGTTTTCCAGAAATGACTCAATAATGACTGATTATGTTGAAGAAGGGGTAAACTTCATTGTACCTTGTTTTCGTGCACCCGCCCATTTTGAAGTTGAATATTATAGAAAGTTGGTTGTTACCCCATTGGTGATTAGTTTACCGGGTCCTGTTCCCTATAATTCAGATAAGGTTGTACCCTACAAATACAATGCTACAATCTTAGAGGATGGAGTGGAAGTTCCCATCCATCCAATTCCTGATGTTGGAAATATTGCTGAAAATAGTAGGGTGACCCGCAACGGTCGTGTGTTTTCACCAGTTGTTCCAGGAGATATTAGTGATGGAAAGAAAATTGTTGAGAATGTTGAACCCAAGAAGGTTACGGGTGAGACTAGTGGGGCTACATTAGAGAAAGAAGTGGATGATATTTTTAATATAATCAAGATGAGCGACTACAGAATTGTAGATCAGCTATTATAGACTCCTTCAAAAATATATATCTTGGCGTTATTGATGAACTCCTTCGCTCACAGAGAATCCTTGATGAGGGTATTGGACCAAGCTTTTGTGGAGAGTGATATGCCAATAGACCAATTCAGTAGTGTAATATGGAACATTACATGATGTAATAACTTGAGTTTCTACGATGATGAATTACTAGATGAAGTAAGGAATCACAACTTGGCCCTCCATATTTCTATGAATTCCAAGAATGATTCACTATCCAATGTGCTGATTGATAATGGATCTTCTTTGAATGTTATACCTAGGAGAACTCTTATGAAGTTGAAATATCAAGGAACGCCTATGCGCCCGAGTGGCATCATTGTGAAAGCGTTTGATGGATCAAGGAAATCTGTTATTGGTGAAGCGGACTTGCCTATTCATATAGGACCACATTTGTTTCAGATAACTTTCCAGGTCATGGACATTGTTCCCGCTTATAGTTGTTTGTTGGGACGGCCATGGATTCATGAGGCAGGGGCTGTCACTTCAACTTTACACCAGAAACTGAAATTTGTATGTGAAGGGAAAGTAGTAATCATAAGTAGGGAACATGCATTATTGATATCTCATTTGTCCTCTTTCAGCATTATGGAGGCGGATGAAGCTGCTGTTGGAACCCAGTTCCAAGCCTTATCCATTGACAACATAAGAGGAAATGAGAATTCCATGGTTTCGCTTAAGGATACGCATCAAGTTGTACGAAAGGGTCATAGCGAGGTATGGGGATAGATTGTGGATCCACCTGTAAACAAGAATAAAGCTGGCTTGGGATTCTCTTTGAAGAATGACAAAGATAAGAGCATGAAGCCTAAGTCTGCTGCAAGCAAGTATCAAGACATCTTCTGTAATAGGGGTTATCTTCATCCAACTGTTTCTGGGATTAACGCCATTGTGGAAGATGAAGCAGAGCAGGAAATGCCGAATTATGTGACACACGAAGTTAGGGTTCAGAACTAGATCACCATTGATGTTCCCTCTTGCATAAATGTTTCAAAGTAATTTGTTTTGTTAATCTTTTTGAAAAGCTTTCACTATGCCCAAGGTGGAAGTATTAATGTTGTAGGGCTTATCTGTTTGCTGTGACTTTTAAAATCAATAATAAAAGTTGTCTTTGTTTCCCAAATTGTGTCTTTATTTTCTGCCTTTTCTTGGAAAATGGTAATCAGAAAAAACCCTTAAAAATAAATAATAACTGAAATTCAATATGTATGATCACTTGTTATATGTTACAGTTTCTAAAAGCAATCATAAATCATATGTGCAGATTAATTAAAAAACCCGTTGAATACAATGACCCTACACCCTCTCCCAACTTTGAATGTCTTGTGTATGGGGCCGAAGAAGAAGATTATGATAATATTCCAGAAGAGGTCTCACGGTTTCTTGAGCACGAGGAAAATACCATTCAGCCATATAAATAGCCATTGGAAGTGATCAATTTGGGTTCAGAAAAAGAGCCGAAAGAAGTCAAGATTGGAGCATTGTTGCATCCTGATGTGAAGAGCAGGTTGATTGAGTTGTTGAAAGACTATGTGGATATTTTTGCTTTGTCTTATCAAGATATTCCTGGTCTAGATATAGATATTGTAGAACACTATTTTCCATTGAAGCCAGAGTGTCCGCCAATCAAACAGAAGTTGAGAAGAACTCACCCAGATATGGCAGTAAAGATCAAAGAGGAGGTTCTAAAGCAGATTAATGCTGGTTTTCTTGTAACGTCAGTGTATCCTCAATGGATTTCCAATATTGTCCCAGTACTGAAAAAAGACAGAAAAGTCCACATGTGCGTAGATTACAGGGATTTAAATAAAGCTAGTCCAAAAGATGATTTTCCATTGCCACACTTTGATATGTTAGTGGATAGCACATCAAAATTCAAAGTTTTCTTGTTCATGGATGGATTTTTCGGTTATAATAAAATAAGAATGGCTCCGGAGGACATGGAAAAAACAACGTTTATCACATCCTGGGGAACATTCTGTTATAGAGTGATGCCCTTCGGGTTGAAGAACACTGGTGTAACATACAAGAGGGCTATGACAACCCTATTCCATGATCTGATGCACAAGGAAATCGAAGTATATGTTGATGATATGATTGCTAAATCCCATACTGAAGAAGGGCATGTAGAAGATTTGTTGAAGTTGTTTCAGCGTTTGAGGAAGTATCATCTCTGCTTGAATCCAAATAAATGCACCTTCGGTGTTCGATCAGGAAAATTGTTGGGTTTCCTTGTTAGCCAGAAAGGAATTGAAGTTGACCCTAATAAAGTCAAAGCAATTCAAGAGATGTCAGCGGTAAGAACTGAAAAGCAAGTCAGAGGGTTCCTCGGGCGTTTAAATTATATTTCCAGATTCATTTCCCACATGACTGCAACATGTGAACCGATCTTTAAGTTGTTAAAGAAAGATCAAGGTCGTGTATGGACGGATGACTGCCAAAGGGCATTTGAAATTATTAAATAATATCTGCTTGAACCTCCTATCTTGTCCCTCCTGTCGAAGGAAGACCGTTGATTATGTATTTGACAGTGTTAGATAATTCCATGGGTTGTATTCTGGGACAACAGGATGAAACAGGGAAGAAAGAGTTTGCCATTTATTATCTCAGTAAAAATTTCACTGATTGTGAGTCGCGGTATTCCATGCTGGAAAAGACATGTTGTGCTTTAGCCTGGGCGACAAAGCGTTTACGCTAGTATATGTTGAATCACACCACTTGGTTGATCTCCAAAATGGATCTAATCAAGTACATTTTTGAAAAACCTGCTCTTATTGGGAGAATTGCCCGCTGGAAAATGCTGTTATCTGAATATGACATTGAATACCACACTTAAAAAGCTATTAAAAGCAGCGTGTTGGCAGATTATCTTGCTCACCAACCGATTGAGGATTACCAATCTGTGGAGTATGATTTCCCTGTTAAGGATGTGATGTTCCTGAAAGTAAAAGATTATGATGAACCATTTACTGAAGAAGGTCCTGATCTTGAGTATCGTTGGAGTTTGATTTTTGATGGAGCTATGAATGCTTATGATAAAGGAATTGGTGATGTGATTGTTACTCCACATGGATCACACATTCCATTTACTACAAGGTTGACCTTTGATTGTACTAGTAATATGGCAGAATATGAGGCTTGCATCATGGGTCTTGAGGAAGCTATTGATCTCAGAATTAAGATTCTTGATGTGTATGGTGATTCGGTTTTGGTAATAAATGAGATTAAAGGAGAGTGGGATACTCGTCACCCTGGCTTGATCCCCTACAAAGATTATGCTATAAGGTTGTTACCCTTCTTTAATAAAGTTGAATTCGATCATATTCCAAGAGATGAAAATCAAATGGCAGATGCTCTGGCAACTCTGGCTTCTATGTATCAAGTAAATACTTGGAATGATATACCTCGAATTATGGTTCGACGACTGGATATGCCCGCTCATGTGTTTACAACAGAAGAGGTAGCATATGAAAAACCTTGGTATTATGACATCAAGCATTTTCTTCAGACTCAGGAATACTCGATTGGTGCTTCGAAGAAAGATAGAAAAACATTGAGAAGATTGGCAGGCAGTTTCTTCCTCAGTGAAAATGTGTTGTATAAGAGAAATTATGACATGGTCTTGCTCATATGCATGGATAGACACGAAGCAGGCATGTTGATGCATGAGGTTCATGAAGGTTTATTTGGTACTCATGTCAATGGACATTCGATGGCTAAAAAGATGCTAAGGGCAGGTTACTATTGGCTGACAATGGAATCTGATTGTTACAAATTTGCAAAGAAGTGTCATAAATGCCAGATTTATGTAGATAAGGTCCATGTTCCTCCGACACTTCTCAATGTGATTTCCTCCCCGTGGCCTTTCTCCATGTGGGGTATTGACATGATTGGGATGATAGAACCCAAAGCTTCGAATAGACACCGTTTTATCTTGGTAGAAATTGATTACTTCACCAAGTGGATGAAGGCTGCTTCATATTCCAATGTTACTAAGAAGGTGGTTGTGCACTTCATTAAGAATAATCTTATATGTCGGTATGGTGTACCGAGCAGAATTATCACCGATAATGGCTCGAATCTGAACAATAAAATTATGACAGAACTGTGTGAAGAATTCAAGATTGTCCATCATAATTCCTCTCCATACAGGCGAAAGATGAATGGGGCTGTTGAAGCTGCTAATAATAATATCAAGAAGATTATCCAGAAAATGGTCGTTACTTATAAGGATTGGCATGAAATGCTCCCTTTTTCTTTGCATGGATATCAGACATCTATCCGCACTTCAACAGGAGAAACCCAGTTCTACCTGGTGTATGGAATGGAAGTTGTACTCCCAGTTGAGGTTGAGATTCCCTCTTTGTGTGTGATAATGGAAAACAAGTTGACAGAGGCTAAATGGGTGCAAAACCAATTTGACCAATTGAATCTGATAGAAGAGAAGAGGATGACAACTTTGTGACATGGACAATTATATCAGAAAAGAATGAAGAAAGATTTCGATAAAAAGGTAAAACCTCGTGAATTCAGAGAAGGCGACCTCGTGCTCGGGAAGATCAGTCTTTCAACACTGATTCTAGGGGCAAGTGGACTCCCAATTTTCAAGGCCCATATGTTGTCAAGAAAGCCTTCTCTGGCGGTGCATTAATTCTTGAAACTATGGATGGCGAGGAGTTCCCACGTCCCATGAATGCTGATGCAGTCAAGAAATACTTTGCCTAAAGAAATAAAAAACAGCTCGCTAAGTTGAAAACCCGAAAGGCGGCTTAGGCAAAAGTAAGAGACATAAACAAAATAAATTTTCCGTTAAGTTGAAAACTCACAAGGGCAACTTAGGCAAAAGTTAGGGACTTTGTTGGCAATTAACTGCATCATGCAAGATCTGATCATTGAAGCAACAATCTTCTCGAATCCTCATCATACTCCAACGGAAGCTGCTGCTCAGGATTTCAAAAAATTGTTAGAGGGGATAGTGGTCATTGTATCTCAATGTATCTTTTCCATTATATATTACTATTTTCCGAACTTTGTAATCATCTATGGAGTCTTGCCATTTGCAGACTACCATTCTATTAATAAAGTTTGAGCTGTTACCCAATTATTTGTGTTTCTTATTTTATTTAGCTTGTAAAGACTCCATTTATTATTGATAATAACTTTCAAAGCAAAAAGATTAAATAACAAAATTGATTTTTCAAAAATAATTTACAATTTGTTTTTACTTTAGAATTTATGATGCAAAAAAAACAACAATAAAAATGGTGATCCCCGGAATGGACAAACTCCAGTTGTTTTAAGAAGTTTTTGTTCCCCTCGGGAAGGTTTACTCAGGATGATTCGCCATATTGGGTTCGTGACTCCGGTATCCTCGGTCAAGTTTGGATTCATTTCTCCTCTTTTCTATGTTTTCGTGATGTGAAGTTTCAATCCGAGATTTCTCCAGTAAAGTTTTTGTTCGGTCTAATGGAAGTTCTTTTTCCAGGGAAGTTGGTACCATAATCACTCTTGAAGAACGCAGGTCCCCGGTTTCTCTAGTGAAGAACGTATTGTGGTTTTACCTTTGAGCATGTGGTGTTAACCTCCCTAATTAAGTGGGTCTGAATTCCCCAGTGAATTTTTTGATGATTTGGTGTCCATCTGCTTTACTTAAGATTGGTTTTGCAATCCCCAGTAGAAGTGTTACTTTTGAAAACATTTGTTTCCCCGGTAAACCCTGGAGAAGGATGTTTTATCCCTGTATCAATACTATTCTGTCACTTTGTTTTGTTTACTTCTGGATTATGTTTCTCCGCAGTAAATCTAAAGCAGGCAGTAGGTTTTGTTTCCTTAGTTGGTATTTACTTTTTCTTGGAATGATCATCTTTGATATGATTTAGCCGAGTGTTGTTTGTGCCAGAGGTGGTTTTGCCTGGTTACTCCCAGTGTTGTATATCTGTTTTGTCAGCATACACACGATAACACTCATACATTGATACATACATCATGCATAGCTAAAATTGGCAAATAATTGTTCATTAACATTTGTTAATATTTTTGTTGACATATCACCCGGTTTTGCAGAGTTACATTGTCCTCTCTTCAAAAGAGTGTTGGCCTTGAGCATAAATCATATATTCTTTCAATTTCCTCACTGAGTTATCCCTTGTGGAAGATTTTTGCTTTATCCTTCCTGTACAACTCCTTGTTTGGATGGATTTGGTTTTCCCTCTTGAGTTTATTTCTCAAAGGATGTATTTTGGTTAACTGTTTCATTCCAGTTTATTTCTGGTTTGAATCTTTGGTTCCACGACTATTATTTACTTTGGATTTATGAAAGCTTCGAGTTTTGGTTTGTGCATTTATTTTGCACGAGAAGACTTTATCTCCTCAGTAGAAATATCGTGGCATTTCCCCCGGAAGTCATATATCATTCCCCAGGAAGCCATATTGTTCTCCCCAGAAAGTCATTTCTTTTTACAATCCTCCATGACAACAAGTAGCGGGTCTCTTTATTTGAGCAACTTGTGCTTCCCTATAAAAGTCAACATAACTTTTTTTTCTATCTCCTCTATGAGTGGATAGTTAGTAGTCCATCGTCAGTTTACGCTAATGGATGGCAAGACTTTCAAATTCACAGAGACAGTTCATTGTGAAATCTTTGCAGGTGTTATTCTCTTTATTTAAGACAGTTTATATATTATCCTTTCCAGGCAGAGTGCCTCGGTTAAAGAAGAAGTTGAGACCCTTTCTAGGTGAAATGCCTGAATTTTGGGGAAACTTGTTATCTTTTTGCTACCTTCAGTGAACGTTGGTAGTTCATCGTCAGTGAACGGCGTGCTATGATATATTTTCTCTCTACCTTCAGTGAAAGTTGGTAGATCACCATCAGTGAAAGTTGGTGATTGCTATCTTTTTTCTACCTTCAGTGAATGTTGGTAGTTCATCGTCAGTGAACGGTGGTGCTATGATATATTTTCTCTCTACCTTCAGTGAAAGTTGGTAGATCACCATCAGTGAAAGTTGGTGATTGTTATCTTTTTGCTACCTTCAGTGAATGTTGGTAGTTCATTGTCAGTGAACGGCGGTGCTATGATATATTTTCTCTCTACCTTCAGTGAAAGTTGGTAGGTCATTGGCAGAGAACATCGATGATTGTTATCTTTTTGCTACCTTCAGTGAATGTTGGTAGTTCATCATCAGTGAACGGCGGTGCTATGATATATTTTCTATCTACCTTCAGTGAAAGTTGGTAGGTCACCTTCAGTGAAAGTTGGTGATTGTTATCTTTTTGCTACCTTCAGTGAACGTTGGTAGTTCATCGTCAGTGAACGGAAGTGCTATGATATATTCTCTCTCTACCTTCAGTGAAAGTTGGTAGGTCATCGACAGTGAACGTTGATGATTGTTATCTTTTTGCTACCTTTAGTGAACGTTGGTAGTTCATCATCAGTGAATGGCGGTGCTATGATATATTTTCTCTCTACCTTCAGTTAATGTTGGTAGTTCATCGTCAGTGAACGGAGGTGCTCTGATGTATTCTCTTCCTACCTTCAGTGAAAGTTGGTAAGTCATCGGCAGTGAACATCGATGATTCTTTATCTATGCCTTCAGTAAACGTTGGTAGCTTCGCCTTCAGTGGAAGTTGATGTATCCTTTGACCATTTTACCATCCTCTCTGATTCAGGTCTTTTTGATCCACCAGTGATTTCTTTTCCTGGTTGGGTTACTCTCTTGTTTCTTTATTTTTTGTTACATCCCCAATGGTGTTTTGCATCTCTTTGGTCTTGTCCATGTGCACTCATATTCGTAAGCATTGCATGACATCTTAGGGCAAAAAATAGAATTTTTTTATATTTATGTATCTTCGACCGCGTCGACACGAATATTTTTAACCTTCGTATCTCCGGAAAGAAAAAACTTAAATAAGGGCAGCTATTGTACCCCAAATTTTCCCCCTAAGATCCCTTCATCATACCATGTTGATTCAATCACAATAAGATCACATTAGGTTTCTTGGTTCTCCTCCCTATATTTAGCTTTGTCTTTGAGGAATCACCAAGCACCTTGACTTGTTTTCTTTTATGATCATGAATGTTTTGTCTTGATTTTCTTTCTAATTAACAAAATGCAATTTGGGTTTGTCTAACATGTTAATAATGTAGGTAAAAGCAATGTGGCTTAGCAAGTTGATCCATGGGTTCATGAGTTTATTTCCATGCCCTAGTTAATAAAGCTTGAGAATTTCAAACCTCACCATTGAAGTTGTTTTGGAAGAAATGTCATGGCAGGGTTATTTTGGTTCACCACATTTCAAGATTATCAAATTTGGTTCAAAAGCACAAGGGATTGATTGGAGGATTTGTCATGCTTGGACAAGGCTTTGATACCATTGGTCACAAATGCATATTTATCTCAATTCTCAAGATATGGAAGTGGTTGTGGTTGATATGATATCTCATTATCATCCTTAACAACTTATATTTACAAATAATTTGTGTTGGTACAAGAAGTTTGTTCAAAATTGTCGAAGTTCCTCAAGGCATGTTTCTTGATCTAGGAGATAGGGTTTTGAACTTCAAAGAAGTATATCTTGCTCATCTTTTGGTATTTTGGAGTGATTCCAAATACATCCTTCTCTTTAAAGATTTATCAACATATCACTTAAAAATTTCCAAGGAGTTTTCATGTGGAAGAAACTTCATGAAGAAGAAAGATTACAAGTCCTCCAGATGAATCCCCAATTTTCCATGTGTGACTTCAAATGATCATAACTTTGTCAATGTTTATCACCTTGAGCCCATTATTTTCCCACAATGATCTTGAGGATGTGAACTTTATTCCTTCTTTTATGTGCAAAGTGAGAAAATGGATGGAAGTTGCCTTAAGGATATAAAACATTATAGGTCATTTCATAATTTTTTACCAACTTCAACAACTCATAACTCTCTCAATTTTGGGAGATTTTGAATGTTTCAAGTTTCAAAATGTCATTCAAGAGGTGAATTTCATGCCATCTTTTTTGGTCAAGAGCAAAATCCAAGTGTAAGGCTATGTTTGGATGCAAGACATTATAGGTCACTTTTGAAGAAATTTTTTAAATATTTCTAAGTATGGAAAGTCAACCATTTTTCTCCAACTTTGACTCAACACAACTTTCAACTCAAGCATCCACTTGATTCCATTATTTTACCATTGAAAAGCTTGTAACCTCATCTTTCTAAAGCATCAAGAATCTTGCCCTAAGACCCCTTGAGCTGAGAATGCCATGCTTTTGAAGTTGGTAACTTGGAACTGAAGTTTCATCACAAGTCAGATTTTGAAATCTTTGTTTTGGATTCTAATCACAAGTTTTCCACGCGTGTTTTCCTCTAAACATGTTTAGTGAACTTCCAGAATGGAATATCACAATAAAATGCACGTTTTGGATGAGTTTTGATCAAATTAGAACTCACACATTTCTTGTTTGCAACTTCACACAATTTCCCTCTAAACTTCATCATTTCATACGCTTGGACATTCCATTTGATTCCATATAAATAGAGGGTCATCCCCAATTCATTTCCTCAAGCTTGGATAGCCAGAATCACCCTGCCAAACTTGTTCCATAACTCAAAATTCAGCAACTTCGAAATCTATTCTCAAGCCTTTTTCAATCCAATTTTTCTATCAATTCACCTTCCTTGATCTTCCCTGAAGCTAACCATATGATTACATTCAAGAATCGTGTCATATATTTCTCCATAGAAGTCCAATTTCAGAGCTCTGAAACTTAACTTCAATAGGTAGATTCCTTCATCAGTTCTTTAAAACTTTGATATTATTGTGATGCTCTTATTTCCCTGGTTCTAGTCGCAACACTTGCTTTTTACTGGAAACACGTTTTTACCATGAAATTTCAAATTCCTTTTCAAAACTTTCCTTCCAAATTGCTTGAGCTATGGTTTATATAAATTTGTCGCGAGGGTGTGGTTGTCTTTATCTTGAAGAGACATAACGGATGACATAGGTCTCCTGCTTTAATTTTACAGATTGAGCAACCTAGTTTTGGGACTGGCTGGAGGTTGAAGATGACCAACGTGTCATCCTTCAACCAATGAAACAACGTCATTTGGATTTTTTTGAATTTCTTATTTACATTTGATTCAGTGTTTTATTCACTAATGACCATGATATGCATAGCGTGCCAGATCCCTTGGATTTGATTACTAATGCGTTTTGACTCCCATCCAATGGTCCACATATTTTTGACTTTTATTTTCTTTTCTGATTTTTGTACTAAATTGTTTTAAAGTTCAAAAAACCATAGAAAATTCATTTTTAGTCCAAAAAATCTGAAAAAATTATGAAAAATATTTTTGATTATTCTCTTTCCGATTTTTATTTTTTCATAATTTAATTTTGTGTTTTGATATTTTTTATAAATTTTCACTTTATTGGAATTATTTTAAATGTTTAAAAATATTTTTATGCATTTTAAAATTCTTAAAAAATTATGGAATGATCCAATGATATTGTGACAAATATTGATGACCTTATTTTATTTTTGTTTCTGAATTTGTTATTTTTATTATTTTTGGTTTATTTTACTCATTTCTTTTAATTTTAAAAAATAGTTTCTGAATTCGAAAAATTACCAAAAAAATTATAAAATCATTTGAGTCCTTTTATGGTTTTTCTATGGTCTTACTTTTTATTTTTTAATTAATTTGAACATAGTTGATATTTTTCTCTTTTATTTCTATTTTAAAACTTTTTTTAAACCTTTTTTGTATATATTAAATGTAATTTTATTTTGTGACTATTTTCTGGATGATCTTGGGTTAAATTTTTTATCATGAACTTTATTAACATCGTTGGATCCATGGTGTTAAGTTTAACTCCATAAAAATGGATGAATGGTTTTGATAATAGTTTGATTAAATTTAATTCAAAAGTGGTTTGTATATTCTCTTCCACCCCTCTTCATCTCATCCCTTTCTTATTGCACTAAGTGTTCTTGGAGCATGATCTCTATATCATGTCTCAAAACAAATGGTGCATAGATTGCTATTGACCGACCTCAAAATAGGTGCAACTTCTATATAAGTCCAATTACGATTGCTTAACATAGCGCTAAATTTTGTCCCGATTCGAATAAATGATCATTCGTGGCCCAAACTTATGTTTGCAAGCCCAAGTATGTTAATTTGATCTCTTTGATCCATTAACCTTGAGATTCATTGTGTGGAGGCTTTGGTTCAACCAATCCTCTAATGGATCTACAATATCTTTGGTCAACGCAGATCACTTAAACATCGTTGATCATTAAATGGTACTTATGAGGATTCCAAATGGATCATATACTTGTGCGGAGGCTTTGGTTCTACAAATCCTCTAATTAGTTCCAAATGCAAGGTTCAAGATGATATCCAACTAACCACTAATCACTAATAATTGACTTTATCATGTATTTTTATTATATGCCCCTTTTATTTTTATGCACTATTTACTTTTAGCATTTACATTTCATTCCATTTTCATCTCTGCTCATTTGATCATTTACTTTCTTGTCATTTTTATTTTGCTCACTTGAGCTTTTCTTTTCTTTTCTTAAGATACTTAATAATCAATATGAACCATAAAATCCTTAATGATACTTGGGCTATTTGAATACTATCCTTGGCATTATGGAGCATTGGACTTCTTGGACTTAGGATTAGAAACCTTGGCCTATGATTGGAGACCTTGTGACCTTATCTAATTATTTTGTCTGGAGCTCTTGAGGTATACCTCAAGACATTTGGCTGTTTGTTTGTTTTATGTGCAGGTTATTGTGATTACACTCTTTGTTTATAATATGGAATTCACCCGTATACAGCCGTTACTCTGCCCAATTTTTGTGAAGACTTAATACACTTGAAGTTTGGTTCTCTCAAGATGTCTAGTATCTTTACTTGCTTGGTTTCAATCCAAAGAATGAAAATTCTATCTTGACTCATAATGTCAAGTGTTGGCTTCTTGTTGGTTAGATGGTTCCTATCCTTAGATTTTATCTTATACTTTAGGATAGTCTCTTCTTTTCCTCCCATCTTCTTTAATTTCAAAGATCTTATTCCTCCTTTTGAAAACTCCTCTTGTTTTGAAACTTGAACCACTTGCATAATAAACTTGGACTTAGGTCCATGCACTTTCAAAAAACCAATTTCATGAATAAACTTCAATCAACTTAATAATATTTTGACATCATTTTTTTGTGAGAAGACTAAAAGTCAATCAATCTCATTTCAAATCATTTTTACCACTTTAGCTATCTTATTTTAAAACCTTTCTCAAAAGATTAGACTCTTGTCAATCCTTGTAGTGATGCAAACAACTATACTTCTAAAATATGTAGTGAAGAGAGATATTTTCCACTTGGGTGTTGAGTGAGGCATTGTTGATTTTAAAATCCAAGCCATATCCTCCACTTTGAGATGATCCAAATTATCCTTTCTCATGATTGTGGGTAGTAGGTATGTTTTCCACACGGACAAATGACGATGAAGTTTTATCTCATAAAAATTAACCAACACACTTACATTTTAAATTTTTTTAAAGAGGAACTATGTGTACCCTGATCCCCTTGAAATTCTGGCAGCAGATACTCAATGTCACAGTGAATGTTATGACACCGTATCTGACTTTCTATAAGACAGTAAATAAAAACAGTAAAGAACACAGTCAATTGTTTACCCAGTTCAGTGTGAAACAACACCTACTCTGGGGGCTACCAAGCCAGGGAGGAAATCCACTATAAGAGATATTAATTCAGGAATAAACCAACCAGTTTATCTCCTTCACTCAAGACCTACCCAATGCAACTTCAATCTATGTTCAACTTAAACCTGAGTTCCTACTCACTCCCCCTCAATCACAGCAGTGATACTTAAACAATTGACTAATGAAATAATGAAGACACTCTTCAGAACATACACTTGATTATGCTTCACAACTTTTTAATCAAGTAACACAAACACTCGTGCTTCACAGCTTTGAGTGATACATAAACCTAACTTGACTTTGCTTCAAAGCTTTAGTCAAGAGAAACAAACACTCTTGCTTCAAAGCTTTGAGTGATACAAAAACCCTTACAAATCAAAACATATTCCAAGTCACTTATCACAATGATACTTGCTTGGATTACAGCAGTTAAACTTATACATCTCCTAATTGATCTTCTGTCAAAGAGTTAATTTCCAATCAGCTTTCCTGTTGAATATATATGCAGCTATTTCTTCAGTTAGGACTTCCACGAAAAGCTAGGGTTAATTAGGGTTAACCTCAAGACTTGGTCACAAGACTTTATCAACCAGATTAGGGTTGAGCTAGGTTAACCCAAAGTCCACGTGAGATTCTGTTCTGGAAAGAATGAACCAACTTCCTGAAAAATCTCAGAATTAACCAAACTGCATAACTGTTAGATCAGTACAGGATGTCTTAACATTTGTTATGACATCAGAATTCCTGTTTACTGATTTTGGTAGAAGGCAATAAATGTGATCATTGCAAAATGCTCAGATACACACTCATAAACAGTAGCTACTGTATGCCATACTTTTTCTGCATAAAGTACCTAACATTCACACACCTGGTTTTACCAAAAATACATGCCAATAACTAAACACTTACACCCCTATTGAACTAAAAGGTGGTACGTAGGCACTAAAGGTTCGCAACCGCGGCGGGTGCAAAAAACCATAAAAATATATTTCTTTTCTCACCTCTACCATCCATTTTTTACACAATATTTCATAGCCAAAATATACATATTTTACAAAGAGGTTCTTGCGGAGTATCGTAGATGTTTAGGGTGCTAATACATTCCCTTTATATAACCAACCCCCATACCTTGAATCTTTCCCCCCTCTTTTTGGGTTATTCGCTCTTTTCCCATTCCTTTAGAAACAATAAAGCACGATGGCAATTTTATTTTGATTTGTACAAGTCTAGTAAATTCTATGGCTTAGTCTTAAACATTTCTACCACTACAGCTGGTCAAGAAGTGGATTTAATATTTTCCAGTCTAGATACTTGCGGATTACACTCGAAAGAAAGGATTCAAATCTTCCTTCTGCTTTGAACAAGATAAGTGGACAAATGAGTTGAATAATACAGGGACAAATAAGCTAGGAGAGGTTTCCCTTTAATATCTCCTAACTTAAAGGTTTATTTAGAGGTGGGTCTTTCAACCTCCTACTCTTTCGATGAAGGGTACACTATAAGACCATTGGTACTAAAAAGAGAAAATGGGGGAGAGGGGGTTCGTTGATATTGAGTCGACTATAAACTCCTCATCTTGCTTGGAACCTTCGATGTGTATGGGAAAGAGGGGTTCTACCTATGCTTGGAAAAGGGTGAATGGTCCCAAAAGGGATGGGATAAAACCCACTAGAAAGAACGGGGGGTCATCCACTCCGTCATTGGGTAGTCAACTTTATCCGTGACTCTGAGTACAAGATTTTTGGGATCAAGAAACTAGCAAACAAATATGCTCAGCTGGACTCTTTTCTCGTATGCCCGGAAAATAAAATTGCGGTACAACTCAGCTTGCTGCAAAGCCTTTCTTTCTCTTCCAAACACTTCAGATCTGCACTTCCCTTTTCTCCATAGGGACTAAGCTTTACTTAGAAGGGATTTTTTTAGAGAGAGCATAAGGGGCGATGTATATTGCTTGCTACAGCTCTATTCCTGACTCTAAATCCCTAAAGGACTTTAAGAGAGGATGAACATTCCCGTTCTATAGGTGGCACTGGCCCTATTAGAGAAGGGTGAGGGACTTCTGATTCTCTGCTAGCACTGTTAATTACCTTAGACCTACGCATCAGGAACGATATGGAGCACCTACTTTATCAGTCATCTGCTCTCTCGAGGTCTTCCTTCTCTAGGTACAAGAAGGACATTACGGGATATCTAAAAAATTGGATGTACTTCTTAAAGTGTGGGACACATCTCATGTTTGTCGAATCAAAAAACTATTGTCTTTGCATCCTCACAACGGCTATGATCAGATCCCAGTGTTGGTTCACTTTGGACTTTATCCTCCATAAAATATTTTGATCTCCTGTTCTCAATTATGTTAAGAAGCTCCTAATCGCAACACTCATGCCTTCGAAGGTACGCTTTTTATAGGGGGTCTTGCCACTTGAATGAGCTTGTTCAATAATGTGCGCTCCTTCTTCCTATTAATTATAAGGAAGGGCGAGTACCCCTTTAAGGACCATTTTTAAAGGACACCTCCCAAGATCATAAATCATCGGGCAAGTTCTCCTCCAGGCTCTCCTCTGACCATGAGTGGAATACTCTGATATGAACCCATCCTTGAGGTAATTGTAGAAATCACAATACCAAGGTTACCATCGTCCTCGTAATATTGAATGGTGATAGTTCATCATGTTCTAACTCTCAAAAGTCTTCATCCAAGAAGATGAATGAGTTTCGTTTGACGGAAGGGCTCTCTATGCTGTGGCTGGGATGTCCAATCTCTCGATGACAAGGAACTCTGTGCTTCAGTGTACTAGCAAGTGTACTAGAGAGGCTGAGTATTTATTCCATAAGGGCTAGCGAGTTAGCCAAGCAATTGTAGACTCACACCGCTCAGTTAAGGTTTTATACGGAGGGGGGTTGTATTGAAGGGCCATAAGCTTTGAATCAATATGTGTTTGTTCCAATCTGGATCTCGTAGTTTGGGTCTCGAGATAATATTCAAGAGACAAAAGAGAAGAGATGATAGAAATGCTTATTATAATGAAGATACTAGTTCTTTAATAAATACTTGTGCCCACTGTCCAAGATTCCTTTGTGGGACTTCCTTTTTATTCTTCTTGACTTGACTCAAAAACCCTCCCATTCAGGATAGAACTCTGAGGGTATCTCTGAAGATTTAAAATACAGAAGGGCGACTGCCAATCAAGTTAATATTGAAGCACACGCCTTAGGATCGATCCCAATTAAATATGAAAACGAATTTGCGCGCTCCAATAAGATAAGGGTTTCCTTCATCGATCAAAACAAAACTAGCAAAAGAAAGAGGGAGTTGCGCTATACATAATACTAAGGGACCATGGCTCTTCCAAAATGATACAATCAGCGACTTCTAGTACCCAAGCTATGTGATCAATAATTATTCTCCTAGAGGCGAATCCCTCTGGGTTCCCTAAGCAACCAAAGGGTAGAGAAGATGAAGTATAAGGGTAATCTAAGCATGCGCCACCAAAAGGAAAGAGAGGACCGATTGATACCAATAGCAAGATAAACATTTTTTAAGACTCTGAGGGGTGAGAATAGTTGAAGATCAGAAGATTGGCCTTAATAGATTATGTTTTCTAGAGTCTTTTTCCTTGTATCCAGTCTCTCAGTCTCCTCTTGTTCTAATCTGGCAATTAGGTTTTCTAGAGTCTTTTTCCTTGTCTCCAGCTCTTTGCAGGTCTCCTTTAGTACAGCTATAACATCAGATGTCTTGGACTGAGTTTTTACAGTTGATGTCTCAGCTGATGTCATGACAATGTCAGGAACATGAGATCCCTGAAATAGCTTGTAGTGTAACCCAAGAGCAGGAGCTCTTTTGCAAACAGTATCTCTTTCCACCAGGATGTCAGGGTACTGAGCAAGGACAATTCAACATAGGAGGGAGGGAAAGGCAATAGGGCCTTTAACAGCATAGCTTCCAGCATGTTTTAAAGTTTGATCAAAAATATACCTGCCATAGTCAAATTCAGTCCTGGTTCCAACAGCATAAATGAATCTCCACAATCCTGTAGAGATGGTTGATTTATGGTTTGTAGGGACCCAGTTGGATGCACCAATCTTGTGCAGGATGGAAAATTTTATGCTTAGCTTGCTAGCATTCAGCTTTCCTTTTGAGGGCCAGCACTTGACTTGTCTTGCTGTGATGGTTTGGCATACCTCATTGTCAGTAACTTCTAGTTCAGGGCAAGCCTCATTTGATATTCCAAGGAATTTGTTAATTTCATATGGAGAGAAATTAACCCTTCTTCCTCTCACATAGACACATTCAAAGTCAGCTGACCTTCCATCAACACATTCAGCAAACAAATTCACTATGAATTCCTTGACAAGATTTTCATAGCATTTGGTAAACTTTTCCACAGTCTTCATTAGTCCAACGGCTTTTATTAGGTCCATGATTTCCTTACAATCCATGGCACCATTGTTTAGTTCTCTTTCCAAGGCTATTCTCTTCAAGAAAACATACTTCCATCTGTTGGCATTTTCAGGGTGGTGAAATGAAATGTTGTCAGTGGGGACTTCAGGAACTCTAGCCATTTTGCTGGAAGGGAGTTTCCTTCTGAGAGGAATGTCTTCAGCATCAATTTCAAATTCTGATTCCTCATCAGAATCAGAAGGTTCAGGTTCTTTCCTCTTCTTTGCTATTGGTTGTCTCACAGGCTTTAAGAGACTCCCAGCATGTACTCGGGCTTTCACCTTCCCCTTGGACAGTCCAGTCTTCACAGTTTCCACACCAGTCTTGCCTTCATACCTGGTTTTCTTATCAGCAGGTTTCTCTTTGGTCAGACATTTTGCAGTATCCTGATTACCCTTTCTGTTCATCATTCTCCTAGCTATGCTAGGGTTGATATTTGCAATTAGGTCATTGTCTGAGTATTCCTCATCCACATCAATAACAGGTGGTTCAACATTCTTCTCTAAAGGGTTCTGAATATCATCAAGGTTTTCAGATGATTTCTGAATGTTGTCATTTGGAGTCTCAACATTCTCAGAGACATCTGGATTTACTTCAACATTTGGGCTTGCTGATTCTTGATTTAATGGAACAGAAATCCCCGGTACATAGTGGTTTTCAATCAAAATTCTTGTAACAAGCCTAGTTATTGCTTGATGAACATAAGCTGAGCCTTCCCTATTTGGTACAGAAGATGAAGGTTGAGAGGGATTACCGGATGAAGTAGCTTGAGACCTTCCTGCATGCCTTGTTCTCAGCTTTTTTACCTTGGAGGGGTTAGTTGCCATTTCTCTAAGAGGAGTAATCTCCAGGACTTCAGAATCCATGCATGAGGTGATTGCCCGAGAATCTTGATCAGATGATGAAGATGAAACGGTCGTCTTGGATGAGGATGATGTTTGAGACATTTTGATAGTCTTAGAAAACAAGTAGCAACTAGAGAGAAAACTTTGATTGAGAGAATGGGATTTGTTGCAAAGTCGAGAGCGGAAGGAGGCAAATGAGTGTCTATTCAACTTCTTAATAATTTTGAAAGAATTGGGAAAACATATGATTAACCCAATCAAAATAGACTTAACAAAAATAACTCCTTCAACCCTTGTTTTAAGCAAAATTAATTGCTAGAATTCCTCATGTTGGCAAATACACAACTTGCCACTCAAGTTTTCAAATTGATTTGCATCAAGTGCCTTGGTAAAAATGTCAGCCAGCTGTAGCTCAGTGGAAACATGTTCCAGTTTAATTGTCTTCTCCTCTACAAGGTCTCTGATAAAGTGATGTCTAATGTAAATGTGCTTGGTCCTGCTATGCTGAATAGGGTTCTTGGAAATGTTGATTGTACTCAGATTGTCACAGTACAATGTCATAACATCTTGTGTGACATTATACTCAGTGAGCATCTGTTTCATCCAGATCATTTGAGAACAGCTACTACCAGCTGCAATGTATTTAGCTTCAGCAGTAGAGAGAGACACACAGTTTTGTTTCTTGCTGAACCAGGAGACCAGATTATTTCCTAAGAAGAAACATCCTCTAGAGGTTCTTTTTCTATCATCAGCACTTCCAGCCCAATCAGCATTACAATAACCAGTCAGAGTTGGTTCACAACCATGAGAGTACAGCAAGCCATAGTTGTAAGTTCCACTTACATACTTCAAAATTCTCTTCACTTGGTTGATATGACTGACTTTAGGATCAACTTGGTATCTTGCATAAACTCCAACTGCAAAAGCAATGTCAGGTCTGCTGGCTGTTAAGTACAACAGACTTCCTATCATGCTTCTGTACAGACTTTGGTCCACCTTAACCCCACTTGAATCTTTGGATAGCTTTAAATGAGTAGGTGCAGGAGTCCTTTTGTGACTGGCATTCTCCATACCAAACTTCTTGACAATGTTCTTTACATACTTGCTTTGAGATAGAAAGATTGAGTCCTCCATCTGTGAGACTTGCAGTCCAAGAAAATAAGTCAGTTCTCCCATGAGACTCATTTCGAATTCAGCCTGCATCTGGTCAGCAAAATGTTTAACCATTTGTTCTGACATTCCCCCAAACACTATGTCATTAACATATATTTGAGCTACCATTAACTTCCCTCCTTCATTTTTGACAAAGAGGGTTTTATCCAAGCCTCCTTTTCTGTATCCTTTGTCTGAGATAAATTTTGTTAACCTGTCATACCATGCTCTAGGAGCTTGTTTTAGGCCATATAGTGCTTTCCTCAATTTGTAGACATGATTAGGGTGGTTTGGATCCACAAAACCTTTAGGCTGTTCCACATAAACTTCCTCATTTAAGTACCCATTTAGGAAGGCACTTTTTACATCCATCTGAAACAGCTTGAACTTCAGGAGACAAGCAATTCCCAATAGGAGTCTGATAGATTCCAGTCTGGCTACAGGGGCAAAGGTCTCATCAAAATCAACCCCTTCAACTTGAGTGTATCCTTGGGCAACAAGTCTTGCCTTATTCCTAGTGACAACTCCTTCAGCATCTGATTTGTTCTTGTATATCCATTTTGTGCCAATGATGTTTGTTCCCTCTGGTCTAGGAACTAACTCCCAAACTTCATGTTGCTTAAATTGATTCAATTCATCTTGCATTGCACCAATCCAGTATTCATCAGTTAAAGCCTCCTTAACATTTCTTGGTTCAATTTTAGACACAAAGCAAGAGTTTGAGATGATTTCTCTAGATCTTGTAATGACTCCACTATTAGGATCCCCTATGATGAGTTCTTTAGGGTGATCTTTCTGAATTCTGATGGAAGGGATTTTGCTAGCTTCCTTGGATTCAGAGTCTGTTGTAGTGGTGTTAGGAAGGTCATTCTGTTGAGTTGGAGTCTCAAAGAATGTCTCAACATTACAAGGGACATCTGTTTCTTCATGATAATCATCAACTATGACATTTATTGATTCCATCATGACTTTGGTCCTGGAATTGAATACCCTATAAGCTCTGCTGTTGGAGGAGTATCCTAGAAATATACCTTCATCACTTTTAGGGTCCAACTTTCTCCTTTGTTCACGATCTGCCAGAATATAGAATTTGCTGCCAAATACATGAAAGTACTTCACAGTTGGCTTTCTTCCTTTCCAGAGTTCATAAATGGTGGATGAGGTTCCCTTTCTCAAAGTGACTCTGTTATGGACATAACAGGCTGTATTCATAGCTTCAGCCCAAAAATGAATAAGAAGTCTTTTGGCATGTATCATAGCTCTGGAAGATTCCTGTATGGTCCTATTTTTCCTTTCTACAACTCCATTTTGTTGAGGAGTTATAGGAGAAGAGAATTCATGACTAATTCCTTCTGAGGAACAGAACTCATTAAACTTACTGTTTTCAAATTCCTTGCCATGATCACTTCTGATTCTGACAATACACCCTTCTTTTTCTCTTTGAATTCTGTTGCACAGTTCTTTAAAAACTTCAAACACATCAGATTTTTCCCTAATGAAGTTAATCCAGGTGAATCTGGAAAAGTCATCCACAACAACATAGGCATATCTCTTTCCACCAAGACTTTCCACCTGCATTGGTCCCATCAGATCCATATGTAGAAGTTCCAGAACCTTAGAGGTGGTCAGATGTCTTGACTTTGGATGTGACATCCTAGTCTGCTTACCAACCTGACATTCACCATAAACTCTCCCTTCATCAATTTGCAGTCTTGGAATCCCTCTGACTGCCTCCATGGAGATAATCCTTTTCATTCCTCTTAGATGAAGATGGCCAAGTTTTTGGTGCCACAGTTTCACCTCTTTTTCTTCTTTGGCAATAGAACACACAGTGGAGTAATTAGTGTTCTCAAGCTCCCACAAGTAACAGTTGTCTTTAGATCTGACTCCTTTCATTACAACTTCTTATTTTTCATTAGTTACAAGACATTCAGATTTTGAGAAGTTGACCTTGAATCCTAGATCACATAATTGAATGATACTAATGATATTAGCAGTCAGGCATTTTACCAATAGTACTTCATTCAGATTTGGAACTCCAGGGCAGTCCAAATTACCAACTCCTTTGATTTCTCCTCTAGCGCCATCTCCAAAGGTCACATAACTAGTGGTGTGAGGTTTAACATTATTGAGAAGGTTCTTTATTCCAGTCATGTGCTTAGAACACCCACTGTCAAAGTACCAGTCTTCCTTTGTAGAGACTCTAAGGGAAGTGTGGGCTATCAGGGCAGTAGCCTTTTTCTTCCACTGTGGAGTATGTGGTACCTTGTTAGATTTAGGTTTGACACCTGGGTTCTGATTAGGGTATCCATACAATCTGAAGCAGAATGGCTTTATGTGACCAAACCTCCCACAATGATGACATCTCCATCTTTGGTACTTTTTCTTCATATTTCTCTATTCCCGATGTTGAGTGTTATGTTGTGACTTCTGTTTTGACATTTGTTTATCAGGCCTGATCTTCTTGTCTGCACCAGATTTCTTTGCTGCCACAAATCCTAGACCAGACTTGTTTCCCACATTTTGTCCAACCTGAAGGATTTCTTCCAATTTGTCAGTTCCATTTATCAGCATCTTGACAGATTTGGTCATCTGGTTCAATTTTGAGTTCAGCATTTGAACTTCCCCTTCTAGATGACTTATAGTTTCAATGTCTTCCCTTTTTTCAGCCTCCAACTTTATGATGAGTTTTGTTTGTTTCTCATTTTGCATACAGACTTCAGCACTTCTGATACATAATTTCTTGTAAGTATCAGCCAGTTCTTCAAATGTCACTTCCTCATCACTAGTGTCACTTTCAGAGGTACAAACACTAGTTAGTGCAGTAACTAGTATGACAGATTCTTCTTCAGAATTACTTTCTGAATCACAGTCATACCAGGTAACAGACATTCCTTTCTTTTGTTTCTTAATAAAGGTAGGACATTCAGCTCGAATATGCCCATATCCTTCACAACCATGGCATTGAATTCCTCTGCCTTGATTTCCCTTCTCTTCAGACTTTGGTCTTCTGTTGGAGTCATAAGATCTGTTAATGTCAGAGGGGATGTTCTTAACATTTGACCTTGACTTTGGATCCATTCTCTTGATGAGTTTGTTGAATTGTCTTCCAAGCATGGCTATAGCTTCTGAAATATTTTCTTCTTCATCCTCCTTGTTTTCATCTTCAGTGTTGGATACAAGTGTTATGCTCTTGTTTTTCTTGTCAACATTGTCACTGATCCCCATCTCAAAAGTCTGAAGAGACCCAATGAATTCATCCACCTTTAACTTGCTGATATCCTGGGCTTCCTCTATAGCAGTTACCTTCATTGCAAATCTTTTAGGCAGGGATCTGAGAATCTTTCTCACCAGTTTTTCTTCAGACATCTTTTCTCCCAATGCTCCTGAGGTGTTGGAAATATCCAAGATGTTCATGTGAAACTCATGAATGGTTTCATCTTCCTTCATCCTTAGGTTCTCAAACTTGGTAGTCAGCATCTGAAGCCTTGACATTTTTACTTTGGATGTGCCCTCGTGGGTAGTTTTGAGAGTGTCCCACACTTCCTTGGCAAGTTCACATTGATGTACTAGTCTGAATATGTTTCTATCAATTCCATTGAACAAGACATTTAAAGCCTTGGAATTACCCAGGGCTAACTCATCTTCTTCTTTGCTCCATTCTTCCTCAGGCTTTAGACTGATTGTCCCATCTTTCTCAGTTATGGTGGGATGGTTCCATCCTTTGTCAGAAGCTCTCCAAGCCTTTTTGTCCAGTGATTTTAAAAAGGCAATCATACGAGGTTTCCAGTAGTCATAATTTGATCCATCCAGAATGGGTGGTCTGTTTCCAAAAATTCCTTCTTTGTCCATAGTGCCAGAAAGTGATATCCCTAGATCTCACCCAGTAATACAGGCAGGGTGCCTGCTCTGATGCCAATTGAAATTCTGGCAGCAGATACTTAATGTCAAAGTAAATGTTATGACACCGTATCTGACTTTCTATAAGACAGTAAATAAAAACAGTAAAGAACACAGTCAATTGTTTACCCAGTTCAGTGTGAAACAACACCTACTCTGAGGGCTACCAAGCCCGAGAGGAAATCCACTATAAGAGATATTAATTCAGGAATAAACCAACCAGTTTATCTCCTTCACTCAATACCTACCCAATGCAACTTCAATCTAAGTTCAACTTAAACTTGAGTTCCTACTCACTCCCCCTCAATCACAGCAGTGATACTTAAACAATTGACTAATGAAATAACGAAGACACTCTTCAGAACATACACTTGATTATGCTTCACATCTTTTTAATCAAGTAACACAAACACTCGTGCTTCACAGCTTTGAGTGATACATAAACCTAACTTGACTTTGCTTCAAAGCTTTAGTCAAGAGAAACAAACACTCTTGCTTCAAATCTTTGAGTGATACAAAAACCCTTACAATCAAAACCTATTCCAAGTCACTTATCACAATGATACTTGCTTGGATTACAGCAGTTAAAACTATACAGCTCCTAATTGATCTTCTGTGAAAGAGTTAATTTCCAATCAGCTTTCCTGTTGAAATATATGCAATTGTTTCTTCAGTTAGGGCTTCCACGAAAAGCTAGGGTTAATTAGGGTTAACCTCAAAACTTGGTCACAAGACTTTATCAACCAGATTAGGGTTGAGCTAGGTTAACCCAAAGTCCACGTGAGATTCTGTTCTGGAAAGAATGAACCAACTTCCTGAAAAATCTCAGAATTAACCAAACTGCATAACTGTTAGATCAGTACAGGATGTCTTAACATTTGTTATGACATCAGAATTCCTGTTTACTGATTTTGGTAGAAGGCAATAAATGTGATCATTGCAAAATGCTCAGATACACACTCATAAACAGTAGCTACTGTATGCCATACTTTTTCTGCATAAAGTACCTAACATTCACACACCAGGTTTTACCAAAAATACATGCCAATAACTAAACACATACACCCCTATTGCACTAAAAGGTGGTACATAGGCACTAAAGGTTCGCAACCGCGGCGGGTGCAAAAAACCATAAAAATATATTTCTTTTCTCACCTCTACCATCCATTTTTTACACAATATTTCATAGCCAAAATATACATATTTTACAAAGAGGTTCTTGCGGAGTATCGTAGATGTTTAGGGTGCTAATACATTCCCTTTACATAACCAACCCCCATACCTTGAATCTTTCCCCCCTCTTTTTGGGTTATTCGCTCTTTTCCCATTCCTTTGGAAACAATAAAGCATGATGGCAATTTTATTTTGATTTGTACAAGTCTAGTCAATTCTATGGCTTAGTCTTAAACATTTCTACCGCTACAGCTGGTCAAGAAGTGGATTTAATATTTTCCAGTCTAGATACTTGCGGATTACAGTCGAAAGAAAGGATTCAAATCTTCCTTCTGCTTTGAACAAGATAAGTGGACAAATGAGTTGAATAATACAGGGACAAATAAGCTAGGAGAGGTTTCCCTTTAATATCTCCCAACTTAAAGGTTTATTTAGAGGTGGGTCTTTCAACCTCCTACTCTTTCGATGAAGGGTACACTATAAGACCATTGGTACTAAAAAGAGAAAATGGGGGAGAGGGGGTTCGTTGATATTGAGTCGACTATAAACTCCTCATCTTGCTTGGAACCTTCGATGTGTATGGGAAAGAGGGGTTCTACCTATGCTTGGAAAAGGGTGAATGGTCCCAAAAGGGATGGGATAAAACCCACTAGAAAGAACGGGGGGTCATCCACTCCGTCATTGGGTAGTCAACTTTATCCGTGACTCTGAGTACAAGATTTTTGGGATCAAGAAACTAGCAAACAAATATGCTCACCTGGACTCTTTTCTCGTATGCCCGGAAAATAAAATTGCGGTACAACTCAGCTTGCTGCAAAGCCTTTCTTTCTCTTCCAAACACTTCAGATCTGCACTTCCCTTTTCTCCATAGGGACTAAGCTTTACTTAGAAGGGATTTTTTTAGAGAGAGCATAAGGGGCGATCTATATTGCTTGCTACAGCTCTATTCCTGACTCTAAATCCCTAAAGGACTTTAAGAGAGGATGAACATTCCCGTTCTATAGGTGGCACTGGCCCTATTAGAGAAGGGTGAGGGACTTCTGATTCTCTGCTAGCACTGTTAATTACCTTAGACCTACGCATCAGGAACGATATGGAGCACCTACTTTATCAGTCATCTGCTCTCTCGAGGTCTTCCTTCTCTAGGTACAAGAAGGACATTACGGGATATCTAAAAAATTGGATGTACTTCTTAAAGTGTGGGACACATCTCATGTTTGTCGAATCAAAAAACTATTGTCTTTGCATCCTCACAACGACTATGATCAGATCCCAGTGTTGGTTCACTTTGGACTTTATCCTCCATAAAATATTTTGATCTCCTGTTCTCAATTATGTTAAGAAGCTCCTAATCGCAACACTCATGCCTTCGAAGGTACGCTTTTTATAGGGGGTCTTGCCTCTTGAATGAGCTTGTTCAATAATGTGCGCTCCTTCTTCCTATTAAGTATAAGGAAGGGAGAGTACCCCTTTAAGGACCCTTTTTAAAGGACACCTCCCAAGATCATAAATCATCGGGCAAGTTCTCCTCCAGGCTCTCCTCTGACCATGAGTGGAATACTCTGATATGAACCCATCCTTGAGGTAATTGTAGAAATCACAATACCAAGGTTACCATCGTCCTCGTAATATTGAATGGTGATAGTTCATCATGTTATAACTCTCAATAGTCTTCATCCAAGAAGATGAATGAGTTTCGTTTGACGGAAGGGCTCTCTATGTTATGGCTGGGATGTCCAATCTCTCGATGACAAGGAACTCTGTGCTTCAATGTAATAGCAAGTGTACTAGAGAGGCTGAGTATTTATTCCATAAGGGCTAGCGAGTTAGCCAAGCAATTGTAGACTCACACCGCTCAGTTAAGGTTTTATACGGAGGGGGGTTGTATTGAAGGGCCATAAGCTTTGAATCAATATGTGTTTGTTCCAATCTGGATCTCGTAGTTTGGGTCTCGAGATAATATTCAAGAGACAAAATAGAAGAGATGATAGAAATGCTTATTATAATGAAGATACTAGTTCTTTAATAAAGACTTGTGCCCACTGTCCAAGATTCCTTTGTGGGACTTCCTTTTTATTCTTCTTGACTTGACTCAAAAACCCTCCCATTCAGGATAGAACTCTGAGGGTATCTCTGAAGATTTAAAATACAGAAGGGCGACTGCCAATCAAGTTAATATTGAAGCACACGCCTTAGGATCGATCCCAATTAAATATGAAAACGAATTCGCGCGCTCCAATAAGATAAGGGTTTCCTTCATCGATCAAAACAAAACTAGCAAAAGAAAGAGGGAGTTGCGCTATACATAATACTAAGGGACCATGGCTCTTCCAAAATGATACAATCAGCGAATTCTAGTACCCAAGCTATGTGATCAATAATTATTCTCCTAGAGGCGAATCCCTCTGGGTTCCCTAAGCAACCAAAGGGTAGAGAAGATGAAGAATAAGGGTAATCTAAGCATGCACCACCAAAAGGAAAGAGAGGACTGATTGATACCAATAGCAAGATAAACATTTTTTAAGACTCTGAGGGGTGAGAATAGTTGAAGATCAGAAGATTGGCCTTAATAGATTAATATATATATATATATATATATATATATATATATATATATATATATATATATATATATATATATATATATATATATATATATATATATATATATATATATATATATATATATATATATATATATATATATATATGAGTAAGCCCCTTCCCTTAGGAACAAAATGATTCAATTACATTGGTTGGCTATACGCTTTACACATTTTCTTATGTGCTACCTTCGGTCAGGGTTTCCCTTCTCTTCTACGACATGAGAATCAGAGGACAGATTTATCATAACATCCGAATTAGGGGCGACTATTGGCTATATTCAAACTATTAGCCCTGAACTTATTCAATTAAGTGTTTGATAATTCATTCATTCATTTAACAAATAAGGGTTTGTGTATTTTTTTAAATAAGACTTCTTCTTAAGTATAATTAAACTTTTTTCGTATTCTAACACATAAAGAAAAGATATCTCCTCAAAAGACGATTACACACATCTAGGAATTAATAGCAAGCACATAAGCAGGAAAGCTAGCCACCATGGAGTACGATGAAATGTGCACCAAATCATCTCTTTATAGAAAATTGTCTGCTTGATAGAATAGGCAGTTATCTTTCTGTTAGCAAAAATCCACTATTAGAGAATACGCTTGAACTAATAGACGAATGGGATTGATTCTAAATTCACCGAAAGTCTTTTAGTCAACAAGTACAGATTTATAGACTGGCATATTATCTTAGAATAAAGGTTTAAGAATCCAGATCAAGAATAGAAGTAGAAGCATGCTAGCATAGAAATGAGTCCTGAGAGAAAATGACTTTCCTTAGGATGAGCTTTTAGGCCAAAGTCTAAGGATCTTATTCGTCGATAACAAGCCTTTATTAAAAAAGGAATAGAAACAAAAATATTTGAAGGCTATGGTCGTAGAGACAAATCCATATGCATATATTTATAGGAGTGAGACCCCAAATTTGATGGTATTACAGGAAGCTCGACCATACGGGTTAAAAAATATTCATTCGTACCATACAAAAGAGATCGCTGGTAGATTTTGGTAAGTAAATCAAAATCTAGTGTGTGCACATCCTTGAACCTCTCCATATGTATGTGCTTTAGCCCTGATGCAATTATAAGCCAGGATTAGATAGTCCAGACAAACAATACAATCTGTGAATAAATCATACGGCTATGCCAGGACGAGCAGTTCTACTGCTCGACAGTCACCCGCTTGGATCCTGCCTTGTTAGTCATCCTTAGAGATAAATATAATTTTCTTTAGCCTTAAGTCATTCCCACACACCGACCGGGTTAGGGTGGCTATTTAGTAACTCTTAGCCCTACTAGAAAGAGAAGATAAACTGCTTGCGCACTTTGTCAAGTGAGAGAGCCACTTAATTAGCAATAATGAGAGATTGCTTTTATCTCATATGAGAAAGTGACGGGATAAGGTTAGTTTGAAAGGGCTACAACAGGGAAATGATTTTGTCCTAAGAATAAAATCTTCTCGAACAATTTAGTTTGAAAACCTTGCCTTGCCTTTAGTTGAACTTCCCAAGTGGGAGATCAGTTGCTGGAGTTCATTCAGGGGATGAGGAAGGTGACCATGCAACTTACATGGGTCAGAAGCAGAGGGTTCTCAACTAACTAATCGCTTCCCGGGAAGAGCCTTTGGTTCAGTCCGTTCTGCAGTTCTAGTTTCAATCTTGTTGTAACTGACTCCCAGTGAGATATGCTCCCCACTATAGCTATAGATTCCCGCCTAAGCAGTGGGTGACCACTTCTTCAATATTATTTCTTGTTTAGTTTTGTTTTCTTGCTTGCTTTCTCTTGCTGTAAACCGTCTAGAATCATGCAAGTAGTGGATATGCCAATTGTAGCTAGCCTGAAGTGAAGGAAGTTTTTATGGTACGGCTAGTTCCATTTAACGAGAAGAGAGGCACACTTTAAACTTTACTTCCAAATAAGCTAAAACCGTAGCCTCTAGCACACCCACATCGGATAGGACCACTTCCCCCCCCCCCCCCCCCCCCCCAGCCAAAGTTCACCCTCCTCTGCTATGATAGTTGGACTAGGGGCCTCCTCCCCTTGTTCTTTTATACACATGGAATTACCTTTAATTATAAATTTTCCTTAACACAGTAAAATTTATTTGGGTTTCGTGACTACTATTTTAGTCCCTCTCGTCCCAAACTTCCCATTTTTCCACATAAGCCCTCCCCCACTTTATTGTTCTGCATGCTTCATGAGTGGGAAGAAAGCGAAATCTTTCTTATCCAATACCAATCCGGGAATACTAGGCTAAGCATGTAGCCTAGCCGCTTCACTAATCAAAAACAAGCTTATAAGAATGGTACTAACTAAGAATACTTTTGGATGATGAGATTTGTACTTAGGAAGACCTGGTAAAACTAAACTACTTTTGGTGATTCCTTTTATTATCTCCTTCATGCTACCTAATTCGAACTCATGAGTGCCTGTAGCAACATTGAGTGATCCCCTTCTCTGATATTGATTCCCTAGGGATTACAAAATATGTCAACTTCCCTCTGATGCGTCACTCTACAACTGAATACTACATCTTTCTTTGCACTAGTCGAATTTATTAGAACCCTAAGAAGGAATCTACTCTCTCTCTTGACTTTATCGGTAAATCATTTCTTGCTAGATCAAATTGAGCGTGACTTCTTTTGCTGACTAAGGAGCTTCGCTTGTGCGTTTTCAACATCCATAACTTGTGACTATGTTGGTGAAAAATGTCCCTATTTTCTATTTCAAAGAAATACTTATGATCTGAGACTCTCTATCTATTATCTTAATTTCGAAATCTTTATTTATGAGGAATTTCTAAGTAGGTGTATTGGTTGTCTCTTCTTGAAATGCTTTCCCTTGGCACCGGTGCCAGCTAGGACTGGTAGCATGCTCTTCTCTTATGTTTTCTGTTGGTGTCAACATATGAATGTGAGTTGTTTGAATGGATTCCTTTTTCCCCTGATCTTATAATACGAAATGCAATCGATTGAGAAGACGGAATCTTTACTAATTGGCCAGGTGAAGGCAAGAAAATAGTTTCACTTGCACACCACGGGAAAGCTTAAAGATCACAGAAGCACCCTTTGGAATAGAAAACACTTTACTCTGGCCACGGGAAAGACATTTCTTCAATTAACATTCTAGTGACCAAGCTTTAATATTAATAGAAAAGAACACAATGGATATTTTGAATTAAATAAATTACATCCATCTTCGATTCCCTTATCCATGTGTAAAATGAATCAACAATTCTCATTACTTCACTCGCAGGTGCATCCACAGGACACCCATACCACAACTTCGAATTCATTGAGTAGGAGTCAAAAGCAGCATGAGAGGTATTAGCCTTAGGTTCAGAAATAAAAGTATTTATTCATATTAAACGGTAGCTTATGCTAATATGATAAAAGGTTAGGGAATGACTAAATAAGAACTACATTCATAGGTAAACCCCCTCTTTCTATTAGTTTATTCTTTTTTGTTGATTAGGTTCTTCCCTTTTCGTGCTAGCTAAGATTGATACAAGATTTCTTTGATCGAAGCTTAAACAGGTCTTATGCTATCAGAGTGCTTTACTTTTTTACAAGCGTTTTATATTGGTTCGGTTTTCGATTGATTTATTCTATGCGTAGATTAGTTGGACCCCGCTTTGACCCAGTCGTGAGATAAGCTGCAGGAAACAACTAGGTGTCAGTGGAAAGTAAGTCCTTGAAAGTTGGCAGATCAGTATGGGCGGTTAAAATAAAACAGTTAGCTCCTCCAGTTACTCTTACAAAGCCATATCCTTCATGTCTATCTTCCATGACAAGAAGAATCTATTGCCTCCTCGCCTCACTTCCATTATAAGTTATTCTGTATGGGACAAACGCCAGTCACGCTCTTCATTGTCCACTGCACCACTAGTCACCCGACTCCGAATCCCATTTTAGAGATCTTTCCTTCCTCTCTCTGCAATCAAACTAAAGCCCTAATACTATAAATCCTATAGCCTACCTTAGTCTCACACATACATTTTCTTGCTGGGTGAGGGCTTTAAGACCCTATTCACATAGCGTTCATGACTTATAACACTTGAATTTATCAAAAAAATAAATAATTTTAAATAGGTATGGCTTTAACTTCATTCATTTTGACAAAGATAAAATCAATGGGAAGAGGTGATTCATATTTAAGAGAGCTGCTTTGTAGGGATATATTTAAATTATATATGGAATCCCAAAATTTCCATTGAGCGGGTATATGAAATAAAAAATAAGACTAAAATTTAGAAAAGGTTTTCCAATAAACTACCCAGACTATAGTAAAATGGAGGGAGATGAAGCTCAATAACAAGCACTCAAACGGGGGATCCATGTAAAGCAGATTGACAACTAGAGATTCTAATAGAAAAGAACGGTCCACACCAGTATGGGAGCATAGGAGTACTCTCCCCTCAAAGTACGCCACCGGTTAGGTTGAATGTAAGATGTATTTGTGTTATGCGAAGGTCAGATTTCACTAGGACGCAGTTCGATTGCCTTTTGTGCAGATGAACCTTCGACTAGGGTTTGTACGATGCCCAAAACCTTATAGTCCATAAGAGATATTTTGAACAACACTCTATGATAATTATTAGAGAATAGGATATAACTCTATAAACTCGTAGATTATCTGCTATCGTAGAATACCTAGTTTGAACTCCTACTCGAAATCAAAAGAAGGGAAGGTTAGTGGCACTTCTTTTTCATGCTTGAACTAACGGAAAAGCTAGCGGATAAAAAGAAACATCCATATGGGAATAACACCTGTAAGTAAACCCAGTTGTCTTAGGCTCAAATCCTCACTTTCGGGAATAAAATGCTTCTTTGACAGAGCTTTAAGAAATTGAACAAAAAGGCTCTACATGTGAATCAGACTGGCTTTATCTCAAGATGTGGGATTACCGATGTCACGATTGGAATTAAGAAAGGAAGCCTTTGTCCCAACTTTCTTTCCAGACTTTTAAAAAGAACTTCCCACGGTTTCCGCAGAGAGACTCAGCTTTTGAGCTCCTTCTCCAATGGAATCTACTGTGTATACTCTTGCTTCGCTGGAAGACTCACTCTCTCTATTGGTGTATGTTATACCCCAAAATTTTCCCTCTCATTTTACTCAACACATGCCCATTAAGGTCCTTAACTTGCTCAAGGATGCCCAAGAGTTGACCAGACAAACTCTCTCCTAAGGCAATGTACCTCAAACTAGGGTTTCCATTTTCATCAGGGTGTGGGAACTCCAAAGTTCCCAAATGATTCTCCATGGTCTTAATATGTTCTCAATATCATCCATGTCAAGTTTCATGCCTTGCACAAGAAGTTTTCTCAGTCAACTGCCCAAATGCCTGAAAATCAACTGTATTAGGTCAAAAGTCAACTGTGGCCCACATATAGTCAAACTTCAAGATTTTTGGTCAACATCAACATTTTGAAGTTATATACATAATTTGATCAAGGGTTGATCATGTCTCCCCAAGGAAGGCTCCTAATTCATCAAAACTCAAAAGTTGCTAAATTAGGGTTTCTTAGGAAAAGTCAACCAAACTTTGACCAAGCATAACGTTTTCATAATTCATCAGAAATTTCTCATCCAAGGATCATTTTGAATATAATCCAATTACCTAAACTCATCTTCAGACCTCAAGTTCATGAAATGCACTCATGGAAAGATATGAATTCAAACATTATAGGTCATTCCAAAAAGTCAACAGAAACACCTTTTGGGTCAAAGCTTATTACATGAACATGGAAGATCCAAGTGAGATGAAACCAAAAGGGTTGTTTAGAGGACATCATAAACTTTCTAAAAAGTCCAAGAACACCCTTTAGGGTTAAAATTGAGGGATATATGTATTGTCAAAGTTGACCATTTTTTGGAAATGTGCATGAAGTCAACATTGATCAAAATGACTTTTTTCCATGATTTTAAATAGTAGAATAATCAAATAAAACCAAAGATTTTATTTTATGAGCATATTATGAGTCCATGAACAGCTAGCAAATCAAAAAAAATCGTGAAAGAGCTAATTGATTGGAAAAGATCTTAATTTGGTCTATTTTTGAAACATATCATATAAGAGAAAAATCAAATCAAATCTCCATGATTATAAAAGATACAAAGCATTTTTGTTGACCTAATCAGTTCCACTATATATACTGAGCAAGAAAAATGCATAAGAACAAGGTTTACAGTCGTGGAAATACAGAAACAAAACTGAAAAAATTGACAAAAAGTGGTGAATCGTTTTCCAACCTAGAGATCAATTCAAGCCATTCCAAAGCTCTTAATTGATTCCTGGACCTTCCCAGAAGCTTTTCCAATCAGTTGCACGCTTCCACAAGCCCAGAAACACGACTTACAGACCCACAGTTTGCACCTCCAAGTTTGAATTTGATTTCTTAATTTACGCATAATTAATCACTTTTAAGCATAACATTATGTTTGTAACATCATTTGGAATGTTTTGGTTTAATTAATTTTGGGCTTTGATGCTTGTATTCCCAATTGCCATTGTTAGGGTTTATCTTGCCGTTTTAGGGTTTTTCCATACAGGTTAAATTGTCTAATGAAAATGGTACCATGATGCTCGTGAGGTCAAGACGAATTGATCTATGTACTCACAATTGATTTATCATGCTTGCTGTGAATTTTGGAAACTTACAGGGTTATAGCCATGGAAGATGTCTGTAGGTAAAATTCCCTAACCTAAAATGACAAACAGGGGAAGAAGAAGCTCACGTGTCTAACTACCATTGGCATATTTAAATAAAACGTGCGTTTTTTATTTTCCTGTCTTATCCAGTTTGTTTGACATAATATATACTGCTCTTATTATACTAACAAATAAAACGCGTAGCCCATATGGCAAGACGCGCATGGTATTGAGGGAGAGGACCTGGGTTCGAACCCAGGTCCAGGCATTTTCCTATTTTTCTGAATTCTTTGTTCCAGATCTAGCGCGCTACACAGCCAAGCGCCCACCATATGACCCAAGATCTCAACCACTGGATTCATCATCAATCCAGATCCAATGCCCATCAATGAAAGACTATGGTGCACCCTCTAAGCTTGGCCAACACAGAATCAAGCGCGCTGACTAGGCTGACCAACTATTGGGCCTTACAGATTCAACATCACAACCCCCCCCCATTCAGCAAACATAGGCCCAATTCCTTAATTCTTTTCTTTATTTTATTTCTTTTATCTTAATTATTTATTAATTATTTTCCTTTTTACAAAATATCCCAAAAAATCATTTTTTATCATAAAATCAAAAATCACAAAAAAAAAAACATAAAATCATTTTTTTTCATAAAAAAATATTTTATTTCCTTAATTAATTAGATTAACTTAATTTAGGGAAATTTAATTCCTTTTTTCATAATTAAAAACAATTAGAAATTAGGGTTTAATTTGTACATAACCTAATTAATTTTATTTCTCAAAAACTAACCTAAGTCTTTTTCAATTAAATTTTCTAGGTTTCTTAAATTATTCTCGCATTTAACTCGCCGCGCACATCTTTTTATTTCCTTTTTATTATTATTGTAACTGCCCCGAGTTTGTTATAGTAATTAGGGTTTTCAATTCCGCATTTTTATTTTCAGCCCAAAATAATTATGTATCTGCAAAAGCCCTGTAATAGCTAGGACTTTAACTTTCCCGCATTTTATTTCCGCAAACTATAAACTGTTTAGATGAATGTTAATAGGATTGTATGGAAAGACTAACTGAAAATTAATACAGTAGAAAACCCTAAATGTGCAAAGATAAATTAACTGAAAACATACACTCGCACATGCTCACTCCTAGGGTTTACTCCACTCCGGTTGCCTTCGGTAAACGATCATGAAGTATAGGTTTTGTTAGTGGTTGTCCTCTAGCCCCGAAAGATCTAAAATGACCCATTCGGATGTTGCCTCGGAAAAAGATCTTTAAGGCTTTAGGATGATTACTAACATTTCCTAACATTTCTTTTGTGATCGTATTTGTCCCTTCGAATGTCCCTAAAAAACTTCAACGACGATGCTACCTATTTCTCAATAATGGGATAGCATTGTCTAAAAGGAAAACAAACAGACCTTTTTTGAGTAGGTATATTAGTTCCTAGGTACTTGCTCAAAACAATAAAAACTTTTTTACCAACACTTTCCCAAACAAAGTTTTCAAAAACAACTTAGTAACACTCTTGAGGACAAAAACAAGGGTTAAAACGAAGTAAAACAAAACTTTTCAAAACAAGCACACACAAGAAGTTTTCAAAATGAGCAAGTACCTAAGAGCACATGGAAAACCACGGATAGAAAGGGTGCTAACACCTTCCCTTTCTATAATCTAACCCCCATACTCAGAAACATCTCGAAAAAGGTTTTTTCTGTTATTATTCCTTTTCCTGATTGGATAAAATAAAAGTCGGTGGCGACTCTTGCTTACCGCGACATTTGCAAACAAAAAATGCAAACCAGTATTAACAGTCGGTTCTGCCACCATATCACAGAACTGGCGACTCTGCTGGGGACTAAAATATAAAGTGGGGTAAACCTTAGGATCTAGGTCATATTTAGTTTCTTTCTCTTGATTATCTTGCTTGCCTTATTTTTATGGGAACTGTTTGGGTTATTTGATCCTACACCCGAATCGGGAAACACCTTTTATGTAAGTAGCAATAAACTATGAGGGAGTTGTGCTGGGGTATACCGACACGGTTGAAGCAGTAGCTACGTTGATGTGAAACTTTGGTTTATACCCATAACCCTTGAGTCAATCAGGGAGATGTACGAGGCCGTCGCATGGTGTCATAAAGCATCAACTGACCTTAGAACCTTTAATGGCATAACTTGGCCAGTAGGATGTAGCGAGATGGCCGACTTTGTGTATGCCCAAGGTCGACGGATACTCGATGCTACACTCATTGAGGTTTGACTTCTGAGTTTTGTTTGATTACGAGTCAATCGTCGATTGAACAAGGCTTGGGGGAAAGATCAGTGATATTGAGATCCCTTAGAACCCGATTACTATTTATAGGACAGGTTGAACTAATCCAGCTTCAAGAGGGTATGACCTTAAAACCCATGCAAGCCTAAACCTAAGGTTGTTTGCGTGACTTGTGTGATTTCAACTTGAACTACTTGCAGAGTATTATTACCTGACATCATGAGTTCCTTGCAGGTTTTGTTTACAGTTATTATCCAATAACTTGGATTTCTTGCAGGGTTTACTTGCTTACATCACTTCGCACATTTGCTTAAAAGCATAGCATACACATCATAACATCATGCCTTAACATTTCCTTAACCATTTCAAGGATCTCGAGGGCCTGTGATGAAGGTTATGATAAATCAGACGTCTAGCAAGGGGCAAGGGGATTTATTTTCCTCTAGCCAATGTCGTCAGAAGATCAAAACTTAACAACTTGAGTCAGGGGCTATGACCCATTTGATATGGTGAGCTTGACTTTCATAGAAGGACTCTCAACGATACAAAGTTCTTCAATCAAAGCTGCAAAATTCAACTTCTGCCATTTTCTTGTTTACCCTGCGAGATCCTTGAAAACATTGCATACATATATAATACATATCTTTGCATAAACAGGTTTTAAAGCAAGTCTCTCATGTTCTCGCTGTTTATTTCAGCAATGGCTCTCCAACAAGACAACAGAGATCTCCAAGCTAAAGATGCCCAGTTCAAGGAATTTCACCTGAATCTATCCAAGGGGCAAGAAGACCTGAAAACACTCTTCGCCGGGAATTTGACCAAGGAACGTCCTGCCAACAACAAGGACGAACAATTGGAACAACTGCAAGCTGAGGTAGAAGCAATGAGAATCCAGATGCTGGGGCAGATGGCTCTTATCCAAAACATAGCTCGAGGACAAGAAGGGTGTGATACAGTGGGAGAACTGACTTGAGGTTTTGCGTTTCGTCGCAAATGTCGCGGTTCAGCAAGAGTCGCCACCGACTTTTATTTTATCCAAAAGGAAAGGTTAAAAAGCACAGGAAATACCTTTGAGATGTTTTCTTGAGTTCGGGGGGTAGATTATGAAAAGGGAAGGTGCTAGCACCCTTTTCATCCATAGATTATAAAAACAAAAACCCATACATAAAACATGTAGCTTGTAATCTCACGATTCCAATGATATAAAATTTGTAACCTAACTCTCAAAGATCAAAGAGAATTTAATCAACCCTAATTCGTGACCTGATTATTTCAGCAACTTCAAGCTTTAAATTCTCTTAGCTCAGTTAACATAAATGAAAAGTATGAATATGTACAGCTTCACCATGTTAAGGACTACATTTTTTCTTCACAAATAGTGGCTTGAGGATGCTTAAATAGAGAGATAGAGTTTTGAAAAATACCTCCTTCAGCTGGATTTGGATATGGCAATGTGCGGACTTTGAGTGAGGCCTGAGGATCATGTGAGCTTCTTTGAAGTTCCTTCAACCTATTCCAATGCCTAGCTTGATTTGTGGATGGCCAAAACTTTTTGTAGAAGTCAAGTTGCAAGCTTCCCAAGTGAAAATGGTAATGGCTGAAACAGGGGTTACAACAATAATGTAAGGGCTTGGATAGCTTTGATATGACGTGGATGAAGTGTTTCAAGTGTCAAGAGGCAAAACACACGAGCCAAAATGAAGTTGGCAAGGATTTTGCAGAAGCTGGATGTTTGGGTAGAAAAATGAAGTTTTTGGTGTTTTGGAGAGTTTCAGATGTTATGCATTCGTGTTCTGGCTTGTGATTAGTTTGTGGGTATGTATAGAATGATACAGAGTCCACTCTTCCCTTGTTGTACAAGTTCTGACTTCTTTTGCAACTTTTCTTGCATTTGAAGAAAAGTGACAAGACAAATGCACCATGCTTGTACTAGCTACCTCAAGGGCTGATAAGAGTTGGTATGCTTTGCTTAATTCCTATGGAAATTTCCTGCACCAAAGGGACAGCTCCAAGGCTCAAGAATGATAAAGTTGCAAAAGCTTGCTTTATGAAAATGGCATTGTGAACTTTTGGCCATTTATGGAATAATCTCTTGTACAATGCTCCAAAAGCAAAGATAAAGCCCTTATCCGCTGAGTTTTCATTTAATTATGGAGTGTAGAATGAGTTTAGGACCTGTAATGCAAGGTACAAGTATCCTTGATCAGATTTGCAACTTGACACTTTGTAAAAATGGCTTGATCAAAAGTGACAAAATGCCAATTTCTCTTCTTTGATTCTCCCTAACCACAAATGATCTTGGAGAGTTCTTTGACATTTTAAAAAGCTTGAAATGTGTTCTATAATCCATCTTTGAAATGAATTTTGAGATACCTCTTGGAACTAGGTTAAAAATGTCCATGAAGTTAGGTCAAAAACCTGCCTAAATTAGGGCAAATTTTCACTAAGTCATTTAGTTCATGGACCCCTATTCACAAATTCGTAACTTAAGATCCAAGCATCTTTTGGGAAAACTTTGTGAATAAAAGTTGTAGATTTCATGTAGGACCACAACTTTCATGTTGGAAGTTTTCTTTGAATCAAATTGCATCATGGTGAAAAATGGTGAAACATTGGGAAAAAATAAGAAAATTTCCATACTTAGAAAAATTCGAAGTTATGAAATTTTTTAAATCCAAAACCCTAATTTTCAAAATTGGTTTTCTTGGTGAACAAGTTTCATATTTTGACATATCTTGATGAATTATGACCCTTGGCACTTGATTTTGACCAAAAAGTTAAAGTTTGACTTTTCAGTATATAGTTGACTTTTGATCAGTTGACTGCAAAATTCATCTCTCAATCCTATGAACTTGAGATCTTTTGAACTATGTGATTAGGTCAAGATGATGATATTGATTCCTTGAAATCATGATTGAACCCAATTGGTCATTTGCTAGGTTAAAAATCAGAAATTGCCCTTTCTCAGTCAAAACCCTAATTTTGACTATTTTGCCCTTTTGATGATTTGATCAAATTTCTTGAGGAGTTGTGATCCAAACTTGATCAAATGGTACATATGAGCCTAAAATGTTGTCGTGGATCAAAAATCATGAAGTTTGACTGTAAATTGGCTATGGTTGACTTTTTCCCCACTACAGCTGATTTTTAGGTCAACTGTCCAATTGACTGAGCAAAAATGTGATTCAAGGCTTGAAACTTAACATGAGCAATCTCAGGTGTCCAAGATGATGTATGAAAGTCACATGAAGCATTGATGGTCCAAAAATCCTTGTGCAAACTCAAACCCTAATTTCAGGTTATTAGTGCAAGGTGATGTCTTGAGCTGACCAAACCCTAATCTTGTCTTGGGTCCAAGAAGTCTTGTGAGGAAAATCTTGATAAATGAGAGGGAAAATTTTGGGGTACAACAAAGGGCTAAGAGCCTTCCTCAACAAGCTTCACCAAGATGGTTGCAGATCCATGAAACAAATAGTTAAAATTGTGGATCAAGACATTAATCAGCCCCCAGTGAGAGAAGAAGTTGGTTCGGTCAGGAACAAACCTTTCCAGATTGCTACTACATTACAAGACCAATGACAACCTCGCCAACATTAACGTGGCAATCAGCATAAGAAGAATACATCCGAAAGACGCTTCACCGAAATTAACATGTCATTGGCTCAAGCATTGCAACGCATGTTAAAGGCCAAGATGGTTATGTTAAGGGACCCTCCTCAGAATCCCAACATAGCCTCCCCAAGGTACAATCCAAATGCAAGATGTGTGTACCACTCCAACAGTCCTGGACATGACACCAACGACTGTTAGGCATTGAGAAATAAAATTCAAGACCTGATTGATGAAGGAGCGCTAGAATTAGCACAAGACGGTCAAGCTGAGTTCTTCTGCCATCCCTCCAAGGCATACCATCTGAAGTGACAAGTTCTCACAAGAAGACTTTTCGTTCATTAGAATTTTCAATGTGTAATTTTCTTTTGATTTGTTTTAACATTTATTCATATTTCATCAATGCATTGCACATGTTTGTCTTGAATCAATTCATTCATATTCACTATTTCAAAAACGCGTTCTTATTTCCTTTTGTAATATTCAACTCTCGATTAAAAACTCCAAGCCTTAGAGGGAGGATGACAAAAATGATACCACAATCTCTACAGTATGCTTTTGAACAGACCCCGCTAACGATGTACAGGTGTTGTTTCAAATCCTAAACAGTGGAGTTATAAGGAAGATAATCCCTAGTCAACCCCTTCGAGCCAAAGAAGTAGGAGTTTTTCTTTTCGCACAAATTAAAACCCTTAATCATAACCTGGGGCAGGGTAGTTTTCTCCGTTAATTTAGAGGCGCATTCAGTCACAATCTTCCATTTCATACACAATGAATGGCATCGAAGACGTCCTTCCAAAACAAAAGACGCTGATGGTTCCGTATAATCGTCAAGAAAGGCAGTCATTATCTCTCGAAATAAAATCCCATTAAGTCAAAACCTATGAAGGAGACTTAAGAGAAAAATTGGGGCATCCCGCTGACTGTAATCACAAAAGAAATAGTTTAGGAAAAAAGAATGGATAAAGAAAACCAAAAAAAGAGGTTACTACAAATCCTCGACAAAAAGAAGATTACAAAAATGACTGCCTTTTCAAAATAAATGTTCAATTTCTGAATCATCACCAAGTATCAGAGCAAAGATTCCAGACTCAATCGGGATCTAAACGTGCAATTAACTGAAGATAGGACTCAAGAACATCACGAAGAGCGGGTTGGGTACAAATAAAATTTAAGCCTTTATCCTTTGTTTCTTGAATCGTGAACTAGGCCACATTATAACCCTTAAAAGTCCTAGCTGAAGCATGGATTAGTTTGAGAACATACAATTACAAAGGTATCCTGACTCCTATAGGCTTTGTTACGAATCCTGAGTTGATATCAAGTTCTTGTAAATTTAGTTTTACTACACAAAACACATTTTAAAAAAAAAATTTCAAGACAAACATGAGTTTTGCATTCTTTAAATGACATTGTTTGCATATGACTAATTGTTTGATAGCAGAGAAATCCACACAATGGATATTCAATGAACAAACATCCTCTCAATAGACAAAATCACCTCAGTGGGAAAGACACTTCCAATAACAGCTCTTCCATAAGAAAGGGGCATGACATGGTGTCTAAACACACTTGGGGCAGTCTTTCCAAAAGTGTCAAATAACCAGGGGCAGATCTCCATCTGAATCACTTGGGGCATTACGCACGCATTCCAGCAACAAATCATGTGCCATCAAGAAAACACTTTTGACGGTACTACAACACAACACTATGGACAGTGACAACTCTCTACATCCTGAAAGCATGGACATAGTCGGAAAATACTACGCATGAAAAAAAGACCCGCTAGGTTGACACACCTAGGCAAAAATAAGGGAATCCCAGCGAACCAAAAGGGTTCGGGACAAAGTTAGGGATATACATTAAAAAAACTGTGCACCCGGCAAGTCGAAAACCTGAAAAGGCGGCTTGGGCAAAAAGGTATCCCGTTGGACTGAAAACCCGAAAGGGCGGTCCAGGAAAAAGTTAGGGATTTAAAACGTACGACTATGTCCCGTCACCTGTCTATCAGTGGAAGACTTATACCTTGATCAACATTCATCGAGAAACAGTTCAGATACGATCCAGATACGGATGTCATTCTGCTACTTATTCAAGTTTTTCATACATCGAGAAACGGTTCAGATGCGATCCAAATACAGATGTCATTCTGCTACTTATTCAAGATTTTCATACATCGAGAAACGGTTCAGATATGATCCAGATACAGATGTCATTCTGCTACTTATTCAAGATTTTCATACATCGAGAAACGGTTCAGATACGATCCAGATACAGAGGTCATTCTGCTACTTATTCAAGATTTTCATTCAATGAGAAACAGTTCAGGTACGATCCATAGACGGATGTTATCCTTGTACTTATTCCATACTTTGCCTCTAAATACAATTCAGATACAATCCAGAGACGGATGTCATTCTGACACTCATTCGACACATGTTTCAAGTATAATTCAAATACGATCCAGAGATGGATGTTATTCTGACACTCATTTGACACATGTTTCAAGTACATTTCAGATATGATCTAGAGACGGATGTCATTCTGACACTCATTCAACACATGTTTCAAGTACAGTTCAGATACGATCCAGAGACGAATGTCATCCTGACACTCATTAAATACATGTTCAAGTACAATCATGACATAGATCCATCCACAAAATCTCCACATGTACTTTTTCCAACATGGTACAAGGGGCATTGACAGTTGGAAGCTAAGGCATTATCACATACACGCCCGTGATATTTATATTCCCCACAGAGCCGAGACTACCAAGGTCCGACCTCCGTATCTCCAAGCATGAATTCCTTCCTCAGCAGGTTCCTTCAGAAAGCTGATATCTGCATTGCCCAGCCGAGTTTTATAACCATGAGCAGTTTATAAAGCCATCTCCTGAGCAGAGTTAATTTCTCTGACAGCGGAAGCTCAATCTCCAATAGAGCTCTTCTCTCCCGTAATGGAAGTTCATCCTCAGCTGAGTTTATTTCTCCAAATCAGCAGATCTTCCAACATAGTATCTCTCTTCCCCACAGAGTCATTCCCCCGCTGGATTATTCTCAGACAGAGTCTCCTCCGGCAGAATGTTCTCAAGCAGAATGGATGTAAATCCCCAGCTAATCATCTTCGGTCACTATCCCCAGCGGAAACAAAGAACTCAACTTCTTATACTCTCCAGCAGCAGTCCAGGATTTATTTTCCCCAGCTAGAGAATATCACAATAGCATTGCATATCCATACATCATGGCATGTGCATACATATTATACAGCACAATCTCATTTATTTTGAGAACATCATTACTCAATACATTTCATACATCATGATATTACATACGACTAACTCTTTACCTTTCAGGGAAATATGCAATCAATTTCTCATAAGTTCTCTCTAGTTCAGTCAAACCGACACCAAGGTTTCTATTCCAGTTGAATATATTCCAACACTTTTCAAGATTTTCTCTGGTTCAGTCAAACCGACACTAAGGTTTCTATTCTAGTTGAAGATGTTTTAAGACTTTCGTATGGGTCAGCCGAATCACCGCTAAGATTCTCCTGATTTCTATGCCAGTCAAAGTCAATCCGAGCCTTCCCCCGGTTCAGTCAAATTGATGCTAAGATTTCTTTCCCGGTTGAAGACAACTCGATTTCTCTCTAGTTCATTCAAAAGCTATGAAGCCCGGAAACTGACCGGATAATAGTCAACCAATAACACATCATACAGTGAAGCCTGAAGCACGACCAGATAAAAGTACAAAATACTACGAAGCCTGGAATCGACCAGATAGTGGTATATCTCAAATTCAAGCTATGAAGCCCGGAAATCAACCGGATAATATCTTAATTTCTACAAATACTACGAAGCATGGAATCGACTAGATAATGGTAAAACTCAAACCCTAATTTTAGGTTATCAGTGCAAGGTGATGTCTTGAGCTGACCAAACCCTATCTTGTCTTGGGTCCAAGAAGTCTTGTGAGGAAAATCTTGATAAATGAGAGGGCAAATTTTGGGGTACAACAACTGCCCCTGTTTAATCTTCTTGAACCTGAAGAGTTAGATTGGCGAGTTTTGTCGTTCGTGACTCGAAGGTAAAAGATGATTGGACACTAGAGTGCCCATAAATTTGCACTCGTCAAGGTGTAGTTAAGGGAATGGGCTTAAAGATGCCAATTGGAGAGGTGATAGAATCTTGTTAGAAATGGGCTTGTAGATGCCATCCAAGATTATTTGTTGAATTGTAAGTTGTAGGTCAAAAGAATGAGTATCAGAATGGTGTCCGTATCTGGAACGTATATGAGCTGTATCTGAACTTTGTATCTGAATAAGTAACAGAATGGCAACCGTGTCTGGAGCGTATCTAAGTTGGGAAAAATCAGAATAAGTGACAGACTGGCAACCGTGTCTGGAGCGTATCTGGACTGTATCTGAAGTCTGAATCTGAATGAGTGAGAGGATAGCTTCCGTGTCTAGAGCGTATCTGGACTAGAATCTGAATAAGTGACATAATGGCAACCGTGTCTGGTGCATATCTGAACTTGAATCTGAAAGCTGAATCTGAATGAGTATCAGAATGGCATCTATATTTGGAGCGTATATATACTGTAATATAAATAAGTGACAGAATGACAATTGTGTCTGGTGCGTATCCGAACTTGAATCTGAAAGCTGAATCTGAATGAGTATCAGAATGGCATCCGTATCTGGAGCATATCTGAACTGTAATCTGAATAAGTGACAGAATGGCAACCGTGTATGGTGCGTATCTAAACTTGAATCTGAAAGCTGAATCTGAATGAGTATCAGAATGGCATCTGTATATGGAGCGTATCTGAACTGTATCTTGACTTGAAATCTGAATATGTATCAGAATGACTTCCGTGTCTGGAGTGTATCTGTACTGTAAATCTGAGGGTTGAGATCTGAATGAGTAGCAGAATGACTTCCGTGTCTAGAGTGTATCTGAACTGTATCTGAAATCTTTGAACATTGTTAATGATAGATGTTAATCTTATCCTAAAAAGGGTAAAATGTTAGATAAAACACAAAGTTATGTTGCATGAAATGTATGATGCAATATATGTGTTTTATCAATGTTTATGACATATGAATGTAATGTATGCCCATGTAAGCTGATTAGCTGTTTTGCTGAGGAAAATAAATCCTTGACTGCTGCTGGAGATTAAAAATCCTTGATTGCTGAGGATGATAAATCCTTGGCGACTGTTGGGGATTAAAAATCCTTGATGACTTTCCTGGAGATAGGAATCCTTCATGTCTTGAAGTTGGAGTATTGACAAAAATTCTGTTGTGAGAGTAATGCCAATTACTTCCTGAGTAATTCGCTTGGGGAATCTAGAGAATTTCGATGACTTCTACCGGAGATTACACAATGGGAATCCTTGTTCTTCTAGGGAATAGAGAAAACTCTAGTGACTTCTGCAGGGAATTAAGAATGAGAATCTTCATTCTGTTGAGAAACAATAAAAACTCTGTGGGGAAGAAGGCTTACTGCTGGGGAGTAGGTCCTGGATTTTGGATTGTCTTCCACTCTACCAGGGAATTATCCTAGGTTGTTGTCTGGTTAGTTTTTAGGCTTCAAGATAACTTGCTGGGGAATTCGGAGCACTGAATGTTTTCCGCCAGGGATTGATAGTTGGGAATTTTGACTCCGCTGGGGATCTGTAGTTTGAAGTTTTGGCTCCTCTGGGGATCTTAATGATGTACTGTAGAGATTGTTCATGGAATATCCTAAAGATGTTTTCCTATCCTTTCAACCTGTCAGTAATTGTTTTTTTTTAATTTCTGTTCATTTGTAAACAGTAATTATGTTCAAATGCATATGTTCATTAATGAATCATTGGACGTTTTTGCAAATAAAACACAAGTGTAAAAAGAAAAAGGACAAATAGTTTTATGTACTTTGAAAGAGATATCTTTGTATTTACTTTGAATAAGTATTTTGTACAAAGGAGACAGACATCCTAGTAAGAGGACGGTGTCATAAAAAAATGAGAAAAATTTAATTCAAAGAAAGATAACTATGTGTAAAAAAATCCCATGGGGTTCCCATTCCGCTATAGCCTTCGTATCTCCGAATATCTTGACCATTTGTTGCTTCGTCCGAAGATGATTGGATTGATCAGAAGTTCCAGGTTTGTCTGTGAAGAGATTGTCCTTAAAGTGATCCGACGAGACATAGTCATACGCTTTAATTCCATAACCTTTGCCTGGACCACCCTTTCGGGTTTTCAATCCATCGGGAAACCCTTTTTTTCCCAAGTCGCCCTTTCGGGTTTTCAACTTGCCGGGTGTACAGATTTTTTTTATTTATCCCTAATTTTTTCCCGAGCCTTTTTGGTTCGCCGGGATGCCCTTCTTTTGCCTAGGCGTGTCAACCTAGCGGGTCTTTTATGCGTAGTATCTTTTGACTATGTCTGCGTTTGCAGGGTGCAGCAGGTCGTCACTGTCCATGGTGGTTAAGATCATTACCCCACCAGAAAAGATGTTCTTGATTACAAATGGTCCTTCATAGGTAGGAGTCCATTTTCCCCTGGGATCACTTTGTGGCAAGATGATGCGCTTGATCACTAGATCTCCAACTTGATACACTTGGCGTTTAACTTTCTTGTTGAAAGCTTTGATCATCCTCTTTTGATACGTCTGACCATGGCAAACAGAAATAAGTATCTTTTCGTCAATTAAGTTCAACTGATCAAGTCGGGATTGAATCCAATCGTCTTCACTCAAACCTGCATCCTTCATGATTCTTAAAGAGGGGATCTGAACCTCAATATGTAAAACAACCTCCATGCCATAAACTAAATAATTGGGTGTTGCTCAAGTTGACGTACGAGCCGTGGTACGGTACCCGTGGAGAGAAAACGGTAGTATCTCATGCCAGTCCTTGTAGGTGACTGTCATTTTCTATATGATTTTTTTGATGTTTTTGTTTGCAGCTTCAACTGCACCATTCATCTTTGGCCGATAGGGGGATGAATCGTAATGTTGAATCTTGAACTGCTCGCACAAAGAGGTGATCATAGTATTTTTAAGGTTTGTACCGTTGTCAGTGATGATCCTTTCAAGGATACCGTACCGGCAAATGAGATTCTGTTTGATGAAGCGGGCAACAACATTCTTAGTAACAGATGTGAAAGAGGCTGCTTCGACCCACTTTATGAAGTAGTCAATGGCCACTAGAATGAAGCGGTGTCCATTGGAGGCTATAGGCTTGATCTCCCCAATCATGTCGATTCCCCACATAGCGAATGACCAAGGAGCTGTTAATACATTTAGAGGAACCGGGGGCACGTGCACCTTGTCTGCATATATTTGACATTTATGACAGGTCCGAGAGTGTTGATAGCAGTCTGCTTCCATGGTAGACCAGTAATATCCTACCCGTAGAATCTTCTTAGCCATCGTATGCCCGCTAGAGTGGGTGCCGAAGGTACCTTCATGCAATTCAACCATAATCCTTTCAGCTTCAATCTTGTCCACACAATGGAGCAGAATAGAATCATGATTGGGTTTGTACAGGATGCCATTACTTAGGAAGAACTTAGCTGAGAATCTCCTTAATAACTTTTTGTCATTGACTGAAGCTCCTTCAGGATATTCTTGAGCCTCGAGATACCTTTTAACTTCATGAAACCAAGGCTGGTCCACTACTTCTTCGATATTAATCTCGTCACAGTGTGCAGGTTTGTCCATTCGCTCAATGGTGATTTAGGGAGCCTCGTTATCCCAATTAAGTTTAAACATGGATAACATTGTAGCTAGAGCATCTGCTAGCTGATTTTATTCTCGCGGGAAGTGCTCGAAGGTAATCTGCTCGAAATGTGGTAGCAATGTCAAGACATGTTTTTGTAAGGGATAAGATTAGGATGCTTAGTGTCCCACTCTCCTTTGATCTGACTGATGACCAAAGCTGAATCCCCAAACACAACCAAAGATTTGATTCCCAAGTCTATGATAGCCTTGAGTCCAAAGATGCATGCTTCGTACTCTGCCATGTTGTTCGTACAGTTGAAGCAGAGTCTGGCTGTAAAAGGAGTATGGCATCCTTCTGGAGATATAAGTACAACACCGATACTGTTACCAAGTGCATTGGATGCCCCATCAAAGTACAGGGTCCATCGGGATCCTTGTTCAGGTTCGTCATATGGTCTGATTTCTTCAATATTGTCCAATGTCATGATGTCTTTGTTAGGGAAGTCAAACCTCATGGATTGATAATCTTCTACAACTTGATGAACAACATGATCAGCTAGCACACTGGCCTTTATAGCTTTTTGGGTTGTGTACTGTATGTCGTATTCTGTTAGGATCATCTTCCATCTAGCTATCCTTCTAGACAAAGTAGGCTTCTCGAAGATGTACTTTATCAGATCCATCTTAGATATCAGCAAAGTGGTACGAGTCAACATATACTGTCTCAGCCAGCGAGCAGCCCATACCAAAGCGCAGCAAGTTTTCTCGAGCTGTGAATATCTGGTTTCACAGTCGGTAAACTTTTTGCTAAGGTAATAAATGGCATGCTCTTTTCGGCCAGACTCATCATGTTGCCCTAATACGCACCCCATTGAGTTCTCTAAGACGGTCAGATACATGTTTAGGGGTCTTCCTTCGACTGGCGGCATCAAGACAGGAGGCTCTTGTAAATACTCCTTGATTTTATTGAAAGCAATCTGACAGTCATCATTCCATCTAACTACCTGATCTTTCTTCAACAACTTGAAGATTGGCTCACAAGTAGATGTTAGGTGAGAAATGAACCTAGCAATGTAGTTTAAGCGTCCCAAAAAACATCTGACTTCCTTCTTAGTGCAAGGAGCAGGCATTTCTTGTATAACTTTGACTTTGGCAGGATCAACCTCGAAGCCTTTGTTGCTGACAATGAAACCCAAGATTTTACCAGACCGGACTCCAAATGTGCACTTTTTTGGATTCAATCTTAGCTTGTACTCCTTCAATCTGACAAACAGCTTTTGCAAGTGATCAAGGTGTTGTTCTTCAGTTTGTGATCGGGCTATCATGTCATCTACGTAGACCTCTATCTCATGATGTATCATATCATGAAACAAAGCTACCATGGCGCGTTGATAGGTTTCCCTGACATTCTTCAGTCCGAATGACATCACTTTGTAGTACAACGTACCCCACTGTGTGACAAATGTAGTTTTCTCCATGTCCTCAGGTGCCATTTTGATCTGGTTATAGCCTGAGAATTCGTCCATGAAAGAAAATACTTTGTGTTGAGTTGTGTTGTCAACCAGGATGTCGATGTGAAGAAGTGGAAAATCATCTTTAGGGATGGCCCTGTTTAAATCTTTGTAATCCACGCACATTCTCACTTTTCCGTCCTTTTTAGGCACGGGAACAATGTTAGCGACCCATTGTGGATAGGAAGTAACAGCCAGAAATCCAGCATTGAATTGCTTCATAACTTCTACTTTGATCTTCTCTGACATGTCAGGTCTTATGCGGCGGACTTTTTGCTTTACTGGTGGACAGTCTTCTCTTATGGGTAGACGGTGTACCACAAAGTCTGTATCAAGTCCCGGGATGTCTTCGTATGACCAGGCAAAGATCTCAACATAATCATGCAACAGCTGAATTAGGCGCTCCTTGACACTTGTCTCTAGATTGGCACCCACTCTGATTTCCTTCTTGTCGTCCTCAGTACCCAAGTTGATTGTATCCAACAGCTCCTCATGAGGTTGGATAGCCCTTTCTTCTTGTTGTAGTAATCTGGCCAATTCCCCTGGCACCTCACAATCTTCCTCATCTTCGTATTCGGCTTGGTAGATCAAATCTTCAGAGTCACTGAAGGCTATAGCAGTATCGTTACCCATGGTATTCGGAATGGAAGGGTACCTGCATTTGTGAGTGTGGGTATGTGTAAGGGCATAACCATCTTAAAAAAAACAAAATGTAAAAGAAAGACAATGAGCACACAAGGTTTATATATGAAAAGCGTCCATGATTCATTAAATGACATATGAAAATGAAATAAGAACCCTTACAAATGGACTGTTGTGCCTCGGGTAAGACACAAGGTTGAAAAAGTACGAATTATTTGTGAATTATTACAGATCCAACAGAAATGGAAAAGATAAATTATTGAGTTATGAAAGTAATTGGGACAAAGTCTTTTGCTTCCCAGTTGCACAGTCCTCCGCCGACAGTAGGAAATATCCAGTCTTCTAAGCTGCCATCTTCTTCACTGTCCTCTAGTGCATTAACCCCTTGGTGGATGATCTTCACAGGTGGCCCTCCGGCATGGGCGCGGCGCACGGCCTTCTGAGCAGTTAAAGTAAATCTCAGGCCAAACTTGTCTGGTTTGTAGGGAAAGTCTGGAAGCTGCCCCCAGATGGTGGATCTGCCTTCTTCCACTACTACCTTTGCATCCTTTAGAGAATACATCCGAGGTGGTGGTCTTGTGATCACAGGAGTTAAGGACACCGCTTTGGTCGCCGCTATTTCCTGAGACACTTTTTCAAAATGTTGGAAAGGGGTCTCAATGAATTCGCCATCCAATTCTACTTATCGGAAAGAATTCAGATGACTAATCATGTATTCCTCTTCACCATGGACAATTATGATCTTCCCTTGGACGGGGTACTTCAGCATCTGATGTAGAGTGGAGGTGACCGCACCAGCATTATGAATCCAGGGACGTCCCAATAGGCAAGAGTAAGAAGGACAGATGTCCATCACGTAGAATGTTGAATTGAACGTCTGGGTACCCACCTTGATCGGGATGTCCACCTCCCCATGGACCATCCTTTTAGAGCCGTCAAATGCTCTCACAATGATGTTACTGGGTTTTAAAGTCAACCCCTCACAATCCAGTCTATCAAGGGCTTTCTTTGGCAAGACATTTAAAGATGATACAGTATCAACCAAGACATGGGCTAGGGTGGTTACCCTACACTCCACTGAGACACGTAGTGCGTCGTTGTGTTTTCTCCCTTTGGATGTCAAGTCTTCATCAGAGAAACCCAGGCCATTGTCAATTGTCAGACTGGCCACATACTCTTGGAATTGATCTGCAGACGTCTCTTGCGGCACATGATCCGTCTTCAGAAACTTTACCAAAGCTTTAGCATGTGCCTCAGAGCACAGCAACAAGGCTAACATAGAGATTTTGGAGGGGGTCTGCCCCAGTTGTTCAACCACATCATAATCACTTTTCTTAATTATCCTCAGGATTTCTACCATCTCCTTCTTGGATGTCTCAGGAATAGCTAGTGATTGAGCCTTCGTCAAGACAGACTCCTCTTGAACATTCTTTCCTTTATTCTCAGCAACGGAAGTAGGGATAGGAATTGTATTGTCATTTTCGGCGGGTACACTTGTAGGTACAATCACAGGCACAAATGTAATATTCGGAATAGCCACATGTCCAAAGACTACCTTTGGAGGGGCAATCTCTAGAGAGAAAATTTTCCCCCTGCAGGTAATTTTGCTTGTTCCGGCAATGTTACTGATGTCGGAATTGTCTTCTTCAGAGCTCTCGTCTTCGGCAATTTGTTCAATCTGTTTGACACCATGGTAGTTAGATTTCTCCACCATAATTCCATGGTACCATTTTATCTGATTTGTATGGGACAGGCCTAGGCATTGTTACCTTCAACAGAGTAGTCATAGGAGCAGATGTAATCCTAACGGGTTTTTTAGGAACCTTGGAAGGATTGGCGTATATGGTTATTATTGAAACTTATGGAACTGGAATGGGTGAAATAAGAGCTTTCATAAACAAAATTTCTTGATTATCAATCAGTTGTTGGATACCTTTCTTCAACAGAGGACAGTCAAATGATGAGGACAAGCAAGTATATAAATCTTTGTCACAACCTGGGAACACCCCAGCTTTCAACAAATTCAACTTGATGGTCGAGAGAGGAGTCAACAATTCATCCACGGTGTCAATAAAAAGGTCCTCCTCAATAACATTGGCATTGTGTCCATGCCTAGGTATTGGAGCGGAGATAACATTCGGTTTTTCAGGAGCTTCAAATTCAACTTCCTTTACGTCGATCATATCTTGAATCTTGTTCTTCAGAGCCCAACAGTTGTTGGTGTCGTGCCCTGGAATTTCAGAATGTAAGTGCACCTGGCATTCGGATGGTAGTGGGGAGATGCAGTATTAGGATTTTTAGGGGCCTCTTTTAGCATGGCCAGATTCAACTTCAGAAGATGTGGTAAGACTTGAGCTGGAGTCATGTTAATCTTGGTGAATTACTGTACAGGCCTTTCCACCATTTGCTGGTTATTTCTCGACTGATTGTTTCTCGGCTGGTCTGATGCAGGTTTTTGAATCATAACGGCCCCCACTGTTGGTCTTCGTTCAGTTCTTCCCTGATTCCTCTGTGCATAGGCAGCAGACACTTCCTTCTTTCCAATGAAGGGCTTTTTTGCAACAGCAGAGGTAGATGCGTCCTTCTGAATTTTCCCGCTTCTAATATCGGCTTCCACCCTCTCGCCGGTCAAAATCAATTTTGTAAACCCTGCAGAGGAGCTTCCAATCAGGTGATTAAAGAAAGGACCTGATAGAGTTCCCAGGAACATGTCCACTAGCTCCCTTTCAGATAAAGGTGGTTTCACCCTTCCGGCTAAATCCCTCCACTTTTGGGCGTAGTCTTTGAAGCCCTCATTGGACACCATAGCCATACTCTGGAGTTGAGTACGGGTTGGTGCCAAGTCGGTGTTGTATTGATACTATTTATAGAAGGCGGCTGCCAAGTCTTACCAATTATGGACATCAACCCTCTCCAACTGGTAGAACCAATCAACCTGCATTCCTGACAAACTGTCCTGGAAAAAGTGAACCCACAAGTCTTTGTCTGCAGAGTGTGGCTGCATCTTCGTGACATATGAGCGGAGGTACATCTTGGGACAAGACACCCCGTCATACTTGGCAAAAAGTGGCACTTTAAACTTAGGAGGGATTACTATTCCATATACCAACCCTAACTCCTCAAAGTCTAGCCCCGGTACTCTTTGTATCTCCATAGCAGTTAGACGCTCTTCTAGGTTTTTGTATTTGTCATTGGCCGGAGGGTATTGTTGTTTAGAGTAATCCTCTTCTTCCTCTTCTTCTGCTTCAGAATCTGATGGAACTACCGTCTCTTTACCTTTTCTTTCCCCTTCCTCAGAGGTTGGTGGAAATTCCAAGGTCCTTTTGGCATGTCCCTGACACCTTCTGCCCATGATAACCACACCGGCTGGCTTCTTCTTCTTTTTCTCCTTCTCTTTCTCTAGCAGAGTCTTGAGCTCCTCCTGCCCCTTGGCTAAGGTCAAGAGTAGCTGTTGAAATTGTGAATTCTGAGCTTGCAAGTCTTTAACCGTTTGTTCAAGATCCATGTTACTGAAATAAACAGTAGAAGGATGAGGAAACTTCTAGCAAAGACCTGTTTATGCACATGATGAATGATATGTATTCATGCAATGTTTTCAAGGATTTGAAAATTCAAATTTGTGTTAAACAAAAAAAATAACACACGTTATATTAATAAAATAGAATTTGTGAGTACATCAATGCCCCTAGGGAAAAATAATACAAAATTCTAAGATAAAAAGACGTTGCGCGTCCTCTTTGGTGCAATGTAGGTGTTGGGAGTCTGCTCTTCGTGAAGTAACCGAGTGAGTTCCAAAACCTTCTTCTCGCTTGCGTAGAATTGGGCTTCCAAAGTATCACGTTCTCCATTAAGCTGTATCCAACTCCTTTGTAGATCTTCGAGTGATGTTGGCATGTCAGGATGTAGGAGGGTGTATGGAACCTCTCCTTCCTTAACAGGCTCTATAATCACATGAAGAATGGAGGGGTAAGGCATCATAAGACTTTGAGCACATGTTCGTACCCACTTGAGGTAAGGCTCAAGAGGGATGGAATTCTTGTGTCCGAAGGTCTTACTGTCTACCTTGTTTGGCATCCTCCAAGCTCGGATGAACCTTTGTCGAAGTCCTTGATTATCGTTGTCGAAGTCGAAAACCAAACCCTGAATCAACATGTCATGTGGGTCATCCCTTCGGGTATAACCAAACTGTCTTAGAGCCAAGCAAGGGTTGTAGGTGATGCCTCCCCTAATGCCAAGTAGAGGGACATTAGGGAATTCCCCACAATGGTCAACGATAATAACATTCTCTTTGGATCGAGAACATCAATGGATATTTGAGTGTGTAAGTGTCATCAACCGTTGTGACCACCTCAAACCTTGCTCATTCTTCAAAACTGATTGGGGAAGATGAGGAATAAACCATCTTGCTAGTAGGGGAGTGCAACACATGATAACACCTCTTTTCCTCATTGTACGAGTGTGAAAAGAAGGTAAGATATCTCCAAGCAATGTAGGCACCGGGTTGCGAGACATGAAGATTTTGACAGCACTCACATTTATGAGTTGGTCAGGGTTAGGGAACAAGACCATCCCATAGATGAGAAGAGCTACAATCTCCTCAAAAGCTTGTAAGTCCAAGGAGTTCCAGCAGCTTTGGGCCTTCTCAAACAAGAACTTTGCCAAGAAGCCTTTGAGACCACTTCTAGTTTCCCAATGGGTTGTGACATCAGATGAGTGCAAGTGCAGGGCTTGAGCAATCTCTTCTGGCTTTGGATCTATTTCGGTACCGTTGAAGGGTAGTTGATTGAGAATAGGAATCGTCAAGATTTGAGAGAATTCTTCCAAAGTGGGCACAAGCTGGTAGTCAAGAAATGTGAAGTAGTGATGCAAAGGGTCAAAGAACTGGAAGAGAACTTTCATCATGTCTTCCTCTGTGTTGGAAGTGACCAAGTTGAGTAGACGACCATGTCGCTCGGTGAATGGAGAGTTCTCAGGAATCCTTGAAGCTAGCTCCTTGAGTTGTGGAGGAATTCTTACAAGGTTGACTTGGATAGTTTTCCTGCGAAGTGAATCCATAACCTATAAAACAGGAACAAAGATGAATTTCCAAAATCCTTGAAATGGTTAGTGGATGCATATGATGCTTATGATGTCCATGATGTTATGCACAAGTATATATGTAAAAACAAATCACATAAGTTCCTAGTTTAGGCTTGCATGGGGTTTCATGGGTAAGTACCGTCTTGAAGTTTAGTTGGCTCAACCTGTCCTAGAAATAGTAACCGGGTTCTAAGGAGCTCAATATCACTGGATTGTTTCCTTGTTCATTGTTTCAATTCAAGCCTCTTGACTGGCGACCGAAATATTCGAAGGAACTAACCCTCAATGAGTGTAGTATCGATTATCTACCAACTTCAGACTGCACCAAAGCCGGTCATCTCACTATATCCTAAAAGGCGAAGTTGGTCAAGTTAAGGTTCTAGAAGTTCGTTAGTGCTTCATGACATCACTCAGCGGCCCTGTATTCTCTTTGATTGAATCAAAGGCTACCGGTACCCACAAATATGTCACACTAACATAGCTATTGCTTAGACCGTGTCGGTATACCCCGTACAATTTCCACAACGTATTGCTATTTACCTATAATGTTTCCCAAATTCGGGTAGAGGATTTAAACCCAAACAATAGAACCAAAGTGTAAAGCAAACAAGTCAAACAAATATAAGAAAATAAAGGTAACCTAAACCCTAAGGTAACCCCACTTTTATTATCAATCCCCAGCAGAGTTGCCAGTTCTGTGATACGGTGGGAGAACTGACTTGAGGTTTTGCGTTTCGTCGCAAATGTCGCGGTTTAGCAAGAGTCGCCACCGACTTTTATTTTATCCAAAAGGAAAGGTAAAAAAGCACAGGAAAGACCTTTGAGATGTTTTCTTGAGTTCGGGGGGTAGATTATGAAAGGGAAGGTGCTAGCACCCTTTTCATCCATGGTTTTCGATGGGCTCTTAGTTACTTGCTTAGAGCACTTGCTTTGCTTTTGAAATTGTTTGAAATGGTGCTTTGTGTTTGTTGTGATTTTGAAAGTATTTTGAAAAGAGGCCATCGTTTAGGCAATCTTTGTAATGATTCTCGTTCGTAAGAATGTATACAAAGATGTTTGTCTTTTGAAAAATGTTTCAATGTTTTGAAAGTTGTTTGGAAATGTTTTGAAAGATGTGTGTGTGCTTGTTTTTTTTGAAAATAGCAAGGATTGTTTGAAAGAGAGCAAGTAACTAGGAACTATCTACCCTACTCAAATGTCTTTCCTATGCATTTTTATTCCTTTGACATTGTTGATTTACCATTGATTTGGTAAACAACCCTATCTTTGGATGTAAACGGGACGGGCATGGGTCATCGTATGACCATGATAGCAATGTTGCCAAGTATCTTAGCATGTTTGAGGGACCAAGATCATTTGTTTAGGTAACCTTTTGATAGCGTCATCGAGGGACTATGATCTTATTTTTGTTTTGTTTTGCCAAGATATTTCGCATGCGTAACATGGCCATTTTGTTTAGGCAACCAAGTGGGTGAAACCCTAGGGGTGCTTTGTGTGCAATATGTGTCATTTTTCATGCATTTTATTTGTCTTGGATTAGGTCATTCTATTTGTTTTTTTTTTGTCTTATCATGCAAAACCCTAATTTACTACACAAGTATATAAAGCGATAAATTGTGTAAATGTAAACTAAGCTATTACAACAATTATTATGGAAAGGGGGATACAAGTTTTTGAATAGGGATATTGTACAAAATAAACCCTAAAAATACTATTACAACCCGATTGAATATTGTGCGAAATAAATAAATATACAAATATTTAAATATGCAATAAAAATGTATTTATGCAAAATGTTTTGTATTTGATTTTTGTATGAGAAAAATGATTTATTTAAGCCCTAAAAAATAAGAGAAAAAATATTATTATTTTTGAAAAGGTGAAACCCTAATTTTTGATTAAAAGATATATATGTTCTATATTATTATTTTGTCCATTTTTTGTGCAAGAAAATAATAAGTAATATTATGTACAAATATTAAAAATTAAAATATGTATCAAAATAAATATTTTATGTGTAAAATAAAAATGTATAGTATTTTTAAAATATATTTACAATTTATTTAAGAAAATAAAGTTCTATTTATTCTAATAAACTATTTTCTATGTAAAAAAATAATAAAAATAAAATAAAATTGCAAAAAAATAAAGAAATTATTTTTTTAATGATTTTTTAATGTTCAGAAAAAATTATTAAAAGCAATAAACATAAAAGTATGAGAAAATATGAAAAATATAACAAAATAAGTCAGGGGGTGCAAAAGTAATCCAAGGGGTGCAAAAATCAAAAACAAACAGGCCCAGGCGCGCCAAGGCCCAGACGAGTCATCCCTGTCCTCCAGCTTCCTCCTTGCGTGCGTGTTTTGCCTCAAATCTGTATCTTGCTATTGCTTGCATAAAAACAAAAACCCATAACATAAAACATGTAGCTTGTAATCTCACGATTCCAATGATATAAAATTTGCAACCTAACTCTCAAAGATCGGAGAGAATTTAATCAGCCCTAATTCGTGACCTAATTATTTCAGCAACTTCAAGCTTCAAATTCTCTTAGCTCAATTAACATAAATGAAAAGTATGCATATGTACAGCTTCACCATGTTAAGGACTATATTTTTGCTTCACAAATCGTGGCTTGAGGATGCTTAAATAGAGAGATAGAGTTTTGAAAAATACCTCCTTCAGCTGGATTTGGATATGGCAATGTGGGGACTTTGAGTGAGGCTTGAGGATTGTGTGAGCTTCCTTGAAGTTCCTTCAACCTATTTCAATGCCTAGCTTGCTTTGTGGATGGCCAAAACTTTATGTAGAAGTCAAGTTGCAAGCTTCCGAAGTGAAAATGGTAATGGCTGAAACAAGGGTTACAACAACAATTTAAAGGCTTGGATTACTTTGATATGATGTAGATGAAGTGTTTCAAGTGTCAAGAGGCAAAACGCACGAGCCAAAATGAAGTTGGCAAGGATTTTACAGAAGCTGGATGTTTGGGCAGAAAAATGAAGTTTTTGTGTTTTGAAGAGTTTCAGATGTTATGCATTCGTGTTCTGGCTTGTGATTAGTTTGTGGATATGTATGGAATGATACAAAGTCCACTCTTCCCTTGTTGTACAAGTTCTGACTTCTTTTGCAACTTTTCTTGCATTTGAAGAAAAGTGACAAGACAAATGCACCATGCTTGTACTAGCTACCTCAAGGGCTGATAAGAGTTGGTATGCTTTGCTTAATTCCTGTGGAAATTTCCTGCACCAAAGGGGCAACTCCAAGGCTCAAGAATGATAAAGTTGCAAAAGCTTGCTTTATGAAAATGGCATTGTGAACTTTTGGACATTTATGGAATAATCTCTTGTACAATGCTCCAAAAGCAAAGATAAAGCCCTCATCCTCTGAGTTTGCATTTAATTATGGAGTGTAGAATGAGTTTAGGACCTGTAATGCAAGGTACAAGCATCCTTGATCTGATTTGCAACTTGACACTTTGTAAAAATGGCTTGATCAAAATTGACAAAATGCCAATTTCTCTTCTTCGATTCTCCCTAACCACAAATGATCTTGGAGAGTTCTTGGACATTTTAGAAAGCTTTCAATGTTCTCTATAATCCATATTTGAAATACATTTTGAGATACCTCTAGGAACTAGGTGAAAAATGTCCATGAAGTTAGGTCAAAATCCTGCCTAAATTAGGGCAATTTTTCACTAAGTCATTTAGGTCATGGACCCCTATTCACAAATTCATAACTTGAGATCCAAGCATCTTTTGGGAAAACTTTGTGAATCAAAGTTGTAGATTTCATGGAGGAATACAACTTTCATGTTGGAAGTTTTCTTTGAATCAAATTGCATCATGGTGAAAAAGTGGTGAAAAGTTGGGAAACAATAAGAAGATTTCCATACTTAGAAAAATTCTAAGTTATGAAATTTTTTAAATCGAAAACCCTAATTTTCAAAATTGGTTTTCTTGGTGAACAAGTTTCATATTTGGACATATATTTATGAATTATGACCATTGGCTCTTAATTTTGACCAAAAAGTTAAAGTTTGACTTTTCAGTGTACAATTGACTTTTGATCAGTTGACTAGAAAATTCATCTGTCAATCCTATGAACTTGAGATCTTTTGAACTATGTGATTAGGTCAAGATGATGCTATTGAGTCCTTGAAATCATGCTTGAACCCAATTGGTCATTGGCTAGGTTAAAAATAAGAAATTGCCCTTTCTCTGTCAAAACCCTAATTTTGACCATTTTGCCCTTTTGATGATTTGATCAAATTTCTTGAGGAGTTGTGATCCAAACTTGATAAAATGGTACATATGAGCCTAAAATGTTGTTGTGGATCAAAAATCATGAAGTTTGACTGTAAATTGGCCATGGTTGACTTTTTCCCCACTATAGTTGATTTTTAGGCCAACTGTCTAATTGATTGAGCAAAAATGTGATTCAAGGCTTGAAACTTAACATGAGCAATCTCAGGTGTCCAAGATGACGTATGAAAGTCACATGAAGCATTGATGGTCCAAAAATCCTTGTGCAAACTCAAACCCTAATTTCAGGTTATCAGTGCAAGGTGATGTCTTAAGCTGACCAAACCTTAATCTTGTCTTGGGTCCAAGAAGTCTTGTGAGGAAAATCTTGATAAATGAGAGGGAAAATTTTGGGGTACAACAAAGGGCTAAGAGACTTCCTCAACAAGCTTCACCAATATGGTTGCAGATCCATGAAATAAACAGTTAAAATTATGGATCAACGCATTAATCAGCCCCCAGTGAGAGAAGAAGTTGGTTCGGTCGGGAACAAACCTTTCCAGATTGCTACTACATTACAAGACCAACGACAACCTCGCAAACAACAACGTGGCAATCGGCATAAGAAGAATACATCCGAAATACGTTTCACCGAAATTAACATGTCATTGGCTCAAGCATTGCAACGCGTGTTGAAGGCCAAGATGGTTATGTTAAGGGACCCTCCTCAGAATCCCAACATAGCCTCCCCAAGGTACAATCCAAATGCAAGATGTGCGTGCCACTCCAACAGTCCTGGACATGACACCAACAGCTGTTGGGCATTGAGAAATAAAATTCAAGACCTGATTGATGAAGGAGCGCTAGAATTTGCACAAGACGGTCAGGCTGAGTTCTTCTGCCATCCCTCCAAGGCATACCATATGAAGTGACAAGTTCTCACAAGAAGACTTTTCGTTCATTAGAATTTTCAATGTGTAATTTTCTTTTGATTTGTTTGAACATTTATTCATATCAAACCTCTTTATTTCATGAATGCATTGCACATGTTTGTCTTGAATCAATTCATTCGTATTCACTATTTCAAAAACGCGTTCTTATTTCCTTTTGTGAGATTCAACTCTTGATTAAAAACTCCAAGCCTTAGAGGGAGGATGCCGAAAATGATACCACAATCTCTACAGTATGCTTTTGAACAGATCCTGCTAACGATGTACAGGTGTTGTTTCAAATCCTAAACAGTGGAGTTATAAGGAAGATAATCCCTAGTCAACTCCTTCGAGCCAAAGAAGTAGGAGTTTTTCTTTTCGCACAAATTAAAACCCTTAATCATAACCTGGGGCAGGGTAGTTTTCTCAGTTAACTCAGAGGCGCATTCAGTCACAATTTTCCATTTCGTACACAATCAATGGCATCGAAGACGTCCTTCCAAAACAAAAGACGCTGATGGTTCTGTATAATCGTCAAGACAGACATTCATTTTCTCTCGAAATAAAAGTCCATTAATTCAAAACCTATGAAGGAGACTTAAGAGAAAAATTGGGGCATCCCGCTGACTGTAATCACAAAAGAAATAGTTCAGGAAAAAAGAAGGGATAACGAAAACCAAAAAAAAAGGTTACTACAAATCCTCGACAAAAAGAAGATTACAAAAATGACTGCCTTTTCAAAATAAATGTTCAATTTCTGAATAATCACCAAGTATCAGAGCAAAGATTCCAGACTCAATCGGGATCTAAACGCGCAATTAACTGAAGATAGGACTCAAGAACATCACAAAGAGCGGGTTGGGTACAAATAAAATTTGAGCCTTTATCCTTTGTTTCTTGAACCGTGAACCAGGCCACATTATAACCCTTAAAAGTCCTAGTTGAAGCATGGATTAGTTTGAGAACATACAGTTACAAAGGTATCCTGACTCCTATAGGATTTGTTACGAATCCTGAGTTGATATCAAGTTCTTGTAAATTTAGTTTTACTACATGTTGTACCCCAAAATTTGCCCTCCCATATTTCTCAACACATTTCAAGAAAAATTCACAAGTCCAACCCGGCGCGTCATATTGAGGTGTTCTTTCACCAAGATATCTCTGATAACGTATTCTCAAATTCAGGCTCAGCTCAAGAGTCAATTCTTTAAAGAAGGTATTCGAATGTGTGAGTTTTCTTGAAAAAAATATGGTGAAAAAGTGTGCTGAAAGTACAGTTTTTACGTGCTAAAAAATTCATAACTTGAAGATCGTGGCTCGTTTTGAACCCGTTCCGGTGGCCTAAATTCCGTCTTGACATTATCTACGTTTTCATCTCTCACGGCTGGAACCCAATTTCGATCAGAAGGTCTTCAAAAATGTGGATTTATCAAGTATTTCCGTACAGAAAATTTGTGACAGAAGTTTATTTGTGTCATGTTCAGAAAATCATACCTTGGTCGATTTTCATCGTATCGAGCTGGTTCTGGCGCCAAAAGTTCACAAATTGAGTTGGCTATATTTACACAGAAGGTATTGAGTTCAAACAGTATTCAAAAGGCCTTCGTTTTTTGCTCAGAGTGCGCGACACGCCGAAAATCCTGAATGCTGAATATTATTTCATCTGGGCCGAAACTTCGAAAATTCATAACTCGGTCAATTTTTACCAGATTGGGCTCGTATTTTTACACAAGGTCACTGACTCATAAAACTACAACTTTGCTTCAAAAGTCGAGACCGGATTATGCTCCGATCAATACCAGTTTTTTATTGAAGAACGTGTCAGAGTCGACACTGGAGCCCAAAATAAGTTTGTCTGAGCTGAAACATCAAAAATTCATAACTAATTCACCGTTTATCCGATTGAGCCGATTTTCGGACAGGAGTTAGTTATCGATGTCGGCTACATTTTGTTTTCACATTTCAACTTCAAAAATTGCACTTAAGTCCCTACGACTTAGCCTGGAAAGTGACGAACTCAAGTGAACATTGGAGGCCCAATTACACATTCAAAGCCCATTTTCTTTACCATAATTTCCATTATATAATCACATTCTTTTCACACAAACAAGGGGGAGAAAAAAACCTTGCCACAACACTGTCAGAATATCAAATTCTTTCAATAACCCTAAAACCTTGAAATCCTTATTACAAATTTCTCTCTCACTACAAACAAGTCATCCCAGTTACAAACCAACATCTCACTACAAACAAGCCATCTCAGTTACAAACCAACATCTCACTACTTCTTCAGTAAGGATAAGGCTGGCTTGATCTCCATGATCAAAAGGGCATAAAAGCATTCATGTCACTACTTTTCCAGTAAGGGTAAGGTTGATTTGATCTCCATGATCGAAAGGGTATAATCATTCATACATGCCATATTGACCCAAACATTAAATTTCTTCATATATTGGCTTTATTTGTATTTTATGATATATAGTAATTTATTTAATGTGTTCATGAGATTCAACACTGCAGATTTAGACAGGATCCCATGCAGGTTCATTAAGGAACGTTGAGGCGAAAACACAAATGGCCAAAACCCAAAAGCCAAATGGCCAAAACAGAACAGCTTACACATGACACCAATACATGGCGAGACAGACATCCTGAGAAGTTAAGGAACGTTGAGGCCAGAACACAAATGGCCAAAAGCCAAAACACAAATGGCCAAAACAAAACAGTTTACACATGACGCCAACAGCTGTTTCACCCCTCCAATCAGGCCCGTATACTCCTAAACTCTCTCTCTATTTTTATTATGTTCCTTTAATTAATTAATCGTTATTATTTTTATTAATCACTAACCAATTAACATTTTTTCCTAATAAAATCAAAAACACAAAAAATATTTTATTTATTAAAATTAACTTTATCACTTTTATTTTTGTAAATAAATTAATTTAATCAATTTAGCTTTAATTAGATTTAACTTTTGATATTTTTTGCAATATTTAAAATCAATTTAGAATATTAGGTTTTTATTAGCATTAATTCAATTTATTTTATTTCTTTAAAAAACTTAAAAATCCAAAAATATTTTCATTATTTAATTTAATTTAATTGTTCATTTAATTTAATTCCATTTAATTCAAAAATAAACAAAAATCCTTTCTTTAATAAAAAAGGGTCAAAACCCAAAAAAACTCGCATCCGATTTAATTTCCCGCACGCGATCCATTTTATCATATTATTGTATCTGTTTCTCGGAATGTAATAGCTTTTAATTAGGACTTTAATTATTTATCACTTTATTTTACTTTCCGCATTTTAATTTCAAGGGTTGTTTTTGGCGATGTAAATACCCGACGCCTTGTAATAGTTTAGATTTAATTTCCCGCAATTTAATTTTCGCACAATATTAACTATTAGATGTTTGATAATAGGGAATGCATGACAAGATCCAATGTATGAACTTAAAATCAACATAGATAACCCATGACATGTACAAAGATAAAATTAACTGAAAAATAATACACTCGCACATGCCACTCCTAGGGTACGCCTCACTTGGTTGCCTCGACGTGGTCATTGAGTATAGGGTGTTTTAGAGATTGCCCTCCTGTCTAAAGATCCAAGTTGCCTCGAAACGGTTGCCTCGGATAAAAAGGATCTAGGACATTAGGGTTACCGCTAAGGCGTCCTACTATTGGTTTGGTGACCACACATGTCCCTATAATCGAATTGACCCGACAAACTCCAACGACGGTGCTACCTACTTCTCAATAGTGGGATGGCACTGTCTAAAGGACATTTACACAGCTTAATTTCTTTTGAGTAGGTAGAGGTTCTCAGGTGCTTGCTCTTTCAAAAAACAAAAACAACTTTTTCGCACTTACACTTTTCTGACAAAAGTTTTCAAACAAACACTTCATACACTCTTGAGGACTGATACAAGAGTCAAAACGAAGTTTTCAAACAAACTTTTTCAAAACCCACAAACACAAGAAAAGCAAAACATTTTTGAAAACATAGTGAGCAAGTACCTAAGAGCCCGTGGATAACCACAGATAGAAAGGGTGCTAACACCTTCCCTTTCTATAATCTACCTCCCGAACCGAGAAACATCTCGAAAAGGAATTTTGCTGTGCTTTTGTCCTTTCCTTGTTGGAGAACATAAAAGACGGTGGCGACTCTTGCTTACCGCGACATTTCGCGAACCAGCATTTCAAAACAGTCAGTTCTATTTCCACCGATCACAGAACTGGCGACTCTGCTGGGGAAACTTTATAAGTGAGGTGTACCTTAGGATTAAATCACTATGTTTTCAATTGTATGCCTTGAATGCTTTAATATTGTGGGCTTGCATCGGAGTTCTATAGATCCTAACCCGGATCTGGGGGATACCCTTTAGAAGTAGCAACAAACTGTGAGGGAACTGTGTGGGGTATACCGACATGGTTGAAGCAGTTGCTACGTTGATGTGGCACTTTGGTGAGTATCGGTAACCCTTGAGTCAAGTCAAGGAGAGTACAGGGCCGTCGCGTGGTGTCGCGAAGAATCAACTGACCTTAAGAACCTTACTTGACCATCCTGGCCTCTTTAGGGGTAGTGAGATGACCGACTTTGGTGCAGTCCGAAGTTGGTAGATACTCGATACTACACTCATTGAGGGTTGTTTTCTTGGAATATTTTGGTCGCCAGTTAAGTGGCTGAATCAAAACAATGAACATAGAAAACAATCCAATGATATTGAGCTCCTTAGAACCCGGTTACTATTTATAGGACAGGTTTTGAGCCAACTAACTTCAAGAGGGTAATACCTAAACTCCATGCTAGCCTAAAATCTAAGGGCTCTTTGTGTGACTTGTGTGCCTTCAAATCTGAACTACTTGCACATACTTGTTATCTGACAGCATGAGTTCCTTGCAGGTTTTGTTTACAGTCCTTATCCAATAATTTGGACTCATTGCAGGGTTTACTTACATCACTTCACGCATAGCATACACATCATAACATCATACTATAACATTTCCTTAACCATTTCAAGGATCTCAAGGGTTTGTGATGCAGGTCATGATGAACCAACTGTCTAGCAAGGGGAAAAGGGGATTTATTTTCCTCTAGCCAAGGTTGTTCGGAGATCAAAATACGATAACTTGAGTCAGGGGCTATGACCCACTCGATATGGTGAGCTTTGACTCTTGAAGAAGGACTCTCAACAACATGAAGTTCCTTCAATCAAGCTACCAGATTCAAATTCTAACAAGTTTCTCTGTTTACCCCGCGAGATCCTTGAAAACATTGCATGCATATCATACATATCATTGCATTACAGGTACCCTTTTACAGGTCACTTATCTTCTTCGCTGTTTATTTCAGCAATCATCATGTCCACTGAACCTTCCGCTGAACAAGCTATCAGGGCCCTCCAGGCCCAGAATGCCCAGTTCCAAGAGTTGGTTATGAGCCTAGCCCAGGGTCAACAGGATTTGAAGACTCTGATTCTGAAAGAGAGGAAGAAGAAGAAGAAGAGGACCGTCTTATTCAACACTAGACGCAGATTTGGGAACAAACTACAGAATGAGGCTAAGCTGACTACCTCATCTGTAAGGAAAGACAGCCCCCAAGAGAGAAGGGTTCCTAGTCCCGTGGTCTCCGACAACAAGACGGATTATAATGATGAACAGTACCCTCCTACTGAGGACAGGTACAAACAGCTGGAGGACCGCTTAAGTGCTATGGAAATTCAGAACGTGCCCGGGTTGGACTTTGGAGATCTAGGCTTATCCTCTGGGGTGGTGATTCCGCATAAGTTCAAGGCACCTGCTTTTGCTAAATACGACGGAGCCTCCTGCCCGAAGCCGCACCTTCGGTCGTATGTGAGGAAAATCCAACCTTATACAGCTGACAAGAATTTGTGGATCCATTTCTTCCAGGATAGTCTTTCAGGGACTCAACTCGAATGGTTCTATCAGCTGGATGGAGCCAGTATTCGTAACTGAGAAGATTTGGCTACTGCGTTCTATAAGCAGTATCAATATAATTCCGACCTCGCTCCTACGCGTACCCAACTCCAGGGTATGTCACTAGGTACGGGTGAAGGATTTAAGGAGTATGCCCAAAAGTGGAGGGACCTTGCTGGAAGAGTGCAGCCACCTTTGACTGACCATGAGCTTGTTGATATGTTCTTGGGGACCCTGTCTGGTCCGTTCTTCAACCATCTGATTGGAAATTCTTCAGCCAGGTTTACAGACCTTATCTTAACTGGTGAGAGGATTGAAGCTAGCATCAAGGCTGGGAAGATACAGAAGGGTGACTCCTTGAATACTGAGAAAAAACCATTCAAGAAAGAATCCAGTGCTGTCTACGGTTCAAGAAGACCGAATAGGTCCGAACACCACCAAGTTGCCAACGTGGTAGTTATTTCAAAACCGACCAGTGCTCCTCAACATCGCAACCAACAAAGGGAAGAGAGACCTAGAAGGAAATTCACTCCTCTCAACATGACCTTGTCCCAGGTATTGCCACAATTGCTGAAGACCAATTTGGTAACTCTAAGGGAGGCCCCAAAGAATCCGAACACTACATCTTCAAAGTATAACCCCAACGCCCGATGCGCTTATCACTCTGACAGCCTGGGGCATACTACAGATGATTGTTGGACTTTGAGGAACAAGGTTCAGGACCTAATCGATGCAAAGGAGGTTGAGTTCGAAGCGCCCGAGACCCCCAATGTGATCACTGCTCCCTTGCCAAAACATGGCTAGGACTGAAAGACTTTTGTTCATTTGAATTTTCAAGTTGTATTTTTCTTTGCTTATTCAAACAATTATCATGTCAAACTCTTTTATTTCATTAATGCATTACACGTGTCTGTTTTGAAGTAATTGTGTTCACTATGCTTAAAATTGCTTTCATTTTTTTTGTGATGATCAACTCTCGATTAAAAATTCTAAGCCTTTTGAGGGAGGATGACGAAAATGATACCACGATCTTTACAGTATGCTTTTGAACAGACCCCGCTGATGAGGTACAGGCATTGTTTCAAATCCTAAACAGTGGAGTTATAAGGAAGATAATCCCTAGTCAACCCCTTCGAGCCAAAGAAGTTGGAGTTTTTTTTTTCTTTTCACAAAAATTAAAAACCCTTAATCATAACCTGGGGCAAGGTAGTTCTCTCAGTTGATCCAAGTGCACAATAAATGGAATCAAAGAAGTCCTTCCGAGACAAAAAGACAGTGATGGTTCCCTATAATCGTCAAGACAGGCAGTCGTTATCTTTCAAAAACAAAAGCCCAATAAGTCAAAATCTATGAAGGAGACTTACAAAAACTGGGGCATCCCGCTGACTGTAATCACAAAAGAAACAGTTCAGGCAAAAAACAGGGATAATAAAATCAAAAAGAAAGAGGTCCTACAAACCCTCAACAAAAAGAAATGACTGCCTATTCAAAATAAACTATCAGTATCCGAACCATCACTATGTCAGAGCAAAGACTCAAACAAGATCTAATGCACGATCAGCTGAGTTTAGGTTTGAAGAACATCACGAAGAGCGGGTGGGTACAAATAAATTTGAGCCCTTATCCTTTGTTTCTTGAACCGTGAACCAGGCCACATTATAACCCTTAAAAGTCCTAGCTGAAGCATGGGTTAGTTCGAAAGCATACTGTTACAAAAGGTATCCTGACTCTTGTAGGGCTCGCTGTAAATCCTGAGTTGACATCGCATTTTACAAGATTCACTTGTTTTATTGAAAACCGCATTTTCAAAAACTTCAAGACAGACATAAGCTTTGCATTCTTAAAATAACATTGTTTGCATATGACTATTTGTTCAAACAGCAGAGAAGTTCGCACGAAGAATATCTAGTGAACAAAAATCTTCTCAAGGATCACCTCAAGTGGAAAAATACTTCTAATCAAGGGGCACGGCATGATCATTGTCCATCATCTAGGGCAGTCAAGTCAAGATTCAGGGAATCTCTCAAAATGCCAGATAGCCAGGGGCAGATCTCCATCTGAATCAACTGGGGCATTGGGCATGAATTCCAGCGACAAATCTGGTACGATCAAACATCTTCTGGTAGTATGGCAACACAATACTACTGACAGTGACAACTCCCTGCACTCTGAGAACGTGGACATAGTAAAAAAAAATACTACGCATAATCAAAGACCCGCTAGGTCGACTGGCCTAGGCAAAAATAACGGCTTCCCGGCGAACCAAAAGGGTTCGGGCAAAATAAGGGATGAAAATGAATAAAAATCTGTACACCCGACAAGTCGAAAACCTGAAAAGGCAGCTTGGGCAAAAAAGGGTATCCCGATGGACTGAAAACCCGAAAGGGCGGTCCAGGCAAAAGTTAGGGATCAAAAGCGTACTACTATGTCCCGTTATCTCGTCACTTGACTACTAGAAGAAGATTTGTCAATCGGCAGTTACCAAGCACCTCATAGGCCTTCTTCTCACGAAGAAACTGGGGCAATAAGAATTGTCCGAACTGTATAGTCGCTCTGTCCACCGAGGTGCCAAGGTAATTTCAGCTGAAGAATATGACCAAGATACCTTCACTCCCCGCAGAGTAAGGCAAGATTCAGCAATACTCTCCCCAAGCAGAGTTGGTCTCCCATCAGCCCTAAAAAGGCACAGTATCCCCAGCAAGTCAGCAATACTCTCCCCCAAGCAGAGTTGGTCTACTATCAGTCCTGAAAAAGTTTGGTATCCCCAGAAGATCTTAATATTCCCTAGCAGAGTATACAGATATTCCTCAGCAAGCATCCCCGACAGTCTTAATATTCCTCAACGAAATATAAGATTGTTCCCCGGCGGAATACAAGATACCCCCCAGTGGAACCATTTCCCAGCACAGTCTGAAAAGCTTCCCCGCCAGAGTTGAATCATCTCCCCAGTAGATTCTGGAAGCTTATTCCCTGCAGAGTACAAATATCTCTCCCTAGCCATATTCAGAAGGTTATCCCCACAAGAGTCTAACTGGGTTATCCTCAACAAGTTGCAACTGAAAGATCATCCCCATCGAAGTTCTTTCTATCCCCCAGCGGAGTTCGTCATCAAAATCCCCAACAGAGCTTATCAACGGAATCCCCAGCGGAGTTATCGTTAAAATCTCAGCGAAGTACCTCTTACCCACAGAGTAATTCCCCGCAGAGTAATCTCTTCACCAGGTTTATTCCCCAACGGAGTCATCTTCCCCTACAGGTTTATTCCTGCAATCATCTTCGTGCATCATCCCCAGTGGAAACGAAGAATTCAACCAGACGCTTCAATATCAGCCCAGGATTTAACAAACTCCCCGGAATTTGTGAAGGATTTATTTTCCCAGACGAAAATACATTCATAAACATATCACATTTCACATCTCCTATTTACATACATGATAAAGTGCATACGACACGACCTCATTTATTCTGGAGAACATCATGACATCATGCATCTCATACATCATGACATTGCATACAACTAACTCTTTACCTTTTCAGGAAAGATCGATCAACAGATAAAAGTCATTACCTTTTGAAGTAGAAGTCGTCCAGATTCCTTCATCATCCCGTTGAGGTAGAAGTCATCAAGATTCCTTCATCATCCCGTTGAGGTAGAAGTCGTCAAGATTCCTTCATCATCCCGTTGAGGTAGAAGTCGTCAAGATTCCTTCATCATCCCGTTAAGGTAGAAGTCGTCAAGATTCCTTCATCATCCCGTTGAGGTAGAAGTTGTCAAGATTCCTTCATCATCCTGCTGAGGTAGTAATCGTCCCAGATTCCTTCATCATCCTGCTGAGGTAGTAATCGTCCAAGATTCCTTCACCATTCTTGCTGAGGTAGTAATCGTCCAAGATTCCTTCATCATCCCGTTGAGGTAGAAGTCGTCCAAGATTCCTTCATCATCCTGCTGAGGTAGTAATCATCCAAGATTCTTTCATCATCCTGCTGAGGTAGTAATCGTCCAAGATTCCTTCACCATTCTTGTTGAGGTAGTAATCGTCCAAGATTCCTTCATCATCCTGTTGAGGTAGAAGTCATCCAAGATTCCTTCATCATCCTGCTGAGGTAGTAATCGTCCAAGATTCCTTCATCATCCCGTTGAGGTAGAAGTCGTCCAAGATTCCTTCATCATCCTGCTGAGGTAGTAATCGTCCAAGATTCCTTCATCATCCTGCTGAGGTAGTAATCATCCCAGATTCCTTCATCATCCCGTTGAGGTAGAAGTCGTCCAAGATTCCTTCAAAATCCTACTGAGGTAGTAATCGTCCAAGATTCCTTCATCATCCTGCTGAGGTAGTAATCGTCCAAGATTCCTTCATCATCCCATTGAGGTAGAAGTCGTCCAAGATTCCTTCATCATCCTGCTGAGGTAGTAATCGTCCAAGATTCCTTCATCATCCTGCTGAGGTAGTAATCGTCCAAGATTCCTTCACCATTCTTGGTGAGATAGTAATCGTCCAAGATTCCTTCATCATCCCGTTGAGGTAGAAGTAGTCCAAGATTCCTTCATCATCCTGCTGAGGTAGTAATCGTCCAAGATTCCTTCATCATCCCGTTGAGGTAGAAGTCATCCAAGATTCCTTCATCATCCTGCTGAGGTAGTAATCGTCCAAGATTCCTTCATCATCCTGCTGAGGTAGTAATCGTCCCAGATTCCTTCATCATCCCGTTGAGGTAGAAGTCGTCCAAGATTCCTTCATCATCCTGCTGAGGTAGTAATCGTCCAAGATTCCTTCATCATCCTGTTGAGGTAGTAATCGTCCCAGATTCCTTCATCATCCTGTTGAGGTAGAAGTCATCCAAGATTCCTTCATCATCCTGCTGAGGTAGTAATCGTCCAAGATTCCTTCATCATACTGCTGAGGTAGTAATCGTCCTAGATTCCTTCATCATCCTGATGAGGTAGTAATCATCCCTGATTCCTTCATCATCTATTTGGAGTAGTAATCATCTCAGATTCCTTCATCACATCATTATAAAAAAACCTTCTCTGGTCCAGTTAAATCGATTTCTAAAGATTTTTCTGACGCCAAACCCGTCATTGAAGACAACCCGTCATTGAAGACAACCCGTCATTGAAGACAACCCAACATTGAAGACAACCCGTCATTGAAGACAACCCGTCCTTAAAGACAACCCGTCATTTAAGACAACCCGTCATTGAAGACAACCCATCATTGAAGACAACCCGTCATTGAAGACAACCTGTCAATAAAGACAACCCGTCCATGAAGATAACCCGTTAAAAGAGACAACTCGTCAAAGAAGACAAAACCTCCCCTGGTTCAGTTAAATCGATTCCTAAAGATTTTTTCTGAGATAACCTGTCAGTAGAGACAACCCATCAACTTTTGAAGTTCCAGATTTGACACCTGTATCTAGCCAGGGCATATCTGTGAGCGACTGATTAGAGGTCTACGCCTGTATCCAGCCAGGAAAGCTATCTCGATCAACCTTTTGAAGTTCCAGATTCGATACCTGTATCTAGACAGGGAATATCTGTGAGCGACTGATTAGAGGTCTACGCCTGTATCCATCCAGGAAAGCTATCTCGATCAACCTTTTGAAGTTCCAGATTCGATACCTGTATCTAGCCAGGGCATATCTGTGAGCGACTGATTAGAGGTCTACGCCTGTATCCACCCAGGAAAGCTATCTCGATCAACCTTTTGAAGTTCCAGATTCGATACCTGTATCTAGCCAGGGCATGTCTGTGAGCGACTGATTGTAGATCTATACCTGTATCTAGCCAGAAAAGTATCTGCATGAAGAGTTTGAAGATCAACACCTGTAACAGGCCATGAAATTATCTTTCATTCTCAGGTCAGAGGTTTACACCTGTATCCATCTAGGAAAGCTATCTTGACCAACCTTTTGAAGTTCTAGATTCGATACCTGTATCTAGCCAGGGCATATCTGTGAGCGTTTAATTGTAGATCTATACCTGTATCTAGCCAGGAAAGTTATCTACACGAAGAGTTTGAAGATCAACACCTGTAACAGGCCAGGAAATTATCTTTCTTTCTCAGGTACGCAAGTTCTCTCTAAGGAATCTCTTACGCGACCAACAATCTCCAGATGGCATCTATAAGCCCATCCTCCTACCAACAATCTCCAAATGACATCTGTAAGCCCCATTCCTGACATCACATTGCTGATACTACACCATGCGAGTGCAAATTTCTGGGCAATTTAGTGTTCAATCATCTTCCACCTTCGGATCACGAAAGGCGCGCAAGCCAATCTACATCCTCAGGTTTAAGAAGATTGAACAGGGGCAACTGTTATACCCCAAAATTTGCCCTCCCATATTTCTCAAAACATTTCAAGAAAAATTCACAAGTCCAAGCCGGCGCGTCATATTCAGGTGTTCTTTTACCAAGATATCTCTGATAACGTATTCTCAAATTCAGGCTCAGCTCAAGAGTCAATTCTTTAAAGAAGGTATCTGAATGTGTGAGTTTTCTTGAAAAAAATATGGTGAAAAAGTGTGCTGAAAGTGCAGTTTTTACGCGCTAAAAAATTCATAACTTGAAGATCGTGGCTCGTTTTGAACCCGTTCCGGTGGCCAAAATTCCGTCTTTACATTATCTACGTTTTCATCTCTCACGGCTGGAAGCCAATTTCGATCAGAAGGTCTTCAAAAATGTGGATTTATCAAGTATTTCCGTACAGGAAATTTGTGACAGAAGTTTATTTGCGTCATGTTCAGAAAATCATAACTTGGTCGATTTTCATCGTATCGAGCTGGTTCTGGCGCAAAAATTTCACAAATTGAGTTGGCTATTTTTTCACAGAAGGTATTGAGTTCAAACAGTATTCAAAAGGTCTTCGTTTTTTTCTCAGAGTGCGCGACGCGCCGAAAATCCTGAATGCTGAATATTATTTCATCTGGGCCGAAACTTTGAAAATTCATAACTCGGTCAATTTTTATCGGATTGGGCTCATATTTTTACACAAGGTCACTGACTCATAAATCTACAACTTTGCTTCAAAAGTCGAGACCGGATTATGGTCCGATCAATACCAGTTTTTTATTGAAGAACGTCTCAGAGTCGACACTGGAGCCCAAAATAAGTTTGTCTGAGCTGAAACTTCAAAAATTCATAACTAATTCACCGTTTATCCGATTGAGCCAATTTTCGGACAGGAGTTAGTTATCGATGTCGGCTACATTTTGTTTTCACATTTCAACTTCTAAAATTGCACTTAAGTCCCTGCGATTTAGCCTGGAAAGTGACGAACTCAAGTAAACATTGGAGGCCCAATTGCACATTCAAAGCTCATTTTCTTTACCCTAATTTCCATTATATAATCACATTCTTTTCACACAAACAAGGGGGAGAAAAAAACCTTACCACAACACTGTCAGAATATCAAATTCTTTCAAGAACCCTAAAACCTTGAAATCCTTATTACAAATCTCTCTCTCACTACAAACAAGTCATCCCAGTTACAAACCAACATCTCACTACAAACAAGCCATCTCAGTTACAAACCAACATCTCACTACTTCTTCAGTAAGGATAAGGCTGGCTTGATCTCCATGATCAAAAGGGCATAAAAGCATTCATGTCACTACTTTTCCAGTAAGGGTAAGGTTGATTTGATCTCCATGATCGAAAGGGTATAATCATTCATACATACCATATTGACCAAAACATTAAATTTCTTCATATATTGCTTTATTTGTATTTTATGATATATAGTAATTTATTTAATGTGTTCATGAGATTCAACACTGCAGATTTAGACAGGTTCCCATGCAGGTTCATTAAGGAACGTTGAGGCCAAATCACAAATGGCCAAAAGCCAAAAGGCAAATGGCCAAAACAGAACAGCTTACACATGACACCAATACATGGCGAGACAGACATCCTGAGAAGTTAAGCAACGTTGAGGCCAGAACACAAATGGCCAAAAGCCAAAACACAAATGGCCAAAACAAAACAGTTTACACATGACGTCAACAGCTGTTTCACCCCTCCAATCAGACCCGTATACTCCTAAACTCTCTCTCTATTTTTATTATGTTCCTTTAATTAATTAATCGTTATTATTTTTATTAATCACTAACCAATTAACATTTTTTCCTAATAAAATCAAAAACACAAAAAATATTTTATTTATTAAAATTAACTTTATCACTTTTATTTTTGTAAATAAATTAATTTAATCAATTTAGCTTTAATTAGATTTAACTTTTGATATTTTTTGCAATATTTAAAATCAATTTAGAATATTAGGTTTTTATTAGCATTAATTCAATTTATTTTATTTCTTTAAAAAACTCAAAAATCCAAAAATATTTTCATTATTTAATTTAATTTAATTGTTCATTTAATTTAATTCCATTTAATTCAAAAATAAACAAAAATCCTTTCTTTAATAAAAAAGGGTCAAAACCCAAAAAAACTCGCATCCGATTTAATTTCCCGCACGCGATCCATTTTATCATATTATTGTATCTGTTTCCCGGAATGTAATAGCTTTTAATTAGGACTTTAATTATTTATCGCTTTATTTTACTTTCCGCATTTTAATTTCAAGGGTTGTTTTTGGCGATGTAAATACCCGACGCCTTGTAAAAGTTTAGATTTAATTTCCCGCAATTTAATTTTCGCATAATATTAACTGTTAGATGTTTGATAATAGGGAATGCATGACAAGATCCAATGTATGAACTTAAAATCAACATAGATAACCCATGACATGTACAAAGATAAAATTAACTGAAAAACAATACACCCGCACATGCCACTCCTAGGGTACGCCTCACTTGGTTGCCTCGACATGGTCATTGAGTATAGGGTGTTTTAGAGGTCGCCCTCCTGTCTAAAGATCCAAGTTGCCTCGAAATGGTTGCCTCGGATAAAAAGGACCTAGGACATTAGGGTTACCGCTAAGGCGTCCTACTATTGCTTTGGTGACCACACATGTCCCTATAATCGAATTGACCCGACAAACTCCAACGACGGTGCTACCTACTTCTCAATAGTGGGATGGCATTGTCTAAAGGACATTTACACAGCTTAATTTCTTTTGAGTAGGTAAAGGTTCTTAGGTGCCTTCTCTTTCAAAAAACAAAATCAACTTTTTCGCACTTACACTTTTCTGACAAAAGTTTTCAAACAAACACTTCATACACTCTTGAGGACTGATACAAGAGTCAAAACGAATTTTTCAAACAAACTTTTTCAAAACCCACAAACACGAGAAAAGCAAAACATTTTTGAAAACATAGTGAGCAAGTACCTAAGAGCCCGTGGATAACCACAGATAGAAAGGGTGCTAACACCTTCCCTTTCTATAATCTACCTCCCGAACCGAGAAACATCTCGAAAGGAATTTTGCTGTGCTTTTGTCCTTTCCTTGTTGGAGAACATAAAAGACGGTGGAGACTCTTGCTTACCGCGACATTTCGCGAACCAACATTTCAAAACAGTCAGTTCTATTTCCACCGATCACACTACACAAAACACATTTTCAAAAAAAAATTTCAAGACAAACATGAGTTTTGCATTCTTTAAATGACATTGTTTGCATATGACTAATTGTTTCACAGCAGAGAAATCCGCACAATGGATATTCAATGAACAGACATCCTCTCAATAGACAGAATCACCTCAGTGGGAAAGACACTTCCAATAACAGGTCTTCCATAAGCAAGGGGCATGACATGATGTCTAAACACACCTAGGGCAGTCTTTCCAAAAGTGCCAAATAACTAGGGGCAGATCCTCATCTGAATCACTTGGGGCATTATGCACGCATTCCAGCAACGAATCATATGCCATCAAGAAAACAATTTTGACAGAACTAAAACACAACACTATGGACAGTGACAACTCTCTACATCCTGAAAGCATGGACATAGTCGGAAAATACTACGCATGAAAAAAAGACCCGCTAGGTTGACACACCTAGGCAAAAATAAGGGAATCCCGGAGAACCAAAAGGGTTCGGGCAAAAGTTAGGGATATACATTAAAAAAACTGTGCACCCGGCAAGTTGAAAACCTGAAAAGGCGGCTTGGGCAAAAATTTATCCCGGTGGACTGAAAACCCGAAAGAGCGGTCCAGGAAAAAGTTAGGGATTTAAAACATACGACTATGTCCCGTCACCTGTCTATCAGTGGAAGACTTATACCTTGATCAACATTCATTGAGAAACAGTTCAGATACGATCCAGATACGGATGTCATTCTGCTACTTATTCAAGTTTTTCATACATCGAGAAACGGTTCAGATACGATCCAAATGCAGATGTCATTCTGCTACTTATTCAAGATTTTCATACATCGAGAAACGGTTCAGATATGATCCAGATACGGATGTCATTCTTCTACTTATTCAAGATTTTCATACATCATGAAACGGTTCAGATACGATCCAGATACATATGTCATTCTACTACTTATTCAAGATTTTCATTCATTGAGAAACAATTCAGGTACGATCCAGAGACGGATGTTATCCTTGTACTTATTCCAGACTTCGCCTCTAAATACAGTTCAGATACGATCCAAAGACGAATGTCATTCTGACACTCATTCGACATATGTTTCAAGTACAGTTCAGATACAATCCAGAGACGAATGTTATTCTGAAACTCATTCGACACATGTTTCAAGTACATTTCAGACACGATCTAGAGACAGATGTCATTCAGACACTCATTCAACACATGTTTCAAGTACAGTTCAGATACGATCCAGAGACGGATGTCATCCTGACACTCATTAAATACATGTTCAAGTACAATCACGACATAGATCCATCCACAAAATCTCCGCATGTAATTTTTCCAGCATGGTACAAGGGGCAGAGACAGTGGGAAGCGAAGTCACTATCACATACACGTCGGTGATATTTATATTCCCCACAGAGCCGAGACAACCAAGGTCCGACCTCCGTATCCCCAAGCAGGAATTCCTTCCCCAGCAGGTTCCTTCAGAAAGCTGATATCTGCATTCCCCAGCCGAGTTTTATAACCATGAGCAGTTTATAAAGCCATCTCCTAAGCAGAGTTTATTTCTCTGACAGCGGAAGCTCAATCTCCAATAGAGCTCTTCTCTCCCGTAATGGATGTTTATCCTCAGCTGACTTTATTTCTCAAAATCAGCAGATCTTCCAACATAGTATCTCTCTTCCCCACAGAGTCATTCCCCCGCTGGATTATTCTCAGACCGAGTCTCCTCCGGCAGAATGTTCTCAAGCAGAATGGATGTAAATCCCCAGCTAATCATATTCGGTCACTATCCCCAGTAGAAACAAAGAACTCAACTTCTTATACTCTCCAGCAGTAGTCCAGGATTTATTTTCCCCAGCTAGAGAATATCACAATAGCATTGCATATCCATACATCATGGCATGTGCATAAATATTATACAGCACAATCTCATTTATTTTGAGAACATCAATACTCAATACATTTCATACATCATGACATTACATACGACTAACTCTTTACCTTTCAGGGAAATATGAAATCAAGTTCTCACGAGTTCTCTCTAGTTCAGTCAAATCGACACCAAGGTTTCTATTCCAGTTGAAGATATTCCAACACTTTTCAAGATTTTCTCTGGTTCAGTCAAACCGACAATAAGGTTTCTATTCTAGTTGAAGATGTTCTAAGACTTCGTCTGGGTCAGCCGAATCACCGCTAAGATTCTCCTGATTTCTATGCCAGTCAAAGTCAATCCGAGACCTTCCCCTAGTTCAGTCAAATTGAAGCTAAGATTTCTTTCCCGGTTGAAGACAACTCGATTTCTCTCTGGTTCATTCAAAAGCTATGAAGCCCGGAAACTAACTGAATAATATTCAACCAATAACACATCATAATGTGAATCCTGAAGCACGACCAGATAACAGTACAAAATACTACGAAGCTAGGAATCAACCAGATAGTGGTATATCTCAAATTCAAGCTATGAAGCCCAGAAATCGACCGGATAATATCTTAATTTCTACAAATACTACGAAGCCTGGAATCGACCAGATAGTGGTATATCTCAAATTCAAGGTATGAAGCCCGGAAATCGACCGGGTAATATCTTAATTTCCCCAAATTACTGAAGCCTGGAGCATGACCAGATAACGGTATAAGACGCTGTGAAGTCTATAGCACGACCAGATAGCGGCAAGAGACACTGAAACCTGGAGCACGACTAGATAACAGTATAAGATACTGCGAAGCTTAGAATTAGACCAGATAAAAGTTTACTTGGCCAATTACTATTGAAGCCTGGAAACGACCGGATGTTAGTATGCCTTAAAGTCAAGTTGAAACCCATATGCGACCGGATAACCACTTAATTCTTTCTGAAGCCTGGAGCACGACCAAATAACAGTTTTTGAGATTACAAAGCCTGGAGCACGACCAGATAGCAAGTTTAATCTCATATCCCCAGTAAGTCACTGTAAAACCTGGAGCACGACCAGATAGCAGTCAGTCTTATTATCCTTAGCAAATCACTGTGAGGCCTAGAGCACGACCAGATATCAGTTCATTTTCATCTCCTCGACTAAGAGATGATTCCCCAGTAGAGTAACAGACAACTGAAGTTCTTAAAATTCCATTTCTCCCAAGACAGAGACCAACATTCCTCAGCAGATTCCTCCTCAACGACAGGAACATGAATTCTCATCAAAGTAATATCTCGGGAAATCAACATCCTCTAGATGGCATATTTAAGCCCATCTCCGACGATTCTCCGTCATATCTTCCAGATGGCATCTTTAAGCCCATCTCCGGTGACCTTCCTTCATCTCCTCAAAATGGCATCTGTAAGCCCGTTCCTGATACTACCTACACAATCCAGCACCATCTCAGACGAGTGCAAATTTCTAGGCACTCTAGTGTTCAATCATCTTCCACCTTCATATTACGAAAGGCAAACAACCAATCTACATCCTCAAGTTTAAGAAGATTGAATAGGGGATGCTGTTGTACCCCAAAATTTTCCCTCTTATTTTACTCAACACATGCCCATTGAGGTCCTCAACTTGCTCAAGGATGCCCAGGAGTTGACCAGACAAACTCTCTCCTAAGGTAATGTACCTCAAACTAGGGTTTCCATTTTCATCAGGGTGTGGGAACTCAAAAGGTCCCAAATGATTATCCATGGTCTTAATATGATCTCAAGATCATCCATGTCAAGTTTCATGCCTTGCACAAGAAGTTTGCTCAGTCAACTGCTCAAATGCTTGAAAATTAACTATACAAGGTCAAAAGTCAACTGTGGCCCACATATAGTCAAAATTCAAGATTTTTGGTCAACATAAACATTTTGAAGTGATATCCATCATTTGATCAAGGGTTGATCATGATTACCCAAGGAAGGCTCCTAATTCATCAAAACTCAAAAGTTGCTAAATTAGGGTTTCTTAAGAAAAGTCAACCAAACTTTGACCAAGCATAACTTTTTCATACTTTATCAGAAATTTCTCATTCAAGGCTCATTTCGAAGATAATCCAATTACCTCCAACTCAACTTCAGCCTTCAAGTTCAAGAAATGCACTCGTGGAAAGATATGAATTCAGACATTATAGGTCATTCCAAAAAGTCAACAAAAACACCTTTTGGATCAAAACTTCTTACATGAACATGGAAGATCCAAGTGAAATGAAACCAAAAGGGTTGTTTAGAGGACATCATAACCTTTCTAAAAGGTCCAAGACTTAGGGTTAAAATTGAGGGAGATATGTATTGTCAAAGTTGACCAATGTTTGGAAATGTGCATGAAGTCAACATTGATCAAAATGACTTTTTTTTCCAAAAGGGCCCATGTTTTCTTGTTTGAAACTTGTTCCTAAGATGTCCCACGACCCCTGATCTTATCCACCTATTATTTTATTATTTTTATTATTTATTTTGATTATTTATCCATTTAAATCAAAATAAATCAATTTAAATAGTAAAATAATCAAATAAAATCAAAGATTTGATTTTCTGAGCATATTATGAGACCATGAACAACTAGCAAATCAAAAAAATTCGTGCAAGAGCTATTTTGGAAACATATCATACAAGAGAAAAATCAAATCAAATCTCCATGATTATCAAAGATACAAAGCATTTTTGTTGACCTAATCAGTTCCACTATATATATTGAGCAAGAACAATGCGCAAGAACAAGGTTTACAGTCGTGGAAATACAGAAACAAAATTGAAAAAATTGACAAAATGTGGTGAATCTTTTTCCAACCTAGAGATCAATTCAAGCCATTCCAAACTCTTAGTCGATTCCTGGACCTTCCCAGAAGCATTTCCAATCAGTTGCACGCTTCCACAAGCCCAGAAACACGACTTACAGACCCACAGTTTGAACCTCCAAGTTTGAATTTGATTTCTTAATTTACGCATAATTAATCACTTTTAAGCATAACATTGTGTTTGTATCATCATTTGGAATGTTTTGGTTTAATTAATTCTGTGTTTTGATGCATGTATTCACAATTTCCATTGTTGGGGTTTATCTTGCCGTTTTAGGGTTTTTCCATACAGGTTAAATTGGCCAATGAAAATGGTACCATGATGCTCGTGAGGTCAAGACGAATTGATCTATGTACTCACAATTGATTTATCATGCTTGCTGTGAATATTGTAAACTTACAGGGTTATAGCCATGGAAGATGTCTGTAGGTAAAAGTCCTTAACCTAAAACAACAGACAGGGGAAGAAGAAGCTCACGCGTCTAACTACCATTGGCATGTTTAAATAAAACGCACGTTTTTTATTTTTCTGTCTTATCCAATTTGTTTGGCATAATATATATTGTTGTTATTATAATAACAAATAAAACGCGCGTGTGTGGTATTGAGGGAGAAGACCTGGGTTCGAACCCAGGTCCAGGCATTTTCCTATTTTCTGAATTCTTTGTTTCAGATCTAGCGCGCTACACAGCCAGGCGCCCACCATGCAACCCAAGATCTCAACCACTGGATTCATCATCAATCCAGATCCAACGCCCATCAATGAAAGACTATGGTGCACCCTCCAAGCTTGGCCAACACAGAATCAAGCGCGTTGTCTGGGCTGACCAGCTATTGGGCCTTACAGATTCAACATCACACCCCCCTTTCAGCAAACACAGGCCCAATTCTTTAATTCTTTTCTTTATTTTATTTCTTTTATCTTAATTATTTATTAATTATTTTCCTTTTTATAAAATAACCCAAAAAATCATTTTTTTATCATAAAATCAAAAATCACAAAAAAAAACATAAAATCATTTTTTTCATAAAAAAATATTTTATTTCCTTAATTAATTAGATTAAATTAATTTAGGGTAATTTAATTCCTTTTTTCATAATTAAAAACAATTAGAAATTAGGGTTTAATTTGTACATAACCTAATTATTTTTTTTTCTTCTCAAAAACTAACCTAAATATTTTTCAATTAGATTTTCTAGGTTTCTTAAATAATTCTCGCATTTAACTCACTGCGTGCATCTTTTAATTTCCTTTTTATTATTATTGTAACTGCTCCGAGTTTGTAATAGTAATTAGGGTTTTCAATTCCGCATTTTTATTTTCAGTCCAAAATAATTATGTATCTGCAAAAGCCCTGTAATAGCTAGGACTTTAACTTTCCCGCATTTTATTTCCGTAAACTATAAACTGCTTAGGTGAATGTTAATAGGATTGTATGAAAAGACTAACTGAAAATTAATACAGTAGAAAACCCTAAATGTGTAAAGATATATTAACTGAAAACATACACTCACACATGCTCACTCCTAGGGTTTACTCCACTCCGGTTGCCTTCGGTAAACGGTCATGAAGTATAGGTTTTGTTAGTTGTTGTCATCTAGCCCCGAAAGATCTAAAATGACCCATTCGGATGTTGCCTCAGAAAAAAGATCTTTAAGGCTTTAGGATGATTACTAACTTTTCCTAGCATTGCTTTTGTGATTGTATTTTCCCCTTCGAATGTCCCTAAAAAACTCCAACGACGATGCTACCTATTTCTCAATAATGGGATAGCATTGTTTAAAAAGAAAACGAACAGACCTTTTTCAAGTAGGTAGATTAGTTCCTAGGTACTTGCTCAAAACAATAAAAACTTTTTCACCAACACTTTCCCAAACAAAGTTTTCAAAAACAACTTCTAACACTCTTGAGGACAGAAACAAGGGTTAAAACGAAGTAAAACAAAACTTTTCAAAACAAGCACACACAAGCAGTTTTCAAAATGAGCAAGTACCTAAGAGCCCATGGAAAACCACAGATAGAAAGGGTGCTAACACCTTCCCTTTCTATAATCTACCCCCCGTACTCAGAAACATCTCGAAAAAGGTTTTTTCTGTTCTTTTTCCTTTTCCTGATTGGATAAAATAAAAGTCGGTGGAGACTCTTACTTACCGCGACATTTGCGAACAAGAAATGCAAACCAGTATTAACAGTCGGTTCTGCCACCGTATCACAGTGTAGGTCTTACCTTTCTTGATCCCTTGGTTAGGCTAGCTAATTCAATTGATCTGATACTAAGATAACCCCTCAGATACCACCCGATGTGCTTGATCTCTAGTCTGATCGTCCATTACATGACAATGGGGATGAGGGATAAGTAAGCCCCCGAGGAGATCATCACGCTACGTGAAGGGTTGTGAAAAGAAATCACGCCTCTTCTTTCTACCTTTCCTTTTCCTTTATGATTCTCTTTGTTTATTCTAACTTTTTACTTTTTGGCCTAGAATGTACGATATCTTACTAGAATTTGTTGCGGATGGTTTCCGTATTTGCACTAAAGTTACTTGACCCCTCTTCATTCTTAGATTCCATTCTAAAAAATGGACTCCTTCGGTCACCTTCCACAGTCCGCTATCTCCACATTACTTTTGTAAACTCTAGTATAGTTCCTCTCCCTTTTAGTTCCATCAGTCGGTTCCTCCATTCTCTTCTCGGTATTATTAGAATGTGTTGACTAGTTTTGCCTTCACCCCACTCTTTAATACGTGGGAATCTCCTCATCATCTGACTCCCCTTTTGGTACTATTATCTTTTGTGGGGGGATAACTTTATGTTTATAGCATTGTGCAATAGGGTGGGAGTGGATGGACCACCGTCCCCGCCTACAGTAGGCAACAATTCCCCAACACCTGTCATTGATGCTCCTGAAGTACCCTCGCGGCCCCTGAGATTCCCGTATTAACCCAACCCTTATTACCAGATAGTGAACGATAAAGTGAACTATATAGGTGTTTCTTGGTTAATACTATAGCGGAAGAGCCCAGCCTATTGGCGAATTTCTGACATAATTCGTGTTCAGAGTCTGATAGAAAGACGGGAGAAGTTGATAACAAGAGGTTAGCTGCACTTATCAATAGTAGCCAAGTCTCCCTTTGAAAGCGCTATTCAATAGAAGTCTTCCGACTGAATAAATCTGAGTGTAGTGTGGTTAAGCAGTTAAAAGTTGTTCCAGATCCATTGCTACCATTAAAATAATGGGGAGCAGAACTTGAATCTAGCTAGGGCACCGGGCAATAATAGTGAGAGGAAAGCGCTACGAGGACCCTCTTTAAGAGAGATAGAAAGATAACCCTTATATTTGGGAATAGGAAACTAGCAGTAAGGGTATTATTCTTCAAGAGAAGTGGAACTCAATCGAATAGAGAGAGTCTAGGCTCACTCATTGGTCAAGGGCTAGTATAGCAAATAGGCTTTCAATTCCATTAGAGCTCCCCTTTGTGTTGATTATATGCCTTTTCTTTGCCCTTTGGGAGAGGTAACGTATAGAGCTTTAATCCTGTAGCGGACATCTTATTCTCCATTGGGCATCCTCATGGCATCTACTTCTTTATATAAAAGAGAAAAATAGTTTTCCGCTCTTTCCTTGGCTTTCTTTCGCGTACGTATGATCATCTATCCTTTAATAGAAAGAAGCAATTTCTATTTTCGAAATCAAGCTATAGGCCATCAAAGATGGCGATATAACAACTAGCAAGAGGTGTCGAGGTACCGTTAACAAGCTCATGAATTTAACTTTCAAGCGAACCCCATGCCTTATGGTTTGAGAGTCCGTTTAATTATAAGCCTTTAGAAGGGTTATATATACTTTAGAAAATTGATATCTCTCTCTAGCTTTCCTTTCTTGCTTTCTTGCTTGCTTTCTAGCCCCGATGCCAATTCTCTTTCTATTCTCGAGTCTTTGCAATCTTCTTCCATTCCTCGACTTTGAAATGGTTAGACCACTGCCTTCGAGTCTGGTTGAGAAATAGTGGATTTGAGTACTAGGAAGTAAGTATGAGTAAGGTCCAGGTCTGGTAGAGTAACTAAAGATAGAGAGAGGCCTTCATTTCTAAAGTATGAATAAATAGTAGACATGTAGCTGCCTTTTAGGTATTGAATCCCAGGTCAGGAAGCGTGAACGATAACATGAGTCTTTAAGGACAGAGTGACCTAGTGGGTTGTCCATTCTTTCAGGTATTCACTCAAAAATCATTGAATTGAATAAGGCTATTTGTTGTACCCCAAAATTTTCCCTCTCATTTTTCAAGTATTTGCTCACAAGATATTCTACAACGTCAAGTTTGCAACACTGATACATCAACTTAGGTTTGAAATTGGCACAAGGGCAAAATGGTCAATTGCATACTAGAAAGTCAAACTTTGACTTTTTTGGTCAACATTAAGTTTAAAATATCAAAATTCATCAAGACATTCAAAAATATCAAGCTTGATCATCAAGAAGTTAAGAAAGTCAAAAGTCAACTTGAAAAGTCAAGATTTCCAAGACTTAGAAATTTTCTAAGTGTTTTTATACATGATAATTGCATCACTTCATGCCAATTATTCACCAAGATGCAAGACGATTCAAAAAAAATTTTCAACATGAAAGTTGTAGATCTTTATGAGATCTACAAATTTTATTTTATGATCAAGTCCTATAAGTGCTTGGATTTTGATTTATAAATTCCTAAACTCGTGACATTTTTAATAAAACACTTAGAGAAATTTTCAACAGGTTTTCACTTTATTCTACACTGTTTTCACATTCTTTTCATTATCATTCGATGTGGTTGTAATATTTTAGATCCTACTTCACCCCCTTTGTTAAATTGTACCCCCATCCCCCTAAAGTGATGTAATAGCTTAGATTTTACTTTCCGCTTTTTACTTGTTTTTTCATATATTGCTAGTAAATAAGATGTATGAGATAAAAACAACAAAATAGATAACCCTAATCAAAGACAAAACGCATGTAAATAAAACACATTTGCACACTAACACCCTTAGGGTAATTCCACTTGTTGCCTATCGGAAAATAGTCATGTCCCTTCAGCATGGGCGTTTTAGCAAAGACCCTTGATAAAAGATCGTAGTCCCTCGATGACCCTCAATGTTGCCTTCGGTAAACAATCTAGCCCCTAAAATGAAATTGCTAAAACGTCCCATATGTTGCCTTATATGACTATACAAACGTCCCAATGCCTGTCCCTTCACATCCAACGATGGGGCTTCTTACCAAATCAATGGTAAGATAGCCACATCTAAAGGAGGAGGAAAAACACATTTAAGACCTTTCGAGTAGGTAGATTCACTCCTAGTTACTCGCTTGCTCACAATAAAAAACATTTTTATACACCCACACTCTCATCTTTGAACTATTTTCGAAACAAACACTTTGTAGGCGTTTTTATAGAACCCAGAACCATTACGAAGTTCCATTTTCAAAATACTTTCAAAAACACATCTCACAAACACACCTTTGAACTATTTTCGAAACAAACACTTTGTAGGTGTTCTCGTAGAAACGAGAACCATTACGAAGTTCCATTTTCAAAAATACTTTCAAAAACACACACCACAAGCACATTCAAACAAAAGCAAGTGATCTAGCAAGTAACTAAGAGCCCATGGAAAACCATGGATGAAAAGGGTTCTAATACCTTCCCTTTTCATAATCTACCCCCCGAACTCAAGAAACAATCTCAAAGGTCTTTCCTGTGCTTTTTCACCTTTCCTTTTGGATAAAAGAAAAGTCGGTGGCGACTCTTGCTAACCACAACATTTGCGATAAAACGCAAAACCTCAAGTCAATTCTCCCACCGTATCACACTATTCGACTTAGGACTCCCTTTAAAAAAGTCAATGAATGGGTCAGTATTTTCCTTCAGTTTGTCCTATATATGTTGAATAAAAAATCTTGGGATGGGAAGACATAGCAGATGTCCAGGATAGAAACGACTTCTTCTAACGTTAGAATACCACTAGAAGAGACCCAGGACTAGAGCATGCCATGAAAGAAGCACACCGGGAGAGCGTGCTTCTCGGGGCACAATTGAATGTAGATATCATGAATGCGAGGTACGGGATACTAGGCCGAGAAACCCGACACCCCCTATGTGCCGATGGCTAGCACATCTAGGGCCTGGACGCTCTGTGGAGTTGGAGAGGCCTAGCCTGATTTGAGAAGTGTTAATTCGATTCAGATAGACTTCATTCAAGAATGCCGCTGGCCCTTGAATCAATAAGAAAACTAGTGCTAAGTTTCAGATCAATGAATAAACTGAAACGAAATAAGAAAGAGACCTTTCTCACTCGGCGCCTAAAGTGAACTATGCTCCGCTTCAACAAATGATAGTTTTCGTTGGAACCGGTGAACCACGTGAGCCGGTTAGATGCGTGGGACAGAGGGCTCATAGTACCTGCTAGTGCAGCTATGCAGTGGAAGGGAATGAGCCTAAATTGACCCCCTTATTATTATTATTTATTTTAAAAAGAAATAATAAAAAAGTACAAAGAGATTAGACTCTCGGATAAGACTAAGCAGCCACTGACCATTTCGATGCGCCCCTGGCCTATTTTTTATTAAGACCGAAAACCTATCTAAAATGGAGCCTAGTTTAGGCTGTCAAACAAATGATAAAATCAAAAATATTTAATATAAGCACTAGTAGGGATATGGATGGAGTCTCACTCAGTAAAGAGATTTGTAGATTCCTAGAAAAGGAGAGGAGCCTTGACTTTCTATGATGTTCTTAGTCAAGAAGCGCGAACGCTGCAATCTTTCAAAAGCAAGAAGCGAGAAAGTTTACATTGAGAAAGAAGGTACTTGTTTTCGCTTTCCTCTTTTTTTATAGTATGTCAGTAAACTTGTTTTGTTTTAGTTTATAAGGTGAAAGGTTGCTATTTTTATAATTATTATAGCGTTAGTGCTTTAGTTTTAAATAAGTTTAGGCTTGACTAAGAACATAGAAATGTTGAACCAGGGTGCACAAGGAACCCGACCATTCCATTCAAATGACAACTGCCTCTTCCTGCTGCAAAGGCCTTGCACGAAACCAACCACCACCCCATATCCAGTACAAGTTGCTTTGCTTGTAGGCCCACTTAGGTTAGGGGGAATTTCCCCTCAGTTCTTACCAACCTCCGGTGTGTAATCGACATGTTTATAACTTCAAATAGGTTGAATAAGAATCATTGATTCCCTTTGATGTTCATTTATTATTCATTCAGGGCGCTCGGACGATGCTCCTTTTTAAAACCAGAACAACTCTGAATGTTAGAGAAGAGAAGATAAGGGAAAACCACCTGAGAGAAACGATCAAGGGGACTTGACTTATTTGAACCGAACGATAGAGACTTAAAGATAAGCCTATCACGAGCAGCGTCGCTTCTTGATCGGTAAGGAGAAGCATCTCAAAGTATGGGGCAAAGGATCAAGCGCTTTGACTTTGTCTCCCGGGATTCACCATATGTTGGGTTTGAGAGTCGTGTGATGGGTGACTATCCATAACGGTTTAGAGAGAACTTTTTATCAGTGTTGGTGAATGGAAGCCCCTCTATCAAGCAAGAAAGAAGAGACTATTCCCACAACGGAGTTACGATTGACTCTATTTATTATTATGGTAAATTAGTTTATCAAGATGTCAATCTGAGATCTTATTTCGGTTCGATACGTCCACCTGCGAGACTAACCTTTGGCTTTCGTCTCGGTAGGTGTATTCTTATACATTTTCCTAAAAGAACATTCATTCATTTATTTCTTCCCCATCGACCACGAAGACTAAAACAACACGAGAAATCCCGACCCGAAAAGGAGAAGGGCCAGTGGTAGGCATTTGAGAAAGTCGGGCCGATCGGGTGTCTTTATTCCAGCAACAAGAAAGAAGAAGAACGAAACTAAGTGAGAGGCCAGAGGGCAGGGAAAAGAGTCGAGTCGATCAGGCTCGACGAACGGGAGAATAAAAATGAAATTAGGATTTGGCCGAAAAAGAAGAAACACTATGGATACCATGATTGATCACCATCGATAAAGAAGAATCTTTCTAAATCACTTCTGGTCAGTGGGGCCTTCAAGAATCCGAAATACGTCGGGGTTGTAAATGACATAGCGTTCCTAATATAAAATGACGAATCCTTCATAAAAACAAAGTTTTTAAAGTTATTTTTCCCCATGAAGTCCCGCTATGACGGCCTGGAGAGTCATCTATTTAAAAGGACCCTCCCTGCAGTGCGCCCTCCTTGAATTATTCAATCATACAATACTTTTTTTATTGAAAGAACCAAATGCATTTCGACCCCGTTGTAGTTCTCAATCATTTCGTGAAACCAGGCATGGCTGAACCATCTACAATGGGTGGAGCGAATGCAAAGGGAAGAAGCTTAGATAAGAGAATAAGTTCTCGCATTGCTTTTTTTGTAGAAATCTCGACCAGCGAGAAAAAGTGTTTGGCCGAAGCCAAAAAGTGGTTGACCCACTTCATTCGCTTGGCGAATGATCTTCACTTTGCGGGAATAACAAAAACCACCATCTCGCTCTTTCCTTTCTTCGGTTCTACCTTTTTCTTTCTAAGGGATAGAGTTGGGATTTATAATAAACTTTTTTTTAGGATGCTCGGGAAAGTCAGAGTTATGAATGCCATCTAGTCATGCCTTTCTAATAGCGATCTCCCTACGTATTTCTGTTGATTGCTTCTAAGAGTTTCCTTAGTTGATGTGACCTTCGATAAATAAATTGCACTTATAGATAGCCTCTAAGACCCCTGGTTGAGGCGAAATCCATGAATACTAAGATTCTGAAGCAGGTCAATCGAATATAGTGTGAAAAGTTTTATCTGACTTGCGTTAATTGGAATCTGTTATCTATGGTATCTTTTCTATTGGTAATCAGTAGTTGAGGGCATTTCTTGCTTGCTTCCTTTCTCCACTGCTTTCCTTAGCATTAGCATGGGGTTGGTCTTCCTCGTGAGAGGATGTCTATAAAATCTATTTTCAAGGATCTGGCGGATTGCCTAGCAGGAAGGCTACTGAGCCACTGATCTAACCTTCGATTGGCTTTGTATGTCGATTAATGTAGATCAAGAAAGGAAAGAAATACAATTGTGTTTGAGTCGGAATTTGTTTCTTGTGATTGGGTATGTATATATAAGAGAGTTACGTACTGGAACCGCATGAAGATATCGTCTGGTGGAATGGCAAGACTAGAAAGCTTGGTTGGTTTTGTTTGAGGAAAACGAAATCATTCTCGATTATAAATAGATAGAAAGAGAATGAAAGTATACTTTCTTACTGGATCTTCTCTATGGAAATGGAATTGAAATCCTCTTAGTTTGATTCCTTACGAAGAATGTCTGACTCTATCTGCTCAATAGCAAAGAGATTTGGGAAAAAGGTGTACGACTTAGTAGGAGAGGTTCTGAAAGAGTGAAGGTAGTACATCTTTCTTTTCCTTTTGATTGAGATTGACTCCTCTATACTTCTGGAACGAGGTATGACTGAAATATGAGAGGTTTCCTTCCTAGGTAAGACCATACCTGGTTGATTAGTCTGTCTTCTATGATCCAAGAATAGAAATTGGAAGGCGGTGGTTTAGGAACTGTTTTAGGGGCGTTGATCCTAGGTCTTAATTTGTTGCCATCTTGGGGGATTCATGTGGAATATCATCTTCCATGTGTAGGTTTTTCCTAATCCTCAAAACGGTCTTTCGATTATTTCACCAATGCTACTAGAGCACTCTTATGGCTGACGGCTCTTAAGAGTTTACACTCACATTGAAAATTAATGCATCCCTTATTCTCCCTGGCTTGGTTAAGCCCATAAGAGAAAACAAGTAAATCAGTACTGGAGACTCCTCCGATATAGGAAGGCTCTTTAAGGCGATTCTCCTCTTCCTTAGACATTTAATATAGTTAGACCCACTAGGTATATAAAGAAATTACCAATGTAAGACACATATCACAATCTTCCATCTACCTTTGCCTTACCCACAAAAAGGATTCACCATATTTCCTTCCAACGTTTTTAGAGGAGATAAGAGAATAGTTTAGTTAGTAGTCCTACAGAAGCCAGAATCAATCCTATAGATTAGAAACTGTAACCTATAATATTATATACATATCCTAATTAGGGAATATGCGCAGAAAAAAGCACCTTATTTTCACTTTATCACTGGATTGCAAACTTACTTATCCTTTTGATGAGAATGCCACTACTCTTACTTACTATCTTCAAAGCCGCCTATTGGCGTGTCTGGATCAGGTGGATCGCTTGGCTAGATATCTCCTTAAGAGATATATCGTTAACTCCTTAGTTCCAGATAAGAAGGTATAAGCAAGAAAAGCCTAGCTTTTTTTCGATCCTTAGCTCCAACTTACGTCAGACCTTTTGCCCCTTACTCTGCTGGATGGAAAGTGGATGCAAGAGAAGTCTCAATGGCTGCAAGTAGAACTGCGATTGAACTATATGGATAACAACTCCCATCAGATGGATATACTTGATGTTTTTTTCAAGCCGCTTTCCGATAAAAAAAGAGACAGCTACTAGACACTACGGGGACTGTAAGCGATCTAACAGAACTGGCATGTTGAATGAAACTCAGACTAGATATATCAAATGACCAAGGGGACTGGACCTCTAGATTTAGCACTGGATGTAAGAAAAAAGTCGCATAATAGAATATATAGGAAAAACAACACATATCACTCCAACTAATGGCCTTAAGACTGTTGCAATTGGTACAATAGCTTCTCAGGGGATTCAATCAAGAAGAGTGGATTATGGGTTACGCTAAATCTTTTCTGTTTCTTTTCTTGACCGAAAGGATTTGATGTCCAGACTCGATAAACATCTAAGAGATTCTTCTTTGCATTTGCTTTGGGATTTATCCCCCGCGCATTCCGAAAGTCAGTTCCATAGTCTCCTCTCCGGCTCGTTACAAGTATTCCACTCTAGCCTCTCTGCATGAATCACATTCCGCCTCAACTACATGCAAGTCTTCAGAAAGGGGAGGTCCTGGCTTATTAGGAAAATGGAATGCAACGAGAATCTTTCTACCTTCAAGGGTGAACCTGGAAATAAAGAAACTAGCATTTCCCTTCACTCATGCGGGAATAGAGTCACGAGCTCTTCATGGATAGAAGATAAAGATCTGGGTAAACCTCATCAATTCCATTCTATGTCGGGGCGGTGCCATCACTTCTCCCGGAAGGATTTCTTAAAGGGAATGATGAAAGAGGCTTGGTATTCAAACTCATGAAGCCACTTTTGAAGGGGAACTTCTTCCTTTAGGAGTTGGAATCTCTGAAAGTGGGGGAATTTATGGATCTTTTTCCATATCCCTAGCTCTCAAGAAGATATGAGTATGTCATGGATACGCGATTAATAGTGATATCATCATAGCAGCAGAAGTGGACAGAGTCCTATTATCATAGCGAGGAAGGATAATAGTATGAAAAGTATTCATTACATATGTATGGTATTTTAGTACTTATACACGTCTAAGCGTCTAGTCTTTGATGTCAGGTTTAACTCAGGTTGGCTTTCCATTAGGTTATAAGGAGTATTTACAAGGGAGAGGTGTGTGTCAGTAGAGACCATGAGCAAAACATGTTGTTAGAATGCTTTAACAAATAAGGCTGTTACGTATATTCTAACAAAGTAAGCCGCAACTCGCGATCGATCTATGGAATTAGGTACCTAGAGCTAATTGTATCATAGAAGTTCTTTCTGAGTAGAAAGGTATTCTATTAAAAATAGAACTCATTACGTAGTAGTCTTTGGAAGAAGTATAATCAGAAGTAAGCAAGGTACGGGCTCAAGGCAAATTTTGTACCAAAAATCTTACTTTTCAAGAATAGCAATGGTACCTTTATGCCATAAATGGAAATATATTTTGGACAATGGCTCAAACACTTGGGTAATAGCTCAAGAGTAGGTGTAAGATTTAAATTATGCTGAGATTTGCAAGTTAGAAGGCCTGAAACATGGGATTATGCAGCATGGCATATAGATTGGATTATGTGTTCTTCAACAAAAATAATTTGTAATTCAATAATGGATGTCTAACTTCATGCCTTTGAATCTCCTAGCTCAAGTATGATAAATTCGTGCTCTTGGACATTTTGGAAAGCTTGAAACATTGTTTACAACTTTCATGTTGACCACTTTGGCTAAATAAAATTGGAACTTGATGAAAATTTTCCAAGAAGTTGAGAGAAAAACTGACCAAAACCAGTTGAAAATTTCTCTAAGTGTTTTATTAAAAATGTCATGAGTTTAGGAATTTATAAATCAAAATCCAAGCACTTATAGGACTTGATCATAAAGTAAAATTTGTAGATCTCATAAAGATCTACAACTTTCATGTTGAAAATTTTGTTTGAATCGTCTTGCATCTTGGTGAATAATTGGCATGAAGTTATGAAATTATCATGTATGAAAACACTTAGAAAAAGTTTCTAACTCTTGAAAAGTTTGAATTTTCAAATTGACTTTTGACTTTCTAGATTTCTTGGTGATAAAGCTTCATATCTTTGAATGTCTTGATGAAATGTGATCTTTGTAACTCAAATTTGATCACAAAGACAAAGTTTGACTTTTTGGTGTACAATTGACTTTTTCATCAGTTGATTAAATTTCAACTATCAATCCATTGATCTTGAGGAATATTTTGAACCATGAAATTAGGTCAACATGTTTCATTTTAATCCTTGATATCCTGTTTCAAACCAATAAGTCATGTATAAAGTCAAAAGTCAAGAATCAGTCATTCTTAGTCAAAACCCTAATTTTAACCATTTTGCCCTTTTGATGATTTGAACATTTTTCTTGAGGAATTTGATCCAAACTTGATCAATTGGTTCATATGACTTCAAAATGTTGAAATTAGTCAAAAATATTGAAGTTTGGCTGTAAGCTGACCAAAATTGACTTTTTACCCAATATAGTTGATTTTTAGTTATCTCGTCAATTGGCTGAGCAAAATTGTGATTTCAAGACTTGAAATTTGACATGAGTATTCTTGAAGGTCTATAATGATCCATGCAAGTCATTTGAGGCATTAGAAGTCCAATTGTATTTGTGAAAATCAAAACCCTAATTTGAGGCATCAGTGTTTAAGAGATAGTTTGACCTAGTCAACACTTGTGCAAACTTGAGCCATTGAAGATCTTTGTGAGTAATGTCTTGAGAAATGAGAGGGAAAATTTTGGGGTACAACAACTGCCCCTATTCAATCTTCTTAAACCTAAAGAGTTTGATTGGCGGGTCCGCCATTCGTGACTTGAAGGTGGAAGATGATTGAACACTAGAGTGCCTAGAAATTTTCACTCGCTGATGCACAAAGTAATGTGTTAGTTGATTGCATCGGAAATGGGCTTAACAAATGCCATTTGCAGAGGTGATGAAGAGTTATCAGAGATGGGATTATAGATTCCATCCAAGGTGACTGTTGATAGAGATTGGAAGAAGCATCAGAATAAATCTTTGGTCGATTTATACTGAAACAACAGGTGTCTTTTGAATAATCTTTAACTATATAATGAATCAGTGTAAATCTCCAGGGAGATTTAACCGAACTAGAGAAAGTGTCTACCGAAACAGAATCAGGATAAACCATTGATCGATTTAAATTGAACCAGTAGAGGTCTTGAATAATCTTTAACTATAGAACGAATCAGTATAAATCTTTGGAGCGATTTAACTGAACTAGAGAAAGTGTCTACCGGAACGAAATCAGGATAAACCATTAATTTATTTAAACTAAACTAGCAGAGGTCTTGAATAATCTTTTACTGGAGAATGAATCAGTATTAATCTTCAGAGTGATTTAACTGAACCAGAGAAAGTGTCTACCGGAACAGAATCAATATAAATCACTGATCAATTTAAACTGAACCAACAGAGGTATTGAATAATCTTTAAGTGGAGAATGAATCAATATAAATCTTCGGAGTGATTTAACTGAACTGGAAATAGTGTCTATTGGAACGGAATCAGGATAAGCCATTGATAGATTTAATCTGAACCAACAAAGGTCTTGAATAATCTTTAACTGGAGAACAAATCAATATAAATCTTCAGAGCGATTTAACTGAACCAGAGAAAGTGTCTACCAGAACGAAATCAGGATAAAACATTGATCCATTTAATCTGAACAAGTAAAGGTCTATTTGTCACTGATGATATTTATCTGATGACTGATTTTTCTTGAAAAGGTAAAGAATTAGTTGTGATGCAACGTCATGATGCATGCATTGCGTAATGATGTTCTCAAAATAAATGAGATTATGCTATATGCATTTTGTATGCATATGTCATGATGCTTGAATATGAAATGTTATTGAAGTAAATATTTGTCTGGAAAATAAATCCTTAACAACGGCTGGGGGAGATTTGGGAAGCTAAATCCCGAAGTATTGTTGGAGATGGAGAATATGTGGTGTATCTTCGACTTTGTTTAGAGTGTTCCGCTTGGGAATTCTGCGGGGAATGTCAATTTCTGCTTGAGAGATAGAGTTCAGGAACCTTGGTTATCCATTACTCTACTGGGGAATTATAACTTGACTGGGGATAGTAAAAGTTAACTAGTATCTGGTCGAATTCCAGGCTTTGCAGCAACTTTCTGGGGAAAGCAACGAATCTACTAGGGACAAAAGGGGTTTGTCCGTTGATTTGTAACAGTTTGAGAAAAGACTCGTGTTGGGGAATCTGTAGTTTGTTGGGGAAATAATCTCTATTGAGGAGGATATTTTGAAGACCTTATTGGGGACTTGAACTCTTTTGGGGAGAACTCCGGAAAGTTTCTTTTTTTTCCAGTTAAGACCAACTCAGCTGGGGAGAGGATTTTCAGGAGATTATACTTTGTAGGGATAATCTTATTGAAAAAACTTTGCGGGGATATCCGAAATTCTTAAGGAAATGATTATTACATACATTTGTTAATAGTTAATCATGTTCATATGCATATGTTCATTCAATTTTAGACATTGGATGTTTTTGCACTCAAAACAGAAAAAACAAAAAGTTTGCACTTCGAAGTATATTTGTATTGATGTTTTGCCTATAAACAGGCGTTTTTGTACAAGGAAACATAAATCCTAGTAAGAGAAAATCTTCGAAAAAATGAAAGGAATACAAAGTGAAAACAAAATAATAGTCGTGTGGAAGTAATCTCATTGGGTTTCAACTCCGCCATTGCCTATATGTCTTCGAACAACATCCCTTGTTGTTGAAAGAAGTTGATTGAATTGATTTTATATCATTGAACTTGGATCATGGTAATAAAGTTGGATATAGTGATTTCACGGGACATAGTCATACCTTTGATTCTTAACTTTTGCCTGGACCGCCCTCTCGGGTTTTCATCCCACCAGGATACCCTTTTTTGCCCAAGTCGCCCTTTCGAGTTTTCAACTTACCGGGTGTATAATCTCTTGTATATATCCCTAACTTTTTCCCGAACCCTGTTGGTTCGCCAGGATGCCCTTATTTTTGCCTAGGTATGTCAACCTAGCGGGTCATTTTTATGTGTAATATTTTTTAACTATGTCTGCATTCACTGGATGCGAAAAATCTTCGTCGTCCATAGTAGTTAGCATCATAGCTCCGCCAGAGAATACTTTTTTAACCATAAATGGCCCTTCGTAAGTGGGAGTCCATTTTTCCCTAGGGTCGCCTTGAGGAAGAATGATGCGCTTTATTACCAAATCTCCAGTCTGATACACTCGAGGTTTGATTTTTTGTTGAAAGCCTTGATCAAACGATTTTGATACATTTGACCATGAAAAATAGCAGCCAGTCTCTTCTCGTCAATTAAGTTCAACTGATCCAACCTAGTCTGAATCCATTCATCTTCGCCTAAGTCTGCTTCTTTCATAAACCTTAACGAAGGGATCTGAACTTCCATAGGAAGGACAACTTCCATGCCATAGACTAAAGAGAAAGGAGTTTCCCCAGTTGATGTTCGAGCCGAAGTACGATAGCCATGAAGAGAAAACGGTAGCATCTCGTGCCAGTCTTCATAGGTTACTACCATATTTTGCACAATCTTCTTTATGTTTTTTTTGGCAGCTTCTACCACGCCATTTATCTTAGGTCTGTATGGAGAAGAATTGTGATGCTTGATCTTGAATTGAGCACAAAGTTCAGTGATCATAGAATTGTTGAGATTGGTTCCGTTATCAGTGATGATCCTTTCAGGGATATCGTATCGGCAGATGAGGTTATACTTGATAAACCGGGCTACAACATTCTTAGTGACTGAGGCAAATGAAGCAGATTTGACCCATTTGGTAAAGTAGTCGATGGTAACAAGGATGAAACGATGTCCATTAGAGGCAGTTGGCTTGATTTCTCCAATCATGTCAATGCCCCACATTGCAAATGGCCACAGAGCAGTCATTACATTCAAAGGAAATGGAGGCACATGAACCTTGTCGGCATAGATCTGACACTTATGGCAAGTCCTTGAGTGGTGGTTACAATCAGTTTCCATTGTCGACCAATAGTAACCATACCTCAGAATTTTCTTGGCCATAGTGTGTCCACTGGAGTGAGTTCCAAAGATGCCCTCATGCATGTCTTCCATGATTTCCTCTGCCTCCTTCTTGTCCACACAATGAAGCAGAGTGGAATCATAGTTGTGTTTGTACAGAATCCCATTTCTTAGGAAGAATTTGACTTAGAACATTTGCAGGAATTTCTTGTCATTGATTGAGGCTCCTTCAGGATACTCTTGTGCTTATAGATATCTCCTCACTTCATGATTCCAAGGTTTCTCCTCATCCGTGTCAATCTCATAACAGTTTGCAGGTTCGTCAAATCTTTCAATAGTAATTCTGGGAGCTTCACTGTCCAAATTAACCTTGAACATGGATGAAATTATTGCTAAGGCATCTGCTAACTGGTTTTCTTCCCTTAGGAAGTGTTCAAAGGTGATCTCCTCAAAGCATGGGATCAAAGTTAACACGAGCTCTTTTTAAGGGATAAAATTTGGATGTTTGGTATCCCATTCTCCTTTAAATTGACTGATCACTAAAGCTGATCTCCCTATACGCTTAAGAATTTGATTCTTAGGTTAATGGTAGCCTTAAGACCCAAGATGCACGCTTCATACTCAGCCATGTTGTTTGTATAATCGAAGCATAGTCTGGCAGTGAAAGGCGTGTGGCCACCTTCAGGGGAAATAATCGCAGCACTAATTCAGGTACCCAAAGCATTGGAAGCTCCATCAAAAACCATGGTCCATTGGGATCCTTGTTCAGGTGCGTCATACGGTCCATGCTTTTCACAATCAGTTACTAGCATGATATTCTCGTCCGGGAATTCAAAGTTCATTGATTGGTAATCATCAACAGCCTGATGGCCCAAATGATCTGCTAGCATACTTCCTTTCATGGCCTTTTGTATAGTGTATTGGATTTCATATTCAGTAAGGATCATTTCCCTTCTAGATATTCAACCAGAGAGAGTTGGATTCTCGAAGATATAATTGATAGGGTCCGTCTTAGAAATAAACAAAGTGGTGTGAGTCAACATGTACTGTCTTAGCCAATGAGAATCCCATGCCAGAGCGCATCAAGTTTTCTCGAGCAGTGAATATCTTGTTTCACAGTCGGTAAATTTTTTGCTCAAGTAGTATATTGCATGCTCTTTTCAGCCAGACTCGTCATGTTGGCCCAACACACACCCCATTTAATTCTCTAATACAATCAAATACATAATCAGAGGTCTTCCTTCAACTGGAGGCATCAAGATGGAATGTTCTTGTAGATATTCCTTAATTTTGTCGAAGGCTTCTTTGCAATCGTCGTTCCATGTGACTACTTGATATTTCTTTAACAGTTTGAAGATTGACACACAAGTAGCAGTTAGGTGAGATATGAGTCGAGAAATATATTTGAGTCGACCTAAGAAGCCCCTGACTTCCTTCTCAGAATAGGGAGATTGCATGTCTTGTATGGTTTTGACTTTTGCAGGGTCAACCTCAACACCTTTTCCATTGACGATAAACCCTAAGTGTTTTCCAGATCTTACCCCATGGGTGCATTTGTTGGGATTCATCCTTAGCTTGTATTTCTTCAACCTCTAAAACAACTTTTGAAGATGATCAAGGTGTTGTTCTTCAGTTTGCGACCTTGCAATCATATCATCCACGTACACTTCTATCTCATGATGGATCATATCATGAAATAAAGCTACCATAGCTTGTTGATAGGTTGCCCCTGCATTCTTCAAACTGAAAGGCATGACCTCATAGCAGAAAGTGCCCCATTGTGTGACAAAGGTGGTCTTCTCCATGTCCTCGAGAGCCATCTTCATCTGGTTGTAACCGGAGAATCCATCCATGAAGGAGAAAACTTTGTGTTGAGTAGTGTTATCGACCAAGACGTCAATATGCGGTAGTGGGAAATCATCTTTGGGGCTTGCCATACTCAAATCCTTATAGTATACACACATTAGGACTTTCCCATCTTTCTTCGGTACTGGGACCACATTTTCCACCCATTGGAGATATGCTGTTACTGGCAGAAAACCTGCATCGAACTGTTTCATTACCTCAGCTTTTATTTTCTCAGACATGTCTGGCAGCATGCGACGAAGTTTTTGCTTGACTGGAGGATAATATTCCTTTGTTGGTAGATGATGGACCACAATTTCAGTATCAAGCCCCGACATATCTTCATATGACCAAGCAAACACCTCAATATAGTCGTGCAACATCTGAACCAATCTGCCCTTCACATTGTCTTCCAAGATGGCATCGATCATGACTTCCCTCTTGTCTACCTCAGTACCTAGGTTGATCCCTTCAACTGGTTCCTCGTGCAATTGAATTGACTTTTCCTCTTGCATCAGAAGTCTTGCTAGTTCCCCAGGTATTTCACAATCTTCTCTGCCTCCATCTTCAGCTTAATAGATTGGATGTTCAAAGTCATAGATGGCAATAGCAGAGTCATTGTCAATGAGATCCAGAGTGGGTGTGGATCTACAAATGTGCGTGTGTGTGCATGTAAGGTGACATGGCTATTTTGAAAATGCAATAAACTGAAAGAAAAACAATGAGCGCAAAATTTGAATTCAAAAGAGTCCGGTGTTTTTTCATTAAATGATCATATGGCATATGAAAATGAACAAACCCTTAAACAATGGACCATGGTGCCCCCAGGTGTAGCGGTAGAAATGTTTAAGACTAAGTCATTGGATTGACTAGACTTATACAAATCAAAATAAAAATCGCCACCGTGCTTTATTATTTCCAAAGGAATGGGAAAAGAGCGAATAACCCAAAAAGAAGGGGAAAGATTCAAGGTAAGGGGGTTGGTCATGCAAATGGAAGTTATTAACACCCTAAACATCTACGGTACTCCGCAGGAGCCTCTTTGTAAAATCTGTATATTTTGGCTATAAAAAATTGTTGTATATAAATGGATGGTGGAGGTGAGAAAAGAAATGTATTTATTTTATAATTTTTGCACCCGCCGCGGTTGCAAACCTTTAGTGCCTACGTACCACCTTTCATGCAATAGGGGATGAGGGTACACGCAGTTCCTCTTTTTAAAAAAAAATTAAAACACAAATGTGTTGGTTAATTTTTATAAGATAAAACATCATCGTCATTATCCGTGTGGAAAACATACCTACTACCCACAATCATGAGAAAGGAGAATTTGCATCATCTCAAAGTGGATGTTATGGCTTGGATTTCAAAATCAACAATGCCTCACTCAACACCCAAGTGGAAAATATCTCTTTTCACTATATATTGTAGAAGTATAGTTGTTTGCATCACTACAAGGATTGACAAGAGTTTAATCTTTTTAAGAAAGGTTTTAAAGGGTAAAAAGCCTAAGTTGCAAAATGGTTTGAAATGAGGTTGATTGACTTTTAGTCTTCTAAAAAAAATGTCAAGGTATTATTAAGTTGGTTGGAGTTTATTGATGAAAACTTTTTGAAAATGTATGGACATAAGTCCAAGTTTATTATAAAAATAGTTCAAGTTTCAAAAACATGAAGAGTTTTCAAAAGGGGAAGAAGATTTTTGAAATTAAAGAAGATGGGAGGAGAAGAAGGGACTATCCTAAAGCATAAGATAAACGCTAGGGATAAGAACCATCTAACCAATAAAAAGCCAATACTTGACATTATGAGCCAAGATAGAACTCCCATTCGTTTGATTGAAACTAAGCAAGCAAAGATACTAGACCTCTTGAGAGAACCAAACTTCAAGTGTATTAAGTCTTCACAAAAATTGGGCTGAGTAACAGCTGTATACGGGTGAATTCCATATTACAAACAAAAGGTGTAATATAAAAAACCTGCACACAAAAAAACAAATAAGCAACCCAATGTCTTGAGGTAAACCTCAAGAACTCCAGACAAAATAATCAGATAAGATCACAAGGTCTCCAAGATAGGCCAAAGTTTATAATACTAAGTCCAAGAAAAAGTCCCATGCTCCATAACGCCAAGGATAGTAACCAAATAGTCCAAGTACCATTAAAGATTTTTTAGGGTTCATGTTGATTATTAAGTATCTTAAGAAAGGAAAAGAAAAGCTCAAGTGAGCAAAGTAAAAATGACAAGAAAATAAATGCTCAAATGATGAAAGATGAAAATGGCATGAAATGTAAATGCTAAAAGTTAATAGTACATAAAGCATAAAAAAGAATAAAAGCATAAGGTAAAACAAGTCAATAATTAGTGGTTAGTTGGATGACCATCTTGAAACTTGCATTTGGAACTCATTAGAGGATTGGTAGAACCAAAGCCTCCATACAACAAGTTGCATTTGCTTTTTGTCAATTATATCATCCATTTGGAATTCTCATAAGTACCATTTAATGATCAACGATGTTTAAGTGATCCGCGTTGACCAAAGGTGTTGTAGATCCATTAGAGGATTGGTAAAACTAAAGCCTCCACACAATGAATCTCAAGGTTATTGGATCAAAGAGATCAAATTAACATGCGTGGGCTTGCAATCATAAGTTTAGGCCACGAATGATTATTTATTCGAATCGGGACAAAATTTAGCGCTGTGTTAAGTAATCGTAAGTGGAGTTATATAGAAGTCACACCTATTTTGAGGCCGGTCAATAGCAATCTATGCACCATTTGTTTTGAGACATAATATAGAGATCATGCTCCAATCACATTTAGTGCAATAAGAAGGGGATGAGATGAAGAGAGATGGGGAAAATGAATAAACCACTTTTGAATTAAAAATTTGATCAAAACTATTATTAAAATCATTCATCCATTTTGGTGGAGTTAAACTCAACACCCTAGATCCAATGATGTTAATAAAGTCATGATAAAAAAATCAACTCAAGACAGCCAGAAAATAGTCACAATATAATATCACATTTAATATACACAAAAAAAGGGATTTAAAAAAGTTTTAAAAATTAAAAATAATGAGAAAAATATCAACTATGTTCAAATTAATCAAGAAATAAGAAGTAAGACCATAGAAAAATCAGAAACGACTCAAATAATTTTACAAATTTTTTGGTAATTTTTTAAAGTTAGAAACTATTTTTAAAATTAAAATAAATGGGTAAAATAAACAAAAAAAAGAAGATAGAAAAACATTAAATTCAGAAACAAAAATAAAATAAGATCACCAATATTTGTCACAATATCATTGGATCATTCCATAATTTTTTTAAAATTTAAAAATGTATAAAAATATTTTTTAACATTTAAAACAAATAAAACAAGTGTAAAATTTATAAAAAATACCAAAACATAAAATTAAATTCTGAAAAAATAAAAATTAGAAAAAGAATATTCAAAAATATTTTTCATAATTTTTTCAGATTTTTTGGACTAAAAATGAATTTTCTATGATTTTTTGTAATTCAAAACAATTAAAATATAAAAATCAGAAAAATAAAATAAAAGTAAAATATGTGGACCATTGGATGAGAGTCAAAACGCGTTAGTAATCAAATCCAAGGGATCTCGCGCGCTGTGCATATCATGGTCATTAGTGAATAATGTACAAAATCGTTCATTAAATCAGATTTAAAAAATACAGATGGCGCGCCTTCATTGGTTGGAAGATGGCACGTTGGTCATCTTCAACCTCCAGCCATCATGAATTGCATGTCTCTCAAACTGTAAAATCAGAAGTTCAGACCTATGCCATTCGCTTCGTCTCTTCAAGACGAAAACAACCACACCCTCGCGCAAAATTTATATAAACTGTAGCTCAAGCAATTTGGAAGGAAAGTTTTGAAAAGGGATTTGAAATTTCATGGTCAAAATGTGTTTCCAGTAAAATTTAAGTGTTGCGACTAGAACCAAGGCAATGAGAGCAACACAATGATATCAGAGTTTTGAAGAATTGATGAAGGAATCTACCTATTGAAGTTGAGTTGCAGAGCTCTGAAACTGGACTTCTATGGAGCAATATAGGGCACGATTCTTGAATGTAATTATGTGGTTAGCTTCAGGGAAGATCAAGGAAGGTGAATTAATGGAAAAATTGGATTGAAAAAGGCTCGAGAATGGATTTTGAAGTTACATAAAATTGAGTCATGGAGCAAGTTTGGCAGGGTGATTCTGCCTATCCAAGCTTGGGAAATTGAATGGGATAGTTCATGTATTTATAGGAGAAGCAGATGGGATCAAAAGGAAGAGTGAATGATGTGTTTTGGAGGGAATTCATGCAAACCTGATGCACGAGTGAAGTATGATCCAAACTTCATCAAAACTCATCCAATTCTTGCGTTTTGATGCACTAATCCACTTGGGAAAGTTGGCTAATCATGTTTAGACCCAAACCGCGTGTTAATTTGAGGTTTAGAGGTTGTAAATACAAATTCAAATTCTGTCTTGCAAGGAAACTTCAATTCGAAGTTACCAATTTTGAAACTATGTCATTCTCAACTCAAGGGGTCTCAAGGCATGATTCTTTATGCTTTAGAAAGATGAGGTTACAAGCTTTGCAATGGAAAAATAATGGAGTTAAATGGATTCTTGAGTTGAAATTTGTGTTGAGTCAAAGTTGGAGAAAAAGAGTTGACTTTCCATACTTAAAAATATTTCAAATTCTTCATCAAAAATGACCTATAATGTCTTGCATCCAAACATGGCATTCCACTTGGAATTTGCTCTTGATCAAAAAAGATGGCATGAAGTAGATCTCTTGAATGACATTTTGAAACTTGAACCACTCAAAATATCCAAAAATTGAGCAAGTTATGACTTGTTGAAGTTGGCCAAAAATCATGAAATGACCTATAATCCTTTGCATATTTAAGGTAACCTCCATCCATTTTCCCACTTTGCATAAAAAAGAAGGCATAAATTTCACATCCTCAAGATCATTTTGGAAAAATAATGGGCTCAAGGTAATAAAAATTGACCAAGTTATGATCATTTGAAGTTACTTATGTAAAATTATGGATTCATCTGGATGACTTGTAATCTTTCTTCTTCACCAAGTTCCTTCCACATGAGAACTCCTTGGAACTTTTGAAGTGATTTGTTGATAACCCTTTAAAGAGAAGTATGTATTTGGAATCACTCAAAAATACCAAAAGGTGAGCAAGGGTTCCAACAGCAGCTTCAACTACTTCTAAAATACTGAAAGAGGACAAATGAGATATCAAGAATGCCTGCTCCCCATTTATGATCACTACCTTCCCTTCACGCACAAACTTTAGCTTCTGATGTAAAGTTAAAGTGACAGCCCCTGCTTCATGTATCCATGGCCGTCCTAGAAAACAACTATATGCGGGAATAATGTCCATGACCTGGAAGGTTATCTGGAACAAATATGGTCCTATATGGATAAGTAAGTCCACTTCACTGATGACAGATTTCCTCGACCCATCAAATGTTTTCACAATGATGCCACTCGGGCGCATAGGTGTTCCTTAATATTTCAACTTTATGAGAGTACTCCTCGGTATAACATCCAACGCAGATCCATTATCAATTATCACATTGGATAGCGAATCATTCTTGCAGTTCATAGATATGTGGAGGGCCAGGTTGTGATTCCTTCCTACATTTGGTAATTCATCGTCACAGAAACTCAAGTTATTACATGACGTAATGTTTCCAATTACGCTGCTGAATTAATTTATTGGCATGTCACTCTCCACAAAATCTTGGTCCAGTACCCTCATCAAGGATTCTCTATGAGTAGAGGAATTCATCAATAAAGCCAAAATGGATATTTTTGAAGGAGTCTGCAGTAGCTGATCTACAATTTTGTAGTCGCTCATCTTAATTATCTTCAAAATATCATCCACTTCTTTCTCTAGCATAGCTCCGCTAGTCTCTCCTGTAGCCTTCTCAGGTTCATCATTCTCATCAATTTTCTTTCCAACAGTAACATATCTCTGAACCACCGGCACAAACACACGACCGCTACGGGTCACCCTGTTGTTTTCAGCTATATTTTTAATATCAGGCATTGGCTGGATGGGAACTTCCACTCCATCTTCTAAGATTGTAGCGTTGTATTTGTAAGGCACAACCTTATCTGACTTGTAGGGGATAGGACCTGGTAAATTAATCACCAGTGGGGTAACAACTGGCTTGCTCTGATACTCCACTTCAAAATGGGATGGTGCACCGAAACAAGGCACAATGATGTTTACCCCTTCTTCAACATAATCAGTCATAAATTAATCATTTCTGGAAAACAAATCTTCGTCTGAAGAGAAATACTCATCTGCGGAGGCATACTCTTCCTCTGACTCTTCTTCCTTTAAACAAACCTCAACCATATCAACTTCATGATAATCATCCCTCTGACCTGTGATCTTGATAGTTCCATTATCTAACAACAACTGAGCACCCTCTTTCATGATTGAACATCCTCGGCGATCTCGACAGCAAACTAGGCAAGATCCATATTGGTGTTCCACCTGACCAGCCGTATGGCAGAAGGTACCGTGCAACTGCACGAGGTCCTCATCCATATACTCTACATCAAAAATTCTGAATTCACCAGGACATCCAGAAACCATATTCACTTCCTCTTCATACTCTGCCCTAGGCCTGATTATGTGGATGAGGCCCTCATCCATCATCTCCTGCAAATCAGTCTTTATCTTCTCGCAACCCTGTATGTTTGTACTGCAAATAGCACAACCGGTATGGTCATGCGTATAGTAGCTAAATTCACAGAGGTCATTCTGCATTTTCACCAAATCCCCTCTAACCAGATTAATGTCAAAAATCTGGAAATCGCCTGGACAACCGACCACCATATTTACAGCATTTACTCCCTCATGCTTGGGTAGAGGATTATCTTTCACATTAGGTCCCATGTCCTTGAAATATAGAACACCAGACTTTACCAATTTCTTCACTTCATTCTTCAACGGATAACAATTCTCAACATTAAGCCCTGGTGCTCCCTGATGAAAAGCACATGTTTGGTCTGTCTTGTAATACTAAGGCAATGGTGATGGTACGGCGGGAGGTGGTCGTGTCTGGACCAACTTTTTCTGAATCAATGCTAGTAGTAGCTCTGTATAGCTCATGGGAATAGGGTCATAACTCTCCCTTCTCTGATTAGACCCTTGATTCCCCTGCTGGGACGGTCTCTGATAAGCAACGGTAGTTGGAGCGGAATTCATAACAGGAGTAACTGAGGAGACTTGCTGATGACGCTGATAATTCCTTCTAGGAGCGTTTACCCTCCTCTCTTGCATAACAACATTTACATCTCCTTCTTTCTTCTTGGTAAACCCATAAGATGGATTCTTCGCACCTCTATATCCTTCACTCTTTGCTAAACGGCCTTCTCTTATAGCCTCTTCTAAGCGGATAACCATTCCTACCATCTCAGTATAGTCACTCGGCGCACTTGCAACCATCCTCTCGTAGTAGAAAGCACCTAGCATTTCCAATAAAATCTTAGTCATCTCCTTCTCTTCCATGGGAGGAATCACTTGGGCGGCTACCTCGCGCCATCTCTGTGCATACTCTTTGAACGATTCCATGTCTTTCTGAACCATCGCCCTAAGTTGATCACGGTCAAGCGCCATGTCCACATTGTACTTGTATTGTTTGATGAATGCTTCTCCCAAATTATTAAAAGTATGGATATTGGCGCTGTCCAAACTCATATACCACTTCAACGCAGCACCGGTCAAACTATCCTGAAAAAAGTGAATCAGTAGACGCTGATCATTCGTATGGGTAGACATTCTCCTCACGTACATCACCAGGTGAGCACGAGGGAAAGTGTTTCCCTTGTACTTCTCAAATTTCGGGACCCTTAACTTAGCAGGTATCTTAACGTTTGGGACCAAGAATAGCTCATTCACATTATGCCCAAATAGCTCTTTTCCCCTGAGGGCCTTCATCTCTCTCTGCATCATGTCAAACTGCTCTTGAAAATCATCCATTCTGACATAAAGACCCGAGTCTTCACTCGGAGGAGGGAAAGGACGACACAATTCATCATTAACAAACGAAACCACATTCACTGAAGGAGGCGCAGCAGGAGCAGAATGCACCACAGAAGGTGCTAGAGTAACAATAGTTTGAACCACTAGAGTATCTTGAGGCCCAAGATTGAAACCTTCAGGTGCGAAATTCTCTGGAATTCCCTATGGATAACCTTGAGGCATGCGATTATGAACAACAGTTGGAGTAGTAGATACAGGAACAGTCGAAACTTCAGTAGTTTCCCTTGTTGGTTGAGGTTGAACACTCAGTGGCTGATTCTGAGCAGCCACCAGAGCTTCCATCAAAGTAGTCAAATTGGCCATGCCGACCTTTAAAGCAGAAACTTCTTCATGCACCTCGCGATTCTCTTATTCTAAGTTGTCCATATTCTTTTTGAAATTAGCCCGACTGTTGTAGTGATGAGTCAGCTTGTTGAACGAAGTAAACAAGCTTGGTAAGACACCTGGGTATGCATAACTAATGCAATAAATATGTGCAATATGATGCATGATATCCAATGCACATGATTATTTTTACTTTGTTATTTAATATTTCAAGGGATTTAAGGTTTATAGACATATTGCAAACATCAAAGTAATAAATCCTTTGAAATACTGAAAATTTTATTATAATAACTCCAAAATGGATTACAAGTTTCAATGATCTCAAGTACAAGATGGAAATACAATCTAGAATCCTGAGAAAAAGAACTTGATGGAGATCACTCTATACGCTGGAGCTTCCCTGTGAGCCTGGCAATCTGAGCCTTCAACCTATGGTTTTCTTCCGCGTGTCTGATGGCAACCTCCTTCCAATCATCTGAATCAGGAAGTGAGTAATCAACACCTGATTGAGGCTTAGGAGAAAAGAAATCCCCTTTCCTCTCCATAGACTCTACCACTCGACTCTCAAGGATCTCAATCAAGTCATCTTTCTCCTTCATGTTTGCTCTGTAGGAACTCTCTAAAGTTTGGAACTTGTTCTTCCAAGCATCCCATTCTTGTTGCATCCTAACTAAAGCAAGCTCCAACTCCTCCAGATCATCTAGTAAGGAAGGAGTGGTCTTCACAAATAGATCAAGCATGGGTGTCTCCCGGGTATACGACATCTTTAACTGAATGACTCTCAATCGGACCCACTGAAGATATGTGTGATCGGTGGAAATAGAACTTACTGTTTTGGAATGCTGGTTCGCGTTTGCGTTTCCCAAAATGTCGCGGTAAGCAAGAGTCGCAACCGTCTTTTATTTAATCCAACAAGGAAACGACAAAAGCACAGCAAAATTCCTTTTCGAGATGTTTCTCGGGTTCGGGAGGTAGATTATAGAAAGGGAAGGTGTTATCACCCTTTCTATCCGTGCTTATCCACGGGCTCTTAGGTACTTGCTCACTATTTTTTCAAAAAGTTTTGCTTTTCTTGTGTTTGTGGGTTTTGAAAAAAAGTTTTGTTTGAAAACTTCGATTTAACTCTTGTTTTTGTCCTCAAGAGTGTATGAAGTGTTGTTGAAAACTTTTTTTGAAAAGTGTAAGTGCAAAAGATTTGTTTCGTTTTGAAAGAGCAAGTACCTGAGAACCTCTACCTACTCAAAAGGAATTAAACTATGTAAATGTCCTTTAGACAGTGCTATCCCACTATTGAGGAGTAGGTAGCATCGTCGTTGGAGTTTTCGGGTCAATTTGATTAAGGGACATGTGGTCACTAAAGCAACGTTAGGACGCCTTAGCGGTAACCCTAATGTCTTAGATCATTTTATCCGAGGCAACCGTTTCAAGGCAACTTTGATCTTTAGACAGGAGGGCGACCTCTAAAACTTCCTATACTCAATGACCACGTTCGAGGCAACCAAGTGAGGCGTACCCTAGGAGTGGCATGTGCAAATGTGTCAATTTTCAGTTATGTTATCTTTGTACATGTTGTGGTGAGCTACGGTTGATTTTAAGTTAGGAGAGATCTTGTCATGCATAGCCTATTATTCATACATCTAGCAGTTAATGGTTGCGGAAAATAAAACTAAGCTATTACAAAGCGTCGGGTATTTACATCGCCAAAAACAAATCCTTGAAAAAGTAAATGCGGAAAAGTAAATGAAAACGGTAAAAAGTCCTAAGTTAGAGCTATTACATCCTAGGAGAAATTACAGTTATAGGGATCAAAATATGAATAAAAAATAACCATACGCGCGAGAAAAATTGAATCGGAGAGTTTTTAGGGTTTTGACCCATTTTTAAGAAAGAAAGAGATTTTTTGTTATTTTGAATTACAGGAATTTAAACCTAAGTTAATTAATTAATTAAATGAAAAAAAGATATTTTTGGGTTTTTTTGAATGTTTAGGGAAATAAAAAAAATAAAATTATTAAATATATTAAAAAAACCTAATTCTACATTGATTTTAATTTATCACGAAAATATTATTATTATGCCTAATTTAAAACTAAACAAATTATATTAATATTTATTTACAAAAAGAACAAAATAATGAAATTAGTTTTAATAAATAAAAATATTATATATTTTTTGTCTTCTGATTTTTTGTTAAAAAGTTAATTAGTTAATTGGTTAATTAAATAAAAAATAATAAAATAAATCAAGTAAAAGAAATATAGAAGAAAAAAAAGCAAACCAAAAAGGGGGTCTGGGCCCAAAAGGGGGGTTGATTCATCAGAATTTCAAGCCCAAACATAAGCAGCCCTGTTTGACTTTTCAGAATCATCCACGCGCTCATTGACTTGGACACACGGTGGACATCATCTTGTGACCATCAGGTTTGGCCTGAAGGCCATCTGGCGCTTGGGATCTGGAGATCCATGATATGCTACGCCAGCTGAATCACATGCAATCACCTGGGTAAAAATTGTAACAAATATTTGGGGGACCTGGGATTCGAACCCAGGTCCCAATACTCATTGTCCAGCGTCCCAACCACTCCACCAAGCGGCTTCAATTGTTATTAAAATAACAGGCAATAATTATATATGAAGCGAATTAATATGCCTGGAAAAAATAAAATAAAAGCGCGTAATTCAAATAGACCAACTAGATGACAGCACGTCATCGTCTTCAACCTTGGTTCTACATAGATAAAATCAGATAGCGGGGGTTTTTAACCTCCACTACCTCCCTGCACGAAAAATAGCGAATAGACACAGAGCAAACAGAAATATTTCGCGAGATGTGTGTTCCCATCGTCTTGGTCTCACGAATTCAACCATGTATCCCATTGGTTCCAATTTTTCTTGGATTGGAAAGCCCTATTTGAAAGCTTGAAAACCCAAGAAATTCAATCATGGCATCTCTCGGTTTAGGGCATTATAGTTCAATTCAATCATTCCATTAGCTTTGTATTATCTCGAGCAATGCAAATCAATCACAAAAACATGTCAAATGTGTATGAATTAAGAGATACAGTTTTTAATAGGAAGTGCAAATCGTGAGATGGTATCTCGTGATTCCTTGAGCTTTAGTGCTTGAATTTGATTGCAAATCACTCCTGGTACCTCCTGCAATGTGTTTGGATGGACAAGGCACCTTAAATTAGCCTAGATTGCAAGAACAAGTTTTAACTTTTCTTGAAATTTCTTGAAATTGATATGGCCATTTCTGCAGCTTTTTCTCGTGAATTAGGTTTGTGTGGCTTGCTTATGTATAAGGCAATGATTTTAGGTCAAGAGTTGGGCCAATATCCATGTGCATTGAAGATTGAATATTTGATTGACCACCATTGTTAACTTTTCCAAAATTCAATCAAAATCTGAGATTTTGTGCACAAAAAGCCAAGACACGAATTTGATTAGGTGTCATATGATATATGAAAGCTGTACAAATCACAAAGATACTATTTCATTGATTTTTGGATTTTATTTGAATTAATATAGATTTAAAATGAATTAAATCAATAAAAATTAAATAAAATAGAAAAATAAATGTTTGATCCTGAAATTAAGTATGGGACACGTGTGTGGCATGACAAGACTAAATCAAATGGAAAAAGTGGGCCCTTTTGTCAAAAATTGGAGTTTTGAGGATAGTTGACTTTTGGCAATTTTGGAAAAATGCCCAACTTCAACAATGCATAACTTCTTCAATTTTGATCATATGACCATGTTCTTAGACATTTTGGAAAGCCCTTGAAGTCCTCTAACCAATGCTTTTGGTCCCATGTCATTTGGATTTACCAATCTCAAGTTATGGCCTTTGACTCAAAGTGTACTTTTGTTGACTTTTGAAATTGACCTATAATGTAAAAATTTGTAACTTTTTGTGAGAGCATTTCTTGATCTTGGGGTGTGAAGATGGATTGTAGGACATTTCATCCACTTCAAGATGAGCTTTAGATGGGATTTTTCTGATAAACCATGAAAGAGTTATGCCCTAGTCAAAGTACAGTTGACTTTTCTACTGTCCAAAAATAGTAACTTTTGCATCTTGATGACTTTTGAGCTATTATTGTGGGATCATGATCAAGACTTGATCAAATGATGATTGTGAACTCAAAATAAGATGTTGACCAAGAATTCTGACTTTTGACTGCAAAATGACCATTTTGCCCTTTGCAGTTGACTGTAGATCAAATGGAGCTTTTGATTGTGCAATCTGGCACTGTGAGTCTTGAAACTTGGCATGTAGGTGCTTGAGAATGTATATAGGCCTATGAGACTTGATTGAACCATTGAAAACCCCAAACTCCTTGAAAGAACCAACACCCTAATTTCAGTTGTCTACTGCTTAGGAGATGGTTGACATGAAGAGTCTTGTGATGCTCTTGTATTGCTGAGCACCTTGTGAACTTGAAAATGAGTTGTCTTGGATGTATAAGACCATATGGAGCTCATTTGAGGTCTTGGAGAAGCCATGTTCTTGAAGAAAACTCAAACCCTAATTCTTGCACATTGTTGAAGAGATTTGATTTTGAATTTCTTCTTGATTTTTACCTGCCCCTTGAAACTCCTATAGTCTTGAGGAATTCATGGGAGGGAAAATTTTGGGGTACAACAGTTGCCCATGTTCAATCTTCTTAAACCTGAGGATGTAGATTGGATTGCGTGCCTTTTGTGATCCGAAGGTGGAAGATGATTGAACACTAAAGTGCCCAGAAATTTGCACTCGCATGATGTAGTATCAGCAATGTGATGTCGGGAATGGACTTACAGATTCCATTTGGAGATTGTTGGTAGAAGGATGGGCTTATAGATTCCATCTGAAGGTGATTGTTGAATTGTAATTTTGTAAATTGAAAGAAGGAACTTGTGTAGGGTTGCCTGATGATGAGTCCGTGTAAAACTGCATCTTGGAAAGAAGGAAACCTGTGTATGGTTGACTGATGATGAGTCCGTGTGAAACTGCATCTTGGAAGGAAGGAACCTAGGTAAGGTTGCTTTGCACTACGTCGGGAAATTGCAAGGAGGAACCTGGGTAAGGTTACTTTGGGATAAGTTTGTGTAAAACCTATGGAGGAACCTGAGTAAGGTGATAAGTCCGTGTAAAACTTCTGGAGGAACCTGAGTAAGGTTACTTTGTGATAAGTCCGTGTAAAACTTCTGGGTAAGGTTACTTTGACGATGAGTTCGTGTGAAACTGCATCTTGGAACGAGAAGGAACCGGTGCAGGGTTGCCTGATGATGAGTCCGTGTAAAACTTCATCTTGGAAAGAGAAGGAAGCTGTGTAGGGTTGCCTGACGATGAGTCCGTTTAAAACTTCATCTTGGAAGGAAGGAACCTGTGTAGGGTTTCCTGACGATGAGTCCGTGTAAAACTTCATCTTGGAAAGAGAAGGAATCGGTGTAGGGTTGCCTTATGATGAGTCCGTGTAAAACTTCATCTTGGAAGGAAGGAACCTGTGTAGGGTTGCTTCATGATGGTCAAGTAGATAATTGTCCTGTCTGGTTTCAGGTATTAACCTACAATCAGTCGTCCACAAAATTTTCCTGGCTTGTTACAGGTATTAATCTGGAACTTAAGAAGGTTGGCCGATGAGATAGTTGTCCTGGCTAGTTTCAGGTATTAATCTCTGACCTGAGAAAGAAAGATGGTCTTCCTGGCTTGTTACAGGTATTGATCTTCAATCTCTTCATGTAGATAACTTTCCTGGCTTGTTACAGGTATTGATCTACAATCAGTCGTCCACAGAATTTTCCTGGCTTGTTACAGGTATTAAACTGGGACTTGAAAAGGTTGATGGTAGCCATCTGTTGATTGACTTTTTACTGAAAAAGGTAAACGTTAGTTGTATGCAATGTCATGGTGTATGAAATGCATGATGTCATGATGTTCTTAAAAATAAATGAGATCGTGTCGTATGCACTTTATCATGTATGTAAATAGGAGGTATGAAATGTGAAATGTTTATGAATGTATTTTCGTCTGGGAAAATAAATCCTTGACAAATGCCGGGGAGTTTGTTAAATCCTGGGCTGATGTAGAAGAGTGTGACTGAATTCTTCGTTTCCACTGGGGATGATGCACGAAGATGGTTTCCAGAATAAACCTGTAGGAGAAGATAACTCCGTTGGGGAATAAACCTGGTGAAGAGATTACTCTGCGGGGAATTACTCTATGGGAAGAGATGCTTTGCTGAGATTTTAACGATAACTCCGCTGGGGATTCCGTTGATAAGCTCTGTTGGGGATTTTGATGATGAACTCCTCTGGGGATAGAGAGAACTTCGCTGGGGATGATCTTTCCGTTGCAAGTTGCTGAGGATAACCCAGTTAGACTCTTATGGGGATAACCTCTGAATTTGGCTCAGGAGATGCATTTATATTCTGCAGGGGACAAGCTTCCAGAATCTACTGGGTAAGATGATTCAATTCTCTATTGGGGAAACTTTTTGGACTGCACTGGGGAAATGGATCCACTGGGGGTATCTTGCATTCCACCGGGGAACATTCTTATATTTCGTTGAGGAATATTAAGACTGCCGGGGATGCTCTTTACGCTTGCTGGGGAATATCTTTATACTCTGCTGGGGAATATTAAGACCTTCTGGGAATACCGAGCCTTTTCGAGACTGACGATAGACTAACTCTGCTTGGGGGAGAGTATTGTTGATTCGTCCATGGTTGCAGGTCTCAGTGGGGAGAGCTTCCATTACTGTCTTACTCTGCGGGGAGTGAAGGTATCTTAGCCATATTCTTTAGCTGAACTTACCTTGGTACCTTGGTGGATAGAGAAACTGTACAGCTTGGACACTTCTTATTGCCCCTGTTTCTGCGGGAGAAGGTGCCTGCGGAGGCCATGTGGATCGAGTATTATCCCAACCTATGAGGTGCTTGGAATGACAAGTCTTCTTCTGGTAGGCAAGTGATGAGGTGACGGGACATAGTCGTACGCTTTGATCCCTAATTTTTTCCTGGACCGCCCTTTCGGGTTTTCAGTCCATCAGGATACCCTTTTTTGCCCAAGCCGCCTTTTCAGGTTTTCGACTTGCCGGGTATACAGATTTTTTCATTTTCATCCCTCATTTTTGCCCGAACCGTTTTGGTTCACCGGGAAGCCCTTATTTTTGCCTAGGCCAGTCGACCTACCGGGTCTTTGATTATGCGTAGTATTTTTTGACTATGTCCATTCCATCAGGATGTAGAGAGGTGTCACTGTCGGTAGTGTTGTGTTGCCATACTACCAGAAGATCTTCGTTTGATCGTGCAAGATTCGTCGCTGGAATTCAAGTCCAATGCCCCAAGTGACTCAGGCGGAGATTTTCCCCTGGCTATTTGGCATTTTGAGAGATTCCTTGAATCTTGACTTGACTGCCCCAAATGATGGAAAATGATCATGTCTGCCCCTTGGTTGGAAGTGTTTTTTCCACTTGAGGTGACTCTTTTTGTTGAGAAGGTTTTTGTTCACTAGATATTCGTCGTGCGAATTTCTCGGCTGTTTGAACAAATAGCCATATGCAAACAATGTTATTTTAAGAATGCAAATCTTATGTCTTTTTTGAAGTTCTTTGAAAATGCATTTTTTCAGTAAGATAGGAAAATTTTGTAAAATGTGATGTCAACTCAGAATTTTACAACGAGCCCTACAGGAGTCAGGATACCTTTTGTAACAGTATGCTTTCGAACTAACCCATGCTTCAGCTAGGACTTTTAAGGATTATAACGTGGCCTGGTTCACGGTTTAAGAAACAAAGGATAAAGGCTCAAAATTTATTTGTACCCACCCGCTCTTCGTGATGTTCTTCGATCCTAAACTCAGCTAATCGTGCATTAGATCTTGTTTGAGTCTTTGCTCTGATATACCAGTGATGGTTCGAATACTGACAATTTATTTTGAACAGGCAGTCATTTTTGTTGAGAGTTTGTAGGATCTCTTTCTTTTTTATTTTATTATCCCTGTCTTTTGCCTGAACTATTTCTTTTGTGATTACAGTCAGCGGGATGCCCCAGTTTTATAAGTCTCCTTCATAGGTTTTGACTTGATGGGCTTTTGTTTTGAGAGGTAATGACTGTCTGTCCTTATGATTATACGGAACCATCACCGTCTTTTTTCTCGGAAGGACTTCTTTGATGCCATTCATTGTGCACCAGGATCAACTGAGAGAACTACCCTGCCCTAGGTTATAATTAAAGGTTTTAATTCATGAAAAGAAAAAAAAACTCCAACTTCTTTGGCTCGAAGGGGTTGACGAGGGATTATCTTCCTTATAACTCCACTGTTTAGGATTTGAAACAATGCTTGTACTTCATCAGCGAGGTCTGTTCAAAAGCATACTGTAAAGATCGTGGTATCATTTTCGTCATCCTCCCTCAAAAGGATTAGAATTTTTTAATCGAGAGTTTGAACATCACAAAAAGGAAATATGAAGCAATTTTAAACATAGTGAAAACAATTAATTCAAAACAGACATGTGTAATGCATTAATGAAATAAAAGAGTTTGACATGATAATTGTTTGAATAAGCAAAGAAAAATACAATTTCAGAATTCAAATGAACAAAAGTGCTTTCAATCCTAGCCATGTTTTGGCAAGGGAGCAGTGATCACATTGGGAGTCTCAGGAGGCTCGAATTCGATCTCCTTAGCGTCAATCATATTCTGAATCTTGTATTTCAGCGCCCAACAATCGTTAGTATCGTGCCCTGGGCTACCGGAATGATAAGCACACCTTGCATCTGGGTTATAGTTAGGAGAAGAAGTCTTAGGGTTTGGAGGAGGGTTTATCACCGTAATCAGATTCATCTTCAACATGTGCTGCAATGCTTGTGACAATGGCATGTTGATGTTGGTGAACTGTCTTTTAGGCTTGTCCGGCCTTCGTTGATTTCCCTTTTGCTGTTGTCGGTATGACGCGGAACCAGAGATCAAGACTGCCCCTACGTGTTGGTCACGACGACTCTTTTGACGGTACACAGCATTGGACTCTTTCTTCCCACTGTAAGGCTTTTTCTGAGCATCAGAAGGTGTAGCTTCTTGAATCTTCCCACTTTTGATGCCAGCTTCAATTCTCTCCCCAGTCAAGATAAGGTCTGTAAACCCGGCTGAAGAGTTTCCAATCAGATGATTAAAGAATGGACCAGACAGGGTCCCCAGAAACATATCGACGAGTTCACGATCAGTTAAAGGTGGCTGCACCCTTCCGGCAAGGTCTCTCCATTTTTGAGCATACTCTTTAAATCCTTCACCCGTCCCTATTGACATACCCTGGAGTTGGGTACGCGTAGGAGCAAGGTCGGAGTTATATTGATATTGCTTATAGAATACAGTAGCCAAATCTTCCCAGTTACGGATACTGGCTCCATCCAGCTGATCGAACCACTCAAGCTGAGTCCCTGAAAGATCGTCCTGAAAGAAATGGATCCACAAATTCTTATCAGCTGTGTAAGGCTGGATCTTCCTTACATATGACCGGAGGTGCAGCTTTGGGAAGGAGGCTCCGTCATACTTGGCAAAGGTAGGTGCCTTAAACTTATGGGGAATCACCACCCTAGAGGATAAACCTAGGTCTCCGAAGTCCATCCCGGGCACGTTCTGTATCTCCATAGCGCTCAAGCGGTCCTCCAACTGTTTGTACATATCCTCAGCAGGAGGATAGTGTTCTTCATCATAATCCGTCTCGTTGTTGGAGATTACGGGCCTAGGAACCCTTCTCTTTTGTGGACTGTCTTTCCCTCTGGATGAGGTGGTCAGATCAACCTCATTTTGCAGCCCGTTTCCAAACCTGCGTCCGGTGTTGAACATGACAATCCTCTTCTTCTTCTTCTTCCTCTCTTTTAGAATTAAGGTCTTCAGGTCCTGCTGACCCTTAGCTAGGCTCATGACCAACTCTTGAAATTGGGCATTTTGGGCCTGGAGGGCCTTGATAGCTTGCTCAGTGGAAGGTTCAGTAGACATGATGATTGCTGAAATAAACAGCGAAGAAGATAAGAGACCTGTAATGCAATGATATGTATGATATATGTATGCAATGTTTTCAAGGATCTCGTGGGGTAAACAAAGAAACTTGTTAGAATTTGAATCTGGTAGCTCGATTGAAGGAACTTCATGTTGCTGAGAGTCCTTCTTCAAGAGTCAAGCTCACCATATCGAGTGGGTCATAGCCCTTGACTCAAGTTATCGTGCTTGGATTTCTAGACAACCTTGGCTAGAGGAAAATAAATCTCCTTTGCCCCTTGCTAGACATTTGGTTCATCCTGACCTGCATCACAAACCTTTGAGATCCTTGAAATGGTTAAGGAAATGCTATGGTATGATGTTATGATGTGTATGCTATGTGTTTAAGCAAAAGTGTGAGGTTATGTAAGTAAGCCCTGCAATAAATCCAAATTGTTGGATAAGGACGGTAAACAAAACCTACAAGGAACTCATGTTGTCAGATAACAAGAATGTGCAAGTAGTTCAAGTTTGAAGGCACACAAGTCACACAAAAAGCCTTAAGTTTGGGCTGGCATGGAGTTTAGGCATTACCCTCTTTCAGTTTCAGTTTGTTAAGACCTGTCCTAAAAATAGTAACCGGGTTCTAGAGGATCTCAATATCATTGACTACCCTCAATCGGTCATAATTCCAGTTTAGCAACCTTTCCTTGCGGCCGGAATCATCGCGAGAGTTTAGTCTCAATGAGTGTAGCATACTGCTACTGTTCTATGGCCAAGTTGGTCAATTTAAGGTTCTAAGGTCAGTTGGTGCTTAATGACTCCTCAGAAGACCCATATTCTCCTCGTTCCAACACAAGGGATATCGGTACAGACCAAGGTGTCACACCAACGTAGCTACTGCTTCATCCGTGTCGGTCTACGCCAGACAGATCCCTCACAGTTTATTGCTACTTACCTAAAAAAGGGTACCCCCAGATCTGGGTTAGGATCTATAAAACTCTGATACAAGCCCACAAAATTTAAAGCATACAAAGCATACAATTGAAAACACAAGTGATCTAATCCTAAGGTACACCTCACTTATAAATTCCCCAGCAGAGTCGCCAGTTCCGTGATCGGTGGAAATAGAACTTACTGTTTTGGAATGCTGGTTCGCGTTTGCGTTTCACAAAATGTCGCGGTAAGAAAGAGTCGCCACTGTCTTTTATTTAATCCAACAAGGAAAGGACAAAAGCACAGCAAAATTTCTTTTCGAGATGTTTCTCGGGTTCGGGAGGTAGATTATAGAAAGGGAAGGTGTTAGCACCCTTTCTATCCGTGGTTATCCACGGGCTCTTAGGTACTTTCTCACTATGTTTTCAAAAAGTTTTGCTTTTCTTGTGTTTGTGGGTTTTGAAAAAAAAGTTTTGTTTGAAAACTTCGATTTAACTCTTGTTTATGTCCTCAAGAGTGTATGAAGTGTTGTTGAAAACTTTGTTTGAAAAGTGTAAGTGCAAAAGATTTGTTTCGTTTTGAAAGAGCAAGTACCTGAGAACCTCTACCTACTCAAAAGGAATTAAACTGTGTAAATGTCCTTTAGACAGTGCTATCCCACTATTGAGGAGTAGGTAGCATCGTTGTTGGAGTTTTCGGGTCAATTCGATTAAGGGACATGTGGTCACTAAAGCAACGTTAGGACGCCTTAGCGGTAACCCTAATGTCTTAGATCATTTTATCCGAGGAAACCGTTTCGAGGAAACTTTGATCTTTAGACAGGAGGGCGACCTCTAAAACTTCCTATACTCAATGACCACGTTTGAGGCAGCCAAGTGAGGCGTACCCTAGGAGTGGCATGTGCAAATGTGTCAATTTCCAGTTATGTTATCTTTGTACATGTTGTGGTGAGCTACGGTTGATTTTAAGTTAAGAGAGATCTTGTCATGCATAGCCTATTATTCATACATCTAGGAGTTAATGGTTGCGAAAAATAAAACTAAGCTATTACAAGGCGTCTAGTATTTACATCGCCAAAAACAAACCCTTGAAAAAGTAAATGCGGAAAAGTAAATGAAAATGGTAAAAAGTCCTAAGTTAGAGCTATTACATCCTCGGAGCAATTACAGTTATAGGGATCAAAATATGAATAAAAAATAACCATACACGCGAGAAAAATTGAATCAGAAGTTTTTAGGGTTTTGACCCTTTTTTAAGAAAGAAAGAGATTTTTTGTTATTTTGAATTAAAGGAATTTAAACCTAAGTTAATTAATTAATTAAATGAAAAAAAGATATTTTTGGGTTTTTTTGAATGTTTAGAGAAATAAAAAAAATAAAATGATTAAATATATTAAAAAAACCTAATTCTACATTGATTTTAATTTATCGCGAAAATATTATTATTATGCCTAATTTAAAACTAAACAAATTATATTAATATTTATTTACAAAAAGAACAAAATAATGAAATTAGTTTTAATAAATAAAAATATTATATATTTTTTTCTTCTTATTTTTAGTTAAAAAGTTAATTAGTTAATTGGTTAATTAAATAAAAAATAATAAAATAAATCAAGTAAAAGAAATATAGAAAAAAAAAGCAAACCAAAAAGGGGGTTTGGGCCCAAAAGGGGGGTTGATTCATCAGAATTTCAGGCCCAAACGTAAGCAGCCCTGTTTGACTTTTCAGAATCATCCACGCGCTCATTGACTTGGACACACGGTGGATATCATCTTGTGACCATCAGATTTGGCCTGAAGGCCATCTGGCGCTTGGGATCTGGAGATCCATGATATGCTACGCCTGCTGAATCACATGCAATCACCTGGGTAAAAATTGTAACAAATATTTGGGGGACCTGGGATTCGAACCCATGTCCCAATACTCATTGGGCAGCGTCCCAACCACTCCACCAAGCTGCTTCAATTGTTATTAAAATAAGAGTCAATAATTATATATGAAGCAAATTAATATGCCTGGAAAAAATAAAATAAAAGCGCGTAATTCAAATAGACCAACTAGATGACAGCACGTCATCGTCTTCAACCTTGGTTCTGCATAGATAAAATCAGATAGCGGGGGTTTTTAACCTCCACTACCTCCCTGCACGAAAAATAGCGAATAAACACAGAGCAAACAAAAATATTTTTCGAGATGTGTGTTCCCATCGTCTTGGTCTCACGAATTCAACCATGTATCCCATTGGTTCCAATTTTTCCTGGATTGCAAAGCCCTATTTGAAATCTTGAAAAACCTAGAAATTCAATCATGGCATCTCTTGGTTTAGGGCATTATGGTTCAATTCAATCATTCCATTAGCTTTGTATAATCTCTAGCAATGCAAATCAATCACAAAAACATGTCAAATGCGTATGAATTAAGAGATACAATTTTGAATAGGAAGTGCAAACTGTGAGATGGTATCTCGTGATTCCTTGAGCTTTAGTGCTTGAATTTGATTGCAAATCACTCCTGGTACCTCCTGCAATGTGTTTGGATGGACAAGGCACCTTGAATTAGCCTAGATTGCAAGAACAAGTTTTAACTTTTCTTGAAATTGATATGGCCGTTTCTGCAGCTTTTTCTCGTGAATTAGGTTTGTGTGGCTTGCTTATGTATAAGGCAATGATTTTAGGTCAAGAGTTGGGCCAATATCCATGTGCATTGAAGATTGAATATTTGATTGACCACCATTGTTAACCTTTCCAAAATTGAATCAAAATCTGAGATTTTGTGCACAAAAAGCCAAGACACGAATTTGATTAGGTGTCATATGATATATGAAAGCTGTACAAATCACAAAGATACTATTTCATTGATTTTTGGATTTTATTTGAATTAATATAGATTTAAAATGAATTAAATCAATAAAAATTAAATAAAATAGAAAAATAAATGTTTGATCCTGAAATTAAGTATGGGACACATATGTGGCATGACAAGACTAAATCAAATGGAAAAAAGTGGGCCCTTTTGTCAAAAATTGGAGTTTTAAGGATAGTTGACTTTTGGCAATGTTGGAAAAATGTCCAACTTCAACAATGCATAACTTCTTCAATTTTGATCATATGACCATGTTCTTAGACATTTTGGAAAGCCCTTGAAGTCCTCTAACCAATGCGTTTGGTCCCATGTCATTTGGATTTACCAATCTCAAGTTATGGCCTTTGACTCAAAGTGTACTTTTGTTGACTTTTGAAATTGACTTATAATGTAAAAATTTGTAACTTTTTGTGAGAGCATTTCTTGATCTTGGGGTGTGAAGATGGATTGTAGGACATTGCATCCTCTTCAAGATGAGCTTTGGATGGGATTTTTTTGATAAACCATGAAAGAGTTATGCCCTGGTCAAAGTACAATTGACTTTTCTACTGTCTAAAAATAGTAACTTTTGCATCTTGATGACTTTTGAGCTATTCTTGTGGGATCATGATCAAGACTTGATCAAATGATGATTGTGAACTCAAAATAAGATGTTGACCAAGAATTCTAACTTTTGACTGCAAAATGACCATTTTGCCCTTGTAGTTGACTGTAGATCAAATGGAGCTTTTGACTGTGCAAACTGGCACTGTGAGTCTTGAAACTTGGCATGTAGGTGCTTGAGAATGTATATAGGCCTATGAGACTTGATTGAACCATTGAAAACCCCAAACTCCTTGAAAGAACCAAAACCCTAATTTCAGTTGTCTACTACTTAGGAGATGGTTGACCTGAAGAGTCTTGTGATGCTCTTGTATTGCTGAGCACCTTGTGAACTTGAAAATGAGTTGTCTTGGATGTATAAGACCATATGGAGCTCATTTGAGGTCTTGGAGAAGCCATGTTCTTGAAGAAAACTCAAACCCTAATTCTTGCACATTGTTGAAGAGATTTGATTTTGAATTTCTTCTTGATTTTTACCTGCCCCTTGAAACTCCTATAATCTTGAGGAATTCATGGGAGGGAAAATTTTGGGGTACAACAATATGGCTCCAAAGAAACAGCACCCCTAGGTCCCAAATCCTTCCTACTCTTCTTATAAATGTGACATCAGGCCTTCGCAATTTGCTCCCTAGCTTCCCTATGGTCTTCTCCTTCCTTCAGAAAGAAACTACTCAAATGTATACTATTTAGTTTATCCCTCATCGGAAAACCAAGCTATCGTCATGCAAGAACAGGGTTATAGTTAATTCCTCCCTTTGTACCGAGGAGAGGTACATTGGGGAAACTACCATAATTATCAATAATCTCTATATCCTGGTAAACTCGATGATACTAATCAATATCCGAGTGAGTAAGTGCCATGATCTTAAGAGCCCAACAGGGTTCCTTCTTGACATCCCCAAAAGCATCAGACTGAGGCATATGAGAGATAAACCACCGCTATAACAGAGGAGTGCAACAGATAATCATTCCCCCTGATAAGAATTCTGAAGATGAATAGAGTAATAAGCATCACCCAACAGTGTAGGAACTGGGTTTCCAATCATGAAGATCCTGATAGTGTTAATGTCAACAAACTTGTCCATATTAGGAAATAAGAACAACCCATAAGCAAGTAGAGCAAAAATGGCCTCAAAAGCGACTGTACTCTTCATCCTCGCAAAGTAACGAGCTTTCTCCAATAAGAACTGAGCTGGTAATCCTCTAATCCCTTCTTTAGTAGTCATATGGGCTTCCACCTCAGATTTCCCCAGATGAATCAAAGCAGCAATCTCATGTGGTTTTGGCTCACCCTCCAAACTAGTAAAAGGAATACGATCGGTAACAGGTAAATCCAATAGATAAGAATACTCCTCCAGTGTAGGCATCAACTGATAGTCGGGAAAAGTAAAGCAATGATACATCGGATCATAGAACTGGACCATGGTCGAGAGAATGCCCTCCTTCATCTTCAGCTTCATGAGAGGAATAATGGACCCATACTTCTTCCAAAAGTCTGCAGAACACTCGATCTCAGGAATTAGACTGATCAACTCATCTGTCTTGGGATCCTTGAAACTGTACTTCCCGGTCTTTCTCTTTGCAGAATCCATGGTTGAAAAGTACCTGAGATATTCACAAATAGTCAACCTTTAAATCCATTAAAATATGGTTTCTTCAAAAGATGCTTATGAGTGCATGGATGCATGATGCAACAATCACACACAAGATCACACATATAGGGTTCATAGGTTCAACGTCACGAGCATGAGGTCGAAGGTACTACCCATAAGGCATTGGTCTAAAGTTATCACCTTCCAAACAAGGTTCTAGAGGTTCCCATAGTCTACATCCTTCCTTCGGATATTACCAACTTCCCGATTAACTTAATAATTAGTAATATTCTCAAGAAAGACTCGTCCGAGTGTAGTATCGTATGACAACTATTTCCGGATTACTCCGTCATAGCTTCCGCACTACACCTAAAAGGCCAAGATGGGTTTGGTATTCTATGGTCCTCAGTTTCAGCAGGCTCCCAGGTCGAAAGCAGTACGTCTTCCTGATTACTCGGTAAATGACACTACAATAAAAGGGGCCTCCACTGAGTGGGGGATCTCATGCCTCCTTTTTTTGGATTACTCCCTTAAAGTTAACATGACTATACCTCCCGTCCTATCTTAAAGTTTGCCCAAGTCCGGGTATAGGACTTATGAGTAATCACCAAGCACCCTGAAACCAGGAAAATCCAGACAAACATATATACAACATATAACACAAAAAACAGTAATAACACATATACAGATATAAACAAAGATATGCTTAACCCACTTAGGGATGGACCAGCAAGAGGTCAATCTTTCCCCAGTGAAGTCACCATTTTTCTGTAGCGGTAGAAATGTTTAAGACTAAGCCATTGGATTGACTAGACTTATACAGATCAAAATAAAAATCGCCATCGCGCTTTATTGTTTCCAAAGGAATGGGAAAAGAGCGAAAAACCCAAAAAGAAGGGGAAAGATTCAAGATAAGGGGGTTGGTTATGCAAAGGGAAGGTATTAGCACCCTAAACATGTACGGTACTCCACAGGAGCCTCTTTGTGAAATATGTATACTTTGGCTATAAAAAATTGTTGTATATAAATGGATGGTGGAGGTGAGAAAATAAATGTATTTATTTTATAATTTTTGCATCCGTCGTGGTTGCGAACCTTTAGTGCCTACGTACCACCTTTCATACAATAGGGGATCAGGGTACACGTAGTTTCTCCTTTTAAAAAAAAATTAAAACACAAATGTGTTGGTTAACTTTTATAAGATAAAACATCATTGTCATTGTCCGCGTGGAAAACATACCTACTACCTACAATCATGAGAAAGTAGAATTTGCATCATCTCAAAGTGGAGGATATGGCTTGGATTTTAAAATCAACAATGCCTCACTCTACACCCAAGTGGAAAATATCTGTCTTCACTACAAATTGTAGAAGTATAGTTGTTTGCATCACTACAAGGATTGCCAAGAGTTTAATCTATTTAAGAAAGGTTTTAAAGGGTAAAAAGCCTAAGTGGAAAAATGGTTTGAAATGAGGTTGATTGACTTTTAGTATTCTCAAAAAAATTTTCAAGGTATTATTAAGTTGGTTGGAGTTTATTTATGAAAATGTTTTGAAAATGCATGGACATAAGTCCAGGTTTATTATGAAAATAGTTCAAGTTTCAAAAACAAGAAGAGTTTTCAAAAGGGGAAGAAGATTTTTGAAATTAAAGAAGATGGGAGGAGAAGAAGGGACTATCCTAAAGCATAAGGTAAAAGCTAAGGATAAGAACCATCTAACCAACAAAAAGCCAATACTTGACATTATGAGCCAAGATAGAATTCTCATTCTTTGGATTGAAACCAAGCAAGCAAAGATACTAGACCTCTTGAGAGAACCAAACTTCAAGTGTATTAAGTCTTCACAAAAATTGGGCAGAGTAACGGTTGTATACAGGTGAATTCTAAATTACAAACAAAAGGTGTAATCACAAAAAAAACCTGCACACAAAAACAAATAAGCAACCCAATGTATTGAGGTAAACCTCAAGAACTTCAGACAAAATAATCAGATAAGATCACAAGGTCTCCAAGATAGGCCAAAGTTTCTAATCCTAAGTCCAAGAAAAAGTCCCATGCTCCATACTGCCAAGGATAGTAACCAAATAGTCCAAGTACCATTAAATATTTTTTATGGTTTATGTTGATTATTAAGCATCTTAAGAAAGGAAAAGAAAAGCTCAAGTGAGCAAAGTAAAAATGACAAGAAAATAAATGCTCAAATGAGCAAAGATGAAAATGGCATGAAATGTAAATGCTAAAAGTAAATAGTACATAAAGCATAAAAAAGAATAAAAGCATAAGGTAAAACAAGTCAATAATTAGTGGCTAGTTGGATGACCATCTTGAAACTTACATTTGGAACTCATTAGAGGATTGGTAGAACCAAAGCCTCCACACAACAAGTTGCATTTGCTTTTTGTCAATTATATCATCCATTTGGAATTCTCATAAGTACCATTTAATGATCAACGATGTTTAAGTGATCCGCGTTGACCAAAGGTGTTGTAGATCCATTAGAGGATTGGTAGAACCAAAGCCTCCACACAATGAATCTCAAGGTTATTGGATCAAAGAGATCAAATTAACATGCTTGGGCTTGCAATCATAAGTTTAGGCCACAAATGATCATTTATTCGAATCAGGACAAAATTTAGCGCTATGTTAAGCAATCGTAAGTGGAGTTATATAGAAGTCGCACCTATTTTGAGGCCGGTCAATAGCAATCTATGCACCATTTGTTTTGAGACATGATATAGAGATCATGCTCTAATCACATTTAGTGCAATAAGAAGGGGATGAGATGAAGAGGGATGGGGAAAAATGAATAAACCACTTTTGAATTAAAAATTTGATCAAAACTATTATTAAAATCATTCATCCATTTGGGTGGAGTTGAACTCAACACCCTAGATCCAATGATGTTAATAAAGTCATGATCAAAAAATCAACTCAAGACAGCCAGAAAATAGTCACAATATAATATCACATTTAATATACACAAAAAAAGGGATTTAAAAAAGTTTTAAAAATTAAAAATAATGAGAAAAATATCAACTATGTTCAAATTAATCAAGAAATAAGAAGTAAGACCATAGAAAAATCAGAAAAAGGCTCAAATAATTTTACAAATTTTTTGGTAATTTGTTAAAGTCAGAAACTATTTTTAAAATTAAAATAAATGGGTAAAATAAACAAAAAAAAAAGATTAAAAAAATAGTAAATTCATAAACAAAAATAAAATAAGATCACCAATATTTGTCACAATATCATTGGATCATTCCATAATTTTTTTAGAATTTAAAAATGTATAAAAATATTTTTAAACATTTAAAACAAATCAAATAAGTGTAAAATTTATAAAAAATAGCAAAACATAAAATTAAATTGTGAAAAAATAAAAATCAGAAAGAGAATAATCAAAAATATTTTTCAGAATTTTTTTAGATTTTTTGGACTAAAAATGAATTTTCTATGATTTTTTGAAATTCAAAACAATTAAAATATAAAAATCAGAAAAAGAAAATAAAAGTAAAATATGTGGACCATTGGATGAGAGTCAAAACGCGTTAGTAATCAAATCCAAGGGATCTAGTGCGATGTGCATATCATGGTCATTAGTGAATAATGTACAGAATTATTAGTTAAATTAGATTTTAAAAAAACATATGGCGCACCTTCATTGGTTGGAAGATGACACATTGGTCATCTTCAACCTCCAGCCATCACGAATTGCAGGTCTCTCAAACTGTAAAATCAGAAGCTCAGACTTATGCCATTCGCTTCGTCTCTTCAAGACGAAAACAACCACACCCTCGCGCCAAATTTATATAAACTGTAGCTCAAGCAATTTGGAAGGAAAGTTTTGAAAAGGGATTTGAAATTTCATGGTCAAAACGTATTTCCAGTAAAAGTTAAGTGTTGCGACTAGAACCAAGGCAATGAGAGCAACATAATGTGAAATTCTGGCTGCAGATACTCAATGTCACGTTCAATGTTATGACACCGTATCTGACTTACTATATGACAGTAAATACAAAAGCAATAAAGAACACAGTCAATTGTTTACCCAGTTCAGTGTGCAACAACACCTACTCTGGGGGCTACCAAGCCAGGGAGGAAATCCACTATAAGAGATTTTAATTCAGGAATAAACCAACCAGTTTATCTCCTTCACTTAAGACCTACCCAATGCAATTCCAATCTAAGTACAACTTAAACCTGAGTTCCTACTCACTCCCCCTCAATCACAGCAGTGATACATAAACCAATTTGACTTAAGAATTGATGAAGACACTCTTCAAAAACAAACACTTGATTAAGCTTCACAGCTTTTTAATCAAGCAACACAATCACTCTTGCTTCACAGCTTTGAGTGATGTACACAACTAACTTGACTCTGCTTCACAGCTTTAGTCAAGGAACATTCAAACACTCTTGCTTCAAAGCTTAGAGTGCTACACAACCCTTACAATTAGAGACCTATTCCAAGGCACTTATCACAATGATAATTGCTTGGAGTACAATAATCAAATCTATACAGATTACAAATGATCTTCTAATCAATAATGGCAATCGTTGAAAAACAGCAGCTCTGTTGAATATATAGCAGCTGCAACTTCAGTTAGGGTTTCCAAAAACCTAGGGTTAATTCCGTTTGACCTAAAGACCAGGTCACAGGACTTTATTAACCAGGTTAGGGTTGAGCTAGGTTACCCCTCAGAAAACGCAGGATTCTGTTCAGGAAGGACTGAGTTATTTCCTGAAAAAACTCAGACTTATCCAATCCTGCAATCCTGTTAGTTCAGAACAGGATGTCATAACATCTGTTATGACATCTGAGAAAACCTGTCTACTGATTTAGCAAAATGTGATCATTTTGCAAAATGCTCAGATACACACTTATAAACATCAGTATTTGAATTACAATATTTTTCTGCAAAGGTACCTAATGAACCAGTACAAACTGAACTAGAATGTTATGACATCAGTCATGACATTCACACATACACTTGGGATTTACCAAAAATGCAAGCCAATATCTAAACACCTACAAACTCCCCCTTTGGCAGATTTTTGGCTAAAGACCCTAAACAATCAGAGATAGATAGCAGCAGAAATAAGTGACAGCAGAAAAATAGAATGTCAAGTACTAATTAAGTAAGTACCAAAATATTCTCCCCCTCTTTAGCCACAAATGGGCCAAAGATACATGTTCATAAAATTATACAGTTATCCAAAACAAAATAATAAGAGCAGCAGCAGAAAACAACAGAATACACTTCCACACTCCACCAGATATCAGCAACCAACCTTCAAGCACTGTCATCAGATCCAGAGTATTCAGGCTTCTTTCTTTTCTTGTGAGCAATGTCAGCATTCTTCTCTTTGTTTGATGTCTCAACATTCTTAGAGACATCTGGATTTGTTTCAGCATTTGAGCTTTCTTGGTTCAGAGGAACAGAAATGCCAAGAACTGAGTGGTTCTCGTTCAGAATTCTTGAAACAATTTTTGCTATTGCTTGATTAACATAGGCTGTCCCTTCCTTATTTGCAATTTCAGGGGGAACTGAAGAAGAAGGATGAGATGGATTACCAGAGGCAGAAGCTTGGGGTTTTCCTGCATGTCTTGTTCTCAACTCTTTGACCTTGGTGGGGTTAGTTCCCACTTTTCTATGAGAGGAGATCTCCAGAACGTCAGAGTCCAGACAAGAAGAGATTGTCCCAGAATCTTGATCAGAGGAAGAGGTTGAAATGGTCGTATTGGATGATGATGGTGTTTGAGACATGTTGACAGTTTTAGAGGACCAACAGCAACTGAGGAGAAATTTCTGATTGAGAGACTGGGTTTTGATGAGGAGACGAGAGAGGAAGGAAGCAAGGGAGTGTCTATTCAACTTCTTAAAAGAATTGTAGGAAATGAGAAAATACAATTTTAAACCAATCAGAACAGGCATAAGTCCTTTGATCCTTGTTTTAAGAAAAATTAATTGCTACAATTCCTCATGTTGGCAAATACCCAGCTTACCCCTTAAGTTTTCAAATTGGTTTGCATCCAAAGCCTTGGTAAAAATGTCAGCCAGCTGTAGCTCAGTGGCAACATGTTCCAATTTGATTGTCTTCTCTTCTACAAGGTCTCTGATAAAGTGATGTCGTATGTCAATATGTTTGGTCCTGCTATGCTGAATGGGATTCTTGGATATGTTGATTGTACTCAGATTGTCACAGTATAATGTCATAACATCTTGTGTGACATTATACTCAGTGAGCATCTGTTTCATCCATATCATTTGAGAGCAGCTACTACCAGCTGCAATGTATTCAGCTTCAGCAGTTGAAAGAGACACACAATTTTGTTTCTTGCTGAACCAGGAAACCAGATTACTTCCCAAAAAGAAACATCCTCCAGAGGTGCTTTTTCTATCATCAGCACTACCAGCCCAATCAGCATCACAGTAGCCAGTCAGAGCTGGTTCACAGCCATGAGTATACATCAATCCATAGTTGTAAGTACCACTTACATACTTCAAAATTCTCTTCACTTGATTGATATGACTGACTTTGGGATCAGCTTGGTATCTAGCACAAACTCCAACTGCAAAGGCAATATCAGGTCTGCTGGCAGTTAAGTACAACAAGCTTCCTATCATGCTTCTGTATAGACTTTGATCCACCTTAACCCCACTTGAATCTTTGGAAAGCTTTAGATGAGTAGGAGCAGGAGTCCTTTTGTGACTTGCATTCTCCATACCAAACTTCTTTACAATATTCTTAGCATACTTGCTTTGAGATAAGAAGATTGAGTCCTCCATCTGTGAGACTTGTAGTCCAAGAAAATAAGTTAGTTCTCCCATGAGACTCATTTCAAATTCAGCCTGCATCTGGTCAGCAAAGTGTTTAACCATATGTTCTGACATTCCTCCAAACACTATGTCATCAACATATATTTGGGCAACCATCAACTTCCCTCCTTCAGTTTTGACAAAGAGAGTTTTGTCCAAGCCTCCTTTTCTGTAGCCTTTGTCTGAGAGAAACTTTGTTAACCTGTCATACCATGCTCTAGGAGCTTGTTTCAGGCCATATAGAGCTTTTCTCAGTTTGTAGACATGATCAGGATGGGTTGGATCCACAAAACCTTTAGGTTGTTCCACATAAGCTTCCTCATTTAAGTACCCATTTAGAAAGGCACTTTTCACATCCATCTGAAATAACTTGAACTTCAGAAGACAAGCAATTGACAACAAGAGTCTGATTGATTCCAACCTGGCTACAGGTGCAAAGGTTTCATCAAAATCAACCCCTTCAACCTGGGTGTATCCTTGAGCAACAAGTCTTGCCTTATTTCTGGTGACAACTCCTTCAGCATCTGATTTGTTCTTGAATATCCATTTTGTCCCAATGATGTTAGTTCCTTCAGGTCTAGGAACCAGTTCCCAAACTTCATGTTGCTTGAATTGGTTCAGTTCATCTTGCATTGCACCAATCCAATATTCATCAGTTAAGGCTTCCTTGACATTTCTTGGTTCCATTTTGGACACAAAACAAGAGTTTGAGATGATTTCTCTAGATCTTGTGATGACTCCACTATTGGGATCTCCTATGATGAGCTCTTTTGGATGATCCTTCTGAATTCTGATGGAAGGAATCTTGCTAGCTTCCTTTGATTCAGATTCTGTTGTGGTGGAGTTGGGTAGGTCATCCTGTTGGGTTGAAGTCTCAAAGAATGTCTCAACAGTACAAGGAACATCTATTTCTTCATGATAGTCATCAATTACAACATTTATTGATTCCATCATGGTTTTGGTTCTGGAGTTGAATACTCTATAAGCTCTGCTGTTTGAGGAGTATCCTAGAAATATGCCTTCATCACTTTTGGGGTCCAGTTTTCTTCTTTGTTCACGATCAGACATAATATAGCATTTGCTACCAAACACATGGAAGTACTTCACAGTTGGTTTTCTTCCTTTCCAGAGTTCATATATGGTGGATGAGGTTCCCTTTCTCAAGGTGACCCTGTTATGAACATAGCAAGCTGTATTCATAGCTTCAGCCCAAAAATACATAGGAAGTCTTTTGGCATGTAACATTGCTCTGGCAGATTCTTGTATGGTCCTATTTTTTCTTTCCACAACTCCATTTTGCTGAGGTGTTATGGGAGAAGAAAACTCATGACTGATTCCTTCTGAAGCACAGAAGTCATCAAACTTGCTGTTTTCAAATTCCTTGCCATGATCACTTCTGATTCTGACAATACATCCTTCCTTCTCTCTTTGAGTTCTCTTGCACAGTTCTCTAAAAACTTCAAATGCATCTGATTTTTCCCTAATGAAATTAATCCAGGTGAATCTGGAAAAATCATCCACAACCACATATGCATATCTTTTACCACCAAGACTCTCTACTTGCATTGGTCCCATCAGATCCATATGGAGGAGTTCTAGAACCTTAGAGGTGGTCAGATGTCTTGACTTTGGGTGTGACATCCTCGTCTGCTTACCAACTTGACATTCACCAAAAACTCTTCCTTCATCAATTTGCAGTTTTGGAATCCCTCTGACTGCCTCCAAGGAGATAATCCTCTTCATACCCCTTAGATGAAGATGGCCAAGTTTTTGGTGCCACAGTTTCACCTCTTTTTCTTCCTTTGCAATGGAACACACAGATGAGAAATTAGTGTTCTCATCCTCCCACAAGTAACAATTGTCTTTGGATCTGACTCCTTTCATTACTATCTCTTGTTTGTCATTGATTACAAGGCATTCAGATTTTGAGAAATTGACCTTGAATCCTAGATCACACAGTTGACTGATACTAATGAGATTAGTGGTCAGTCCTTTCACCAGCAGTACTTCATTTAGACTTGGAACTCCAGGGCAGTCCAGATCACCAACTCCTTTGATTTCACCTTTAGCCCCATCTCCAAAGGTCACAAAACTGGTGGTGTGAGGCTTAACATTATTGAGGAGGTTCTTGATTCCAGTCATATGTCTGGAACATCCACTGTCAAAGTACCAGTCTTCCTTTGCAGAGACCCTCAGGGAAGTGTGAGCTATCAGTGCAGTAGCCTTTTTCTTCCATTGAGGAGTATGTGGTACCTTTTTAGACTTAGGTTTGACACCTGAGTTCTGATTAGGGTATCCATGTAATCTGAAGCAGAAGGGCTTTATGTGGCCATATCTACCACAATGATGACATTTCCATCTTTGGTACCTTTTCCTCATGTGTTTCTGTTCCTGATGTCGAGAGTTGTGTTGAGACATCTATTTTGACATTTGCTTACCAGAACCAGATTTCGTTGCTTCCATAAATCCTAGACCAGATTTATTTCCCACATTTTGTCCAACCTGTAGGATTTCTTCCAATTTGTCTGTCCCATTTGTCAACATCTTGACAGATTTGGTCATTTGATTTAGTTGTGAGTTCAGCAATTGAACTTTTCCTTCTAGATGACTTACAGTTTCAAGATTTGCCCTTTTTTCAGCCTCTATCTTTATGATGAGTTTTGATTGTTTCTCATTCTGCACACAGACTTCAGTACTTCTGATACACAATTCTTTGTAAGTATCAGCCAGTTCTTCAAAAGTCACTTCTTCATCACTGATGTCACTTTCAGAGGTACAAACACCAGTTAAAGCAGTAACTCGTTTGGCAGTCTCTTCTTCAGAATTACTTTCTGAATCACAGTCAGACCAAGTAATTGTCATTCCTTTTTGTTTCTTAAGAAAGGTAGGACATTCAGCTCGAATATGCCCATATCCTTCACAACCATGGCATTGAATTCCTCTGCCTTGAACTCCCTTCTCTTCTGACCTTGGTCTTCTGCTGGAACTGTCAATGTTAGAGGGAATGTTATGAACATTAGACCTTGACTTTGGATCTATTCTTTTGATGAGTTTGTTGAACTGTCTTCCAAGCATGGCTACAGCTTCTGAAATGTTTTCTTCAACATCAGTGTTGGACATAAGAGCTATGCTCTTGTTCTTTTTGACACCATTATCAGTGATTCCCATCTCAAAAGTCTGAAGAGACCCAATAAGTTCATCCACTTTCAACTTGCTAATGTCCTGGGCTTCCTCTATGGCAGTTACCTTCATTGCAAATCTTTTAGGCAAGGATCTGAGAATCTTCCTCACCAGTTTTTCTTCTGACATTTTTTCTCCCAGTGCTCCTGAGGTGTTGGCAATCTCCAAGATGTTCATGTGAAACTCATGAATGGTTTCATCTTCCATCATTTTTAGATTCTCAAACTTAGTGGTCAACATCTGAAGCCTTGACATTTTTACTTTGGAAGTGCCCTCATGAGTAGTTCTGAGAGTGTCCCAAACTTCCTTGGCCAGTTCATATTGATGTACTAGTCTGAAAATGTTTCTATCAATTCCATTGAACAAGGCATTTAGAGCTTTTGAATTTCCCAGAGCTAACTCATCTTCTTCTTTACTCCAATCTTCCTCAGGCTTCAGACTGATTGTCCCATCTATCTCAGTTATGGTGGGATGAATCCATCCTTTGTCAGCAGCTCTCCAAGCCTTTTTGTCCAGAGATTTTAGGAAGGCAATCATACGAGGTTTCCAGTAGTCATAATTGGTTCCGTCCAGAATGGGTAGTCTATTTCCAAAAACTCCTTCTTTGTCCATAGTGCCAGAAAGTGATATCCCTAGATCTCACCCAGTAATACAGGCAGGGTGCCTGCTCTGATGCCAATTGAAATTCTGGCTGCAGATACTCAATGTCACGTTCAATGTTATGACACCGTATCTGACTTACTATATGACAGTAAATACAAAAGCAATAAAGAACACAGTCAATTGTTTACCCAGTTCAGTGTGCAACAACACCTACTCTGGGGGCTACCAAGCCAGGGAGGAAATCCACTATAAGAGATTTTAATTCAGGAATAAACCAACCAGTTTATCTCCTTCACTTAAGACCTACCCAATGCAATTCCAATCTAAGTACAACTTAAACCTGAGTTCCTACTCACTCCCCCTCAATCACAGCAGTGATACATAAACCAATTTGACTTAAGAATTGATGAAGACACTCTTCAAAAACAAACACTTGATTAAGCTTCACAGCTTTTTAATCAAGCAACACAATCACTCTTGCTTCACAGCTTTGAGTGATGTACACAACTAACTTGACTCTGCTTCACAGCTTTAGTCAAGGAACATTCAAACACTCTTGCTTCAAAGCTTAGAGTGCTACACAACCCTTACAATTAGAGACCTATTCCAAGGCACTTATCACAATGATAATTGCTTGGAGTACAATAATCAAATCTATACATATTACAAATGATCTTCTAATCAATAATGGCAATCGTTGAAAAACAGTAGCTCTGTTGAATATATAGCAGCTGCAACTTCAGTTAGGGTTTCCAAAAACCTAGGGTTAATTCCGTTTGACCTAAAGACCAGGTCACAGGACTTTATTAACCAGGTTAGGGTTGAGCTAGGTTACCCCTCAGAAAACGCAGGATTCTGTTCAGGAAGGACTGAGTTATTTCCTGAAAAAACTCATACTTATCCAATCCTGCAATCCTGTTAGTTCAGAACAGGATGTCATAACATCTGTTATGACATCTGAGAAAACCTGTCTACTGATTTAGCAAAATGTGATCATTTTGCAAAATGCTCAGATACACACTTATAAACATCAGTATTTGAATTACAATATTTTTCTGCAAAGGTACCTAATGAACCAGTACAAACTGAACTAGAATGTTATGACATCAGTCATGACATTCACACATACACTTGGGATTTACCAAAAATGCAAGCCAATATCTAAACACCTACATAATGATATCAAAGTTTTGAAGAATTGATGAAGGAATCTACCTATTGAAGTTGAGTTGCAGAGCTCTGAAAATGGACTTCTATGGAGTAATATAGGGCACGATTCTTGAATGTAATTATGTGGCTAGCTTCAGGGAAGATCAAGGAAGGTGAATTGATGGAAAAATTGGATTGAAAAAGGCTCGAGAATGGATTTTGAAGTTACAGAAAATTGAGTTATGGAGCAAGTTTGGCAGGGTGATTCTGGCTATCCAAGCTTGGGAAATTGAATGGGATAGTTCATGTATTTATAGGAGAAGCGAATGGGATCAAAAGGAAGAGTGAATGATGCATTTTGGAGGGAATTCGTGTAAACCTGATGCACGAGTGAAGTGTGATCCAAACTTCATCAAAACTCATCCAATTCTTGCGTTTTGATGCACTAATCCACTTGGGAAAGTTGTCTAATCATGTTTAGACCCAAAATGCGTGTTAATTTAAGGTTTAGAGGTTGTAACATGAAAATCAAATTCTGACTTGCAAGGAAACTTCAATTCCAAGTTACCATTTTTGAAACTATGTCATTCTCAACTCAAGGGGTCTCAAGGCATGATTCTTGATGCTTTGGAAAGATGAGATTACAAGCTTTGCAATGGAAAAATAATGGAGTTAAATGGATGCTTTAATTGAAATTTGTGTTGATTCAAAGTTGGAGAAAAAGAGTTGACTTTCCATACTTAGAAATATTTCAAATTCTTCATCAAAAATGACCTATAATGTCTTGCATCCAAACATGGCCTTCCACTTGGAATTTACTCTTGATCAAAAAAGATGGCATGAAGTAGATATCTTGAATGACATTTTGAAACTTGAACCATTCAAAATCTCCAAAAATTGAGCAAGTTATTACTTGTTGAAGATGACCAAAAATCATGAAATGACCTATAATCTTTTGCATATTTAAGGTAACCTCCATCCATTTTCTAACTTTGCACATAAAAGAAGGCATAAATTTCACATCCTCAAGATCATTTTGGAAAAAAGAATAGGCTCGAGGTGATAAAAATTGACCAAGTTATGATCATTTGAAGTTACTTATGTAAAATTGTGGATTCATTTGGATGACTTGTAATCTTTCTTCTTCACGAAGTTCCTTCCACATGAAAACTCCTTAGAACTATTGAAGTGATTTGCTGATAACCCTTTAAAGAGAAGGATGTCTTTGGAATCACTCAAAAATACCAAAAGGTGATCAAGATATGCATGCTCCTTTGAAGTTCAAAACCCTAGCTTCTAGATCAAGAGAATGCCTTGAGGAACTTTGACAAGTTTGAACAAACTTCTTGTACCAATATTCTTTCTTTGTGAATAGAAGTTGTTGAGGATGACAATGAAGACTCATAGCCACAAAAACCACTTACATATCTTGAATTTTGAGAGAAATATGCTCTTGTGACCAATAAGAACAAGGCCTTGTCCAAACATGACAACTTCTCCAATCAACCCCTTGTACTTTTGAGTCAAATATAATAACCTTGAAATGTGATGAACCAAAACAACCTTGCCATGCCAATTCTCCCAGAACCAATCCATTGGTGAGGTTTGAACTTCTCAAGCTATATTGACTAGGGCATGGAAATAAACTTATGAACCCATGGAGTAACTTGTTAAATCTCACTTCCCTTCACCTACATGGATAATAAGCAAGACAAAAAAACATTGCATTTTATTAGTTAAATGAAGAAATCAAAACAATATTCATGATCACAAAAGGAACATAAGTCAAGGTGCTTGGTAATCCCTCAAAAGAGCAAAATCAAATGTAGGGAGGGGAACCAAGAATCCTAGTGTGATCTTGTTGTGAGTGAATCAACATGGTATGATGAAGGGATCTTAGGGGAAAAAGTTGGGGTACAACACCAGGCATGGCACATGGCTTAAAGTTATTGTTTCGATAAAATTACAGACAAATTTCTTAAATTACTAAAATAGTAAATGGTAATTACTCCTTGTTGAAGGAGATTGGAACGAAGTCCTTGGTACGCCAGTTGTTGAGCCCTTCATCAACAGTCGGGTAGATCAAGTCGTCAAAGTCACAATCATCTTCAGAGTCTTCAAGAGCATTCACTTCATGATTACTGATGTGAAGAGGTGGTTTCCCTGCACAAGCCTGTTTGACCTCCTTTTGAGCTTTGGATGTGAAGCCCAAATCACAGTTGTCCCTAAATTGTACAACCTTTGTCTTCGATCATAGCACAAGCATCTTTGAGGGAAGCCATCCTAGGCACATCTTTAACAACTTTTGTAACATCAGGAGTAGTTTTGGTGGCAGCGACCATGGAAGAGACAACTTCAAAGGCTTGACAAGGAGTTTCTATGAACTCACCATCCATATCAACATACTTAAACGAATTCATATGGTTAACCATAAAGTCTTCTTCACCACAGACGATAATGATCTTTCCTTTGACCTGATATTTCTGCTTTTGATGAAGTGTAGAAGTCACTGCTCCTGCCCCATGTATCCAGGGGCGTCCAAGTAGGCAAGAGTAAGCAGGACGAATATCCATCACATAGACAGTTGAGTTGAAAAGTTGAGACCCAACTTTGATGGGGAGATCAACTTCTCCTTGTACCATCCTTTTGGATCCGTCAAAAGCCCTTACCACAATGTCACTTGGGTTCAGCACCAAACCTTCACAATCCAATCGATCTAAGGAACCTTTGGGAAAGACATTCAGAGAGGACCTAATATCCACCAATACATGGGCTAGAGTGGTTCCTTTTCATTCAATGGAGACATGCAAAGCTTTATTGTGATTTCTTCCGGCAGGGTTAAATCAGTATCTGAGAATCCTAATCCATTATCCATAGTCAAACTCGTTACACAATTTTCAAACTGATCGACTGTAGTCTCTTGAGGAACATGCACATTCTTCAAATAATTTATCAATGCTTGAGCATGTGCACCTGAGAATAGTAATAAAAATATCATAGAAATCTTTGAGGGGTTTTTCCCAAACTGCTCTATTATCTTATAATCACTTTTCCTTATAATCTTCAAAATCTCCTCCATTTCTTGGGTATAGGGTTCCTCACTAATAATGTCTTTGGCAGGCGCCTCCATCCTGGAAGGCTCAATCATCTTTTCTTTTCCCCTAGCATCAATACTAGGTTTGTCAACAGTAATTCTAATGGGTGTAGTTGTGGTGGTTAGAGGTGAAATATCGGGAGAGAAAATTCTCCCTGTTCTAGTCACCTTGCTAGACCCAGCAATGTTGGTAATGTCAATAGTTTGATCAATCCAGGAGTCTTGTTTAATACAATGGTAGTATACTTCAGCTCCATAATTACAGGGTACCGCTTTATCGGAAGAATAAGGGATTGGCCCTGGTGTGGTAATTATCAATGTAGCTATCTTTGGTTCATTGGAAATCCTAATAGGACCTTTTGAAATGATCCTAATAGGTTCGTTGGAGATAGTGATGATGGATATGTCTTCAACTTCTTGAAGCACAACATCAGTCAAACTTTTTACAGATGGAGTTTCTTCGAATAGGATCTCATGGCTATCCATTAGGTGTTGGACACCTCTTTTCAGCCATTCACAACCATTGATTTGCACATCCCAGCAACAACAATCTTCAAGGAAACCAGGGAAAACCCAAACTTTCAACAAGTTATTTTTGACAAAATTCTGTGGAGTGGTTAAGTCATTAACAAAGGAAACAAAACTAGTATGTTCAACAGTGTTGACACCTTTTCCATGATTTGGCATAGGTGTGGTGATTACATTTGGAGTTGGAGGAGGATAAAATTCAACGGTCTTGTTGTCAATGAGGTCTTGGATTCTATTCTTAAGAGACCAACAATCATTTGTGTCGTGTTCGAGGCTATTTGAATTGTAGGCACTTGGCATTGGGGTTGTATTTTGGAGAAGAAGTGTTAGGGTTGGAAGGAGGATCTCACAAGTTCACCAAGTCAGATTTTAAAAGGTGTTGCAGAGCTTGAGATAGTTGCATATTAATTTTGGTAATTTTTCTTTTTTGAACATTCGGTCTTTGTTGATTATTTTATTGACGAGGTTGTTGAGTTGGAATTGGATTGGAAATTAATACAGCCCCTACATAACGGTGAAGGTCATTCCAAACACGACTTCTTGACCCATATACAACATTAGTCTCTTTTTTGCAAATAAACAACTTTTTCACAACATTTGATGTAGAGGCAGAGGCCATGGGTATCTTTCTACTTTTAATACCGCTCTCAACCCTTTCACCAGTCAAGATTTACTCAGTGAACCCAAATGATGAGCTCAAAATTAGTAAGTTGAAAAATTTCCCAATCAATGTTCCCATGAACATATCTACCAATTCCCTATTAGTCAATGGTGGCTGCACCCTGCCATCCAGGTCTCTCCATTTTTGTGCATATTATTTGAAGCTTTCATTGGAACCCATGGTTATTCCTTGTAACTTCACTCTAGTTAGCGCAAGATCAGCATCATACTGATATTGACGGTAGAAGGCGGTGGCCAAGTCCTCCCAGGTATGGATGTTGGAACCCTCTAACTGGTAAAACAACTGCAATTGAGTCCCAGACAGACTCTCTTGAAAGAAGTGCACCCACAACTTCTTATCAGTGGTATGCGGTTGAATTTTACGGACGTAAGATCTTAAGTGAAGCTTCGGGCACGAAACTCGATCGTACTTGGCGAAAAGTTGAATCTTGAATTTATGGGGGATTGCTACCCCAGGAACCAAACCCAAATCACCAAAATCTAGGCCAAGCGCAATTTGAATTTCCATATCCTTCAATATGTCCTCCAGTTTCTTATACTTGTCTTCAGCCGGTGGATATTGTTCGTTAAAATAGTCCTCATCCTCAGAGATTGGATTGTTACCACCCCTAGCACAGGTGCTCCTTGCATCTTCATCCTAATTCTCATCCTCCTCGGAAGAGTCTTCAACCACTTGAACTTGTCGAACGGGGCCCTTGAATCTCTTCCCCATGTTAATCAAAGCCTTCTTCTTGGTATTCTTCTTTGCAACCAGAAGTGACATCAGTTCTTGCTACCCTTTGGCCAAGTTGAGCAAGGTTTCTTGAAATTGAGAATTTTGTGTCTGCAAGTCCTTCACAGTCTGCTCCAGATCCATATTACTGAAATAAATAGTAGAAAGATAAGGAAACCTTTGTCGGAAAACCTACTTATGTTATGATACATGTAATGTGAATGCAAATGTTTTCAAGGACCTTTAAAATTTAAATTTGCTTAAACAAAGAAGGAACAAACATTAATTGTATTAATAAGTTCAAACGGTTACAAAAAATGGCCTCTTGGGCTTACAACGAAATAAAAAACAAACAAAATGAACTAATAAAAAAGGCTCAGGTCTCCTATGGATGCTTCCTCTTTGGAGTAATGTAGGAATTCAGGTTCCGCTCCTCGTGGAGTTGCCTTGTGAGCTCCAACACTTTCTTCTCGCTTGAGTAGAACTGGGCTTGAAAGGTGTCTCGCTCTCTCTTGAGTTGAACCCGCATGACATTTGCAATTCCTCGAGAGTGGTAGGCATGTCAGGATGAAGAATATTGTAGGGAACATCTCCTTCGGCAATAGGCTCCATGATGAAAGCTAAGATGGCAGGATGCGGAATCATGAGGCTTTGAGTGCGAGTCCGCACCCACTTGAGATAAGGCTCCAAAGGAATGAAGTTCTTATGCCCCAACGTCTTGCTATCAACTTTGTTCACCATGCCCCAATCTCGTACAAATCTTTGACGATAACCTTGGCCATCGTTGTCATAGTCAAATACAATACCTTGGACAAGTGCATCATGAGGGTCATCCCTCCGAGCGTACCCAAAATGTCGTAGAGCCAACCAGGGATTATAGGTGATACCTCCCCTAATGCCAAAGAGAGGGACATTAGGGAATTCCCCACAACGATCTATAATGCTGACATCTTCTAAAGATCAAGAACACCAATGGATATCCGAATGCGAGAGTGACATCAAACTATTAGACCATCTCAGGCCTTGCTTATTCTTCAAAATAGATCTAGGAAGGTGCGAAATAAACCACCTAGCAAAAAGAGGAGTGAAACACATAAGAACCCCCCTTTTCTTCATGGTGCGAGTGTGAAGAGAATGCAAGATGTTTCTGAGTAAGGTAGGCACCGGTTTACGAGATAGAAAAACTTTGACCGCATTCACATCTATGAGTTGGTCTTGGTTAGGAAATAGTACCATCCATAGAGTAGAAGAGCCAAAATTTCTTCAAAATCTTGTAAATCCAAAGCATCCCAAAATTTTTGAGCCTTCTCAAACAGAAACTTCGCTAGAAAGCCCTTAACACCACTTCTTGTTTCCCAATTTTCCACAACGTTGGACCGTTGCAAATGTAAAGCTAGACCAATATCCTCAGGTCTTGGGTATTTCTCAATGTCGGTGAAGGGTAATTAATCAATAATAGGCACTCCCAAAAGTTGAGAAAACTCCTCCATGGTGGGCACTAATTGGTAATCAGGAAATGTAAAGCAATGGTGTAGAGGGTCAAAGAACTGAAAGAGCACTTTCGTAATGTCTTCATCAAGGCTTGAAGTAACAAGATTGAGAAGTTGACCATGTCTTTTGGTGAACAGAGAATTCTCAAGAACCCTTGACGCTAACTCTTTGAGTTGAGGAGGCACTCTTACAAGGTTGATTTGGATAGTATTTCTTCACATGGAAGCCATATCCTACAAAACAGCACAAAGATAAATCCCTAGGTCCTTGAAATGGTTAGTGAAAATGCTATGGTATGATGTCATGATGTTATGTACAAATAATCATATACAAGCACACAAACAATTCCTTAGGTTTAGGCTTGCATGGGGTTTATAGGTAAGTACACTCTTGAAGTTTAGTTGGTTTAAACTGTCCTAGAAAGTAACTAGGTTCTAGGGAATCTCAATATCACTAATTTTTCTTCATCAGGCATTGTTTCAGTGAAAGCCTATTTATTGGCGACCGAAATATCCCGAAAGTATGATATATATGAGCGTAGCATTGAGTATTAACCAACTTCAGACTGCACCAAAGCCGTTTATCTCACTACTTCCTAATGGCGCATTTGTTCAATTAAAGGTTTTATGGTTAGTTAGTGCTTCATGACACCACACAGCGGCCCCGTATTCTCTTTGACTGGACTCAAGGGATATTGGTACCAACAAATTTGTCGCACTAACATAGCCATTGCTTCAACCATGTCTCTATACCCCGCACAGTCCCCATGATCTATTTCTAGTTACCTAATAATGTTCCCCAATCCAGATAGAGGATCAATACAAAACCCAAATAAGGACCCAAAATGTAAATCAAACAAGTCAAACAATGAAAGCGTTTAAAGGTGATCTAGTCTATAAGGTAACCCCACTTTTAAGTATGTCCCCAGCAGAGTCGCCAGTTCTATAATACAGTGGGAGAATTGACTTGGGTGTTTTGCGTTTTATCTCAATTATTGCGGATAGCAAGAGTCACCATTGACTTTTCTTTTATCCAATAAAGGAAAGGGTGAAAAGAACAGGAAAGACCTTTTGAGATATTTTCTTGAGTTCGGGGGGTAGGTTATGAAAAGGGAAGGTGTTAGCACCCTTTTCATCCGTAGTTATCTACGGGATTTTAGTTGCTAGCTCACTTTGAAATGCTTTGTTTGAAATGTGTTTGTGATGTTTTTGAAAGTATTTTTGAAAAGTGCCTTTGTTTAGGTGAACTTTGTAATGATTCTTGGCTCTAAAAGAATGCATACAAAGTGTTGACTTTTGAAAATATTTCATTATAAAGTGTTTGTGTGTTTGAAAGATGTTTTGAAAATGGTTGTGAGCAAGCAACTATGAATGTTCTACCTACTCAAAAAGTATTAGTTCTTTTCCTCCTCATTTAGATATTTCTATCTTTCTATTGATTGATAAAAAGCCCTATCATTGGATGTGAAGGGTCAGGCGTGGGTGGTCGTACAATCATAGAAGGCAACATTGTAGGATACCTTAGAAATTTTTTGTAAGGGTCTAAGATCGTTTACCGAAGGCAACATTTGAAGGGTCATCGAGGAACTATGATATTGTATTTGAGGGTCTTTACTAAAGTATCCCATGTTCGAGGGACATGACTGTTTTATTTGAGGCAACAAGTGTGGGTTACCCTAGAGGTGCAAGTGTGAAAGGTGTATTGATTTCATGCATTTTTGTCTTGAACTAGGGTTATCTACTTCTTGATTTTAAGTCTTGCCATACAAACCCTAATTTCTAGCAATAATATTGAAAGCAATAAATTGCGTAAATTTAAAGTTCTACGCTATTACATCTTTTTTGGGGATGGGGATACAAATCACAAATGGGGAATGAAAGCAATTAAAACCTAATTACTATTATAACCAAATTTAATAATGAATAACAATATCTCAAAATATAAAGATAATGTAAAAAGGAAGGAAAATTGTTTTAAAAAAACTTTATGCATTGACACATGCACTTTTGTATCAATACATATCACTTCTTGCCCCTGGAAATCAAAACCAACTCAATATGTATTGATACATAATGGTTTGCATCAGCTCATATCTATTTTGCATCGACACATGCACTTATGCATCGATACATATCACTTCTTGCTCCTGGAAATCAAAACCAACTCAGTATGTATCGATACATAATGGTTTGCATTGACTTATTTCTGCTTTGCATCGACTCATTCATGTTTTTCATCGACTCATACACATTTTGTCTCACTGTAATATGTTTTGATAATAGTATGTATTGATGCATAATGGATTGTATCGGCTCATCCCCTGTTTTATAACTAATATGAGTCGACACATATGGGATATGTATCGACTCATACTGCAGTTTTACGTCCAACATTTTTTTGTTACCTATATCAGTCAGTTCTCAACACATGGTTAATTAAAATGAAAAGTGAGCACATGGTTAGCTTCATGGCAATGATATCTACATTTTATCTTCACAAATGAACCACTAATGATGCTTTTATGAAGAGTTCAATAGTCAAGAAAACTTACCTTGAAACTGAAATTTGTGTTTTAACTTAGAGTTGTTGTATTGTCTTAGAGAAGTCAAGTTGCAGGTGGCTGTTTTTGAATTTGGAAAATGGTGATAGTGTTGTTACATAAGTTGTTATTTTGTTTGAACAACTTCTATATGATGTATATGAAGTATTTGGATGGTTTGTTTGGACAAGATTTGCAAGGTTTGAGAGATTTAAAGATTTTGGTTACGAAGCTCATAAATGGAGGTTTTTGTGGAAAATTCTGGTTTTTAGAGTATAAGGGGGTTTGAGAATTTTTTAAAACATAATAATATGGCCTATTTAGCTTGCAAATGACCTCTCTATTTATAGATAAAAGGTTTGGGAAGTTGAAGTAATCAAATTTTCCAAGATAACAAATTATGGTTTGGTTGGAATGCAAATTTCAAGTTATGCCAAGTCTTTCATGGTCCCAAGATGAAATACCAAAGTTACTGGTATAGAGAGGCTACCTTCCATGATTTATGGTGGATATAATCAGAAGTAAGCAAGGTATGTGCTCAAGACAAGTTTGGTACCAAAAAGCTTGCTTTTCAAGAATAGCAATGGTGCCTTTATGCCATAAATGGAAATATCTTTTGGACAATGGCTCAAACACTTGGGTAATAGCTCAAGAGTAGGTGTAAGCATTAAATTATGGTGATATTTTCAAGTTAGAAGGCCTGAAATATGGGATTATGCAACATGGCATATAGATTGGATTATGTGTTCTTCAACAAAAATGATTTGTAATTCAAGAATGGATGTCCAACTTTATGCCTTTGAATCTCCTATCTCAAGTATGATAAATTCGTGCTCTTGGATATTTTGGAAATCTTGAAACATTTTCTACAACTTTCATGTTGACCACTTTGGCTAAATCAAATTGGAACTTGATGAAAAATTTCCAAGAAGTTGAGACAAAAACTGACCAAAACCTGTTGAAAATTTCACTAAGTGTTTTATGAAAAATGTCACGACTTTAGGAATTTATAACTCAAAATCCAAGCACTTATAGGACTTGATCGGCAAAGAAAAGTTGTATATATCATCAAGATATAAATATTTCATGTTGAAAGTTTTCTTTGAATAATCTTGCATCTTGGTGAAAAATTGGCATGAAGTTATGATATTATCATGTATGAAAACATTTAGAAAAAATTCCAAAGTCTTGAAAAGTTTGACTTTTCAAATTGACTTTTGACTTTATTTATTTCTTGATGATCAAGATTAATATATTTGAATGTATTGATGAAATTTGATCTTTGAAACTCAAATTTGATCAGAAAATCAAAGTTTGACTTTTTGGTGTATAGTTGATTTTTTAATCAATTGATCAAATTTCAACTATCAATCCATTGATCTTGAGGAATGGTTTGAACCATGAAATTAGGTCAACATGTTTCATTTTAAACCATGATATCATGTTTCAAACCAATAAGTCATGTATTAAGTCAAAAGTCAAGAATCGGTCATTCTTAGTCAAAACCCTAATTTTGACCATTTTGCCCTTTTGATGATTTGATCATTTTTCTTGAGGAATTGTGATACAAACTTGATCAATTGATGCATATGACTTCAAAATGTTGATATTGTTAAAAAAATCTTGAAGTTTGGCTGTAAGTTGACCATAATTGATTTTTTACCCAATACAGTTGATTTTTAGTCATCTGGTCAATTGGTTGAGCAAAATTGTGATTTCAAGACTTGAAATTTGGCATGAGTATTCTTGAAGGTCTATAATGATCCATGCAAGTCATTTTAAGAATTAGAAGTCCAATTGTATTTGTGATGATAAAAACCCTAATTTGAGGCATCAGTGTTTAGGAGATAGTTTGACCTAGTCAACACTTGTGCAAACTTGAGCCATTGAAGATCTTTGTGAGAAATGTCTTGAGAAATATGAGGGAAAATTTTGGGGTACAACATGTATCATACATGCAAACATAAAAAAGAAAACCAAACAAAGATAGTTAGCATAGATAGGAGTCTATCTCCAGTAAGCATCTGGAGCAGATCTCAACTAAAAAAAACAAAGAACACCATACATTAAAATACTGTACTTTGCATCTACAAACACTTATTTAAATCTTCTAGAAAGAGTCGATGGACCCTTTATGAAGCTTACACACACATAGAAAAATCAACCACATAACTAAAAATAATATTACAACAAAGTAAACAAATAACATATTAAGTTAAAATAAAAGCAAAAACAAAGGACTTCTTAGTAGTTTCCCCCATGTCTCCTGCGGGTGATGGAGGTCGCCCTGATAAGTAGCAACTATCCCACTCAAATGAAAACCCTCATTTGTTATTCCAAAGCACTAATGTGTTCCCAGAGCTCTTGTATCCGCTTTACCAGGACCTCATCCTCTACAGGAGGCATGTGCTCCTAGAAGGCAGCCAAGGTTTTCTCCTGCTGGAGCTTTGTGTTCTCTACATTAATAATTTCTTGCTCAATTTGAAATAGCGTTAATGTGGTAAATGGTAGATCCATGAGGATTCAGGTGAGAGGCTGATTTATTTTGTCAGCAAGTTACTATGAGGGGGTAGAGCTTAGATACCAGAAGGTTGAGCGACTAGCTTTGACGTTAGTGGTAACAACAATAAAACTGAGGCACAATTTCCAAGGTCATCCTATCTTGGTGAAAACAAATTTCCTAATAAAGAAAATTTTGAATAGGTCGGACTCAGCAAGACAAATGGTGGAATGGGCTGTGGAACTCTATGAATATGACATAGATTTCACCCCACACACTAGCATAAAGTTTAAAGTGTTGGCCGACTTTGTGGTAGAACTGTCTTCTCTGTTGTATGGAGAGGCGTCTACAAAATGGGTTATGTCTGTGGATGTATCATCAAATCCGAGGGGAAAATGGGTTGGTATTGTGTTAGAAGGACTAAGAGACTTAGTCCTGGAATATTCGTTGTGCTTTAATTTCCAAACTAGCAACAACAAGCTGAATATGAACCCTTGATTTCCGGAACGAAACTAGCTACAGAGGTCGGGATTACCACCTACATGTCTGGACTGATTCACAGTTAGTGGTCGGGAAGGTTGAAGGAGAGTTCCAGACCCAAGATCCCATTTTGCTGAAATATCTAAAATAGGTTATTCAGCTGTCAAAGGAGTTCGAGGAGTTTACAATATGCCACGTGCTTAGAGAAGAAAATACCAGAGCCAATCTATTAGCCCGGCTAGCTAGCACAAGAGGTTTAAGTCTAAATAAAATGGTGATTCAGGAGACATTGGAATTACCAAGTATAGAGAAAGGAGAAGTACTCTATGTAGATTAGAAGGTGGGGTGAATGACCCCCATAATCAGATATTTTCTACAGGGAGAACTATCATCTGACAAAAAAGAGGCAAATCGTGTGAAGAAGATCTCAACAAGATATCTTATGGTGGCAAATAAGCTATATAAAATGGGTAGATCTGCACCTATGTTGCGTTGTGTCTCAAAAGATGACATGAAAATTTTAATTAAAGTAGTGCACGAAGGCATATGTGGGAGACACATCAAGGGCCGGTCCTTTTCCATCAAAATATTGAGGGCCGAGTATTATTGGCATACTATGCTCAGAGATTGTGTCCGATTTGTAGGCCGGTGTGACAAATGTAAAATATACTCACCATTCATCCATACCCCGACCGAGTTGTTCCATTCAGTATTATCTCCATGTCCTTTTCATCAACGGGGAACAAACATACTAGGACCTTTCCCAGTGGCACCGGGACAACTCAAGTTCCTAATCGTGGCAATTGATTACTTCACCAAGTGGGTGGAGGAAGAGACTGTAGCCTAGATCAAAGCTGAAAGGGTGAGACAATTTTACTAGAGGAACATCATTTACAGATTTAGGTTACCCCGTGTTATTATTTCAGATAACAGAACACAATTTTCTAGCACATCCATAATGGAGTTCTGTAGAGAGCTCATAATCACTAATCGTTTCATTTCAGTGGAACACCCTTACGCGAACGGGAAGGCAGAGTCAGCTAATAAAGTAATCCTAACCGGGATGAAAAAGAATATAGATGAAGCAAAAGGATTATGGGAGGAGTACCTTCATCAGATATTATGGTCTTATCACACCACTGCTCACTCCACGACCAAGGAAACACCGTTTAGAATGGTATATGTGGATTTCACAGTGATCTTGGTGGAAGTCAATACTCCATCCAAGAGGAGAATAATCTTTGAAGAAAATGTCAATAATGAACATTTGGAAAGTGAATCTGATTTACTTGATGAAATCAGAAACACTGCACATATCCGAGATAGCGGTTAAGCAAAGGATAGCCCGACGATTCAATATTAAGGTGAAACAAATGGGTTTTTTCAAAGGGGATCTAATTCCGAAGAAGGTCACGGATCCAACGAAGAAGGGCAAACTCTCACCAAAATAGGGGGAGGGGGCATTCTAGGTAGTTTAGAAACTTAACAATGGGGCTTACAATCTAGAGACATTAGATGGCATAGAAATTCCTAGGACTTGGCATGTATCTGGTCTTAGGATTTATTTCAGCTAAAATCATGTAATATCATTTAATGAATAAAATGGGTGAACTCTTTTCCATGGAAAGGGCCATTGTTTTTAACGAGGCAACCTATAAAAAGCATCATGAAAAACAAATGAAATTTTTATCCAGAGTTCACCTTCGAAGGCTCTGGACCTCGGTTCCAACTTGGGCCGCCTCAGGTGTAACCTTTATGGGCTCTTCACCTCAATTCCAACTTGGGCCGCCTCAGGTGTAACCTTTTCGGGCTCTGCACCTTAGTTCCAACTTGGGTCACCTCAGGTGTAACCTTTCTGGGCTCTGCACCTCAGTTTCAACTTGGGCCTCTCAAGTGTAACCTTTCTGGGCTCTGCACTTCAGTTCCAACTTGGGCCGCCTCAGGTGCAACCTCCTAGGTGATATACCTTAATCGGATCCTGCTAGAGTCTGCCTCAGGGCATTCTCGAAGGCTCTTCACCTTGGTTCAAGTCTTGAGCCACCTAAGGGAAACCTTTCAGGTTCAACTCCTTTCCAAGTGGTAACTCCCATCATGGTCACTCCCAAGCAAAAAAAAAGGTTGACCCCCATCGTGGTAACTCCTTGCCAAGTTGTAACTCCCATCGTGGTAACTCCCGAACAAAAACATTTACAGGCTCTGCACCTCGATTCAAATTTGAGCCGCCTCAGGTGTAACCTTTCTAGGCTCTGCACCTCGGTTTAAATTTGAGCCGCCCCAGGTGTAAACTTTCTGGGCTCTGCACCTCGGTTCAAACTTGAGATGTTTCAAGTGTAACCTTTCTAGACAGACACCTTGGTTCATATCTTGATCTGCCTCAGGTGTAACCTTCCGAACACTACACCTCAGTTCAAACTTGAGCCGCTTCAGGTGTAATCTTCCAAGTTGTGTAATTTAACCATGGATACTCAAAAGTTGTACCCCTGAGCTGACTAGGGTCAAATTTATAGCCCGTGTGTTTTGGCCTAGCCAGTGACTTGGGGTTAGCGCTTACACGACAATATCTCTTCATGGAAAATTCGACGCCTAAAGAATGTTTCCCGGCCTCTATGAGCCTATATGTCTATTTAAATTAGAAGTTATTGGAAATGCCTTAAAAATGAAATCAAAATAAATGCTTAAAAGGCATTCTTATGCCTCACAATGATTACTCAAACCGGAGTTCAAAATCCTAAAAAGGGTAGAGCCGAGATGAAATTATCTTCACAACACGGGAGACCTATTATTAAGCAGCATCATGCATATCAAAGAGGATTAAGGCCTTTTTGCAAACCTAATCACTATGGTATTTGTCAAAATCACGTAACCAGGGGGCTACCATATATTCATAATCCTCTTACATGCATATGGTCATACAAATAAAATTGGCATGAGCATAAATTGCAAAAGTATGATTAACGATAAGGCCCATGGGGAAATTTCCTAAATAGGAAAAATATTTAAAATAGTTACAAAAATCACCCACCTAAAAACTATGACTAACAACAAATTGTTCAAAAAATCAAGGAAAAGACTAATCATTTGGTCACATTAGCATGGGAGGTGTCATTGACTTCCGGATCACCTGTGACCGGGGACCCATCATCATCTGCTTCCACGTCCACCAACTTACCATCGACAATAGTCTTGAAGAAGTCCACGGAAGAAATATCCAATTATGGATAGAGGCACATCATGTGATACTTTTCCCTATCGAAAGCCATATCCCCGGAATTAAGGACATTCATCTGAGACTTCTCCAAAGATTTTTGCAAGTCGGCACAAGACTTCTTCGCAGCATTCAGCTCATCGGTAAGTTTTTTCCTGGACGTCTTAAGATCTTCATTTTCCTTTGATAGAGACTTATTCATCAGGGTTTTTTTAGATAAACTCTTTTCTAAAGCTGAACATTTTTCAACATAAGACTTCTCGCTTTCTGTCAGCCGTTTAACCTTCTTCTTAAGGCAAGTACACCTTTTCTCCAAGTCATCCCTATATTCAAACATACCACGGGCCAACACAGTGCACTACATCAGATAAGAACTTAGGTAATGAGTAAGCTTCTGATGACCAATGCTCTTTGCCTTATTGACATCTTCGGGGGCATTTAGTTGGTCATAGAGGAACTTCATCTCATCAAAGTTGTTGGACCAAAACTTTTTCTCACTAGAGGCAGGAACGGAGTTGTCGCCAGGTTCCTGCATTAACATCGAGACTTCTCAGTCTGCGCGACAAACCTCATCCATCATCATAGTATTCACCTTTTTAGGAGATTTTTTTAGAAGGTTCTTCAACAGCCAGGGCATTCTTGGCCAGTGACTGGGGCTCGCCGATGATGGTGCCCGTATGTTAGGCTGATTCCTTACCTCTTCTTTACCACTCTAAGTTCCAAACCATACAAGTCGGACTTGGACTTTGAAGGCCCTTCAGTCCCTTTTTGGGCAGCAAGGGCACCAACCATCAATTTCTTTTGTTCTTTGACAGAAAGGTCAGTCACCTTATCTACAAAAACATCAAAAAGGAACATGTGAGGAAGGAATAAAGGATCCATAGGAGACAATGAAATAAAAGGAGCCTTACCCAAAAAGGTCGGAACCTCCTTGTCAGGAAAAGGTAACAAGTCCTTGACCTTGAATAAGTGGAAAGAGTAGCACTTGCAGAGATTGAGTCTCTATGTCACTCAATTTGTCATAATTAAACCCGGATATGGGTAAGGGATTTCCAGTCCTTTGTAAAGGAAACTTCTAATGACCATCAGTGGCATAGATGACTTGAGGGCACCTCGGTCCACTAATGGTAACCCAGCTTCCAGATTCTACGTTTTTAACTTCAAAGAAAGAGAAAAACAAACCAATGGTTGGTGTCACATCCAACGATGTACATATCATCTCAAAAGCTTTGTTAAAGCCCCAACTGTTAGGGTGAAGTTAAGAGGGGGCCTTGTTCACTGCCTTTAAAATGTCTACCTCAAAGTCAGTGAAGGGGATGCAAATAAGCGTATCCTCTAACACCCTAGAATAAAAATAAAAGAATTCGTCTTATACTCCCTTTGGTCGGGAAATACAAACCCATTCACCGGGAATGCAAGCCTCCAGAACAACATCATCCTCGTTTCCAATATAGGACACCTCTCGTAAAGAGCGAAGCTTCGCTATCTCCACCTTACCCATGGAGCTTTATTCATAGCCCATCACCTCCTCACTATAGGAGATAGAAGTTTCCATCAAGATTTCTATGGAGCATGATGAGGAAGATTCAGAGTCAGAATCGCTAAAGAGGAATATATATCCCCATAAACCTCCTGCATAATACGATCAAACTCCTCTCTACCTAATCCTTTTTTACAATCCCTCACACATGCACACCATAACACGTATCTCTCCTCAGCATTTTGGGGTTTTAGAACGATACCCTCTTTATCACATTCGCGTAAAACTACCATTTCTTTAAAGAAAAGGAAATGTGCAGGAAAATAAAAGTGAAGGGAAAGGAAAGATACCTAGAAGCCGTTGTCATTTGGAAGATTTGAAGAGAGGAATTGGGGGGCACTTGCAAAGGAAAGTAGGAGAGTGATTAGGGAACAAAAGAGGAATTTTTTTTTTATATAAAAGAGAAGTTATGGGAAGTAATGACTAAAAAGAGGAAACATGTGTAGGTTTTAAAAATTGCCTTAGTAATGATTACACCTAAAAAACTAGGTAACTGTTGGGAAACCAGGGTATGAGCGTCACGTAAGTCGAGAATGAACTCGATAATCATCCAGTTATAGAAGCCCGGCCAAGAGAAAAATATCAATATTTACATTGATCGAACATAGGGCTTCAAATAAAGCCATATACTCATGAGGCTTATGTTCATACATAGATCCACTATCCAGGCTAGGAGAGATAAAAAGGCAAGATATGGACAAAAGGCCAAGGAGGACACATAAAAGCTTAGTCAGGCAATACCCCGGTTTGAGATCTTCATGCCTGATTCGGGTTGTATAGTCGGAGGCATATGTGGTCGGCCATAGAGAAAGATGAAGAGGGGCAAGTCGGGCTTATACCTGGACATTATCCTTGGATCTAGATGTTACATAGAGCTCTACCTTGATGATGTTGTTACAGAGTGACCGGCCCATCAAGGGCGTAACTGCTCATCAATACATGACAGCGCATGTTATGATAATAGCCGTCATTGGCAACAACAGACATTTATTACCTTAATGGAAACTTAGTTATGTATGATAAAGAGTCACAACAGTTATATGCAGTGATCGATGAGGTATATGCACCTCTATATATAGGGCTCCCGATTAAAGGGTAAGCAAGACACATCGCTTGGAGCTCACACATACTTGTGTGACCCTCTGAATCCCTTAATATCATAAAAAATTCACTCCCACTTGCTTGAGGCTCTCCCCAATATCCATTAACTAGCAGGGAAGTCACCATTTAGTGTTTAGCAAGAACAATATTATTCTTGCTGAACACCAAAGACGACTTCCCTACGAACTCAAGGATTCCAGGTAAGGTCTCTCATGAACAAATTTGCTTTGTATATTATGTTAAGGGATTGAGAGGCTTACACAAATGTGTGTGAGCTCCAAGAGATTTGTCTTGGTTTCCCGACAGTCAGGAGACCTATTTATAGAGGTTCTTAGACCTCAATGATCACTGCCTGTAACTGTCGTGGCTTTCCACATTACGCAATTGGGTTGTCTTTAAGGCCAGTAACATCCTCCATCGCCAATAATGGCTATTATCATAACGTGTGCCATTGTATAATGATGAGTGGTTACACCCTAAATAGGTCGGCCATTGAAAAAAGGTTCCTTTAAGATCGAACATGGGGTGACCTCTGGATCCGATGTATGATCCCTGCTGCTACCTCTTCATCTTCTCCTATGTCCGATGACATGATCCTTCGATCATACAACCCAATTTAGGCTTTGTGGATTCAACCCGGGTTGGTAACTGTCTGGTTGTCTACATACCTTGTCTTTTATCTCATCTATCCTGGTTAATAGATTTATGTATGAACATAAGACCCACGAGCATATGGCTTTTATCTGAAGACTTATGGTCGATCATCGTAGAAATTGATATATGCTCCGGGTTTATGCCCCAAGATCGGACGATGATACCACGGAGTGCGTGTTACCTACGCCCTAATTTTCTCAACAATCCTCTAGTCCTCTAGACACAATCATTGCAGAGGCCAATTTTGAATATTTATACACGCTTCCTCTTCTTTGAGCGTTTCATTTCCCATAACTTTTCTTTTATATAACCCTTTCATTTTCTATTTCCGAAAAACTCTCCCACTTCCTTTTGAAGGTGTTCTCGTCCATTTCTTTTAAAATCTTTCAATCGACTACTGTTACCAGGTATCTCTTCTCTTCCTTTTACCTTTATTTTTCTTCATATTTTATTTCTTTAGGGATGGTTATCATCAGAGACTGTGACGATTTTGGAAATAAAAGATGCACCAGTGATAAGGAGCAGAGAGTCATATGGGAGGAGTGCATGCAAGATATGAGAGTTGCTTTAGGCGTATATGAGTATGCATGGGTCATGAATAAAGTTTATAGTGAAGTTTTTTACTTCTGAAAGTAATTCTGATCCCGATTCTTTAGGGTTCGTGGAGGTCCTGATGGAAATTTTTGGATCTTTTAGTATGGAGGTGATGGGTTATGATCAAATCTCCATGAATGAGGTGGAGATAGCGAAGCTTCTCTCTTTGTGAAAGGTGTCCTCGAATGGGAATGAGGACAATATGGTTCTGAAGGCGTGTATCCCTGGCAAACGAGTCTGTATGTCTTGACCAAAGGGAGTATAAAACGAGTGGTTTTATTTCTATGCAGGATTGTTGGAGATATGTTTATCTCTGTTCCTTTCAATGATTTCAAAGTGGATGTGCTGAGGATGGTGAATGTAGCCCCTTCTTAACATCGCCCCAACAGTTGGGGCTTTATCAAGGCTTTTGAAATGATTTGTAAAGCGTTGGATGTGACCCTTACCATTGGTCTCTTTTTTTCTTATTTTGAAGTCAAGAATGTAGAATCTGGGAGTTGGGTCACCATCAGTGGTGTTCCTTCAAGCTTACACCACGAATTTAAGGATTTTAAGGACTGATTCCTACGTATTGGTTGCGGTCTGAGGTGTCCCCATGTCCTTTATGTTGCTGACGGTCATCCTAAATTTCCATTATATTGGACTGGAAACCCTTTACTCATATTCGGGTTTAGCTACGATAAGCTGAGTGATCTTGAGGTTCAATCTTTGCAATTGCTAGATTCTTTCTATTTGTTCAAGGTCAATGACCTATTACCTTTGTCATGAAGAGGTTCTAGATTTCTTGGGTAAGATTCTTTTTAATTGGTTGTTGTTCATGGACCTTTTTCTTCTTTCCTCATTCGTTCTTTTAATGTCTTTTTGCAGATAAGATGACTGATATTTCAATTAGGGAGAAAAATAGGTTGATGGCCACACTCTGCGCCTCTCGGAAAGTAATCGGGCGCCCTTCGGAGGCTAAATCTGATTTTTCCAGTATGGAGTTTAGGGTGTCGAAGAAGAAAAAAAGGACCGTCTCGAGGTCGGGTGTTGTGATCAGTAAGCTCCAGTCACCGGCTCAAGTCTCCCCCCGCCATTCAGGATGCTATTGAGCCATCCCGGAAGAAGCTGAAGAGATGATGGATATTGTACCCCAAAATTTTCCCTCTCTATTCTCAAGACATTTCTCACAAAAGATCTCAAATACTCAAGAAGTTTCAAGGTTTGATCAGATAAGCTCACCTCCTAGGCACTGGGCCTCCAAATTACGGTTTTGGTTTTCTCAAGGAAAATTTGATTTTTGATGCCTCAAATGACTTTCATGGTACATTATAGGTCTTCAAGATTTCTCATACTAAGTTTCAAGCCTTGCATCACAAATTTTCTCAGTCAATTGCCCAGATGACTGAAAATTATTTGTATTGGGTAAAAAGTCAACGGTGGTCAATATACAGTCAAACTTCATGATTTTTGGTCAACATCAACATTTTGAGGTCATATTCATCAATTGGTCAAGGTTTGATCACAAGTCCTCAAGAAAATCACTCAAATCATCAAAGGGGTAATATTGTCAAAATTAGGGTTTTGATTGAGAATGACTGATCATTGACTTTTGACCTAGTATATGACCTAATGGCTTGAATTATGATCTCAAGGATTCAAACACAATATCTTGACGTAATTTCATGGCTCAAATCATTTCTCAATATCAATGGATTGATAGTTGAAATTGGATTAACTGATGAAAAGTCAATTGATACACACAAAGTCAAACTTTGACTTTTTGGTCAACATTGAATATCAAAGATAAAAATTCATCAAGACATTCAAAAATATCAAACTTCGTCAACAAGAATCAAGAAAGTAAATAAATTCCATAAAAAGTAAAAGTTTTCAATACTTAGAAATTTTCTAAGTGTTTTTATCCTTGATAATTTCATTACTTCATGACAATTTTTCACCAAGATGCAAGATGATTCAAGGAAAACTTTCAAAATGAAAGTTGTAGATCTTGATGAATTCTACAACTTTGACCCTTAGGGTTTATGTCCAAAAAATTCTTAGATTTGAAGATATAGGCTCATGAAGTCATGACATTTTTCATAAAACACTTGGTGAAATTTTCAACAAGCTTAGGCAGATTTTTGTCCTAAATTTTGCACCAATTTTCACCTACCTCTAATTTTGTTTAGACAAAGTAGTCAACATGAATGTTGTAGATAATGTTTAAAGCTTTTCAAAATGTCCAAGAACTTGAAGAGATCATTCTTGAGCTAAGAGAATCAGAGAAAAGAAGTTGGGCATCCATTCTTGAAATTTAAGGCATTTTCATGAAGAACACTTGACCAAATCTCACAACCATGTTGCATAATATTTCTTTTCAGGCCTCTTGACTTGAAAATATATCCATAATAAGATGTTTACATAACTAATTGAGCTATGATCCAAGAGCTTGAGCTATTGTCCAAATGATCATTCCATTTAAGGAACAAAGTTCACATTTCCATTTTGGAAAAGTGACTTTAATCATAATGTCAATTCTCCTTGAGCCCATACATTGTTGCTTCTGACTCCAAAACATTTCAAAGCAATAAGAAACATATCTAAAACCTGTTAACCACCCTACAAGCTCTCGTACTTCACATTGAAACCATGAATTTCATCTTTGCTTCAAAAACAATTTTCAATACCATAACATGTGATCTCTTATTTCTGATCCCTTCAAGCTTCCAAACCTCTTGCCTATAAATAGAGAGGTTATATGCAACCTAACACGAATTTTGCAAGCCCTCAAACCCCCTCAAACTCCCTCAAACTATAATTTGCTTAAAAACCTCCATAGCTTGTAACTTCTGACCTTGAACTTCCATCTCACAATCCACTCGTGTGTTTCCTCTGCAAATCAATCACAAAGATTCCATACATAATATAAAAGTCATCCACATTCCTGATTCATGATTGTAACTCCAACTTCATCATCTTTCAAACTCAAAAAACTCAGCTCTGCAACTTGACTTCTCCAGCACAATTCAGGCACTTTCAGCATAAAGTAAGACTTGCATTAGCTTCCTAGGAGTCCAGTGAAGCTATTCAAATCATCACAACACTTCCAGAAGTGCTCAAACTCCATACACGATTTCCAGTTTTGAGGTAAGTTTTCTCAACTTTGAAATCTCTCTACAAGCTTCATTAATGTTTACTTTGTGAATAAAAAATGTAGACATCATAGCCCTGAAGCTAACCATGCCCTTAGTTTTCATTTATGTTGCCTGAGTGATGCAAATTTTGAAGATGAACTTTCTGGAAAAAATTAGGTTTTATTTGGTACCAACATAAATTCATGTTCATCTTTGATCTATAGCTTTAGTAATTTATATTGTTGAATTCGTATTGAAAAATTGAGAAACTTTCATGTTTACATTTTTGGAAATGGTTGAGAAATGAGGAAGTTACAAAATTTAAAAATGGTGTTGTTGGTTCTGATACGCGCGCAAGGTTGAAGATGAAGTTCAAAATCTTAGAAATGAGTTTATTTTAAGTTTATTAGATGTTATATTATGACCGGATGAAACAGCCACCCCAGTGGCATATGAAGCGCACATAAGGCATTGCACTATAAGGACCTGGGTTCGAGCCCCAGTGGTACCCTTTTGTTTTTTTTCTTCATATTTTACTTGCAGATTCAATGCATCAAGTCACGTGTGCCCACCATCAAGCCTCACATCAACACCATTGGATGTCCAGCAATTCAAATCCAGCACTCCATAATGCAAGCTTGTGATACACCCTTCAAAAGTCAGCCACATGGGATCAACATACATTGGACTTTCTGTTCATAGGCCTTGGTTAAAATTGCTTTCATATACACCCCTTTTACTTTTCATGCTCATGCCCATATATTTTTTTATTTTATTTTATGATTTCAAACAAAAACCACATTTGGGCCTAGCGCCCTTTTTACTACTTTCACCCACGTCTTCCTTTTAAAATCACTAGCCCGATATTTTAATATTCTTTATATTTTCTTATTTTTATTTATTTATTTATTTTATTTAAACTAAAAATAAAAAATATATATATTTTCTTAAATTAAAAATATCTTAATTTAAATACTTTATTTCCTTTTTTTACTAAATTAGATTTTATTAGTTCTTTTACATCATAAAATATTTTATTTTCTAGATTAACAAAAATTATTTTCTAAACAAATTAAATTAGACTTAGGTTTTATTTTAATTAACTTAGATTTTAGGTTTTTTAGTAAATAATTAACTTCTTTTTAGGTTTTTTGTAAATAAAATTAATTAGTCTAATTAAGTTAACTATAAAACCTTTTTCTTCTTCAAAAACCCTAGAAAACAATTTCTTTTCTTCTCATTCATTTTGTGCATAACTATTGTTGTAATTCATATTTAATGGTTTGTAATAGTAATTAGGGTTTTATTTATTTCTTCCCCCTATTCACAAAATTGTACACCCCCTTCCCAAAGCATTGTAATAGTGTAGGACATTTAAATTCCGCAATTTATTGTTTTCCTTATTATTGCTAGTAATTAGGGTTTGCATGACAAGACTTAAAATCATACTTAGTAATACCCTAATTCAAAGATATAAATACTTGAAAACAAAACACTTTTCACACATGCACCTCTAAGGTAACCCACACTTGTTGCCTCGGATAAAAATAGTCATGTCCATCGAACGTGAGATGTTTTAGCAAAAGACCCTCGATTAAAAGATCATAGTCCCTCGATGACCCTTCAATGTTTCCTTCGGTAAATTATCTTAGTCCCTTACGAAAATTTCTAAAACATCTTACAAGTTTCCTTATATGACTATATGATGACCCACGCATGTCCCTCACATCCAATGGTGAGGCTCTCTACCAATTAATGGTAAAATAGAACTATCTAAAGGAGGAGGAAGAGAACAAATACTTTTTGAGTAGGTAGATTGCTCGAAATATCTTGCTCACAAACAAAACCATTTACACCTCACACTTTCAAAACATTTGTCAAAACAAACATTTTGTATACATTCTCAACGATACGAGAATCATTACGAAATTGCCTTACATTGGCATCTACAAAACATCTTTTAAAACATTCCCTTTTCAACAAATATTTTCAAAACCAACACTTTGCATACATTCTCAACATTACGAGAATCATTGCAAATTTTACCAAACTAAGGCGTTTTCAAAATATTTTCAAACTTACACAAACACAAAGCATTTCAAAATGAGCTAGCAATTAAGAGCCCGTAGATAACTACGGATGAAAAGGGTGCTAACACCTTCCCTTTTCATAACCTACCCCCGAACTCAAAAAAATTCTCAAAAGGTCTTTATTATTCTTTTCACCCTTTCCTTTATTGGATAAAAGAAAAGTAGGTGACGACTCTTGCTATCCACAACATTTGCGATAAAACACAAAACACTCAAGTCAGTTCTCCCACCGTATCACAGAACTGGCGACCCTGTTGGGGACTATAAACTAAAAGTGGGGTTACCATAAGAGCTAGATCACCTTTATTTGATTTATTTATTTTCCTTGTTTACTTTACATTTGTGGGTTATGCTTAGGTTTATTTCTTGTATGGGTCCTATACCCGTATCTGGGGCATATTAGGTAAGTAGCAATAGATCGTGGGGACTATGCGACGTGATACTGACAAGGTTGAAGTAATGTCTATGTTAGTGTGACACATTTGTTTGTATCGGTGTCCCTTGAGTCCAGTTAAGGAGAATATGGGGCCGCTGTATGGTGTCATGAAGCACTACCTGACCATAGAACCTTAGTTGAACAACTTGGCTATTAGAAAGTAGTGAAATAGATGATTTTGGTGCAAGAATAAAGTTGGTTGATACTCGATACTACACTCATTGAGATTGGACTTTTGGGATATTTTGGCTGAAATTTGGATGCTTGAGCTAAAACAAGGCCCAATGAAGAAAGATTAGTGATATTGAGATTCCTTAGAACCCAATTACTTTTTTTAGGACAGTTTGAACCAACTAAACTTCAAGAGGGTACTTACCTATAAACCCATTCAAGCCTAAACCTAAGGCCTTATGTGCTTTGTTTGTGTGTGATTATTTGTTCATAAACATCATGACATCATGCCATATCATTTTTACTAACCATTTCAAGGACTTAGGGATTTATCTTTGTTATGTTTTGTAGGATATGGCTTCCACTCGTAGAAATACCATCTAAATCAATTTCGTAAGGATGCCTCCTCAACTCAAAGAGTTAGCATCAAGGGTTCCTGAAAATTCTCTATTCACCAAAAGATATGGTTGACTTCTCTCCTGAAAAATCTCTATTCACCAAAAGATATGGTCGACTTCTCAATCCAGTTACCTCAAGCTTTGAAGAAGATATGATGAGGGTGCTCTTTCAGTTCTTTGACCCTGTACATCATTGGTTCTTTGAGATAATCACTTTTTGAAGCTCAATTTCACCTTATCACACCCACAACTATTTTGGCTGCAGATATTACACATATTATGGTCATGCATACAATAGCTGAGCCTGCAAAGGTCAGCATGCATCTTCACCAAATTGCCTTTTATCAAATTCACATCATAAATCATATTCACCATTCCTCCACCTCCATGTTTAGGCAACAGGTTGTCTTTCACGCTAGGACCAACGTCTTTAAAGGACAGAAGGCCAGATCTAACCATTTTCTAAACCTCAGACTTCAAAGGATAGCAATTCTCGATACTGTTCCCAGGGGCTCCTTGATGAAAGGCACATGTCTGGTCTACCTTTTAGTACCATGGCAAAGGAGACGGTATAGCAGGAGGATTCCTGGTTTGCACTAAATTTTTCTTAATCAAAGCTGGAAATAGCTCTGTATATCTCATAGGGATGGGATCAAAGGATTCTCTCTTCTGACCCTGCCCTTGATTTCTTTGTTGGGGTGTTCTGTGATACGCAACAGTAGTCGGGGCTACATTAACAAGCGGAGCCACCGAAGCAACCTGCTGTTGATACACATGACACCTGCTAGGAGGTTTAGCTCTTCTCTCTTGAACAATGGCATTTGTATCTTCTTCTTTCTTTCTAGCAAATCCATATGAAGGTTTTTTGTACCACTAGAACTTTCATATCTTGTCAAACGGCCTTCCCTCACAGCTTCTTCTAAGCGAACACCCATACCCACCATTTCGGTGAAGTCACTTGGTGCACTCGCCACCATTCTTTCATAGTAGAATAAACCCAGAGTCTTTAGAAAGATCTTCGTTATCTCCTTCTCTTCCATTGGGGGGATTACCTGGGCGTTTACTTCACGCCACCTTTGCGCGTATTCCTTAAACGACTCCTTATATTTCTGGACCATAGCCCTGAGTTAATCGCGGTCAGGCACCATGTCCACATTGTACTTGTACTGCTTAACGAACGCCTCTCCTAGGTCGTTGAAAGTATGAATATTGGCACTATCCAAGCTCATGTACCATTTCAGTGCAGCACCAGTCAGGCTATCTTGAAAGAAATGGATTAGTAAATGTTGATCGTCAGTGTGATTGAACATCCTCCTTACATACATTACCAGATGAGCACGGGGGCAAGTATTTCCCTTGTATTTCTCGAATTCTGGCACTTTGAATTTCGCAGGTACTTTTACATTTGGAACTAGGCATAGATCTCTTAAATTCTGTCCGAACAGTTCTTTTCCCCGGAGGGCCTTCATTTCTTTTCACATCTCATTAAACTGATCTTGGAAGTCATCTATTCTGTCATAGAATCCAATTCCTTCACTTGGCAGAGGAGTGGGATGGTGAACCATGTCATTAATAACAGGGACAACATTCATTATTGGAGGAACAGCATGACGGAACTCATTGTTAACAGTAGGAGTAACATGTACCACAGAAAGGGAAGAAGTCATAACTTGTTGAACAAATTGAGTAATTTGAGGAGCAGGGTTATATCATTCTGGCGTATAACCTTCAAGCATTCCCCATGGATATCCAGGAGGCATGCGATGCTGAGCAGCAGTAGTATTTGGAGCAACTGAGACGGGAGATGTCGTAATTTCAGAGATAACTGTTGCTTGTTGTGGTTGCGTAGCATGAGGAAGTGGAGGAGGTGGTGGCTGATTCTGAGCAGCCACCGACGATTCTACCAAAGCAGTTAAGTTCTCCATTCCGGTTCTTAAAGGGGTAACCTCTTCGCGCAGTTAGTAATTCTATTGTTCGAGATTTTCCATCTTCTTCATAGAGTTGGCTCGAGTGTTGTACCGGTGAGACAACTTGATTCTGAAGACCAAAGGACTTTGGGTAAGACTTCTGTGGAACTCATGAAATGCATAGTCAAGCGTAACATGATGCATGATATGCAATACAAATACCATGTTTTTATTTTCAAAAGTTTCTATGCTTTGATTCCTGTTACTAAGCCACTATATTATTATTTGTTTTATGTATTTATTATATTTTTTCAATGTTTATTTATATTTTATTTTACTTAACAACTGGGATCAAAGAAATGATGTTTGGAAACGGAGGACATGTATGCTGATGATTACACTAACATGCTATGTATCCAAATATGCGGGATCAAAGCTTCTGCAATGCTGGATAGCTGCTGAACTGATAACAGAACCACTGTCATATGTAATAAGATCAAGGGTCCGGACCAATTCAGAATACCAAGGATCAAAGTTACAAGTATAATCAGAGTCACCAACGGAACATGTATAGTCACCATCTGTACCTGTAAAGATTATTCCCTCCCTACTCATGGGTAAAGACTAGGTCATGGTAAGGTCAATGGTAACTCAGAATCGAGGGTACTCCTAAAAAACCATCGCCATATCACCTACGTGAAAATGATAGCCCCTCGTTTGTACCTCATCTGAGCGTGGACGACATGGCGGCATAGTGAAACCTAAGCCAACTAGTCGTTCATGTTCCACTCTATTCCTAGTGTTCCTGTGGTTTCCACTTGGCCTGGGTATTGGGCCTTTTACCTCATAGTAACATCCCACCCATCAAGAAACAAAGAAACCAGCACAACAACAATATAAAAAATAACAATAAAGATGCAATGCCAACATATGCTCAAACATATACAAATGAATAATCCATAAAAGCATAATGATAAACAACCTAAGAAAAGAAAAACGAGAGCTAGGAGTGAATCACAGGATGGACCAGCAATAGGTCGACACATCTTTCCCCAGTGAAGTCGCCATTTTTCTGTAGCAGTAAAAATCAATGGAGTCGCCACAGAGTATTTATTTATCCCATATGAACGGGAAAGGAAAATCGTCGAAGATAAACCTAAAGGGGGAAATCAAGGTCTTGCGACCGAGAGATTGGGTAAGGGAGTTGATTACGCGAGGGGAAGGTATTAGCACCCCACGCGTCCATAGTACTCTACAGGATCCACTCTCATTATTCTAATCAAAGGGTGTGTTCAATCTAATGCTTAAGAGTTATAAACTAAGAGAGAATGCATGCAAAGAAAACACGGGGAAAAGAAGGAAGTATTTAAAATTTTCGCTTGGCTGAGCCCGGTGACCAGATGCATACGTATCCCTTTTAAGGAATCAGAGCGTTGTAGTTCGGCTCATATATTTTGTTTGTTTGTATTTTTTAAATGAAGAATGTTGCGTTCGATCATTCCACCGCTGCTCGACCTTTGGAGACTTACGACCTATAGTGGAAAGGAGCTAACATGCTCTTAGAAGAGAAAAGCCGAATGGCGAAAAGAAATGGATTGGTTGGTATTTTTTACCATGAAAAGAATTTTTTGTATGCTTAGCATTTTTTTATACATTTGCCAAGAAAAAGAAGTTTTAGTTTTAAATGCAATAATGCAAAAAATGGGAAGAAAACATCTCAGGGAGACTAACCTATCTCTTAATGTTATCATACAATGAGGGATCCTACATAAGTTAGCGTACCAAGGAAAGTCTAACAAACTATCCTATAGGGAACATACAATGAGAGTGAAGTCATGATCTCAATTTCTAAATCGAGTGACTCATCGATCAACAGGAAATAAAGGAAAACGATAAAATCCTATAGGGAGCATGCACTGAGAGTGAATTCGTGATATCAATTGCTAAATTGAGTGACTCATCGATCAACAAGAAAGAAAACAAACATAAGCACAACACATATAAGAAATGAAGTGCGGAATGCCTACTACAAGTCTTTAAACAGCGACTTCGAGCGCACGCTCTTTATTTCCTACTTCTCATGATATCTAGAAAGCGATAAATGCGGAAGTATAACTTGGAAGCAGTATAATACAAAATGAACAATAAAGTCTGCAAAAAGCGCAACCAAAGGAAAGAGACTCTGAATACTTCCTGCAAGCTGGCATCAACAAACAAACAGTCAGAAATCGAATATTCGGAATAGATGTCAAAGTTTCATCGATGTGAAAAAAAATCACAATCGGAATCTGAATACATCCGCATATCGAACAATGAGCCTGCATAAGACTAAATACAACCAGTAAAGATGAATCACAAGTTTTAAGTAATCAACAATTAAGAATTAATTTCCTACAAAAAAATCAAATAAAAAGCCTAAAAACTTTATTAATTTTTGTAGTTCATTATCTAATTTTTTTTAAGAACTCCTAAATTCTATATATTTTTTATTGTTTTATTACATGTATTATTTTTTGTACTATTTTTACTAAGAAAATTGAAAGAAACTTAAACTAAAATAAAATTACTAAAATCAGGGAGGTAAAAATTAGAATTAGGGAGTTTGCTTCAACAATTGACAAAAGGCCCATCCAGAAGAAGCTTTTTTGCATTTTGTATCACATTTCACCAAAAAAACTGGCACATCGGGCTTAAAGGAGGAATAGTGTTCAGCCCACCTGGATCTAATAGATCAACACTATCAGCATTAATTCAGATTTATCACTAAATTCAAGTATTATATATTATTAAAATTGAAATAAAAAATAAATTAACAGAGTGAACGATGTCGTTTGAGAGCAAGCTTGTACGATGAACTCAGAGATATTCTTCTCCAAACTCCTCAAACGTTGAACAACGCTACATATCAGCCTTTCTTCTCTGATTGACCATCAACATCCAGCCACCGCGGAAGATAGTTCTACCTAGTCTCAATTATGCACGTGATTCGATCTCTTCTCCACTCAACTTTGAGGATAAAAAAAATTAGGGATATTTAACCCTAGGTTTTCTAATCCATGGAAATTGCGCAAGAAGATGGTGAATCGACCTCTAAATCACAATGCAACACCGAAAAGAAGAAGCGAAAACAATACCTCACGATGCATACCTCAAGACAGTGGCGACGGAGAGGTGTTTGAGATTCACACAAACATGTATTCTTCGGAATTCTTTTTATCTTATTCTTCTTCCATTTCTTACTCTATTCATCTACTTCTTCTGCATCTTTGGTGTACTGCTATATTACTGTGCACTTCTGATGATGTTGTGATTGTATTTGCAGATGCGGCGAAAGAGGTCGAAGATGAACGCAGGTTGATACTGATGTTGAAGGCGCTGTTGAGGATAGGATGAAAGAAAGTAACAAAAACCGTTTCAGAGGGAGAGAAGAATGTTGTAAGTATTCTGGGTGGAAGAGACGGTGAGGCTTGAAGTTTGGAGAGAGAATGAATTTTTTTTTGATGAAAGAGAGAGTGGAAGGTTCAAGATTGACAGAGTGCTCATTTTTTTTCTAGTGGAAGCCCCTTCAGATAGTAGCAAGGTAGTCCTTTCTATCTTTTCTCATCCTGTTACCAAAACTGTTTTTTATTTTGTTTCCAATCTATTAGCCTCCCCAATTCTATTACAAAATTGTTAGCCATTTTGTTACAAAGCTGTTAGCCAATCTGTTACAGAGCTGTTAACAAATAGTTAGGAAACGATTAGAAGTGTTGGAGAGTTTAGTTATCTCTATTTTGAAAACAGTTAGTACTGTTAGTTGGTTAGTTAGAGAGTAGAAATGAATTTGATTAGAAAGTTTGTCGGTCTGCTGGAGATGTTAGAACCTTCTGACACGTTTTTCTTGAATGGCCAAGCTGAGAATTAGACTTGAATCTTATTCTATTTTCACATTTCCTAATTTTTTAGTTTCAAACTCTTATAATAATCTTTTTTTTCCGTTATCAAACTACTGCACCAAAAGCTGTTATGAAACTAGTATCCTTTAATTATGAACAGGTTTCCTCCAATTTATGTTTTTGGGATTCTGGTGCAGGGGCTCATCTTGCGAGGACCAGCTTCAACTGGCCTTCTCTGAACTTGTTTATCAGATGAACTGCAGTTTGGTTATCACTAGCATGCTAGGATAGTGGATTGAGGCTAGGAAATGTTTGAACTGGTTTATTGTGTTTTCGGTTAGTCAGTTTTACAGGGCTGCATATGAATTTACTCACTTTTCTTCTCCTGTGTTTGCAGCACGACATGCTCCTGACATTCATGTGGGCTTGTGTCAATTGATTGAAACAGGGCTATTTCGTTATATGAGCATGGTTGATCGATTTTAGACAAGTTGAGAGGAAGCATATGAATATGGTTGAGACATTCGAAGGCGAGGCATGAAGATTGAATTGTAGATATGAATCGGTGGAAATGGAAGCACAAACATGGTAGCCATTAGGTTTAGGATTAGGCATATGTCTTATGTATAATTTATTGATGTAATATCTTGTAAAATATGAACAATTTGCCTTGTTTCTTGAATTCCAAAGAACTAAACTTGAACGAATATGGAGGTATTTGAATTTCAATCTTCAATTGAATGAAATACTGGAATCCATGACCTATGGTTAATAAATCTCGAGTAACCTTATAATGAAGGCATATTGATATCTTTCACGATTTTTAATTGAACTCTATTCATGAATAAAGCTTTGAGTAAAGACGAATTTCAATGATCTTAATGAACATTTGTAATTGCAACTTTGATGACATCTGACAATCGTTAAATGAATTTGATAATGACGTATACCTTGGAATTTTATTTATCTAAGACATCTGCATACATGACTGTTCTAATCTTGCACTTTTGAATTTCTTTTGACATATCAATACTAACGCCATAGCGAACTATGAACCAAAACCTTGAGCCACTTCGTCACATTGAACTCATAGCACATTTGGATGAACCCTTAATTTTGAGTCCACATTACCTTGCAATTGGAGAAACTTATCTTAATTGAATGACTGATGATCGTAGTCCATATTTCAACCAATCAAAAAACATATCAAAGCAATCATTGACCACAATAACTCTCTTAGAAAAAATGCCTTGCTCCCAATGAATCCACAATTTCACATTTTGTGCCATGATTCATGTTTTTGAACTTTAAACCATAAAGGCATCCTAGCTTGATAATAAACAATCATGCAACGAAATTAAAACCCTGAGAAACATGTTGAAGATAAATGATAAGAGTTGAAGTATGAAATCCAATGACCTTCAGTTGAAACATTGACAAACTCAACCACCATGGGTAAAAAACCCTAATCCGCTGATAAGTATCATAATGAGAATAAGATGTCGATTCAATCCTTTAAACTTCTTGAAAGTAATATCTTGTGGTGAAGAAAATTGGGAGGAAACCCCAATTCTATTGATTTGGATACATGATGACGAGGAGACGACTTGAGGTGTTGGGAGGAATCAAAACCCTAGCTCATGGTGTGCTCAATTGCAAGACATGATGAAACCAAGAATGATGAGAACGCCAGTTGAACCAACTTTGAGTAAGGTAATAACCTCAATTAATATAGAAAAACCCTAATGCCAAAGCCTTTGATCTTGCAACCATGGAATCAATGATATGCATGAGACGTATATGATATGATGAGGGATCTTAGGGGAAAGAATTGGGGTATTACAGCTTCCCTTATTTAAGTGGCTTCTATCTGGAGATACGAAGGTTAAAATCTTCGTTTCGACGCGATTGAAGATACTTAAATAGAAAACAAGCCCTATTTTGGCCCTAAGATCCCATGCGATGCTTATGACTATCAGGATAAACTTCAAATAGGTGAAAAAGACGCCACTGGAGAAGCAGGAACGAAATCAATAGATTAACAAAAAGAGTTTGACCAGAAAAATAAATCTCTGGAGAACAACAAGACTCTAGGGATAGAAATTTGAATCTATTGGAGACAAATTGGCTCCGCTCAGGAGAAGAAAACTCAACCTTATTGGGGGTAAGATCCAGAGAGGAGACAAAATAACATAAACTCAAAAACTGAGGGAAAAATGATGGATGACAATAATTAACCGATAGCTGTGAACTATCCACTCATAGAGGAGATAAAAAAAAGAGAGTAACATCAACATAGGGGATCGGAAATCGCTAACCAGAAAAGATCAATCTTACCTAAGAATGGAAACGAACTACCCACTCAAGAATGAAGGTAAACAAAACATAGGACAATACTGACTTTTATTGAAGGTAAAGAAACAGAAGATACACCAACGTTTACTGAAGGTGGAGAAAATAGAATGCACCAACTTTTACTGAAGGTGAAGTCTACGTTAACAAAACTCTGGCGTTCTACCTAGCACGGGTAAAAATATAAGCTATCTAAAATAAAGAGACTACCACTTGCAACGATTTCTCAACAAACATCTCTTGCGAAACTTCCTCGAAGAGATACCATTTGATGGAGAATCAGATAAACTTCCCCTCGATCCTGACTATAAGCCACAAACTGGTCTCAGTTTCTTCTTTAACCAAGATATTTCACCTGGAAAGGATAAAAATACAAGCTATCTCAAATAAAGAGACTACCACTTGTACAACTTTCTCAACAAACTTCTCTTATGAAACTTCCTCGAAGAGATACCATTTGATGGAGAATCAGATGAACTTCCCCTCGATCCTGACTATAAGCCACGAACTGGTCTCAGTTTCTTCTTTAACCAAGATATTTCACCTGGAAAGGGTAAAAATACAAGCTATCTCAAATAAAGAGACTACCACTTGTACAGATTTCTCAACAAACTTCTCTTGTGAAACTTCCTCGAAGAGATACCATTTGATGGAGAATAAGATAAACTTCCCCTCGATCCTGACTATAAGCCACGAACTGGTCTCAGTTTCTTCTTTAACCAAGATGTTTCACCTGGAAAGGGTAAAAAATACTGCTGTAAGAATCTTTCAAAGAAATGTCTTTATCATTGAAATACAGCCAAACTCAACAACAAACTATCTCCCATAACGATGAGACCACCATTCATCGGAGTAACAAATTTCAGCAACGAACTACCTTCCATAATGACAAGGCTACCATTCATTGGAAAAAAAATTTCATCAACAAACTATCTCCCATAATAACGAGACTACCATTCACTAGAATATAAAATCTTCATCAATGAACTATCTTCCATAATGACAAGGCCACCATTCATTGGAATATCAAATTTTCATCAACGAACTACCTTCCATAATGACAAGGCTACCATTCATTAGAGTAACAAATTTTCATCAACGAACTACCTTCAAGAATGACAAGGTTACTATTCATTGGAGTAATAAATTTTCATCAATGAACTACCTTCCATAATGACAAGGCTACCATTAATTGGAATATCAATCTTCATCAACGAACTATCTCCCATAATGAAGAGACTACCATTCATTGGAATATCAAATTTTCATCAACGAACTACCTTTCATAATGACAAGGCTATCATTCATTGGGATAGCAAATTTTCATCAACGAACTATCTCACATAATGATGAGACTACCATTCATCGGAATAACAAATTTTCATCAGCGAACTACCTTCCATAATGACAAGGCTACCATTCATTGGAATATCAATCTTCATCAACGAACTATCTCCCATAATGATGAGACTACCATTCATTGGAATATCAAATTTTCATCAATGAACTACCTTCCATAATGACAAGGCTACCATTCATTGGGATAGCAAATTTTCATCAACAAACTATCTCACATAATGATGAGACTACCATTCATCGGAATAACAAATTTTCATTAACGAACTACCTTCCATAATGACAAGGCTATCTTTCATTGAAGGAAAAAAACATCTTCTCTGGCATTAATAGACTTACTGGGAAGAACAAGTTGCTCAAATAAAGAGAATTGTTGCTTGCTGTTTTAAGAAGGAATAATAATAAGACTAGCGAGAAATGAAGCTTGATTTCCTGGGGAAATACCAATACATTCCTGTTGAGGAGAAAAATAAACCTTTGCGTGTAAAATAAATGCACATTCTCAAATCAAGGCTCGAAGCCTGCAGAAATCAAAATAATAATGTTGTCGGGGACTACAGATTCAAACCAATAATAAACTGGAATGAAATAATCAACCTAGTCAGCACCCGATGAGAAATAAACTCAAAAGGGGATCACACTCCATCCAGATAATGAACTGAATAGGAAGGCTGAAGCAAAATTCTTCCACGAGGGATAACTCGATGGGGAAATTGAAAGGATATACACTTTCTGTTTAACGTTGACAACTCTATTGGAGAGAGAGTAACATAACTTTGCAAAGAGGACAATATGCTGACGAAACATTAATGAATGCAAATGAGTGATGAATTTTAAATTCATCTATGCATGATGTGTATGAATGAATGGATGTTATCATGCGCATACCGACAAAACAACCATAATGCACTGGGGATAACTAGACAAATCTAACTTGGGTGAAGACAACACTTGGCCAAGTCACATGCAGGACGAAGATTAGATTCCACGAGAGGGTAAGTATCAACAGAGGAAACAAAGTCCTATTTCACGGCTTAACTTCGCTGGGAAGAACATGGCTTGAAAACAATCAAAGAACCACTTGACTAGCAACAAATAAAGTTGCGGGAATATTATAAACTCTTCTATGTTTCACCGGGGAATACCAATACTGACTTCGATAAGGGAAGAGGAAGCTTCAACCGAAGTCTTTGCTCACGAGTTCGAAGTTGTTAGGGAGAATAGTGGTCATTGTATTCAAATGTATCTTTCCCATATATTTACGATTTTCCAAACTTTGTAATCATCTATGGAGTCTCATCGTTCGCAGACTACCATTCTATTAATAAAGTTTGAGCCTTTATCCAATTCCATGTAGTTCTTACTTTATTCTGTTCGCAAAAATTTCATTTATTATCGATAGAAATTTTCAAAACAAAAAGACTTAATAGTAAAAAATGTTTTGAAAAGAATTTACAAATCACCTTTTACTTCGGATGTTGTGATTCGAGTGGAACAAAAGTAGTGATTCCAAGGATGTACAAACTCCTAAGTTTTAAAAAGTTCCCTGGTTGCTCTTATTGATATGTGTGTATTCCATTTAGGATATTGTTTCTTGGGATATATGAATCTCATACAAGCTAATACATGGTGTGGCAGTTGGGCCTGTGTTCCCATCTTTCCCCAGTTAAGTGTTGGTTCAGTTTGTCTTCAAGCAACCATTTGATGTTGGGTTTGTAATCCCATCCTCCCCAGTCAGATCCTGATTCAGAGTTCTCCGACTGAGTGTAATTTCCTTCCATGGTCAAAAGGTGATCAAGCAGAGGTTGCAAAGTTATAGAGCATGTGCTTAGTTGTTGAACTCTTTCTCCCTTTGTGTTGAGAAGTAATGTAAAATCTTTAGCAAGATATTACGCCCTCCAGTTATGATATTGTTATTGTAGTGTGCCTCTAAGCAACCAGACAAGGGAAATATACATTCTAAGAAGTTTTGAGATAAGCGTCTACTCCTTGGGTTTTCTCTCACTGTGCACTGAGTTTGATTTAAAATACCCATGAGCTGACCCATTATTGTGTTGTCAACTTCTTAATTCTCCAGATGCGTCAAAAATGATGTTTCCCTCCGAAGTTGTTATCTCGTGAAATTCCATGATCTCTCTCCAGAGAATTTTACACAACTATTATGCCTGATATTGAAGACTGTATCTAGGCTCTCTTTGGTATGTGTGGCTTATTTTCCCCCAATGAAGTTAGCATACAATCCTCAGTTGAGGCATCAACGACGTAGTTTTGCATCTTCCCTGGTGAGGTCTGTATTGACATCCCCAGTTGAAGTCTCGACGACATGGTTTTCATCTTCCCCTAGTGAAGTTAGTTTTGGAATCTTCAGTGAAGTCTAGACGATGAAGCTTCCTCTTCCCTTATCGAAGTCAGTATTGGTATTCCCCGGTGTTATACCCCAAAATTTGCCCTCCCATATTCTTCAAAGATTTTCCAAGTCAAGCTGCAAAGTTCCCCAAGGGTTGCACAGTACAAAGGTCTCCCATACAGTCAAAACTAGGGTTTGTGTTCTGATCAAGAAAATGAAGTTTTCAAAGGTCCAATCAAGTCCTATATGCCTACAAATATGGTCAAGCATCCTCATATCAAGTTTCAAGGCATTCAGCTCAAAATTGCACAGTCAAAACCCTAAATTGCACTACAGTCAACTGTAGGGGTAAAATGGTCATTTGACAGTCAAAAGTTCAAATTTTTGGTCAACATATCATTTTGAAGCCACAAAAATCATTTGATCAATGCTTGATCATGATTCTCAAGGTTTGGCTCAAAAATCATTAAGATGCAAAAGTTTCCTTATTTGGACAGCTGAAAAAGTCAACTGAAATTGACCAGGGCATAACTTTCACATGGATTATCAGAAAAATTTCATCCAAAGCTCATTTTGAAGAGAGAGACATTTCCTACAACTCATCTTCATACTTCAAGTCCAAGAAATGCTCTCACAAAAAGTTATCAATTTCAACATTATAGGTCATTTTCAAAAGTCAACAAAAAGGGACTTTAAGTCAAAGGCCATAACTTGAGATTGGTAAATAAAAATGACATGGGACCAAAGACATTGGTTAGAGGACTCAAAGAACTTTCCAAAATGTCCAAGAACATGAGAAAAGCTTAAAAATTGAGCAAGTTATGCCTTGTGGAAGTTGGGAAATTTTTGGATATTTTGAAAAGTCAACATTGATCCAAATGACCTAAAATTGCTAATGGGCCCATTTTTCTTCCACAATTCATCATTCCAAGCATGTGCACGACCACTTGGCCCAAAGGGAAGTATTTTCTCATTTTTTATTTATTTATTTGAATTTTTATTTATATTAATTCATTTAAATCATTTAAATATATGAAAAATATTTAACTTAACCTAACCAATCTTTTTATACATGTTTTAGACTCAATATTTCGTGCATATGCAAATGTGGAAAGATTTGGCTTGATTGGATCCTAATTGACACAAAAGCACATGGAAAAAGATATGGAAATCATGGTGAAAAGATCAAATCTTCAAATCATGAATGAAAGAGATTTTGATCAATTTTGTTAACCTAATTTGTTCACTACATAAGCATAAACATAAACCTAATCATGCTAGAGGCGCAGCTGCTCAGAATACCCCATTGCAAACTTGAATTTTTCTCTAAAGAACTCAAATCTGAAAAACACTTTTTAGGTCGATTCAAAGCACAAGACTTGTTTCAATAGCTTCCTCAAGGTCCCCTGAACACATTCCAATCACAAACATCCATTCAAACTCCAAGAATTGGTAACATGAACGCAAGCTGTATCAAAAAAATGTCATACTCGTACATCATATTCCATGCATTCTTTGTGAAATTTAATCATTGATTCATGATTATTATCTTGTCCTGAAACTAACCAATGCATTTAATTGCGTTTTTATGCTGTATATACGATTTCGCCATGACTGTTTTTTAGGGTTTACAGAGTTCTAAATTGGGGACTTTGAAACGAGGAAAAATCGAAACCTCTAACCACCACCATTCAAACCAGCACGTTCAGACGAAGAGGAAACACTCATCGCGCCCAATTTATGAAGGCCTGAGCTCTAGTCGCTATTTTCTTGAAAACGGCCTAAAGGAACATTCATAAAACCGTTGCCTATATTGTTTGTATTTCAGGGACATGAAGAAGACGATGTGCTGGCCGGCACTGATTGGGAGGTTTAAATTTCGCGCGTTTTCAAACCACAGACTTTTCTTTCTTTTTATAATATTTGTTAACTATTATATGTCAAAAGCGTTTGAAGTGGCTCAGTGGTACAGGTGTTGATTGGTGATGCTAGTGACCTGGGTTCGAACCCCAGGTCTTGACCTTCTTCATATTATTTTGTGTTCAGTAATTCGGTGCAGGCTCAACATTGAAAACCATCATATTCCCTCTCTATCAAGCCAGCCACGCGTCCCATGGAGTCAGATCAAAGGCTCAGGATTGAAGAACACGCTAAGTCCTAGTCAACCATCCCACACGCTTGCACAAAATTCAACCAGGCCTTGCAAAGTTGGGCTCAAATTGCTGATTAAAACCTCCCATCTGGGGACTGATACCCCCAAGGTTTGCAAAGTTTTGTTATTTTTTTATCTTTTCATTATTTTTATCTTTTTTAATTATTATTCTTTTTAGTTAAATTAATTATTTTTATAAACATAAAAAATACAATAAAAGTCAGAAAAGAGCAAAATACCATAAATAATTTTTATTTCTAATATTTTCATAAATAAATTGGCATGTAAATTAATTAGTTTAAATTAGGGTTTTAATGTTAATTTCTTTCATAACAAAAAATCTAAAAAACATAGAATTAGGTTTAATAAACGTTTTATTCCTTTTAATTTTTTTCTTTTTCACAATAATATTATTTATTTTATTTATTTTTATAATTAAATTTGTATGCAAAAATTAGGGTTTAATTTAGGTTTAAATTCTGACTTCTTCTTAATAAATTAAAATCAAATAGAATTAGGGTTAGTAGTTAATTTTAATTAATTTTTTTCTTTTTCTATTAAATCTTAAAATACATAAAAATACCAAAAAACAGAAACAATTTCTTTTCTTAATTTTAATTCCTCGTTAATTTTAATTTTGCAAAAGGGTCCAACGCCCTCGTTTCGTTTAATTCTCGTTATTTCGCATATTTATTTTATTTCGCTTAAATAATCATGTACCTCTCCCGAAGCCTTGTAATTACTTCTCGCGCTTTTATTTTATTTATTTTTCGTCAAATCGGGTCCTGGTTAATTTTGGCGATGTGGACCCGCGCCGTTTGTAATAGCCTTAGATTTATCTTTCTCGCAATACCTTTAAACTGTTAAACAAAGCATGCAAGAATGAATGGCCTTAAATAAAATCAAGCGTAGAACGCCAATGACATGACAAGACAAATACAAATGAAAACGACACACAATGCGCACACACCACCCCTAGGGTACGCCTCACTGTTGCCTTGCCTCGAAAGGTGATCGTCGAGTAGAGGATGTCTTAGTAAGTCCTCATGATCCGGGAACCTGGCATGAGGGTAGCTTCTAAGGTGTCTTCCCATTGCTCTGGTGATCACCATGTCCCGAACCTTCGAATTGACCCGAACACCTCCAACGGTGGTGCTACCTACCTCTCAATGGTGGGATGGCACTACTTTAAGGACATTTACACAGACGAATTCCTTAGGGTAGGTAGACGACTCTAGATACTTGCTCTAATTTCAAAACAAATCAAAAATACTTTTCACACCGACACCTTTTCAAAAAGCTTTCGAAAGCAACTTTTCAAACACTCTTGAGGACCGATACAAGAGTCGAACTGAAATTTTCAAAGAAACTTTTTAAAACCCACAATTGAAAAGCAAACAAACCATTTTTGAAAACACAATGAGCAAGTATCTAAGAGCCCATGGATAACCATGGATAGAAAGGATGCTAACACCTTCCCTTTCTATAATCTACCTCCCGAACCGAGAGCAATCTCTTTAAGGAATTTTTCTGTGCTTTTGTCCTTTCCATTTGGAGAAAATAAAAGACGGTGGCGACTCTTGCTTCCGCGACATTTCGCGAACCAGCGTTAAACAGTCAGTTCCAGATCCACCGATCACACCCGGTGAAACATAGAAGAGTTTATGAAATTCCCGCAACTTTATTTGTTGCTAGTCAGGTTGTTCTTTGATTATTTTCAAGCCATGTTATCTCAACTACTAGGAATACCTGTTCTTGATCAAATACCTTTCACCAGTTTAGAGGAAACTCCAAGACCTGAAGTTATTGCCAAGGCCTTACATTTGAAGAGTTCTGACATTGTAGCCAATTGGGAGACCAGAAGTGTGGTCAAAGGATTTTTGGCTAAATTACTTATGGAGAAGGCTTGAATATTTTAGGATGCTACGGATTTACAAGCTTTTGAAGAGATCTTGGCTCTTCTAATCTATGGGTTGGTTCTTTTTCCTAATCCTGACCAACTCATAGATTTGAATGCTGTCAAAATTTTCCTTACTCGTAACCCTGTGCCTACATTGCTTGGGGACATTTTGGATACTCTTCACACTCGTACCATGAGGAAGAGAGGGGCTCTTATGTGTTACATGCCAATGCTATCTAGGTGGTTTATTTCGAACCTTCCCTGATCAGTATTGAAGAATGAGCAAGGCTTGAGGTGGCCTCAAAGTTTGATGTCACTCTCTTATTCGAATATCCATTGGTGCTCTCAATCTCAAGAGGTCATTACTATCATTGATCGTTTTTGGGAGTTCCCTAATGTTCCACTCTTTGGAATTATGGGAGGTATTACATATAACCCTTCTCTGGCTCTACGACAATTTGGCTATGCTCGAAGAGATGGTCCCCATGACATACTCATTCAAGGTGTTGTATTCGACTACAAGAACATTGTTCAAGGTTATCATCGAAGGTTTGTGCATGCTTGGGAAATGGTAAGCAAGGTTGATAGCAAGACTTTGGGGCATAAAAATTCCATCCCTCTTAGCCTTATCTCAAATGGGAGCGAGCTCGCGCTTAAAATCTCATGATGACATATCCTTCTATCCTACCAATAGTTGTGGAGCCTGTTACCGAGGGAGATATATCTTATACCATTCTCCATCCTGACATGCCTACCGAGCTCGAAGAATTGTAGAGATCTTGGATTCAACTCAAATGAGAATGAGACACATTTGTAGCTCGATTCTACGCAAGCGAGAAGAAAGTGTTGGAGCTCACAAGGCAACTTCACGAGGAGCGAAACCTGAATGCATACATTGCACCCAAGAGGAAGCGTTTGTGGGAGACTTGAGTCTTTTATTTTAGGAGTCTATTATGTTGTCTCCTTGAGACCTTTTTACTTTTTCATTGTAAGCCCAAGAGGAAGTTGTAATCTTGAATTTATTAATACAATTATTGTGTTTGTTTCATTTTTGGCTAGCAAATTTAAATCTCTTGAGGTTCTTGAAAACATTGCATCCACATAGAATGCATCATATCATAAGTAGATTTTCTGATACATGTTTCCTCATCTTTTTACTATTTATTTCAGTATAAGATGGCTCTAGAGAAAACTGTCAAAGATCTGCAAACTCAAGACGCACAGTTCCAAGAGACTCTCCTCAACTTAGCTAAATGACAGCAAGAAATGATGGCACTCCTTGCCACAAAAAAGAATACCAAGAAAAGGGCTGTTATCCTTAACATGGGAAGAAGGTTCAAGGGGCCCATCTGACTGGCTCAAATAGAAGAGGCTTCTTCTGAGGAAGAAGACAATCAAGACGAGGATGTTAGAAGCACCAGAGCTAGGGGTAGAAATAACCAGATTACTGAGGATGAAGACTATTCCGAAGAGGAGTATCTACCGGTGGATGAGAAATACAAACAATTGGAAGACCGACTTAAAGCTGTAGAGATCCAAACAGTGTCTGGTTTGGAATTTGGAGACTTAGATCTGGCCCCTGGCATAGTCATTCCCCATAAATTTAAGGTTCATGTCTTTGCAAAATATAATGGGGTCTCTTGTCCAAAGATGAATCTGAGATCTTATGTCCACAAGATTCAACCACACACCACCGATTGAAAGTTATGGGTGCACTTCTTCCAAGAAAGCTTATCTAGAACACAATTGTATTGGTTCTATCAACTAGAGGGGAATAATATCCACACATGGGAGGATCTGGATACTGCCTTCTATAGACAATACCAATATAATGCTGACGTTGCACCAACTTGCGTGCAATTATAAAATATGACTATGGGCTCGAGCGAAGGCTTTAAGGAGTATGCTAAAAAATGGAGGGACCTGGCTGGAAGGGTGCAACCCCCATTGACTGACAGAGAATTGGTGGACATGTTTATGGGCACCTTGAATGGTCTATTCTTTAATTTTCTGATTGGGAGTTCTTCATCAGGGTTTACTGAGTTGATTATGAATGGTGAACGAGTTGAAAGTGGAATCAAAAACAGGAAGATTCAGATGTCTTCATCCTCTAGTATTGTGAAGAAACCATTCATTAGAAAGAAGGAAACTAATTTTGCTTATGGACAAAGGAGCCGTATCAAGAATGATCATCATCAGTCAGTAGGATCTGTATTGATTTCAAACCTGACCCCAGTTCAACAACCACAAAATCAAACAATCAACAAAGGCCTGATGTCCCAAGGAGGCAATTCACTAGAATCAACATGCCACTGTCTCAAGCTTTACAACATCTGTTGAAGGCAAATTTGGTAACACTGAGGAATCCTCCTCAAAACCCTAATACTTCATCTCCAAAATACAACATGAATGCAAAATGTTCCTATCATTCCAATAGCTCTGGGCACGATACCAAAGATTGTTGGGTCTTAAAGATAAAGATCCAAGATTTGATTGATAACAAAGTGATTGAGTTTGACCCTCCATAAACTCCTTATGTGATTACTGCACCCATGCCAAGTCATGGTAAAAGTGTTAATGTTGTTGACGATGTCTCCTTTGTTTTCACCATTGATGATTTGACTACTGCATTATTGACCATTAAGAAGAATCTGCTAAGAGCCGGTATATTTCCTGGCTGCCCTGAAATTTGTTACTATTATGCTTCCCAAACTAATGGTTGTATATGGCCGAAGAAAGGTATCCAACACCTGATTGACAGCCATGCAATTATGTTTGAGAAAACTCCGTCCATGATGTTAGTTCTCTTGTTTTAGGATTGGCTTAATTTTTGTAAAACAAATAATAGTAGCAATAGTGTAATGTAGAATAGGATATATAAACTTTCTAAGAAGAACAAGCACAACAAGAAGTCCTATTACAATGTCAGAACATGTTGTGTTAAACTTTTTCAACAATTGGAACAACATGTCAAAGAATATGTCTAGACATCACGCCTACTGAGTTGGATTAATGAGATTCAGTTTTTTCTCTACATTGGCAGAATATTTAGGAGAACATTATGCATCCTATGTGGCGCATATTTTAAGGTCCATAAAATTCAATCAGAAATCAAGGAGAATGTAGACTTTTTAAATAAGGAGATTATTTAGGAAAGTAAAGATTAAAGACCTTTCTTGGGGCAAAAGTTTCTGCAGTTTGTTACAGCTGATTTGTTGTGATTGAAAGCCTAAAACCAGTTGGGTAACAGGTTATAAATAGAAAGGTTTGTAACCCAGAAAAGATACGGCTCAAGATGTAGAAGTCTAGAGTTTTTCAAGGTAAACCTCTCGGGTTGTGGGAAGGTTACCAAGTTCACCTTAAAGCTTGTAGGTAAGAGGTATATTGTTATTAGAGGAAGATTTGAAGCAACTCCAAGATGTGTTCTTAGTTGGAGTAGAGCTAACAAATAGTGGAGTTTGGCTTGGAGACTTAGCTAAGTTGTCATGGAAGTGTGTCTTCCAAACTGTCTATGTGTGTGATCAGAATTTTGGTGAAGGGCTGTTAATGCAGTGACTGAGGTGTTGACTGCTAGACATCATTGCGATGATTGGAAGTGGGATGGGGATATTACATATCTAGGGAGGACCTGGGTAGAAGGGTCATTGGGTAGTGATTAAGTGCGTAGATCATCAATGAGTGTGTTTACTGTAGGCTCTGCAAATACATACTACTGATAGTGGACTTCATTCCTATGTTGGTAGCCCCTAGAGTATGTGTTGTTTTACACTAAACTGGATAAAAAATTATGGTGTGTTATTTATCTTTTCTATTTTATCTTGCCTGTGTGTCATGTCAAATCAGATGTCGTGACATCCTTATAGGACATCTGAGTCTTTTGTACCAAAATTTCAAATGGTATCAGAGCAGGCATCCTGTTCTGCTCTGGGTGAGATCCTGGGAAGGTACTTTCTAGTCATGGGCAAGGAAGAAGGTATTTACTGAAAAGAGGTATGAACTTGGACAATTCATACTATTGTTTGGATGATCTCTTGGCAAGGATCATTGGTTATATGTGACCAATATTGTTCCTGGTTGTTACCATCAGGCCTGCAACTTAGTGGGAAGCTGTTGTATGTAGGTTTTATTTTCCAATCCTAGGTTGCCATGCTTGGATAGTGGTGTAAGCATTGTGTCTGAATATTGTTAAGGAGTTCGTTATATTCCACTACATGGTTTCTGATATAACCCTGAAAGTATGATAAGAATACTAGGGTTGTTACCCTCAACAGAATATATGCTGACATTTTCAACTGTATTAAAAGTGTGAAAGATACTTGAGATTTTCCTCAAGTCCACTCATAAAGACATTTATCAACAAGGTTGATGAGAATCAATTGATCAATGATACTCATATACATTTTCATATTGAACTTGAAGACTGTCAAGGATGGTGTGTTGTAAGAAGAAGGAACTGATGTTCTATGGGATGTTATAACATTACTTCAGTAGGTATGCAGCTACCAGTTGAAGAACATATGCTTTGGGTGCTGAACAAAAATATTATGAATACCTTTTTGTTTAGAACCTACTCCTGGTTTGTGCAGGTTGATTAGGACACGATCAACAGTTTATCTACTCCATGTGTCAGGATTATGGGAGTATAGAGGTTGAGCTCCATGCTCTCGAGAAGAACTCATAAAGGAACCTCCACAAGACCCTTTATGTATATGAGATGATCTCGTGTCTGGAAGATCCTTCTGATCAAAGGAACTAGATTCATGGAATCATGTTTGAAGAGGAGTATTATGATCCAACCATAGTGTTTGATGCTCCTGAATATTGTTTTGATTTCCCTTGAGGAAGAGAATTTTTAATTCTCTTTGTGTACCCTCAGAAGTTATTAAAAAAGATCCCCTTGTCAAGGGTTTATATGATGTCAAACAGAATGTCATGATATCTTTGAAGATGTTAAAATTTGAAGGGCATTGTTTTTTGAAGAATCAAGGGAAACATATGCTTTTGAAATGTGTGTATTTTTTTTGTAAAGCCTAGCAGAATCTATTCCAGAGACCTAATAGAAGGAATTTTCTTTGTATGTATAGACAATGGCATCCATCATCTCAAAGTCAGACATGAGGTCTAAAGAAAAGCTTATTGAGATGTGGCTTGTGCAATCCCCTGCATATGTTGGTAGTTTGATCCTGAAGATTGATCAGTTGTTATTGGTTTGTTTCCTTGTATTAACCCCCACAAGAGTTGATTATAAGTTACTATGGAAGTTACCCCCAGAACCATAGTAAGAATGGATGATTTCATATCTGATGTCAGGACATCGTCTCTAGGTGAGTGCTTCCTCTAAAAAGGAAGTTATTATGTAGATCATGAGGTGAGTATTGTTGTTCACCTGTGAAGTTCAAAGTTGGAATTCTTGATCATGATGGAGCTGAATACCAGTCTATGACCAAGTCTAGAATGTTGAAAGGATACTCTTGTGTTGAACGATGAAAAATAAGGATGCCAGTTCAAGTGCTCCAACATCTGTTGAAAAGGAGTATCATTTGCAGTTGTGTGGGGAAAGTTTTTTTCTATGATACCTTGTGGGGAGTTGAACAAATATATTAGGTATGGATGCAAATCTAGTATCTGAACTGATGATTCAGATATTGTTGAGAGTTTATTTCTCTCTATGGTGATTAGGTGGATGTATCAACCTGAATGAGTCGCAGAAGATGTAATATTTTGTGATCTTCTCCTAAAAAGACTATCAAGCGTAATAATCCCTTTAGTCAAGAACTAAATTATTGGGATATGTGAAGAAAGGTTGATGTCCTAAATAATGTTGTAACATCATTTTATAAAGGAAGGTTTGGGATTATGATTATGGAAGATTGAGGATCAACATGGTTGTCAAATGAAGGAGTTCTAACTTTATGGATTACAAGATGCAGATCCTGATCTTGTCCTTAGTAGTATGCTTGGTGACTACATAACTACTATGTTGAAGACTACACTAGTACCAGCAGTTTCTAGTGATTGATAGAGAAAATGAATATGAAGAATGTGGTTTTCCTCTTTTGCAAGTATGGTTAAAATAAGCTATTTGAGGGCTTGTGTTTGTATGATGTCCAAGAATGTGTTCACGATATCTTGGCTATCCAAAGAGGTATGGATATTTGTGTGGCCATGTATCAGACACGACCTTGTAAAAGTCTGAAGACCTAGAGTTGGTATATCAGATTCAGGATGAATTATTTTCATAAGATATGTTTCAGTGAGTGCGTGAAGTCTCTTGTTTGTCTTCTGGTGTCCAAGTGTTCATCCTCAGCAGAAGCCTTGTTTGTCCATGATAGGGGGAGCTAAGAACTTATTTATGGTTATTGTTGTAGTTGTTATGGAGCTTGCGTGTATTTCAAGCTTGTGAAGATTACAGGCAACATGTTGTGACCTGTGGCTACTAGGTGTAGTTGTCTATGCTTCTTTTGAGTCTACGGGGTTCTAGTCAGGAGAAGCTAGTATACTCTGTTTTCTCCAAGGGTTGAGCTTAAGGTCAAGTCACTGACATACCTGGAATGTTTTGGCTGCCATGATTGGATGTCTTGTCGAAGATTCAACAAGTATCACAAGCGTGAAGAAGAAAGTTGTCAGTTTTACCTAGTGTGAGAAGCTTACTACAGAATATAGTGAGAGAATATTTCTGTTGTGTGGTTAATCTGAAGATGAGTCCTTGTGAGATCCTCTTGTGAGAATGGGGAGTTTTTTAAAGGGCATGGATGGAAATAAGTACCTTGGCTGATGTTTCTAGAACCAAAGAAGATAAGCTATATGGTAATTTTGCTGATGTCTCAAATGATGTTGGAACATCATTTTTTATGATAGTCTATTAAAGATACTTGGAACTATGAATCTCAATATTCAAACTCCACACTCATTAGTGGCAGTTCTGTCTATGGTGTTGAATACGGAGATTCTAATTGATGGAGAAGTATATTCAAGTAATGTATAACTATTATCTTGGTTTGAAGACTTTACTAGTGTCAGCAAATACAAGTAATATGCAGAAGGAGGATTTAATCAACATGTTGGTTAAGGGGTACTCCTTCTGTTGGAGAGTCTGAATCTTAGTAAAGCTTTTAAGCACACTAAGAAATGGTTGGAAGTTGGTTTCAGACTATGGTTGCATGACATCTTATCCATCCAAAGAGTCATGATAATATGTGTGAAGGTGTAAGGGCATGAATCATAGGAGGAGTCAGGGGACTAATTGGTTTGTTTGGAGCTTGTGATGTTCAAGCATATACAATTATTGCCCTATAATGAAGATGATGTTGGATAACATGCTGAGACATATTGCTACAAGATGTAGCTATTTATGTCCTTATGAGTCTCTGAAGACTCTAGCCAAATGTTTCTAGAGTATACCATCCTTCTCCAAGAGGATGTGTTGGTTTTGCGAGAATTTATTTTTCTCTGCACCAGTGAATGGGATAAAGAAGACTATCCTGCTGATTGTTAGGAGATGTCACATCCTCTGCCAAGAGTATCAAGAAGAAGACTATGTATAGTCCCCCAAAGCCCAGGAGTAAACAGTTCCTCCCTCCAACAAAATAAAAGTTAGACCTGATAGCTTCTCAGATGATGTCTAGGACATCTCTCCTTTGAAGAAGTCTGCAAGCAAGAAGCTTTCTGTCAGGGTGCCTGATGCTCCACTTGACAACATTTCCTTCCATTCTATTAGAAATTCTGAAAAGTGGAAATATGTGTTTCAAATAAGAATTTCCCTTGAAACAGAATTTGGAGCAGGTGCACTGGAGTGCAAAGAGATTATGGAGCTGATTTCTTTTGATGACTTATACTGACCACATAAGTAAGGAATATAGGAAGGTGTTTGTTTTGAATTATCTGGGCAGGTCTGAAGATGATTACTGTGAGTTGGAAGTGGCTGATAATCAGGTGTGCAAAGCCATTACTGCAAACCAGACTGTAAAGCATGCATGAACCTGTGCACCGGCTGTGTGTTCTAATGGGAGCTTCTTAAAGGATTTCTATATACAGTGAGTCCTTTAAATGATTGATCAAGAACCAATTTGATTAGGTTCTCTATTATGGAGTTGATGTACCACATGATGTCTTAACACCATGATTGTTGATGGTTGTTTTGTTTAATACTTGGGATTGTTCATGTGAAGTTGGAAGCTTAAGCATTATTATGAGAAGTGGCATTTCTGATTAGAATATGGAGAGTCTAATCCTGTCTACAGTAGCATACTTGATGAATGCAATTACTACCTTGTTTAAGACTCCACTAGTATCAACAACTACTAGTGGATATAAAGGCAGAAGGCTGTTGACAGATACTAAGGTCTGAGAAGAGCATCTTGAAGTGGTATTTTTTTGCTGCAAGTAACTCCAAAAGAGGTTTGGTAATCTGGATATTAGTAAAGCTTTAAAGAAAACTAGAAGTTTTTGGAGTTTGTGAGTGACTTCACACCTAGTATGCATGATATCTTGCCTATTCAAAAGGTCATGATACAAAGTGTGGTTATGAAAAGACAGTGATCGAATGTGTCCTTGTGTTGTGAAGAAGTCAGGGTTCCTGGAAGTATTCTTAAGTAGTGAGAATATCTTACTCTGGTTTGACTCTACTGAGGGAGTCAAGGTTCAACATATGCAGGAAGTGCTGAAGTTTCTCATCTAGTGCACAAGTCTTCATCTTTAGATGGAGAATTAGTTACTCATAACAAAGGGAGTCATGTGGATATCTGTAAATTGTTGCTGCAATGATACGGGTATTATCATGCCAGAATACTGTTCACTTTTGTAAAGGTTCTATGAGGAAATAATGTCGAAACAACTTGTTGTTACATTATGAAGTTATGGATAAACTTAACAAGACATGGTTGTTTCTAACTATGAGAAGCTTGGTGAAGATCAGAAGTTCACACATCTCTTAGAAATTTAATGGGAAGTCTGGGAGAATTTATTTTTCTCTATAGATTTCAAAAAGACTCCTTGAGGGTCTATATTATGAAGAGGTTTCACAAATGTGATATTTTTATATCTTAGTATATGTCACTAAGTCTAAGTGAAAGAAGAACACTTAAGATCCAGTATGAACAGGTGGCTAATCTGGTGAAGCATCCCTGATTGGTAGGAGGAGATGTATTGATCACTGAAATAAGAAGGCAATGTCTGACTAAGTGTCAGGAAATTATACGTGACATGTTCCTACATGGTCAACATAGGATGAAGTGGCCTATGTGTTCAAACACGTGGCTGTAAACAGGGGGAGAAAATTTTGTCTGACTATGCATGTGTATATACAGGAAGTAGCTATAGCTATAGCATTTAAAGCCATTATGGACGGTGCACATTGATACTTAAAGTTTTCTCCTCAAATATTGTTTCTTTTGACCAAGATTGGTGCTACAACTTAGGATCGTTACTTTCCAAGTTAAAATCCCAGTTATTTATAAAGAGTTTTCCGTATCTCTGTAACCCCGTAAGCTCATTGAGTCCATAATTCTTATGGCTTTTATTCGGGTTTCGATATGCTACGCTTAGGTCTGGTATTGTGAAGGTCTCCTTTGCCAAGTTTTGGCTAAAAAGGGGGAGATGAAAGGTGAATTAGCTCAGATGCTGCTAATGCTGATTCCATAAGTGGTTATTATTAATGTTCACAGATGTCAAAATAAGATGTCAAGTGGGTTATTATTTGTCACATATTTTTGTGACCTGCTGTTGTACCCCAAAATTTTCCCTCCCATATTCTTCAAGATTTGTCAAGCATCATCTCAATTTGCTCAAGTCTACTCAAGGATTGCACAGTCAAACATCCTCCTAAGCCAGTCAAAATTAGGGTTTTGTTTCTTGCAAGGAACTTGAGGTTTTCAAGGGATCAATCAAGTCCCATATGCCTATATACATTGTCAAGCAGCTACATGCCAAGTTGCAAGACTCACAGCATCAAGTTGCACAGTCAAAAGCCCTAATTGCTTCACAATCAACTATAGGGGCAAAATGGTCATTTGGCAGTCAAAAGTCAATTTTTTTGGTAAACATCTTATTTTGAAGCCACAATCATCATTTGATCAAGTCTTGATCATGATTCTACAAGAATGGCTCAAAAATCATCAGGATGCAAAAGTTTCCATTTTTGGACAGCTGAAAAGTCAACTGTAACTTGACCAGGGCATAACTTTTTCATGGTTGATTAGAAAAATCCCATCCAAAGCTAATTTTGAAGGGGATGACATTTACTACAACTCATCTTCACATTCCAAGTCCAAGAAATGCTCTCACAAAGAGTTATCAATTTCTACATTATAGGTCATTTTCAAAAGTCAACAAAAAGGCATTTTAAGTCAAAGACCATAACATGATATTGGTAAATCCAAATGACATGGGACCAAAGGCATTGGTTAGAGGACTTCAATACCTTTCCAAAATGTCCAAGAACATGTTCATATGATCAAAATTGAGCAAGATATGCATTGGAGAAGTTGGGAAATTTTTGTGAAATGGCAAAAGTCAACTATCCCTAAAACTTCAATTTTTGACAAAAGGTCCCACTTTCTTCCACTTGATTCAGCCTTGTCATGCCATACACGTGTCCCATGCTTAATTTCAAGTTCAAACATTTATTTTTCTATTTTATTTAATTTTTATTGGTTTAATTCATTTTAAATCCATAATAATTCAAATAAAATCCAAAAATTAATGGAATGACATCTTTATGGTTTGAATAGCTTTTATGTGTCATAAGCCAGCTACCAAATTCGTGCTAGGCTATTTCTTGCATAAAATCATGGTTTTGCTTCAAGAATGGAAAGTTCTTCAATGGTGTTAAAACAAGAATCCAAAACTTAATTGCACAAGGTTAAGGCTCATCATATCACTTAATTCTCATTCATACCTACATATGCAAGCAGTACAAACCTCATTCACGACCTAGAAAGTGCACAAACGGCCAGAGCAAAGTTCAAAAATTGTCCAAAAAGTGAGAGATCAAAAATTGTGTTGCAGGCATTTTCAGATCAAAGTAAGCACGTGGCCTCCTTCATTGCCATCCACTGAACCTAAAGAGACCAATACCACATCCTAAGACTCCATATCAAGCGCTGTAAGTTCTTCCAAACTCACCCCTGTACACGAAATCTATACTCTCCATTCTTGCATTTTTTCTCAAAGATATTGGCATAATCATATTGCTTGCTTGATTTCCAACATAACTGTAATAGCTGATTTGGTTTTTAGGCCTCATATGGTGATATCCGCTCTTAGGGTTTGTGTGGGTTGTTTTTAGGCATTTTATTTTCAGGTGAAATCAGAGCAAATAATGAGCATGGATGGATTCAGGAGGTGGAGACGAGATCAACCATGATCTTGGAATGGGTTTTCATGGCCTAGGGACGATTCTAGGACAAGCCTAAGAAACTACCTGCGGATAAAAATCCGCAGGTAACTGAACCAGTGATTTGATGAAGAAGACGATGATGCGTCTTCACATCACTGGCCTGTTTAAAATAACGCGCGTGTTTTTATTTATTTTCAGGAATATTGCTTTTATTACATATATTAATCATTTCTTATTTTTATATCAAATGAAACAAGTGGCTCAGTGGCTAAGGCGTGCAGGCAGGGAACCTTGGGACCTGGGTTCGAATCCCAGGTCCCCCAAATAATTATTTCATATTTTGCTTCATATGATCCTATGCAGGCAATACAAAGCATCTCACCAAACGCCTCATCTAGAAGGGCGCCAAGTGGCCTCAAACCCAGATCCAAAGGCCAAAGGGTGATCCACACCATGCTCCAAGTCAAGGCACGCCCTAGATAATTTCCAGAAGTCAACAGGCCTGGAAGTTTAATGGGCTGGAATTTCTAAACAAACCCTCAAATCTGGCTCAAACCCCCCCTTTGGGTTTGCAATTTTTTATTTATTTTTCTTTCTTTTAATTGCTTTATTTATTTCTATTGTTTTTTTAATTAATTACTCATCAGCAAATTATTTAACCTTTTCACAATAAAAATAAAAATAAAACTAATATTATTATTTATTAATTTCATATTATTTTTGTAAATAAATTATAATTAATTAATTAGTTTAAATAGGCAACCTTAATCTTTTTCTTAATAACTAAAATAAATTTAGAACTAGGTTTTTTTCTTTTGACTTTTAAATCCTTATTTTTATTTTCATTAAAAAACATAAAAATACAAAAACAATTTTTTTAATAAATTAATTAATTAGTAAATTAGTTTAATTTGTAATTAATTGCAAAAAAGGGTCAAATCCCTCAGGACGTCCCAATTCATTCTTTCGCGGGGGTTTATTTTCAATTCGTTATTTTGATTATTTATGTAACTGCTTCCGGAAATGTAATAGTTAATTAGGTTTATATCTTTATTTACTATTTCCCGCATTCTGATTTTCAAAACGGGTTTTTGTTTTTGTTTTTGGCGATGTATAGACCCGCGCCTTGTAATAGTTAGATTTACCTTTCCGCAATTTATTTTCCGCACTCTTAACTGTTAAAAAATGCATGAAAGAATGTATGAAAAATAAAATCAATTCGTAGCTCACAAATAACATGTACAAGATAAACATAACATGAAAACAACACACAAGCTCATGCCACTCTTAGGGTACGCCTCACTGGTTGCCTCGAACATGGTCGTCAAGTATAGGGTGTTTTAGAGGTCGCCCTCCTGTCTAAGATCCAGTTGCCTCGAAACGGTTGCCTCGGATAAAAAGGATCTAGGACATTAGGGTTACCGCTAAGGTGTCCTACCATTGCTTTGGTGACCACACATGTCCCTAATAATCGAATTGACCCGAATACCTCCAACGACGGTGCTACCTACCTCTCAATGGTGGGATAGAACTATCTAAAGGACTCTTACACAGCCTAATTCCTTAGAGTAGGTAGATTTCTCATGGGTACTTGCTCTTTCAAACAAAAAAACAAACTCTTCGCACCTACACTTTCAAAAGGTTTTCAAACAAATTTTTCATACACTCTTGAGGACAGATACAAGAGTTACTTAGAATTTTTTCAAACGAAACTTTTTTAAAAACCCACACACACTTGAAAAGCAAACAATTTTTGAAAACATAAGAGCAAGTACCAAAGAGCCCGTGGATAACCACGGATAGAAAGAGTGCTAACACCTTCCCTTTCTATAAATCTACCTCCCGAACCGAGAAACATTCTCAAAGAAGGAATTTTGCTGTGCTTTTGTCCTTTCCATGTTGGAGAACATAAAAGACGGTGGCGACTCTTGCTTACCGCGACATTTCGCGAAACCAGCTAAAAAACAGTCAGTTATATTTCCACCGATCACAGAACTGGCGACTCTGCTGGGGAGATATAAGTGAGGTGTAGCTTAGGATTAGACCACTCTTGTTTTCAATTGATTGCTTTGTTTGCTTTTATACTTGTGGGCCTTGCATCGGAGTTTCATAGATCCTAACCCGGATCTGGGGAATACCCTTTTAGGTAGCATAAGCTGTGAGGGACCTGTCCGGCATAGACCGACACGGGTGAAGCAGTGGCTACGTTGGTGTGACACCTTGGTCTGTACCGATATCCCTTGTGTTGCAACGGGGAGAATATGGGTCTTCTGAAGAGTCATTAAGCACCAACCGACCTTAGAACCCTAAATTGACCCAACTTGGCCATAGAATAGTAGCAGTATGCTACACTCATTGAGGCTAAACTCTCACGATGGTTCTGGCCGTAAGAAAAGATTGCGATGCTGGAGTTATGACCGATTGAGGGTAGTCAGTGATATTGAGATCCTCTAGAACCCGGTTACTATTTTCTAGGACAGGTCTTAACCAACGAAACCGAAAGAGGGTAGTACCTGAACTTCATGTTGGCCTAAACTCTAAGGGCTGTCTTGTGTGACTTGTGTGCCTTATCATGTCTGCCTTTGTGAAAACTTGTGGTGTGCTTTATCATAACATCATACCATCATAACATTGCATGCATCCTGCATAAGGACTGACCCATTTCAAAGACAAGAGGGTTTCACCTTTGCTCTATTTTGTATGACATCATGATGCCTGTACGAAGGAATACTATCCGGCTCAACTTTGTTCACCCACCTGATTTGCTTAAAGAGTTGGTTGACAGAATTCCAAATACTACTTCCTTCATCTAGAGGCATGGTTCTCTTCTCGGTTTAGTCACTTCAAAGTGGGACCAACAGCTGATGAGTGTCCTGACCTAGTTTTATGATCCCCTGTACCATTGCTTCACCTTTCAAGACTTCCAGCTGGTCCCTACCCTGGAAGAATTCTCTGATCTGCTTGGTATCCCTGTTTTGGAACAGACTCCCTTCATTGGGTGGGAAAAGACTCTTAGGCTTGAGGAGATTGTTGCAGCCCTTCCTTTGACCAACAAAGAGGTAATGGATAACTGGGCGACTAGAAGCGGAGTTAAGGGCTTTTTGGCTAAGTTTCTTATTGGTAAGGCTAATAGTTTATGGAATGACTTAGACTTCAGGGTGTACAAAGACATCCTGGCTCTCCTAATCTATGGTCTAGTATTGCTTCCAAATCCTGATAACTTTGTCAATATCAATGCCATAAGGATCTTCATGTCTCGGAACCCTGTACCCACTCTCTTGGGTGATATCCTGCAGCAACTCTATGCTTGTACTGCCCGAAGACGGGGAACTCTGTGGTGTTGTGCTCCTTTGTTAGTGAGGTGGTTTATTTCACACCTCCCTAAGTTCGTGTTGAAGAACAAAGAAGGAAGGGGCTGGGCTCATAGGTTAATGTCTCTCACTGATAATGACATCATTTGGACTTTCAGAGGTTTGGATGAGGTAGCCATTATTGATCGTTGCGGAGAATATCCTAATGTTCCATTGATCGGTACCCAGGGAGGAATCTCTTATAGTCCATGTTTAGCTCTCCGTCAGTTTGGAAGAGCCAGAACAGCAGGGCCTCATGAGATGTTGGTACCTCACATCAGTTTTGAGTTTCAAGTAGACAGTGACGAGCTGCATCATAGATTCATCAAGGCTTGGGACAAAATTCACAAAGATGACCCACATGAGTTGGGATCGAAGACTTCTCTACCAATGGAACCCTACTACAAATGGGTCCGCATCCGTGCTCAGAAGTTAGGTATTCCATACAAAGCTGTCAGGCCTATCATTCTTGAATTTCCTGATAAAGACGGGGTTCCTCCAACTGTCCTCCCTCCTCAGATACCCACTAATGTTGATACACTAAAAAGGTCTTGGGCGCAGGTACAGGAAGAACGGGATTCTTATCGGGAAAGGTTCAACGAACAGGAACAAAAGATCCAGAAGCTGACTAAGCAATTGGAGAATGAGCGGGTCCTGAATGACTATATCCGTACTGAGAAGAGGAGGCCATGTGAGCACTGATGTGCTTTGGATGTTTCTTTTACAGCTTTTATTTCCTTTTTCAGTATTTTCAATTCTTGTAATGCCTAAGGGCAAATTGTTGAACAATTTAAAGTTTGAATCTAATAAAGTGCGTTTCCTTTTTGTCTATAAAGTTGAATCCTGATTGTCTTTGAAAACATAAATCATACGCATCTCATTGCATCATATGCATAACAGGTACCCTTTTTTCTACAGGTTGCTTAATCTTCTTCGCTGTTTATTTCAGCACTCAATCATCATGTCTTCCGAGCCTACTACCGAACAAGCTATCAAGGCCCTCCAGGCCCAGAACGCCCAGTTTCAAGAGCTGGTCATGAGCTTAGCCCAGGGTCAACAGGAGTTGAAGACTCTTCTCTTGAAGGAGAAGAAGAAGAAGGAGACAAGGACTGTGCTGTTTAAAACTGGATGGAGGTTTGGGAACACACTGTAGAATGAGGCTGATCAGGCTACTTCCTCTGCAGGGAAGGATAGTCCCCAAGAGAGAGAGGTTCCTAGTCCTGCGGTCTCCGACAACGAGACAGACTACAATGATGAGCAGTACCCTCCTGTTGAGGACATGTACAAACAGCTGGAGGACCGGTTAAATGCTATGGAGATCCAACGTGTGCCTGGGTTGGACTTTGGAGACCTAGGTTTATCTTCTGGGGTGGTGATCCCACACAAGTTCAAGGCACCTGCCTTTGTGAAGTACGACGGGGCTTCCTGTCCTAAACTGCACCTCCGTTCTTATGTAAGGAAGATCCAACCTTACACTGCAGACAAGAACCTATGGATCCATTTCTTCCAGGATAGTCTTTCAGGGACTCATCTCGAGTGGTTCTATCAGCTGGATGGAGCCAGTATTCGAAACTGGGAGGAGTTGGCTACTGCTTTTTATAAGCAGTATCAGTACAATTCCGACCTCGCTCCTACGCGTACCCAACTCCATGGTATGTCACTTGGGACGAGTGAAGGTTTTAAGGAGTACGCGCAGAAGTGGAGAGACCTGGCTGGCAGGGTGCAGCCACCGTTGACTGACCGTGAACTCGTGGACATGTTCTTGGGGACCCTGTCTGGTCCATTCTTCAACCATCTGATTGGTAATTCCTCTGCTGGGTTTACAGACCTGATCCTGACTGGTGAGAGGATCGAAGCTGGTATCAAGTCGGGGAAGATACAGAAGGGTGCCTCCTCAAGTACTGAAAAGAAGCCCTTCAAGAAGGAAGATAGTGTTGTGTATGGCCCCAGAAGACAAAGTAAACTGGAATGCCGCCAAGCTGTCAACGCGGTGGTAATTTCTAAGCCTGCTGCTGCTCCACAACAATACAACCAGCCAAGGGGTGAGAGACCCAAAAGGCAGTACACTCGGCTCAGCATGACCCTGTCTCAAATATTGCCGCAACTACTGTCAACCAATCTGGTAACTGTCAAAGAAGCTCCGAAGGTAGTGAACACAACCTCTCCAAAGTACAACCCCAACGCCCGTTGCGCTTATCACTTTGATAGCCCGAGGCATTCTACTGATGATTGTTGGGCGCTGAGGAATAAGGTTCAGGACCTTATTGATGCTAAAGAGGTACAGTTCGAGGCACCCGAGAAGCCTAATGTGGTGACTGCTCCCATGCCTAACCATGGAGTAAATGCTATTGGGGATGATGACAACGTGGAGGAATCTGAATTCAATGGCTGGATCTACCCAACGACCGACGGTGGACCAAGCAACTGGACTGCGAAAGACTTTACACCAATTACTTTTGTCACTCAGTAATGAACTCCTTTGTTTTAAAGTTGTAACAGACAATAATTTTGAAACTTTATGGCCCGGTGTCTTACCCGGGGCACCGTGGCTTCATTTGTGATGGCTTTGTGTGTCACTTTCATATATCATTAATAAAAGCATTGGACATTTTTTTTACATTTCAAATCTTGCACTTCTTTTCTTTCTTTATTATATATTGCAAAACAGCTATATTTACACACACTCACTTATACAGGTTCCAATCCACTCTGGATCCCACTGGTAACGACTCTGCTACTGCCAGTTATGACTTCGAAAGTCCGATCAACATAGCCAAAGACGAAGGTGAAGATGATTGTGAAGTGCCTGGTGAGCTTGCAAGACTGCTACTCCAGGAAGAGAGGGCCATTCAGCCACATGAAGAGCCAGTGGAAACGGTGAATCTGGGTACTGAGACAGACAGAAAGGAAGTCAAGATTGGTGCCAATTTGGAGGCTAGTGCGAAACAGCGGTTAATTCAGATGTTGCACGATTATGTGGAAATCTTTGCCTGGTCTTACGAAGACATGCCTGGGTTGGATACTGACATTGTGGTTCATCACCTGCCTACCAAGGAAGACTGCCCTCCGGTTAAACAGAAGGTTCGTCGTATGCGTCCAGAGATGTCCGAGAAAATCAAGGCTGAGGTTATGAAACAATTTGATGTCGGGTTTCTAGCAGTGACTTCTTACCCTCAGTGGGTTGCCAACGTGGTTCCAGTGCCAAAGAAAGATGGTAAGGTCCGAATGTGTGTTGATTACAGGGATTTGAACAGGGCGAGCCCCAAGGATGACTTCCCTCTGCCTCACATTGACGTTCTGGTTGACAATACTGCTCAGCATAAGGTATTCTCCTTCATGGATGGGTTCTCAGGTTATAATCAGATCAAGATGGCTCTTGAAGACATGGAGAAGACCACTTTTGTTACTCAGTGGCGCACCTTTTGCTATAAGGTCGTGCCTTTTGGGTTGAAAAATGTTGGGGCAACCTACCAACGTGCCATGGTTGCTTTGTTTCATGACATGATCCATCATGAGATTGAAGTATACGTCGACGATATGATTGCAAGGTCCCAAACTGAGGAGGAACACCTTGACCATCTACAGAAGCTATTTGACCATCTGAAGTTGTACAAGCTGAGGTTGAACCCGAACAAGTGCACCTTTGGGGTGAGATCTAGAAAATTGCTAGGCTTCGTCGTAAGTGACAAAGGTATTCAAGTGGACCCTGCCAAGGTGAAAGCCATACAAGAGATGCCAACTCCCAAGACAAAGAAAGAAGTCAGAGGCTTCCTAGGACGGCTGAAATACATTGCCCGATTCATCTCACATCTAACTGCTACCTGTGAACCAATCTTCAAGCTACTGAAGAAAGATCAAGTAGTATGTTGGAACGATGAATGTCAGGCCGCTTTCGAAATAATCAAAGAGTATCTCCAAGAGCCACCCATTCTTATGCCACCGGTTGAAGGGATACCTCTAATACTATACTTGACATAACTTGACAGCTCAATGGGGTGTGTGCTGGGGCAGCATGACGAGTCTGGCCGAAAAGAGCACGCTATTTATTACCTTAGCAAAAAGTTTACCGACTGTGAGACCCGATACTCACTGCTCGAGAAAACTTGTTGCGCTTTGGTATGGGTTGCTCGCCGGCTGAGACAGTATATGTTGACTCACACTACTCTGTTGATTTCAAAAATGGATCCAATCAAGTACATCTTCAAAAAGCCTGCCTTGTCCGGAAGAATAGCAAGATGGCAGATGATCTTGACTGAATATGACATCTAGTACACGACTCAAAAAGCAATCAAGGGAAGTGTATTGGCAGACCATTTGGCACACCAGGAAGTGGACGACTACCAATCTATGAACTTTGAATTTCCAGACGAGGATATCATGGTAGTAACTGACTGTGAAGTACCTGTACCGGATGAAGGACCTGAGGAAGGATCCCGATGGTCTATGCACTTCGACGGAGCCTCCAACACTTTGGGTAACGGAATTGGCACCGTGATCATATCCCCTAAAGGCACTCATACTCCACTCATTGCCCGGCTATGTTTCAACTGTACCAACAACATGGCGGAGTATGAGGCATGCATCACGGGTCTTCAAGCTGCAATAGACTTAAGGATCAAGTTTCTGAGTGTCTTCGGAGATTCCGCTCTCGTGATCAATCAGATCAAAGGCGAGTGGGATACGAAACACCCAAATCTTATTCCTTATAAAGAGTATGTGTTGACATTGATCCCCCACTTCGAGGAGATAACTTTTGAACACTTCCCAAGAGAAGAGAATTAGTTGGCGGACGCGTTAGCTACGATGTCTTCCATGTTCAAAGTCAAATGGGACAACGAGGCTCCCCGGATCATTAACTGGAAGTTGGACGAACCTGCACATTGCTGTGATCTTGAGACTGAAGAGGTAACTGAAAAACCTTGGTATCATGAAGTGAAGAGGTACTTGGAAGCTCAAGAATACCCCGAGGGTGCATCCGTTAATGACAAGAAGTTCCTGAGAAGATTCGCTGCAAAGTTCTTCCTCAGCAATGGTATTCTATACAAGCGAAACCATGATTCAACCTTACTACGTTGTGTGGATAAAACTGAAGCAGAAAAGATCATGGCAGAGCTGCATGAAGGTACCTTCAGAACACATTCCAGTGGACATACCATGGCAAAGAAAATCCTTCGGGCAGGATATTTCTGGTCCACAATGGAAGCTGACTGTTACCAACATTCTCGGACATGTCACAAATGCCAGATCTGTGCTGATAAGGTGCATGTTCCTCCGGTTCCTCTGAACATTTTGACAGCACCTTGGCCTTTTGCAATGTGGGGCATTTATATGATCGGCGAGATCAGACCTACGGCGTCTAACGGGCATCGCTTCATCCTAGTAGCGATTGATTACTTCACAAAGTGGGTTGAAGCAGCTTCCTATGCTACCGTAACCAAGAACGCCGTGGCACGGTTCATCCGGCATAACCTGATCTGTCGGTACGGCGTCCCGAAAAGGATCATTACGGATAATGGTACCAATCTTAACAATAAGATGATCACTGAGCTCTGCGAGCAATTCAAGATACAGCACCACAACTCTTCTCCTTACCGGCCGAAGATGAATGGGGCTGTAGAGGCAGCAAATAAGAATATCAAGAAGATTGTGCAGAAGATGACATTAACCTATAAAGATTGGCACGAGATGTTACCGTTTGCTCTTCATGGGTACCGTACCTCAGCAAGAACGTCAACAGGGGAAACTCCCTTTTCCTTGGTCTATGGCATGGAGGCAGTCTTGCCTATTGAAGTCCAGATACCCTCTCTCCGGATAATGAAGGATGCAGGTTTGAACAAAGATGACTGGATCCAGACTCGGCTTGATCAATTAAATATAATCGATGAAAAGAGACTCACTGCTATTTGTCATGGTCAGACGTACCAAAAACGGATGATCAAGGCATTTAACAAGAAAGTCAGACGACAAGAGTATCAAGTCGGAGACCTGGTAATTAAGCGCATCATTCTTCCTCAAAGTGATCCCAGGGGAAAATGGACCCTTACTTACGAAGGGCCATTTGTGGTTAAGAATATCTTCTCAGGAGGTGCGATGATTCTAACCACGATGGACGGTGACGACCTTCCTCACCCCGCCAATGCAAACATAGTAAAAAGATACTACGCATGAATTAAAGACCCGCTAGGTTGACACACCTAGGCAAAAATAAGGGCTTCCCGGCGAACCAAAAGGGTTAGGGAAAAAATAAGGGATGAAATGAAAAAATCTGTACACCCGGCAAGCCGAAAACCTGAAAAGGCGGCTTGGGCAAAAATGGGTATCCCGGTGGACTGAAAACCCGAAAGGGCGGTCCAGGCAAAAGTTAGGGATAAAGCGTAATACTATGTCTCGTTGGATCACCTTGCATCCAGAATTCGGTATCAACTATTAGGTTCAGACGACATCAATCAATCAACTTCATCTTCAACTGAGCAGCAAAGTGATGAGACGCTTGAAGACATAAAGGCGATAGCAGAGTTGGAACCCAGTGGGATTGTTCACATAGTTGTTTTGTTTTCCTTTTGCACAAAATTGTATAAACTCTCTTGTTCGGCGGTGTTCTCTTACTAGGACGTCAGCCTCTTGTACATAAAACGCCTATTTACAGGCAAATTCAAAAATTAATACAAATTCACTTTTTCAGACAAATTGCCAATTGTTTTTCCTTTTTCTGTGTTGTCTTGCGAAGAACGTCCAATGTTCGTTTTTGATATATGCATTTGACATTAATTGCTAATCATAAATAATTGCATACGAAACAAAGGACTAATTATAGGTGACATTAGAAACAGGGGCAATAAGAATTGTCTAAGCGATCTAGTTGCTCTATCCACCAAGGTCCCAAGGTAAGTTCGGTTGAAGAATGTAACCCAGATACCTTCACTCCCAACTGAGTAAGACAAGGTTCAGCAATACTCTCCCTCGAGAAGAGTTGGTCTCCCATCAGCTCCGAAAAGGCACAGTATCTCCAGCAAGTTAACAACACTCTCCCCGAGCAGAGTTAATCTACTGTCAGCCTCAAGGAAGTTGGGTATCCCCAGCAAATCTCAATATTCCCCAGCGGAGTATACAGATGTTCCTCTACAAGCATCCTCGGCAATCTTAATATAAGATCGTTCCCCGGCGGAATACAAGACACCCCAGTGGAGCCACTTCCCCAGTACAGTCCAAAAGTTTCCCCAGGAGAGTTGAATTATCCTCCCCAGTAGATTCTGGAAGCTCATCCCAAGTAGATTCTGGAAGCTTATCCCTTGAAGAGTACGAACGCATCTCCCCGACCATATTCAAAGGTTATTCCCCACCAGAGCTTATAACTGGGTTATCCTCAGGTAATTACCACAGAAAGATCGTCCTCGGCGAAGTTCTTCCTATCCCCCAGCGGAGTTCATCAAATTCCCCAACAAGCTTATCAACGGTATCCCCGACGGAGTTCTCATTAAAACCTCAGCGAAGTATCTTCCCCGCAGAGTAATCTCTTCACCAAGTTTATTCCCCAATGGAGTCATCTTCTCCTACCAGTTTATTCTTGCAACCATCGTCCCCAGCGGAAACGAAGAACTATACTCTTCAAAATCAGCCCAGGATTTAACTTCCCGGCATTCGTCAAGGGTTTATTTTCCTAGACGAAAATACATTCATAGACATTCCACATTTCATACATCCTGCTTACATACATAATGCATGCATATACGCATCACATCACACGATCTCATTTATTTTGAGAACATCACGACATCATGCATTTCATACATCATGACATTGCATATAAATGATGTTTTGCCTTTTTAGGAAAAAGGTCAACCCAAAGATGATTACTATCAACTGTCGCAATTCCAGATTCGATTCCTGTATCTAGCCAGGGCATATTTGTAGACGACCAATTCCAGATTCGATTCCTGTATCTAGCCAGGGCATATCTGTGAGTAACTAATTGTAGATTCGATTCCTGTATCCAGCCAGGGCATGTCTGCATGAAGAGTTTAGAGATTCGATACCTGTATCCAGCCAGGGAATATCTGTAGACGACTAATTCCAGATTCGACACCTGTATCTAGCCAGGGCATATCTGTGAGTAATTGATTGTAGATTCGATACCTGTATCCAGCCAGGGCATGTCTGCATGAAGAGCTTAGAGATTCGATTCCTGTATCCAGCCAGGGCATATCTGTAGACGACTAATTCCAGATTCAACACCTGTATCCAGCTAGGGCATATCTGTGAGTGATTGTTTGAAGATTCAATACCTGTATCCATCCAGGGCACGTCTGTAAGCAACCTTTTGAAGTTCCGGATTCGATTCCTGTATCTAGCCAGGGCACATCTGTGAGCGACTGTTTGTAGATTCGATACCTGTATACAGCCAAGGCACGTCTGTAAGCAACCTTTTGAAGTTCCAGACTCGATTCCTGTATCTAGCCAGGGCACATCTATGAGCAATTGATTGTGGATTCGATACCTGTATCTAGCCAGGGCATATCTGCATGAAGAGTTTGAAGATCAACACCTGTAACAGGCCGAAAACCATCTTCCTTTCTCAAAGTACGCAAATTCTCGCTAAGTAATCTCTTACGCGATCGACACCCCTGATGGCATCTATAAGCCCATCTCCACAACTATCCATCACATTTCCAAATGGCATCTATAAGCACATTCCCGAAAAGGTTCTATCACACTTCCAGATTGCATCTATAAGCCCATCCTCCTATCCACCATCTCTCCAAATGGCATCTGTAAGCCCATTCCCTACATCACAATGCTGATATTCTACTATGCGAGTGCAAATTTTTGGGCACTCTAATGTTCAATCATCTCCCACCTTCGGATCACGAAAGGCACGCAAGCCAATCTACATCCTCAGGTCTAAGAAGGTTGAACAGGGGCAACTGTTGTACCCCAAAATTTGCCCTCCCATATTCTTTAAGATTTGTCAAGCATCATCTCAATTTGCTCAAGTCTACTCAAGGATTGCACAGTCAAATATCCTCCTAAGCCAATCAAAATTAGGGTTTTGTTTCTTGCAAGGAAGTTGAGGTTTTCAAGGGCTCAATCAAGTCCCATATGCCTATATACATTCTCAAGCAGCTACATGCCAAGTTGCAAGACTCGCAGCATCAAGTTGCACAATCAAAAGCCCTAATTGCTTCACAATCAACTGCTGGGGCAAAATGGTCATTTGGCAGTCAAAAGTCAAAATTTTTGGTCAACATCTTATTTTGAAGCCACAATCATCATTTTATCAAGTCTTGATCATGATTCTACAAGAATGGCTCAAAAATCATCAGGATGCAAAAGTTTCCATTTTTGGACAGCTGAAAAGTCAACTGTAACTTGACCAGGGCATAACTTTTTCATGGTTTATCAAAAAAATCCCATCCAATACTCATTTTGAAGGGGATGACATTTCCTACAACTCATATTCACATTCCAAGTCCAAGAAATGCTCTCACAAAGAGTTATCAATTTCTACATTATAGGTCATTTTCAAAAGTCAACAAAAAGGCATTTTACGTCAAAGACCATAACTTGAGATTGTTAAATCCAAATGATATGGAACCAAAGGCATTGGTTAGAGGACTTCAAGACCTTTCCAAAATGTCAAAGAACATGTTCATATGATCAAAATTGAGCAAGATATGCATTGGAGAAGTTGGGAAATTTTTGTGAAATGGCAAAAGTCAACTATCCCTAAAACTTCAATTTTTGACAAAAGGGCCCACTTTCTTCCACTTGATTCAGCCTTGTCATGCCATACACGTGTCCCATGCTTAATTTCAAGTTCAAACATTTATTTTTCTATTTTATTTAATTTTTATTGATTTAATTCATTTTAAATCCATAATAATTCAAATAAAATCCAAAAATTAATGGAATGGCATCTTTATGGTTTGAATAGCTTTTATGTGTCATGAGCCAGCTACCAAATTCGTGCTAGGCTATTTCTTGCATAAAATCATGGTTTTGCTTCAAGAATGGAAAGTTCTTCAATGGTGTTAAAACAAGAATCCAAAACTTAATTGCACAAGGTTAAAGCTCATCATATCACCTAATTCTCATTCATACCTACATATGCAAGCAGTACAAACCTCATTCACGACCTAGAAAGTGCACAAACATCCAGAGCAAAGTTCAAAAATTGTCCAAAAAGTGAGAGATCAAAAACTGTGTTGCAGGCATTTTCAGATCAAAGTAAGCACGTGGCCTCCTTCATTGCCATCCACTGAACCTAAAGAGACCAATACCACGTCCTAAGACTCCATATCAAGCGCTGCAAGTTCTTCCAAACTCACCCCTGTACACGAAATCTATACTCTCCATTCTTGCATTTTTTTCTCAAAGATATTGACATAATCATATTGCTTGCTTGATTTCCAACATAACTGTAATAGCTGATTTGGTTTTTAGGCCTCATATGGTGATATCCGCTCTTAGGGTTTGTGTGGGTTGTTTTTAGGCATTTTATTTTCAGGTGAAATCAGAGCAAATAATGAGCATGGATGGATTCAAGAGGTGGAGAAGAGATCAACCGTGATCTTGGAATGGGTTTTCATGGCCTAGGGAAGATTCTAGGACAAGCCTACGAAACTACCTGCGGATAAAAATCCGCAGGTAACTGAACCAGTGATTTGATGAAGAAGACGATGATGTGTCTTCACATCACTGGCCTGTTTAAAATAACGCGAGTGTTTTTATTTATTTCCAAGAATATTGCTTTTATTACATATATTAATCATTTCTTATTTTTATATCAAATGAAACAAGTGGCTCAGTGGTTAAGGCGTGCAGGCAGGGAACCTTGGGACCTGGGTTCGAATCCCAGGTCCCCCAAATAATTATTTCATATTTTGCTTCATATGATCCTATGCAGGCAATACAAAGCATCTCACCATACGCCTCATCCAGAAGGGCGCCAAGTGGCCTCAAACCCAGATCCAAAGGCCAAAGGGTGATCCACACCATGCTCCAAGTCAAGGCACGCCCTAGTCAATTTCCAGAAGTCAACAGGCCTGGAAGTTTAATGGGCTGGAATTTCTAAACAAACCCTCAAATCTGGCCCAAACCCCCCCTTTGGGTTTGCATTTATTTATTTATTTTTCTTTCTTTTAATTGCTTTATTTATTTCTATTGTTTTTTAATTAATTACTCATCAGCAAATTATTTAACCTTTTCACAATAAAAAAAAAGAAAAAACTAATATTATTATTATTTATTAATTTCATATTATTTTTGTAAATAAATTATAATTAATTAATTAGTTTAAATAGGCATCCTTAATCTTTTTCTTAATAACTAAAATAAATTTAGAACTAGGTTTTTTTCTTTTGACTTTTAAATCCTTATTTTTATTTTCATTAAAAAACATAAAAATACAAAAACATTTTTTTTAATAAATTAATTAATTAGTAAATTAGTTTAATTTGTAATTAATTGCAAAAAAGGATCAAAACCCTCAGGACATCCCGATTCATTCTTTCGCGCGCGTTTTAGTTTCAATTTGTTATTTTGATTATTTATGTAACTGCTTCCGGAAATGTAATAGTTAATTAGGTTTATATCTTTATTTACTATTTCCCGCATTCTGATTTTCAAAACGGCTTTTTGTTTTTTTTTGGCGATGTATAGACCCGCGCATTGTAATAGTTAGATTTACCTTTACGCAATTTATTTTCCGCACTCCTAATTGTTAAAAAATGCATGAAAGAATGTATGAAAAATAAAATCAATCTGTAGCTCACAAATAACATGTACAAGATAAACATAACATGAAAACAACACACAAGCACATGCCACTCTTAGGGTACGCCTCACTGGTTGCCTCGAACGTGGTCGTCAAGTATAGGGTGTTTTAGAGGTCGCCCTCCTGTCTAAGATCCAGTTGCCTCGAAATGGTTGCCTCGGATAAAAAGGATCTAGGACATTAGGGTTACCGCTAAGGTGTCCTACCATTGCTTTGGTGACGACACATGTCCCTAATAATCGAATTGACCCGAATACCTCCAACGACGGTGCCACCTACCTCTCAATGGTGGGATAGCACTATCTAAAGGACTCTTACACAGCCTAATTCCTTAGAGTAGGTAGATTTCTCATGGGTACTTGCTCTTTCAAACAAAAAAACAAACTCTTCGCACCTACACTTTCAAAAGGTTTTCAAACAAATTTTTCATACACTCTTGAGGACAGATACAAGAGTTACTTAGAAATTTTTCAAACGAAACTTTTTTAAAAACCCACACACACTTGAAAAGAAAACAATTTTTGAAAACATAAGAGCAAGTACCTAAGAGCCCATGGATAACCACGAATAGAAAGGGTGCTAACACCTTCCCTTTCTATAAATCTACCTCCCGAACCGAGAAACATTCTCAAAGAAGGAACTTTGCTGTGCTTTTGTCCTTTCCATGTTGGAGAACATAAAAGACGGTGGCAACTCTTGCTTACCGCGACATTTCGCGAAACCAGCTAAAAAACAGTCAGTTATATTTCCACCGATCACACCTGCGATCTGAGTTATGAACATAGTTGTGACATGTGTTCTGAGTTATCAGGGGAAGTGGTTGATTTGGTCTTAAGGAGTTATTGAGATTTCTCTTATTCCACCATTGGTCTTCTTCGTTTAGAAGATGTTCGTGCATTGAGGGGGAGTACAAGTTGTCTTCTGCTATCTTTTTCCTCGTGTGCATCAACCAAACTTCAGGACTTTCCTTCCTTTTATCCTGAAACTGATGTTCGTTGATGCTGATGCAATTGAGTTCTTCAGAGTGCTGCAAGGAAGATGTCTAACAAGATTTTGAGACATAATTTTCAACAGAAGATCTATTATTGTGTGAAGTAGCTTCTGAATTGTTGTAATCTTCTAGATTTCAATTGTTTTTAGATTATTTGTTTTAGCCAAAATTTGCCAAAGGGGGAGATTGTTAGTTCTCTTATTTTAGGATTGGCTTAATTTTTGTAAAACTAATAATAGCATAAATAGTGTAATGTAGAATAGGATGTATAAACTTGCTAAGAAGAACATGTACACCAAGAAGTCTTATTACAATGTCAGAACATGTTATGTTAAAATTTTTCAACAACTTGAATAACATGTCGAAGAAGATGTCTTGACATCGCTCCTGCTGAGCTGGATTAATGAGATCCAGTTTGTTCCAAAACATTGGCAGAATATTCAAGAGAATATTATGGATCCTATGTGGTGCATATTTATAGGTCCAGAAAATTAAATCAGAAATCAAGGAGAATGAAAACTTTCTAAATAAGGAGATTATTTAGGAAAGTAAAGATTGAAGACCTTTCTTGGGGCAGAAGTTTCTGCAGCTTGTTACAACTGATTTTCTATGATCGAAGGCCCAAAACCAGTTGGGTAACAGGTTATAAATAGAAGGGTATGTAACCCAGAAAAGATATGGCTCAATATGTAGAAGTCTAGGGTTTGTCAAGGTAAACCTCCCTGGTTGTGGGAAGGTTACCAAGTTTACCTCAAAGCCTGTAGGTAAGAGGTGTATTGTTCTTATAGGAAGCTTTGAAGCAACTCCAGAATGTGTTCTTAGTTAGGAGAAGAGATAACAAACAGTGGAGTTTGGCTTGGAGAATCAGCTAAGTTGTCATGGAAGTGTGTCTTCCTAACTGTCTATGTGTGTGATCAGAATTTTGGTGAAGGGTTTTCAATGCATTGACTGAGGTGTTGACTGCTAGACATCATTGCAATGATTGGAAGTGGGATGGGAATATTCCATATCTATGGAGGACCTAGGTAGAAGTGTCATTGGGTAGTGATTAAGTGCGTAGATCGTGAACGGGTGTGTTGGCTGTAGGTTCTGCAAATTGATACTACTGATAATGGACTTTATTCCTGGCTTGGTAGCCTCCAGAGTAGGTGTTGTTGTACACTGAACTGGGTAAACAATTCTGGTGTGTTCTTTATCTTTCCTATTTTATCTTTCCTGTGTGTTATGTCAGGTCAGATGTCTTAACATCCTTATAGGACATCTAAGTCTGCTGTACCACAATTTCACATGAAGAGTTTACCTGAAAGTATACCTCAAGATGTTTCCATAATCACAATTTCCAATACCCTTATTAGGATCACCTCTAAAGGTCCTATAAGGATTCCTGCTGAGCCAAGAGTGGCTCCCTTGATTATCACTACATTGGGGCCAATCCTCTATTCCTCCGAAAAAGTTATGCCTTGGAACTATGGGGCAGAAGTTTATTATCATGGTGTCAAGCAAGAGCCATGGATTATTGAAAATGAAGAGCCTGAAATTACAAACATTGCTGGAACTAGTAAGGTCACTAGGACATGAAGGGTTTCCTCCCTGGAGATCTCTCCTCCAACAACTACAACAACACCTGTTTGCATTCCTGCTACTGGGCCCACTGCCATTGCCCGAGGTAAAGAAAAAGTTACTGAGCATGCCTTGACGGAGGCACCCTCAAAAGAAATGACAATTGAAGACCCATCTAGACAAGAGATGGAAGAAATCCTGAAGATCATCCAAAAAAGTGACTACAAAATAGTTGAACAACTAGGTCAGACACCCTCAATGATATCCATGATGTCCTTGTTGTTATGCTCCGAAGCACATGCCTAAGCTTTGCAGAAATTCCTGAAGAATGCTCATGCACCACAAGAGACCACTACTGATCAATTTGAGAAATGTGTTGCAAGCCTAACTGCTGATAATAGCTTCGGATTTTCTGATGAAGATTTAACTCTGGCGGGGAAGAATCACAACAAGGCTCTGCACATCTCTATTGAATGCAAAGGCACCACTCTGGCGCATGTGTTAGTAGATATTGCGTCCTCCCTCAATGTTTTACCAAAAGGTGCTTTGGATAGACTAGATTGTGATGTGCTGGTTCTGAAATCTAATGATATTGTGGTAAGATCCTTTGATGGGTTGAAGAGAATGGTCCACAGAGAGGTTGATCTTCCGATCAAGGGGAGTCTCATGTCTTAAATTCAACTTTTTATGTAATGGATATCCTCCCGGCATATTCTTGCTTGCTAGGAAGCCCATGGATTCATAGGGAAGGTGTGGTTACCTCTACATTGCATCAAAAGATGAAGTACCCAGTAAAAGGGAAGATTGTCATAGTCTGTGGAGAAGAAGAATATATGGTCAGTCATTTGAATTCTTTCAAATATGTTGAAATGGATGGCGAATTCATTGAAACTCCCTGCCAGACATTTGAGGTAAACTTGTTTCTACTCCTGCTACTCCTAAACTCTCTAAAGGAACACCAAGAATAGCCTCTTTGAAGGATTCTAGGGCTATTGTAGAAGATGGAGGATGCACTATCTGGGGACAACTTCCTAACATCCCCTACAAACCTGACAAATTTGGGTTGGGTTTTACTGCAAAGGCTCAGAAAGAGGTTTGACATGCTCGTGCTAGTGGACCACCTCTCTGTATTAGCAACAATGAAGTCAATGCTCTAGAGGACACTAATAGTGATGGTGCCTTGGACAAATGGATATTCCTAACTACTAACGGTGGACTTAACAACTGGAAGGCCAAAGACTTCATCTCAATCTCCTCCAGCTAGGAGTAATTGCTATTTCCTATTTGTATTGCTTTAAGAAGTTTTTCTGTATAATTTATGTTAAAACAATGACTTTAAACCATGTGCCTTGCCCGGGGCACAATGGTCCATTTGTTAAGGGTTGTCATTTCATATACCATATGCTCATTTATGAAAACATTGGACGATTTTGCATTCAAATTTTGTGCTCCTTGTGTTTCTTTTATTTTACTACATTTTCAAAAATAGGCATGTTACCTTACAAGCACACACACACACACACACACACACACACACACACACACACACACACACACATACACACACACACACACACACACATTTGCAGATACACATCCACTCTGAATCTCATTGACAATAATCCTGCTATTTCCATTTATGACTTTGAAAATTCCATCTATCAAGCCAAAGACAAAGGTGAAGAAGATTGTGGGATACTTGGAGAACTCGCCAGACTCCTGACACAAGAGGAAAAGGCTATCCAACTGCACGAAGAACCAGTCGAAGTGATAAACTTAGGTACTGAGGCAGATAATAAAGAAGTCAAGATTGACACCAACTTGGAAGATAGTGTCAAGAGAAGATTGGTTCAGATTTTCATGAATATGTTGACGTATTCGCTTGGTCGTATGAAGAAATGCCATGGCTCGATACTGATATCATGGTTCATCGTCTGTTAATGAAAGAGGGTTGTTCTCCGATCAAGCAAAAGGTTCGTCGCATGTATCCTGACATGTCGGAGAAGATCAAGGCTGAGTTAATGAAACAGTTCAATGCATGCTTCTTGACAGTGATGTAGTATACCCAATAGGTTTAAAATATTGTTCCAATGCCGAAGAAAGACGATAAGATCCATATGTGTGTAGACTACAAGGATTTAAATAGGGAAAGCCCTAAAGACGACTTCCCATTACTGCATATTGAGGTCTTGGTTGACAACACTGCTCAACACGAGGTGTTCTCCTTCATGGATGGCTTCAGCGGGTTCAACCAAATAAAAATGGCACCCGAAGACATGGAGAAAACTAACTTTATCACACAGTGGGGCACCTTTGTTATAAGTTCATGCCTTTTGGGATGAAGAATGCAAGCGCAACTTATCAACGGGCTATGGTGGCTTTATTTCATGACATGATTCATCATGAGATAGAAGTCTATGTTGATGACATGATAGCAAGATCCCAAACTGAAGAAGAGCACCTTGTTCATTTGCAGAAACTATTTGACAGGCTGAAGAAATACAAGCTGAGGCTGAATCTAAGCAAATGCATCTTCGGGGTAAGGTCTGGAAAGCTCCCAGGATTCTTCGTCAGTGACAAAGGAATTAAAGTTGGTCCTGCCAAAGTCAAAGCTATCCAAGAAATGACGGCTCCTCGTACTGAGAAGGATGTTAGAGGTTTCTTAGTACAACTCAACTACATTGCCTGATTCATCTCTCACTTGGCTGCTACTTGTGAACCACTCTTCAAGCTGCTGAAGAAAGACCAAGTGGTAAAATGGAATGACAACTGTCAAATATCTTTTGACAAGATCAAAGATTATCTTCAAGAACCTCTAATTTTGATGCCACCAGTCGAAGGAAGGCCTTTGATCATATACTTAACCGTGTTAGAGAATTCAATGAGGTGCGTGCTGGGGAAACATGACGATTCTGTTCGAAAAGAGCATGCAATATACTACCTTAGCAAAAGGATTTCTGACTGTGAAACAAGATATTCACTGCTCGAGAAAACTTGTTGCACTTTGGCATGGGCTGCTCGCCGACTAAGATAGTACATGTTGACTCATACTACTATATTGATCTCTAAAATGGATCCCATCAAGTACATATTTGAGAAGCCAGCTCTCTCAGGAAGGATAGCTCGATGGAAAATTATTTTAACTGAATAAAATATCCAGTACACTACACAAAAAGAAATTAAAGGAAGTGTGTTGGTGGATCATTTGGCGCATCAAGCTGTAGATGACTACCATTCTATGAACTTTGAATTCTTGGACGAGAATATCATGCTGATTACAGATTTTGAAAAGCCTGGACCGTATGAAGGACCCAAACAAGGATCCCGGTGGACTATCGTTTTTTATGGAGCTTCCAATGCACTGGGTAATGGAATTGTTGATGTGATCATTTCCCCCGACGGTTGCCATACGCCTTTTACTACCAGACTTTGCTTTGACTGTACCAATAATATGGCTGAGTATGAAGCGTGCATCCTGGGTCTTAAAGCTTCTATTGACTTAAGAAGTAAATTCTTAAGTGTATATGGAGAATCATATTTGGTCATCAGTCAAGTTAAAGGAGAGTAGGATACAAAACATCCAAATCTTATCCCTTACAAAGAGCGTATGCTAACGTTTATCCTGTACTTTGAAGAGGTTACCTTTGAACACATTCCTAGGGAAGAAAATCAGTTGGCAGATGCTTTAACTACCATGTCTTATATGTTCAAGGTCAAATGGGACAACGAAGCTCCCCGAATTACTGTTGAAATATTTGACGAACCAGCGCGCTGCTATGAGATTGACACTAATGGTGTAGAGGAAAAGCCTTGGTTTCATGAGGTGAAAAGATATCTCAAAGCTCAAGAGTCTTGAAGGGTCGTCGGTCAAAGACAAGAAATTCATGCGGAGGTTCTCATCCAAGTTCTTCCTAAGCAATGGGATCTGTGATACGGTGGGAAAAAACTGACTGTTTTTGGAATGCTGGTTCGTGTTTTGTGTTTGTTTTCGCAAAATGTCGCGGTAAGCAAGAGTCGCCATCGTATTTTATTTTATCCAACAAGGAAAGGAAAAAAGCACAGAAAAATTCCTTTTTCGAGATGTTTCTCGGGTCCGGGGGGTAGATTATAGAAAGGGAAGGTGTTAGCACCCTTTCTATCCGTGGTTATCCACGGGCTCTTAGGTACTTGCTCAAAGTGTTTTCAAAAATTGCTTTTCTTTGTGTTTGTGGGTTTGAAAGAAGTTTTTGTTTGAAAGGAGTGTAAGTGCGAAAAGTTTTGTTTTATTTTAAAAGGAGCAAGTACCTAAGAACCATCTACCTACTCGAAAAAAGGAATGAATCTGTGCTAATATCCTTTAGACAATGCTATCCCACTATTGACAAGTAGGTAGCACCGTCGTTGGAGTTTTAAGGGTCAATTCGATTAAGGGACGTGTGGTCACTAAAGCAATGTTAGGATGCCTTAGCGGTAACCCTAATGTCTTAGATCATTTTTCCGAGGAAACCGTTTCGAGGCAACTATGATCTTTGGACAAGAGGGAGACCTCTAAAACTTCATATACTCAATGACCACGTTCGAAGGAAACCAAGTGAGGTGTACCCTAAGAGTGTGCATGTGCGAGTGTGTTATTTCGGTTAATTTTATCTTTGTACATGTCATGAGTGAGCTATGTTGATTTTAAGTTCATACATTCGATCTTGTCATGCATTCCCTATTATCAAACATCTAACAGTGTATAGTTACGGAATTTAAATTGCGAAAATTAAATCTAAACTATTACAAGGCGTCGGGTATTTACATCGCCAAAAACAAACCTTGAAATTAAAATGCGGAAAATAAAATAAATCGATAAAATAAAATCCTAATTAAAAGCTATTACATTCCGGAAGCAAGTACAATAATATGAAAATATGGATCGCGTGCGAGAAAATTAAATCGGGCGCATTTTTTAGGGTTTTGACCCTTTTTGAAAAGAAAGCATTTTTTGTTTATTTTTCAATTAAGAAGAAATTAAATTAGTTAATTAAATAAATAAATAAATTAATTAATAAAAATGATATTTTTGGCTTTTTTGATATTTAAGGAAATAAAAATAAATTTGACTAATGTTAATAAAACTTAATTATCTAAATTAATTTTAATTATTGCAAAAATATTAAAGTTATTTCCTAATTAATAAATTAATTGAATTAATTTATTTACAAAAATAAAATACAGAAATTAATTTTAATAAATAAAACATATTTTTGGTTTTTTGATTTTATGAGGAAAAAATTTAATTGGTTAGTGATAATAAAAATAATAATTAACAAAACAAATAAATAAATAAAAAGAAGAAAGAAATAACCAAGGGGTGTTGGGCCTGATTTGGGGGTGAAGTTTGCAATTTTCCAAGCCCATTAACGTGCAGGGCTGGGTTGACTCTCTGATTCCATGTGACACATTGACCTTGGCATATGGTGGATGTTCAATCTTGACCATCAGATTTGGCCTGGAGGCCATCTGGCTCTTGGAGATTTGAAGGTGTATGGTGCGTTGCAAGGTATGAGGCACACTTGAACGCCTGAAAGAAAATAATAGAAAATATATGGGGACCTGGGATTCGAACCCATGTCCCATTGGATTTTGTACAACACGTTTGCCACTGGACCACTGCACTCTATTTGTTATTATAATAGGTAGAAATTAATATAATGCAAAAGCAAATCAATGGGTCAAACAAAAAAATAAAAGCGCGCTGAATTTAAATCAACGAATGGGGACAGTCCACATCCTCGTCTTCTTCGTTTGGCCTGGATATTTACCTGCGAATTCTTATCCGCAGCTAAATCCGTGGCTTGCTCCTAAAATACGTTCTAGGCCATGAAAACTCAAGCCACAACCACAATCATGCTCGTCTCTTCCTCCTGAACATGCTTATGTCCATTATTTGTTCCAATTTTTCCTGCAAAGAAAACACCCAAAAACAAACTTCCAAAACCCTAGATTCGGGTTTGGGGCTATGGCTCATGAAAACAAAATTGGTTAATGCAGAAAGTTTCTAAATGGACCGATAAGCATGGTTGTGTAAAGATTTTGCCAAGAAAGTGCCAGAATATGAGTATGCGATTTCAAATACAGGGAAAGGTTTAGAGAGACTTACAACGCGATTCAGGAGAGGAGAGAGCTTGGTTTTGATTTCCTTTCACTCAGTGGATATCCAACAAGGGGTCTACGTTGAGTTTTTGCTTTGAATCAGCCTCTAAGAGTGATTTTGATTCCACACTTTTTCAAGTTTTTCTCAAGTTTTCTCTTTGTGATTTAGCATCCTCTAGGTTCTGATTCGTGTGCCTCTAGCTTGTATAAGTATAAGGCAATGCATTAGGTTAAAAATTTGTACTTGAATCTTTGTAAATCAATGCTTGGAGATATGATATGATCCTCCATTAAAAGCTTCCAATTTCATTCCAAATCCAATATTTTGTTCATGATATGGCTTGATTCGAATTTGATCATGTCCATGATGACAATTAAGGCTTGTATCAATCAAAAAGATACCAAGTTATCAATATTTAGATTTTATTTGGATTTAAATTGATTTAAAATGAATTAATTCAATACAAATCAAATAAAATAAAAAAATTAATAAATGGACATGAGGCTGAATCTAGGACACTTGTGTAGTGTGACAAGATCAAATCAAGTGGAAAAAAGTGGGCCCATTTGACAAAATTTGAAGTTTTGGGGATAGTTGACTTTTGGCAATTTTGGAAAAATGCCCAACTTCAAAAATTAATAACTTCTTCAATTTTGAACTTTTGGAGGTTTTATTGGACTTTTTAGAAACCTTGAGATGTTATCTAACCAACCCTTTTGATCTCATCTCATTTTGATATTCCATGCTCAAGTTATAAGCTTTGGAAAAAAAGGTGTTTTTGTTCACTTTCAAAAATGACCTATAATGTCCAAATTTGTAACTTTATGTGAGTGCATTTCTTGATTTTGAGGTATGAAGATGGATTGTAGAAAATTGCATCCTCTTGAAAATGTGTTTTGGATGGGTCATTTCTCAAAAAGTATTAGAAAGTTATTCTTGGTCAAAGTTGAGTTGACTTTTCCTACAAAACCCTAATTTAGCAACTTTTGAATCTTGATGAGTCTTGAGAAATCCTTGATGAATCATGATAAACCCTTGATAAAATGATGAATTATCCTTTAAAATTATAATGTTGACAAAAAATATTGAGGTTTGACTATTTGTAGGTCACAGTTGACTTTTGTCCTAGCACAATCGATTTTTGAACCTTTTGGCAATTGACTGAGCAAACTTTCTCTACAAGGCTTGATATTTGACATGGATGAACTTGAGAACATATTAAGGCATTGGGGAGAACTTGAGGTCATTTGGATGTAAGGACCTTGATGAAACACAAAACCCTAATTTGAGATTGACTGCCTTAGGAGATAGCTTGACTGTCCAGCTCTTGAGCAATCTTGGGCCACTTGGAGATTATGCTTGCAATGTATTGAGAAATATGAGAGGGAAACTTTTGGGGTACAACATCTGCCCCTGTTCAATTTTCTTAAACCCGAGGATGTAGATTGGCTTTCGGGCCTTTCGTGATCCGAAGGTGGAAGATGATTGAACAATAGAGTGCCCAGAAATTTGCACTCGCATGCCATGGTATCAGCATTGTGATGTCGGGAATGGGCTTACAGATGCCATTTGGAGACTGTTGGTAGGCGGTCTAAACATCGACTGGAATACGAATCAGGGAGATCTCATCGGCAATCTGACTGAACCAGAGGAGGTTTTGTCTTCTTTGACTGGATTTGCGTCAGAAAAATCTTTAGGAATTGATTTAACTGGACCAGAGGAGGTTTTGTCTTCTTTGACTGGACTGGTATCAGAAAAATATTTAGGAGTCAATTTAACTAGACCAGAGGAGGTTTTGTCTTCTTTGACTGGATTGGCATCAGAAAAATCTTTAGGAATCGATTTAACTGGTCTTGTCTTCTTTGACTGGGTTGGCATTAGAAAAATCTTTAGGAATCGATTTAACTGGTCTTGTCTCCTTTGTTTGGGTTGGCATCATAAAAATCTTTAGGAGTCGATTTAACTGGTCTTGTCTCCTTTGACTGGGTTGGCATCAGAAAAATCTTTAGGAATCGATTTAACCGTTCTTGTCTCTTTTGACTGGGTTGGCATAAGAAAAATCTTTAGGAATCGATTTAACTGGTCTTGTCTCCTTTGACTGGGTTGGCATCAGAAAAATCTTTAGGAATCAATTTAACTGGTCTTGTCTCTTTTGACTGGGTTGGCATCAGAAAAATCTTTAGGAATCGATTTAACTGGTCTTGGAAAGGCCTTTGACTGGATCGACATCAGAAAAATCTTTAGGAATCAATTTAACTGGACCAGACATGGTCTTGGAATAACTTCAACTGGATCGGCATCAAAAAAATCTTTAGGAATCGATTTAACTGGACCAGAGAAGGTATTCCACGTAGTTGAGAATTTAACTGCATCTTTCCTGAAAGGTAAGGGACAGTCATATGCAATGCATGATATGGATCAAGCAATGATGTTCTCAACATAAATGAGATTGTATGGTATAATTTGTATATGCATGTATCATGATGTATGAAAATGTGATGTTTTTGCTGGGGGAAAATAAATCCCGGATAGCTGTTGGAGAATAGAGTTGAATTCTTCGTTTCCGCTGGGGATGATGAACGGAGGTGATAAACTTGCAGGAGAGGATAACTCCGTTGGGGAATAAACTGATGAGGAGATTACTCCGAGGGGAATTACTCTGTGGGGAAGAGATGTTCTGCTGAAAATTCCACTGATAAACTCCGCTGGGGATGGATTACCGTTGTTGGTGATATGCAATCTGTTGAGGATTGAATTTCTGTTTGTGAAAGGAAAGAACTTCTTTGGGGATGATCTTTCAGTTGCAACTTGCTGGGGATAAACCTGTAGACTCTTGTGGGGAAAAACCTCTGAGTTCTACCGGGAATGATCCTTTGAAATCGGCTGGGGAGATTTATTTTTGTACTCCGCTGGGGGTAAATTTCCAGAGCCTACTGGGGATGATGATTCAACGCCATTGGGGAAGCTTTTTCAGACCGTGCTGGGGAAATATTGACTCCACTGGGGGGTATCTTGTATTCTGCCGGGGAACATTCTTATACTCTGTTGAGGAATATTAAGACTTCCGGGGATACTCTTATACTTGCTGGGGGATATTCTTATACTCCACTGGGGAATATTAAGACCCTTTTAGTGTTGGGGAATATTCTCTTACTCTGCGGGGAGTGAAGGTATCTTAGCCATATTCTTCAGCTGAATCTACCTTTGTACCTGGTGAACAGAGCAACTATACAGCTCGGACAATTCTTATTGCCCCTATTTCTGATGTTACCCGTAATTCATCTTTTGTTTCTCATGTAAATATTTATGAGCAGCAATTAATGTCAAATGCATATATCAAAAAATGAACCTTGGACGTTCTTTGCAAAACAAAACAGATAAAGGAAAAACAGTTTGAAATTTGTCTGAAAATGAATTTGTATTGATTTTGAAGTTCGGCCTGTAAATAGGCGTTTTTGTACAAGAGGCTGACGTCCTAGTAAGAGAACGCCGCCGAATAATAGAATTTACACAAATTGTGAAAAGAAAACAAAACAGCTATGTGAATAATCCCACTAAGTTCCAACTCTGCTATTGCCTTTATATCCTCGAGCATCTCATCACTTTGCTATTGGTTGAAGATGAATCAGATTGACTAGTGTCGTCTGAGCTTGATAGTCGATACCGAAGTCTGGATGCAAGATGATCCAATGAGACATAGTGTTACGCTTTGATCCCTAATTTTTGCCTGGACCGCCCTTTCGGGTTTTCAGTCCACCGAGATACCCTTTCTTACCCAAGCCGCCCTTTCAGGTTTTCGACTTGCCGGGTGTACATATTTTTTTTATTTTCATCCCTTATTTTTGCCCGAACCCTTTTGGTTCGCCGGGAAGCCCTTATTATTGCCTAGTCTAGTTAACCTAGCGGGTCTTTGATTATGCGTAATATCTTTTCACTATGTCTGCATTGACGGGGTGAGGAAGGTCGTCACCATCCATGGTGGTTAGAATCATAGCTCCTCTTGAGAAAATGTTCTTAACCACAAATGGCCCTTCGTAAGTAGGGGTCCATTTTCCCCTGGGATCACCTTGAGGTAGAATAATGCGCTTGATTACCAAATCCCCAACTTGATACTCTTGTCGTCTGACTTTCTTGTTAAATGCCTTGATCATCCGTTTTTGGTACGTCTGACCATGACAAATAGCAGTAAGTCTATTTTCGTCGATTAGGTTCAGCTGATCAAGCCGGGTTTGAATCCAGTCATCTTCACTCAAACTTGCATCCTTCATGATTCGAAGAGAGGGTATCTGAACTTCAATAGGCAAGACTGCCTCCATGCCATAAACCAAGGAATAAGGTGTTGCCCTGTTGACGTCTGTGCTGAGGTACGATATCCATGAAGAGTAAATGGTAACATCTCATGCCAGTCTTTGTATGTCACTGTCATCTTCTGCACAATCTTCTTAATATTCTTATTAGCCGCTTCGACAACCCCATTCATCTTCGTCCGGTATGGAGAAGAGTTATGATGCTGTATCTTGAATTGCTTGTAGTGCTCGGTGATCATCTTATTGTTGAGATTGGTACCATTGTCTGTAATGATCCTCTCTAGTACACCGTATCGACAGATCAGATTATGCCGAATGAACCGTGCCACGACGTTCTTGGTTACAGTAGCAAATGAAGCTGCTTAAACCCACTTTGTAAAGTAATCAATTGCTACCAAGATGAAACGATGCCCGTTGGATGCCGTAGGTATGATCTCGCCGATCATATCAATGCCCCACATTGCAAAAGGCCAAGGTGCCGTCAAGACGTTCATAGGAACTGGAGGTATGTGCACTTTATCAGCATAGACTTGGCACTTGTGACATGTCCGAGAATGCTGATAACAGTCAGCTTCCATTGTGGACCAATAATATCCTGCCCGAAGGATTTTATTTGCCATGGTGTGTCCACTGGAATGAGTTCCAAAAGTACCTTCATGTAACTCCGCCATGATCCTTTCTGCTTCACTCTTATCCACACAACGCATTAAGGTCGAATCATGGTTACGCTTGTAAAGAGCGCCATTGCTGATGAAGAACTTCGCCGCAAACCTCCTCAAAAACATCTTGTCATTAACAGATGCACCCTTGGGGTATTCCTGAGCCTCAAGTTACCTTTTTACTTCATGAAACCAGGGCTTTTCTGTTACCTCTTCAGTCTCAATGTCACAACAATGTGCAGGTTCGTCCAATCTTTCAATGATGATCCGAGGAGCCTCGTTGTCCCACTTGACCTTGAACATAGAAGACATTATAGCCAGCGCGTCTGCCAACTGATTCTCCTCTCTAGGGAAGTGTTCAAAGGTTATCTCCTCGAAATGGGGAAGCAACGTCAATACATACTCCTTGTAAGGAATACGATTTGGGTGTTTCGTATCCCACTCGCCTTTGATCTGACTGATCATGAGAGAGGAATCTCCGAAGACACTTAGAAACTTAATCCTTAGGCCAATTGCTGCTCGAAGACCCATGATGCATGCTTCATACTCCGCCATATTGTTGGTGAAGTTGAAACATAGTCAGGCGGTAAATGGAGTATGAGAGCCTTTAAGAGATATGATCACGGAGCCAATACCACTACCCAAAGCATTCGAAGCTCCATCAAAGTACATAGACCATCGGGATCCTTCCTCAGGTCCTTCATCCGGTCCAGGTGTCTCGCAATCAGTTACCAAAATGATATTCTCATCCAGAAATTCAAAGTTCATAGACTGGTAATCATCGACTTCCTGATTTGTCAAATGGTCTGCCAACACACTTCCCTTGATTGCCTTTTGGGTCGTATATTGGATGTCATACTCAGTCAAGATCATCTGCCATCTTGCTATTCTTCCGGACAAGGCAGGCTTTTCGAAGATATACTTGATTGGATCCATCTTTGATATCAACTGAGTAGTGTGAGTTAGCATATATTTTCTCAACCGGCGAGCAGCCCATGCCAAAGCGCAGCAAGTTTTCTCGAGCATTGAGTATCGGGTCTCACAGTCGGTAAACATTTTTCTAAGGTAATAAATAACATGCTCTTTTTGGCCAGACTTGTCATGTTGACCTAGCACACACCCCATTGAGTTGTTGAGTACTGTCAAGTATAAGATCAGAGGTCTCCCTTCAACTGGTAGCATCAGAATAGATGGCTCTTGGAGATACTCTTTGATCCTTTCGAAAGCGGCCTGACATTCATCATTCCAACGTACTACCTGATCTTTCTTCAGTAGCTTGAAGATTGGCTCACAAGTAGCAGTCAGGTGTGAGATGAATCGGGCAATGTAGTTCAGTCGTCCCAAGAAGCCTCTGACTTCTTTCTCTATTATGGGAGCTGGCATTTCCTGTATAGATTTCACCTTTGCAGGATCCACTTGAATACCTTTGTCGCTTATGACGAAACCTAGCAGTTTACCAGATCTCACCCCGAAGGTGCACTTGTTCGGTTTTAGCCTCAACTTGTACAACTTCAGCCTGTCAAACAGCTTCTGCAGGTGGTCAAGGTGTTCTTCCTCGGTCTGGGACCTTGCAATCATATCGTCGACGTATACTTCAATCTCATGATGGATCATGTCATGAAATAAAGCAACCATGGCACGCTGATACGTTGCCCCAACATTTTTCAGTCCAACAGACATGACCTTGTAGCAGAAGGTACCCCACTGAGTAACAAAGGTCGTCTTCTCCATGTCTTCGGGAGCCATTTTAATTTGATTATAATCGGAGAAACCATCCATGAAGAAGAATACCTTGTGCTGAGCAGTGTTGTCAACCAGGACGTCGATATGAGGCAGAGGGAAATCATCCTTGGGACTTGTCCTGTTCAAATCCCTATAGTCAACACACATTCGAACCTTACCATCCTTCTTCCGCACAAGAACCACGTTGGCCACCCACTGAGGATAAGAAGTAACTGCTAGAAAACCGGCGTCAAACTGTTTCATCACTTCAGCCTTGATTTTCTCAGACATCTCTAGGCGCATTCAGCGGAACTTTTGTTTCACTGGAGGACATTCTTCCTTGGTAGGTAGGCGATGAACCACGATATCAGTATCCAAACCAGGCATATCTTTGTAAGACCAGGCAAAGATCTTAACATTGTCACACAGCATCTGAATCAACCGTTGCTTCACACTAAGCTCCATATTTTCACCAATCTTGACCTCTCTTTTATCTATCTTTGTACCCAGATTCACTGATTCCACCGGCTCTTCATGCGGCTGAATAACCCTCTCTTCTTGGAGTAGTAGTCTTGCAAGTTCACCAGGCACTTCACAATCATCTTCACCTTCGTCTTCGGCTAAGTTGATCGGATTTGCGAAGTCATAAGTGGCAGTAGCAGAGTCGTTACCAGTGAGATCCAGAGTGGATGTAGACCTATATACGTGAGTGTGTGTAAAATAGCTGTTTTGCAATATATAATTAAAAGAAAAACAAGGAAGCACAAAATTTGAAATGCAAGAACGTCCAATGCTTTTATTAATGATATATGAAAATGACACACAAAAGCCCTCACAAATGAAGCCACGGTGCCCCGGGTAAGACATCGGGCCATAAAGTTTAAAACATTGTTTGTTACATATTCAAAACAAAAGTTTCATTACTGGGTAACAAAAGTAATAAGGATGAAGTCCTTTGCTGTCCAGTTGCTTGGTCCATCGTCGGTCGTAGGATAGATCCAGCTGTCGAACTCAGACTCTTCCACATCGTCTTCAATGGCATTCACTCACGAGTTGTTGATGAACACGGGAGGTCTTCCGATCCTTGCATTCCGAACAGCCCTTTGAGCTTCTGCAGTGAAACCCAAACCAAACTTGTTAGTCTTCTGTGTAAAATCAGGGAGTCGTCCCCAATTTGCACACCCACCTTTCTCAACAACAGCCCGAGCATCCTTGAGGGAAGCCATCTTCATAGGAGAATCTTCAACAACAGTCTCAGCTGACGCCAGTGTCTGGGGAACCTCTTCAAAATGCTGAAATGGGGTCTCAATGAACTCCCCATCCATCTCTACATATCGGAAAGAATTGAGATGGCTCACCATGTACTCTTCCTCTCCTTGCACTGTCACAATCTTCCCTTTGACCGGGTACTTCAACTTCTGGTGGAGCGTCGAGGTTACGGCCCCAGCTTTGTGGATCCATGGACGACCCAGCAAACAAGAATAAGATGGCCGAATGTCCATCACATAGAATGTAGAATTAAAAACCTGAGAACCAACTTTAATCGGAATATCAACTTCTCCGTGCACCATTCTTTAGACCCATCAAAGGCCATGACGATAATGTTTCTTGGTTTCAACTCCAACCCTTCACAATCCAACCGATCCAGATCTTTCTTTGGCAGTACGTTTAATGAGGAACCAGTATCCACTAATACATGAGCAAGAGTAGTGCCCCTACATTCAATGGAGACATGCAGGGCATCATTGTGATTCTTCCGTTTAATAGTTAAGTCGGCGTCAGAGAAACCCAACCCATTATCAACAATCAAATTGGCCACGCAATCTGTAAACTGATCAACTGATGTCTCTTGTGGAAGGTGGGCAGTCTTCAAGAAGGTAATCAGAGCCTTGGCATGGGCTTCTAAGCACAACAACAGTGACAACATAGAAATCTTGGACGGGGTTTGCCCCAGCTGTTCAACTACATTGTAGTCACTCTTTTTGATAATTTTCAGAATCTCTTCCATCTCTTGTTTAGAAGCTTCAACAGTAATCGTCTTCGGCGCCTCCGTCTGGGCAAGCACATCAGTGGTGATCCCCTTGCCCCGAGTGTCAGATGACTCGGCGACAGGGGTAAGAATAGGAACTTGAACAGGAATGGTAACAGGTACACTGGCAGGTGTAATAACAACGGGCTTTCGGATAGTTGGTGGAGCAATATCAGGTGAGAAAAGTCTTCCGCTTCGGGTGACTTTAGCAGGTCCAACAATATTGCTGATGTCAGTATCAGCATCCAACTCTTGTTTAACTCCATGAAAATAAACATCGGCCCCATAGTGCTAAGGGACAGCTTTATCAGAAGTGTAGGGGATGGGCCCCGAAACAGTGATGATCACAGGTGCGATTCTCAGAACAGATGTAATTCTAACAGGCTTCCTCGAGGGAGCCTTGGAAGAATTGTCGAAAATGTTAATGATGGCTACTTATTCAAAAGGAACTAAGGGAACAACAGTCTTCTCAAATAGGATCTCTTTACTATCCATCAGGCGCTAGACACTTGATTTCAAACGCGGACAACTGGTAGGTAGGACAGAACACATTCGGCAACCTTCGTCACAGCCTGGAAATAAACCGGCTAGCAAAAGGTTTTTCTTTATAGTCATTAAAGGGGTAACAATATCATTCACAAAAACCACAAACGAGTCTTCATCTATAACATTCAGTCCATGCTTGGGCATAGGAGAAGTCACAACATTAGGCCTTTCGGGCGCCTCGAACTCAATCTCATTCGCATCAATTAAGTCTTGTATCTTATTATTCAAAGTCCAACAATCATCTGTATTATGCCCCGGGCTATCAGAGTGATAAGCACAGCGGGCATTAGGGTTATACTTTGGTGATGTTGTATTTGGATTCTTCGAGGCTTCCCTTGGAATCACCAGATTGGTTTTCAGTAACTGTGGAAGGATCTGAGACAAAGTCATGCTGAGACAGGTGAATTGTCTTCGAGGTCTCTCATCCTTTTGTTGATTGTTGTGCTGAGGAGCACTAGCAGGTCTTGAAATAACAACCGCATTAACAGCTTGGCAGCGTTCAGGTCTACTCTGGTTTTTCGAACTGTAGACAACACTGGATTCTTTCTTAAAGGGCTTCTTCTCGGTGCTTGATGAGGCACCCTTTTGTATTTTTCCAGCCTTAATACCAACTTCAATCCTCTCACTGGTAAAAATAAGCTCTGTAAACCCAGACGAAGAGCTCCCAATCAGATGGTTGAAAAATGGACCAGACAGGGTCCCTAGAAACATGTCCACAAGCTCCCGATCAGCCAAGGGTGGTTGCACTCTTCCGGCGAGGTCCCTCCACTTTTGAGCATAATCTTTGAATCCTTCATCCGTTCCCATTGACATACTCTGGATTTGGGTACGCGTGGGAGCAGGGTCGGAGTTGTACTGATACTTCCTGTAGAAAGCAGTAGCCAAATCTTCCCAACTGCGGATACTGGCTTCGTTTAACTGATAGAACCATTCAAGCTGAGTCCCTGAGAGACTGTCTTAAAAGAAATGGATCCAGAAGTTCTTATCAGCGGTGTACGGCTGAATCTTCCTCACATATGACCGGAGTTGCAGCTTCGGACAAGAAACTTAGTCATACTTAGAAAAGGCTGGTGCCTTGAATTTAGGGGGAATCACCACCCCAGATGATAGACCCAGATCACCAAAGTCCAGACCATGCACTTTCTGAACTTCCGTAGCACTCAACCGGTCTTCCAGTTGCTTGTACCTATTCTCAGCAGGAGGATACTGGTCTTCGTCGAAGTCCGTCTCGTTGTCGGAGACCACAGGGCTAGGAGCCCTCCTTTCTTCTTGATTATCTTTCCCTCCAGATGAGATGGTCAAATCAACTTCATTCTGCAGCCTGTTTCCAAACCTGTGACCCGTGTTAAATAGGATTGTCCTCTTCTTCTTCTTCTTATTCTCTTTCAGAATCAGGGTCTTCAGATCTTGCTGACCCTTAGCTAGATTCATGAACAACTCTTGGAATTGGGCATTCTGGACCTGGAAGGCCTTGATGGCTTGCTAAGTTGAAGGTTCAACAGACATGATGAGTGCTGAAATAAACAGCGAAGAAGATAAGAGACCTGTAATGGGTACCTGTTTATGAAGTGCATGGGATGAAATGCGTATGACATGATTTTAAACACAATCGAGAGATTCAAATTTGTAAACCAGAAAGGAAACACACTTTATTAGATAAACTTTGGAATTCAAATTGTTCAACTTATGCCCTTAAGGTGTTACATGAAAGGAAATATTGAAAAGTAAATAAAAACTGGAAAGGAAATCATCAAAGGCCAATCAGTGCTCCCATGGTCTCTTCTTGTCGGTGCGGACATAGTCATTAAGGATCCGCTCGTTCTCCAACTGCCTAGTCAACTTCTGGATCTTCTGCTCTTGCTCGTTGAACTTCTCTCGGTAAGAATCCCGTTCTTCTCTCAGTTGCATCCAAGACCTTTTCAGTGCCTCAATGTCAGTGGGCATATGAGGATGGAGGATGGTCGGAAGAACCCCTTCTTCATTAGCAACTTCAACAATGATAGGCCGGACGGCTTCATATGGCATACCCAGCTTTTGGGCACGGATACGGACCCATCTGAGATATGGCTCCATCGGGAGTGAAGTCTTTAGGCCCAGCTCATGTGGGTCATATTGGTGAACTCTATCCCAAGCCCTTATGAATCTGCGACGTTGCTCGTCGTTATCCCCTTGAAAATCAAAGATGATGTTATGCATTAACAGCTCATGAGGTCCTTCTCTCCGGGCTCTTCCAAACTGACATAAGGCTAAGCATGGGTTGTAAGAAATTCCATCACAGGTTCCTATAAGTGGAACATTAGGGTACTCCCCACAGCGATCAATAATATTCACCTCGTCCATGCCCTTGAGAGTCCAGATGATGTCATTATGAGAGAGAGCCATAACCCTATAGGCCCAGCCCATGCCTTCTTTGTTCTTCAGCACTGATTTGGGAAGGTGCGAAATAAACCACCTTGCCAATAATGGAACACAACACATCAAGGTTCCCCGCTTTTGGGCAGTTCGAGCATAAAGCTGATGAAGAATGTCACCCAAGAGAGTGGGTACAGGATTGCGAGAGATGAAGATCTTTACTGCATTCACATCAACAAAGGAGTCAGCGTTCGGAAACAATATCAAGTCGTATATCAGAAGAGCCAGAATATCCTTGAATGCCTTGAAGTCTAGACTATCCCAGAAATAGTTAGTCTTACCAACCAAGAACTTAGTCAGAAAGCCCTTTGCTCCACTTCTAGTCTCCTAATTAGCCATTACCTCCTCCTTGGTCATATGAAGGGCTGCAACAATCTCTTAGGGACTAAGAATCTTCTCCCAACCAGTAAACGGGGTCTGCTCCAGAACAGAGATACCGAGCAGCTCAGAGAACTCTTCTAAGGTGGGAACCAACTGGTAGTCCTGGAAAGTAAAGCAATGGTACAGCGAATCATAGAATTGGGCCAGGACACTCATCATTTGCTCGTCCAATTTGGAGGTGACCAAACTGAGAAGATAACCATGTCTCCTGAGGAAGGAAGTAGTATCAGGCATCTTTGCAACCAAATCTTTAAGCAAGGTGGGAACCTGGACAAAGTTGATTCGGATGGTATTCCTACGCATGGGCATCATGATGACCTACAAAACAGAGCAAAGATGAATCCCTCCTGTCTTTGAAATAGGTTAGTCCAATGCAAGATGTATGCAATGTTATGATGTCATGATGTCATGATAGTAAGCACACCACAAGTATCCACAAATAGCAAACATGGTAAAGGCACACAAGTCACACAGAGAGCCCTTAGATTTCAGGCTGGCAAGGAGCTTAGGTACTACCCTCTTTCAGTTCAGTTGGTTTAAACCTGTCCTAAAAATAGTAACTGGGTTCTAGAGGATCTCAATATCACTGACTACCCTGAATCGGTCATAATTCCAGTTTAGCAACCTTTTCTTGCGGCCGGAACCATCGCGAGAGTTTAGTCTCAATGAGTGTAGCATACTGCTACTGTTCTATGGCCAAGTTGGTCAATTTAAAGGTTCTAAGGTCAGTTGGTGCTTAATGACCCCTTAGAAGACCCATATTCTCCTCGTTCCAACACAAGGGATATCATTACAGACTAAAGTGCCACACCAACGTACCTACTGCTTCAACCGTATCGGTCTACGCCATACATTTCCCTCACAGTTTATTGCTACTTACCTAAAGGGTATCCCTAGATCTGGGTTAGGATCTATAGTAACTCCGATACAAGCCCACAAATATAAAGCATACAAAGCAAACAATTGAAAACACAATGATCTAATCCTAAGGTACACCCCACTTATACTACTCCCAAATAGAGTCGCCAGTTCTGTGATACAGTGGGAAAGAACTGACTGTTTTTGGAATGCTGGTTCGCGTTTTGCGTTTGTTTTCGCAAAATGTCGCGGTAAGCAAGAGTCGCCACCGTCTTTTATTTTATCCAACAAGGAAAGGAAAAAAACACAGAAAAATTCCTTTTTCGAGATGTTTCTCGTGTCCGGGGGGTAGATTATAGAAAGGGAAGGTGTTAGCACCCTTTCTATCCGTGGTTATCCACGGGCTCTTAGGCACTTGCTCAAAGTGTTTTCAAAAATTGCTTTTCTTTGTGTTTGTGGGTTTGAGAGAAGTTTTTGTTTGAAAGGAGTGTAAGTGAGAAAAGTTTATTTTTGTTTTAAAAGGAGCAAGTACCTAAGAACCATCTACCTACTCGAAAAAAGGAATGAATATGTGCTAATGTCCTTTAGACAATGCTATCCCACTATTGACAAGTAGGTAGCACCGTCGTTGGAGTTTTAAGGGTCAATTTGATTAAGGGACGTGTGGTCACTAAAGCAATGTTAGGATACCTTAGCGGTAACCCTAATGTCTTAGATCATATTTCTGAGGCAACCGTTTCGAGGCAACTATGATCTTCGGACAAGAGGGCGACCTCTAAAACTTCCTATACTCAATGACCACGTTCGAAGGCAACCAAGTGAGGTGTACCCTAAGAGTGCGCATGTGCGAGTGTGTTATTTCGGTTAATTTTATCTTTGTACATGTCATGAGTGAGCTATGTTGATTTTAAGTTCATACGTTCGATCTTGTCATGCATTCCCTATTATCAAACATCTAACAGTGTATAGTTGCGGAATTTAAATTGCGGAAATTAAATCTAAACTATTACAAGGCGTCGGGTATTTACATCGCCAAAAACAAACCTTGAAATTAAAATGCGGAAAATAAAATAAAGCGATAAAATAAAATCCTAATTAAAAGCTATTATATTCCAGAAGCAAGTATAATAATATGAAAATATGGATCGCGTGCGAGAAAATTAAATCGGGCGCATTTTTTAGGGTTTTGACCCTTTTTGAAAAGAAAGCATTTTTTGTTTATTTTTGAATTAAGAAGAAATGAAATTAGTTAATTAAATAAATAAATTAATTAATTAATAAAAATGATATTTTTGGATTTTTTGATATTTAAGTATATAAAAATAAATTTGACTAATGTTAATAAAACTTAATTATCTAAATTAATTTTAATTATTGCAAAAATATTAAAGTTATTTCCTAATTAACTAAATTAATTGAATTAATTTATTTACAAAAATAAAATACAGAAATTAATTTTAATAAATAAAACATATTTTTGGTTTTTTGATTTTATGAGGAAAAAATTTAATTGGTTAGTGATAATAAAAATGATAATTAACAAAACAAATAAATAAATAAAAAGAAGAAAGAAATAACCAAGGGGTGTTGGGCTTGATTTGGGGGTGAAATTTGCAATTTTCCAAGCCCATTAACGTGCAGGCCTGGGTTGACTCTCGGATTCCATGTGACACGTTGACCTTGGCATATGGTGGATGTTCAATCTTGACCATCAGATTTGGCCTGGAGGTCATCTGGCGCCTGGAGATTTGAAGGTGTATGGTGCGTTGCAAGGCATGAGGCACACTGGAACGCCTGAAAGAAAATAATAGCAAATATATCGGGACCTGGGATTCGAACCCAGGTCCCATTGGATTTTGTACAACACGCTTGCCGCTGGACCACTGCACTCTATTTGTTATTATAATAGGTAGCAATTAATATAATGCAAAAGCAAATCAATGGGTCAAACAAAAAAATAAAAGCGCGCTGAATTTAAATCAACGAATGGGGACAGGCCTCGTCCTCGTCTTCTTCGTTTGGCCTGGATATTTACCTGCAGATTCTTATCCGCATCTAAATCCGTGGCTTGCTCCTAAAATACGTTCTAGGCAATGAAAACTCAAGCCACGACCACAGTCATGCTCGTCTCTTCCTCCTGAACATGCCTATGTCCATTATTTGTTCCAATTTTTCCTGCAAAGAAAACACCCAAAAACAAACTTCCAAAACCCTAGATTCGGGTTTGGGGCTATGGCTCATGAAAACATAATTGGTTAATGCATAAAGTTTCTAAATGGACCGATAAGCATGGTTGTGTAAAGATTTTGCCAAGAAAGTGCCAGAATATGAGTATGCGATTTCAAATACAGGGCAAGGTTTAGAGAGACTTACAACGCGATTCAGGAGAGGGTAGAGCTTGGTTTTGATTGCCTTTCACTCATTGGATATCCAGCAAGGGGACTAGGTTGAGTTTTTAATTTGAATCAGCCTCTAAGAGTGATTTCGATTCCACACTTTTTCAAGTTTTTCTCAAGTTTTCTCTTTGTGATTTAGCAGCCTCTAGGTTCTGATTCATGTGCCTCTATCTTGTATAAGTATAAGGCAATGCATTAGGTTAAAAATTTGGACTTGAATCTTTGTAAATCAATGCTTGGAGATATGATATTATCCTCCATTAAAAAGTTTCCAATTTCATTCCAAATCCAATATTTTGTTCATGATATGGCTTGATTCGAATTTGATCATGTCCATGATGACAATTAAGGCCTGTATCAATCAAAAAGATACCAAGTTATCAATATTTAGATTTTATTTGGATTTAAATTGATTTAAAATGAATTAATTCAATAAAAATCAAATAAAATAGAAAAATTAATAAATGGACTTGAGGCTGAAGCTAGGACACGTGTGTAGTGTGACAAGATCAAATCAAGTGGAAAACAGTGGGCCCATTTGACAAAATTTGAAGTTTTTGGGATAGTTGACTTTTGGCAATTTTGGAAAAATGCCCAACTTCAACAATGCATAACTTCTTCAATTTTGAACTTTTGGAGGTGTTATTTGACTTTTTAGAAACCTTGATATGTCCTATAACCAACCCTTTAGTCTCATCTCATTTTTATATTCCATGATCATGTTATAAGCTTTGGCAAAAAAGGTGTTTTTGTTGACTTTTAAAAATGACCTTTAATGTCCAAATTTGTAACTTTTTGTGAGCGCATTTGTTGATCTTGGGGTATGAATATGGATTGTAGGAAATTGCATCCTATTCAAAATGTGCTTTGGATGGGTCATTTCTCATAATGTATGAGAAAGTTATGCTTGGTCAAAGTTGAGTTGACTTTTCCTACAAAACCCTAATTTAGCAACTTTTGAATCTTGATGAGTCTTGAGCAATCCTTGATGAATCATGATCAACCCTTGATCAAATGATGAATTATCCTTAAAAATGAGAATGTTGACAAAAAATATTGAGGTTTGACTATTTGTAGGTCACAGTTGACTTTTGCCCTAGCACATTCGATTTTTGGACCTTTTGAGCAATTGACTGAGCAAACTTTCTCTGCAAGGCTTGAAATTTGACATGGATGAACTTGAGAACATATTAAGGCATTGGGGAGAACTTGAGGTCATTTGGATGTAAGTACCTTGATGCAACACAAAACCCTAATTTGAGATTGACTTCCTTAGGAGATAGCTTGACTGTCCAGCTCTTGAGCAATCTTGAGCCACTTGGAGATTATTCTTGCAATGTCTTGAGAAATATGGGAGGGAAAATTTTGGGGTACAACAGGATCTTATAGAAGCACAAACATGATTCAATTCTGCTCCGTTGTATGGACAAGAAGGAATCAGAGAAGATCATGAAGGATATGCATGAAGGTATCTCTGGAACTTACTCCATTGGACAAACTTTGGCCAAGAAGATTATGAGAACTGGTTACTATTGGTCAAACATGGAAACTGATTGTCATCCCCACTAGAGGACTTGCCATAAGTACCAAATTTATGCTGACAAAGTTCATGTGCCTCTAATACCTTTGAATGTCATGACTTCTCCTTGGCCATTTGCAATGTGGGGCGTCGATATAATTGGAGAAATAAAACCTACTGCCTCTAATAGACACCGTTTCATTCTTGTATCCATTGACTACTTTACTAAGTGGGTTGAAGCTGCTTCATTTGCCTCAATTACCAAGAACGTCGTGGCCCGATTCATCAAGCATAACCTCATTTTTCGATATGGTATCTCTGAAAGGATCATCACTGAAAATGGTACCAACCTTAACAATGCCATGATCATTGAACTCGACACACAGTTCAAGATCAAACATCATAACTCTTCTCCATAGAGACCTAGGATGAATGGTGCAGTGGAAGTTGGCAAGAAGAACATAAAGAAAATTGTGCAAAAGATGGTTGTGACCTATAAAGACTGGCATGAGATACTACAATTTTCTCTTCACAGCTACCGTACTTCGGCATGAACATCAAATGGGGTAACCCCTTTATCTTTGGTCTATGGTATGGAAGTTGTCCTGCCTGTCGAAGTTTAGATTCCTTTTTTAAGGTTTATAAAAGAAGAAGATTTAGACGAAGACGAATGGATTCAGACAAGGTTGGATCAGTTGAATTTAATTAACGAGAAGAGGTTGGATGCTGTTTTTCATGGTCAGATGTACTAGAAATGCATGATCAAAACTTTCAACAAGAATATCAATCATCGGGTTTACCAGACTAGTGACTTGGTGTAAGTGTTTGTTGGCTGCAATTTTGATAAAACAATGTGATGTTAATGTTTTGCTAAATGTCTTGACTTTTGTAGAAAACTGTTTTAATAATGTCAAAGTAGATGTCTTGACATCTTCCTCCTAAACTGAACTCAGCCAACATCAGTTTATGTTTTCTGTTTCTTGATTTCCTGCGCACGATAATTCAGGATTTGTGACTCATAGGCTGCGAAAAATATGGAGGAATATTTTTCTATTTGAATTATCTGCATGGATTTTATCTTGGCCTGTTTTTATGAAAATATTAAAAAGAATTGAATATTTAGTTTTAAGCCCAAGCCCACAGCTGCGCATATATATGGATTTGCTTCCTTATTCAAATGAACACAATTTTTAAAGAAGAATATTTTCTTTCTGTCTTAGAAGTCTAAGTCCTTTAATTGTCAAACACTCTAGTATTGATTTAATACTTGTGTTATTATTTGGATTGTTAATTGTGTATCATTTGTAAGCTTTTAAGCATTGAATGATTGACGTTTTTAAACTTATTATTTCTGTTGTTTCTTCACTGTAAGTGATTGAAGGTACTTGAGGAGGGCCTCATACCTAGATTAGTCTTAGGTAGAAGTATAGCACGGGTACTGATTAAGTGATTAGATCGTAAACTGGTTGTTTACTAAGAGTCTATGAATTGATACTATTTAGGTAACTTGTCTCTAGCTTGGTAGCCCCTAGAGTAGGTGTTGTTGTACACTGAACTGGGTGAACAATCTCTTGTTTTTTTACTGTTTTTGTTATTACTACTCTTTACTTGTAAACATATATTTGTGTTGTGACATCTCCTTCGACATCACATATCTGATACCAGAATTTCAATTGGTAACAGAGAAGGCATCATGCTCTTTATCTCGGTGAGATACAGGGAAGATACTTTCTAGTACTATGGACAAGGAAGGAGGATTTATGAACAGACCACCCATTATGGATGGAAGTAATTATGACTACTGGAAACCACGTATGGTTTCCTTTTTGAAGTCTTTTAACAACAGGGCTTAGAAAGCTATTTTAAAAGGATGGAAACACCCTGTCAAATTTGGAAAAAATGGAGAACCTACTTCTGAGTTAAAACCAAAAGAAGATTGGTCTAAAGAAGAATATGAAATTGCTCTTGGAAATTCTAAAGCCTTGAATTCTATATTCAATGGAATTGACAAGAACATTTTCAGATTAGTGAACACATGCGAAGTAGCTAAGGATGCATGGGGAATTCTTGAATCTACTCATGAAGGCACATCCAAAGTTAAGATGTCAAGACTTCAGTTGCTCACCACAAAATTTGAGAATTTGAGAATGAAGGATGATGAAAGTATAATGACTTCCATATGAATATTCTTGAAATTGCTAATGCATCCAGTGCTTTAGGAGATAAAATACCTGAAGACAAATTGGTGAGAAAGATGCTCAGGTCTCTTCCCAAGAGATTTAATATGAATTTGACTTCTATAGAAGAAGCTCAAGACATTGGAAAAATGTAAGTGGATGAACTTGTTGGATCCCTTCTGAAATTTGAATTAAGCATAGATGAAAGATCTGAAAAGAAGAACAAAAGCATAGCCTTTGTATCAAATACTGAAGATGAAGAGGAAGATTGTGATCTGGATACAGATGGAGGAATATCAAATGCCTTAGCTATGTTTTAAAGACATTTTAACAAAGTGATAAAGATAATGGATAGGAACCAAAGATCAAATGTCAAGAACATCTCATCTGACATGCATAAGTCAAATGAGTTTGGAAGAAAAAGGGATGGAGAAAAATCCACTCAAGGGAAGGGAGTACAATATCATGAATGTGAAGGATTTGGTCACATTAGAGGTGAATTCCCTACATATATTAAGAAACAGAAGAAGAATTTATCTGTTACTTGGTCTGAAGAGGACTCAGAGAGTGATTTTGAAAAATATGCCAAATATGTTAAAGCATTGACAGGAAAATATGTATCTCATGAAGAGTCTAGTGATGGGGAACTAACCTTTGATGAGTTAGCTACTTCATACAAAGAATTATGTATCAGAAGTGCAGAAGTGTTCCTTGAAGGGGAGAAATAGAAAGTCATCATAACTCAGCTGAAGGCAAAAAGGGAAGATCATTTAAAAACTATTTCTAATCTTGAAAGTGAAGTGACTTCCTTGAATTCAAACATTGATATAATGGTCAAATCTCTCAAGATGCTAAATAATGGATCTGACAAACGAGATGAAATTTTTCAAGTGGGGAGAGTGAATGGAGAAAACAGTGGTCTAGGGTTTAATGAGAAAGAAAAACTTAACTCAGAAGAACCTTCATCATATTCTATGCGGGCCAAATCTAAACCTAAGATGTCGAATCAAATGTCTAAACATCATAGCAAGAAAGGACATCATGACAAACATCAGGGTAAGAAGAAGTTCAAACACATTAGGGAGAATCCTTAGCCCTAGAGATGTCATCATTGTGGAAGGCTTGGTCATATAAGGCCCCTATGTTCCAAGTTTTATGGGTATCCTAAAAATACTCCTCTTCTCAAAATTGATAAGATTCCCCAAAATAGCAAAAAGAAGAAACAATGGGTTCCCAAGTCTAATGTTGGTAGTCTCATATCTCACACCTCTCTCAGAGTATCAACCAAATATGATTGGTACTTTGATAGTGGATGTTCTAGACACATGAAAGGTGTCAAGAATCTGTTGGTGGATGTCGAATCTCATTCCACCAGTTATGTGACTTTTGGTGATGGAGCAAAAGGTGAAATCAAAGGTGTTGGCAAGCTTGATTGTTCAAGAGTCCTTAAGCTTAATAATGTGTTACTTGTTAAAGGGTTAACAACTAACCTGATAAGTATAAGCCAAATATATTATCAAGGATTCAAAGTTAACTTCACCAAGGAAGAATGTCTTATGTGCAATGAAAAGAATGAAGTTATTATGAAAGGAATCAGATCTAAAGACAATTGTTATTTATGGGTTCCTCAAGAGTTAAACTTCTCCTTAACATGTGTTTTAGCCAAAGAGAATGAAGTTAAACTATGGCATCAAAAATTGGGGCACTTGAATCTAAAAGGTATGAAAAGAATTATATCTGAAGTAGCAGTGAGAGGGACTCCTAAGCTCAAGATAGAAGAAGGAAGGATATATGGTGACTCCCAGATTGGAAAGCAGACTAAGATGTCACATCAGAAGATCCAACATCTTACTACATAAAAAGTTTTGGAACTTCTTCACATGGACTTTATGGGACCTATGCAGGTTGAAAGTCTTGGTGGAAAGAAGTATTCCTATGTTGTTGTAGATGACTTCTCTATGTACACATGGATAAGGTTTATTAGAGAAAAATCAGAAACTTTTGAAGTATTTAAAGATCTCTGTCAAAAACTTCAAAGGGAAAAAGATAGTCATGCCATCAAAATTAGAAGTGATCATGGAATGGAATTTAAGAACAAGAAATTTACTGACTTTTGCTTTTCTGAAGAAATCAGCCATGAATTCTCTTCTCCCATTACTCCTCAACAAAATGGGATTGTGGAACGCAAGAACAGAACCCTTCGAGAATCTGCCAGAGCCATGATTCCTGCTAAGAAGTTACCCTACCATTTTTAGGCTGAAGCTATTAATATTGCATGCTATATTCATAACAGAGTCACTCTAAGGAAAGACACTTCAGCCTCCTTATATGAAATAATGAAGGGAAGAAAACCAACTGTTAAATACTTTCATGTTTTTGGAAGTAAATGTTACATCTTAGCTGATCGCGAACAAATGAGGAAGATGGATCCCAAGAGTGATGAAGGAATATTTCTGGGTTACTCTATAAATAGCAGAGCTTACAGAGTTTTTAACTCCAGAACCAAAGTTATGATGGAGTTGTTATACCCCAAAATTTTCCCTCTCATATTTTTCCAAGATCTCCCTCTTGCATAGGTGGTCACAAGCCTTGGCCTGGAGACAAGGAAATTTTTCAAATGAGATTTCTAAGTTTCCTTCGATTGGCCTGTTTCTAAGTTCCCTTCGATTGACCTGTTAATGAGGCTCTTTGATTAGCAACTACAAAGTGCCTTTAGATTGGCACCTACTAAGTGTTGTTCAATTAGCATCTCCAAAATGTTCTTCGATTACCATCTATATAGCGTCCTTCGATTGCCAACTATATAGAGCTCTTCGATTACCATCTACAAAGCGTCCTTCGATTGGAATCTGCAAAAGGCCTTTCGATTGGCCTCACAATAAGCCTTTCGATAGGCGTTGTGTTAAAGCCTTTCGATTGGCATGGGAAAGGACTCTTCGTTTGATATTCCAATAAATACCCTTCGATTGGTACTTGGACAAGGACCCTTCGAAGGACTCCCTACAGACCATTCGAAAGAGGCCATTAAGAGGGCACTCTGAAAATATGTCCAAGCCAGAGTCTTGTCTTGTTGTATCACAATGCCACAAGAGTTGATTCGACCAGGGACTTCTCTTCAAAAAGATAGAAAATTGAAGCAAAGGGTGGTCCAATCGAAAAAGTCTTAGTATTGAAGCTGGCACAGTTCTACTCAGAACCATCAAAGAGAGCAAGGTTCTAATGAAGAAAGTCTTGATTAGTTCGATTTGAAGTAAAGCTAACAAGGAAGGCATTTGAAGGAATGAAGCTGGGACTTGTTCCAAAACAAGCCAGAAAGCCCATAGTCAAAAGAGGATTTTCTCAATCAAGTAAAGATTGAAGTAAGGCTGGCAAGGAAGGCATTCGAAGGAATGAAGCTGGGAAATGTTCCAAAACAAGCCAGAAAGTCCACAATTGAAAGGAGATTTTCTCAATCAAGTAAAGAATGAAACAGGCTGGCAAATAGAAGAAAACACATTGAAATCAAAACAACAAAGACTTGGCCATTTTAGAAACAAAAGATGCAAGATAAATCAAATCTGTTTACTCAATCTTCAAGATTCAGTTCAAATTTGTTAACCTGATTCATTCTACTATATACACACAATGAACCCAGATAAAAAAAAAGAGATAATTTTGGCCGTGTAGAACACACAAGACTGCTCAGAATTTTGACAAAAGTGTTGATTGATTTTTTCTTTTGAGGGAGAGTCAAGGCGTTTCAAGGATTGAAATCCATTCCTGGGCATATTTGGAAGCTTTCTGTACTACTCTCGCTCATCAACACCTCCAGGAACGATCAACACAAGTATCACGGTTTGCACTTTTTCTTGAAACTGGTCTTTGAAATATATCCATGATCAATGATTTTTAAATATAAATTCATGTTTGTAAGATTATTTAGAACATATCTGCATGATTAAATATATGTTTTGATGCATATTCAATTTAAATGCCATTGTTAGGGTTTGAAGCTTCGTTTTAGGGTCTTTTATTTCAGGCAAAATCAGGACAAACGATGAGTACCATTGTACTCATGAGACTAAACCCAACTGATCTGCGTATTTGATTTGAATTTATATTGCGTAATTATGATTTTTGAGATGTGAAGGTTTGTAGCTACAGTGTTTTCTATAGGTAAAACCCTTTGCCTAAAACGATAGTCTCAACGAAGAAGATGACTGCGTGTCAAAACCTAAGCGGCCCGTTTGAATTCTTGCGCATTTTTTATTATAGCCACTAACCATTATCACATATAATATATGTTGTTTGTTTATGTTAACGATTGAATGATTGGCTCAGTGGCAAAGGGATAGAGTTTTGAAGTGTGCGTGTGTAGGAGGTCAGGGGTTCAATCCCTGCCTCCTACATGTTATTTTTCCTAATATTTATGTGCAGATTCAATGACTCTTTTCCAAGCGCGCACACCATAGGCCCCAGATCCTCGTCCTTGGATCAATCAATGCATGGATCCAATGATCCCAACGAAGCTCCCCATGGTGGACACTCTTGGGACAACCACACTGAATCACACGCAGCTATGGGCCAACTGGGTTGGGCTCTGAATAGGAATTCAGCACACACCCTCCAACTTGGGTTTACACCCCTCAGACTTACTCTTTTTCCCTTTTAATTTTGTTTTATTTAAATTAGTTTATTTTTTTGTTTAAATCTATTTTTTCCATAAAACCATTAGATCAACATCACAAAAAGTAGGATTTAGCCTTTTTTCAATAAATTAATTTTTGTAAATTAATTAATTTCATCAATTTTAATTTGTTTCATTAATTAAAATTAATTAGAAAAAACTAGGTCAAACTTACAATCCTTTACATAAAAATCCCAAAAATATTTTCAATGATCAAATTAGGGTTTTTAGGGTTTCAAACTTATTTTAATTCTCACGCATATTTATTTTTACCGTACGATTGATTTTTACTATTGATGTAACTGCGCCCCGTTTGTAATAGCCTAATTAGTGTTTTATTTTGGCATTCTATTTTCAGTCAATTCCTTATGTATCTAGACCAAAGCCTTGTAATAGCTTAGGGCCTCTATTTCTTGCTTTTATTTTTTTTATATACCTGTATATAAATTGCTAGCAACCTAGGCATGTACGAGTAATTAATCAATAGATCACTAAATTCAAGATAAATATATTTGAAAAAAAAAAAAGAACACTTTTGCACACTTGCACCCTTAGGGTATACCCCACTTGGTTACCTTCGGAAAAATGGTCATGTCCCTCGAGCGTAGGGATACTCTTAGTAAAGACCCTCGGTTAAAATCATCATAAAGATCATAGTCCCTAAATGTCCCTCGAGTTGCCTACGAGAAATGATCTTATGATGATAGTCCCTTCGAAATGCTAAGGTATCCTTACATGTTTCCTTCAATGACTATAAACGTCCCTTTCGATAGTCCCTCAACATCCAACGACTAGGGTTACCTACTCACTAATAGTAGGATAACACAGTCTAAAGGATAGGAGGAAAAGAACAGTCTTTTTTCGAGTAGGTAGATAACTATTATGTACTTGCTCAAACAATCCTTTTTTACACACTTTCAAACACTTTTCAAACAAAAGTTTTAAATGCTTTATCACACTCTTGAGGAATGATACAAGAGTTACCATAAAGTGAGTCGCCGCACTAAGGCATTTTTCAAAGCTTTTCAAACACACAAACACAAGAAATTTCAAAAAATGAGCTAGTACCTAAGAGCCCATGGAAAACCATGGATGGAAAGGGTGTTAACACTTTCCCTTTCCATAATCTACCCCCTTACTTAGAAAACTCGAAAAAAGGTCTTTTTCTGTTCTTTTCATCCTTTCCTTTGTTGGATAAAAGAAAATTTGATGGTGACTCTTGCTTACCACGACATCTAAAAAATGAAAATCAATATATAAACAGTCAATTCTGCCACCGTATCATAGAACTGGTGACTCTGCTGGGGATTAATTATAAAGTGGGGTTTACCTTAAGGTATAGATCATTTTAAAATTGCTTTCATTGTTTGCTTTTACTGCTATATCTTTGAGTGTTTGTTGGGGTATTCTTGTAAAGATCCTATAACCGGATCTGGGGCATCTTTTTAGGTAAACAACAATAGATCATGGAGATTATACGGCGTAGAATGATATGGTTGAAGTGATAGTTGTGTTGGTGTGACACTTTGGTTGGTACCGGTATCCCTTGTGTTGAATCGAGGAGAATACGGGGCCACCGCGTGGTGTCGTGAAGCACTAGCAAACCTTAGAACCTTAGTTGAACAAACATGGCCATTAGAAAGTAGTGAGATAGCCGACCTTGGTGTAAATCTGGGAATCGGTTAATACTCGATACTACACTCATTGAGATCGACCTTGTTAGAACAAAGTTTGAATCTACTACCCTAAGTTTAAGTTTTGATGATAACAAAATGAAAAGATATATTAATTAGGTGATTCATGTAAGAACTATTCGCTACCTAAAATACTACCTTCTGTTTTGCAGAAACTCTGATAGGTATCAGCCGGAGTTCAATTAATCAGCATCAGAATATTGGTTATTAACATCAGCATCAGAAGTTGCTATAACAGAATACCAGAATCAGAAGAACAACTCACGCGATTGCTGAAGCTTGATGAACAGAACTGCACTCAACACTCTGATAAAGACAACAATAGTTCATCAGCACTTAAGCAGAGTCAGAATGAGGCCAAGCCAGAACACGCTTTAAGTAGCAACGGTACTGTGCATTGAAAGCGAATTATTACCAACGGCATCATTCCAGACAAGATCTGCTCAATAAGGAAAGTTTGTTATTGGCATTGAATCAAGAATATTGCTCCAACGTTCAACAGATTCAGTGCTATATAAACAAGTCAATGAAGATTGAATTGGCTAATGCTCTACATCATACTACACGCCTAAAAGCTAATCATCATCTTCCTTCTCTCAGTTTGCTAAACGCTTCATAATTCCTTACTCAATTATATTTTAGAAATCTAGTTTCATAAGCTTAAGTTGTGTAATATCACAGTTGTGATACAGTTTTGTAGAAAACATTCACACACCTATTTCTCTTATATGTAAGAAAGTGTTTCCTTGACAAACCGGGTTGTGGTTTGCATCAAGAAGGATTTAGCAGTTGTTAAAGCAGTTTGTAATATTCAGTTGAATATAGTGGATTAAGACCTCGTTGGAGAGAGGCGAAATCACCTTGACGGGTGGACTGGAGTAGTTTGAGATCAAACGAACCAGGATAAAAATATTGTGTTCATTGCATTGATTTTCAGTTTTACAATTCAACCCCCCCTTCTTGTGTTTTTCACTTCTTCAATTGGTATCAGAGCGCCTGGTTCTGAGCTAAAACACTTAACCGTGTCAGTACAAGATCCAGCGTCATAAAAACACAATGGCAGGAAATTATTCTCACACCAGCAATGACAACCATGAGGACAGAGACAGATTCAGCGGCAAAACTCCAGTCTTTGATGGAGAAAACTTTGATTACTGGAAAGACAGAATTGAAAGCTTCTTTCTGGCACATGATGCTGATCTGTGGGATATGGTGACAGATGGATACACGCACCCTGTGAATGAAAGCGGTTAGAAGATTGATAGGAAAACAATGTCTGACCAACAAAAGCGTGACTTCAAGAATCACCACAAGGCCAGAACCATCCTTCTCAGCGCCATCTCGTATGATGAATATGAAAAGATCTCCAACAGAGACACAACAAAGAACATGTTTTACTCACTCAGAATGACGCATGAGGGCAACGTTCAGGTCAATGAAACTAAAGCTCTGGCGCTCATTCAGAAGTATGAGGCGTTCAAAATGGAAGAAAGTGAATCCATTGAAACAATGTTCTCAAGATTCCAGATTCTGGTAGCTGGTCTCAAAGTTCTGGAAAAAGGTTACTCTACTGCTGATCACGTCAAGAAAATCATCAGAAGCTTACCCAAGCAGTGGAGGCCAATGGTTACAGCTCTGAAGCTAGCAAAAGATCTTAACAAAATTTCTTTGGAGGAACTTATCAGCTCCCTCAGAAGTCATGAGATAGAGCTAGAAGCTGATGAACCCCAGAAGCAAGGTAAGCCTTTAGCATTAAAATCTAACAAAAAATCTGAGTCTAAAGTTTTGCAGGCAGTTTAAGAAACATCTGATGGATCCTCATCAGAAGAAGACGAACTTTCCCTCCTCTCCAGAAGAGTGAATCAACTGTGGAAGCAGAGACAAAGAAAGTTCAGGAATCCCAGAAGATCTTATCCGAACGAGTCTTCTTTTAGATACAGAAGGACAGATTCTTCCTCTGGATACAGAAGATCTGAAGGCTCCTCAGGAAGTAGAAAGCCAAACACCAAGGACATCGTCTGCTATGAGTGCAATGAGCAAGGACACTACAAGAGTGACTGCCCAAAGCTTCAGAGGGAAAATCCCAAAAAGAAGTTTGGAAGAGAAAAGAAGAAAAGTCTCATGGCTACATGGGATGACTCTAATTCGTCTGAAGCTGACTCAGAATCAGATGATGAGAGAGCAAACATAGCTCTCATGGCCAACATTTCAGAAGACAGTGAAGCTTCTGAATCAGACTCAGAATCAGATACTGAAGAGGTATTTCCTAACTTTGCTGTTAATTTTACCAAGGCTAAACTTGCTGAAAGCCTTAATGAGATTCTAGAAAGGTATCAGCAGATTAGAGCTAAATTCAGAGACCTGAAAAGGAATCTTGAATATGACTCTAATAAGACTGAGAGTCTCAAATTGGAGAATTCTGAGCTGAGAATTAAAATTTCAAAATTAGAAAATACTTTACAAAACTCTCAGAAGGAACCAATTTCTGAAACTCCCAGCAACGCTGATGAGATCATCAAGGAGTATGATCACAGTTTCCAGAAGTTCCTTGCTAAAAGCATAGATAGAAGCAAAATGGCTTCAATGATCTATGGAGTTAGCAGAAACGGCAGGAAGGGAATAGGATACCAAGGTAAGGTTCCTACACCAAAGAATGTCATGGACTTAACCATTAAACACACTCCTCTGAATTCACATTTTGTGTATGGTCACACACATGATATTAAATACACTAGCAGTAAGTACTCTGTGAAACCAAAATTCAACCAGAGTTTTGGTAAATCTAACAAATCAGGACCCAAGAAAATCTGGGTACCTAAGGATAAAATAATACATGTTGCAGATATCTTTAGCAGAAAATCAGAAACACCAGTCATGGTACCTGGACTCTGGCTGCTCGTGACACATGACGGGAAGAAGGCATATGTTCCAAAGCCTGGAACTTAAGCCTGGAGGCCACGTTGGCTTTGGAGGCAATCAGAGGGGAAAGATCATTGGCTCTGGAACTGTAGGTAATGGAAATCTTCCCTCTATTAATAATGTTCTGCTAGTAGATGGATTAATGCATAATCTGTTATCCATAAGTCAATTAAGTGATAACGGTTATGATATAATCTTTAATCAAAAATCATGTAAAGCTGTTAGTCAGAAAGATGGGACTATCCTGTTTAATGGAAAGAGGAAAAACAACATTTACAAAATCAAACTTTCTGAACTGAAAAGTCAGAATGTAAAGTGCCTTCTGTCTGTTAACAACGAGCAGTGGATCTGGCACAGAAGATTGGGGCATGTTAGTATGAGAAGAATATCTCAGATTAACAAACTCAATCTGGTCAGAGGACTTCCTAATTTGAAGTTCAATTCAGATGCTCTGTGTGAAGCATGTCAGAAAGGCAAGTTTTCAAAACCTTCTTTCAAATCTAAAAATGTTGTTTCTACCTCTAAGCCATTAGAACTTCTGCACATTGACTTATTTGGACCATTTAAAACTGCTTCAGTCAGTGGCAAGAAGTATGGGTTAGTAATCGTAGATGACTATAGCAGATGGACATGGGTAAAGTTCTTAAGACACAAGGACGAGTCACACTCTGTGTTTGTTACCTTCTTTAACCAAGTTCAGAATGAAAAGGATCTTAGAATCGTTAAAGTCAGAAGTGATCATGGTGGAGAGTTTGAAAACAAAGATTTTGAGTCATTCTTTAATGACAGAGGCATTCTGCATGATTTCTCTTGTCCTAGAACTCCCCAACAAAATGGATTTGTAGAACGAAAGAACAGAACATTGCAAGAAATTGCCAGAACCATGATCAATGAGACAAACGTTGCTAAGATCTTCTAGGCAGAGGCAATAAACACAGCGTGCTACATTCAGAATAGAATCTCAATAAGACCTATTCTGGAAAAGACTCCATATGAATTGTGGAAGAACAGAAAGCCCAACATTTCATATTTTCATCCATTTGGATGTACCTGTTTTATGTTAAATACAAAGAATTATTTGAACAAGTTTGACTCTAAAGCACAGAAGTGTATTATGTTAGGATACTCTGAACGCTCAAGAGGGTACAGAGTATACAATACAGAAACACAGATTGTGGAAGAATCAATCAGTGTTCGTTTTGATGATAAGCTTGACTCTGAAAAGTCAAAGCAGAATGAAGTTTTTGCAGGTATGGAAATTGAATTTACAGGTTCTGAAGACAAGTCATTAGAAGCTCTAAACACAGACACTCCTTCAACGTCTGAAAGGAGCACTGCTAGCAATCCTACAACAGCTGCTGATCAACCTCAGAAGAGATTACCCAGAAGCAGCTTGGATCACCCAGAAGAGACTATTTTAGGAAGAAAGGAATATCCAATCAGAACAAGAGCAAGCTTCAGAAACTCTGAAGAAACCCTCATGGGACTTGTGTCTCTGATTGAACCTTCTTCTATTGATGAAGCACTTCTGGATAATGACTGGATTCTGGCAATGCAAGAAGAGCTGAATCAATTCACCAGAAATGACGTATGGGATCTTGTTCCCAGACCAAAAGGATTCAACGTCATTGGAACAAGATGGGTCTTCAGAAACAAGCTAAATGAACAAGGTGAAGTCATCAGAAACAAAGCACGACTGGTTGCACAAGGTTATAGTCAGCAAGAGGGGATAGACTATACAGAAACCTTTGCTCCAGTCGCCAGGTTAGAATCTATCAGACTTTTAATTTCATTTGTTGTTAATAGAGGCATCACTCTATATCAGATGGATGTCAAGAGTGCATTCTTAAATGGTTATATAGAAGAAGAGGTCTATGTGCACCAACCCCCTGGTTTTGAAAATACAAAACATCCAGAACATGTTTTCAAACTAAAGAAGTCACTATATGGTCTGAAACAAGCTCCCAGAGCTTGGTATGAAAGGCTAAGTAACTTTCTGTTAGAAAATGAATTCACCAGAGGGAAGGTGGAAACTACCTTATTCTGTAAGTCAGTTAAGAATGACATCTTAGTCTGTCAAATTTATGTTGATGATATTATTTTTGGTTCTACTAATCCTTCTCTTGGAAGAAAATTTGCTAAGTGTATGCAGGCAGAATTTGAGATGAGCCTCATGGGGGAACTGAAATTCTTTCTAGGAATTCAGATCAATCAAACTCCAGAGGGAACTTACATTCATCAGAGCAAATACATCAGAGATCTTCTGAAGAAATTTGACCTCTCAGAATGTAAGCCATCAAAGATTCCAATGCATCCCACGTGCATTCTGGAAAGAGAAGAGGTAAGCAAAAAGGTAGAACAGAAAGTCTACAGAGGTATGATTGGTTCTCTCCTTTATCTGACAGCTTCAAGACCTGATATACTATTCAGTGTATGTATTTGTGCTAGATTCCAATCAGATCCTAGAGAATCTCACTTAACAGTTGTTAAGCGAATTTTCAAGTATCTGAAAGGTACTTCTAATTTGGGTTTGTTTTATAGAAAATCTAGTGATTACAGTTTAGTAGGCTACTGCGATGCTGACTTTGCTGGAGACAGAGTGGAGCGTAAAAGTACTTCTGGAAGCTGCCAGTTTCTGGGAGAAAATCTGATCTCTTGGTCCAGCAAAAGGCAATCCACAATTGCGCTATCAACAGCAGAAGCTGAGTACATAGCAGCAGCAGGATGTAGCACACAAATGCTCTGGATGAAAAGTCAGCTTGAAGACTTCCAGATTTTTGAGAGTAACATTCCTATACTCTGACAATACTTCTGCTATTTGCTTAAGTAAGAATCCTATTTTACATTCTAGAGCTAAGCATATAGAAATAAAACATCATTTCATTAGGGACTATATTCAGAAGGGAATTTTGAATTTAAAATTTATAGATACAGACCATCAATGGGCTGATATCTTCACTAAACCCCTTTCTGAAGATAGGTTCAATTTCATTCTGAAACATCTCAGCATGAAAATCTGCCCAGAGTGAAAATGTTTTAATTCCATATATTTATCTTCAGAATGTATTTGTTTTACTGTGAACTTCTGATCAATCTCTTTTCAGAAAGATAAAACATGCAGATTGTATCAGATGCTAGTCTTAAAGATCTGAGCGTTTCAGCTCAAAGATAGACGTGCTGATCACTAAATCAAACAAGTGTCATCCAATCATCAGCAAATCTCTGAAGCAGAACGCTTGCACGCTTCTGAGAAGGAAAAATGCTGATTGGGTGCATTGAGACACATGTCTGGTAACCGTTTTAAGTATCTTTCTCAAATCCCCCAAAATCAGCAAGCATTAAATGAAAGTAATCATGTTTTTAAAACGTAATCATGATTTTATTTCTCTTTCTTGAAAACGTTTACACTTTCAAAATATTCTGAAGCCTATTTAAGCACATTAACCTCTCACTTTAATCTTTTACAGTTTCTCATTATCTCTCAAGTATTCTCTGCATTTTTCTGTGTTCATCTCTCTCAAACCCATTTTCTCAGTTTCTCTCAAAATCCCTAAGTGTGAACATGGCAACCTCCAGCAGTGCTTCTGCAGGTTCTCAGAAGAAAGCATCATTTGAACAGTATCAAGTTCCATTTAGAACACTCCTCACTCCAGTGAAGAATCTTTAAGTGTTATCTGAACTGATTATTGATTTTGGCAGTCTGAAGGAGAACGATTTTGATTTAACAGAAGAAGTTAGGGCACAGAAATGGGAAAGGTATTTTGACAGGTTGGTTGGACCAACATTCCCAATGTTAGTCAAGGAGTTCTGGATTCATGCAACTGCTTCAACGCATCAAGTCACCTCCTACATAATGGGGTAGAAGATTGTGATCACTGAGGATCACATAGCAAAGTTGATTGGTTACAGTGGCGGAGGCGTCCGCTGTATTGATATGGCTGAGAGATGCTCTGACATTGGTGTCATTGCAGAATAGATTTTCACCCTTGGGGTGCCCAGCAGCAAGATCAGAGATCTGAAGGATCACCATAGAGTTTGGGCGAAGATAATTCTGGGGTGTTTTAATCATAGGAAGCCAACTAGTTCCCCTGATTACATAAATATAGATCAGTAATTTCTGATCTATTTTATCAATCAGAAGGTAAAAATCAACTTGGATCATCTTCTGTTTAATCACCTCAGAACAAGCGTGAAGGAAACCAGGGAAGAAGAAAGAACAAAGAGGGATTGGATACCCTTTGGAAGGTTGATATCAGATATTCTGACTGAGAATAGGCTGATAGAGCATCTGATAGAAGCTCAAGAGTTAAGCACCATTGAACCAACGGTTGGGAAGCCTCTGAACATGAAGAATCTGAAGAAATTGAAGTTAATAGAGAATATCAGAAAGGAACCCAGCGTTACTCCCACTGCTGACATCACCAGCAGAAGAGTCCCACTGAGTGACTTTCCTTTATTTTCTGAGATAGAATCTAAACCAGTGGTAGTTCTCAGATACTTGGACGCGTGCAAGGCAGATGGTACAGATCCCAAGCTGAATATCAAAGATCTGCACCAACCTCAACTAGAAGTTACACTGAAGAAGACAAAGAAAAGGAAGGCCCCTTCAGAAGGAACATCCCAGCAGACACCCAAGAAAAGAGGTAATTTATCTGCTGCTTCTGTTTTAAATTCTTCTGCTATGCCAACATCTATCCCAACTCCAACCTCTCATAGAATCTCAATCCACATCCCAACAATAGATGAAACCGAACCAGAAGATGACCCTTCTGAGGCACTACAACTCAGAAGACCCCGCACCAAACATCCCAAACCAACAATTTCAACAACATCAGCAATTGACAAAGTGCTGTCTGACATTGATCAACATGCTTCTGATCACACCTCCAATAATCCATACTCTGAACCAGATATTGCCACATCTCCTCAACCAGAACAACCTCTCTCACCCATTCCAGAAGAACCACATATTCCTGAACAACCAGAAATTCCTCCTCCTTCTCCACAACCAGCAATTCCTTCTCCCTCTCCTCAACCAGAAATTCATCCACCATCACCTCAACCTGAGTTTCATCACTCTGAAACTCCATCTCCTCCGCCTCAGTCTCCTCAATCCTCTGAACCACAACCTCTGGCAATCCAGCTGCCATGTGGAACAACAGTAACCATGGCCCAGCTGCCATCCTCGCCAGAATCTACACCACCAAATACTCCCAAAACCCCAAACAGTCCAATCATTATTTCTGATTCTCCCACTCCATCTCCAAAACAAACAGCTCCCAAACAAACCACAGAAAACCCCAGCAGGACCTTCATAGATTTAACAATCCTTGACCGTCTTGCTGATCTGAAACATAAAATAGCCATTCCAAAACCAAAACAACCAGATGTTGGCTCTGGTATTATGAATTTTGAAACAGGTTTGCAGCAGTGGATTGCTTCTCTGAAGCAAGTCTGTCCTGGAATGATTGATCCAGCTGCCTCTGACCAGCTCTGGTCACAATTCAGAATTTGGGTACGTGCTGAAGCTCTAAAATTGCAAGACATCAACTATGAGCAAGCACAGCAGAATTTCAGCAAGCTTCTGAATGAAGTTGGAAGTCAGCTGCTGAAAGAAGACGTGCTCCTTCTGGATAGTGAGCCATGGTCTGAGAAGCGTCCAGCTTCAAAGGTGTAGCCAGAAGAAGATCAGACTGTTCAAGCTGAAGCCAGTCAAGCTGAAGATGTTGCAGAAAGCTCTCAGAAGCTCCCTGCTTCTGATGTTTCTCAAGCTGCCTTGGACAGGCTGACTCTGGAAGAGCTGAAGCTGAATGATATCCGTCTGCAGCAAATGATGGATGAAAATGACCAGAAGATGAAAGAAAGGATGGATGTGCAAGATAGCAAGATAGACACAGTAGTCAGCATGGTGCACAAGCAGAATGAGACTGCTGATCAGATCAAAGCCATGCTGGAGAACCTGTTCACACGCCTTCCTCCCCAACCTTAGATTTTCATTCATGCCATTTTCATGTTTTCTTTGTATATCTTTTGTACTGTTTTGTTTGGTTCTGAACTTTTTAATATGACAAGTTTTTCTGATCTAAATGTTTTAGCACATCACTTACACTTTTTGATTGCTGACAAAAAGGGGGAGAATAAGAATGATATTTTTGTCAATAACGGATTACTAAGACAGAAAATCTCAAACATTCTAACTCTGATATACTTGAATGTTTTTCTTCTGTTTTTGCTTAAGTCTACAGGTACAAGAATGCTTTCTAACTCACTGAAGACTAAAGCGGCTCTGATACTCTGATCCAAAGCAAAGCTCTGATAAAGCTCTGATATACTAATATGAAGCTCTGCTCTGATATTCTGATCTAAAGCTTCTGATAGTCAAAGCTGTGATATTCTGATGATCAAAGAAAGACAATAAAGATCTGATCCTGAAGAACTCTTGGAAGTAAAAAGGGAAGTAATAAATTCAGGGGGAGTATCTCTCAACTCTCATATCTCTTTATCTCCTATCTTTGATAACCTCTTACTCTGATACATCTTATCATTTAGTTATCTCTGATACTTTTTCACGTTATTTTCAATTAAAAATATCTAGTTTTTGTCATCATCAAAAAGGGGGAGATTGTTAGAACAAAGTTTGAATCTACTACCCTAAGTTTAAGTTTTGATGATAACAAAATGAAAAGATATATTAATTAGCTGATTCATGTAAGAACTATTTGCAACCTAAAATACTACCTTCTGTTTTGCAGAAACTCTGATAGGTATCAGCAGGAGTTCAATTAATCAGCATCAGAATATTGGTTATTAACATCAACATCAGAAGTTGCTATAACAGAATACCAGAATCAGAATAACAACTCACACGATTGCTGAAGCTTGATGAACAGAACTGCGCTCAACACTCTGATAAAGACAACAATAGTTCATCAGCACTTAAGCAGAGTCAGAATGAGGCCAAGCCAGAACACGCTTTAAGTAGCAACGATACTGTGCATTGAAAGCGAATTATTACCAACGGCATCATTCCAGACAAGATCTGCTCAATAAGGAAAGTTTGTTATTGGCATTGAATCAAGAATATTGCTCCAACGTTCAACAAATTCAGTGCTATATAAACAAGTCAATGAAGATTGAATTGGCTAATGCTCTACATCATACTACACGCCTAAAAGCTAATCATCATCTTCCTTCTCTCAGTTTGCTAAATGCTTCATAATTCCTTACTCAATTATATTTTAGCAATCTAGTTTCATAAGCTTAAGTTGTGTAATATCACAGTTGTGATACAGTTTTGTAGAAAACATTCACACACCTATTTCTCTTATTTGTAAGAAAGTGTTTCCTTGACAAACCGGGTTGTGGTTTGCATCAAGAAGGCTTTAGCAGTTGTTAAAGCAGTTTGTAATATTTAGTTGAATATAGTGGATTAAGACCTCGTTGGAGAGAGGCGAAATCACCTTGACGGGTGGACTGGAGTAGTTTGAGATCAAACGAACCAGGATAAAAATATCGTGTTCATTGCATTGATTTTCAGTTTTACAATTCAACCCCCCTTCTTATGTTTTTCACTTCTTCATGTTTCGGCCGCAAGAAAAGATTGCTAAGCTTAAATAATGCTCGATAAAGAAAGATCAGTGATATTAGGACTCCTTAGAACCCGGTTACTATTTTTAAGACATGTTGAGCCAACTAAAATTCAAGAGGGTACTTACCTATAGAATCCATGCAAGGCTAAACCTTAGGCTACTTGTGTGACTTATTTGCTTTCTTTTCCTAACAATTTGAACTCATTGCAGGGCTTTGTGTGTATTCCTTGCAGGACCTTGTTTGTATAAATCCAATAAATTGGTTTGTTACCCTGCATTTTTGCATGATGCATAGCATACACATCATAGCATCATACCATAACATTTCCTTAACCATTTTAAGGATCTCAAGGGCCTGTGATGCAGGTTATGATAAAGCAGACGTCTAGCAAGGGGAAAGGGGGGTTCATTTTCCTCTAGCCAACACTATCAAAAGACCAAAGGAACAACTTGAGTCTGGGGCTATGACCCACTTGATATGGTGCGCCTGACTCTTGTAGAAGGACCTTTAACGATACGAAGTGCTTCAATCAAAGTTGTAAAGTTCAACGCCTAACATTTTTCTTGTTTACCCCGCGAGATCCTTGAAAACATTTACATATCATACATGTCATTTCATAACAGGTAGTCTCCAATACAGGTCTCTCATGTTCTCGCTGTTTATTTCAGCAATGGCTCTCAAACAAGCTAACAGATATCTCCAAACTCAAGAGGCTCAGTTCATGGAAATGTTCCTAAACCTATACAAGGGGCATGAAGAATTGAAAGCACTCCTCGTTGGGAATCTGACCAAGAAACGTCCTGACAACAACAAGGATGACCAGGTTAAACAACTGCATGTTGAGATGGAAAGGATGAGAACCCAGATGATCAGTAAAATGGCTCTTATCCAAATCCTAGCACGGGGACAAGAGGATCTAAGAATCCTCGTCAGCAAACTTCATTAAGACAGTCACAACTTTATGAAACAAACGGTCGAGGCTGAGGATCAAGTCTTTAATCAGCCCCTGATGAGACAAGGAGTTGGCTTGGTGGAGAGTGAATCTTTCTATTTTGCTGCTACATCACGAGCCCAACTACAACATCACCAACAACCACAGGGTAATCGGCATAAGCGAGATTCATTCACTAGGCAATATACCAAACTCAGCATACCAATGTCGCAAGTCTTGTAACACATGTTAAAATTGAATTTGGTCACGTTGAGGGATCCTCCTACAAATCCCAATACCGCCTCTCCAATATACAATCCAAATGCAAGGTGTGCATATCATTCCAACAATCTAGGGAATGATACGGATAGCTGTCGGACATTAAAATACAAAATTCAAGACCTGATCAATAAGGGAGCACTGGAATTTGCACAAGATGGTCAACTAGAATTCTTGTGTTATCTCTCCAAGGCACACCATCTTAAGTGACAAGATCAGACAAAGAGGCTTTTGTTCATTAGAAATTTCAATTTGTAATTTTCTTTTGATTGTTCGAACATTTATTCATATCAAACCTTGTTATTTCATCAATGCATTGCACATGTTTGTCTTGAATTAATTTGTTTGCACTATGCTTGAACTTCTTTCTTACTTCCCTTTTGTGATATTCAACTCTTGATTAAAAGCTCTAAGTCTTTAGAGGGAGGATGACGAAAATGATACCATAATCTCTACAATATGCTTTTGAACAGACCCTGCTGACGATGTACAGGCGTTATTTCAAATTCTAAACAATGGAGTTATAAGGAAGATAATCCATAGCAACCCCTTCGAGCCTAAGAAGTAGGAGTTTTCTTTTCACACAAGTTAAAACCATTAATCATAACCTGGGGCAGGGTAGTTTTCTCAGTTAATTCAGATGTGCATTCAGTCGCAAGCTTTCCCTTCATACACGACAAATAGTGTAGAAGATGCATATGGTTCCACATAATCATTAAGAACAGTCAGTCATTATCTCTCAAAATAAAATCCCATTAAGTCAAAACCCATAAAGGAGACTTAAGAAAAAAACTTGGGGCATCCCGCTGGCTGTAATCACAAAAGAAATAGTCAAGCAAAAGACATGGATAGGAAAATAAAAAAAGAAAGAGGTCCTACAAATCCTCAACAAAAATAAAAGGTCACAAAAATGACTTCCTTCTCAAACAAACATTCAATTTCTGAGCCATCACTGGAATATCGGGGCCAACATTCCAGAACTCAACTGGGATTCGAAATGCACAATTAACTGATCATAGGATCGAAGAACATCATGAAGACCGGGTTGGGTACAAATAAAATTTGAGCCTTTATCCTTTGTTTCTTGAACCATGAACTAGGCCACATTATAACCCTTAAAAGTCCTAGCTGAATCATGGGTTAGTTCGAAAGCATACTATTACAAAAGGTATCCTGACTCCTGTAAGGTTTGCTATAAATCCTGAGCTGACATCACACTTTTACAAAATTTGTTTGTTTTAATAAAGAAATGAATTTTCAAACTTCAAGACAGACATAAGCTTTGCATTCTTAAAATACCATTATTTGCATATGACCATTTATTCAACAGCAGAGAAATTCGCATGACGAATATCTAGTGAAAAAAAACCTTCTCAAACGAAAAGGATCACCTCAAGTGGAAAAACACTTCCAACCAAGGGGCACGGCATGATCATTGTCCATCATCTGGGGAAGTCAAGTCAAGATTCAAGGAATCTCTCAAAAATTCCAAATAGCCAGGGGCAGATCTCCATCTGAATCACTCGGGGCATTGGACATGAATTCCAGCAAAGAATCCTGTACAATCAAACAAGCATCTTTTGGCAGTGTGGCGACACTTACTACTATGGACAGTGACAATTCTCAGCACCCGATGAACGTGGACATAGTAAGAAAATACTACGCATGAACAAAGACCCGCTAGGTTGACTGGCCTAAGCAAAAATAAGGACATCCCCGCGAACCAAAAGGGTTCAGGCAAAAATTAGGGATAAAAACAGAAAATTTGCACACCCGACAAGTCGAAAACTTGAAAAGCAGGCTTGAGAAAAAAGGGTATCCCAGTGGACTGAAAATCTGAAAAGACAGACCAGGAAAACGTTAGGGAATAAAGAGTACGACTATGTCCCGTCATCTCGTCACTTGTCTAATCAGTAGAAGGTTTATTACCCTAATCTGCATTCACCAAGGATTCCAAGAGTTAGAATAATAGTCAAACCCTCTACTGAATCCTCGGTTGATATTTTCTACTATAGGTATCGAGACAGGGGAATTATACTACAAGGTAACTGCCATGTTCTTAGCATGCATCCTATTAATGTCAGGTGTTCTCATACCCTCGGCATAACAAAATATCCAAATTACTGCTCCAACGAAAATTCCCAAATGAAGTCGCCAAGCTTCTCGAGATTCCCCAACCGGATTAGAGTTTCCCTTCCCCAACGGAAACATTCTAAATAAAGCAGATTCTCATCTAGAAACGGTTCAGGTACGATCGAGAGACGGATATCATCCTGATACTTATTCAGACAATGTTTCAAATATAGTTCTGATACGATCCAGAGACGGATGCCATGCCGAAACTCATTCAATATAAATTCCAAATACAGTTCAGATACGATCTAGAGAGGGATGTCATTCTGACACCTATTTCAACACATAGATCCATCGATAAAGCCTCCGCAAGTACTTTCTCCAACAGGTACAGGGGAAGAAATTTATTGACGCGAAGTCATCGTCGTATCCTCAGCATACGAACCTGTGACATCTACACTCCCCACAGAGTAAAGGCAACCAAAAGTTTTGTTCTCAGCTTCCCCAAACATGAGTTACTTTCCCCAGCAAAATTCCTTCAAAGAACCAATATCTATATTCCCCAGCCGAGTTTTATAATCGCAAATGGTTCATAAAGCTTTCTCCCGAGAAGAGTTTATTTCTCTGACTGCAGAACCTCATCTCAAGTAGAGGTTATTTCTCTGACGGCAGAAGCTCAATCCCCAATAGAGTTTATTTCTCCAGCTATAGAAGTTCATCCCTCGGTGGAGTTTATTTCTCCGAATCGGGAAAATCTTCCAGCAAAGCACCTCCTCTCTCAAACAGAGTTATTCCCTCGCAGAGTTATTCTCAGGAAGAGTCTCTCCCCGGCAGAATATTCGCAAACAGAAGGGAGTAAATCCCCAGCATAGTCATCTCCATTTACCATCCCCAGCGGAAATGAAGAATCCATCTTCCTAATGCTCTTCAGCAGCAGTCCAGGATTTATTTTCCCCAATTAAAATTACCGCAATAGCATCCCATATTCATACATCATGGAATGAACATACATATTACATACAACACAATCTCATTTATTCTAAGAACATCATCCCGATACATTTCATACATCATGAAACTGCATACGACTAACTCTTTACCTTTTAGGGAAAAGATCAAATCAACAAACTACATCTAACGAAGGGCTATTCCAGAATTTTCCTCAGAAAGATGCCCTCACAAGATTTCCCCTGGGTCAGACAGGTCGACACTAAGATCTCTCTGATTACTATGCCAGTGGAAGATATTCCAAGACTTTCGTCTGGGTCAGTTGAATCTCTACTAAGATTCTCCTAGTTATTATGCCAGTCAAAATTAACCTAAGATTTTCTCTGGATCAGTCAGATCGACACTAAGATCTCTCTGATTACTATGCCAGTAAAAGATATTCCAAGACTTTCGTCTGGGTAAGTTGAATCGCTACTAACATTCTCCTGATTACTATGCCACTCAAAACTAACCTAAGATTTTCTCTGGATCAGCCAAATCGACACTAAGATCTCTCTAATTACTATGCCAGTAGAAGATATTCCAATACTTTAGTCTGAGTCAGTTGAATCGCTACTAAGATTCTCCTGATTACTATGCCAGTCAAAGTTAACCTAAGATTTTCTCTGGATCAATCAGATTGACACTAAGATCTCCCTGATTACTATTCTAGTTTAAGGTATTCCAAGAGTTTCATCTGGGTCAGTTGAATCGCTACTAAGATTCTCCTGATTACTATGCCAGTCAAAATTAACCTAAGATTTTCTCTTGATCAGCCAGATCGACACTAAGATCTCTCTGATTACTATACCAGTAGAAGATATTCCAAGACTTTCGTTTTGGTCATTTGAATCGCTACTAAGATTCTCCTAATTACTATGCCAGTCAAAGTTAACCCAAGATTTTCACTAGATCATCCAGATCGACACTAAGATCTCTCTAATTAGTATGCCAGTAGAAGATATTCCAAGACTTTCATCTGGTTCAGTTGAATCGCTACTAAGATTCTCCTGATTACTATGCCAGTCAAAGTTAACCTAAGATTTTCTATGGATCATCCAGATCGACACTAAGATCTCCTTGATTACTATTCCAGTAGAAGATATTCCAAGACTTTCGTCTGGGTCAGTTGAATCGCTACTAAGATTCTCCTGATTACTATGTCGGTCAAAGTTAACCCAAGATTTTCCTTGGGTCAGACAGCTCGACACTAAGATCTCTCTGATTACCATTCCAGTGGAAGATATTCCAAGACTTTCGTCTGGGTCAGTTGAGTCACTACTAAGATTCTCCTGATTACTATGCTAATCAAAGTTTAGTCTGAGACCTTTCTCTGGTTTAGTCAAATCGATACCAAGATTTCTATCCCAGCTAAAAGCAATCCAAGACCTTTCTCTGGTCCAGTTAAATCGATACTAAGATTTCTATTCCAGTTAAAGAAGCTATGAAGCCCGGAATCTGACCGGATAATAGTCAATCAACAATTCAAGACATCGTGAAGTCTGGATCTTGACCAGATAATAGTTTAATCTCATCTCCCCCATTAAGTCACTGTGAAGCCTGGATCACGACTAAATAGCAGTTAGCCTTATTATCTTCAGCAAGCCACGGTAAAGTCTGGATCCCGACCATATATCAGTTCACTTCCATCTCTTCAATCAAGAAATGACTCCCCGGTAGAGTAATGGACAACTGAAGCTCCTAAAACTCTATGTTCCAAGACAGAGACCAACATTCCTCAGAGGAGTCCTCTCTAACAGCAAGAGCATGAATTCCCATAAAGGGATATCACTTGAAAACATCATTGTTCTGGATGGCATCTTTAAGCCCATCTCCGATGATTCTCTATCATATTCTCTGGATGGCATCTTTAAGCCCATCTCCGATGATCTGTCATCATCTTTACCAAATGGCATCTATAAGACCATTCCCAATACTATCTATACAGTCAAGTATCATCTCAGACGAGTGCAACTTTCTAGGCATTGTACTGTCCAATCATCTTCCACCTTCCGATCATGAAAGGCAGACCAGCCAATCTACATCCCCAAGTTTAAGAAGATTGAACAAGGGCAGCTATTGTATCCCAAAATTTTCCCTCTCATATTTTTCCAAGATTTCCCTCTAGCATAGTTGGTCAAAAGCCTTGGCCTGAAGACAAGGAAATTTTTCAAATGAGGTTTCTAACTTTCCTTCGATTGGCCTGTTTCTAAGTTCCCTTCGATTGGCCTGTTTCTAAGTTCCCTTCGATTGGCCTGTTTAATGAGGCTCTTTGATTGGCAATTACTAAGCGCCTTTTGATTGGCACCTAATAAGTGTTGTTCGATTAACATCTCTAGAGTGTTCTTCGATTACCATCTATATAGCATCCTTCGATTGCCAACTATATAGCACTCTTCGATTACCATCTACAAAGCGTCCTTCGATTGGCATCTGCAAAAGGCCTTTTCGATTGGCCTCATGACAAGCCTTTCGATAGGCGTTGTGTCAAAGCCTTTTGATTGGCGTAGCAAAGGACTCTTCATTTGATATTCCAATAAATACCCTTCGATTGGTACTTGGACAAGGACCCTTCGAAGGACTCCCTCCAAGCCATTCGAAAGAGGCCATCAAGAGGGCACTCTAAAAATATGTCCAGGCCATAGTCTTGCCTTGTTGGATCACAATGCTATAAGAGTTGATTCAACCAGGGACTTCTCTTCAAAAAGACATAAAATCGAAGCAAAGGGTGGTCCAATCGAAGAAGTCTTAGTACTGAAGATGGAGCAATTCTACTCAGAACCATCAAGGAGAGCAAGGTTCTAATGAGGAAAGTCCTGATTAGTTCGAATTGAAGTAATGCTGGAAAGAAAGGCATTCGAAGGAATGAAGCTGGGACTTGTTCTAAAACAAGCCAGAAAGCCCATAATCGAAAGAGGATTTTCTCAATCAAGTAAAGATTGAAGTAAGGCTGGCAAGGAATGCATTCGAAGGAATGAAGCTAGGACTTGTTCCAAAACAAGCCAGAAAGTCCACAATTAAAAGGAGATTTTCTCAATCAAGTAAAGAATGAAATAGGTGGGCAAATAGAAGAAAACGCATAGGAATAAAAACAACAAAGACTTGGCCATTTTAGAAATAAAAGATGCAAGATAAATCAAATATTTTTACTCAATCTTCAAGATTCAGTTCAAATTTGTTAACCGGATTCATTCTACTATATATACACAACGAACCCTGATAAAAAAAGAGAGAATTTTGGCCGTGTAGAACACATAAGATTGCTCAGAATTTTGACAAAAATGTTGATAGATTTTTGCATTAGAGGGAGAGTCAAGGCATTTCAAGGACTGCAATCCATTCCTGGGCATATTTGGAAGCATTTTGGACCACTCTCACACATCAACTCCTCCAGGAACGATCAACACAGGTATTACGGTTTGCACTTTTTCTTGAAACTGGTCTTTAAAACATATGCATGATCAATGATTTTTAAATATACCTTAATGTTTGTAAGATTATTTAGAACATATCTACATGATTAGTTATATGTTTCGATTCATATTAGATCAAATGCCATTGCTAGGGTTTAAAGCTTCGTTTTAGGGTCTTTTACTTCAGGCAAAATCAGGACAAATGATGAGTACCATTGTACTCATGAGACTAAACCCAATTGATCTGCGTATTTGATTTAAATTTATATTGCATAATTATGATTTTTGAGATATGGAGGTTTCTAGCTACAACGTTATCTGTAGGTAAAACCCTTTGCCTAAAACGATAGTCTCAACGAAGAAGATGACTGCGTGCCAAAACTTGAGTGGCCCGTTTGAATTCTTGCGTGTTTTTTATTATAGCCACTAACCATTATCGCATATAATATATGGTATTTTTTTATGTTAACGATTGAATGATTGGATCAGTGGCAAAGGGATAGAGTTTCAAAGTGAGCGTGTGTAGGAGGTCACGGGTTCGATCCCTGCCTCCTACATCTAATTTTTCCTAATATTTCTATGCAGATTCAATGCCTCATTTCCAAGCGCGCGCATCATAGGCCCCGGATCCTCATCCTTGGATCAATCAATGCATGGATCCAATGCTCCCAACGAAGCTCCCCATGGTGGACACTCCTGGGACAACCATACTGAATCACAAGTAGCTATGGGCCAACTGGGTTGGGCTCTGAATAGGAATTCAACACGCACCCTCCAACTTGGGTTGACACCCCCTCAGGCTTACTCTTTTTCCCTTTTAATTTTGTTTAATTTTAATTAGTTTGTTTTTTTGTTTAAATCAATTGTTTCCATAAAACCATAAAATCAACATCACAAAAAGTAGGATTTAACCTTTTTTCAATTAATTAATTTTTGTAAATTAATTAATTTCATCAATTTTAATTTGTTTCATTAATTAAAATTAATTAGAAAAAAAAAGGTCAAACTTCCAATCTTTTTCATAAAAATCCCAAAAATATTTTCAATGATCAAATTAGGGTTTTTAGGGTTTCAAACCTATTTTAATTCTCACGCGTATTTATTTTTACCACGATTGATTTTTACTATTGATGTAATTGCGCCCGGTTTGTTATAGCCTAATTTGAGTTTTATTTTCGCAATCTATTTACAGTTAATTCCTTATGTATCTACACCAAATCCTTGTAATAGCTTAGGGCCTCTATTTCTTGCTTTTATTGTTTTATATACCTGTATATAAATTGTTAGCAACCCAGGCATGTACGAGTAATTAATCAATAGATCACTAAATTCAAGATAAATATATTTGAAAAAGAAGCACACTTTTGCACACTTGCACCCTTAGGGTATACCCCACTTGGTTGCCTTCGGAAAAATGGTCATGTCCCTCGAACGTAGGGATACTCTTAGCATAGACCCTCGGTTAAAATCATCATAAAGATCATAGTCCCTGAATGTCCCTCGAGTTGCCTACGAGAAATAATCTTATGATGATAGTCCCTTCGAAATTCTAAGGTATCCTTACATGTTGCCTTCAATGACTATAAGCGTCCCTTTCGATAGTCCCTCAACATCCAACGACTAGGGTTACCTACTCACTAATAGTAGGATAACACGGTCTAAAGGATAGGAGGAAAAGAATATTCTTTTTTCGAGTAGGTTAATAACTATTAGGTATTTGCTCACACAATCCTTTTTTACACACTTTCAAACACTTTTCAAACAAAAGTTTTAAACGATTTATCACACTTTTGAGGACTGATACAAGAGTTACCATAAAGTGAATTGTCGCACTAAGGCATTTTTCAAAGCTTTTCAAACACACAAACACAAGAAATTTCAACAAATGAGCTAGTACCTAAGAGCCCATGGAAAACCATGGATGGAAAGGGTGCTAAAACCTTCCCTTTCCATAATCTACCCCCCTTACTCAGAAATCTCAAAAAAAGGTATTTTTCTGTTCTTTTCACCCTTTCCTTTGTTTGATAAAAGAAAAGTCAGTGGCGACTCTTTCTTACCGCGACATTTGCAAACAAAAAACGCAAACCAGTATATAAATAGTCGGTTCTGCCACAGTATCGCAGGAGTCAATAAATGTTATTATTGATGATAGAGGATGGAGTGCTGAAGAAGATGTCTCAGATGATGTTGGAACATATTTGTCTGATATTCCAACAGAATCAAATGACAAAAGTATTGATTCTAATCCACCTCAAGAAGATCCTAAGCCTAGTCATCTCAATAAAGGACCTTCAATTAGAACCCAGAGAAATTATCCTAAGGAGCTTATCATAGGATATCTAAATAAAGGAGTTACTACCAGATTAAGAGATGGCACAAAATGTGATTGGCACAAAATGGGCGTACGAGAATAAATCTAACAAAATAGGGGTGGTAACTAGAAACAAGGAAAAGTTAGTTGCACAAGGGTATACTCAAATTGAAGGAGTTAACTTTGATGAAACGTTTTCCCCTTTGGCCAGACTTGAATCAATTAGACTACTCTTGGGAGTTGCATGCATACTGAAATTTAAATTGTTTCAAATGGATGTAAAAAGTGCCTTCTTAAATGGCTATCTGAATGAAGAAGTTTATATGGAACAACCAAAGGGATTTGTTGACCCAAGTTTTCCTAAACATGTCTATAAACTGAAGAAAGCTCTGTATGAATTAAAGCAAGCTCCAAGAGCTTGGTACAGAAGACTGACAAAATTTCTTATTGAGAATGGATACAGGAAAGGTGGCATAGATAAAACTCTTTTTGTCAAGGAAGAAGAAGGGAAGACCATGATTGCACAGATTTATGTTGATGATATTGTGTTTGGTGGGATGTCAACTAAGATGGTTCAATATGTTGTCAAGCAAATGCAGTCAGAATTTGAGATGAGTCTTGTTGGTGAATTAACCTATTTTCTTGGTATGCAAGTTAAACAAATTGAAGATTCCATATTTTCATCTCAGAGCAAGTATGCCAAGAATATAGTAAAGAAATTTGGGATGGAAAAGGCAAGCCACAAAATAACTCATGCTCCCACACATCTGAAGTTGTCTAAAGATGAAAAAGGAGTAAGTGTGGATCAAAGTCTCTACAGAAGTATGATAGGCAGTTTTCTATATCTCACAGCTAGCAGGCCTGACATTGCCTTTGCTATAGGGGTGTGTGCTAGATATCAGGATAATCCTAAAGTAAGCCATGCCAACCATGTGAATAGGATTCTTAAACATGTGAATGGGACAAGTGACTATTGTATGTTATACTCTCATGGATTTAATTCTGCCTTAACTGGTTTTTGTGATGTTGATTGAGCCGGAAGTGCTGACGAAAGAAAAAGTACATCGGGAGGATTCTTATTTTTGGGAAATAATCTCATATATTGTTTCAGTAAAAAGCAAAATTGTGTGTCTTTGTCCATTGAAGAGGCTGAGTATATTGCTGCAGGAACCAGTTGTTCTCAATTGGTTTGGATGAAACAAATGTTAACAGAAGACAATGTCAAACAAGATGTCATGACATTATTCTGTGACAATCTAAGTGCCATAAACATATCAAAGAAATTCATTCAACACAACAGGACCAAACATATTTATATTCGTCATCACTTTATAAGAGAGCTTGTTGAAGAAAAGATTGTTGTCTTAGAACATGTAGCCACTGAATTGCAACTGGCTGACATTTTCATCGAGGCTTTATATGCTAATCAGTTTAAGAACTTAAGAGGAAAGTTAGGGATTTTCCTATACGAGGGTTTGTAGAAATTAAAGGCGTGTGGGAATATCATTAAAGTGATATTATATTATTTATGTTTCCAACAAATCAAATTTAGAAAACAATCATTACAGGACTTCCTCAAAATGTTTCCCACACACTACAAAATAACATCCTTCTACTTTCACAAACTTTTCATTCTCCTCTACAGGAAAAGAACCTTAGCCATTCTTCATCCTTTTGCTCAAAAATCTTCAAAGATGTCTCAATATCATACATCGTCTTCCTCAAAATCTGCCAATGAGAATATCTCTCTTGACAGAGTACTTGACGTCACTCCTCTAGAAACTATCCCTCCTCTTGATAAAAAGGTCAAGAAACCTAGATCATCACCCACTAATAAATCCAAAGATGATAAAGGTAATTCTTCTACTGCTACTGATAATAGGACAGAAGAAAAAATTGTTAATGTTGATAGAAGCATTAGAAGGCTAGTAGACAAGGTGTTGAATGAAGGATTTATTGTTCCTGGGATTTCTACCCCTCTTGCTTGTATGCCTCTTCATGTGGACAAAAGAAATGATCCTAAAAGTGTTGTTGTTGGATCATCCACCTTCAAGAAATATGTTGCTGAAAGCAAACTTGAAAAGCTTGCTACCTCCGCTCTAAAAGAAGTGGAAGAAGAAAATGTTGAACAAGATGCTGAGGAAAATGTTGAACAAGATGCTACAGCCTCCAAGGATGCAGAAGTTCAAAATGCTGAGAATGTAGTCAATGTAGAAGAGTTGTCTGACAATGAGCACATTCCTAATGTTGTGCCTGGTATTGTAAGAAGACTCAAATCCAAGAAAGTGAAGGATGCAAGTGCCACACCCCCTGCCAAGACAATCAATAAGAAAAACATGTATGGACCCCCAAAAGCAGGAAGGTGGTCCCTCCTTCTAGCAAAAGAAAAGCTAGACCTATTAGCTCCATAGATGATGATGATGATGATGAGGATGCTGTAAAAAGATCCAAGAGTAAGAAGAAAGTTGTTCTATTTGAAGAGAATGAATCTGAGTATGATGTCAAGCAATATGTCCAGGACATCTCTCCTATCAAAAGTCTGCAAGTAAGAAATTGTCGGTTAGGGTTCCTGATGCCCCCATTTGACAACATCTCCTTCCATTCTGTTGGCAATGCTGAAAAGTGGAAGTATGTGTATCAAAGAAGGATTTCCCTGGAGAGAGAACTGGGAGCTATTGCTTTGGAATGTAAAGAAATCATGGAGCTGATATTTTATGCTGGATTGATGAAAACAGTTACCAGGTTTGCTAATTGCTATGAAACTCTTGTTAAGGAGTTTATTGTTAATATTCTTGTTGATTGTACTGACCATAAAAGTAAGGAGTATAGAAAGGTTTTTGTTAGAGGAAAGTGTGTAGAATTTTATCCTGCCATCATAAATAGATTTATAGATAGGTCTGAAGATGTCTGTTGTGAGGTGGAAGTAACAGATAATAAAGTGTGCAGAGCCATCACTGCTAATCAAGTAAGTGAGTGGCCCATGAAAAATAAACTTCCTTTCAGCAAGCTAAGTGTGAAATATGCTATTCTACATTGGATTGGAGCTGCAAATTGGGTTCCCACTAATCACACTTCAACCATCTTCATTGGATTAGGAAAGTTTATTTATGTTGTTGGAAACCATAAACTTTTTTATTATGGTACTTACATCTTTGATCAAACTATTAAGCATGCAGGAACTTGTGCCATTAAGATGCCAAATTCTTTTCCTTTCTTCATCTATGGAATTATTCTTAATCAGCATCCTGAATTTCTAAGTGGAAATGATGTAGTGTGCAAGAGGGAGTCTGCTTTGACCCTTCATTTTAAGCTTTTTCAGGAAAACATGTCCCAGACATTGTTTTGACATCTGCACCTGCTGAAAACAAGACCTCCACCAAGGATGACATGATCAATGAATTAAGAGAAACCTGTAAGGAATTGGATGATGTGATCAGATTTAGCTCAGCAAGGAAGCTAACTTTTGAAAATATTATCAAAGACCTGCAAAAGGACATCAACCTTAATGATACAATGAGCTATGAAGGTGAAGACTCTAGTGAGGAAGGAAGTTCTAGCTCAGCCACGTCAAATGATTCTGACGACATTTAGACAAATTGATGTCTCTTTATTTGACCCTTTTGTTTCATTTTGGCACTTGCATGTGCTTGACATTTGATTTCTATGGTCTGTACCTAAATTACTTATACACTCTTGAATGAATCCTTTTATTTGGCATATTATGACTAAAAAAGGGGAGAGAAACAGACTGGATGACCACTCATTAAGGGGGAGCTCAATATTTGAAGGGGAGCCTCTAGTTTCTAAAGATGTTCCGACATCTTCTCTGCTAACAGCTAACTGGTAACTGAGTTTGTGCTTTGCTTGCTTTTCTTAAGCTGTTACTCTGATATTGCTATGATAATATATTGCTCTAATAATATTCTCTGATAATGTTTTAGCCAAAAGTTTCCAATGGGGGAGTTTATAAGTGTTTGTTGGCAACAATTTTGGTAAAACAATGTGCTGTTAATGTTTTGTTAAAAGTCTTGACATTTGTAGCAAACTGTTTTGAATGATGTCAAAGTAGATGTCTTGATATCTGCCTCCTGAACTGAACTAAGCCAACATTAGTTTATGTTTTCTATTTCCTGATTTCCTCCGCACCATAATTTAGGATTTGTGACTCATAGGCTGTGAAAAATATGGAGGAATATTTTTCTATTTGAATTATCTGTATGGATTTTATCTTGGCCTATTTTTATGGAAATATTCAAAAGAATTGAATATTTGGTTTTAAGCCCAAGCCCACAGATGCGCATATATAAGGACTTGCTTCCTTATTCAAATGAACACAATTTTTGAAGAAGAATACTTTCTTTCTGTCTTACAAGTCTAAGTCTTTTAATTGACAAACACTCTAGTATTGATTTAATACTTGTGTTGTTATTTGGATTGTTAATTGTGTATCATTCATAAGATTTTAAGCATTGAATGATTGAAGTTTTTAAACTTATTATTTTTGTTGTTCTTCATTGTAAGTGATTGAAGGGATTTGATGAGGGCCTCATACCTAGGTGAGTCTTAGGTAGAAGTATAACACGGGTAGTGATTAAGTGATTAGATCGTAAATTGATTATTTACTAAGGGTCTATGAATTGATACTATTTAGTGAACTTGTCCCTGACTTGGTATCCCCCAGAGTAGGTGTTGTTGAACACTGAACTGGGTGAACAATCTCTTGTGTTTTTACTGCTTTTGTTATTACTGCTTTTTATTTGTAAATAAATATTTGTGTCGTGACATCTCCTTCGACATCACATATCTGATACCAGAATTTCACTTTATAATAAAGCGCATCATTCTTCCACAAGGAGATCCCAGGGGAAAATGGACTCCCACTTACGAAGGGCCATTTGTTGTCAAGAAAATATTCTCGGGCGGTGCTATGATGTTAACCACCATGGACGGTGAAGATTTCCCGCACCCTGTGAACGCGGGCATAGTCAAAAAATACTACTCATAAAAATGACCCGTTAGGTTGACATACCTAGGCAAAAATAAGGGCATCCCGGTGAACCAAAAGGGTTCTTGCTAAAGTTAGGGATATAGACAAAAGATTGTACACCTGGAAAGTCAAAAACCTGGAAAGGCGGCTTGGGCAAAAAAGGGTATCTGGTGGACTGAAAACATGAAAGGGCGGTCCAGGCAAAAATTATGGATTAAAAGTGTACGACTATGTCCCGTTGGATCACTTACATACAAGCTTCATTACCAAATTCGAAAGTTTAAATGGTTCAATCAACTTCTCCCAATGGCAAAGGACGAGATGTTCGAAGACATAGGGGCAATAATAGAGTTGGAACCCAATGAGATCACTTCCACATGGCTATATATATTTGTTTTCACTTTGTACTCTTTCATTTCACGACGACTTCCTCTTACTAGGATTTTCGTCTCTTTGTAAAAAATCGCCTGATTATAGGCAAATTACCAATACAAATATACTTTGAAGTTTTAACCTTTTGCTTTTTCAGCTTTGTTTGCAAAAACGTCCAATGACTAAATTGAATAAGCATGTGCATTTGAACATGATTAACTGTTAAACGAATAAATAATAATAGGAGTAAGTATGTACTTAAGACTCTAGGTGCTGGGATGAAACCCAAGCTGTCCATAAATCTCCACAGAATCCCTTTCATAAGGTTATCCCCGTGAAGTCGCCAGAGCCACTTCTATGAGATTATTCCCAAGTGAGTAATCTTCACAAATAAGGGTACATTCCCCACAATCTCCCCGACAGATCACTCCAACAAATAAAGGAGTATAATCTCCTCCACGTTAAATCTCTCCACGGAGTCCCAATCAGTACAATTCATGGAAATTCTCTTCCCCAACTGAGTTTATTCCTCCAAAACTGAAAAATAAACCCTGTAGAGTTTCTTCTCTTTAGAAAATTCAATTTCTTCAAGAGAGTTAGTTTCCTCAGCAGAGCACTTCTCCATCAACAAGGTTTTATTTCCCCAACGGACTACAAATTCCCAAGATCGAGTCTATTCCTTAGATCACTACAAATCACTGAAAAAATTATTCTCCCTAGTAAAGTCATCACTATGCCCAGAAAGTTGCTGCGAAGCTTAGAATCCGACCAAATACTAGTTAAATTTATCCTCTCCAGACAAGTCGAGTGATTATCCATCTCTTTTATCCCTAATCAGGGTATAAAAGAAATAAATTCCTCAGTAAAGCAACGGACGACCAAGGTTCCTAAACTGTACTCACCCAAATAGAAATCAATACATCCCCTACAGATTTTCATCAAACAAGTATGCAGGAATCCCCAACGGAAGCATTCTAGACAAGATTGAAGATACACATACTCTTCATCCCCACAATAGTTAGGGATTTATTTTCCCAGACAAAGATATTGCACGGTTTACAAATACATTTCAACAACATTTCACGTTCATACATCATAGCATATGCATACAAAACACATATAAAACAATCTCATTTATTTTGAGAATATCATTACGCAATGCATTTCATACATCATGACAATTCATACTACTAACTCTTTACCTTTTCAGGAAAGATCAATCAATAGACTGATATCATCAACAAATCCTCAAAGCAGGTTGTAAAAGACATGGAAAATATCTACATGATGAACACTCCCTTCAAACCTCTGTTGGCTAAGATTTAATCGACCAAAGATTTATTCTGATACTTCTCTCAGTAGACCTTTTTCTGGCTCAAATTAAATCGACCAAAGATTTTTATGATACTTCTCTCAGTTAAAGATTTAGAAACATTTGCTGGCTCAGATTAAATCGACCAAAGATTTATTCTGATACTTCTCTCAGTAGACCTTTTTCTGCCTCAAATTAAATCGATTAAATATTTATTCTGATACTTCTCTCAGTTAAAGATTTAAAAACATATGTTGGCTCAGATTAAATCGACCAAAGATTTATTCTAATAGTTCTCTCAGTAGACCTTTTTCTGGCTCAGATTAAATCGTCCAAAGATTTATTCTGATACTTCTCTCAGTTAAATATTTAAAAACACCTACTGGCTCAGATTAGATCGACCAAAGATTTATTCTGATATTTCTCTCAGTAGACCTTTTTCTGGCTCAGATTAAATCGACCAAAGATTTATTCTGATACATATTTTAGTTAAATATATAAAAACATATGTTGGCTCATATTAAATTTACTAAAGATTTATTCTGATACTTCTCTCAGTAGACCTTTTTCTGGCTCATATTAAATCGACCAAATATTTATTCTGATACTTCTCGCAGTTAAAGATTTAAAGACATCTGCTGGCTTAGATTAAATCGACCAAATATTTATTCTGATACTTCTCTCAGTAGACCTTTTTCTAGCTAAGATTAAATCGACCAAAGGTTTATTCTGATACTTCTCTCAGTTAAAGATTTAAAGACCTCTGTTGGCTAAGATTAAATTGACCAAAGATTTATTCTGATACTTCTCTCAGTAGAGCCTTTTCTGACTCAGATTAAGCCCATCTCCAATGATTCTCCATCACCTCTCCAAATGGCATCTTTAAGTCCATTCTTGACATAATCAACAAACAGTTTTACTTTGTGCACAGGCGAGTGCAAATTTATGGGCACTTAAGTGTTCAATCATCTTCTACCCTCATGTCACGAATGTCAGACAAGCCAATCTAACTCTTCAGGTCTAAGAAGATTAAATATGGGCAGTTGTTGTATCGCCAAATTTTCCCTTGGTATTCTCAAGACATTTCTCACAAAAGATCTCAAATACACAAGAAGTTTCAAGGTTTGATCAAATAAGCTCACCTCCTAGGCACTGAGCCTCCAAATTAGGGTTTTGGTTTTCTCAAGGAAAATTGGACTTTTGATGCCTCAAATGACATCTTTGTTTCATTATAGGTCTTCAATATTGCGCATACCAAGTTTTAAGCCTTGCATCACAAATTTGCTCAGTCAATTGCTCAGATGACTGAAAATTAGATGCATTGGGTAAAAAGTAAACAGTGGTTAATATACAGTCAAACTTCATGATTTTTGGCCAACATAAACATTTTGAAGTCATATTTATCAATTGATCAAGAGTTGATCACAATTCCTCAAGAAAAGCACTCAAATCATCAAAGGGGCAAAATTGTCAAAATTAGGGTTTTTATTGAGAATGATTGATCATTGACTTTTGACCTAGTACATGACCTAATGGCTTAAATTATTATATCAATGATTCAAACACAATATCTTGACCTAATTTCATGGCTCAAATCATTTCTCAAGATTAATGGATTGATAGTTGAAATTTGATCAACTGATGAAAAGTCAACTGATACACAAAAAGTCAAACTTTGTCTTTTTGGTCAACATTGAATTTTAAAGATCAAAATTCATCAAGACATTCAAAAATATAAAACTTGGTCAACAAGAATCAATAAATTCAATAAAGTCCATAAAGAGTCAAAGTTTTCAATACTTAGAAATTTTCTAAGTGTTTTTATCCTTGATATTTTCATTACTTCATGACAATTTTTTACCAAGATGCATGATAATTCAAGGAAAACTTTCAACATGAAAGTTGTATATCTTTATGAATTCAACAACTTTGTCCCTTAGAGTTTATGTCCAAAAAATGCTTAGATTTGAAGATATGGGCTCATGAAGTCATGCCATTTTTCCTAAAACACTTAGTGAAATTTTCAACAAGTTTAGGCAGACTTTTGACCTAACTTCTTGACCAATTTTCACCTAGCTCCAATTTGATTTAGCCAAATTAGTCAACATGAAGGTTGTAGAAAATGTTTCAAGCTTTCCAAAATGTGTAAGAACTTGAAGATATTATTCTTGAGCTAAGAGAATCGAAGAGAAGAAGTTAGGCATCCATTCTTGAAATTTAGGGCATTTTCATGAAGAACACTTGACCAAATCTCACAACCATGCTGCATAATCTTGCTTTGTAGGCCTCTTGCCTTGAAAATCTATCCATAATCAGATGTTTACACAACTAATTGAACTATGGCCGAAGAGCTTGAGCCATTGTCCAAGTGATCATTCCATTTAAGGAACAAAGTTCACATTTCCCTTTTTGAAAAGTGACTTTAATCACAATGTCAACTCTCCTTGAGCCCATACATTGTTGCTTCTGACTCAAAAACATTTCAAAGTAAGAATCAACATATATACGACCTGTTAAACAAACTACAAGCTCTCGTACTTCACATCGAAACCATGAATTTCAACTTTGCTTCAAAAACAAGTTTCAATACCATAACATGTGATCTCTTGTTTCTGGTCCCTTCAAGATTCCAAACCTCTTGCCTATAAATAGAGAGGTTATATGCAACCTAACACACGAATTTTACAAGACCTCAAACCCCCTCAAACTCTCTCAAACCAGAATTTGCACAAAAACCTCCATAGCTTGTAATTTCTGACCTTGAACTTCCATCTCACAGTCCACTCGTGTGTTTCCTCTCCAAATAAATCACAAAGATTCCATACATCATATAAAACACATCCCCGTCCCTGTTTCACAACTGTAACTCCATCTTCATCATCTTCCAAACTCAAAAAACTCAACTCTTCAACTTGACTTCTCCAACACGATTCAAGCACTTTCAGCATAAAGTAAGACTTGCATTAACTTCCTAGGAGTCCAGTGAAGTTATTCAGATCATCACAACACTTCTAGAAGTGCTCAAACTCCATACGCAATTTCCAGTTTTGAGGTAAGTTTTCTCAACTTTGAACTCTCTCTACAAGCATCATTAAAGTTTACTTTGTGAATAAAAAACATAGACATCATAGTCCTGAAGCTAACCATGCCCTTAGTTTTCATTTATGTTGTCTGAGTGATGTGGATTTTAAAGATGAAATTTCTGAAAAAATTAGGTTTTATTTGGTACCAACAGAAATTCATGTTCATCTTTGATCAATAGCTTTAGTTATTTATATGGTTAAATTCGTATTGAAAAATTGAGCAACTTTCATGTTTACATATTTGAAAATGGTTGAGAAATGAGGAAGATACAAAATTCAAAAATGGTGTTGTTGGTTCAGATACGCGCGCAAGGTTGAAGATGAAGTTCAAAGTCTTAGAAAGGAGTTTATTTTAAGTTTATTGTATGTTGTATTATGACAGGATGAAACAACCACCCCAGTGGCAGGAGAAGCGCGCGTAAGGCATTGAACTATAGGGACCTGGGTTCGAGCCCCAGTGGCACCCTTTTGATTTTTTTCATATTTTTCTTGCAGATTCAGTGCATCAAGCCACGCGCGCCCACCATGAAGCCTCACATAAACATCATTGGATGTCCAACATTTCAAATACAGTGCTCCATAATGCAAGCTTATGATGCACCCTTCAAATGTCAGCCACATGGGATCAACAGACGTTGGACTTTCTATTCATGGGACTTGGTTAAAATTGCTTTCATATACACCCCTTTTACTTTTCATGCTCATGCCCATACATTTTCTTATTTTATTTTCTGAATTTCAAACGAAAACCACATTTGGGCCTAGCGCCCTTTTTACTACTTTTAACCCCCGTCTTCCTTTTCAAATCCCCTAGCCCAATATTTTCATATGCTTTATATTTTCTGATTTTTTTTCTCTTTATTTATTTCATTTAAACTAAAAATACAAAAAATATATATTTTCTTCAATTAAAAATATTTTAATTTAAATACTTTATTTCTTTTTTTGACTAAATTAGATTTTATTAGTTCTTTTACATCATAAAATATTTTATTTTCTACATTAACAAAAATTATTTTCTAAACAAATTAAATTAGACTTGGGTTTTATTTTAATTAACTTAGATTTTAGGTTTTTGAGTAAATAATTAACTTCTTTTTTGTAAATAAAATTAATTAGTCTAATTAGGTTAACTATAAAACTTTTTCTTCATCAAAAACCCTAGAAAACAATTTCTTTTCTTCTCATTCATTTTGTGCATAATTATCGTTGTAATTCATATTCAATGGTTTGTAATAGTAATTAAGGCTTTATTGCTTTCTTCCCCCTATTCACAAAATTGTATCCCCATTCCCAAAGCATTCTAATAGCGTAGGACATTTAAATTCTGCAATTTATCGATTTCCTTATTATTGCTAGTAATTAGGGTTTGCATGACAAGACTTAAAATCAAACTTAGTAAAACCCTAATTCAAAGATATAAATACTTAAAAACAAAACACTTTGCACACATGCACCTCTAAGGTAACCCACACTAGTTGCCTCAGATAAAAATATCCATGTCCCTCAAACATGAGATGTTTTAGCAAAAGACCCTCGACTAAAAGATCATAGCCCCTTGATGACCCTTCAATGTTGACTTCCGTAAATGATCTTAGTTCTATGAAAATTGCTAAAACATCTTACAAGTTCCCTTCTATGACTGTACGATGACCCACGCCTGTCCCTCACATCCAATGATGAGGCTCTCGACCAATCAATGGTAAAATAACACTATCTAAAGGAGGAGGAAGAGAACAAAGACTTTCTGAGTAGGTAGATTACTCGTAATTTTTTGCTCACAAACAAAACCATTTACACCTCACACTTTCAAAACATTTGTCAAAACAAACATTATGTATACATTCTCAGCGATACGAGAATCATTACAAAATTTCCTTACATTGACATCTACAAAACATCTTTCAAAATATTCCCTTTTCAACAAATATTTTCAAAACCAACACTTTGTATATATTCTCAACGATACGAGAATCATTTCAAAGTTTTCCAAACTAAGGCGTTTTCAAAATACTTTCAAACTTACACAAATACAAAGCATTTCAAAGTGAGCTAGAAATTAAGATCTTGTAGATAACTACAGATGAAAAGGATGCTAACACCTTCCCTTTTCATATCCTACCCCCCGAACTCAAGAAAATTCTCAAAAGGTCTTTCCTATTATTTTCACCCTTTCCTTTATTGGATAAAAGAAAAGTTGGTGGCGAATCTTGCTATCCGCAGCATTTGAGATAAAATTCAAAACACCCAAGTCAGTTCTCCCATCGTATCACAATGGCGGATGAGGTTTGTAGGGCGGATCAAGAGATATTGATGTTAATGCAGGAGCCTGGAGACGGCTCCACCAGTCCTTTAAGTTAGAATAAATTATGGTCTGACAGTTTCGATGGGCTGAAGTTCCTTTGCGACCACCTCAACGCCACCAAGGATGTTAACAAGGTTAAGAGTATCAGGCGCCAGAAGATTACTCAGCATTTGAGTTCTTACCTAATGCATTGTGCTGCGTTGGCTTGAGGACTATTTGAATATGAGGATGACTTGGAGGATCGTTGTGCCAATCTATAGAAGGATGTCGAGCGGTTGGCGAGGGCAGTGAGAAGTCCTATGCTGATAAAGTTTCTGCTTTGGGGAAGAGTCTAGATGTTGAAGTTTCAAAGACTAATACCCTCACCCAAAGCTGTGAAGCTTCAGTTTTCTGAATCCAAGATCTCCAAGGAGTTGGACATGGTGAAGAAGTCTTGTGCTAACCTACAACAATCCTTTGAGAGGTCTCGCATGGATGTGCTTAATTTTGGGGATGTTGCTTTTAACCATTCAAAAGATCAGGTGATGTGTCTATATCTGGCCCTAGATATTTCATATGTGGATATCTTCAAGAGTATCGTGGATGGAAAGCTGGTGGATATGGAAGATGTTAATGGTTCCCCGGTCACTGATGGTCCAGATGAGAATGACGCTTCTCTGACCGAAGTGATTAAATGATCTCAGGCTTCATTTTATTTGTTTTGAACAATTTTTTAGTCACCCTTTTTAAGTGGGTGAATTTTGTAATGTACTTAAATATTTTGCCTATCCAGACAATCGCCCTATGGGTTTTAAGTCCCCAAGCCATTTGTTTCATTTTTGCTTTATTTTGCATGTTGTTTTTGTCTTGCGTGTTTATAGAAGGATTATGGATGTATGGTATTCCCCTGGTCACGTGGTTCTGGCAAGAACCGTAGTGATTAGTTCAGAAGAGAGACCTTAATCATCCCTGATATTGTCAATCCATTTTGTATGAGCCTGTAGTAGCCCAAAATGTTTTTCAAATTTTCTGGATGTTAGCCCCTGTTCACGCATAAAGAGAGTTTATTTATTGATTTGAGGATGTTTTCAGGTAGCTCCAGGAAAAATCCAATTAAGGTTCTTCGTCGATGGGGGTTACACCTGAGATGGTCCCGAATGGAATCAAGGTGTAGAGCACGAAAATATTTTTGTGCACGGGAGTACCACGAGGGGAGTGACCACTAGGCAGGGAATTTCAACCAAAAGGTTACCCTCGAGTGGTTCAAGATCAGAACCAAGGTGTAGAGCCTTAGAGAATACCCTCGGGAAGACCTGGGCGGAATCCAATTAAGGTTCTTCGTCGATGATGGTTACACCTGAGATGGTCCCGAAGGGAACTGAGGTGTAGAGCCCGAAAATATTTTTCTGCATAGGAGTACCACATGGGGAGTTACGACTAGGTAGGGAATTTCAACCCGAAAGGTTACCCTCGAGTGGTTCAAGATCAGAATCGAGGTGTAGAGTCTTAGAGAATTCCCTCAGGAAGACCTGGATTGAATCTAATTAAGGTTCTTCGTTGATAGGGGTTACACCTGAGATGTTCCCGGAGGGAACCGAGTTGTAGAGTCTGAAAATATTTTTCTGCACGGAAGTACCACGAAGGGAGTGACCACTAGGCAGGGAGTTTCAACCCGGAAGGTTACCTTTGAGTGGTTCAAGATTAGAACTGAGGTGTAGAGCCTTAGATAATGCCCTCAGGAAGACCTGGACATAATCAAATTAAGGTTCTTCGCCGATGGAGGTTACACCTGAGTCAGTCCCAGAGCGAACCGATGTGTAGAGTTCTGTAGGTGATCTTCAATTGACGATCTATTTGTTTTTTTATGGGTTGCCTCGTTAAAAACCATGGCCCTTTCCGTGGAAAAGAGTGCACCCGTTTTATTCATTACATATGCTTACACTTTTTAACTGAAATAAATCCTAAGACTAGATACATGTCAGGTCCTAGGAATTTCTACACCTTCTAGTATCTCTAACCTATAAGCCCTATTGCTGATTTTCTATACTACCTAAAAAGGTCCCTCCCAATTTGGTGAAAGTTTTCCCCTCTTCATCGAATCAGTGGTCTTCTTTAGAACCAAATACCCTTTAAAGAAGCCACTTTACTTGACTTCCATGTTTAATCGTCGGGCTATCCTCTGTTTGGCCGCTACTTTCGGATATGCGCATTGTCCCTGATTTCATCAAGCATTCAGATTCATTTTCCATATGTTCCTTGTTGGTGTTTTCTTCAAAGCTCATTCTCCTCCAAGTTGGGGTATTGACTTCTAATGGGATCATGGCGTCGGCCCCATATACCATCCTAAATGGCATTTCATTAGTTGTGGAGTGAGGTGTGGTATGGTAGGACCATAACATCTCACGGAGGTAATCGACCCTTTGTCCTTTTGCTTCATTCAACTTTTTATTCGTTCTTCTTAGGATCACTTAGTTAGCTGATTCTTCCTGCCCGTTCGCTTGAGGGTGCTCTACTAAGATGAAACGATTGATGATATCGAGCTCCTTTAAAAACTCTGTTACGGATGTGCTGGTGAATTAGGTGCCATTTTCAGAGACGATGACTTGTGGTACTCTGAACCTGTAAATGATGTTTCTCTAGTAAAACCTTCTTACTCTTTCATTTTTGATTCTTGATACGGCCTCTGCCTCTATCCATTTGGTGAAATAATCCACGGTTATGATCAAGAGTTTGAGCTGCCTCGGTGCTACCGGAAAAGGTCCTAGTATGTCCGCTCCCCATTGATGAAAAGGCCATAGGGATATCACTGAATGGACCCATTCAACTGGGGTATGGATAAATGGTGCATGTGTTTGGAATTTGATGTAGTGGCTTACAATGCGAACACACTCTTGGAGCATGGTCGGCCAATAGTATCCAACTCTCAATATTCTACCGGATAAAGCCCAACCACCTATGTGGTTACCGCATATACCTTTGTGCATCTCCTTAATTATTAATCTCATGTCTTCTTCTGGAACACATCGTAACATGGGGGTTGTTCTTCCCATTTTATACAGCTTATCTGATACCATAAGATACCTTGTTGAAATATTCTTTAAGCGTCTTGCTTCCTCTTTGTCTGGTGGTAGCTGATTTTGTAGTAAGTGCTTGATTATAGTAGTCATCCACCCCGTTCCTTCTTCGACTGTGATAACTTCTTCCTTCTCTATGCTTAGTAATTCCAGTGTCTCTTGGATCACCGTCTTGTTTAAACCCGAGCCCTTTGTGCTAGCCAAACGGGATAACAAGTTCGCCCAAGCGTTTTCTTCCCTAGGCACATGGCATATCTCGAATTCTTGAAACTCTTTTGATAGTTGAGCGGTTTGGTGTAGGTACTTTTGTAGGACGGGATTTCTGGTCTGAACTTCGCCCTGTAAATGTCCGACCACTAGTTAGGAGTCGGTCCTAACCAATAAATGAGTGATGTTGACTTCTTTGGCTAGTTTAATCCCAGTGATGAGGGCCTCATATTTAGCTTGGTTGTTGTTGGTTTGGAAATTAAAGCATAATGAGTACTCTAGGACCAATTCCTCGGATCCCTCTAGTACGCCGTCGGCTCCACTACCTCTCAAGTCGGATGACCCGATCACTAATATGAAACATCTTTCGGATGACTCTTTGTTTGTCGGGGCGCTTAATTCGACCACGAAATAGGCCAAGACTTGAGATTTTATGTTGGTGCATGGGGTGAACTCTATGTCATATTCTGAGAGTTCCACCGCCCATGCCACCATTGGCCTGGCCAGCTCTGGCTTCTTTAGAATTTGTTTGATAGGGAAATTGGTTCTTACTAGGATGGGGTGGTCTTGGAAGTAATGCCTGAGTTTCCTTGTTGTCGTTACTAATTCCAGAGCCAAACGTTCAGTATTCTGATATCTGAGTTCTGCTCCTCATAATACCTTGCTGACGAAAAAAACTGGCCTCTCGACGGTCTCCCCATCTTGTACTAGGACCAAGCAGATGGCTTTGTGTGACACGGATAGGTAAAGTACCAGCGGTATATTTTCCTTGAGTCGATCCAGTATAGGCGGAGTTGATAGGAACTACTTCACTTCGAGGAAAGCCTTTTCGCAGTCGTCGTTCCATTCAAAGTCTGCCTTCTTTTTGATTGCTACGAAGAAATGAATTGATTCATCCCTTGCACAAGATAAAAAATGAGATAGAGCAGCCAAACGGCCGGTTAGTTGTTGGACTTCACAGATGGATGTTGGAATTCTCATGTAGATGATCATTTGGCATTTGTCCGGGTTGGCTTCTATTCTCAAATATGTGAGCATGAACTCTAGGAATTTCCCGACTTGCACCCTAAATGCATATTTGTCTGGGTTTAAGCGTATGTTATAGATTCATATCACTGTAAAAGTTTCCTCCAGGTCCTTTACATGTCTTCTGTCCTCTGTGGTCTTGACCACCATGTCGTCAATGTACACCTCTATATTGCGCTCAACCTGTGGAGCGAAGACCATGTCCATCAACCTATGGTATGTAGCTCCAAAAAATTTTGAGACCGAAAGGCATAACTTCATAGTAATAGTTTCTCTGGTCGGTCATGAATGTGGTGTTCTGTGGATCCAGCGGGTTCATGCGAATTTGATTGTATCTGGAGTAAGCATCCATGAAGCTCAGAAATCTGAATGACATGGAAGGTCCACCGTATACGTCCAGAAATGTCTGAGAAAATCAAAGCTGAGGTTATGAAACAATTTGATGTCGGGTTTCTAGAAGTGACTTCTTATCCTCAGTGGGTTGCCAACGTGGTTCCAGTGCTGAAGAAGGATGGTAAGGTCCGAATGTGTGTTGGTTACAGGGATTTGAACAGGGCCAACCCTAAGGATGAATTCCCTCTGCCTTATATCGACGTCCTGGTTGACAACACTGCTCAGCATAAAGTATTCTCCTTCATGGACGGTTTCTCCGGTTATAATCAGATCAAGATGGCTCTTGAAGACATGGAGAAGACCACCTTTGTTACTCAGTGGGGCACATTTTGCTACAAGGTCATGCCTTTTGGGTTGAAAAATGTTTGGGCAACCTACCAACGTGCCATGGTTGCTTTATTTCATGATATGATCCACCATGAGATCGAAGTATACGCTGACGATATGATTGCAAGGTCCCAAACTGAGGAGGAACATCTTGACCATCTACAGAAGCTGTTTGACCGTCTGAAGTTGTACAAGCTGAGGTTGAACCCAAACAAGTGCACCTTTGGGGTGAGATCTGGAAAATTGCTAGGCTTCGTCGTAAGCGACAAAGGTATTCAAGTGGACCCTGCCAAAGTGAAAGCCATACAAGAGATGCCAACTCCCAAGACAGAGAAAGAAGTCATAGGCTTTCTAGGATGGCTGAACTACATTGCCCGATTCATCTCACATCTAATTGCTACCTGTGAACCAATCTTCAAACTGCTGAAGAAAGATCAAGTAATATGTTGGAACGATGAATGTCAAGCCGCTTTCGAAAAGATCAAAGAGTATCTCCAAGAACCACCCATTCTTATGCCACCGGTTGAAGGGAGACCTCTAATCTTATACTTGACAGTACTGGACAACTCAATGGGGTGTGTGCTGGGGCAGCATGACGAGTTTGGCCGAAAAGAACACGCCATTTATTACCTTAGCAAAAAGTTTACCGACTGTGAGACCCGGTACTCACTGCTCGAGAAAACTTGTTGCACTTTGGTATGGCCTGCTCACCGGCTGAGACAATATATGTTGACTCACACTACTCTGTTGATTTCAAAAATGGATCCAATCAAGTACATATTCGAAAAGCCCGCTATGTCCGGAAGAATAGCGAGATGGCAGATGATCTTGACAGAATATGACATCCAGTACACGACTCAAAAATCAATCAAGGGAAGTGTGTTGGCAGACCATTTGGAACATCAGGCAGTGGACGATTACCAGTCGATGATCTTTGAATTTCCAGACGAGGATATCATGGTAGTGACTGATTGTGAAGTACCTGGACTGGATGAAGGACCTGAGGAAGGATCCCGATGGTCTATGCACTTTGACGGAGCTTCAAACGCTTTGGGTAATGGCATCGGTGCTGTGATCATATCCCCTAAAGGCACTCATACTCTACTCACCGCCCGATTATGTTTCAACTGCACCAACAACATGGCGGAGTATGAGGCATGCATTATGGGTCTTCAAGCTGCAATTGACTTAAGGATCAAGTTTCTGAGTGTCTTCGGAGATTCCGCTCTCGTGATCAATCAGGTCAAGGGCGAGTGGGATACGAAACACCCAAACCTTATTCCTTACAAGGAGTATGTGTTGACATTGCTTCCCCACTTCCAAGAGATAACTTTTGAACACTTCCCAAGAGAGGAGAATCAGTTAGCGGACGTGTTGGCTACGATGTCTTCTATGTTCAAAGTCAAATGGGACAATGAGGCTCCCCGGATCATTATCTAGAAATTGGATGAACCTGCACATTGCTGCGATCTCGAGACCGAAGAGGTAACAGAAAAACCCTGGTATCATGAAGTGAAGAGGTACCTTGAAGCTCAAGAATACCCCTAAGGCGCATCTGTTAATGACAAGAAGTTCCTGAGAAGGTTTGCGGCAAAATTCTTCCTCAGCAATGGCATTCTGTACAAGCGAAACCATGATTCAACCTTACTGATAATGGTACCAATCTTAACAACAAGATGATCACTGAGCTCTGCGAGCAATTCAAGATACAGCACCACAATTCTTCTCCCTACCGGCCGAAGATGAATGGGATTGTAGAAGCGGCGAATAAGAACATCAAGAAGATTGTGCAGAAGATGACAGTGACCTATAAAGATTGGCACGAAATGTTACCGTTTGCTCTTCATGGGTACCGTACCTCAGCACGGACGTCAACAGGGGAAACTCCCTTTTCCTTAGCCTATGGCATGGAGGTAGTCTTGCCTATCGAAGTCCAGATACCCTCTCTCCGGATAATGAAGGATGCAGGCTTGAGCGAAGATGACTGGATCCAGACTCGGCTTGATCCATTAAACCTAATTGATGAAAAAAGACTCACTGCTATTTGTCATGGTCAGACGTACCAAAAACGGATGATCAGGGCATTTAACAAGAAGGTCAGACGACAAGAGTATCAAGCCGGAGACCTGGTAATCAAGCGCATCATTCTTCCTCAAGGTGATCCCAGGGGCAAATGGACCCCCACGTACGAAGGGCCATTTGTGGTTAAACATATCTTCTCAGGAGGAGCCATGATTCTAACCACCATGGATGGTGACGACCTTCCTCACCCCGCCAATGCAGACATAGTAAAAAGATACTATGCATGATCAAAGACCCGCTAGGTTGACACACCTAGGCAAAAATAAGGGCTTCCCGGCGAACCAAAAGGGTTCGGGCAAAAATAAGGGATGAAATGAAAAAAATCTGTACACCCGGCAAGTCGAAAACCTGAAAAGGCGGCTTGGTCAAAAATGGGTATCCCGGTGGACTGAAAACCCGAAAGGGCGGTCCAGGCAAAAGTTAGGGATAAAGCGTAATACTATGTCTCATTGGATCACCTTGCATCCAGAATTCGGCATCAACTATCGGGCTCAGATGGCGCCAATCGACCAGCTTCATCTTCAACTAAGCAGCAAAGCGATGAGATGCTTGAGGACATAAAGGCGATAGCAGAGTTGGAACCCAGTGGGATTATTTTTCACATATCTGTTTTGTTTCCTTTTCAAAATTGTATAAACTCTATGTTGCTCGGCGGAGTTCTCTTACTAGGACGTCAGCCTCTTGTACATAAAACGCCTATTTACAGGCAAATTTCAAAATCAATACAAGTTCAATTTTTCAGACAAATTACCCATCGTTTCCTTTTTCTGTTTTGTTTTGCAAAGAACGTCCAATGTTCATTTTTGATATATGCATTTGACATTAACTGCTAATCATAAATATTTGCATGTGAAACAAAAGACTAATTACAGGTGACATTAGAAACAGGAGCAATTTAGAATTGTCTAAGCGATCTAGTTACTTTGTCCACCAAGGTACCAAAGTAGGTTCGGCTGAAGAACGTAACCAGGTTACCTCAACTCCCCGCAGAGTAAGACAAGATTCAACAGTACTCTCCAAGCAGAGCTGGTCTCCCGTCAACCCCGAAAAGGCACAATGTTCCCCTAGCAAGTCAGCGATACTCTCCCGAAGCAGAGTTAGTCTACTGTCAGCCTTAAGAAAGTTGGGTATCCCCAGAAGATCTCAACATTCCCCAGCGGAGTATAGACATTCCTCAGCAAGCATCCCCGGCAGTCTTAATATAAGATTGTTCCCCGATGGAGTACATACATCCAGTGGAACCATTCCCCAGTACAGTCTGAAAAGTTTCCCCAGGAAATTTGAATCCATATCCCCAGCAGATTCTGGAAGCTTATCCCCTGCAGAGTACAAACGCGTCTCCCCGACTTTATTCAAAGGTTATTTCCCCACCAGGGTATAACTGGGTTATCCTCAGCTAATTACCACGGAAAGATCGTCCTCGGCGAAGTTCTTCCTATCCCCAGCAAAGTTCAATAAATTCCCCAACATAACATATCAGTGGAATCCCCAGCGGAGCTCTCATCAAAACCTCAGCGAAGTATCTCTTCCCACAGAGTAATATCCCGCAGAGTAATCTCTTCACCTATTTTATTCCCCTCAGAGTAATCTCTCCAACAAGTTTATTCCCCAACGGAGTCGTCTTCTCCTACCGGTTTATTATTGCAACCATCATCCCCAGCGGAAGCGAAGAACTCTACTCTTCAAAACATCAGCCCAGGATTCCACAAACTCCCGGCAGTCGTCAAGGATTTATTTTCCTAGACAAAAATACATTCATAGACATTTCACATTTCATACATCCTGCTTACATACATGATAAAGTGCATACAACACTATCTCATTTTGAACATCATGACATCATGCATTTCATACATCATGACATTGCATACAACTGATATTTTGCCTTTTCAGGAAAAGGTCAATCCAAAGACGATTACTGTCAACTGTCACAATTCTAGATTCGATTCCTGTATCTAGCCATGGCACATCTGTGAGTATTTGATTGTGGATTCAACACCTGTATCCAGCCAGGGCATATCTGTAGATGACCAATTCCAGATTCGATTCCTGTATCCAGCCAGGGCATATCTAAAGACGACTAATTCCATATTCGATTCCTGTATCCATCCAGGGCATATCTGAAGATGACAAATTCCAGATTCGATTCCTGTATCCAGCCAGGGCATATCTAAAGATGACAAATCCCAGATTCGATACCTGTATCTAGCCAGGGCATATCTGTGAGTAACTGATTATAGATTCGACACCTGTATCTATCCAGGGCATGTCTGCATGAAGAGTTTAAAGATTCGACACCTGTATCCAGCCAGGGCATATCTGTAGAAAACCAGTTCCAGATCCGATTCCTGTATCTAGCCAGGGCATATCTGTGAGCGTTTGATTGTAGATTCAATACGTGTACCTAGCCAGGGCATATCTGCATGAAGAGACTTAAGATCAACACCTGTAAAAAGCCAGGAAACCATCTTCCTTTCTCAAAACACGCAAGTTCTCGCTAAGGAATCTCTTACGCGATCAACACTTCCAAATGGCATCTATAAGCCCATTCCCGACAAGGTTCTGTCACACCTCCAGATGGCATCTATAAGCCCATCCTCCTATCCACCATCTCTCCAAATGGCATCTATAAGCCCATTCCCTCCATCACATTGCTGATACTCTACTATGCGAGTGCAAATTTCCAGGCACTCTAGTGTCCAATCTCCTTTTACCTTCGAGTCGCGAAAGGCAAACTTGCCAATCTAAATCTTCAGGTCCAAGAAGATTGAACAGGGGAAACTGTTGTACCCCAAAATTTGCCCTCCCATTTTCATCAATATTTTCTCACCACAAGACCCTTGGAGCTCAAGATCCAGTTAGGGTTTGCTCTGCTCAAGACTCCTCCTTGCACTGTTGACCCAAATTAGGGTTTGTGTTTGCACAAAGATGTTTTGACCTAAAAGGCCCAAAGTGACTTTCATGCCTCATGTTGAACTCATAAGTTTATCCATATCAAGTTTCAAGCCTTGATTCCAATCTTTGCCCAGTCAATTGGACAGTTGACCTAGAAATCAGCTGTATTGGGGAAAAAGTCAACTGTGGTCAATTGACAGTCAAACCTCATGAAATTTGACCCACATCAACATTATGAACTCATATGGACCATTTGATCAAGTTTGGATCACAATTCCACAAGAAATTTGATCAGATCACCAAAAGGGCAAAATGGTCATTTTTAGGGTTTTGACTGCACAAAGGCAATTTTTGACTGTTTGACCTAGCCAATGGCAAACCAAGCTCACATATGGACTCAAGGACCCAATGGCATGGTCTTGTCACATTCAACAAGTTCAAAAGATCCCAATTGCACAAGATTGACAGATGAATTTTCCAGTCAACTGAGCCAAAATTGACTGTATACTGAAAAGTCAAACTTTGCCTTTTGGTCAAAATCAAGTGTCAAGATTCATTTTTCATCAAAACATGCCAAATTATGAATCTTGTTCATCAAGAAATCAATAATTACAAATTAGGGTTTGAAATGAAGAAATTTCATAACTTAGAATTTTTCTAAGTTATGAAAATCCCTAATTTTTTTCTAACTTTGTCCCATTTTTTCATCAAGATAAATTTGGATTCAAACAAAACTCAAAACATGAAAGTTATAGTCCATTGCAAAATCTACAACTTTGATTCACAAAGTTTCCTCAAAAGAAGCTTGTAGCTCAAGTTATGATTTTTGGAACAAGGGTGCAAAACATTCTTAACTTAGAAATATTTTGACCTATTTTAGGCAGGATTTTTGCCCAACTTCATGGCCACGTTTCACATGCTTCCACTTGGAATTTCAACTTGAATTACAAAGATGGATTGTAGTACACATCCTAAGCTTTCCAAAATGTCCAAGAACTCATCAAACACCCTTGTGGTTAGGGAGAATCGAATTTGGCAATATGGGCAAAAGTCACTTTGTTCATAAGCCATTTACATGTTCATAACATTGCCATTTTCAAGTCAGCATGTTCTAAGCTAGATTACAGGCCTCTAATCTCATTTACACTCAATAATTTAATGCATATTCTTTGTGTCCAAGTCTTACTTTGTGTGTTTAACCATTACATACAAGATTGAGCCATAAATGGAAAAAACATTTTATCTATTCTTGTAAAGTTACACTTTATGTCAAGTTTGCAATCCAAGAGGTACAAAGCAAATATCTGAGGCACAAGTTCATGAGCAAAGTCCACTGATCAAGAGTGATTTATGCAGCATGCTTGAGGGGCCTGTGGTAGCCTAGGATCCAAGTTGACAAACTTTGCTTAAGATAGAAGAAACTTGGCATTTTGTACATCATCTCTCATCCCTGCAAGAAGAAGCCTAAGCAAACATTGTGAACACATTCCATACTCCATAACTGAGCTAAGACACGACCTAACCACCTTCAATACCTCCCCATTCACATAAACACCGTTGAACTGCACAAAACAGGGCATCCCTACAGATTGAGTTGCACAACTCAATCCTTTTGTGCGCCTTGGCCAAAACCAGTTCAAACACACTCCCTACCACCTATACAAACTATCCCAAGCATTGGACACGAACTGTAACATCCCTAATGTTGTACCCCAAAATTTTCCCTCCCATATTCTTCAAGGGTTGGCAAGATCAAGCTTCAAAATCTCCCAAGGGTTGCACAGTCCAATTGCCTCCTAACACAGTAAAAATTAGGGTTTTGGTTCTTGCAAAGAAATTGAGGTTTTCAAGGGTCCAATCAAGTCCCATATGCCTATATACATTGTCAAGCATCCATATGTCAAGTTTCAGGACTCACAACATCAAATTGCACAGTCAAAAACCCTAATTGCTCCACAGTCAACTGCAGGGGCAAAATGGTCATTTGACAGTCAAAAGTCAAAATTTTGGTCAACATCTCATTTTGAAGCCACAATCATCATTGGATCAAATCTTGATCATGATTCCACAAGAATGGCTCAAAAATCATCAAGATGCAAAAGTTTCTATTTTTGGACATCTGAAAAGTCAACTGCAAATTGACCAAGGCATAAATTTTTCATGGTTTATCAGAAAAATCCCATCCAATGCTCATTTTGAAGGGGATGACATTTCCTACAACTCATCTTCACACTCCAAGTCCAAGAAATGCTCTCACAAAAAGTTATCAATTTCAACATTATAGGTCATTTTCAAAAGTCAACAAAAAGGCACTTTAAGTCAAAGACCATAACTTGAGATTGGTAAATCAAAATGACATGGGACCAAACGGCATTGGTTAGAGGACTTCAAGACCTTTCCAAAATGTCCAAGAACATGATCATAGCTTCAAAATTGAGCAAGATATGCATTGGAGAAGTTGGGAAATTTTTGGGAACTTTCAAAAGTCAACTTTGCCTAAAAAGCTTCAAATTTGCTAATGGGCCTCAAATTCTTCCTTGAGTCATTACCTAAAGCCTATGCACGACCCATTGAGCTCAAAATAATTTATTTTCTTATTTTTAATTAATTAATTGGATTTATATTTATATTAATTCATTTAATTAGTTTTTATTATAAGAAAATTCAAAGATATGATTTTGTAGATCTTTTTGTGCAGCAAATCAAACTAGGGCAAGTTGGCAAAGTCGTTTCTCATCCAAAAAAGGAAAATCATCCATAATTGGCAAAGGTTCCAATGAAAAAAGTTTGAAAAATATATGATGAAAATCAAAGATATGAAACATCAATTCATGGACTTTTGGGCCAAGGTTTTGACCTAGAATCATTCACATACAAAGGCACAAGGAAACCCTACTGATGCAGACACGAAAAAGCTGCTGAAAACTCATACTCACTTTGCAAAATTTTCATAAAAACTCAAAAACTGTTTTCTGATTTACAGTCCAATTCAGAGCAGATTGTTGATTCCAAACCCTTGCTGAGGGTTCCCTGAACGTGTTGCAACCACTTTCCAGTCCTCATACTCAAAGAAACGGTAAAATATGGTTATGGTTTGAACGAATATGTTGATAATCGAGACATGATTTCTATGCATCATTCATATGTTTTTTTCATTGATTTACACTACTGACATCTTCCTGAAGCGTTTGGTATAGTTTAATTATTCTAACACTGCTCGTATCAAAATCCACCATTGAAGGACATTAGGGTTTCAGAGTTTCAATATTAGGGGTTTCCATATACTGTAAAATTGGATCACCAAACCTACATGGACGAACTCGTTGCAGCAAGCCTGATTCATTGAGATACTCGCGCCCTTTTTATATTTCCTCCTCTTATAATCGCTATTTTCACAGTTTCAGTTTAGTGGGGGTTTAAAACCCCCGCTACTTGTTTTATATTTTCAGGAAAAAGATGAAGAAGAAGCATGTGTGGCCAAGCGTGATTGGGAGATTCAAACTTTAGCGTGTTTTTTAACGTTTCCAGCATAATGGCTTTTTTTCATATATTATAATTCCTTAGTATATTGTTTACAAATGCGCTTGTTAGCTCAGTTGGTTGGAGGACGTGTCTTGCAGGTATAGGGACCTGGGTTCGATTCCCAGGTCCCCCCACATATTTCATAATTTTTATCCTAACGTGTTTCCATGCAGCGCTCACTCAATGGTTCACCATACACGCTCATGCTTAGGCCTGCCAAGTGGACATGAGATCAATCCAATGGCCTCAGAAGGAAATCCATGGTGTACCTCAGTCAACCAAGGCGCACTCAAGCTGGAAAGTCAAACGAGCTTATGCTTCAATGGGCCAAAATTACTTCACAAACCTCCATTTGGGCCTGAAACCCCCCTTGGTTTGCAATTTGATTTTTTTTCTTTCTTTTAATTTCTTTCAATTATTTATTTTTATAATTATTATTAAGTCATTAAAATTAATCTTTTCATAATAAAATTTGAAAATAAAAATACAAAAATATGTGTAATTATTTATTAATTTACTCATTAATTTATTTTTGTAAATAAATGTTAATAATTAATTTAGTTTAATTTAGGTTTATATTTTAATCTTTTTTCTTAATAAATAAAATATATAGAATTAGGTTTTGATTTTTTATCATTATTAATTATTTGCATCATTATTCATTATTACTATTTATTAACCATTATTTTGTACATAAATATGTAAATTAACTAATTAGTTTAAATTAGGTCAACTTTGACGCTTTATTAATAATTAAAATAGACTTAGAATTAGGGTTTCCTTTTAATTTTAATTTTCTTTATTTCATAAATACAAAAACATAAAAACTTTGCTTTCTTTAATTAAATAATCAATTAGACTTCAATTTAATTTAATTTCTCAAAAGGGTCAAAACCCTCGGACGTTCAATTTTAATTTCGCGCATTTATTTTCTTATCAATTATTATGTAACTGTTTTCTGGATGTAATAGTAATTAGGTATACCGCATTTATTTACTTTCCGCATCTCTTATAAAAAACGGGTCTTTGTACTTTGACGATGTATAGACCCGTGCCTTGTAATAGCGTAGCCTTTATATTTCCGTCTTTTAATTTTCCGCACTCCTAAATTCTACTTGCATGAAAGAATGTATGTTAATTAAAAAACAAACGTAGCTCACAATACCATGATCAAAGGTAACTGTTAAACTGAAAACAACACACAAATACACACACCACTTCTAGGGTACGCCTCACCTGTTGCCTTCGAAACGTGGTCGTCAAGTATAGGATGTCTTAGCGGTCCTTATGTCCATGATTCGGTTGCCTCGAAACAGTTGCCTCGGAATAGTTGCCTCGAAACAGTTGCCTTGAAACGGTTGCCTCGGATTAAAAAAGATCAAGGACATAAGGGTAGCTTCTAAGGTGTCCTATTGTTGCTTCGGTGACCACACTGTCCCTACACTAGAATTGACCCGAACACCTCCAACGGTGGTGCTACCTACCTCTCAATGGTGGGATGGCACTACCTTAAGGACATTTACACAGCCTAATTCCTTAGGGTAGGTAGATGACTCATGGATACTTGCTCTCTAAAAAACAAAACAAAATCTTTTCACACTGACACTTTCAAAAGGCTTTCAAAACAATTTTTCAAACACTCTTGAGGATAGATACAAGAGTTACTCAGAAATCTTTCAATGAAACTTTTTCAAACCCACTCACATTTTAAAAAGCAAACATTTTGAAAACATAAGAGCAAGTATCTAAGATCCCATGGATAACCATGGATAGAAAGGGTGCTAACACCTTCCCTTTCTATAAATCTACCTCCCGAACCGAGAAACGTTCTCATAAGGAATTTTGCTGTGCTTTTGTCCTTTCCATGTTGGAGAACATAAAAGACGGTGGCGACTCTTACTTCCACGACATTTCGCGAACCAGCTTTAAACAGTCAGTTCTAAATCCACCGATCACAGAACTGGCGACTCTGCTGGGGACTAATATAAAAGTGAGGTGTACCTTAGGACTAAGATCACTTGTGTTTCAATTGTCTGAATTGTTTGCTTTATTATTGTGGGTACTGTCTTGGGAGTTATATAGATCCTAGCCCAGATCTGGGGGATACCTTCTTAGAAAGTATCAACAAGACTGTGAGGGAACTGTGCAGGGTATACCGACACGGTTGAAGCAGTCTGCTACGTTGATGTGGCACTTTGGTGAGTACCGGTAACCCTTGAATCAAGTCAAGCAGAGTACGGGGCCGCCGCGTGGTGTCGTGAAGCATCAACTGACCTTAGGAACCTTAATTGAACCATCTTGGCCTCTTTAGGGTAGTGAGATAACTGACTTTGGTGCAGTCCGAGGTTGGTTGATACTCGATACTACACTCAGTTGAGGGTTGTTTTCTTGGAATATTTCGATCGCCAGTTCAGTGGCTAAATCGAAACGATGAACACAGAAAGCAATCCAATGATATTGAGATCCTTAGAACCCGGTTACTTCTGATAGGACAGGTTTTGAGCCCACCAACTTCAAGAGGGTAATACCCAGACCCCATGCTGGCCTAAACTCTAAGGGTTGTGGTGTGACTTGTGTGCCTTACCATGTTTGCTTTTTATGGATACTTGTGGTGTGTTTTTATCATAGCATCATAACATCATACAGCATCACATGCATCCACTAACCATTTCAGGGGTTCGAATCTTCATCTTTGTTCTTATTTTGTAGGACATGGAAACTATCCGCAGAAAGACAATTCAGATCAACCTCGTAAGGGTCCCTCCTCAGCTTAAGGAACTTATATCCAGGATTCCCGAGAGTTCTTCTTTCAGTGAGAAACATGGAAGACTCATCAGTTTGGTCAACACCAACATTGAGGAAGATACGATAAAGGTCCTCTTCCAGTTCTTTGACCCTCTGCACCACTGCTTTACTTTCCTGGATTATCAACTGGTGCCTACATTGGAAGAGTTCTCCCGGCTTCTGAAGATCCCTATCCTTAGTCAACTACCCTACAACGGTACGGAAAGGGAACCCAAACTTGAAGAGATTTCGAAAGCATTACGCCTACAACCATCTGACATCAAGGGACATTGGGAAGTTAGAAGTGGTATCAAAGGGTTCTTAGCCAGGTTTCTGTTTGAGAAGGCCCAAGAATGTTAGAATTCCCTTGACTTACAAGCCTTTGAAGAAGTGGTGGCCCTCCTTGTCTATGGGTTGTTGTTGTTCCAGAATCCAGATCAGCTTATAGATATCAATGCTGTCAAGATCTTCATGTCCAGGAATCCTATACCTACGTTGCTTGGGGACATCCTTCACTCATGTTACACTCGAACCATGAGGAAAAGAGGTGTTCTTATGTGCTGCACTCCTCTCCTGGGAAGGTGGTTTATTTCGCACCTTCCACAATCAGTTTTGAAGAACGAGCGGGGTTTGAGATGGTCACAGCGATTGATGACTCTTACACATGCAGATATACATTGGTGTTCTCGGTCCAGAGAGGATGTCACTATCATTGATCGTTGCGGGGAGTTCCCTAATGTTCCTTTACTTGGAATCAGAGGAGGTATTACTTACAACCCTTGTCTAGCCTGGAGACAGTTTGGTTATGCTCGGAGGGACGACCCTTATGACATGTTAATTCCTGACATAGTTTTTGACTTCGACAACGATGCACAAGGACTTCGCCAGAAATTTATCAGAGCTTGGAGGATGCCCAGCAAGATAGACAGCAAGACACTGGGGCACAGGAACTCCATCCCATTGGAACCTTATCTCAAGTGGGTACGAGCCCGCTCCCAGAAGCTAGTGATGCCATATCCTCATGTTCTCCCTGTGATCAAAGAGCCAGTTTTGGAAGGAGAGGTGCCCTACACCATTTAACATCCTGACATGCCTACATCCTGGGAAGAAATGCAGAAGAGCTGGATCCAGCTTAAGGAAGAACGGAATTCTCTGGAAGCCAGTCTACATGCTAGTGAGAAGAAAGTCTTGGAGCTCACTCGTCTACTGCACGAGGATTAGACTCTCAACACTTACATAGCTCCAAAGAGGATGCGCAGTGTCTTTTGGGATTGATTAACTGTGTAATGTTTGCCCATGAGGCCTTGATTACTTAACAATTATTTTCTTAATGATAACGTGTGTTCCTTTTTGTCTATAACAAATTTGAATTTTCGAACCCTTGAATGCATTGCATAAACAGCATATCATGCATCATGTGCATAGCAGGTACTCTTTTTTACAGGTGGTTTAATCTTCTTCGCTATTTATTTCAGCTCACCATCATGAATCCTGAATCATCTACTGAGCAATCCATCAAGGCCCTTCAGGCTCAAAACGCCCAGTTCCAAGAGCTGATTATGAGTTTAGCCCAAGGTCAAGAGGAATTGAAGGCTCTGCTGGTCAAGAAGAAGAAGAAGAGAACTGTAATATTTAACACTGGCCGGAGGTTTGGTAACACACTGCAGAATGAGGTTGATCAAGCTGGTTCTTTTGTAGGGAAAGGCAGCCCCCAAGGGGGAGGGGTTCCTAGTCCTGTGGTCTCTGATAACGAGACTGATTTTAATGAGGAGCAGTATCCTCCAGTTGAAGACAAGTACAAGCAGTTAGAGGATCGTCTGAATACCATGGAAATTCAACAAGTGCCTGGGCTGGATTTTGGAGACCTGGGTCTATCTTCTGGTGTGGTGATCCCACACAAGTTCAAAGCACCATCTTTCGCAAAGTATGACGGGGCGTCCTGCCCTAAGCTACATCTCAGATCTTATGTGCGGAAGATCCAGCCATACACTGTGGACAAGAACTTATGGATCCATTTCTTCCAGGAGATTCTTTCAGGGACTCATCTCGAATGGTTCTATCAGCTGGATGGAATCAAGGTTCGTAACTGGGAGGACTTGGCTACTGCTTTTTACAAGAAGTATCAGTATAATGCCGACCTCGCTCCTACACGTACCCAACTCCAGGGTATGTCGCTAGGATCGGGAGAAGGTTTTAAAGAGTACGCGCATAAGTGGAGGGACCTGGCTGGCAGGGTGCAGCCATCGTTAACTGACCGTGAACTACTGGACATGTTCTTAGGGACCCTATTCGGGCCATTCTTCAATCATCTCATTGGCAATTCATCTGCAGGGTTCACAGACCTCATTCTGACTGGGGAAAGGATAGAAGCTGGGATGAAATCAGGGAAGATACAGAAAGGTGCATCCTCAAGTTCTGAGAAGAAGCCTTTCAAAAAGGAAGCCAGTGCTGTGTATGGTCCTAGAAGGCAAAACAAACCAGAACGCCGCCAAGCTGTCAACACGGTGGTGATTGCAAAGCCTGCTGCCGCTCCTCGGCAACCTAACCAGCCAAGGGGTGAGAGACCCAAAAGAGAATATACTCGGCTTAGTATGACCTTGTTGTAGATCTTGCGGCAACTGCTATTGACCAACTTGGTAATCGTCAGAGAAGCTCCGAAGGTGGTAAACACAACCTCTCCAAAGTATAATCCCAACGCCTGCTGTGCTTATCACTCTGATAGCCCGGGGCATTCTACTGATGATTGTTGGGCCCTGAGGAATAAGGTTCAAGACCTTATTGATGCAAAAGAGGTTCAGTTCGAGGCGCCCGAGAAGCCTAATGTGGTGACAGCTCCCCTACCTGACCATGGAGTGAATGCTATCAGGATGGATGATGAAGTGGAAGAATCTGAGTTCAACAGTTGGATTCACCCAACGGCCGACAGTGGACCTAGCAACTGGACTGCAAAAGACCACATACATGTTACTTTTGTTACTCAGTAATGAATTCCTTTGTTTTTTAATTTTGTAATGAACAATAAATTGAAACTTTATGGCCCAGTGCCTTACCCGGGGCACCGTTGGCTTCATTTGTGAGGGCTTATTACTTGTCATTTCCATATATCATGAATAAAGACATTGGACGTTTTTCGCATTTCAAATCTTGTGCTCCCTTTCTTTCTTTCTTTATATTGCAAAACAACTATATTTACACACACTCACTTATACATGTTTCAATCCACTCTGGATCTCACTGGTAACGACTCTGCTACTGCCAGTTATGACTTCGAAAATCCGATCAACTTAGCCAAAGACGAAGGTGAAGATGATTGCGAAGTGCCTGGTGAACTTGCAAGACTGTTACTCCAGGAAGAGAGGGCCATTCAGCCACATGAAGAGCCAGTGGACACGGTAAATCTGGGTACTGAGACAGACAGAAAAGAAGTCAAGATTGGTGCCAATCTGGAGCTCAGCGTGAAACAACGGTTGACCCAGATGTTGCATGATTATGTGGAAATCTTTGCCTGGTCTTACGAAGACATGCCTGGGTTGGATACCGACATTGTGGTTCATCACCTGCCTACCAAGGAAGACTGCCCTCGGGTAAAACAGAAGGTCCGCCGTATGCGTCCAGAGATGTCCGAGAAAATCAAAGCCGAGGTTATGAAACAATTTGATGCCGGGTTTCTAGCAGTGACTTCTTACCCTTAGTGGATTGCCAACATGGTTCCAGTGCCGAAAAAGGATGGTAAGGTCTGAATGTGTGTTGACTACAGGGATTTGAACAGGGCAAGCCCTAAGGATGATTTCCCTCTGCCTCATATCGACGTTCTGGTTGACAATACTGCTCAGCATAAAGTTTTCTCCTTCATGGACGGCTTCTCCGGTTATAATCAGATCAAGATGGCTCCTGAAGATATGGAGAAGACCACTTTTGTTGCTCAGTGGGGTACCTTTTGCTACAAGGTCATGCCATTCGGGTTGAAAAATGCTGGGGCAACCTACCAACGTGCCATGGTCGCTTTATTTCATGACATGATCCACCATGAGATTGAAGTATATGTCGACAATATGATTGCAAGGTCTCAAACTGAGGAGGAACACCTTGACCATCTACAGAAGTTGTTTGACCGGTTGAAGTTGTACAAACTGAGGTTGAACCCGAACAAGTGCACATTTGGGGTAAGATCTGGAAAGTTGCTAGGCTTCGTCGTGAGCGACAAGGGTATTCAAGTGGACCCTACCAAAGTTAAAGCCATACAAGAGATTCCAGTTCCCAAGACAGAGAAAGAAGTCAGAGGCTTTCTAGGACGTCTGAATTACATTGCCCGATTCATCTCACATCTAACTGCTACCTGTGACCCAATCTTCAAGCTGCTGAAGAAAGATCAGGTGGTACGTTGGAATGATGAATGTCAGGACGCTTTTGACAGAATCAAAGAGTATCTCCAAGAACCACCCATTCTTATGCCACCGGTTGTAGGGAGACCTCTAATACTATACCTGACAGTACTTGACAGCTCGATGGGGTGTGTGCTGGGGCAGCATGACGAGTCTGGCCAAAAAGAGCACGCCATTTATTACCTTAGCAAAAAGTTTACCGACTGTGAGACCCGATACTCACTGCTCGAGAAAACTTGTTGCGCTTTGGTATGGGCTGCTCGCCGGCTGAGACAGTATATGTTGACTCACACTACTCTGTTGATTTCAAAGATGGATCCGATAAAGTACATATTCGAAAAGCCTGCTCTGTCTGGAAGAATAGCAAGATGGAAGATGATCTTGACAGAATACGACATCCAGTACACGACCCAGAAAGCAATCAAAGGAAGTGTATTGGTAGACCACTTGGCACACCAGGCAGTGGATGACTACCAGTCAATGAACTTTGAGTTTCCAGACGATAACATCATGGTAGTGACTGATTGTGAAGTACCTGGACCGGATGAAGGACCTGAGGAAGGATCCCGATGGTCTATGCACTTTGACGGAGCCTCCAACGCTTTGGGTAACGGTATTGGCGCTGTGATCATATCCCCTCAAGGCACTCATACTCCACTTACTGTCCGACTATGTTTCAACTGCACCAACAACATGGCGGAGTATGAGGCATGCATCATGGGTCTTCAAGCTGCGATTGACTTAAGGATCAAGTTTCTGAGTGTCTTCGGAGATTCCGCTCTCGTGATCAATCAGATCAAGGGCGAGTGGGATACGAAACATCCGAACCTTATTCCTTACAAAGAGTGTGTGTTGACATTGATCCCCCATTTCACAGAGATAACTTTTGAACACTTCCCAAGAGAGGAGAATCAGTTGGCGGACGCGTTGGCTACGATGTCTTCTATGTTCAAAGTCAAATGGGACAATGAGGCTCCCCGGATCATTATATGGAAGTTGGACGAACCTGCATATTGTTGTGATCTTGAGGCTGAGACAGTAACTGAAAAACCTTGGTATCATGAGGTGAAAAGGTACTTGGAAGCTCAAGAATACCCTGAAGGTGCATCCATCAATGACAAAAAGTTTCTGAGAAGGTTCGTAGCGAAGTTCTTCCTCAGCAATGGCATTCTATACAAGCGAAACCATGATTCGACCTTACTGCGTTGTGTGGATAAAACTGAAGCAGAAACGATCATGGCAGAACTGCATGAAGGTACCTTCGGAACACATTCTAGTGGTCATACCATGGCAAAGAAAATCCTTCGGGCAGGATATTTCTGGTCCACAATGGAAGTCGACTGTTACCAACATTCTCGGACATGTCACAAGTGCCAGATTTACGCAGATAAGGTGCACGTTCCTCCAGTTCCTCTGAATGTCTTAACTGCGCCTTGGCCTTTTGCAATGTGGGGCATTAATATGATCGGCGAGATTAAACCTACGGCATCCAACAGTCACCGCTTCATCCTAGTAGCGATTGATTACTTTACAAAGTGGGTTGAAGCAGCTTCATACGCCACCGTAACCAAGAACGTCGTGGCACGGTTTATTCGGCATAACCTGATCTGTCGATACGGCGTCCCGGAAAGGATCATTACGGACAATGGTACCAATCTTAACAACAAGATGATCACTGAGCTCTGCGAGCAATTCAAGATACAACACCACAACTCTTCTCCTTACCGGCCGAAGATGAATGGGGCTGTAGAAGCAGCTAATAAGAATATCAAAAAGATTGTGCAGAAGATGACAGTGACCTATAAAGACTGTCACGAGATGTTACCGTTTGCTCTTCATGGGTATCGTACCTCAGCAAGAACGTCAACCGGGGCAACTCCCTTTTCCTTGGTCTATGGCATGGAGGCAGTCTTGCCGATTGAAGTCCAGATACCCTCTCTCCAGATAATGAAGGATGCAGATATGAGCGAAGATGACTGGATCCAGACTCAACTTGATCAATTAAACCTAATTGACGAAAAAAGACTCACTGCTATTTGTCATGGTCAAACGTACCAAAAACGGATGATTAGGGCATTTAACAAGAAAGTCATACCACAAGAGTATCAAGTCGGAGACCTGGTAATCAAGCGCATCATCCTTCCTCAAAGTGATCCCAGGGGCAAATGGACCCCCACCTAAGAAGGGCCATTTGTGGTTAAACATGTGTTCTCAGAAGGAGCCATGATTCTAACCACCATGGATGGTGACGACCTTCCTCACACCGCCAATGCAGACATAGTAAAAAGATACTACGCATGATAAAAGACCCGCTAGGTTGACATACCTAGGCAAAAATTAGGGCTTCCCGGCGAACCAAAAGGGTTCGGGCAAAAATAAGGGATGAAATGAAAAAAGTCTGTACACCCGGCAAGTCGAAAACCTGAAAAGGCGGCTTGGGCAAAAATGGGTATCCCGGTGGACTGAAAACCCGAAAGGGCGGTCCAGGCAAAAATTAGGGATTAAAGCGTAATACTATGTCTCATTGGATCACCTTGCATCCAGAATCCGGTATCAACCATCAGGTTCAGACGGCATCGATCAGTCAGCTTCATCTTCAACTAAGAAGCCAAGTGATGAGACGCTCGAAGATATAAAGGCGATAGCAGAGTTGGAACCCAGTGGGATTATTCCTTTCACATAGCTGTTTTGTTTCCCTTTTTCACAAAATTGTATAAACTCTGTTGTTCGGCGGCGTTCTCTTACTAGGACGTCAACCTCTTGTACATAAACGCCTATTTACAGGCAAATTCAAAAATCAATACAAATTCACTTTTCAGACCAATTTCCAATTGTTTTTCCTTTTTTCTGTTTTGTTTTGCGAAGAACGTCCAATGTTCAATTGTGATATATGCATTTGAAACTAATTGCTAACTCATAAATATTTGCATACGAAACAAAGGATTAATTACAGGTAACATCAGAAACAGGGGCAATAATGAGTCGTCTAAGCAATCTAATTGCTCTGTCCACCAAGGCACCAAGGTAAGTTCGGTTGAAGAATGTAACCAAGATGCCTTAATTCCCCAGAGAGTGAGCCAAGGTTCAGCCATACTTCCCCCGAGCAGAGAAGGCACAATATCCTCCAGCAAGTCGGCAATGCTCTCCCCCAAGCAGAGTTAGACCACAATCAACCTTAAGGAAGTTGGATTATCCCCAGAAGATCTCAACATCCCCCAGCGAAGTATACAAACATTCCTAACAAGCATCCCCGGCAGTCTTGATCTAAGATTGTTCCCCGGCGGTATACCGGACACCCCAGTGGAGCCACTTCCCCAGTACAGTTCAAAAGTTTCCCCAGGAGAGTTGAACCATCTCCCCAGTAGATTCTGAAAGCTTATCCCCAGTAGATTCTGGAAGCTTATCACCTGCAGATTACACGTATCTCTCCCCGACCATGTTCAAAGGTTATTCCCCACCAGAGCTTATAACTAGGTTATCCTCAGCCAATTACCACGGAAAGATCGTCCTCGGCGAAGTCTTCCTATCCCCAGCGGAGTTCATCAAATCTCCCAACAGAGCTCAACAATGGTATCCCCAGCGGAGTTATCATCAACCTCAGCAAAGTACCTCTCTTTCTCCACAGAGTTCACTCCCCGCAGAGTAATCTATTCGCCAAGTTTATTCCCCAACGGAGTCATCTTCTCCTACCGGTATTCTTGCAACCATCATCCCCAGCGGAAACAAAGCTCTACTCTTCCACATCAGCCCAAGAGTTAACTTCCCGGCACCCGTCAAGGATTTACTTTCCTAGACAAAAATACATTCATGAACGTCATATCTTCATACATTATAGCATGCACATACGCATCATGAACATACAATCTCATTTATTCTGAGAACATCACGCATGTCATACATCATGACATCGCGTACAACTAACGTTTTGTCTTTTCAGGACAAAAGATCAATACAAAGATGATTAATATCAACTGTCGCAATTCCAGATCCGATTCCTGTATCTTGCCAGGGTGTATCTATTGACGACTATTTTTCGGACTCGATTCTTGTATCTTGCCAGGGCACGTCTGAAGAGTTTGAAGATCCGATTCCTGTATCTTGCCAGGGTGTATCTGTTGATGACTTATTCCAGACTCGATTCCTGTATCCTGCCAGGGCACGTCTGAAGAGTTTGAAGATCCGATTCCTGTATCTTGCCAGGGTGTATCTGTTTACGACTAATTCCAGACTCGATTCCTGTATCCTGCCAGGGCACGTCTGAAGAGTTTGAAGATCCGATTCCTGTATCTTGCCAGGGTGTATCTGTTGACGACTATATTCCAGACTCGATTCCTGTATCCTGCCAGGGCACGTCTGAAGAGTTTGAAGATCCGATTCCTGTATCTTGCCAGGGTGTATATGTTGACGACTAATTACAGACTCGATTCCTATATCCTGCAAGGGAATGTCTAAAGAGTTGGAAGATCCGATTCCTGTTTCTTGCCAGGGTGTATCTGTTGACGACTATATTCCAGACTCGATTCTTGTATCTTGCCAGGGCACGTCTGAAGAGTTTGAAGATCTGATTCCTGTATCTTGCCAGGGTGTAGCTGTTGACGACTAATTCTAGACTCGATTCCTGTATCCTGCCAGGGCACGTCTGAAGAGTTGGAAGATCTGATTCCTGTATCTTTCCAGGGTGTATCTGTTGACGACTATATTCCAGACTCAATTCATGTATCTTGCCAGGGCACGTCTGAAGAGTTTGAAGATCCGATTCCTGTATCTTTCCAGGGTGTATCTGTTGACGACTAATTCTAGACTCGATTCCTGTATCCATCCAGAGCACATCTACATGAAGAGTTTGAAGATTAACTCCTGTAACAGGCCAGGTAATTATTTTTCTTTCTCAGGTACACAAGTTCTCACTAAGGAATCTCTTACGCGATCGACACCTAGATGGCATCTATAAGCTAATCCTCCCACTACGTCTCCAAATGGCATCTGTAAGCCCATTCCCGACATCACACTGCTGACATTCTACTATGTGAGTGCAAATTTCTGGGCACTCTAGTGTTCAATCATCTTCCACCTTCGGATTACGAAAGGCACGCCAGCCAATCTACATCCTCAGGTCTAAGAAGATTGAACAGGGGCAACTGTTGTACCCCAAAATTTTCCCTCCCATATTCTTCAAGGGTTGGCAAGATCAAGCTTCAAAATCTCTCAAGGGTTGCACAGTCCAATTGCCTCCTAACACAATCAAAATTAAGGTTTTGGTTCTTGCAAAGAAATTGAGGTTTTCAAGGGTCCAATCAAGTCCCATATGCCTATATACATTGTCAAGCATCCATATGTCAAGTTTCAGGACTCACAGCATCAAATTGCACAGTCAAAAACCCTAATTGCTCCATAGTCAACTGTAGGGGCAAAATGGTCATTTGACATTCAAAAGTCAAAATTTTGGTCAACATCTCATTTTGAAGCCACAATCATCATTGGATCAAATCTTGATCATGATTCCACAAGAATGGCTCAAAAATCATCAAGATGCAAAAGTTTCTATTTTTGGACAGTTGAAAAGTCAACTGCAAATTGACCAAGGCAAAACTTTTTCATGGTTTATCAGAAAAATCCCATCCAATTCTCATTTTGAAGGGGATGACATTTCCTACAACTCATCTTCACACTCCAAGTCCAAGAAATGCTCTCACAAAAAGTTATCAATTTCAACATTATAGGTCATTTTCAAAAGTCAACAGAAAGGCACTTTAAGTCAAAGACCATAACTTGAGATTGGTAAATCAAAATGACATGGGACCAAAGGCATTGGTTAGAGTACTTCAATACCTTTCCAAAATGTCCAAGAACATGATCATAGCTTCAAAATTGAGAAAGATATGCATTGGAGAAGTTGGGAAATTTTTGGGAACTTTCAAAAGTCAACTTTGCCTAAAAAGCTTCAAATTTGCTAATGGGCCTCAAATTCTTCCTTGAATCATTACCCAAAGCCTATGCACGACCCATTGAGCTCAAAATAATTTATTTTCTTATTTTTAATTAATTAATTGGATTTATATTTATATTAATTCATTTAATTAGTTTTTATTATAAGAAAATTCAAAGATATGATTTTGTAGATCTTTTTGTGCAGCAAATCAAACTAGGGCAAGTTGGCAAAGTCGTTTCTCATCCAAAAAAGGAAAATCATCCATAATTGGCAAAGGTTTCAATGAAAAAAGATTGAAAAATATATGATCAAAATCAAATATATGAAACATCAATTCATGGACTTTTGGGCCAAGGTTTTGACCTAGAATCATTCACATACAAAGGCACAAGGAAACCCTACTGATGCAGACACGAAAAAGCTGCTGAAAGCTCATACTCACTTTGCAAAATTTTCATAAAAACTCAAAAACTATTTTCTGATTTACAGTCCAATTCAGAGCAGATTGTTGATTCCAAACCCTTGCTGAGGGTTCCCTGAACGTGTTGCAACCACTTTCCAGTCCTCATACTCAAAGAAACGGTAAAATATGGTTATGGTTTGAACGAATATGTTGATAATCGAAACATGATTTCTATGCATCATTCATATGTTTTATTCATTGATTTACACTATTGACATCTTCCTGAAGCGTTTGGTATAGTTTAATTGTTCTAACACTACTCGTATCAAAATCCACCATTGAAGGACATTAGGGTTTCAGAGTTTCAATATTAGGGGTTTCCATATACTGTAAAATTGGATCACCAAACCTACATGGACGAACGCGTTGCAGCAAGTCTGATTCATTGAGATACTCGCGCCCTTTTTATATTTCCTCCTCTTCTAATCGCTATTTTCACAGTTTCAATTTAGTGGGGGTTTAAAACCCCCGGTACTTGTTTTATATTTTCAGAAAAAAGATGAAGAAGAAGCATGCGTGGCCAAGCGTGATTGGGAGACTCAAACTTTAGCGCGTTTTTTAACGTTTCCAGCATAATGGCTTTTTTTCATATATTATAATTCCTTAGTATATTGTTTACAAATGTGCTTGTTAGCTCAGTTGGTTGGAGGACGTGTCTTGCAGGTATAGGGACCTGGGTTCGATTCCCAGGTCTCCCCACATATTTCATAATTTTTATCCTAACGTGTTTCCATGCAGCGCTCACTCAATGGTTCACCATACACGCTCATGCTTAGGCCTGCCAAGTGGACATGAGATCAATCCAATGGCCTCAGAAGGAAATCCATGGTGTACCTCAGTTAACCAAGGCGCACTCAAGCTGGAAAGTCAAACGAGCTTATGCTTCAATGGGCCAAAATTACTTCAGCAAACCTCCATTTGGGCCTGAAACCCCCCTTGGTTTGCAATTTGATTTTTTTTCTTTCTTTTAATTTCTTTCAATTATTTATTTTTATAATTATTATTAAGTAATTAAAATTAATCTTTTCATAATAAAATCTGAAAATCAAAATACAAAAATATGTGTAATTATTTATTAATTTAGTCATTAATTTGTTTTTGTAAATAAATGTTAATAATTAATTTAGTTTAATTTAGGTTTATATTTTAATCTTTTTTCTTAATAAATAAAATATATAGAATTAGGTTTTGATTTTTTATCATTATTAATTATTTGCATCATTATTCATTATTACTATTTATTAACCATTATTTTGTACATAAATATGTAAATTAACTAATTAGTTTAAAATAGGTCAACTTTGACGCTTTATTAATAATTAAAATAGACTTAGAATTAGGGTTTCCTTTTAATTTTAATTTTCTTTATTTCATAAATACAAAAACATAAAAACTTTCCTTTCTTTAATTAAATAATCAATTAGACTTCAATTTAATTTAATTTCTCAAAAGGGTCAAAACCCTCGGACGTTCAATTTTAATTTCGCGCATTATTTTCTTATCAATTATTATGTAACTGTTTTCTGGATGTAATAGTAATTAGGTTTACCGCATTTATTTACTTTCCGCATCTCTTATCAAAAACAGGTCTTTGTACTTTGGCGATGTATAGACCCGCGCCTTGTAATAGCGTAGCCTTTATATTTCCGTCTTTTAATTTTCCGCACTCCTAAATTCTACTTGCATGAAAGAATGTATGTTAATTAAAAAACAAACGTAGCTCACAATACCATGATCAAAGATAACTGTTAAACTGAAAACAACACACAAATACACACACCACTTCTAGGGTACGCCTCACCTGTTGCCTTCGAAACGTGGTCATCAAGTATAGGACGTCTTAGCGGTCCTTATGTCCATGATCCTGTTTCCTCGAAACAGTTGCCTCGGAATAGTTTCCTCGAAACAGTTGCCTCGAAACGGTTGCCTCGGATTAAAAAAGATCAAGGACATAAGGGTAGCTTCTAAGGTGTCCTACTGTTGCTTCGGTGACCACACTGTCCCTACACTCGAATTGACCCGAACACCTCCAACGGTAGTGCTACCTACCTCTCAATGGTGGGATGGCACTACCTTAAGGACATTTACACAGCCTAATTCCTTAGGGTAGGTAGATGACTCGTGGATACTTGCTCTCTAAAAAACAAAACAAAATCTTTTCACACTGACACTTTCAAAAGGCTTTCAAAACAATTTTTCAAACACTCTTGAGGACAGATACAAGAGTTATTCAGAAATCTTTCAATGAAACTTTTTCAAACCCACTCACATTTTAAAAAGCAAACATTTTGAAAACATAAGAGCAAGTATCTAAGAGCCCATGGATAACCATGGATAGAAAGGGTGCTAACACCTTCCCTTTCTATAAATCTACCTCCTGAACCGAGAAACGTTCTCATAAGGAATTTTGCTGTGCTTTTGTCCTTTCCATGTTAGAGAACATAAAAGACGGTGGCGACTCTTGCTTCCGCGACATTTCGCGAACCAGCTTTAAACAGTCAGTTCTAAATCCACCGATCACACCTAACATCATTTGCCATTTTCACTTTTCTCTCTTGCAGGTTGACTTCTGCAGCTTGATTCAACAAGATTCAAAGCAAGCTAAGCATAGAGGAAGCATCCCTGAACCTCAAGCAAGCTGTACAAGTCCTCACATTGCACTAAAAGTACCTCCATTGTCATACACGAATCAAGCTGAACAGGTAAGTTTTTGAACTTCTATCTCTCTATCCAGGCATAGTTTGGTTTAAGTTTGTGAAGAAAACATGTTCTAATCATAGCCCTGAAGCCATCCATATAGTTACTTTTCATTTATGCTGTGTGTGCTAAGAGTATTTTTAACCTGAACATTGACAAAAACTTAAGTCATAAATTGGGGGAGAAGAAATTCTCTCTCATTTATGAGAGTTAGATCAAGTTTTTTATATGTATGAACTCGTGACATGATGCTCTATAATGTTTGTGTTGTAAGTTTTTGTTAAAAGTCAAGGAATCAAGAGATAGCAGGGACAAGGCAAAACGCGCGTTTTTTGTATTTGAAAGGTGCTGGAGGTTGAAGACAAGGTCTTTGGGCTGGGCCTGTGTTGTTCTTTCTTTTTGCACCATCTTTTTACACATACACCCCCCTGACCCATTTTGAGATATATTTGTCATTTTTGATTTTTTACTTTTGATTTTGATTTCATATTTTTATCCAAACATGAAAAAACATTAAAAAATATTTTTCTCACATTTTTTGCATTTTTATTGATATTTATTTGTTTCATTTAGTTATATATGTAAATAAATACATAATACCTTTTATTTTAAAATACTAGAAATAATACCAATACATTTTTATTTTCTGATTTTATTTTATTTTATCTTTTGAAAACATTTTATAGAAAATATACTTTTTTTTGTAAATAATAAATATTTTTATTTTTGTACATATTTAATATACTTAGTAAATAATATAAATACGTATATATATTTATTAGAATATTTAGGATAAAAATCCAAAATAATACATTTTTATTTTTATTAATATTTGACCTCAAAAATACTTTTTTTTACAATATACTTTCTTTTATTTATTTTTTGTACATAATTAATAAATGTTGTATATAATAAATAATAAATACATTTTATTTAGCAAATTAGGGTTTTGCCCTAAAAACATAAAAATACCCAAAAATTATCCTTTTTATTTTTGTTTATTTGTCACATGAAAAACCCTTTTATTTTATTTGGCATATTTTATTTTATTTTTATTTAATTATTGCAATTAAATACCTTGTAAATTCCATTTGGATTGTAATAGTTTAGATTTAAATTTCTTGCTAAATATCCCCATTTGAACATTTGTACCCCCTATCCCATTATTGTGTTGTAATAATTTAGGACCTTTAAATTCCGCATTTAAAAGCTTTTTAAATATGCCATGATAGACTTAGGGTTTTGTATGCAAAAATCAACCAACAATAGCTTGACCTAATTCCAAGATAAAAGCATGAAAATGAACAAACATTAATCACACTTGCACCCCTAGGGTTACTCTACTTGTTGCCTTCAATAATGGGCCATGTTGCATGTTAGGTGTCTTTGGCAAAAACAAAACAATTCAAATGATCATAGTCCCTCGATGACGCTTTCGAAAGTTGCCTAAAAATGATCAAGTCCCTTAAAGGAAAAATTGCCCAAAGACACTTGGCACCATTGCAATCATGGTCTAAACGATGACCCGCGCTCGTCCCGTTCACATCCTAACACAAGATTGTCCACCAAATACAATGGTGGAACAAAATTGTTAAAATGGTTAAAACATAGCAAAGATCTTTGAGTAAATTTAGGAGTAGACAACTCTTGGTTACTTTCCAACTTGCAAAACAAAAACACTTGCCTATTTTTTCAAAACCACACATCACAACACACTTTCAAAACAACTTTCAAAAACATTGAAAACTTTTCAAAAGACATACACCTTTGTATACATCCCAACATGGATCATTACAAAGGTTGCCACCACATTGGCCTCTTTTCAAAACATTTTTCAAACCCACACACAAAGCACCATTTCAAACAATTGAAAATCAAGGCAAGTTGATCTAAGCAAGTAACTAAGAGCCCATGGATAACCATGGATAGAAAGGGTGCTAATACCTTCCCTTTCTATAATCTACTCCCCGAACCCAAGAAAACATCTCAAAGGTTTTTGCTGTGCTTTTTAACCTTTCCTTTAGGATAAAATAAAAAGTCGGTGGCGACTCTTGCTTAACCGAAACATTTGCGAAAACAAACGCAAAACCCAAGTCAGTTCTCCCACCGTATCACACATATGTATCGTAATCAGAAGAGATGTTTGTGGGAGGAAGACCCCAAAGATTAGAGTTATAAATAATAGGATGTAATGCATTGAGATTGCATCAACATGCTCATCAAGATTCTTCTATCTTTGCTTAAAAGCTTTTTTTTATGAATTCACTAGGGGAACAAAGACTGGCTGCTGTCAAACAGATTCGGGAACACAAAGCTACGGAGAGTGCCCCTGATTGAATGATCAGCTGCCCCAGAGTGGTAACCACATTTGACGTTGGTCAACAAGAACGAGCACTGATATAAGATCCCACAGTAAATGGGAACCATCTGCTTATAAGATGTTCTAAGAACTCAAGATTGTGTAGCACTCCATGGTTGAAAGCAACTCCCAAAAGATTAGGATAGAAAAGAACCTGTTGTGACAGTAAGTGCAAGATTGTTGACATAATCATCAGAGCTTTCATGACCTGGATTATCTGAGTCTTCAATCAATTATCTTCCTTTTTGAAGAATTCCCGACCTCGGGCCAAAGTTTGCATGTACAACATAACTAACCCCGTCGAGATTTTTGTAACGGTCAATCCCCTACGGAGTCATCCCATACTTGGAATCTGAACGTGTGAAGCAAGAAATCAAGTTGAACCTCTAAGGAGGACACCAGGCCTGAATGAGAATCCCCAATCTTCGAATATCCTATATGGATGCATGATTGTGCATGGGGTGCATGAATGTATGCCATGTCATGTTCTGTCATTTCCAAGGAATTTACATATTTTGATTTTGATTTTGCGCAAGCAAGGGATGGAAAAGTTCAACACAAGGCTTAAATATAATTCCCTGTAAATAATGGAACATGTATGTTAAGCATGTGGTAACCATGTTATGTATGCAAAGACATGGGATCAAAGTTCCATCACTTATGAATATGATTGTTGCATTATTTATGAACCATATGAATGTTATCAGATCAAAGGTTTGGCATAGCTTCTGCACAAACAAGAACCAAGTACCATGTAGATTATAAATTGTATGTGATCAAGGCTTATGGAACATCGGATACTGCTGGTAATTTTGTGAACATTCTGGGAATACAAAGATCGAAAGCCCAAATGAACCTCCAAATATACAAATCAGGAACTCAAAAAATAAATCTGAGAACCATACGGTCGTCAACAGAATACCATCCTAATAAGTCACTGACAGAAATCCAGAACATAACCATTAGAACCAATAGTCATTGTTTGATCATAGTCACCGTCAGAACATGAGTAACTATCTGAAAATAGTCACCATCTGTACATGTGATAATAATTCCCTCCCCAATCATGGGTGAAGACTAGGTGAGGGTAAGGCAGGGGTAACTCGAAAATCACGGGTTCACTTAAAAGTAAAATCATCGCAACACAGACGTGCATGATGAGAATACCTATAATTGAACCTCATCTGAGCGTGGTATATGACATGAATGTACTAGTCGGACCACGTCCTATAGCCATCATGTCCCCACTTTATTCCTGGTGTCCTAGTGCAATCTGGCGTGGGTACTGGGCATTTTACCTCAATAGTAACACCCAACCCAATCAAGAAGCAGATCCAGTACAACAGTAGTATATGGAAACTAGTAAAATACAATGCATACATATTCTCAAGTATATACAAAATGAATAAGCCATACAGCACATAAATAAACACCCAAAGAGAAGAAAACAAGAGCTAGGAGCGACTCCGGGATGGACCATCATTTGGTCAATCCAGACCCCAGTGAAGTCGTCAGCTGAAACAACCGGCTGAAAATCATCAAACAATAAAGTCGCCATTGAAGGTCTTTTATTCCATATGAATGGAAAGGTAAACATCGAGAAAACCTGAGAAGGGAGAAGTCATGGTCTTGCGACCGAGATATCGAGTAAGGGAATCTGTTACGCGAGGGGAAGGTATTAGCACCCCACATGCCCGTAGTAATATACGATATCCACTCTTGTTGTCTATCTTATGGGTGTGTTTTAATCTATGCTTACTATTTACTACCGCTAAAGGGAGAATGCATGCAAAAGAAAATAGAAAATAATGTATGGAAAATAAAATTGTACTCGCTTGGGCCCTACCCCAATGCCTACATATCCTTTTTGAGGAATCAGAGCTACCGTAGTTCGGCTCACATGTTTTTGTTTGTTTTGTGTTTTTTATGGATGAAGTTAATTCTGCCTTCTGCCACAGCTCGACCTTTAGAGACTTATGCGTTAGCACAGGAGTAAGCTAATCATTTCCTTACCTGAAAAGGGTTTTAGAGAAAAGGTGCTTGGGCGTACAAGAAAAGGTTTGAGTTGGTTTGTATTTTATTACAGATAATGGCTACTTGACCTCAAAAGAGAGATATTATCCACTTTTCCACTTATCCATGAAAGGAATCTTTGAGATTTGAACCGCACCTAGGCCTGAGACTGAAGAACAATAAGATCAAGAAGATACTCGCTTATCATCTCTCATACTCAACAAACGCATGATTCTTATCAGTAGTTTTAATGTGTTTTGAAGTTTGAAAGAAAAAATAAGTTTTTGTTTTGATGAAAATGCGAAAGGGGAAAGAAAATTCAAAGGGAGACTAGCCTATTTCTAAACCTAATGTTTGCATGCATCATTGGACCTAAAGTTGGAATTTTGAGGGAATTCTACCTAATGTTTGCATGCTTGGATTTAAAAGCCTAATGTCTAATTTTAGTTCAATTAAATCGAAGATTAAATTTGAACCAAAATCTCCTAAGGAATCTTGAAAGAATATACAAACAAGTAAAATTAGGCAACAAGTATCAAAGTATTGCATACAATTCATACCAAAAATCGCAAACGAAATACATGCCATAAAATGAGTAAAACTAGTAATTAAAATTGACTAAAAAGTTAGTAAAAGGGGAAATAAATTCCTAATTAATTTCTAAAATTTCTTATAATATTTTTACCATTTTTATTATGTATTTTTTTAATTTTAAAAAAATCATGAAAGTAAGAATTAAAAAAATTATAAAAGAAAATTAAGAGAACCAGGGGGTGCATGCTGCTGGCAGTGGTGCATTGTAGTAAGCAGTTCTAGGTGCGAGGCTCAAGCTGACTAAAGTCCAATGCAGCTTTTGTTGTTATTGCTGCTTCATTTGGTTTCCAAAAAAGGATTGAAGCAGGCTTAAGGATGATTCGGCCCACCAGAGTTCAACAAGCATTTTTTTTGTAGATATTTCAGTCTAAAAAACACGCATATTGGGCTTAACGGATCACATTAACCCAACCATTATCTTTTCACCAGATTTTAATTCAATTTTTTTATTATAAAAAAAAGACATGAAACGATGCCATTTCGTTACTCTTAGGTTAGGGTTAAAGTTTATGGCTCTTCAGATTACACAGACAAAAAAAAACTCCTCTTCTCTTTCGAACCCAAACTTCAAGGCACCCTCCACGTCCTCCTTCCATTTGAAGGCACCGGAAATCGCAATGCCTTACCTTCATCCATGGTCAACCTCCATGAACTCAGTTTCCCTACCCATCTCCTTCTGATCCTCACGTTAGCTTAAACTCTAATACTTGCAAGAATTCGTATTAAACGCTTAGGCTGCACTAAATCATGCAATCGGCGGAGGGCTCTGAATTAGCTTAATGAGTTTTACATCATGGCAAAGAAAAAAACTCAAAAAGGTGAAGAATGATGGAGTTCTGAAGACTTACCAACCGGAGTCGCTCCGATGGCGCTTCAATAGCGATATGGCAAGAACACCAGAAATTCTTGTATCTTCAGGTATGAACTTCCTATCGCCTTCTTCTCTTAACCTCCCTTCTACGCATGATTGAGAAATTCTGTATTTGTGTTGGTGTTGTTCTTGAGTTGTTATGCACGAAATTGAGTGCGTGAATGTGATCGGTGGATCTGGAACTGACTGTTTTAAAGCTGGTTCGCGAAATGTCGCGGAAGCAAGAGTCGCCACCGTCTTTTATTTTCTCCAAATGGAAAGGACAAAAGCACAGAAAAATTCCTTATAGATATTGCTCTCGGTTCGGGAGGTAGGTTATAGAAAGGGAAGGTGTTAGCACCCTTTCTATCCATGGTTATCCATGGGCTCTTAGATACTTGCGCATTGTGTTTTCAAAAATGGTTTGTTTGCTTTTCAACTGCGGGTTTTAAAAAGTTTCTTTGAAAATTTCAGTTCGACTCTTGTATCGGTCCTCAAGAGTGTTTGAAAAGTTGCTTTCGAAAGCTTTTTGAAAAGGTGTCGGTGCGAAAATTATTTTTGATTTGTTTTGAAATTAGAGCAAGTATCTAGAGTCGTCTACCTACCCTAAGGAATTCGTTTGTGTAAATGTCCTTTAAAGTAGTGCCATCCCACCATTGAGAGGTAGGTAGCACCACCGTTGGAGGTATTCGGGTCAATTCGAGGTTCGGGACATGGTGATCACCAGAGCAATAGGAAGATACCTTAGAAGCTACCCTCATGCCAGGTTCCCGGATCATGAGGACTTACTAAAACATCCTCTACTCGACGATCACCTTTCGAGAGGCAAGGCAACAGTGAAGCGTACCCTAGGGGTGGTGTGTGATTGGTGTGTCGTTTTCAGTTATTTTTGTCTTGTCCTGTCATGGGTGATCTACGCGTTATTTTTATTTTAACATTCATTCTTGCATGCAGTTTATTAGCAGTTAAAAAGTTGCGGGAAATATAAAGTTCCTAAGCTATTACAAAGGCGCGGGTCCACATCGCCAAATTAAATCCAGGACCCGATTTGACATAAAATAAAGATGCGAGAAATAAATGTTTAATTTACACGGCTTTGGGAGAATTACATAAAAATTATAAGAAAGGAAATAAATGCGCGAATTGGAATTATTAGCGAATGCGAGGGCGTTGGACCCTTTTTAATGAAATTAAATTATGATTAATAAATTAATTAAATTAAATGATAAAAGAAATTATTTTTTAGTTTTATGTATTTATGGATTTTTATGAGAATTAAATGGAATTACAAAGCTAATTAACCCTAATTCTAGTTATTTTTAATTTATTAAGAAAAGCATTAAAATTTAACCTAAAATTAAACCTAATTAATTAATTCAATTTTTATTTACAAAAATAAATAATTAATTATTATAATGGTAAAAGAAAAGAAAAAGATAAAAAATGATTAAAACCCTAATTCTACAATTTTTTAGTTTATTAAGAAAATGTTAAAGTTAATACTAGAATAAAAAAAACTAATTAATTAATAAGACCTTTTTTACAAAAATAACACTTAAATAAAATATATTTTAATTTTTGTCACTTTCTGATTTTTATTATTTTTTATGTTTTATGAAAATATTAATTTAAAGTTTTAAGAGGAAATAATTAAATTAAACAAATAATAAAAAAGATAGAAAAAGAAAGTAAACACAAACCCTAGGGGGTGTTGACCCCAAGTGGAGGTTTTGTTCCAGCAGTTTGGGCCCAATGTTTATGGCCTTGTTTGACTTTTCTGGAAGCGTGCATGTGCGTTGACCAATGTCCATGGTGTTCATCAGATCTCCACCTTTGGATTGCCCTCAGTGGCCATGTGGCATGTGTGGATTATGGGTGTATGGTGATCATCAGGAGGCATGCTGCATAGGAAGATATTAGCAAGAAAAATATGGAAATAATATGGGGGACCTGGGGTTCGAACCCAGGTCCCATCGCTTACCACACCATGTGCCTTGCCACTGAGCCGTTCACGCGTTTTGGTTATATTATAGGAAACAAATAACATAATGCAAATCATGAGTTAGTGGACAATTTTAGCGCGAATTTCAAATGCTCCAATCATTGGCCTACACATCACCATCTTCTCCAATGGTGCGTTTTTCCTGAAACAAAAACAAACAAGATTGCGGGGGTTTTAAACCCCCACTATATACTGTGTCAAAAAATAGCGAATAAAAATCCCTGGCTCATAAATTAATTGCGAGCTATGCCTTGAATTCGTCTGAAGGTCCTGATTTTAATGGCCTAAGTCTCGTGTTCTGATTTTACCCTATGCCAGAATCCCCAATTCAAGGTTTCTGAAAACCTAGAAGGCTTCAATGGTGGATCCTCCAATTTTGCACGAAAACTCAATTAAAGTATACAGTTAGCTTTAGAATCAATCAATTAGTGTAAATCCACAAAAAATTGCAATGAGAATGCTTGAAAACTGAAACACGAATATGCAAAAAAGACGACACAGTCTGACTTCTAGTTACCAATTCTTGATGTTAGAGTTGATGATTTTGATTCAGACACGTTCCTTGAAGCCTCGGGAACACAATAGGATGGTTTTCTTGCCTTGAAAAGCCTTGGAATCACGCTTTCAGTTTTAGAATTTTTTACAAAAAGTGCAAACTTTGTTCTTGTTTTCTGGCGCAGCTTCGAGGTCCCTCCACTAGGGTTTGCTTCTGGCTTATGTATGGAATGATTAGGGTAAAGATTTGGATCCAAAAAACCTTTGCATTGATGGAATGGATATTTGATTTTCATGCATAATTTTTCCAATCTTTTTCACATGTTTTTGATGATGAATCTTGGAAGAAAATGTGGCCCATTAGCAATTTTAAGACATTTGAAGCAAAGTTGACTTTTCAAAATATCCAAAAATTTCCCAACTTCCACAAGGCATATCTTGCTCAATTTTTAAGCTTTGATCATGTTCTTGGATATTTTGGAAAGGTCTTGAAGTCCTCTAACCAATTTCTTTGGTCCCATGTCATTTTGATTTACCAATCTCAAGTTATGGTCTTTGACTTAAAGTCCCTTTTTGTTGACTTTTGAAAATGACCTATAATGTTGAAATTGATAACTTTTTGTGAGAGCATTTATTGGACTTGAAGTGTGAAGATGAGTTGTAGGAAATGTGATTCTCTTTAAAATGAGATTTGGATGGAATTTTTCTGATAAACCATGTGGAAGTTATGCCTTGGTCAAATTACAGTTGACTGTTTCAACTGTCCAAATATGGAAACTTTTGCATCTTGAGACTTTTTGAGCCAAGCTTTGAGAATCATGATCAAGAATTGATCAAATGATGTTTGTGGCTTCAAAATGAGATGTTGACCAAAAATTTGAACTTTTGACTGTCAAATGACCATTTTGCCCCTACAGTTGACTGTAGTGCAATTAGGGTTTTTGATTGTGCAATTTTGTGCTGTAAGTCTTGAAACTTGGTATGAGGATGCTTGACCATGTTTGTAGGCATGTGGGACTTGATTGGACCCTTGTAAACTTCATTTTCTTTGTCAAAACCAAAACCCTAGTTTTTGACTGTTAGGAGGCCCTTGAACTGTGCAACCCTTGGGGAATTTTGGAGCATGCTCTTTGCAAATCTTGAAGAATATGGGAGGGTAAATTTTGGGGTACAACAGTTGCCCATGTTCAATCTTCTTATACTTGAGGATGTAGATTGGCTGACGTGCCTTTCGTAATCCGAAGGTGGAAGATGATTGAACACTAGAGTGCCCAGAAATTTGCGCTCACATAGTAGCAGTGTGATGATGGGAATGGGCTTATAGATGCCATTTGGAGATTGATGGATAGGATGATGGGCTTATAGATTTCGTGCTAAGAGGTGATGGAAGGTGGATGGGCTTACAGATGCCATCTGGATGTTGATCGCATAAGAGATTCCTTAGCGAGAGCTTGCGTACCTGCAAAAGAAAAATGATTACCTGACCTATTACAGGAGCTGGTCTTCAGATTCTTGTGTAGATGTGTCCTGTCTGGTTACAGGAGCTGGATCTGGAGCTTCAAAAGGGTGATGAATGAACCAGGGATGGTTACTACCTCACGGGACGGTGAGAGAACCTTGGGCGATTACTACCTCAACAGGAACGCTGAGAGAACCTTGGACGACTTCAACCTCAACAGTAACGCTGAGAGAATCTTGGGCGACTTCAACCTCAACTGTAACGCTGAGAGAATCTTGGGCGACTTCTACCTCAACAGTAACGCTGAGAGAATCTTGGGCGATTTCTACCTCAACAGTAACGCTGAGAGAATCTTGGATATCTTCTACTGAGTCTTTATCAGGAAAATCTGTTAGGGGTCGATTTAGCTGGACTAGAGAAGGCCTTTGACTGGATAAGAAACAGGAAAATCTTAGGGTCGATTTAACTGAACCGGTCTAGGTCTTGAAATCTTCAACTGGATAAGAAACAGGGAGATCTTAGGGTTGATCTGACTGAACCAGAGAAGGCCTTTGACTGGATAAGAAATAGAAAAATCTTAGGGTCGATCTAACTGAACCGGTCTAGGTCTTGAAATCTTCAACTGGATAAGAATCAGAGAGATCTTAGGGTCGATCTGACTGAACCAGAGAAGGCCTTTGACTGGATAAGAAACAGTGAAATCTTAGGGTCGATTTAATTGAACCGGTCTAGGTCTTGAAATCTTCAACTGGATAAGAAACATGGAGATCTTAGGGTCGATCTGACTGAACTAGAGAAGGCCTTTGACTGGATAAGAAACAGGAAAATCTTAGGGTCGATTTAACTGAACCGGTCAAGGTCTTGAAATATCTTCAACTAGATAAGAAACAGGGAGATCTTAGGGTCGATCTGACTGAACCAGAGAAGGCCTTGAAATGTAGCTGAGAACTTAACTGGATCTTTCCTGAAAGGTAAAGGTTAGTCATATGCAATGCATGATATGAATCAAGCAATGATGTTCTCAACATAAATGAGACTTGTAAGATATGATGCGTATATGCATGCTATAATGATGTATGTGATGTTTATGAATGTATCTTTTCGTCTTAGGAAAATAAATCCTTGACGGGTGCCGAGAAGTCACTCCTGGGCTGATATTGAAGAATAGATCTTGCTTCCGCTGGGGATGATAGTTGCAAGAATACCGGCAGGAGAAGATGACTCCGTTGGGGAATGAACTTGGCGAATAGATTACTCTGCGGGGAGAAAAGATACCCTAGTGATTTTGCTGGGAAGAAAAACTCTGTGGGGAGAGAGGTACTTTGTTGAGTTGTTGATAATAACTTGCTGGGGATACCCTTCTTGTGTTGGAAGTGTTAATAGACTTCGCTGAGGATAAGAAGACTTCGTCGAGGACGCTCTTTCCATGGCTTTTGGCTGAGGATAACCCAGTTATATCCTGGTAGGGAAATAACTCTTTGAATAAAGCCGGGAGACGCGTTCGTGCTCTGCGAGGATAAGCTTCCAGAATCTACTGGGGATAAGCTTACTGCCTGGGGAGATGGTTTCCAATTTTCCTGGGGAAACTGGATTGGACTCTCCTGGGGAAGCTTTGAACTGTACCGGGGAGGTGACTCCATTGAATGTTTGATATACCGCCGGGGAACAATCTTTAGATCAAGACTGCCGGGGATGCTCGTTAAGAATGTTTGTATACTGCTGGGGAATGTTGAGATCTGCTGGAGGATACCCAACTTCCTTAAGTTTGATAATAGCTTTGCTTGGGGAGAGCACACTGATTTGTTGGATCACTCTCTGGGGAATTAAGATATCTGGTTGTGTTCTTAAGCTGAATCCACCTTGGTACCTTTGGAGGACAGAACAATTAGATTGCTTAGACAACTCTTTATTGCCCCTATTTCTAATGTTACCTGTAATTAATCCTTTGTTTCGTATGCAAATATTCATGAGTTAGCAAATTATTGTCAATGCATATATCACAAATTGAACCTTGGACGTTCTTCGCAAAACAAAACAGAAAAGGAAAAACAATTGGCAATTTTAACTGAAAAGTTTATTTGTATTGATTTTGAATTTGCCTGTAAAATAGGCGTTTATGTACAAGAGGCTGACGTCCTAGTAAGAGAACGCCGCCGAACAAAAGAGTTTATACAAATTTTGTACAAGAGAAAATAAAACAGCTGTGTGAAATGAATGATCCCACTGGGTTTCAACTCCGCTATTGCCTTTATATCTCCGAGCGTCTCATCACTTGATGACCTTAGTTGAAAATGAAGCTGACTGATCGATGCCGTCTGAACTTGATGTAGATACCGGATTCTGGATGCAAAGTGATCCAATGAGACATAGTATTATACTTTATCCCTAACTTTTGCCTGGACCGCCCTTTCGGGTTTTCAGTCCACCGGGATACCCATTTTTGCCCAAGCCGCCTTTTCAGGTTTTCGACTTGCCGGGTGTACAAATTTTTTTTCATTTCATCCCTTCATTTTGCCCGAACCCTTTTGGTTCGCCGGGAAGCCCTAACTTTTGCCTAGGCATGTCAGCCTAGCGGGTCCTTTTTCACGCGTAGTATCTTTTTACTATGTCTGCATTAGCGGGGTGAGGAAGATCGTCACCATCCATGTTGGTTAGAATCATGGCTCCTCCTGAGAACACATGTTTAACCAGAAATGGCCCTTCGTACGTAGGGGTCCATTTTCCCCTTGGATCACTCTGAGGAAGGATGATTCGCTTGATTACCAGATCCCCAACTTGATACTCTTGTGGTCTGACCTTTTTGTTAAATGCCCTGATCATCCGTTTCTGATACGTCTAACCATGACAGATAGCAGCAAGCCTCTTTTCATCAATAAGGTTTAATTGATCAAGTCGTGTCTGGATCCAATCATCTTCGTTCAGATTTGCATCCTTCATTATCCGGAGAGAGGGTATTTGCACTTCGATCGGTAAGACTTCCTCCATGCCGTAGACCAAGGAGAAAGGAGTTGCCCCAGTTGACGTTCTGGCTGAGGTACGGTACCCATGTAGAGCGAACGGTAACATCTCGTACCAATCTTTGTAAGTCACTGTCATCTTCTGCACGATTTTCTTGATATTTTTATTTGCTGCTTCTACAGCCCCATTCATCTTCGGCCGATAAGGAGAAGAGTTGTGGTGCTGTATCTTAAACTGCTCGCAGAGCTCAGTGATCATCTTGTTATTGAGATTGGTACCGTTTTCTGTAATAATTCTTTCTGGGACGCCGTATCGACAGATCAGGTTGTGCCGAATGAACCGTGCCACAACAGTCTTGGTTACCGTAGCGTAAGATGCTGCTTCAACCCATTTCGTGAAATAATCAATCGCTACCAGGATGAAGCGATGCCCGTTAGATGCTGTAGGTTTAATCTCACCGATCATATCTATGCCCCACATTGCAAACGGCCAAGGCGCAGTCAGAACATTCAGAGGAACTGGAGGAACATGCACCTTGTCTGCATATATCTGGCATTTATGGCATGTCCGAGAATGTTGGTAGCAGTCTGCTTCCATTGTGGACCAGAAATACCCTGCCCGAAGGATTTTCTTCGCCATAGTGTGTCCACTGGAATGTGTTCCGAAGGCCCCTTCATGTAGCTCTTCTATGATCCTTTCTGCTTCAGTCTTATCTACACAACGCAGTAAGGTCGAATCATGGTTTCGCTTATACAGGATGTCGTTGCTAAGGAAGAACTTCGCTGCGAACCTTCTCAGAAACTTCTTATCGTTGACAGACACATCTTCGGGGTATTCCTGAGCTTCCAAATATCTCTTCACCTCATGGTACCAAGGCTTCTCAGTCACCAATTCAGTTTCAAGATCACAACAGTATGCCGGTTCGTCCAATTTCCAGATAATGATCCCGGGAGCCTCATTGTCCCATTTGACCTTGAACATAGAAGACATCGTAGCTAACGCGTCTGCCAGCTGATTCTCCTCTCTCGGGAAATGTTCAAATGTTATCTCTGTGAAGTGGGGGATCAAGGTCAATACACATTCTCTGTAAGGAATAAGATTCGGATGTTTCGTATCCCACTCTCCTTTAATCTGATTGATCACAAGAGCGGAATCTCCGAAGACACTCAGAAACTTGATCCTTAAGTCGATCGCAGCTTGAAGACCCATGATGCATGCCTCATACTCCGCCATGTTGTTGGTGCAGTTGAAACATAGCCGGGCAGTGAGTGGAGTATGAGTGCCTTGAGGGGATATGATTACAGCGCCGATACCGTTACCCAAAGCATTGGAGGCTCCGTCAAAGTGCATAGACCATCGGGATCCTTCCTCAGGTCCTTCATCCGGTCCAGGTACTTCACAATCAGTCACAATCATGATGCTCTCGTCCGGAAACTCGAAGTTCATTGACTGATAATCGTTTACGGCCTGATGTGCCAAGTGGTCCGCCAATACACTTCCTTTGATGGCTTTCTGGGTCGTGTACTGAATGTCGTATTCTGTCAAGATCATCTGCCATCTTTCTATTCTCCCAGACAGAGCAGGCTTTTCAAATATATACTTTATAGGATCCATCTTTGAGATCAACAAGGTAGTGTGAGTCAGCATATACTGTCTCAGATGGCGAGCAGCCCATACCAAAGCACAACAAGTTTTCTCGAGCAGTGAGTATCGGGTCTCACAGTCGGTAAACTTTTTGCTAAGGTAATAAATGGCGTGCTCTTTTCGGCCAGACTCGTTATGCTGCCCCAACACACACCCCATTGAGTTGTCAAGCACTGTCAGGTATAGTATCAGAGGTCTCCCTTCAACCGGTGGCATAAGGATGGGTGGTTCTTGGAGATATTCCTTGATTCTGTCAAAAGCAGCCTGACATTCATCATTCCAACGTATTACCTGATCTTTCTTCAGCAGCTTGAAGATTGGTTCACAAGTAGCAGTTAGGTGGGAGATGAACCGATCAATGTAATTCAGGCGTCCTAAAAAGCCTCTGACCTCTTTCTCTGTCTTAGGAACTGGCATTTCTTGAATAGCTTTAACCTTAGCAGGGTCCACTTGAATACCCTTATCACTTACAACGAAGCCTAGCAACTTCCCAGATCTTACCCCGAAGGTGCACTTGTTCGGGTTTAACCTCAGCTTGTACAACTTCAGACGGTCAAACAATTTCTGCAGATGATCTAGGTGCTCTTCCTCAGTCTGGGACCTTGTGATCATGTCGTCAACATACACTTCTATCTCATGGTGGATCGTGTCATGTAATAAAGCAACCATGGCACGTTGGTAGGTTGCCCCAGCATTTTTCAGTCCAAAAGGCATGACCTTGTAGCAGAAGGTGCCCCACTGAGTAACAAAGGTAGTCTTCTCCATGTCTTCAGGAGCCATCTTGATCTGATTGTAACCTGAAAAACCATCCATGAAAGAGAACACCTTATGCTGAGCTGTATTGTCAACAAGGACATCAATGTGAGGTAGAGGGAAGTCATCTTTGGGGCTGGCCCTGTTCAGATCCCTATAGTCGACACACATTCTGACCTTTCCATCTTTCTTAGGTACCGACACCACATTAGCAACCCACTGAGGGTAAGAAGTCACTGCAAGGAACCCAACATCAAACTGTTTCATAACCTTGGCTTTGATCTTCTCAGACATCTCTGGACGCATACGGCGGACCTTTTGCTTAACCGGAGGGCAGTCTTCCTTAGTAGGCAAATGATGGACCACAATATCGGTATCCAAACCGGGCATGTCTTCGTAGGACCAGGCAAAGATCTCCACATAATCATGTAGCATCTGAGTCAACCGTTGCTTCACGCTGAGCTCTAGGTTGGCACCAATCTTTACCTCTTTCCTGTCCGTCTCAGTACCCAGGTTTATTGTTTCCACTGGCTCTTCGTGTGGTTGAATTGCCCTCTCTTCCTGGAGTAACAGTCTTGCAAGCTTGCCAGGCACTTCGCAATCGTCTTCACCTTCGTCTTCGGCTAAGTTGATCGGATTTTCGAAGTCATAACTGGCGGTAGCAGAGTCGTTACCAGTGAGATCCAGAGTGGATTGAAACCTGTATGAGTGAGTGTGTGTAAATACAGCTGTTTTGAAATATATAAAGGAAGGAAAGACAGAAAAGGAGCATAAGATTTGAAATGCGAGAAAACGTCCAAGATTTTTATTCATGATATATGAAATGACAATTTATACGCCCTCACAAATGAAGCCACGGTGCCCCGGGTAAGACACAGGGCCATAGAGTTTTAATTGTTTATTACAAATAACAAAACAAAGAATTCATTACTCAGTAACAAGAGAAACAAGTAGGTTGTCCTTTGCAATCCAATTGCTAGGTTCACTGTCGGTTGCCGGGTAAATCCAGCTGTCGAACTCAACTTCATCCACCTCATCTTCGTCCCCAATATCATTCACTCCATGAGCAGGCAAGGGAGCTGTCACCATATTAGGCTTCTCAGATGCCTCAAATTGTACCTCCTTGGCATCAATAAGATCCTGCAGCTTATTCCTTAAGGCCCAACAGTCATCAGTGGAATGCCCCGGGCTATCGGAGTGATAAGCACAGCGAGCATTTGGATTGTATTTGGGAGAAGCAGTGTTTACAACCTTTGGGGCCTCCCTGACAGTTACTAGGTTGGTGGACAGCAACTGTGGCAAGATTTGTGATAGAGTCATACTCAAACGGGTAAACTCTCTCCTGCGTCTTTCAGCCTTTTGAGGATTGTTTTACCGAGAAGCGGCAACAGGCTTAGCAATCATCACCGTGTTGACAGATTGGCGGCGCTCAGGTTTCTCTTGTCTTCTTGACCCGTATACAGCACTGGCCTCCTTCTTAAAGGACTTCTTCTCAGAACTTGACGATGTACCCTTCTGAATTTTGCCAGACTTCATTCCAGCCTCTATTCTCTCTCCAGTCAGAATAAGATCAGTAAACCCTGCAGATGAGTTACCGATGAGATGGTTGAAAAATGGCCCAGATAGGGTCCCCAAGAACATGTCTACCAACTCCCGGTCAGTCAACGGAGGTTGCACCCTGCCAGCCAGATCCCTCCACTTCTGTGCATACTCTTTAAAACCTTCGCTTGACCCTAACGACATACCCTGGAGTTGGGTACGTGTAGGGGCAAGGTCGGCATTATATTGATACTGCTTATAGAAAGAAGTAGCCAACTCCTCCCAGTTACGAACCTTGGTCCCATCCAGCTAATAGAACCATTCGAGATGAGTCCCTGAAAGACTCTCCTGGAAGAAGTGGATCCACAAGTTCTTGTCCACTGAGTATGGTTGAATCTTCCGCACATATGATCTGAGGTGTAACTTGGGACAAGACGCCCCGTCATACTTGGTAAAGGATGGTGCTTTGAACTTATGAGGAATGATCACACCAGTAAACAAACCCAAGTCTCTGAAATCCAGCCCAGGCACTTGTTGGATCTCCATAGCATTCAGTCTGTCCTCTAACTGCTTGTACCAGTCTTCAGCCGGAGGATACTGTTCCTCATCAAAATCAGTCTCGTTGTCGGAGACCACCGGACTAGGACCTTTTCCCCCTTGGGGACTGCTCTTGCCTATAGAAGAACCAGCCTCTTCATTCTGCAAAGTGTTGCCAAACCTTCGGCCCGAGTTGAAAAGAACAGTTCTCTTTTTCTTCTTCTTCTCCTTCTTCAGGAGCAGAGCCTTCAGCTCTTCTTGGCCCTGAGCCAAACCCATGATTAGTTCCTGAAATTGCGCATTCTGCGCCTGAAGAGCTTTGATGGACATCTCGGTTGATGATGAGTCAGGATTCATGATGCTGAAATAAACAGCGAAGAACTGTAAGCAACCTGAAAAGAAGAAAACCTGCTATGCACATGATGAATGATATGTGTTTATGCAATGCATTCAAGGGTTCGAAAGTTCAAATTTGTTGTAGACAAAAAGGAACACACGTTATCATTAAGGAAATAATTGTTCAGTACATCAAAGCCTCATGGGAAAAATAATACAAAGCAAATCAATCCCAAAAGACACTACGCATCCTCTTTGGAGCTATGTAGGTGTTGAGATTCCTCTCCTCATGCAATAGGCGGGTGAGCTCCAAGACCTTCTTTTCACTAGCATGTAGACTGGTCTCAAGAGAATTTAGTTCTTCCTTAAGCTGGATCCAGCTCTTCTGCATCTCTTCCCAGGATGTGGGCATGTCAGGATGCTGAATGGTGTAGGACACCTCTCCTTACGAGACTGGCTCTTTGATCACAGGGAGCATATGAGGATAAGGCATCACTAACTTCTGGGAGCGGGCTCGTACCCACTTGAGATAAGGTTCCAATGGGATGGAGTTCCTGTGCCCCAGTGTCTTGCTGTCTATCCTACTGGGCATCCTCCAAGCTCTGATGAATCTCTAGCGAAGTCCTTGTGCATGGTTGTCGAAGTCAAAAACTATGTCAGGAATTAACATGTCATGAGGGTCATCCCTCCGAGCATAACCAAACTGTCTCCAAGCCAGGCATGGGTTGTAAGTAATACCTCCTCTGATTCCAAGTAAAGGAACATTAGGGTACTCCCTGCAACGATCAATGATAGTGACATCTTCTCTGGACCGAGGGCACCAATGTATATCTGCATGTGTAAGAGTCATCAACCGTTGTGACCATCTCAAACCCCGTTCATTCTTCAAAGTTGATTGTGGAAGGTGCAAAATAAACCACCTTCCCAGGAGAGGAGTGCAACACATAAGGACACCTCTTTTTCTCATGGTTCGAGTGTAACATGAGTGAAGGATGTCCCCCAGCAACGTAGGTATAGGATTCCTGGACATGAAGATCTGGACAGCACTGATATCTATAAGCTGATCTGGGTTAGGAAACAACACCAAACCATAGACAAGGAGGGCCACAACTTCTTCAAAAGCTTGCAAGTCAAGGGAGTTCCAACATTCATGGGCCTTTTCAAACAGAAACCTGGCTAAGAACCCTTTGATACCACTTCTAACTTCCCAATGTCCCTTGAGGTCAGATGATTGTAGGTGTAAGGCTTTAGCAATCTCTTCAAGCTTGGGTTCCTTTTCTGTACCGTTGTAGGGTAGTTGATCAAGGATAAGAATCTTCAGAAGCCGGGAGAACTCCTCCAATGTAGGTACCAGCTGATAATCCAAGAAGGTGAAACAGTGATGCAGAGGGTCAAAGAACTGGAACAGGACCTTTATCATATCTTCCTCAATGTTGGTATTGACCAAGCTGATGAGTCTTCCATGTCTTTCACTGAATGAAGAGCTCTCGGGAATCCTGGATATAAGCTCCTTAAGCTGAGGAGGGATCCTTACGAGGCTGATTTGAATTGTCTTTCTGCGAACAGTTTCCATGTCCTACAAAACAAGAACAAAGATGAAGATTCGAACCCCTGAAATGGTTAGTCAATGCATATGATGCTGGATGATGTCATGATGCTATGATTAACACACCACAGATATTTACAACGGCAAACATGTAAGGCACACAAGTCACACAAGACAAGCCCTTAGAGTTTAAGGCCAGCATGGGGTCTGGGTATTACCCTCTTGAAGTTGGTGGGCTCAACTTGTCCTATTAGAAGTAACCGGGTTCTAAGGGTCCCAATATCACTGGATTGCTTTCATTGTTCATCATTTCAATTTAGCCACTGAACTGGCGACCGAAATATTCCAGGAAAGCAACCCTCAATTGAGTGTAGTATCGAGTATCAATCAACCTCGGACTGCACCAAAGTCAGTTATCTCACTACCCTAAAGAGGCCAAGATAGTTCAATTAAGGTTCCTAAGGTCTGTTGATGCTTCACGACACCACGCGGAAGCCCCGTACTCTCCTTGACTGAACTCAAGGGTTACCGGTACACACCAAAGTGCAACATCAACGTAGCAGACTGTTTCAACCATGTCGGTATACCCCGCACAGTTCCCTCACAGCCTTGTTACTACTTTCTAAGAAGGTATCCCCAGATCCGGGTTAGGATCTATAGAACTCCCAAGACGGTCCCACAATTTAAAGCAAGCAAATCAATACAATTGAAAACACAGTTATGAACTAATCCTAAGGTACACCTCACTTTAAGTTTAAGTCCCCAGCAGAGTCGCCAGTTCTGTGATCGGTGGATCTGGAACTGACTGTTTTAAAGCTGGTTCGCGAAATGTCGCGGAAGCAAGAGTCGCCACCGTCTTTTATTTTCTCCAAATGGAAAGGACAAAAGCACAGAAAAATTCCTTATAGATATTGCTCTCGGTTCGGGAGGTAGGTTATAGAAAGGGAAGGTGTTAGCACCCTTTCTATCCATGGTTATCCATGGGCTCTTAGATACTTGCTAATTGTGTTTTCAAAAATGGTTTGTTTGCTTTTCAACTGTGGGTTTTAAAAAGTTTCTTTGAAAATTTCAGTTCGACTCTTGTATCGGTCCTCAAGAGTGTTTGAAAAGTTGCTTTCGAAAGCTTTTTGAATAGGTGTCGGTGCGAAAAGTATTTTTGATTTGTTTTGAAATTAGAGCAAGTATCTAGAGTCAACTACCTACCCTAAGGAATTCGTTTGTGTAAATGTCCTTTAAAGTAGTGCCATCCCACCATTGAGAGGTAGGTAGCACCACCGTTGGAGGTATTCGGGTCAATTCGAGGTTCGGGACATGGTGATCACCAGAGCAATAGGAAGATACCTTAGAAGCTACCCTCATGCCAGGTTCCCGGATCATGAGGACTTACTAAAACATCCTCTACTCGACGATCACCTTTCGAGAGGCAAGGCAACAGTGAAGCGTACCCTAGGGTGGTGTGTGATTGGTGTGTCGTTTTCAGTTATTTTTGTCTTGTCCTGTCATGGGTGATCTACGCGTTATTTTTATTTTAACATTCATTCTTGCATGCAGTTTATTAGCAGTTAAAAAGTTGCGGGAAATATAAAGTTCCTAAGCTATTACAAAGGCGCGGGTCCACATCGCCAAATTAAATCCAGGACCCGATTTGACATAAAATAAAGATGCGAGAAATAAATGTTTAATTTACACGGCTTTGGGAGAATTACATAAAAATTATAAGAAAGGAAATAAATGCGCGAATTGGAATTATTAGCGAATGCGAGGGCGTTGGACCCTTTTTAATGAAATTAAATTATGATTAATAAATTAATTAAATTAAATGATAAAAGAAATTATTTTTTAGTTTTATGTATTTATGGATTTTTATGAGAATTAAATGGAATTACAAAGCTAATTAACCCTAATTCTAGTTATTTTTAATTTATTAAGAAAAGCATTAAAATTTAACCTAAAGTTAAACCTAATTAATTAATTCAATTTTTATTTACAAAAATAATTAATTAATTATTATAATGGTAAAAGAAAAGAAAAAGATAAAAAGTGATTAAAACCCTAATTCTACAATTTTTTAGTTTATTAAGAAAATGTTAAAGTTAATACTAGAATAAAAAAACTAATTAATTAATAAGACCTTTTTTGCAAAAATAACACTTAAATAAAATATATTTTAATTTTTGTCACTTTCTGATTTTTATTATTTTTTATGTTTTATGAAAATATTAATTTAAAGTTTTAAGAGGAAATAATTAAATTAAACAAATAATAAAAAAGATAGAAAAAGAAAGTAAACACAAACCCTAGGGGGTGTTGACCCCAAGTGGAGGTTTTGTTCCAGCAGTTTGGGCCCAATGTTTATGGCCTTGTTTGACTTTTCTGGAAGCGTGCATGTGCGTTGACCAATGTCCATGGTGTTCATCAGATCTCCACCTTTGGATTGCCCTCAGTGGCCATGTGGCATGTGTGGATTATGGGTGTATGGTGATCATCAGGAGGCATGCTGCATAGGAAGATATTAGCAAGAAAAATATGGAAATAATATGGGGGACCTGGGGTTCGAACCCAGGTCCCATCGCTTACCACACCATGTGCCTTGCCACTAAGCCGTTCACGCGTTTTGGTTATATTATAGGAAACAAATAACATAATGCAAATCATGAGTTAGTGGACAATTTTAGCGCGAATTTCAAATGCTCCAATCATTGGCCTACACATCACCATCTTCTCCAATGGTGCGTTTTTCCTGAAACAAAAACAAACAAGATTGCGGGGGTTTTAAACCCCCACTATATACTGTGTCAAAAAATAGCGAATAGAAATCCCTGGCTCATAAATTAATTGCGAGCTATGCCTTGAATTCGTTTGAAGGTCCTGATTTTAATGGCCTAAGTCTCGTGTTCTGATTTTACCCTATGCCAGAATCCCCAATTCAAGGTTTCTGAAAACCTAGAAGGCTTCAATGGTGGATCCTCCAATTTTGCACGAAAACTCAATTAAAGTATACAGTTAGCTTTAGAATCAATCAATTAGTGTAAATCCACAAAAAATTGCAATGAGAATGCTTGAAAACTGAAACACGAATATGCAAAAAAGACGACACAGTCTGACTTCTAGTTACCAATTCTTGATGTTAGAGTTGATGATTTTGATTCAGACACGTTCCTTGAAGCCTCGGGAACACAATAGGATGGTTTTCTTGCCTTGAAAAGCCTTGGAATCACGTTTTCAGTTTTAGAATTTTTTACAAAAAGTGCAAACTTTGTTCTTGTTTTCTGGCGCAGCTTCGAGGTCCCTCCACTAGGGTTTGCTTCTGGCTTATGTATGGAATGATTAGGGTAAAGATTTGGATCCAAAAAACCTTTGCATTGATGGAATGGATATTTTATTTTCATGCATAATTTTTCCAATCTTTTTCACATGTTTTTGATGATGAATCTTGGAAGAAAATGTGGCCCATTAGCAATTTTAAGACATTTGAAGCAAAGTTGACTTTTCAAAATATCCAAATATTTCCCAACTTCCACAAGGCATATCTTGCTCAATTTTTAAGCTTTGATCATGTTCTTGGATATTTTGGAAAGGTCTTGAAGTCCTCTAACCAATGTCTTTGGTCCCATGTCATTTTGATTTACCAATCTCAAGTTATGGTCTTTGACTTAAAGTCCCTTTTTGTTGACTTTTGAAAATGACCTATAATGTTGAAATTGATAACTTTTTGTGAGAGCATTTCTTGGACTTGAAGTGTGAAGATGAGTTGTAGGAAATGTGATTCTCTTTAAAATGAGCTTTGGATGGAATTTTTCTGATAATCCATGTGGAAGTTATGCCTTGGTCAAGCTACAATTGACTTTTTCAACTATCCAAATATGGAAACTTTTGCATCTTGAGACTTTTTGAGCCAAGCTTTGAGAATCATGATCAAGAATTGATCAAATTATGTTTGTGGCTTCAAAATGAGATGTTGACCAAAAATTTGAACTTTTGACTGTCAAATGACCATTTTGCCCCTACAGTTGACTGTAGTGCAATTAGGGTTTTTGGCTGTGCAATTTTGTGTTGTAAGTCTTGAAACTTGGTATGAGGATGCTTGACCATGTTTGTAGGCATGTGGGACTTGATTGGACCCTTGGAAACTTCATTTTCTTTGTCAAAACCAAAACCCTAGTTTTTGACAGTTAGGAGGCCCTTGAACTGTGCAACCCTTGGGGAATTTTGGAGCATGCTCTTTGCAAATCTTGAAGAATATGGGAGGGCAAATTTTGGGGTACAACAGTGAAGTTCAGTAGATGTAGGAGATTGAAGAAGGTTCTAAGACATTGAGATGAAGGTGAAGGAGGAATGGTGAATGGGATGAAGGTTGAAGAAGAGGGTTGAGGGAAGAGGATGAAGGTTTTCTGATTTGCAGAGAGAAGGGTGAATATTGGGGAAGAATGGTTCGTGTTGTTGTAGAGAATATGAGGGATGGTGAAGAGAATATGAAACTGGAAAAAGAAAAGTGATGGATCCCAGAAATTTTGGAGGGAGCTTTGATTATATAGCTGAAGGAGAACCAATCATGGCCACGGGATTAATTAGAATCAGTTAGAGGATAGAAGGTATAGATGACAACTTCTAGATCCAATTTGGGGGTTGTTACAATTGAGTTAGTTGTTAGTTAGTTAGTTGGTTAGGATGCTTCTGTTAGTTGTTTGTTGAAATGGGAATTCTGTTAAATTTAGTTGGGCACTGTTAGCAATTATGTTTTTCTGTTGAGAGGTTAATAAGATTCTGTTAGTTTGTTAGGATAGTTAGTTGGAGTTCTGTTAATTCTGCTGAACAATTGGGTGAGCTGGAAAATCGGTTGGGAGGCTAGAGCCGTTAACTGAGCTGGTATTTCTATTATGATAATTAGTTATGGACTGTTAGTAAATTCTCAATGTAATTTCTGATAAATTGGTCATCTATGGTGGTTCGTCTGTTACTCATCAAGATTTTCCCTAATTCTAATATTTCATTTCGTTGATAGGCTACCATCAGATTTTTTATTGCCTATATTTCAGGGACATGCTTGTATGGCTTAGCTTCCTGCCCATCAAATGGATTTATCTTGGACTTCATCAACATGTTAACAAGAACAAAGTACTTCAAGCATTGGATATGCCTCTGATTCCCACCTATAAAGAAATTTGTAGCTGCCTCGGCCCACTGGCGCTCAGCCAAATACATTTTACCCCCACATTCATGGATGATCCCCATTATCCTGGGATAGAGAATTGCAGACTTAATAGTAATTGTTTTCTGGTAAAGTTGCTTGAATTTTTCTTTGAACTGATATGTGCAGGTCCTGTAATGAAGCTTGGCGTGGTATGGTAGGTTATATGCAGGTTGGCATATTATGACTGTAATTCCATGGTGTAAATATGATTTATGCTTGGGTCTGTTATGTTTATCTTGGCTGCAGCTTATATACTGCATCTAGAATTTGCTTTCACCATTGCAGGTTTGTTGCCTTTGGTTTGTGATGCCCACTTGACTGTTTTTGGTTTTGTCATAGCAGGGCTGCTCTATGCATAGTTTTTGGGTATGATTCCCTGTAGATTATTGAAGCACCTTGCTCAGAAAAGTATGGCAGCATGTATTGATGAAAGTTATAGAAATGTTTTGGAGCTGAATCAAAGATGTGCCATGGAAGCTTGGAGTTTAGACTTTATATTTAGACACTCTGACTGATTTTGTGTATTTCTTGTGAAGAACTTATAATGAACTCACGGTGTCTAGATACGTGATGGTTATGGTGTAATGAACATGATGTATGATAATTGAAACGGAAATGAACTTGAATTATTTTTGAATGAAGTAAATGGATGAAATAGTTTGATTTTGATATTTTTGCTTCTTGAATTCTGAATGAACTCCACTTGAATGAATCACATCTTGAATCACAATTTGAGTATTATTGAATGAATTTTGGTGAACTTAGAATATAAAACAATGTTGAATGGTATTGAAAGTGATAACCTGAACCATGCCTTGAATTACCTATGATATTTTGAATCCCTAATGCATTAGCCCTTATATTTATGTTTTCTCTCGATAAGAAATGCATTCAAAACCAACTTTCCTTCTATGCTCGCATCTTATTAGAGACCTTATTCTCACGATTGAATTTCCAATGATAATGCCTTAATTGTATTTCGCATCCACAACATGACCTTTGTATCATGATTTAAATCTTGCAATTCACTTTGCAAAGTCACCTCATTTCGATGACTAATGATCTTGGAGCAAATGTCTTGAGGAAAACCTTGTAGATAGGAGCGATTAGAAGAATATGAGTGATGGTGATCACAAAAACCTAAGCTTCCTTGAGATGAACCTTGATGGCTTAAAAGAGCATGATGAAGATGTACTTGTAGCTTGGTGATAAAGGGGTTCATGAATTAAAACCCAAGCTTCAAACAAACTCTGATTGACGAAAGAATCAGTTGGTTCAAGCTTGAGTGAAGATGAGAACCTTAAAACCATACAACAACCCTAATTCTTCAATATCCTTGATCCCGTACTAAATTTATTGGTTAATGACGCTTTAGGTGTTAATTGACCTAATGGAGGGTATACAGATGAAATGAGAATGGAATGCGTAAGCCAGATGATTCGATAAAAGGGTAGGACAAATTTGGGGTGTTACAGCTCTGTTCCGGCAAAAAGTCCAAGCATACTTTATGCCTCTTGTAACTCGGCTTCAACCATGCTAAGGCTCTGGACCTACTCGGTTAACCCTTACAATGGGATTTGTTTCGAAAAAAAGTCGAAGCACACTTTACGTCTCTCGTAAATCGGCTTCAACCTCGCTAAGGCTCTGGACCTACTCGGCCAACCCTTACAAGGGGCTTTGTTTCGGCAAAAAGTCGAAGCACAGTTTATGCCTCTTACAATTCGGCTTCAACCTCCCTAAGGCTCTGGACCTACTCGGCCAACCCTTACAAGGGGATCTGTTCTAGAAAAAAGTCGAAGCACACTTTATTCCTCTCGCAACTTGACTTCAACTTCGCTAAGACTTTGGACCTACTCGGCCAACCCTTACAAGGGGCTCTGTTCCAGAAAAAAGTCAAAGCGCACTTTACACCTCTCATAACTCGGCTTTAACCTCACTAAGGCTCGGGACCTACTCGACCAACCTTTACAAGGGGCTCTATTCTGGTAGAATTCGAGGTGCATTTCATGCCTCTCATGAAAATAGCTTTCAATATTCCCCAGATATGGGTCGAGTTCTTCACAAACAACTCTCCTTATCAGGGTCGAGTTCTGCAAAATACTCCTCTCATCCAGGTCAAGTTCATAAAATACTCCCCTCATCAGGGTGAAGTTCATAAATATACTCCCCAAATATGGGTCGAGTTCTTCACAAACAACTTCCCTCATTAGGGTCGAGTTCTGCAAAATACTCCCCTGATCCGGGTCGAGTTCATAAACATACTTCCCTCACAAGGGTCAAGTTCATAAACATACTCCCCTAACCAAGGTCAAGTTCATAAACATACTCCCCTCATTAGGGTCGAGTTCATAAACATAATACCCTAACCAGGGTCGAGTTCATAAATATATTATCCTCATCAGGGTTGAGTTTATAAACATACTCCCCTCATCTGGGTCAAGTTTATAAACATACTTCCCTCATCTAGGTCGAGTTCATAAACATACTCCTCTCACCAAGGTCGAGTTCTATGACCAACTCCCCCATCTGGGTTGATTTCATAAAAGCGTTAAATATGTTAAACACTCGTAGACATGGCACCCGACAATACATGATCAGACACGTTCATCCCTATAACTTCTTATCCGAGGGGCTTATACATATACCAGGTTATCTTCAAAATCAAACGCATACAATGGATAAAGATAAAAGCGCAAATAAATGAAAAATGAAAAGCAACGATTACATAAAAGGCCACAAAGAGCCATCAAAAGTACAAATCCCGAAGGTGATAAGCCTGAAGGAAATAGCTAAGGAACAACAAAAAAGGATGGCGAAACCCTTCCTTACAAAAAGCATTACATAAGTGTATCCTTATCGGACGACTAACAAAACCAACAAAACAACATCAGAATATCATAACTAAGGGTCTTCCTTCTCGGCATCATTGTTGACATTTTCCTTGACAGAAGGATCTTCGGGATTCGACTGAGGATAAAAAGTCTTCTCCACTTCTTCAAGATCAACTAGGCAGCCATCCTGCACCACCTTGAAAAATTCAATCTCTGATATGGCAAGACCGGGATGGAGGCGCAACACCTGATCTTTTTCTCGCTCGAAAGCCTCATCACCGGCATAAAGAACGTCCACCTGGGACTTCTTTAGAGCTTCCCTTAACTCAGCAGTAGTAGTCTTCAACTCGTCATTAACGGCATTCTCTGCCTTTAACCGCTCATCGAGCTGGGTAAGGGTTGCCTTGTTCTCTGACTCCAGAGTCTCTCGGTGCTTTTTCTCTTTCACCAAGGCCTTTTCCTCCGTAGACAGCTTCTCCGATTGAATCTTATGGGTTTCCCTCGAGCAAGCTATCTCCCCCTTCAGCTTCGTCTTCGTCTCCTCATGATTATCTGCAGACTCAAAGAGGCCACGGGTCAAGACAACACACCTCATGAGATATGAGCTAAGATTCTGCTTCATCTTCTGACGACCAACATAATTTACCTTGTTGACATCCTCGAAAGAGTTGAGATAATCATACAAGAATCGGAGCACCTCGAAGTCGTTGGACTAAAACTTAAATTCCCCGGAGGCATGACTATTCTCGGGATCTCCCATCAAAAAAGTAATCTCCATGTCAGCTCGGCAGACTTCATCGCTCATCAGGGTCTTCATCCTCTTAGGAGTTCTTTGTGTACCTCCTCATGAATAACCGGAATGGAAGCTTAGGGCTCAGGCACGCTAGAGGTAGCCTTAAAGCCTACCCCTTTACGCTTTTTTTATATCCTAGTCTCCAATCCGGATAAGTCTAATTTAATCACAGAGGTCCCGCCTGCAGTACTCTGAGCAGCCCTTGCCTCCATCATCAACCTCTTATGCTCAGCCACAGAAAGTTCTGTCATCTTATCTGCAAGAAAAGAAAAAAAATGATGTAAAACATTGCATAAGAATATATGATGGTCAAAACAAAAAAAAAGGCTATTATCGAGGAAGTCGGGAATATTTTCAACGGGTAGAGACAATAAGTCTTTGAACTTCATTATACGAAAGGAATCAAGAACGGTTAAAGCATGGACTTCCAATTCGCCCAACTTCACAAAAGTAAAACCAGATATGGGAGAAGGATCCCGGGTTCAGTAAAAAGGAAAACAGGGTTGCCTGCCTAAATCATACAACACTTGGGGGCACCTTGGCCCACACTTCACCTTTAGACACAGATCCTTGAAACATTTGTAATTAAAGGTATACACCTGGAGGAAGCTTCTGTGAGGAAGGCCATCGACCTGAATCCATGAAAGCTTCTCGGCCCCTTTTAACTCATAGAAAGATAAGAAGAGACTGACCGTAGGAATAATGTCCATCGCCTCACAAACAATTTCGAAGGCCTTTATAAAACCCCAACTGTTAGGGCGAAGCTGTGAGGGCGCGACACTCATAGCCTCCAGGACATCGGCCTCAAACTCGGAAAAGGGTATACAGACTTGAAAATCCTCCAAAACCCCGGCATAGAAATAATAGAAATCTTCGTCAGTGTCCTTCCAATGGAGCACACACACGCGATCTCCTGGGACACACAATTCAAGGATAACATCACTTTATTTCTCATTCGAGGAGACCCTTATTAAAGACCCAATTTTTGCAGTCTCTGTACATCGAGCATGTTGTTCATGTAACCCATGACTTCAACGTCAAAAGGGGCGGAAGAGGCCATCAGAAGCTCTAACCTAGGGAGGAAGAATCGTGGTCAGAATCACTCAAAGAAGAAAGGGTAAAACCATACACCTCTTGGGTGATTCGATTAAACTCTTCCTGACCTAGAGCGCCGCTCATCTCTCACATGCACTGATCCCATAACTCTCTTCTTTCTTCAACACTAGAGGGTTTCACAGCGTTTCCCTCATCGTCACACTCTCTCAATACGACCATATTTTAAAAATCAAAAAACGTAAATGAAGGAGTAAAAGAGGAAACACCTGGAAAAAGGGAGAGACACTTGAAAGAGAGTAAAAACATTCTTTTGCAAAGATAATCGTTTTCTGCAGTTACCAAGACAGAAAAGAGAAGGAAATATGGCCTTTAATAGAGCCCAATTAATAATGTACTAGGCATGAGAAGCGTCATCCAACAATCAAAAGCTTAGGTGGGAGTTATCATTACCCCAGGAAAGAGAAAATGGTGACTCTTTGTTCTGCGACACGTGGGTCAGGAAAAGAGCAGCAACCCGACAGTGCCTGTGTTACCTTACATGACTACGTGACCGAATACGACGTCCTCACAAAGAGAGGAATTGAACTTAGGGGGCTTATGTACATCCCGAAAATAACAGACCCAACCAGATAGTGTAACTAGCAAGGAGAAAAGGATAAACTAGTAAACGACTTAAGGTGAAGATACTCGGGGTACAACCCGGCAGAGGGAATACCAGATGTCCCATGAGCCTGGGTAACAACTTGCCTTCATCGTCAACCTAGAGGAGGAAGATGACCGGGTAGCACCTGCTCGTAACCGATCATCATCTCGATCCATTAAAGTCGGTAACTGTCGGCGGCTCATTCATTGCTACGTTACATAGCACTAATCACTCTTCATTCATGGAGAAGGCGGTGATTACATAGTTATGGAACTCAAAAGTCCTTCATTAACGAAGACTCTTGATGAAGCCAAGACACTCACTATATAAAGGGGCTCGCGCAAGAGGAATAAGCAAGACATTCATTTTAGGACGCACACATCACTGCCGTAGCTCTCAAATTTCTCAATCATTTCATAAATTCACTCTGATAGACTCTCCTTAGATGCCTTCTAAGAAGTTGACCAGATATTTGTTATATATATATATATATATATATATATATATATATATATATATATATATATATATATATATATATATATATATATATATATATATATATATATATATATATATATATATATATATATATATATATATATATATATATATATATATATATATATATATATATATATATATATATATATATATATATATATATATATATTATTTACTACATAAATTTATTACATAAATTTACTACTATGTCTTGCCATTTCGGATTGTTTGTTTTGTACGATATCATAACTTGTTTGTTTTTTTTAAAGGGATGCTTCATGCTTGACTATTTTACAAATACTATAAGTACGATATCATAACTTGTTTGTTTTTTTTTAACGGGATGTTTCATGCTTGACTATTTTACAAATACTATAAGTACGATATCATAAGAAAATAATGATTATTGTTTTGATTTGGATATAAAGTCTAACCCCTTAGATGCTCCAAAAGAAGGAGTGTGTTTTGGTTGGAGAGTATAAAAAGTTTGATATTAATTAAAAGTAAATTAAATTATTTGTATAAAATGAAATTTAAATCAATAATTGCTAAAATGAATTATAATAAGTCGGTATTTGAAATTAGAAGTCGTTTTTATATTAGATAAAGATTTAAACTTATTATGAAACTTAATTATTTATAGATTTTTAAAACTTGTAAATAAATATTTATTGCATTTTATTTTTATATTAATATTTATTCAATTAAGAATTAGAGATGAAAGATGAGACTGTGGATTTGTGAATCAGTGCGGTGAAACGATTCTTTTAATGTGACAGCGAAGAGGATATGTAAGTTTAGTACTTCATCACACTATTTGAACGATTACTTGTTCACGAAGGAAGTGGAATGTGAGAGCTTCACCAATGTGTGCAAGCTTTGCTTGCTTGTATATTATTTTGTTAGTTTGCTTTACATGAACTAGTAGGCTTATATACACTATGCTTGCCTGAGATGGTTGGAAGTAACTCAAAGTTAGTTACATATGTAATTAACTATTTAGCATGGACATGTAGATAAATCAACATATTCATGTATAGACTATCATCATACATCTACATACTCTCTTCTTATACACCCCCTCAAGTTTATGGAGGATTCAATAAAACCACTTTGAGCTTGCTTCAAAAGTCAGAAAACATGGTTGTTTGTAGTGACTTGGTGTGCATCAGTTAGTTGTGCATCAATTGATACATGTTGAATGTGAAGAAATTTGGCCACAACTTTTTTCCTAACAAAATGGACATCGAGTTTAATATGCTTAGTCCTCGCGTGAAGTATTAGGTTATGAGATAACATCATTGCATTGAGGTTATCACATAGATAAGTTGGCATATGATACTTGATGTGTAGCTCAGAAAGAATGGATTCAATCAACAGTAATTTTGTAGTGGTATGTGCCAAATCCAGATATTCTGCTTATGTGATTGATCTTGCTACAAGCACTTGTTTCTTCGAGCTCTAGGTTATCAGATTGGGGCCAAAGAACACACAAGATCCAAAAGTTGAGCGACGACCATCAGGGTCGCTTGCTCAGTATGAGTCGTTGCACTAAGAGAATTTCGGAGGATGCTTAGTTGGAGCAAGGGATAAGCCATGTGTTGTCGTGTTATTAGTTATGAGGAGGAGCCTGTTATGAGAATATCATCGACATAAACTAGTGCATACAGGGTAACATTGTGATAATTGTAAACAAAAAGAGAATGATCGTATTTTCTTGATAGAAACCAAAGTGAACCAATTCCTGATGCAGGTTTTTCATACCATATTATTTCTCCGCGAAATAATCGCTAGTCTCTTATTAAAGGTTACTTGCAAGATCAGCTACAATAATACTAAACTTAGTGTTTTGAGTGTTTTAGGGTTGAAAACTGGTTGATATTAGATAAAAGGGCAAAAGTGAAAGACAATTGCAAAGTAAAGAAATTAAAGACAAGACTTGTAATTTAAAGTGAAAACTGGAAATTTCTATGAATTTAAATATGGAAGCATTCATACATTGTCAATCCTGAAACTCATTTCTCTCTTAGATGCAAGTACTTTGAGTATAAGGCTCTAAATGCGACCTCTGACACAATTACAAACATTTTCTTAAATAGAAATCCTAAGTATGTAACTGCCGACGGTTACTAGACCACGTTGGGACTTTGTGGAGAAATTTCCCTAAACTGCTTTGAACAGCTGTTTACAGCGATTTCTGGTAAACAACCGCTAGTCCTCCAAACTATCAAATAATCTTAATGACTGTTATTTAATCTCTCTGGTAACTTGCAGGATCGACTAGATTGATCCTATGGGGTATTGGTCGTTTGGATAACTCTAATTGTAAAACTGATATTCATAGTTAGGATTTGTATTTAGAATGTTTTATAGACACTCAACTCACTTCGATTACCATGTTAAAAGAATCTAATGACATGATCAAGTAAAGAAATATGAAACTGAATTGAATGAAATAAATATTCGATTGCAAAGAAATGTTTACATGCAGAAACAAGTAAGTAACTTTGAATGTAAAGACTTTAATGTAAAAAGCATGAATATAAAAGCATGAAATGTAAAAGAGTTTCTGAAATGTAAAAGATTCGAAATAGAAGAAAAACGTTTAAATGCAAGAAATCAGTAAATGACTTTGAAGGTAAAGGTATTTGAATGAAAAAAGCATGAATATAAAAGCATGAAATGTAAAAGAGTTTCTGAAATGTAAAGGATTCGAAATAGAAGAAAAGCGTTTAAATGCAAGAAATCAGTAAATGACTTTGAGGATAAAGGTATTTAAATGACATTGACATGAAGATAGAAGATAAACTGGAAAGGATAAAGAGTTTTACTGAATTATAAATGTTTGGTGTTATCATACATACATTGTTCGAGCATTCGTTTCCCTAGCCATGTGGTATTTTGAATGTTTAATGAATTTTGTACAATAGATATGACAGACGAAATCCTAACGCTAAGACTTCTATTTATACTACTTCGACCATAACGGTCTTGCCTATAAGATTCTGCCACGTTCAGAACATGCAGAGCACTGCTCCTCTCTAGCTTCCACGTGTCTTCGAATGCTCCAGCGCATATATATTGGAATTTCCAACATCCCGCTCGCGTTTGAATTTCAAAGGCCTTGGCAATCTTCGCTTCGAACTCATTTCACAAACACAGTCTCGATACCACTTCGAGGCCTCTTTTAAATATATCTTCAACTGTCACTCGAAGCTCCGTGCTTAGACATGCCCGCTCGAAGAACCGCTTCTACCATTCTGAACTGTAACATTCCGCTTTATTCCAACGAAACATCCATATTGCTTCATTTCGAACTGTGTCATCAAAATCTTCAGCCAACAAAATGCCCCTTTAAAATATGTATTTCGATCCTTTGAGAAACACTTATTTTAAATATATTTGCAAGATTTTGATGTGACTTTTGAGTAATCGTAACATTTATTGTGTATGACTCCAATCACGTCAATCACGACGCCTCTTGGATTTCTTAACCGTCTTGAATCAGTACTTCACAGCATGGTGCAGTTATAAAACAATGATTATTATTAATCACACTTATTACCAATATCAGCCTTTACGCCACCTCCTCCTCAATCCAACCCATGACTCCCACGTATCCTAGTCTCACTTAGTGGATGTTTAAACTTCCACACTATAAAAACCAATCAACTTAGTCTTTTATTCTTTTCCACATTCTGAAACTTTTCTTCCTCTCTTCTCACCGAAACCCTAAAACTTCCAACAATCTTCAGCAATGTCTTCTACAACATCATCCCAACTGAAGAAAACTTCCAAAAAGAAAGGAAAGAACACAGGAACAATAATGGAAAGCAAGGTTGGTACTTATCAAGGTCAATCTGTGCTTATCCCCCAAATGATCTCCAAAGAAAAGGAAATGCTCTACGCCTCTCAGGTACTGATTCCAACTAACGTTGCTGGAAAGAGGTTTGCTCTAATGGGTCCTCTTACAGTCTTTGAAATCTTAAAAGATACTAGAAAAATCTTCCCTGTCTGTTACAACTTTAAACCCTTGTTTAATAAGATGGATATCCCTAAGATAGACGAGTCTTCTGATTCGACAACCATAGAAACTCCAACCGTTCCCCCAAAAGATCCCTTTGTGTTAGACTACGTGAAGATCAACTTTAAACCATTCCGATCCTGCCCTACCTCTGACATAGCTTACCAAAACTGGCTCACCAAAGTAGAAGCCAAGAAATCCCAACAATGGGAGGAATTAGGAATCTATAATCTGATTAAGTTATCGAAACCAGGCTTCACCTATAGTCATCCACTGCTATTTGCATCCTTATATTTCTGGGAAAGCACCTACAACACCTTTCATCTCCCTGGGGGAATGATAACACCCACGTTTTTCGATATAGCAGCCATCACTGGTTTGTCACCAGTAGGAGAAACCTACATCCCTGATAACAAAGAACACTCCAGCATTATTGACTTTGATGTCAAATTAGACAGTTTTTCCAAATTCATTAGCCATTACCACACTGAAGGAGATAGTGTGTTAGATGTGGAACATATTGCTTTTCTCACTTTATGGTTATCAAGATACGTATTCTGTAGCAGGTCCTTACAGGTAGCAATCAGGTTCATCCCTCTAGCTAGAGACTTACATGAGAATAGGAGGGTATGTTTGAGCGAACTGTTACTTGTTGATCTTTACGAAAGCTTAAGATCAGCCGTTTCGAGTTTGAAATCCCATACTCCCAAAAACATCCTTCTAGCCGGCCCCTTCTGGTTACTCCAATTATGGCTTAATGCCATGTTTGAACCCTCACTATCAACTGCTGAAACCGTTTTTGAACAAGATCCAGAGATAGCGGATAAAATCATTGAAGGTACAAGGCTGCGAAAACTCACCCCGAATGATGACAAAGATGACTTCAAGGTCCTTTTCTAAAACTACATCATGATTTTTTCCAAAAGACACAAATTTGAAGAGACCATGGCACCCTTTGCTTCAAGGACTCATGGACTATCATGGTTCACCATGTCTCTTTCAGAAGCAGTTAAAAGTAAAGAAATTCAAGATATTTGGAAAGCCTTTTTGCTCCCTAGATTAATTTCCTCACGAATCACTCCCTACAAGAACCAAATCTTCCTCTTTGCCTATCAACCTAACTTTGTTTCCAGACAATTTGGCCTCTGCCAATTAATCCCTGAACCTCTGTTCCAAACAGAGAGTGCCATCACTTCTGGTCGAACTTTTAAAGCACGAGAAGCCAAACTGCAACAAGAACAATATCAAGACTTCGCTCAATTCGAACTACTATCTTTTGAACCCACACACTTCACAGCGAAGGGTTTTATGGAATGGTGGACTAAGTTCTACCAATCTTATATGTTCGATACCCTCTCCATTCAACAGAAACTAACTGATGCGTTCGATGTGCAGGTACACTCCAAGAAAGGTATGTTCACTCACGCCAAAGAGATTAGGGATTTTCAAAATTATTTCGAAACCACTTATGATCCCACACACTTGGGAACCACTATGCATCAAGCGGCTGAGACCTTGAAGGAAAAATTTAAAGAAAAAATTTCTAAGCTCAAACTTCCTTCAGGGTTGTCACCTGAGGATAGGTATAGGTTGGCACTCGAAATGCATCCACCTAAATTCCCTAGGTTGCCTACCTCAGAACTGGCTCTGGCTTGGTTTCCTCCATACCCTTGGTGGTTCACTTGCAAGGAAATGTTCAAATACCTTCAAAAGAAACCAAAGCCATCTGAGACTGTGACATGGGCTCGTCATTGGCTCCATGATTTCCCAGGACATCTTCGCTATGACCTTTCTGCCATGTCGATTATATCTAATCAAGGCGCAGGTGCGAATGCTTGGGAAAATCCCAAATGTTTCTTACTTTCTTAATTTTTAACTTTTACCTTAATTGTTTCGATTTTCAGCCATCAGGATAAAGACCGTTGCTTCGAAGTCTAAAGAAGGAAGTACCTCCCAACATTCTGTCGAAACCACTGATGATGTGGCCTTAGCCATACCAACAACAACTACTGCAACAACAACAACACCAGTAATAACAACTGTTCCAACTCCACAGGTAATCAATTAGCCCTGATATTTTTGAATAAACTGAAATTCATGATTTAGATCTAACTCATGTTTAAATCTTTTCAGACTAGCAAACTCCCACCAACCACTCCGAAGAAAAGGAAAACAAGCACTACTGGGAAGAATCCCAATGCTGGAGGGAATTCACCAACCGCTTCGAAGAAGAAGCAGAAAAAAGAAGCTTCCAAAGGCGCCGAACCAACTGGAATTTCTGGACTCGATTCCAGAGATGCTGCTCCCTCAACAAAATCCAAAAATCTACCTTCGACCTCCAACGTAATGTTGGAACATATAGATAGTAACCTTTCCTCTGAGAACCCACAAGTAAATTGAACTTCGAATTTTTAGCAAAAATAGTTATTCATTACCTTGGTGCATGCTCTTAATATTCTTTGTCTCTGTAGGACATTTCGAACCCAACTCTTACCACTTCGACTTCTCCATCAAAGACTGCTGCTCCCATCAACTCTTCTCCTCATGGGGACTCCAGTAACCTGGTGCAAAACAAAGGATCCTCCAACATGGCGGTTCCGACTGGGGCTTCAGAGCAACAAGATGACCAAAGCACTTCTCCTCCTTTGAAAGAAACGAACGAAGCAGCGCTTCATGAACCTGTAGAGATTTTACCAGAAACTTCTCTTCCAAAGTCTCCTCTCGAAACCCTTCAAGAGAACCCAAAGGACATTCATGCTGAAGAGGAGAAGGCTGATTCTGATCAAGAGAACGAAGAATCTGCAGAGGAAGGATCCGAGGAAGAAGATGCCCATAATGGTTCGACTGACGGAAAAGAGTCAGATGGCAATAGCAGTGAGAACAATGATGTCGAAGTGGTGGATCTGGTTGATGATGAAGAAGGTAATGAGCAAGAAAGAAGTGAAGGTGATGGTGACCAGACCAATGAGCCTATGGAAGTCGAGATGGATGTGACTCCCTTGCGTATGGAACTTCCTCAATCGTCTCAATCTCAAATGACTGAAGAGGAGCTAGCTCTCCTAAGACGAAATGACCCAATTGGGTATATGAAGGCTAAACTAGCCCAAAGGGAAATTCCTCTTGCTAGGGCTGGTACTAGTTCGACTAACAATCCAATGCCCTCAGATGATAGAGTTGTACTCCTTAACAAAATTAGGAGAACAATCCTTGATGTGGACTTGTTCGAAGTGCTCAAACAGGATAGTACAACTTGTTATACCATGAAGGAGCTACTCACGCAAGTTAACCTCGCCACCTGCTCTTTGCCAGTCAGCACCATATTATTCGATATTCAAGCTTTGTTAGATAACGTGACTGGGTGTCTTCTTCAAGACGAGTTTGCTACTAGAAAGGTCCAGGAGAAACGAACTGCCATGGACGCTGCTTATGAACATGCTTTGAAGCTCTCTAAAGAAGCTGAAGACCAAGCCATGCATATAAAGCAAGCCAAAACTGACTATGAAGCTCGAGCTCAGTCTATTCTTCTCTGGGAAAAGCAAATTCAAGAGCTCCAACAAAAGGTTAAGGAGGCTCAACAACAACAATTGGCCTATGAAACCAATACTGCTGGAAACCAGTTCGAAGAGCTCCTCAACAAAGGACTTGCAGAAATGGAGGCAGCAGAGCAACTTAAAGGAGAAGTAGCTACCCTAGAAGGAGCAAGGCGTTTCACTCAACAAAGGCTTGAGTCCTTTCGGAGTACTTTTAATAGATTGAGGAACAATGCATATTTTTAAATCTCAGTTTATTTAATTAGTTTTGAATCTGTAATATCCAAACAACGCCATTTTGGCAATCTATATTACCATTTTGGCATTCCTTTATGATGTTTCGATTATGTTGTTATTATTCGAATCTCCTGCAGGCGTGGCTTATATTTCTTTAAATATTTCCCATTAACCTTTAGGATTCGCTTATCATCAGCCAACTCTTCAATTTCATATGCATTGTTTGAAAATATCTTTACTATTCGAAAAGGTCCTTCCCAATGAGGTGACCATTTACCTAATGTTTTATTTTTCTTATCCATGGGCAATATGACTTTCCAGACTAAGTCATTAATAGTGAATGCTTTTCCTTTCACCCTTTTGTTATATGCCCTGGCTATCCTTTCCTTTTGTCTCATTAGGATTTCCAATGCATGCAATCTAACTTCATCTAACTCAACTAACTCATTCATCATCATCTCCCAATATAATGCAGATGGGATCTCGTTTTGTCTTTGAATTCGAACTGATTGTAGATGAATTTCTACTGGAAAAACTGCATCATGACCAAATGTTAGTTGGAAAGGCGTGGTGTTAGTAGCTTCTTTAGGAGATGTTCTACAGGCCCATAGTATTTGGTCCAAAGTCTTGTGCCAGTTCCTTGGCTTTTTACCAATATGTTTCTTAATTAACCCTATTATTACTTTATTGGCTGCTTTGACCTGACCATTTGCTTGAGCATAATATGGTGTTGATGTTAGTAATCTAAACCCCGTCTCTTGAGCAAATTCTTGCATCTTCCTACCAGTAAACACAAAACCTTAGTCTGTGGTTATGCTCTCTGGCAATCCGAACCTATAGATAATTTGTTTATGTATGAACTCTATAATAGCCTCTTGATCAACAACTATTAATGGTATTGCTTCTATCCACTTGGTAAAATAATCTATTCCTACCAAGATATATTTCTGTCCTTTAGACGAAGCAGGATTAATTTCTCCTATTAAATCTAATGCCCATCCTCTAAAGGGCCATGGTTTAATGATCGAATGAAACTCACTTGTAGGAGCATGTTGAATTCCTGCATGTTTCTGGCATTCTTCACACCCTTTAGCAAAGTCTATACAATCTTTGAGCATGCTGGGCCAATACATGCCATATCGAAATAACAACCATTTCATTTTATGACCTGCTTGATGTGCCCCACATGCCCCATTGTGGACTTCTGACAATGCTAAGTATGCCTCACTTTCTCCTAGGCATTTCAATAATACGCCTTTCTGGGTCTTTTTGAACAATTCATTTCCCATGAGGACATATGATAATGCTCTATATTTTACCTTCCTATCAACATTCAATGTTGGATTTGTTAAATAACTCATTAGTGGACTTCGCCAATCTGCATCTGATAAGGTGTCTATGGCTAGTACTTCAAATCCCTGTTTATCAGCACCACCTAATTTTATATTCGCTAGATCTGATGGTATAAGTCTAGTAGCCATAACCCTACCTCTTAATTCGACCAAATCCTCAAAGTTTTTGGTAGAAACTTTATAACCTGGAGCCAACTGTGCTAAGTCATTTGCTTCTTGGTTTTCTATTCTTGGTATATGTTGAATATCCATGTATTCGAATTTTCTAAGTAGCCTGTTAACTATGACGAAGTATGTCATCAGATTTTTCTTTATGCACTTGTACTCCTTTGTTATTTGCTTGACCACTAACTCTGAGTCTCCTTTAATTTCGACTCTAGTTTCCCCCAATTCCAACAAAGCTTCAAGTCCAACAATAAGCGCTTCGTACTCAGCTTCGTTGTTCGAGCAACAAGGACCATCCAACTTATACTTGAACTTTGTTGGAATTCCTTCTGGAGAAATTATCAGAACTCCAACACCACTACCATCCCTATGGGTCGAACCATCGAAGTATAATTTCCAAGGTTGCATTTCAACGTAACCCATGACAGTCTTTTCGACCAGTGAATGGTCCACAATGAAATAAGAAATTACTTGACCTTTCATAGCTCTTAAAGGCATGAAAGTCAAAGAATATTCTGTTAAGGCTAAAGCCCATTTACCAACTCTGCTATGCATTATTGGTTTCGAAAGCATGTGTTTGATAACATCGAAATGAGATGAAACATAAACATCAACAAGCTTTATATAATACTTAAGTTTCATACAAGAGAAGTACAAACAGAGACATAGATTTTCTATATTGCTATATCTAGTCTCTGCATCATTCAACACCCTACTTAAATAGTATATGGCTCTTTCGATGCCATTGCTATCTTCTTGTGCTAACATACTACCTATACTAACTTTAGAGGCGGATATGTACAATCTCATGGGCTTTCCCCATGAAGGTGGAGACAAGATGAGAGGCTGAGAGAGATATCTTTTTATCTTTTCAAATGCCTCCTGATGGGCTTCGTTCCACTCGAAGACTTGGCCTTGCTTCAAACGAAGCAACAGAGAGAAAACTTGGGTTCTTCCACTTAGATTCGAAATGAACCTTCTGAGAAAGTTAATCTTCCCTAGCAAAGATTGCAGCTCCCTTTTTGATGTAGGTGCTTTCGTCTCCATTATGGCTTTGGTCTTATTTCGATTGATCTCGATTCCTTTTTTATAAACTACAAAGCCAAGGAAATCTCCAGCCTGCACAAAAAATGCACACTTAAGGGGGTTCATTTTTAAGCCATGTTTTCTCATTCGTTCGAATGATTGGCTCAAATGATGCAAATGGGTTTCTGCAGATATAGATTTGATGACTATATCATTAATATACACATGCATAAAGGTTTCAATGAAATCATGGAAAATCAAATTCATTGCCCTTTGATAAGTTGCCCCAACATTTTTTAAACCAAAAGGCATCATTACCCATTCGTAGGTGCCTAAGTCTCCTGGGCAACGAAATGCTGTCTTGGCAACATCTTCTTCAGCAATAAAAATCTGATTGTACCCAGAGTATCCATCTAACATACTTAAATATTCGAATCCTGCAGCAGAGTCTACTAACATTTCTGCCATATGCATAGAGTACTCATCTTTAGGGGTTGCAGTATTTAAATCCCTAAAATCTATGCAAATTCTCAGAGAGCCATTTTTCTTAATAACATGCACTATATTTGCTAACCACTCGACATACCTTGTGGTTCTGATGAATCTGCAGCGCAACAACCTTTCGATCTCAGCTTTGATCTTTGTGAGAACCGCTGGTGCGAATCTTCTAGGAGTTTGCTTGATGGGCTTCTTGCCATCCTTGATTGGAAGTCTATGCTCCACTAACTCCCTCTTTAAACCATGCATTTCATCATAGTCCCACGCGAAGCAATCTTTGTTTCTCTTGAGGACTTCGATCACTTCTTGCTTGAGGTCGGGATTAAGTTTTGCGCTTATGTAGGTTATTCTTTTCGTGTTCTCATCCCTCAAATTCACTTCTTCGAGTGGATCCTGTGCCAACATTTTGGCACCTGAGTCTATGGGGTACCTCTCAAATCCTAAGGGCTCTTTATCATAGATGGCATCTAGCCTTTGATCTATTTCGTGTTCTTCAAAGGGTGAGCCTTTCGAACCATCCCCATTTATTTCGTTCACTTCTACAGCCAATTTATCTATTTCAGCCTCTAAGGCCGCTTTCCATTCGCTCTCAGCCATATAGGCCGAAATCCTTTCGAAGAAGGAGGACTCAATCATGAGCAAGGTTGTCGAACTCCCAGCCTGCTGGCCGTATTTGCATAGTACCTTCGACTCCTTCATCTTCACTGACTATTCTTCTATCCCAATATATGCCATCATGGCGAAGGGTCATATAATATTGAGCGTTCCTGGTTTCATTGATTTCGTCATTAGGGACACAAGGAGAAATCTTGTCCAAATGTTTGTCATAATTCTTCTTGTCAACTAAGTTAACTGCTGTCATGAAGTAACTCTGGCCCGCTTCAATGTTCTCCACAATCCCATCTTCTCTCCACAAAACCAACCTCTGATGCATTGACGAAGGAACTGCTCCTACGCCATGGATCCACTCTCTTCCCAACAACAAGTTGTAGTTGCCTTTGGCTTCGATCACCATGAACATGGTGGGCCTGCAGCTCGATCCTACCGTCAAGTCCAGTTGAACTACCCCCAATGTTTGACCTACTTTCCCTTCATAGTTGGATAGGACCATGTTGTGTGGTTTGATGTCACCCTCGTGTATTCCTAACTTTTTCAGCATGAAATGGGGTATTAAGTTAACTGCAGCGCCTCCGTCCACTAAGACCTTATTTACGCCATATGTACCAACCTTTGCTCGAATGAATAATGGCTTCAGATGATTTTTCATAGCTGGCTCTGGGCGCTCGAAGAAAGCATTCTGCTCTTCGACAGCTCTGTTATCCATTACGTAGTAACACACTGGCCTATGCTTCATCAGATCTATTGTATCATCTTCCTCATGCTCTTCGATTTCAATTTCCTGTCCGAACTCACAAGGTAGTACAGATACCACGTTGCAATTGATATCGAGTGAAGACTCCCCCTCTGATTCGAAGTTGTCCGTTAGCATATCCTCGTCTTCTTCTGGACCTGGTGTGTACTCCTTCGATTCATTTGGTTGTGCTTCAGAGAAGAGTCTCCTACTAACTGGGGGTTTGTCCTCAGGCTGATTATTTGGTGTAGGTTTGTTGGAGCTTGATTCTCCTTGGTTTTTGATCGAAGTTGCTCCTTTATCTGCCATAGCTTCCCTTTCAGCCTTTCGAATTCTCTGTTGCCTTCGCCATTGTGATCTTGACATGGGGTTTCTTCCTTTGTAGTTTTCTAACCTCACTTCTTCCCTCTTTGCCATGTTGAACTTCCTCCTATATGTCATGGCGTGGCGTGCGTTTCGTTCATTGTTTCTCCATTTGTCTTTGCCCTTGTCAGTTCTGACTTGCAGCCATTTATCTGTTGGTATTTCAGTAGGAATTTTGAACGTCACCCTTCGAGCGCCTTTGGGATGAGGACTATCAGGCCTTCGTTGAGTGTAGTTGCTCTCGAAACGTTGGCTCATCTGACCAGTCTCTTTGTGGTTCCATCATGGGGCGAAAGGAATCGTTTCGAAGGCTCCAGCCATATTTTGATCGTACACTGCAGAACACCTTGGGCATACTAGGCATTTGGTTGCCCCTTTGTGACAGCGAACCAAAAACTCCAACAAACTTTCTCCAGCTTTAGGGTAACATCTGAATAACTGGTTATCCTGGCGCCGTTGATGCCAGTCTGTGCCCTTTGTTTCCTCTCGAAGTTTGCAGCAATTCTCTGGTTGCAGATGATGCTGCATCTAGGGCATAGTATCATTTCGGCATCTCCTTTGTGGCATAACATGAGGTAGTCTTTAAAACTAGCATCCCTAGTATAACTATCCTCCATTTTGTATTTTTCTTTTTCTAACTATCTTTCCATCTCTTCCATTTCAGAACGAGGTCTCTCCATATCCACCATGTTGACATCTACATCTTCCCCCTTTATGTCATCATCTCCCCATCCTGTAGGTTTGACATCTTCGATTTGGATTTTTGAACTTTCTGGGGCAGAATACTTCACCAAGTAGTCAAACTTTCCACTGGGCTCTCCCAAAGTATCCCATATTTCTTTCTGAGGGGAGGCTGGCTTTGTGATCTGGACTTTCTCCAATTTTAGCCTCAGGCCTTCAGTAACCTGTGTCAACTCTTGCTTTTGGTTTTCCTGGCCTTCAGTAGCCTGGATCTCTTTTGAAACAGCCAAAGGTACTGCTTCGATCGAAGCCTCTGGTTGCTTGTGGACGTCCTCAGTGACTCCCTTGTTGACTTTGACTAACACCCAGTTTTCATTCTCAGTGCTTTTTTCTCCTAATGGAGTGTCATCTTGATCTGCTTCCAACATATTGATTTCTCCAATGCATGCAAGCTCGGAGTAATTTGTGTCTGCAACATCCAAAGGGTCTTCATCTACTTTCATTTTTGGTTTGTCAGCGAATTTCAATCTGCCATCCTTAATTGCATTTTGAATCAGATCCCTGAAAAGAAAACATTGTGAGGTTTTGTGGCCTAGAAAGCTATGATACTTACAAAATCCTCTTTTCTTTCTCTGATCTAAAGGAGGTATTTTGACATTCGATGGCACAATTAATTGGCCATCTTTGACAAGCAAATCAAAAATCTCGTCACACTTTGTCACATCGAAAATATACACCTTCTTTGGGAATTTGTCACTTTTCTCATTTTCAACAATTTCTTTCCCCTTTGTGGGAACTAATAATTTACAAGAGTAAGGTGGGGCCTGTTTCAATTCAACGAGATCAATTTCGACCTCTTCGAATTCAGGGTAATCTTCCACTTCCTCAGCTCCAACATAGGAGACCCTTTCTTTTTTGTTATTTTTAAAAACTCTGGCCTTTTCGGCCTTTAGCCTTTCGACTTGACGAACCCTATCGGCTAATTGAGCCATGTCCCTCAAGTATTGTGTGTCTAATTTCTTTCGAATAGAGTAATCCAGGCCGCCAGCAGCCATTTCGACTAACTCATGTTCAGGAACTACTGTGAAGCATCTAGATTTCAAGAGTCTGAACCTATTCAGATAATCATCTATGGGTTCAGTAAATTTACTCTTAACACTTGCTAGTTCCTTCAAACTTATTTTAGATTGTCCCATGTAGAACTGTTCATGGAATAATCTCTCTAAGAGGGTCCAAGTATCTATGGATCCAGGAGGCAATATGGTGAACCATGTAAAAGCGTTCTTAGTAAGGGAACTTGGGAAATATTTAATCCTAAGGTTCTCATTATTTGCTATGTCTCCTGCTTCGGTCAGATACCTGGCTATGTGTTCGACTGTTGATTCATTGGTATCTCCAGCAAACTTTGTAAACTTAGGGACCTTATATCCCCTTGGTAAATCAGTATGCATTATGTAATCTAATATAGGAGAGGCGTAATTTGGCCTTCTAGTTCCTGTATTGAGGCCATTTTGGGCCATAATCCTCTCTATCATGGTGGTTAAATTATTTTCTGCCAAGATGTTATCATTTCGAATTCTATGAATGACTGCATCAGCATCTTGATTTCGACCCACCATGACAACTCCTCTAGGTTGTTCTTCTCGAAACTCTGGGACTTCTAACCTTTCGACCCTTGCCCCTAGTTCTATAATTTCCCTTTGTGGGTCTTGAATCACTGGGGCTTCTAACCTTTGTGCTCTTGCCCCCAAATTAACCCCCTCTCTGACTGGTCTATAGGGTGGGTCATTAGCAATTTGTTCTATGATAGGTATGTTTGCTCGAACAACTTCCTGGTTCTGTCTACGCCTTTCTGGCGGAGCGAAGAAATCCGCTATTCGAATCATGTTATCCGCGTTTTCTCTGTTTGTCATAGTTACATTTTGTACTATTGGGGCAAAGATCTCTTGCATAGTTTGCGCTAACACTCCTATCATATTATGGTTACTATCATCCATTAATTGCCTAAAGACCAACTGATTTTCTGTGGTTAAGATATGCATTGAACTATAACCTACTGACCCTTGGTTATTTGTCATAAATTGATTTGCCCCAGACCCAGACTCTAATTGTGGTGACGTATTCGATGTCGAAGTGTGCAGACCCGCCATAAAGGATGTTGGCATCCCATAAGAGGGATTTCTGTGTCTGTTACCATCGAAACCGGGTGGTCTCGTTAGTGGGGTGGCGAAATGGGTTTGCGTCCCTGATGGTGGGGCGAATCCCCCAGGATAACCAGTGGTTCCTGTATTTCCTAGGATCGAGCTGTTAGTCTACATGCCACTTGTTCCATTTGTGGCTACACTACTGGTAGAAGATGCAACAGACTGTGCGTTCGAAGGGATCGCATTAGACGTTCCCGTCGAAGCGGACATATTAGTGCCTGTTCCATGTGGGATATTTTGTTCCCTTTGTTGATTGTCTGGATTAGACATCTTGTTTAAACGTTTTCTTCTGGGTAAGGGTTGGTTGCTATTGGTTATTCTACCACTTCTAAAGTTCATATAACAACGAACTTATCACTCAGAAAGAGATTTTACAATGATTATATCCTAACAATCTTTACTTTGTTTTAAATTTCGTAACGACCAATGACCGTCCCATCAGGTGTGCCAATTTGTTTACAGTGATTTCTGGTAAACAACCGCTAGTCCTCCAAACTATCAAATAATCTTAATGACTGTTATTTAATCTCTCTGGTAACTTGCAGGATTGACTAGATTGATCCTATGGGGTATTGGTCGTTTGGATAACTCTAATTGTAAAACTGATATTCATAGTTAGGATTTGTATTTAGAATGTTTTATAGACGCTCAACTCACTTCGATTACCATGTTAAAAGAATCTAATGACATGATCAAGTAAAGAAATATGAAACTGAATTGAATGAAATAAATATTCGATTGCAAAGAAATGTTTACATGCAGAAACAAGTAAGTAACTTTGAATGTAAAGACTTTAATGTAAAAAGCATGAATATAAAAGCATGAAATGTAAAAGAGTTTCTGAAATGTAAAGGATTCGAAATAGAAGAAAAGCGTTTAAATGCAAGAAATCAGTAAATGACTTTGAAGGTAAAGGTATTTGAATGAAAAAAGCATGAATATAAAAGCATGAAATGTAAAAGAGTTTCTGAAATGTAAAGGATTCGAAATAGAAGAAAAGCGTTTAAATGCAAGAAATCAGTAAATGACTTTGAGGGTAAAGGTATTTAAATGACATTGACATGAAGATAGAAGATAAACTGGAAAGGATAAAGAGTTTTACTGAATTATAAATGTTTGGTGTTATCATACATACATTGTTCGAGCATTCGTTTCCCTAGCCATGTGGTATTTTGAATGTTTACTGAATTTTGTACAATAGATATGACACACGAAATCCTAACGCTAAGACTTCTATTTATACTACTTCGACCATAACGGTCTTTCCTATAAGATTCTGCCATGTTAAGAACATGCAGAGCACTGCTCCTCTCTAGCTTCCACGTGTCTTCGAATGCTCCAGCGCATATATATTTGAATTTCCAACATCCCGCTCGCGTTTGAATTTCAAATGCCTTGGCAATCTTCGCTTCGAACTCATTTCACAGACACAGTCTCGATACCACTTCGAGGCCTCTTTTAAATATATCTTCAACTGTCACTCGAAGCTCCATGCTTAGACATGCCCGCTCGAAGAACCGCTTCTACCATTCCGAACTGTAACATTCTGCTTTATTCCAACGAAACATCCATATTGCTTCATTTCGAACTGTGTCATCAAAATCTTCAGCCAACAAAATGCCCCTTCAAAATATGTATTTCGATCCTTTGAGAAACACTTATTTTAAATATATTTGCAAGATTTTGATGTGACTTTTGAGTAATCGTAACATTTATTGTGTATGACTCCAATCACGTCAATCACGACGCCTCTTGGATTTCTTAACCGTCTTGAATCAGTACTTCACAGCATGGTGCAGTTATAAAACAATGATTATTATTAATCACGCTTATTACCAATATCAGCCTTTACGTCACCTCCTCCTCAATCCAACCCATGACTCCCACGTATCCTAGTCTCACTTAGTGGATGTTTAAACTTCCACACTATAAAAACCAATCAACTTAGTCTTTTATTCTTTTCCACATTCTGAAACTTTTCTTCCTCTCTTCTCACCGAAACCCTAAAACTTCCAACAATCTTCAGCAATGTCTTCTACAACATCATCCCAATTGAAGAAAACTTCCAAAAACAAAGGCAAGAACACATGAACAATAATGGAAAGCAAGGTTGGTACTTATCAAGTTCAATCTGTGCTTATCCCCCAAATGATCTCCAAAGAAAAGGAAATGCTCTACGCCTCTCAGGTACTGATTCCAACTAACGTTGCTGGAAAGAGGTTTGCTCTAATGGGTCCTCTTACAGTCTTTGAAATCTTATAAGATACAAGAAAAATCTTCACTGTCTGTTACAACTTTAAACCCTTGTTTAATAAGATGGATATCCCTAAGATAGGCGAGTCTTCTGATTCGACAACCATAGAAACTCCAACCGTTACCCCAAAAGATCCCTTTGTGTTAGACTACGTGAAGATCAACTTTAAACCATTCCGATCCTGCCCTACCTCTGACATAGCTTACCAAAACTGGCTCACCAAAGTAGAAGCCAAGAAATCCCAGCAATGGGAGGAATTAGGAATCTATAATCTGATTAAGTTATCGAAACCAGGCTTCACCTATAGTCATCCACTGCTATTTGCATCCTTATATTTCTGGGAAAGCACCTACAACACCTTTCATCTCCCTGGGGGAATGATAACACCCACGTTTTTCGATATAGCAGCCATCACTGGTTTGTCACCAGTAGGAGAAACCTACATCCCTGATAACAAAGAACACTCCAGCATTATTGACTTTGATGTCAAATTAGCCAGTTTTTCCAAATTCATTAGCCATTACCACACTGAAGGAGATAGTGTGTTAGATGTGGAACATATTGCTTTTCTCACTTTATGGTTATCAAGATACGTATTCTGTAGCAGGTCCTTACAGGTAGCAAGCAGGTTCATCCCTCTAGCTAGAGACTTACATGAGAATAGGAGGGTATGTTTGAGCGAACTGTTACTTGTTGATCTTTACGAAAGCTTAAGATCAGCCGTTTCGAGTTTGAAATCCCATACTCCCAAAAACATCCTTCTAGCCGGTCCCTTCTGGTTACTCCAATTATGGCTTAATGCCATGTTTGAACCCTCACTATCAACTGCTGACACCGTTTTTGAACAAGATCCGGAGATAGCGGATAAAATCATTGAAGGTACAAGGCTGCGAAACCTTACAGCCTAAGGCTCATTTCCCTAGTCGAAAATTGCTTGTCAACACATGCACGTGGAGCTTTCTTGAGGCCATGGATGGATTTGCTGAGCTTGCAGAATAACTTTGAATTTGAATCCACGAAGCTAGGGGTTGTTGCATGTAGACTTCCTCCTGCAACTCTCTATTTAGGAATGCATTATTGATGTCAACTTGTTGGATCTCTCGCTTGTAAGTGAGAGCCAAAGTCAAAATCACTCGAATTGTTGTAGGCTTCACCACTGGTGAAAAAGCATCTTGAAAATCAAAACCCCATTGTTGACGAAATCTTTTGGCGACTAATCGTGCCTTAAAATTTTTTACACACCCATTCGGGTTTTCTTTGACCTTGAAAAGAAATTTGCAGCCAATTATTTATTGAGTTCCCAAGTGCCATTATGCATAATAGAGTACTATTCATCTTTCATATCTTCAAACCAATAAGCTATAGAGAAAGCTTGTTTCACTAAACTGGGTTCAATGTGTGTTAGGAAAATCTTAGGTTTATAATGTCTTATTTTAGCACGTGTGAGAATTGGATGATAATTGTGCATAAGATTTTCTTGGGTGGCTTGACTATGATATGAAGGGGACAAAGAGTTTATGGATCCTGACATGATGTATGAAGGTAGACTTGACTCAGAAGATTGTGGTGATGGTATCTTGTGTCTGAAGTCACTATGAGGCATGGGATATGATAAACAGGCAACCTCATTATCATTTGTTAGTGGGAATTAAGAGATGACATATCAATTTCAGACACATGAGTAGGGTTATTTGGTGAGGAAGGTAATGTGTTTGAATTACGTAATTCTAAGTCAGATAGGGAGTTTATGTGTGTATTGTCACATCAATTGTGTGTGTTGCATGGGCCTTATGTGAAGCTTGAGAACCTGATGTATTAGCACCCGTGTTAGGTATAAATGAGGTTTGAATAAGATTTTGAGGAAAATGAGCCAGGTGAGTTTGTGATGTAGGGGCTAAGTGATCACCACTTTAGAAACCATTCTTGAAAGGAAAGTCAATCTCATTGAACACCACATCTTTGGAAATGAAAATTCTTCCCTCCATATTCATACAATTATGGCCCTTATGTGTTTGAGACACCCCCAAGTAAACACACCCAGTGCTTATGAGTTCCAATTTATGTTTGTTGTAATATCTCAAGTGTGGAAAGCATGCACAACCAAAGATTTTCAATGAGTGGTAATCAAGTTGTTTGTTGTGAAAAATTTAGAAAGGAAACACATAGTCAGGTAGACCACTTGTAGGAAGCTTTTTGAGTAAGTAAACTACATTATAGAAACTGTGATCCTAAAATTTAAGAGGTAATGGAGTGTGATTAAGAAATGTTAGCCCCATTTCAACTACATGCATATAATTTCTCTCAATTGTTCCATTTTGATGAAAAATATGAGAGTGTGTTAACCTAGGTAAGATGCCTTGTTCTTGAAATAATCAAGTGAAAGGCCTGAACTTCCCTCCAAAGTCAAACTGAATGGCTTTAACCTTTGTTTGGATTTATGTTTGAACATAGCTATGAAACAGGTTGAAGGCAATAATTGCATCCCTTTTCTGCTTAAGGAGATATATCCAAGAGTACCTGAAAAAGAATCCACAAAATCAATATAGTATTTGTTACCACCACTTGATGGTGATGGTGAAGGTCCTCATATATCCATGTGAACTAGCACAAACAAGTGTGTCTAATTGGTATTGGACAAAGGAGCAAAGAAATTGTGAGATTTACCAACACAACAAGAATTGCAAAAATCAGAAAACATTTTTATTGCTTATAAGAATATTACAAAGTTGAGATATGCTCTTTAGAGCTCTAGGGTTGGCATGTCCTAATCTAGTGTGCCATGTGAACCAAACAATATGATTAACATTAGTATTTATAGTTTGGACATTGTGATGAACATTAAAAGCTAGAGTGGTATTAGCTATTGGGTAAGAACTTTGTGAGTTGTGACTCAAGTAATTTCTTAAAGGTTCCTAGGCAAGGTTGGTGAAGAAATATGGTCCACTTTCATCTAGGAATCCTTCAAGTAGCACCACATTAGATTCCTGAGATTTAATGAAACAATTTTTTGAATGAAACTCAAAGCAGACATTGTTATCACTAGCAAGTTTGGAAACAAAAATTAGGTTACTAGTAATAGAAGGCACATGTAGTATATTATTTAGATTTAGCACATAGTTTGACACAATATTAGAGTAAATTTAAGAGTGGCCAACTGTTTTGAGAGTCTATTTCCCTCTATTATTTTGTTGTGTAATGCTACTTTTGTGATGTCAGAGAGGATGTTATGACATCTGGTTTCTGGTGTAATTCTGGAACATGAGAGAATCTAATTCTCTCTATGTGCGTGAGGTTGGGTTTCTATATATGAGTGTGTTGCGTGTAAACTCTGATTTGGTTTGCTGCATGTTACTCTGATTGGTTTTTAAGTATGCATGATGTTCATGTATCTTGTATTTGGTGATTTTTTTGTATCTTCAGTTGTATCTTCCATAGGATGTTTTAGCCAAAATTTTCCAAAGGGAAAGTGTTATTTCTCTGAAATTATGATTGACATACATTTTGGTAAAACCAACTTGGCAGCAACATGTTGAACGAGATGTTCCAACTTGCAGTTTCAAACATGAGTAAGATGTCCCAACCAGGAGATAGGACATCGCGTCTGCAGCAGCTGACAATTATGGTTCAGTTGATTTGTTAGCTACTGAGTATTCTGGGAATATTTAGTTAGCTTATGTGGCATCCAAAATTGACAAATCAGAATATTTATGTTGGTTTTCAAAGTTATGCTTAGTTTCTAAATATGGAGACATTTTAGGAAACTAATATTTGAAGACCTATTTTCTTGGAGAAGAATTTGCAGAATTTGTGCAGCCTCACTGCTGCGTTTTAGAAGCCCAACCTAGTCCAGAATAAAGTTATAAATAGACTGGTGTATACCTAGTATCAGGTGGAACTTACGTGTGTATTTTTGTTAGGGTTTTTAGAATCCTTATTGTTGGGTTGTATGTTCTTTGTTAGATGTTGATAAGCTTTTAAGCATTATACATTTATGTGCTAGATGATCATATTTTGTTAAGCATTGAGTATTTATTTGTCATATCTCATAAGCTTTTAATTATTGATTTTTGTGTATTTTGGAAGAGTGACTTCTGGTTTTGTTCTCTACTTGTGTTTAGAGTTGCTCCAATTACTTAGTGTAATTGAAGAGGGATTTGAGAAGGGCCGCATATGTAGGTATTTATTAGGTATAAGTTAAGCAAAGGGTGATGATTAAGTTCCTAGGCTGTAAACGGGGATGTTTTCTGTGAGGTCTACAAATTTATACTTGAACCAACTGGCGGAACAATCATCGAGAGAAAATGAATGAAGTCGCCATTGAACGTTTTTTATCCCACGGGAAGGGAAAGGTAAACATCAAGTAAACCTGAGAAGGGTGAAATCAAGGTCTCGCGACCGAGAGATACTAGTAAGGGAGTCAATTACGTAAGGGGGAGGTATTAGCACCCCTCACGTCTGTGGTACTCCATGAGATCCACTCTTTGTGTTCTAATCAAAGGGTGTGTTCATATCTAAAGCTTACGAGCAAGAAAAAAAAATGCAAAGAGGGAATGCATGCAAAAGAAAACACGGGGAAAAGAAGGAATATTTTACAAAGTTTTGCTCTCCAGGGCCCCGGGACCAAATGCCTTCGTATCCCTTTTAAGGAATCAGAGCTTCGTAGTTCGGATCAAAAGTTTATGTTTGTTTTGTGTTTTTATGGATAATGCCGCATTCGCATCGTTACGGTTAAGATTGGAATTCGTGTTTGGCGTTGCAGCTCGTAAAGAGACTCATGCTCGGCCCCTCGCACACTTAGAATTTTCAAGTTGTTCGAATTTGAAACAACACATCCTTATTGAAAACGTTTTAAAGAGAAAAAAGGTTTGAAGACAAAAAAGGTTTTCATTGGTTTGTAATTTTTAATGCGAAAGAATTTGCGGTTTGAATCGTAATAAAGTCTAGAATTGAAAATAGAGTGAGGCTCGGTCTAAAATGATTCTCTCTACCCCACAAGGCTCAATTGCATACAATTCACATATTCCATTATTAAGTGTTTTAGAATTTTCAAGAAAAAGAGAAAGTTTTAGTCTTAAGAATGAAAAAGGGAAAGAAAAACATCTAAGGGAAACTATCTATCTTTATTCCTAATTTTATCATACAATGATGGTCCTAAGGTTAAGGTTTGAAACGGAAATCTCTACCTAAGTTAGCATGCATAGATTATAACCTAATGTCCAACTTGAATAAAAAAACAAAACAAGAAATCCTAAGGGAACATGCAAAGGTTACGACCTAATATCCAACTTGAATCGAAAACGAGACAACCAATCCTAAGAGATCATGCAAAGGTTTAAAGAGAAGCACAACACAAGTGCAATCAAAAAAATTTGAGCCAAATCCTAAACAAAATTGAGTGCGAGCTAGCAACAAACAAAGAGTCTAATGGATCTCAAAGTGGGGGTAATGAACTCTTTCCACTTGATTTGATCGAGCACCGGCATCGAGTAACAACTTAGAGCATCAACGTTTAAAGAAATGTGAGCTAACATCATCGAAATGAATGACAAAGTGTGCGGGTTGGTTACAAACCCTTTTCCAATTTATTTGACTCAATGGAAAAGAATAAGCACGGTTCAAAGCATCAACGTACAACGAGGGCTAAGAACAACACGGACTAGAAAGTGTGGGAGTCAATTCCAGACCATTTTCTCCACTTATTGACTCGATAGCAAACATAAAATAAAATGGGAGGGGAGTTATCTTTGTTAAGGTATTTTTCACACAAGCAAACACAAACATGGACTCATTTTTAGGACTTTGCAAAACAAACATCGCCTCCTTTGAGGACTTTAAAGAAATTGCCCACCTAAAGTAGGGACTCCCAATCATGCATATATATTCCTACTTTTCATGGCAAGGAAAATAAAAGACAATGCGGAAAATTAAACCAGAATCAGAATAATACCAAACGAATAAGAGTTCGTAGCAAGCAAGCAAAGCAGAGAAACCCGGAAAACTTCGTGCAAGCTTCACCAAGCAACAGAGAGACAATCAGAAATAATATCCAATATCAATATAAACATCGCAAATGTGAAAATAAAGCGCATGCGGAAAATCCATCGCATGAAGTCAAAGTCCATGCACAAGACAAGTCTATACAACAAACAATAATCCAAACGTCGTGTGTTGCACGACAAAGTCTTCGGAAACTTACACGTGTCACAAAACGAGTTAGAAATTTAACAAGGTAACATAATTGGAATCAAAAATCCGCATCACATATCAAATCAAGATTAAAATGCGTAGCAACACAATCCAAATAAGCATTGGAGCATCAACATTAAAAATCGAGCATCATTGTTGTTAACACATGAACCACACAAAATATCTATCCGAAATCGAGCAAACATGGTATCATTCAAAAAAAAAATTCAAATCAAGTCCACTTATCCACAACACAACAATTAAATTGCACATTTGCACCAACTTACCGAACCAGGAAGCATTGTGCCGTAACACAAAAACATCCAAAAAATCGTGTCGAAAACAATATAATTCAACACCAACGGTCCATAAACGCATAAACATGCTCAAGTAAACCTCAAAAAACTTTTGAAAAGCAATTTACAAGCCATTTGAAATGTCCAGGAAGCAACACATACATGTATTGGAATCAGACAAAAATGAGTTTAAAACTCACTAACGGATACAAAAATATCCACCGATTCATGTATCGTCGCTTAGAAATTACAAATGCTTTGTAACAATTAGTTCCACATTGAATGAATTAATTCCAAGCCAAAGAATATCATTCAAGTATTCCATAATTCAACATCAAAAATCATCATCAATTAACAATCAAAATCTCAAGATTCAAAAATAATTCATCCAATACCACATCTCAACATCATTATCAATTCGTTAATCAAATTAATTTACAATTCAATCTAACCAAAACTCAATTCAATTCAAGATTTCATCAACTAAACACTTATCTCACGAATTCAAATGATACTCAACTCATAAATTCAATTAAGAATTTATCCTAAAATCAATTGATTCCAAAAGCACTTAAATCAAGAGATCAAGAACAATTACCGAAAGAAGATCGGAGAGGATGAATGATGATCGGTGGATTTGAACCGAAAAGGAGGGAGTTCGCACAAAAAATCAAGGTGCGACAAAGGGAGTCTTCACACGAGACAGAGGTGTGCTGGAGAGTGGTGGCTTGCAGCTGCTCGGTGGGCTGGAGGGAAAGTCGTGTGTGATGAAGGCCAGTGGTTACCGAAGATGAAACAAAATTGAGGAGGAAGAGAAGAACTTGAGACTTTACTCTTGAATGTTCTTGAGAAGTTGAGAGAAAATTGAGAGAGTTTTGAGTTTAATTTGTGAGATTTGAAAATAATGAGTATAATTATGTTGAAATTTGAATTTCAAACTTATATAGAATTTCTCTAAGTCTTGTTTGTCTTGACAAAATGGTGATTTTTGGCTTATTTCATGTACCAGTCGACATTGAACCTCCAAACTCATGACATACGGTGCGAAATCCTGACGCGCGACCTGAAACAAAATCATCAGCGACAAAATTTGTGATATGGTGCCGAAAGAATCATATTGTTACTATAAAAATTGAGCAATTTATGATGCTCTAAACAATAGAACTCGATGTAAAAATTCACGGTGCAGATTTTTTCAGCTTATTTTCTGTACTATTTATGAATAAACCACAAGCTCATTACTTTGGTGCATAATTCTGACGCACAATCAGAAACAAAATCGTCGGCAGCGAAATTTTTGACGTTGTGTCAAAAGAATCACCCTGATACGATAAAAAACTAGCAAGTTATGAATTTTCAAATGGAGAGAAAAAATTGACTCATTTTGCTGTCTTGAAATTTTAAGCTTATTTTCATGCGCACTTTAGGAAGCGAGCCATAAACCGAAGCCTTCAGAGCATGATCTGAACTCGGGACATGAAACAAAGTTGTAGCTCATAAAATTTATGATCTCACGCTTTGAGAATTGCCCCGGTAAGATAAAAATCGAGAGAGTTAATATTTTTACAATATCGAGAAACAGTCCGATGGAAAACCATTTAAGGGTGTAATTTTCTCTAGTAAATCACACTTTCGGAGATCTTCTGCAAAGAATTAACTTCTGGCCCGAACATACGAATTGAAGATAAAATCAAGACGAATTTTTTGTCCAAAGAACCACCCAATAACGTTAAATCGGGCGAAAGTTATGAATTTTTGAATATCCGATAAACAATAGTTCAACACACTATTTTCACTGTATTTTCACATATATCTTCAATGTATTCGCACATTTGGATATCCTCCTCAATGAATTAGCTTCCGAGCCGAACACGAAACTCGAAGGAAATAGAAAGAAGATTGAAATTCTACAAGAGCTACACAAAGATGATTTTTCGGTCATAAGTTGTGAATTTTTAAGCATCCAAAAAGCAACGAACCAACGAATCCACTACATAACGCGATTTTAGGTATTTTGCGCTTTTGAAAATATTCCTCATAAAATTAGCCTTCAATCTAAACAGATGAATTGGAGGAGACCTAGAGAAGGTTCTAATTAATGTAGAACCATTCCCAAATCATTTTCTAATCTCTAGTTATAAATTTCAAAGCTTGAAACGCACAATACTGAATTTATGTCTGCATTGTCTCAAATCGATTGAAACGTTTGACTTTCTGCACAATTCAAAGCATGACAAGTCAAATGAGAGCTTGATATCATGATGAATTGATTAGTTTCTAATTGAATAGCTTGGAACATGTGTTTAGTGCATTAAAAATCTAAAAACCCTAAGTTCTGCTTCACAATGCTGCTTAACGGAACGATCATCTTTCACAAATCTTTCTTGCAAAGAAAAGCCTTGATCCCATGAGTGTACACCCTATGACATGTATGTAGGCATATGATGATAAAGTATAAGTAGATTATGGTTAAAATGAAGAGGGAAAATTTTGGGGTACAACAATATTATCTAGTTAATTTCATCCCTGGCTTGGTAGCCCCCAGAGTAGGAAAGTTGTTCAGAACTGGGAAAACATATTTGTGTATTCTTTATATTCAGCACTATTTATTTTGTTCGTATATCTTACTTTTGTATGTTGAAGTTAGATCCGGTGTCTCGATATCTCTTAGGACATCCGAGATCTGACAGTCGAAATTTCAATTGGTATCAGAGCAGGCATCCTGCTCTAACTCTGGGTGAGATTCAGGAAAGTTATTTTCTGGCGCAATGGACAAGAATAGCGGAATAGTGGTTAGAGTACCTATTTTGGATGGTATCAACTATGACAGTTAGAAAGCTCGTGTGGAGATGTGCATAAAATCTCTTGGCAACAAGGTCTAGAAAAATGTTGTCAAAGGATGGGATCCTCCAAAGATTTTAGATGCAGAAGGGAAGGCCACTAATGTGTTGAAGCCTGAAGAAGATTGGGATGATAATTATGAGACATCATCTCAAGGAAACTCCAAAGCTTTGAATGCATTATTCAATGGAGTTGATAATAATGTGTTCAAGATGATAAAGATTTGTAAAAGTGATAAGGTTGCTTGGGAGACCTTGAGGAAAGTTCATGAAGGAAGTTCTAAGGTAAAGATGGAAAAACTGCAACTTCTCTCTACAAAATTTGAGAACTTGAAGATGAAGGAGGATGAAAGTATCCAGGACTTTCACATGATTGTTCTAGATGTTGTTAATGACTCAGAAGACTGGGGAGAGAAGATATCATAGGATAAGCTGATCAGGAAGATGCTCAAATCTCTTCCAAAGAGATTTGGCATGAAGGTAATTTCTATTTAAGAGTCCCAAGATTTAATCACTATGGTAATAGATGAACTTATAACTTCACTTAATACTTTTGAGTTTGCTATCAATGAAAGATCTAAAAAGAAGAATAGTATAGCTTTTGCTTCTAGTGCTGAAGACTTAGAGGATAAAGGAAATATGAACTTAAAAGGAGTATCTGAGGATCTCGTGCTACTGGGGAGACAGGTTAATAGGGTGTTGAAGAAGTCCAGGTTAAGTGCTAAGAACATGTCATTCGACATCAACAAAAACCAAGACCTGGGAAGGAAGTCAAGATTTGAAGAGAAGTCAAACCAAGGGAAAGGTGTCTAGTGCCATGAATATGAGGTATATGGACACATAAGAACTGAATGTGCCACCTATCTCAAAAAGCAATGGAAAAACTTATCTGTATCATGGTCAGATGGAGAATTTGAAAGTGACCATGAAGAAAAATCAGCCAAGCAGGTGACTGCCTTGACTCGAATTTATGGGTCTGATTTAGAATCATGTGAATTAGATAAAGAATCATATGTTGTGGAACTAACTGTTAGTGAAATGGTTGTTGGGTTCATAGAGATGTTCCTTAAGAATGAGAAAATGTGTCTAAGAATATTGAAGCAAAAGCTAGTTATTTCTCAACTAGACGATGAGAAAGAAGAGCACCTATCTATCATTGTAAATCTTAGAGTGGAGGTAATATTGCAAAAATCAAAGTGTGACAATATGACGAAATCTGTGAGAATGCTAATCAATGTTACTACTACGCTGAATGACATTCTTCAAACTGAGAAGAATGTTAGGAATGTAAATGGTCTTGGTTACAATAACTAATATGTGAAGAGCAACGAACAAGTAATGGAGTTTGTTCCCCAAAAGATGAAACAAGAATTGAAGATTTCAACCAACATGCTCCAACATCAGTCGAGACATCAGAGAAGATATTATAGTCCCATGTATCAGCCATGGAAATGTCACTATTATGAATTGTTTGGTCATTTAAAGTCCTCTTGCTATAAACTATATGGATATCCCAACCACATATCTCCTTACGTAAGGAAAGATGATAATAATAAGACAAAGTCAAGAGGAGCTCCTTACCATGACTCATATGGACTCATAGCTTATACTTCTCTCAAAGCCTCAACTAGAGAGGATTGGTATTTTGATAGTGTTTGTTCCAGACACATGACTGGGGTTAAGAAATTCCTAGTGGACATTAAACCATGTGCTACTAGCTATGTCACTTTTGGAGATGGGTCAAAGATTGAAATCAAAGGTGTTGGAAAGGTGGATTATGCTGGACAACCTAGTCTTGATAATGTGTTATTTGTAACATGGAAATATCGAAGTAATATAAAAGATTGTCGAACCCACAAAGACCAATGTCAACCTACTGTAATATATTGTCGCTTTGTAAAGCTAAAGCTAATGAATGATTGATTAAGGGGAAAATAAGACTAAAATAATATTAAAGAAATATATAATAAAAGATAGGACGAAATATGGATTCCGTGTATCTAAGGAACATTGTAACTTGTTGGCTTACACGGACATTAGAAAAGTGTTTAGTAGAAAATATCATTTTAAAGACAATATCTCACACTCTCGTGGTTTTGAATAAAGTCACATTCCTTGACCATAAGATTTTTCTCTCGCTCGCCCATTCTAATCGAGGAACGTGTTTTGAAAACTGAACAAGTTCTAATTAATCCTAAAGCGCTCTCCCTGTGTTTAGGATTAATGCCTAGTTTCTACTATCTGGTTCAACCCCCACGCTCTTACAGTGCTAGCTCGAACCTTAGTTAATTTCCAACTCTCGTAGTAAAATCGTGTTAAGTAACCACTCACTCTCGTGACAAAGCTATTTAAATTAAGTTTAAATACAAAGACCGAAACTGAATTTTCAATTAAATATTAAGACAACTTATTAACGAGTCCCGTCGGGAATGATAATCCTCACATACCAGACTCAAGACAAATTAGCTAAACATGATATTAAGCGTAAACAAAATAAGCATAAAGATCTCAATTAAAAACAACACGGTAATTAAATTAAACAAACGAAACAATAGAAATAATAAATGCGATAAAGAGAACCATGTCAAAGAAACAGGAATTAACGAAACTGGAATTAACTTCTAAAATTATCTTAGCATACAATAACAGGAACTGAATTCATAATATTCCTCCACGCTTAAAAATCAGGTACAAAATTGAAATAATAATAATAATAAAAACAACAACACCTAAAACTAATGGTTTGGTAGTTCCTCGATGTCAGAAACTACCCCCTTTTACATGGTAAACTTCTCTGCTTAAAATCTATGAATAATACTCTGGCTTCCAAACGAAAAAATGGTGATCCCCCTTCATGTAGAATTGCCATGCTTTTATATTCCGTTTGTTACCTCAGTGCCCATGACGTGTGTGGAGGAAAATCAAGAAAATGGCTTCGTGGAGAAACGTTTGAAAGACTCCGCTCATGGAGAATTATTGGGGGACTGGGCTTCGTGAGTTAGTGACGTGGAGAACACCACAAAAAAATGTGGCTGGTGAAATAAGGCTGTGGCGAGGGCCCTAGTATTGTGTGACGAGGGCCACAATATTGGAGTGTGTGGCGAGGGCCACAATATTGGAGTGTGTGGCGAGGGCCACATGTCTAAACTTCACTTTTCTGTTCTTTTTCTTATTTCTTCCAATCTTCTAAGTATCTAGGCCATTTCTCTATCTTTTTCACGTGAAAACTTTGTGTTAGAAAATACTTAAAATGAAAAAGAAATACCGGCATAAAATAACATAAATAACTGAAAACGGTAATAAAATTCATGTGAGTCGAGTCGAATAAACAATATAATTTCGTGCTATCAAACTCCCCCACTCTTAAACCATTGCATGTCCTCAAGAAATCAACCAACACAATAAAGGAAATGATTAAGCGTGGTTTAAAACATGGGCACGACACGACTCCTAATCATACGTGGCTGCTAGGCAAATGTTAGATCGATAGGTACTAAATATTCAATACCATGGACACTAATGACACGATGTTCAAAGAATCCCTCTTTATGTGAACAAATTCGAATCATTCCATTATAGCTCAACCTATATCTCTTATTTTTTCTTTCACTCTATTCATTCAAGCTCAATCACATTAAGCATGTTATCTGTATATGCACATAGTAGGGAAATCAATTAGAGTCCATGATCATTTTCTTTTCTTTAGCCGTTGGTTCTAGTATCTAAGCGGTGCAGCCCCATTTTTTCCAACTACGGTTGTCGAGGATCAGACCGTAGCCTGCCCTGCCAAGTCCAGTACCAACGACCTCTAGACCAACCTACAATGGGTGCTTCTTATTAAATCCTTACAGGCTTAACAACCTTTGGATTAAATGACCGGGTGAGGGTCACCTAACTTAGAAGGTTATTTTTTTAAAATTAAATCATTTATTTATTAAAAACGGGATCATTCACTTATATTCATTGACTCCCTATGTAGTTTGTGTTTAAGATGGTGCTAACTGCTAATATAAACTACTTAAGAGATACTTTAAAAACTTGAGCCTAAGGTCTTGACATAATGGGTACCCAAATTGGTATCACATAATAAGGGGGTTTTGAGTGTCATAACGGTATCAGTTTTATTGAAACTTTCCCAAGTCTCTCTAACACAACCTAAAGTGTGACAACCTATATACTTTCAGAGTGCGTGTGCCATGCCTCCAAGAAATTTTTTGTTGCAGATTAAAATTTTAAATTTTTTGGGAACTTCAATAACAATTGAAAAACATGCATACAGACTCGACATCACATTCAATGACTCGACCAAATACTAAAAACAAATAAAATCTTAAAAACATTCAATAAACTAGAAAACAATAAATCAAATTAAGAAGCGATAAATGGAAAGAGGTAAAGTTCCTCCCCCATACTTAAACCAAAAATTGTCCTCAATGTTTCTGTAAAAAATGGGAAAAGGAATAAGAACCTTGTAAGTGCCCTGGCTGGAGAGTTGGCCTCATTTGTAAAACAAATAAGAAAGCAAGTTTACCCATATTCCCTCTGTTGTTTTATTATGTTGGGTTGAAGAAGTTCAACATCTGGACCAACATGTTATGTAAGATGTCACAACATCAGCATATGACATCGCGCCTGAAATTAAGTACTAATTAAGTAACTATGTTATATGTTGAATGTTTGTAACAACTGTGACTTGTAACCTAACTATTCTAAGTGATCTAAATTATGAAAGAGGTTATTTGTTGTGTTGAAGAAGTTCAACATCTAGGACAACATGTTAGATGTAATGTCATGACATCTGACTTGACATCACGTCAACAGAATTGATAATTCAGTTACAGTTCTGGTACTTAAATATTCTGAGAATATATGTGGCATTTCTTATGGAGAATCTGAAGATCAATCAAGAATCAATCAGAATATTTGAAGAAAATACTGTTTCTAAATATGGAGATATTTTAGGAACTAGAAGATTGAAGACCTTGATTATAGCAGAAGTTTGCTGCTGAGTTGTAACAGCAAGGAGAAAAGCTTGCTGAGATTTTTGAAGGCCCAAATCCAGTTGGGTAATAGGTTATAAATAGCAGATTGTAACCTAGGGTTTGTAAGCCTCACATAATGTAACATTGGGGGTGTTTTGTTAGGTAAACCAGTCGGTCTGTGGCAAGGTTACCATGTGTGTAACTCGATACCTGTAGGTAAGGGTTTGAGTGTTCTTGGACGAAGCTATAAAGCAAGTCTAAGTATTTCTGCATTACTTCATATACATTGTAATGTAGGAAATCAAGTGGGAGGGCTCTACTTCTTGAGTAGGAGTTAGACTTCTGTTGCTGCGGCAATAGGAATAGAAACTGGTAGGTTTCTATCTAGGAGTTCCTAGGTATAGGTTGCACTGGGTAGATGATTAAGTGAAGGATGGGAACTTGTGAAGTTTAGTCCTGAATTAATATTGCTGATAGTGGATCTTCTTCCTGGCTTGGTATGCCCCCAGAGTAGGTGTGTTTCACCGAACTGGGTCAACAACTGATTTGTGTTTTTACCTTCAACACTTTATAATTCTGTCTGTTATATATCAAGGTAAAACTGTAATGTTGTAACAGATGATGTCTCAGAACATGTTAAGACATCATGCTGATATCTGTGCAGAAGAAACAGAACTGTGAAGGTTGTTCGCTCTCTGCTGATCATGTGCAACAGATGAACAGAACTGGTACTGAATCACGAAAAATTGGGTATCTACCTTGCAGTGTATTTATTATGTCATATCAGATGTCTAGACATTGAGTATAACATCTGAATTCTGGCATACACCAGAATTTCAATTGGTATCAGAGCAGGCATCCTGTTCTGTTTCTGGATGAGATCCATGGGTGATAATTTCTGGTATCTGCAAGGTCAATTTTTGTACTGAAGATTGTAACCTGGAATGGTTTGTTATTTCCCTGAATGGTCCCTTTAAGTGGGAGGATGGACTATTCATGACAGGAACTGTGTGTACCTGTCTTGGGTGATTGGCATTTGGCCTGGTTGTGTGGTAGCTGCTCTAGGTTTGATTTATTTTCAAACCTAGGATGAGTGTACGCCTGAAGTTGTGTGTAGTAGTCATGCTAGGTTTGAAGCATAGTCAAACTTGGTCCATTTTCGAAGGCTAGTCTGGTGGAGTGTGTGTGCAAAAATTGAGTTGTATTATGTTATTCCGCTGCATAATACTTGGCAAAACTCAAGCTCTGATGTGTTTCCCCTCTGGTGGATTGAAGGCTACTTATTCAAGATTTCAACATAAGCTATTGAAGATGTCACAGATACTTGAGTTCTCTCAAGTCCACTCATGAAGACGTTCTTCGATGCTACTAGTTGAAAAGCATATGTTTTGGGTGCCAAACAAAGGGATACTTTTGTTTGGAACCTACTCCTGACCTGGAAGAGGAGGCATCTGTGTGTGCAAAGTTGACAATAGTTGAGTCAACTATGTCTGTGTGCTCCCGAAGGTTACGTTTAGAAGTCAGAACTCTAGAAGTGGAGCTGGTTGATATGTGACATTGTGCAATCCCTATTGGTGGGTTTATTCCTGAAGATTGATAAGGGCTGAGCAGTTGTTCCCTGAAGTACTATGGTGTGAAGAAAGACAAGCCCATTGGTCAATGATGGTGCAGCATTATTGGTCCTTCATAGAAGTAGATTGGGATCATGAATCTTGTCATTTAAACATCATGATTAGAAGTGGAAGATCTTTCAAGATGTGAGAATATGAAGACTCAGAGTTTGGTTAAGGTAGTATGTTCTGGCAATACATATCTGCTGAAGTCTGATTGGCGTGATTGGAGTATGAACATGTATAACTCTTGGAGTTACTTGAATCTGGTAGGGATGTCATATGTCATGTCGAGACATTTGTGTACAATGCATGGATATTGTGTGTGGAGCTTCCATGATTGGTAGTTTGAGGGGGAGATTTGGTTAACCTCCTCACATTAGTTCAGCCTGGTGTTTAGCTGGCTGTTGACCTATGGCACATGGGTTCTGGGTGTTGGCTGACATATTTGCAAGGAAGGATTCATCTCTCTCATTCCTAAGGATGAATCCGATCTGGTAGGAGTTTCAAATCTGTTGAGGTGAGGAGAGTTAGTTCAGAGAAAATTCTATTTACTTGAGTCAAGGGTGGCAACCTAGATATCTCAACTCTTCGGTCTCTCAAAGAAAGTGCTTGCAAGAAGAAGATATTAACACACGAAGAGTATGTCAAAGTATTCAAATGGTGAAAGTATCTTACAGGATAATGGGAAGGATTTATGATCAATTGCTATTTGTGACAAGTACAAGTGTTTAATTGATTATCCTTGGAGTTCAAGATAACTGATGTTCTTAAAGATGTGAGAACATTCCTTCTTCTAGACCCTGTGAAGAATCACAGGAAGAGTGATGCTTTAGAGCTATCTCTTCGGTAACAGCAAAATCATTTGATCCTTGAAAAAGTTTCCTGGAAACGTGTTCAGACTTGAAGCTACAAGAAGAAGAAGACATCATAATCTTGATGATGGTTACTTGGATCAGTCTGGTTCTGATCTAGGTAAGGAAGTAAATTAGAGAAGGAGCTGAATTCAACAACTAGATGTTATAACATAATGTTGTGACATTTGGTTCAACATCAGATTCTTGGTTGGTGAAGTGGCACATCAACTTAAGATAGGATGATCTACGAAGTTGAAGATTGGATACTTCAAAAAGATCATCTCTTTGCAGCTCTTTGGAGTTGTTGGGTGGAGAAGATCTTACATGTGTATCTAAGCCTTTTGTGATAACTTGCAATTTGAAGTCCAAATTTCAATTGAAAGAAGTCTGATAAACATGGAGAAGTCAAAAGGTGGCATTTGTTTTTTTTATATGAGGATTCATGAAGGAGATAATCAAACAGTGGCATTTGGTCTATCTTAGCAGTGAATTCAGAGAATCAAGACAATCAACTTGTGGTAGCTGAGTATTATCAAGAATGTTTGATTCAGAGTATGAATGCGTTCAACCAATATTGTTGAACAGAGGGTGCGCTCTTGAAGACATGAAGATGCGTCTTATGTTTTTCATTCATCAAGGGGTCTTAGTTACTTTAGGTGTCTTGAAGATCCAACTGAGTATTGAATGTGACCTACTTGTTTCCATAAGGAGAAGTGATTGTCCCTAACAGGGGGAGTATTGGTTTGTACGAAAAGTCTTCATCAAACTCGTAGGATATAAAGTGTGGCACTTTATTAACTATTGGAATGATGTGTTCAAGACTGAAGAAGACTATGTCTGACCGAATGTCATTACATTGCCTAATGACATTGTTCCTAATTTCCTCTAAAACTACAGACAGGAGGAAAATTGGATGAAGTGTGGATTATTATTAATAAACCCATGTGTGTACAGTTGTTTGACTCAGAGGGAGTAACCATCCTCTTTGTGAAAATGGAATGGTTTCAAGCTGCTAATCTGAAAATAGCAGAATGTATGACGACATAGGATTTGAGCATGTTTTCATCTGCTAAGAAAACAGGGCGGTTGTGTCTCGTTATGAAGCAGTTTAGTGAGCTGGAATGTTTAGGTGATAACTTGTCATCTAATAAAGGTATTACATAACTGATGCAGAGTGTAATATGCCAACGATGTTTCTTGGAAAGGGGATCCTAAGACAAGGGAGTAGTCTGTTCTAAAAGACAAATGTCCTGACATGGTCAAAGGGTCAAACCCAAGGGTAGGTACCTGCATTAAAACCAGTCCTAGGGTACTGAAACTGTCAGAGTAAAGTACCAAGATCGTTACTATCTATGCCAAAATTGCATTATTTATGAAGACTCTCTCTATTCTTTCTCTTCATCAGAGGGTTTCAGCAATATTAAGTTTGTTAGCATCTGGGAAAATTGTGCATGGGTATGGATCTGTATGGGCAGTCTTCGTCAAATTCTGGCCAAAAAGGGGGAGAAAGGTAGGGACCCAGTCTCAGGTGAGACTCAGGTGAAAGCAACAGACGGCAATGTCCAGCGAGACTCAGGTGAAAGCAACATGATCCCTAAGTAAGTGACTTTGTTTGTGCCTTGTGTTTTGAGTTAAGAGGATAGTTGTGACTTGTGATCTGAGTTACATGATCACAAGTAATCAGTATCAAGATTATCAACAATAATCTTGAGAAAAGAAATCCTCTTGGGCCATCGATGGCTTGGAGTGGCTCACAGTTGAGGGATAGAGGTTTGTTGTTTGCTCAAAGGACATCAGCCTCTACAAAGAAGATGTTGGACAAGATGTTGTAACATCTCAACTGTGTTGTGGCCTGGTCCCAAAATACAACTTGCACTTATTTGTTTTAGCCAAAATTTGCCAAAGGGGGAGATTGTAAGTGCCCTGGCTGGAGAGTTGGCCTCATTTGTAAAACAAATAAGAAAGCAAGTTTACCCATATTCCCTCTGTTGTTTTAATATGTTGGGTTGAAGAAGTTCAACATCTGGACCAACATGTTATGTAAGATGTCACAACATCAGCATATGACATCGCGCCTGAAATTAAGTACTAATTAAGTAACTATGTTATATGTTGAATGTTTGTAACAGCTGTGACTTGTAACCTAACTATTCTAAGTGATCTAAATTATGAAAGAGGTTATTTGTTGTGTTGAAGAAGTTCAACATATAGGACAACATGTTAGATGTAATGTCATGACATTTGACTTGACATCACGTCAACAGAATTGATAATTCAGTTACAGTTCTGGTACTTAAATATTCTGAGAATATATGTGGCGTTTCTTATGGAGAATCTGAAGATCAATCAAGAATCAATCAGAATATTTGAAGAAAATACTGTTTCTAAATATGGAGATATTTTAGGAACTAGAAGATTGAAGACCTTGATTATAGCAGAAGTTTGCTGCTGAGTTGTAACAGCAAGGAGAAAAGCTTGCTGAGATTTTCGAAGGCCCAAATCCAGTTGGGTAATAGGTTATAAATAGCAGATTGTAACCTAGGGTTTGTAAGCCTCACATAATGTAACATTGGGGGTGTTTTGTTAGGTAAACCTGTCGGTCTGTGGCAAGGTTACCATGTGTGTAACTCGATACCTGTAGGTAAGGGTTTGAGTGTTCTTGGACGAAGCTATGAAGCAAGTCTAAGTATTTCTGCATTACTTCATATACATTGTAATGTAGGAAATCAAGTGGGAGGGCTCTACTTCTTGAGTAGGAGTTAGACTTCTGTTGCTGCGGCAATAGGAATGGAAACTGGTAGGTTTCTATCTAGGAGTTCCTAGGTATAGGTTGCACTGGGTAGATGATTAAGTGAAGGATGGGAACTTGTGAAGTTTAGTCCTGAATTAATATTGCTGATAGTGGATCTTCTTCCTGGCTTGGTATGCCCCCAGAGTAGGTGTGTTTCACCGAACTGGGTCAACAACTGATTTGTGTTTTTACCTTCAACACTTTATAATTCTGTCTGTTATATATCAAGGTAAAACTGTAATGTTGTAACAGATGATGTCTCAGAACATGTTAAGACATCATGCTGATATATGTGCAGAAGAAACAGAACTGTGAAGGTTGTTCGCTCTCTGCTGATCATGTGCAACAGATGAACAGAACTGGTACTGAATCACGAAAAATTGGGTATCTACCTTGCAGTGTATTTATTATGTCATATCAGATGTCTAGACATTGAGTATAACATCTGAATTCTGGCATACACCAGAATTTCAAACCTGTTCAATGCTTGCATAGATAGTTGCCTACATGCAACTGATAGGTTCCAACCGATCAATATATTTATTTTTTGCAAACTCCAACAAAAGCAAGAACGTTAAATTGAAACTTGTGGGTTTCCTCCCACGTAACGCTTTTTTTAATATCGATAACTCGACGACTCAGGAGTGCAAGCACTCATGGTGGTCCTCTCGAGAATGAATCCTTGGTCAAACTTTTAATAATCCAGTTTCCATGGCCACTTATCAAGCCATTTCACATATCCCTCGCCTTTTGTTTTCTTTCTTCTGTGGATTGGTTCATTCTTTTGAACTTGTGGTGGTGGTTTAGGATCTATCCTGAGTATCAGCTTTTCAGGTTTTACTTAGTTATTTCATCCACCACCTCAAATGTTAAACTTCCCCTCTTAAAAATGTTGATTTCCCTAGTTGCATGATCCTCTAACTTTCTATTTTTATGCAAAACTGCAAACAAAGGTTCATTGGTGTGGATATTTTCCAATACCTCTACATATGTTTTGGATTTGGAGTCTACCTTAGTGTCCACAAACCTTTGCTGGATATGAATCGGGGGGGATATATGGAGGAGGAACAAAAATATATGTTTCCTTATCTACCTCTTCGACAACCTCCCTTTCGGATGGTGTCAGTATATTTTTCTAAATCTCCGCTCTTTTCTCATCAAAAATCTTCTCAACCTCATTATTACTTTCTTCAACCTCGTTATCACTCTCCTTAGGATTTACAATTTGTTTTTCACTATTGGTTGTTATAAAATCCACATGCTCCTCAGATAAGGGTCCTAGAGGATTTTGTGTAAGCAGGAAGATTTGAGTCTCCAATGCCATGTTGTGAGTCGTGAGAGACTCAACCGCATTGTTCATATGCCTAAGAGTTTAATTATTATGGAGACTTTGTTTTCTAAACTCTTCATTTTGGATAGTCTGTGTCTCTATATAGTTCTCTATCATAGATTCTGGCCTAGAGTGAGTCAGCATCGCATTGAAATCCTCCATTGATGTTTCGAGGTTTAAATTATGGGATTCATGTGGTTCCTCAAAATATGTTTGTGTTGCATTTTGTGTCTCCAGGAAGAGCTTTGTCATCATGGTTTCTAGCCTAGAGCAGGTTAGTGTTGCAGTGAGATCCTCCATTAATGTGTCGAGAGTGGAATTTCGGGAATCTTGCAACTCCTTAAAATATTGGGCATGGTGATTATAAAGGAAATTTGGTTGAGGATAAGTTAGCGTCGCATTATAATTCTTCATTAATGTTTCGAGATCCGATTTATGGGATTCTTGCGACTCCTCAAAATGTTGGGATTGGTAGTTGTAGAGGTAATTTGGGTAAGAGTGTGTTAGTGACGCATTGAAGTCCTCCATTAGTATTTCGAGGTAGGATTTATGGAATTCTTGTGATTCCTCGAAATACTGAGAGTGGGAGTTGTAGAAATTTTTTTGGTGATACATAGTAATTAAGGTAAGAGTGCCTTAGTCTAAAAGGTGCAACAACGAAAATAACTATATTATTTGTTGGTCCCCGACAACGGTGCTAGAAAGTTGATGCGTCCGCAATAGCACATAAATATCAAAGTAATATAAAAGATTGTCGAACCCACAAAAACCAATGTCAACCTACTGTAATCTATTGACGCTTTGTAAAGCTAAGGCTAATGAATGATTTATTAAGGGGAAACTAAGACTAAAATAATATTAAAGAAATATATAATAAAAGAGAGGCCGAAATGTGGATTTCATGTATCTCAGGGACTTTGTAACTTGTTGGCTTACACTGACGTTGGGAAAGTGTTTAGTAGAAAATATCAATTTAAAGACAATATCTCACACTCTGGTGGTTTTGAAAAAAGTCACGTTCTTTGACCATGGGATTTTTCTCTCGCTCGCCCATTCTAATCGAGGAACGCGTTTTGAAAACTGAACAAGTTCTAACTAATCCTAAAGCACTCTCGTTGTGTTTAAGATTAATGCCTAGTTTCTACTATCCAATTCGACCCCCACGCTCTCGCAGTGCCGACTCAAACCTTAGTTAATTTCCCACTCTCATGGTAAAATCATGTTAAGTAACCTTCCACTCTCATGACAAAGTTATTTAAATTAATTTTAAAAACAAAGACTGAAACTGAATTTTCAAACAGATATGAAGTAAACTTATTACCGAGTCCCGTCGGGAATGACTGTCCTCACATACCGGACTCAAGACAAATTAGCTAAACATGAAATTAAGTGTAAACAAAATAAACATAAAGATCTCAATTAAAAACAACATGGTAATTAAATTAAACAAACGAAACAATAGAAATAAGAAATGCGATAAAGAGAAACCTGTAAAAGAAACTGGAATAAATGAAACTGGAATTAACTTCTAAAATTATCTTCGTGTATAATAATAGGAACTGAATTCATAATATGTCGACACGCTTGAAAATGAGGTACAAAATTGGAAGAATAATAATAATAACAACAACACCTAAAACTAATGGTGTGGTAGTTCCTCGATGTGAGAAATTAACCCCTTTTACATGGTAAACTTCTCTACTTAAAATCTATGAATAATACTATGGCTTCCAAACAAAAAAATGGTGGTCCCCTTCATGTAGAACTACCCTGCTTTTATATTCTGTTTGTGACCTCAGTGCTCAAGACGTGCATGGAGAAAAATTTGGAAATGGCTTTGTGGAGAAACGTTTGGAAGACTCTGCTCATGGAGAATTATCAGGGGACTGGGCTTCGTGAGTTAGTAACATGGAGAAGGCCACAAAATAAAAATATGTTGCTGGTGAAATATAGTTGTGGTGAGGGCCACAGTATTGTGTGGCGAGGGCCACAGTTTTTTGTGGCAAGGGCCAATATATTGGAGTGTGTGGCGAGGGCCACAGGTCCAAACTTCACTTTTTTTGTTCTTTTTTCTTATTTATTTCAATCTTCTCAGTATCTTGGCCCTTTCTCTATCTTTTTCACATGAAAGATTTATGTTAGAAAATACCTGAAATGAAAAAGAAATATTGACATAATATGACATAAATAAACGAAAATGGTAATAAAATTCATGCGATTCGAGTCAAATAAATAGTGCAATTTTGTGTTATCACAATAACCAAGCTATAAAGAGCGGCGAGAAAACAATGGAGTTTGTTCCCCAAAAGATGAAACAAGAAATGAAGATTTCAAGGCACATGCTCCAAAATCAGTCAAGACATCAGAGAGGATATTATAGTCCCATGTATCAGCCATGGAGATGTCACTATTGTGGATTGTTTGGTCATTTAAAGTCCTCTTTCTACAAACTATATGGCTATCCCAACCATAGATCTCATTACGGAAGTAAAATGATAATACTAAGACAAAGTCAAGAGGATCTCCTCACCGTGACTATATGGACTCATAGATTACACTTCTCTCAAAGCCTCAACTAGAGAGGATTGGTATTTTGATATTGGTTGTTCCAGACACATGACCGGGGTTAAGAAATTCCTAGTGGACATTAAACCATGTGCCACTAGCTATGTCACTTTTGGAGATGGGTCATAGAGTGAAATAAAAGGTGTTGGAAAGGTGGATTATGTTGGACAACCTAGTCTTGATAATGTGTTATTTGTAAAAGGGTTGGCAGCAAATCTGATAAGTATCAATCAAATCTGTGATTAAGGTCTCAAAGTTAACTTAATTTGAATGATTGATTACAAATGATAATAATGAGGTGGTTATGAAGGGAACTACAACAAAAGACAACTTCTACCTATGGAGTTCTCTAGAATGTCTCTCAACATGCTTAATTTCAAAATATGATGAAGTAAATTTATGGCATCAAAAGCTTGGACATCTACATCTGAAGGGCATGAATTAGATCCTGTCAAAGGAAGCTATTAGAGATATTCCCAATCTAAAGATTGATGAAGGGAGAACTTGTGATGAGTGTCAAATTAGGAAGCAGACAAATATGTCCATAAGAAGATTCAACATCTGGCCACCTCAATAGTTCTAGAGCTTCTTCACATGGACTTGATGGGACCTATGCAAATTGAAATTCTTAGAGGAAAAAGGTATGTTTATGTTGTTGTTGACGACTAATGAATATTCACTTGGGTGAAGTTCATCAAAGAGAAATCTGAGGTGTTTGAAGTGTTCAAAGAACTATGTCACAAGATTAAAAGAGAAAAGGACTGTGGTGTTGTCAAAATCAGAAGTGACCACAAGAAGGAATTTGAGAACAACAAGTTTGAGGAATTCTATGCATCTGAGGATATTAGTCATGATTTTTCCTCACCCATCACTCCTCAACAAAATGGTGTGGTGGGGCGAAAGAACATGTCCATTTAAGAGTGTGCCAGAGTTATGGTTCATGCCAAAAAATTACCCCTTTAATTTTGGGCTGAATCCATTAACATTGCTTGCTATATTCACAACAAAGTGATAATCATAACTGGAACTTGAGTTACTCTATATGAATTGTGGAGAGGAAGAAAGCCAACTATCAAGTATTTCCATGTCTTTGGAAGTAAATGTTATATTCTGGCTGACCGTGAGCTAAGAAGGAAGTTGGATGCTAAGAGTGATGAAGGAATTTTTCTAGGATACTCTGTAAATAGTAAAGCATATAAAGTATTCAACTCCAGGACCAAGGTGATGATGGAGTCTTCAAATGTGATTATTGATAACTCAACTAAAGAAGATGATATCCTGGAAGAAGTTGAGACAACTATTCCTACAGAAGATGTGGTTTATGAATAAAATGTCACAACATCTACCACAAATGTTGTAGGTTCAAGTGATGATTCTGAAGTTGAAGAACCTCGGGTAACTGCCAAAGGACCTTCTCTCAGAATTCAAAAGGATCATCCTAAGAAGATGATAATAGGAAATCCTAGACAAGGAGTAGTCACCAGATCAAGGGAAGTTGTATCAAATGCTTGTTTTGTGTCAAAGATTGAGCCTAAAAATGTGAAGGAAGCTTTGAATGGTGAATTATGGATAAATGCTATGCAAGATGAGATTGGTCAGTTCAAGAGAAATTAAGTATGGGATTTGGTACCAAGACTTGAAGGGATGAATATCATTGGTACAAAATGGGTGTACAAGAACAAAACATATGAACAAAGAGGTGTCATATGAAATAAAGCTAGACTGGTTGCTCAGGGGTAGACTCAAATTAAGGAAATAGACTTTGATGAATCATTAGCTCTTGTGGATCGCTTGGAGTCTATTAGATTACTGCTTGGAGTAGCTTGTCATCTAAGGTTCAAGCTATATCAAACAGATGTCAAGAATGCCTTTCTAAATACATACTTGAATGAAGAGGTTTATGTTGAACAACCAAAAGGGTTTGTTGACCCTTCCTTTCCAGATCATGTGTTTAGACTGAAGAATGCCATGTACATCCTGAAACCAGCTCCAAGAACTTGGTATGAGAGGTTGACTGAATTTCTAGTCAGACATGGATATAGAAAGGGTGGAATTGACAAGACACTCTTTGTCAAAGAAGAAGCTGGAAAATTGTTGATAGATTAGATCTATGTGGATGACATTGTTTTTGGGGAATGTCGGACGATATGGTCTAAAATTTTGTCAAGAAGATGCAATCTGAGTTTGAGATGAGTTTGGTAGGTGAACTAACTTACTTAGTTGGATTGCTAGTCAAGCAGATGGAAGACTTCATTTTCTCTATCAAAGAAAATATGCAAGGAATATTGTGAAGAGATTTGGGTTAAAAAATGCAAGCCATAAGAGGACTCATGCTCCTACACACTTGAAGTTAACCAAAGATTAAAAGGAGTTAGTTTTGATCCAAGTTTATATAGAAGCATGATTGGCAGTCTTCTATATCTTACTACGAGCAAACCAGACATCACATTTGCTGTTGGAGAGTGCACAAGATATCAAGAAGAACATAAGAGAAGTCACATTAACCAAGTAAGAAGAATTTTGAAGTATGTGAATGGAACATGTGATTATGCTATGTTGTACTCCCATGATACAAATTCATTGTTGGTGGGATTTTACGATGTTGATTAGGCTGGAAGTGTTGATGATATGAAGAGTACCTCTAGAGGATGTTTCTTTATGGGAAACAACTTAATTTATTGGTTCACTAAGAAGCAAAATTGTGTTTCTCTATCTACTGCTGAAGCTGAGTACATAGCAACAGGAAGCAACTGCTCTCAACTGGTATGGATGAAGAAAATGTTATTTGAATACAATGTCACACAAGATATTATGACATTATTTTGTGACAATTTGAGTGTTATAAATATTCCAAAAATCCTATTCAGCATAGTAGGACAAATCACATAGACATCAGGCATCATTTCATCATAGAACTTGTGGAGGACAAACTCATAAAGCTTGAGCATGTCAGTACAGAGAATCATCTTACTGATATCTTTACAAAAGCTCTTAATGTTGCTCAATTTTAGAACCTAAGGAGGAGACTTGGGATCTATATCTATGAGGAGTTATAACAATTATTGTTGGTGCTGCATCTTTTGTTGAGGATGCTAAGTATGGTGTTTCACCTGCTGAACATTATGCCAGTGCTATTGAGGAAAAGGAAGATTCTAATGCATGATACTTAGTCATGGGATTTTGTTTGGATTAATCTTATGATTATGTTTATTTTGGTTTATGATTTTGTAAGGGTTAAATGCCCAGGATATTTTTAATCTTTGCACCTTGATACTCAAACCTTAAGTGCTTAAATTTTTTACTAATATAGTCTACTTACCTTTGTCATGTTATGGCTAAAAAGGGGAAGTAGTATGATATTGAGGATGCTGGAGCTGGTACTAGCTAGTGCTACTACTAAGGGGGAGAATTTTATGATTCTCTGTTTTTTTATAGCAGGTGTTAAGGGGGAGTACATATTATTCTGAAGAGATGTAAGACATGATGTCCTGACATCATGATGTTGAGGACTTATGTTCTCTATTTTTTATTGTAGATGTGTTAGTAGATCAACTAACTACTAAGTGTGTCTCTGATTTGTGTGCTGCTAACCTTGCTTATTCTTTTTCTGCTGTTGTACCTCTGATGTGTGTGTTTGATTTATTTTCAAGCATACTTTATGTTCTTTTTCTTGAGCAAGGGTTATTTGGGTGTTTTAGAAAAAATGTGCCAAAGGGGGATATTGTTATTTCTCTAAAATTATGATTGTCATACATTTTGGTAAAATCAACTTGGCAGTAACATGTTAAACAAGATTTTCCAACTTGCAGTTTTCAACATGTTGAGTAAGATGTCCCAACCAGGATATAGGACATCGTGTCTGCAGCAGCTGGCAGTTATGGTTCAGTTGATTTGTTAGTGTTATACCCCAATTTTTTTCCCTAAGATCCCTCTATCATCTCATATCAATACAATTATATCAAGATCACATACTAGGGTTTGATTCCTCTCCCTATCATTAGGTTTGCTCATGAGGGGTCACCAAGCACATTGATTTGTATATTATGGTCATATATGTCTCGTGTTGATTAACTTTTAACTAACAAATATAATTAATGTTTTATCTATAAGTTATGATACTATAGGTGAAGGCACAACACATTTCATCAAGTTGATTCATAGGTTCATGAGTTTATTTTCATGCCTTCTTCAACAAAGCTTCATTGAAATTTAAGCTTCATCATTGAGAGTGCTTTAAAATAATGTCATGACAAGGTCTACTATGATTCATCATGCTTCAATTTCCAAAGGAAGTCAAAATATGCAAGGATTTATTAAAGAAGTTTGACCTAATTGGACAAGTTCTTGATTCCTTGATCACAAGTGCACAACTCCCTCAATTCTCAACATTTGTAAGTGGTTATTATTGCTATAGGTTCTTATTATAATCCACAACAATTTCTCTTCACATAGCAAAAGTATTTGTACAAGAAAGATTGTCAAAATTGAAAGGGGTTCCCAAGTCATTTTAATGCTCTAGAAGTTAGGTTTTTGAACTTCTAAGGGCTATATTTTGTCCATCTTTTGAGTTTTTTGAGGGATTCCAAAGTTATGCTTCTCTTTAAAGGGTTATAAACGAATCATTTCAAAGGTTTCAACCAAATTTTATATGAAAGATCACTAATGATTGATAAAGATTACAAGTCCTCTAGATAGGCCATCAAATTTCCTTATGTGACTTCAAAGGATCATAACTTGGTTAATTTTTACCATCTCGAGCTCATTTTTTTCATAATGATCTTAAGGATGTAAAATTTAACTCTCTTTTTGAGTGATATAAGTTTCACAATACTATTTAAGGAGTCCACTTCAAGCTAGCATTAATTATCAATGCTTAATTTTGAAGGAAGACCTTGTTTGGAATCAAAAACATTATAGGTCATTTTTGAAGAAAAACCTTAGAACTTTTCTAAATATAAAAGTCAACGCATTTTTCCTGATTTTGACCAAGCACAACTTCTAGCTCAAGCATCCAAATGATCTCTTTCTTGGCACATTATAAAGAATGTTACCTCTTCTTTCCAATGCATCAAGAATCAAGTCCTAAGGTTCCCTAAATCGTGTACACCATGAGTTCAAAGTCAGCTACTTGAAATTGAATTTTTTCTTCCAAGTCAGAATTTGAAATCCATAATCCAGCTTCTAAACACCAAATTAGCACGCATTTTTGATTTAAACATGTTTAAAAAAGTTCCCAAAGTTGAATTAAGGATCAAAATGCAGGAATTGGCTAAGTTTTGGTGCACATGGAGTCACACATTTTTCATTTTTCGGGCTCCATCCAATTTCCCTCCAAACTTCAATTTTCTTCCCAATTCTTTGTGTCATTCACTTCCTTATAAATAGAGGACCTCGCTCCTATCATTTTCTCAAGCTTAGACAGCCGAAATCACCCTTCCAAACTCTCTTCTTAATTCACTTTTTTTTAGTTTTTGAATTCATCTTTTCTCCATTTTTCAATCCAATTTCTTTGCTGGTTCTTTTTTCTTGAACTTCACTGAAGCTAACAGAAGAAGAACCAAGCCTTGATGTGTCCTAATTCGTGCTAGCCAAGTCCAATTTCAGAGCAATTTTCTGCTACTTTATTCAGATAGAATTCTCAACCAAATTGAACCAAATAAATCCCTATTATACTCTATTCATCCTTCTGATTCTCATACTTCTTACGATTTTAATTTTCATTGAGAATTGAGAAAGATACTTGGAAATTTTGTGCTCGCTATTTTTTCTAGATTTTTCCAAATCCAGCCTTGCTCAGCTTATATAAATTTAGCGTGAGGGTACCATTAGAATCGTCTTGAAGAGATAAGTCTAATGGTATCATTTTTATTCTCTAATTTTACAGTTTGTGAAACTCCAATTTAGGGCGTCTGGAGGTTGAAGACGACCTACGTGTCGTGCTTCAGCAATTGATAGCATGACATGTGATTTTTTTGAATCCGATCCTGTGCACTTGTCTTACCATACGTGCGTCTTAAGTACCCTTGGATCTGATTACTTTCATTAATCAGACTCCATCTAACGCGATAGATTTTAAGTTACTTTTAATTATTAAAAAATGATTTGGTGTGATTTTCAAAAAAAGACCATGATATGTGTTGTACCCCAAAATTTGCCCTCCTTTTCCTTTAAAATTTTCTTCTAGGGTTTTTCAACTGTTCAAGGCTTCTTAAACTTCCAAACATGTTAATTGATTCATCAAGGGTTCGACTTTGCAAGTGCTCAAAGTTTCTCCTGTCCTTTAGTACTGATCTAGGGTTTTCACTCTTAAAGGATGTGGCGCTTGTTGAGATCAAGCACTCACTAAGGAAGGTTTAATCGGAATTTAATTGCATGGTCTGACAATTTTGTCTTGTTCTGATAAATGTGAGCCTTATTAGCTTAGATTCCAAGTTTGTTTGTCGTGGGCAGTACAAGGATACGGAGTCTCTCATTCCACTAGATAGAATTCTTGGATTCTTCTTTCACATTTATTTTTTTCGAACGCATTGCACCTTTTATTTACGTCTATAGTTCTTTCACATTCATTTTACACATCACATTTCTTTAAAAATTACAATTGCATCACATTATTCTTTTTAACACATTACTTTTATTTCAAAGTTACAACTTCCATCACATTATTCTTTTTCAACATATTACATTTTTTATTCTCTTTCAACACTACAAATTCTTCCGCATTTATTCAACACATTACACTATTTATTTACATCTAAATTCTTTCAACATTATATTATTTATATTTTCTTTCAAACATTTAATTTCCAAAATTCCAAAATATTCATAAATTATTCAAATTTCAAATCTATTTACAAGTCCAAAACAATTTCAAATAAACTACAAATATTTACAAGTTCAATTACATTTTTAAAGGAATACTACAATTTTTCCTATTTTTTATATTCTATTACAAAACAAAAAGATGTCTTCATCTTCAAGCATCTTCAAACTTCCTCCTTGACCTTGCCATTTTTATCTTGCACATGAAACAAAAGAGATTTTTGGTTAGCAATTCAAACAATGAAAATAAGCATTCGAATTGAAAAATATTTTAAATCATCATTATGATGGTTTTTGGAATCGGAGAAAAGGATGTTTCATGTTCCAAAAAGCCTCATACAATTGGGTTTTTATCATGGGCCAAATTATATTACAAATCCCAAATTTGTTTGGTTCACAATAGAAGAAAAAAATGCAAACATAATTCCTTCACAAATTCAGCCCAATAAGATTCAAAAGAATAGAATTCAAGCCCAAATTAAACAGCCTCATACAATGTTTGTTTTATCATTGGCTAGGAGTAGTCTTTTGCAAATGACAAAGTTGGTTCATAAAATATAAAGAAGAAATCAAGAAAAAATCATAATCGAGCATCATGTTTTCATGCAAAACTAAAGGGCCTCAGGTTTTTGTTTTCAAAGAAAAAACTCAGAATGGTAATGTCAAAATCACATGCCTAGTTTATTGTACTGCAATATCTCAAAAGGCAATGCTTTTGATTCACAGAAAATCAAAGTTATCAAATACACAAGCAATCAATACAACAAAATCAAGTAACAAAGTACAAAGTCAGCAAGCTAGCATCACAAAAAAACTAGTACAACAAGTACATAATTTGTATAAAGCAAAGTCAGCCAGCATCCATCACAAGTAAATATTACAGCAAGCAACAGGGGCAGCAAGCAAGGTCAGAGGAAGTACAATAAAATTGACATGTCAGAAGTCAGAAAAATCAGTAACAAGTCAAAATGGAAGCCTCCCTCAAGTCAGTATCAAAGTTGTTACAGAAAAATAAGCAAAGTCAGCAAGCCCAAAGTCACAGTATAAAACCAGGGAGAATACACAAAGATAAGGGGGGAAAAATATACAGAGGCCGAAACCCAACAAAACAGCAACAATACAACACCTTTCAATATTCGCTCGAAGAGAGAATATACAGTTTTATGCAAACCCTGAACATCAAAAACCCAAAAAATGTTTCATCGTCATTTTCGCAAAAAAAACCTTACCCTTCAGATATTTTGTAATAGAAAAGAGAGCAAGAAGGAAACGGAAAGATCTCACTCAGAATCAACTGGTAAAAGTCTAAATCACGACATCCTCCTCTTTTCCTTTCCATATTCGTTCTCTTTTCTTCATTTCTGTTCACTGTAAAATCACAACTGTAAGTGCCCTGGCTGGAGAGTTGGCTTCATTTGTAAAACAAATAAGAAAGCAAGTTTACCCAGATTCCCTCTGTTGTTTTAATATGTGGTGTTGAAGAAGTTCAACATCTGGACCAACATGTTATGTAAGATGTCACAACATCAGCATATGACATCGCGCCTGAAATTAAGTACTGATTAAGTAACTATGTTACATGTTGAATGTTTGTAACAGCTGTGACTTGTAACCTAACTATTCTAAGTGATCTAAATTATGAAAGAGGTTATTTGTTGTGGTGAAAAAGTTCAACATCTAGGAAAACATGTTAGATGTAATGTCATGACATCTGACTTGACATCACGTCAACAGAATTGATAATTCAGTTACAGTTCTGGTACTTAAATACTCTGAGAATATATGTGGCGTTTCTTATGGAGAATCTGAAGATCAATCAAGAATCAATCAGAATATTTGAAGAAAATACTGTTTCTAAATATGGAGATATTTTAGGAACTAGAAGATTGAAGACCTTGATTATAGGAGAAGTTTGCTGCTGAGTTGTAACAGCAAGGAGAAAAGCTTGCTGAGGTGGGTAATAGGTTATAAATAGCAGATTGTAACCTAGGGTTTAAGATACTCACATAATGTAACATTAGGGGTTCTTTTGTTAGGTAAACCTGTCGGTCTGTGGCAAGGTTACCATGTATGTAACTCGAAACCTGTAGGTAAGAGTTTGAGTGTTCTTGGATGAAGCTGTGAAGCAAGTCTAAGTATTTTTGCATTACTTCATATTCATTGTAATGTAGGAAACCAAGTGGGAGGGCACTGCTTCTTGAGTAGGAGTAAGACTTCTGTTGCTGTGGCAATAGGAATGGAAACTGGTAGGTTTCTATCTAGGAGTTCCTAGGTATAGGTTGCACTGGGTAGATGATTAAGTGAAGGATGGGAACTTGTGTAGTTTAGTCCTGAATTAATATTGCTGATAGTGGATCTTCTTCCTGGCTTGGTATGCCCCCAGAGTAGGTGTGTTTCACCGAACTGGGTCAACAATTGATTTGTGTTTTTACCTTCAACACTTTATAATTCTGTCTGTTATATATCAAGGTAAAACTGTAATGCTGTAACAGATGATATCTCAGAACATGTTAAGACATCATGCTGATATCTGTGCAGAAGAAACAGAACTGTGAAGGATGTTTGCTCTCTGCTGATCATGTGAAACAGATGAACAGAACTAGGTACATCGTTGTTCTATCCTCTGCACCTTCAAATTATATCTGGCACAACTTGGTTAAACTGTGTTTCTGGTTCTCTTCAGTACTGAATCACGAAAAATTGGGTATCTACCTTGCAGTGTATTTATTATGTCATATCAGATGTCTAGACATTGAGTATAACATCTGAATTCTGGCATACACCAGAATTTCAATTGGTATCAGAGCAGGCATCCTGTTCTGTTTCTGGATGAGATCCATGGGTGATACTTTCTGGTATCTGCAAGGTCAATTTTAGTACTGGAGATTGTAACCTGGAAAGGTTTGTTATTTCCCTGAATGGTCCCTTGAAGTGGGAGGATGGACTATTCTTGAAAGGAACTGTGTGTACCTGTCTTTGGTGATTGGCATTTGGCCTGGTTGTGTGGTAGCTGTTCTAGGTTTGATTTATTTTCAAACCTAGGATGTGTGTACGCCTGAAGTTGTGTGTAGTAGTCATGCTAGGTTTGTACCGTAGTCAAACTTGATCTATTTTTGAAGACTAGTCTGGTGGAGTGTGTGTGCAAAGATTGAGTTGTATTGTGTTCTTCCGCTGCATAATACTTGGCAAAACTCAAGCTCTGATGTGTTTCCCCTCTTATGGATTGAAGACTACTGTATTCAAGATTTCAACATAATCTATTGAAGATGTCACAAATATTTGAGTCCTCTCAAGTCCACTCATGAAGACGTTCTACGATGCTACTAGTTGAAGAGCATATGTTTTGGGTGTCAAACAAAGGGATACTTTTGTTTGGAACCTACTCCTGACCTGGAAGAGGAGACTTCTGTATGTGCAAAATTGACAATGGTAGAGTCAACTATGTCTGTGTGCTCCCGATGGTTACTTTTAGAAGTCAGAACTCTAGAAGTGGAGCTGGTTGAGATGTGACATTGGGCAATCCCTATTGGTGGGCTTATTCCTGAAGATTGATGAGGGTTGAGCAGTTGTTCCCTGAAAGTACTATGGTGTGAAGAAAGACAAGCACATTGGTTAATAAAAGTCAATGATGGTGCAGCATTATTGGTCCGTCATAGAAGTAGATTGGGATCATGAATCTTGTCAATTAAACATCATGATTAGAAGTGGAAGATCTTTCAAGATGTGAGAATATGAAGACTCAGAGTTTGGTTAAGGTAGTATGTTCTGGCAATACATATCTACTGAAGTCTGATTGGTGTGATTGGAGTATGAACAGGTATAACTCTTGGAGTTACTTGAATCTAGTAGGGATGTCATATGTCATGTCGAGACAGTTGTGTACAATGCATGGATATTTTGTGTGGAGCTTCCATGATTGGTAGTTTGAGGGGGAGATTTGGTTAACCTCCTCACATTAGTTCAGCCTGGTGTTTGGCTGATGGCACATGGGTTCTGGGAGTTGGGTGACATATTTACAAGGAAGGATTCATCTCTCTCATTCCTAAGGATGAATCTGATCTGGTAGGAGTTTCAAATCTGTTGAGGTGAGTAGAGTTTGTTCAGAGAAAATTCTATTTACTTGAGTCAAGGGTGGCAACCTAGATATCTCAACTCCTTGGTCTCTCAAAAGAAAGAGCTTGCAAGAAGAAGATATTAACACACGAAGAGTATGTCAAAGTATTCAAATGGTGAAAGTATCTTACAGGATAATGGGAAGGATTTATGATCAATTGCTATTTGTGACAAGTACTAGTATCCTTGGAGTTCAAGATAACTGATGTTCTTAAAGATGTGGGAACATTCCTTCTTCTAGACCCTGTGAAAAATCACAGGAAGAGTGATGCTTTAGAGCTATCTCTTTGGTGACAGCAAAATCATTTGATCCTTGAAAAGGTTTCCTGGAAACATGTTCAGACTTAAAGCTACAAGAAGAAGAAGACATCATAATCTTGATGATGGTCACCTAGATCAGTCTGGAGCTGAATTCAGCAACTAGATGTTATAACATAATGCTGTGACATTTGGTTCAACATCAAATTCTTGGTTGATGAAGTGGCACATCAACTTAAGATAGGATGATCTACGAAGTTGAAGATTAGATTCTTCAAAAAGATCGTCTCTTTGCAGCTCTTTGGAGTTGTTGGGTGGAGAAGATGTTACATGTTCCTGTCTTAGTGTATCTAAGCCTTTTGTGAAAACTTGTAGCTTGAAGTTCAAATTCAATTGGAAGATCAGAATATCTTTGGGAGAAGTCTAATAAACATGGAGAAGTCAAAAGGTGGCATTTGATTTTTCATATATGAGGATTCATGAAGGAGATAATCAAACAGTGGCATTTGGTCTATCTCAGCAGTGGATTCAGAGAATCAAGATAATCAACATGTGGCAGCTGATTATTATCAAGAAAGTTTGATTCACAGTATGAATGCGTTCAATCAATATTGTTGAACAGAGGGTGCGCTCTTGAAGACATGAAGATGCGTCTTATGTTTTCCATTCATCAAGGGGTCTTATTTACTTTGAATCAGAAGTTGCCTTGAAGGTCAAACTGAGTATTGAATGTGTCCTACTTGTTTCCATGAGGAAAAGTAATTGTCCCTAACAGGGGGAGTATTGGTTTGTACAAAAGGTCTTCATCAAACTCGTAGGATATAAAGTGTGGCACCTTAATAACTATTGGAATGATGTGTTCAAACTGAAAAAGACTATGTCTGACCGAATGTCATCACATTGGTAATGACATTGTTCCTAATTTCCTCTAAAACTACAGACTGGAGGAAAATAGGATGAAGTGTGGATTATTATTAATAAATCCATGTGTGTACAGCTGTATGACTCAGAGGGAGTAACCATCCTCTTTGTGAAAATGGAATGGTTTCAAATTAGCTGAATGTATGACGACATAGGATTTGAGCATGTTTTCATCTGCTAAGAAAACAGGGCGGTTGTGTCTCATTATGGAGCTGTTTAGTGAGCTGGAATGTTTAGATGATAACTTGTCATCTAATAAAGGTATTATATAACTGAGGCAGAGTACTTAAAAGGAGTAGTCGGTTCTAAAAGACAAATGTCTGACAATGGTCAAAGGGTCAAACCCGAGGGTAGGTACCTGCATTAAAACCAGTCCTAGGGTACTGAAACTGTCAGAGTAAAGTACCAAGATCGTTACTATCTATGCCAAAATTGCATTATTTATGAAGACTCTCTCTATTCTTTCTCTTCATCAGAGGGTTTCAGCAATATGAAGTTTGTTAGCATCTGGGAAAATTGTGCATGGGTATGGATCTGTATGGGCAGTCTTTGTCAAATTCTGGCCAAAAAGGGGGAGAAAGATAGGGACCCAGTCTCAGGCGAGACTCAGGTGAAAGCAACACACGGCAATGTCCAGCGAGACTCAGGTGAAAGCAACATGATCTCTAAGTAAGTGACCTTGTTTGTGTCTTGTGTTCTGAGTTAAGAGGATAGTTGTGACTTGTGATCTGAGTTACATGATCACAAGTAATAAGTATCAAGATTATCAACAATAATCTTGAGAAAAGAAATCCTCTTGGGGCATCGATGGTTTGGAGTTGCTCACAGTTGAGGGATAGAGGTTTGTTGTTTGCTCAAAGGACATCAGCCTCTACAAAGAAGATGTTGGACAAGATGTTGTAACATCTCAACTGTGTTGTGGCCTGGTCCCAAAATACAACTTGCACTTATTTGTTTTAGCCAAAATTTGCCAAAGGGGGAGATTGTAAGTGCCCTGGCTGGAGAGTTGGCTTCATTTGTAAAACAAATAAGAAAGCAAGTTTACCCAGATTCCCTCTGTTGTTTTAATATGTGGTGTTGAAGAAGTTCAACATCTGGACCAACATGTTATGTAAGATGTCACAACATCAGCATATGACATCGCGCCTGAAATTAAGTACTGATTAAGTAACTATGTTACATGTTGAATGTTTGTAACAGCTGTGACTTGTAACCTAACTATTCTAAGTGATCTAAATTATGAAAGAGGTTATTTGTTGTGGTGAAAAAGTTCAACATCTAGGAAAACATGTTAGATGTAATGTCATGACATCTGACTTGACATCACGTCAACATAATTGATAATTCAGTTACAGTTCTGGTACTTAAATACTCTGAGAATATATGTGGCGTTTCTTATGGAGAATCTGAAGATCAATCAAGAATCAATCAGAATATTTGAAGAAAATACTGTTTCTAAATATGGAGATATTTTAGGAACTAGAAGATTGAAGACCTTGATTATAGGAGAAGTTTGCTGCTGAGTTGTAACAGCAAGGAGAAAAGCTTGCTGAGGTGGGTAATAGGTTATAAATAGCAGATTGTAACCTAGGGTTTAAGATACTCACATAATGTAACATTAGGGGTTCTTTTGTTAGGTAAACCTGTCGGTCTGTGGCAAGGTTACCATGTATGTAACTCGAAACCTGTAGGTAAGAGTTTGAGTGTTCTTGGATGAAGCTGTGAAGCAAGTCTAAGTATTTTTGCATTACTTCATATTCATTGTAATGTAGGAAACCAAGTGGGAGGGCACTGCTTCTTGAGTAGGAGTAAGACTTCTGTTGCTGTGGCAATAGGAATGGAAACTGGTAGGTTTCTATCTAGGAGTTCCTAGGTATAGGTTGCACTGGGTAGATGATTAAGTGAAGGATGGGAACTTGTGTAGTTTAGTCCTGAATTAATATTGCTGATAGTGGATCTTCTTCCTGGCTTGGTATGCCCCCAGAGTAGGTGTGTTTCACCGAACTGGGTCAACAACTGATTTGTGTTTTTACCTTTAACACTTTATAATTTTGTCTGTTATATATCAAGGTAAAACTGTAATGCTGTAACAGATGATATCTCAGAACATGTTAAGACATCATGCTGATATCTGTGCAGAAGAAACAGAACTGTGAAGGATGTTTGCTCTCTGCTGATCATGTGAAACAAATGAACAGAACTAGGTACATCGTTGTTCTATCCTCTGCACCTTCAAATTATATCTGGCACAGCTTGGTTAAACTGTGTTTCTGGTTCTCTTCAGTACTGAATCACGAAAAATTGGGTATCTACCTTGCAGTGTATTTATTATGTCATATCAGATGTCTAGACATTGAGTATAACATCTGAATTCTGGCATACACCAGAATTTCAACAACAAAACCAGTTAGAAACTCAAAACAAAATAAAAAAGCTAAAAACGGAGCATGAGAAGAAATAAGTAGAGAGGAGTTAGTAGGCGTTATGATGATAAGAGAGATGAAGGAGAATGGAAAGAGCTCTGTAACACAAAGAAGAAGAGGCACTGCCTCTTTCTTTCTCTCCCTCTTTTTTTCTAGGGTTTCATAAACCCTTTGTGAATCAAGAGATAAAAGGTGAGTCTTGGGTCGACCCAGTTCAGCCCAAGCCCACCATATTTTTTTCATCTCAACTTAATGCATTATTATTTTATATATTATTTGAGTTGTAATATTTACAGATGAAACAGATTGGCGCGGTGGTGAAGGTATGGCTTAGCAAACGTGAAAACAGGGGTTCGAAACCTCCTGAGACCACTTTGTTACTTTTGTTTTCTTTTGTTATTCAGTTTTTCACACTTTTTGTGTTATTGGGCTTAAGTCTCCAGCCCAATCTCTTCACTCACACACACACCCCTTGTTACTTAAAACATACACAGGTCTAACACTTTTTTTTTGTTATTGTTGTCTTTATTTTCTGTTTACAAAAATTCCTTTTGGGCCACAAAACAAATTGTTTTATTGTTAAATCCTTCCTCTTCATTTTTACACCCTAACCTAATTTTATTTTATTCTTTTTTTATTATTTTATTTATTTCTATTATTTAATATTATTATTATAATTAATATTTTCATTAGTAAAAAACAAAAAAAAAATATTTATTTATTATTTAGGTAGTAATATATTTTATTTTATTTCTTTCCAAACTAAAAAGACAAAAAACCATTTTTCTTAAATAAATTCATTTCTTTTTCTTAATTAAACAAATAATTAGTCTAGGGTTTAATTTATTTTCTTTTAATTCTTTTAGAAATTAGGTTTTCTTTTAAATTAATTTCATACTAGTGTAGTTAATATTAAAACTCTTTGCACAAAAAAACCCTAAAAAATTGCCTTCTTCAAATTAAATCAATTTCTTTCTTTTAACTTAGATTTAACTATTTTCTTGCTTTAGTTAATTATTTTTCTTTTAGATAATTAAGTTTAAAACCTTTTCTTTAACAAAACCAAACAAAATCCATTCCTTTTCCATTTATCCTTGTACATTATATTCATTTCATTTCTTGTACATTTATTCAAATTCAATATGGTTGTAATAGATAATTAGGATTTAATTTCTTGCAATCCCCATTTGTAAATTTGTACACCCGTCCCCAAATGATGTAATAGCGTGGAAATTTACTTTCCTCAATTTATCGCTTTCGAATATAAATGATTGTAATTAGGATTTGCATGGAAAGATAAAATCAATAACCAGAAAACCCTAATTCAAGACAAAATAATGCATGAACAATAAACACTTTGCACACTTGCACCTCTAGGGCTAACCTCACTTGTTGCCTAAGATAAAAATAGCCATGTTACGCAAACATGGGATACTTTAGCAAAAACAAGATCATAGTCCCTCGATGACCCTTCAAATGTTGCCTTCATAAATGATCTTAGACCCTTACAAAAATTGCTAAGGTATCCTACAATGTTGCCTTCTATGATTGTACAACGACGCACACCTGTCCCTTCATATCCAATGATAGGGCTTCTTATTAATCAATGGTAAGATAACAATGTATAAATTAGGAGGAAATGAACAAAGACTTTTTGAGTAGGTAGAACGTTCGTAGTTGCTTGATCGCAACCATTTTCAAAACATATTTCAAACACACCAACACTTTCAAGCATGAAATATTTTCAAAAGTCAACACTTTGTATACATTCTTATAGAGATGAGAATCATTACAAATTTCTCCTAAATGAAGGAACTTTTCAAAAATACTTTCAAAAACAATCACAAACACATTTTAAACAATGCATTTCAAAGTGAGCTAGCAACTAAGAGCTCGTAGATAACTACGAATGTAAAGGGTGCTAACACCTTCCCTTTTCATAACCTACCCCCCGAACTCAAGAAATTTCTCAAAAGGTCTTTCCTGTTCTTTTCACCTTTTCCTTTATTGGATAAAAGAAAATTAGGTGGCGACTCTTGCTATCCGCAACAATTGTGATAAAATGCAAAACAACCAAGTCAGTTCTCCCACCATATTACAGAGCTGGAGACTCTGCTGGGGACTACTTAAAAGTGGGGTTACCTTATATCTAGATCATATTTAAATGCTTTCATTGTCTGACTCGTTTGCTTTACATTTATGGGTCCTTGTTTGGGTTTGTGTTGATCCTCTACCTGGATCTAGGAACATCATTAGGTAAATAGCAAAAATTGTGGAGATTGTACGGCGTAGACCGATATGGTTGAGACAATAGGAATGTTAGTGTGACATATTTATGGGTTCTTGTATCCCTTATGGCTAATTAAGGAGAATATGAGGCCGCTGAGTGATGTCATGAAGCACTAACGGACTTTAGAACCCTTAATTGAACAACTTGGCCATTAGGAAGTAGTGAGATAGTTGGCTTTGGTGCAGTCTGAAGTTGGTTGATACTCGATACTACGCTCATTGAGATCAGACTTTTGGGATATTCTGGTCGCCAAAATAGAGGCTTGCACTGAAACAATGCTCAATGAAGAAAGATCAATGATATTGAGATTCCCTATAACTCGATTAATTTCTAGGACAGGTTGAACCAACTAAACTTCAAGAGGGTACTTACCAATGAATCCTCATGCAAGCCTAAACTTAAGGACTTTTTTCCTTTGTGTGTATGTGTTTACTTATACATAACATCATGACATCATACCATTGCATTTTCACTAACCATTTCAAGGACTTTGGGATTTATATTTGTTCTATTTTGTAGGACATGGCTTCTGCACAAAGAAACACGCATCTGAATCAACCTTGTGAAAGTGCCTCCTCAACTTAAGGAATTAGAATAAAGGCTTCCTAATGATTCTCCATTCACCAAGAAGTACGGTCGTCTCATCAACTTGGTTACCACAAAATTTGAAGAAGATATGGTACATGTGCTTTTCCAATTCTTTGACCCTAAGCACCATTGCTTCACATTTCCCGATTACCAACTAGTGCCCATTATGGAGGAGTTTTCTCAACTCTTGGTAGTTACTATTCTTGATCAACTACCCTTCACCGATACTTAGAGAGACCCAATATCTGAGGAGATTGCTCGAGCTTTACATTTTCAACGGTCCGACGTTGTGGCAAATTGGGAAACAAGAAGTGGTGTTAAAGGATTTCTAGCCAAGTTTTTGTTTGAGAAGGCTCAACAATTTTGGGAGGCTCTGGATTTGCAAGCTTTTGAAGAAGTGTTGGATCTTCTAATCTATGGGATGGTATTGTTTCCTAACCTATACCAACTCATAAATGTGAATGCAGTCAAAGTTTTTCTATCTCGTAACCCAGTGCCTACTTTGCTTGGATATATCTTGCATTCTCTTCACACTCTCACCATGAAGAGAAGGGGAATTCTTATATGTTGAACTCCTTTGTTGGCTAGGTAGTTTATTTCGCACCTACCTCAATATGTTTCGAAGAATGAGTAAGGCATGAGATGGTCTAATAGGTTAATATCACTCACGCATTCAGATATTCATTGGTGTTCTCGATCTTTGGAGGACGTTATCATAATCGGTTGTTATGGGGAATTCCCTAATGTCCCTCTCCTTGGCATTAGGGGAGGAATCAACTATAATCCTTGTTTGGATTTGAGACAATTTGGATATGCTAGGAGGGATGGTCCTCATGATGCACTTGTCCAAGGAATTGCATTTGACTATGAGAGTGATGTCCAAGGTTACTGTCAAAGATTCATACGAGCTTGGGGCATGGTGAACGAAATTGATAGCAAGACTTTGTGGAATAAGAACTCCATTCCTTTGGAACCTTATCTTAAGTGGGTGCGAGCTTGCACTCAAAACCTCATGATGCCTTATGAGGCCATTCTACATATCATCATGGAGCCTATTGCCGAGGGAGATGTTCCTTACACTATTCTCCATCCTGACATGCCAACTACTCTCGAGGAGTTGCAAATATATTGGATTCAACTCAAAGGGGAGCGAAATACCTTTGAAACCCAGTTCTACGTAAGCGATAAGAAGGTTTTAGAGCTCATGAGACAACTTCATGAAGAGCGGAATTTGAATGCCTACATTGCACCAAAGAGGATGCGCTCATGGGAAGCTTGAGTCTTTTTTTAGGAGTTTATTTTGTATTAACTTTGTTTCTTCCATTGTAGGCCCAAGAGGCATTTTTGTAACCGTTTGAACTTATTAATGCAGTTAATGTTCGTTCCCTATTTGTCTAAAAAAAATTAAATCTTAAAAGTCCTTGAAATCATTTGCATACGCATTCCATGCATCATAACATAAGCAGGTATTCAGACACAGGTTTCTTCATCTTTCTACTATTTATTTCAGTAAAATGGATATCGAGCAGGCCGTGAAAGACTTGCAGAAGTAGAATTCTTAATTCCAAGAAACCTTTCTCACCTTGGACAAGGGACAACAAGAGCTGATGTCACTTCTGCTGGAAAAAAAAGAAGACCAAGAAGAAGGCCCTGATCATCATGGGAAAAACGTTTAAAGGCCATGTCTGTTAAGTACAAGTGGTTGAAGAGTCGTCCGAGGAGGACGAGAACCAGGAGGAAGACACGAGGAGCACCCGTGATGGGGGTGCAAAGAATCAAGCTTCTGAGGATGAAGATTACTTTGATGAACAATATTCACCGGCTGAGGATAAGTGCAAGCAACTGGGAGATAGGTTGAAAGCTGTGGAAATTCAAGCCGTGCTCGGCTTGGATTTTGGTGATCTTGGTTTGGTACCTGGGGTTGTTATCCCCAATAAATTCAAGATTCCAATATTTTCTAAGTACAACGGAGTTTTGTGCCCAAAGCTTCACTTAAGGTCTACATCCGCAAAATACAACCACATACTACCGACAAGAAACTCTGGGTACACTTATTTCAAGAGAGTCTATCTGGGACTCATTTAGAATGGTTTTACAAGTTGGAGGGTTCCAACATTCACAATTGGGAAGATCTGGCCACCGCTTTCTACCGCCAATATCAGTACAATGCTGATTTGGCGTCGACTAGAGTTCAACTTCAAGGCATGACAATGGGTACTAATGAAGGGTTTAAAGAGTAAGCGCAAAAATGGAGGGACCTTGCTGTAAGAGTTCAACCACCACTGACTGATAGGGAGCTGGTGGACATGTTCATGGGAACATTAACTGGCCCATTTTCCAACTTGTTAATTGGGAGCTTATCGTCCAGTTTCACTGAGTTAATTCTAACTGGTGAGAGAGTCGAGAGTGGTATCAAGATTGGAAAAATTCCCATGGCATCTGCTTCTACATCAAACACTATAGAGAAGCCCTTTACTGGCAAGAAAGAAGCCAATGTTGTATATGGGCCAAGGGCCCATACCAAGAAAGATCACCGTCTATCTGTTAATGTTGTTTTGATAACCAACCCACCATCTACTCAAAGACAACCACAACAAGCCAACCATCAAAGGTCTAAGGTTCCAAGAAGACATTTCACGAGAATTAACATGGCACTGTGCCAAGCCTTGCAACACCTGTTGAAGGCCAACTTAGTGACATTGAGTGATCCACCATCAAATCCCAATGTCTCATTACCGAAGTACAATCCTAATGTCAAATGTGCATATCACTCCAACAGCCATGGGCATGAAACTGATTAATGTTGGGCTTTAAAAAACAAGATTCAAGATCTTATCGATAATAAACTATTGAGTTTGATCCACCTAAAACTCCAAATGTTATAACTGCACTGATGCCAAATCATGGCAAAGGTGTCAATGCAATTGAAGACACTGTTTTTGTTTCCTCCATTGAAGATTTGACTACTCCATTGACTGTTGTTAAAGAGAACCTGCTGAGATATGGGGTATTCCTTTGCTGTTTGAAAGACTGTAATTGTTGCGCCGAACAAGTTAATGGATGCAAATGAATAAAAGAGGATGTTCAACGCCTGATAAATAGTCATGAGATCTTGTTTGAAAGAACTCCGTCCATCAAAAGTTTGATCGGTAAAGCTGAAGATGTTTCTATCTTAACAATTTCCAACAAGCCTCTTAGGATCTCTTCAAATAGTCCTATAAGGATTTATAACGAACCAACAATTTCTCCCTTGATAATTACTGCTCCAGGGCCGATTCCTTACTCCCCTGACAAAGCAGTCCCTTTGAATTATCTTGCTAAAGTTTACTGTCATGGAATTAAGCAAGATTCCTAGATCAACAAAGACAAGACGAATGATGTTACAAACATTGCTGGTTCTAGCAAGGTGACGAGAATGGGGAGGATTTCATCTCCTAACATCTCACCTCCAACTTCTACAATGAAACATGTCCTCATTACCATTGATAAGCCTAGTATTGATACTAGGGATAAAGAGAAATTATTTGAGCCTGCCAGGACGGAAGCGATGGCCAAAGACGTCACTACTAAGGAACCTTCCCCCCAAGAGATGGAGGAAATCTTTAAAATTATAAAGAAAAGTGATTTCAAAATAGTAGAACAACTGAGGCAAACCCCTTCCAAAATCTCTATGTTGTATTTGTTGCTTTATTCCGATGCTCATGCCCAAACTTTAATCAAATTTTTGAATAAAGCGCATGTCCCACAAGAGACCACAACTGATCAATTTGAAAACTGTGTGGCAAGTCTGACTGTCGAAAATGGATTGGGTTTCTATGATGTTGACTTGACTCCATTTGGAAGGAATCATAACAAGGCCTTGCATGTCTTTATTGAATGCGAAGGAACTACCATGTTTCATGACCTGGTTGATACCGGTTCCTCCTTAAATGTTCTACTCAAAGGTGCCTTGGACCGGTTAGATTGCGAAGGTCTGGTGTTAAAACCAAGTGACATAGTCATAAAGGCTTTTGATGGGTCCAAAAGGATGGTGCGTAGAGAGGTGGATCTCCCCATTAAAGTTGGTTCACAAAATTTCAATTCTACTTTCTATGTGATGGACATTCGTCCTGCTTACTCTTGTTTACTTGGGCGCCCTTGGATACATGGGGCAGGAGAAGTGACGTCCACCCTTCACTAAAAGTTGAAATATCTAGTCAAGGGAAAGATTGTTACTGTTGGTGGTGAAGAAGAATTCATTGTTAGCCACCTGAATTCGTTTAAGTATGTGGAAATGGATGGTGAGTTTATAGAGACTCCATGCCAAGACTTCAAAGTAGTTACTCCCATGGTTGTCGCCATCAAAATCTATTTTGACATTCCAAAAACTGATGAAGTTATGCCAAGGAGGGTTTCACTCAAAGATTCTCACGCTGTGATTGAAGATAGAAGTTGTATTATTTGGGGATAAATTCCCGACATTCCTTTCAAAGCAGACAAGTTTGGGCTGGGTTTCACTGCCAAAGCTCAAAAAGAGGTCAGACGTGCTCGCGTAGGAAAACCACCTCTTCGCATTGATAATTATGAAGCGAACGCTATTAAAGATTCTGAGGATGACTGTGACTTTGATGAATGGATTTACCCGATTGCCGGTGAAGGACTCAACAACTGGCATGCAAAGGATTTCATTCCCATATCCTTCAACGAGGAGTAATTACTATTTACTTTTTTGTCAATTAAATAAATTTTTGTCTGTAATTTTAATTCCAAACAATGACTTTAAACCATGGGCCTCGCCCGGGGCACCATGGCCCATTTGTTAAGGGTTTGTTTATTTCCATATGCCATATGATCATTTAGTGAAAAACATTGGACCTTTTGCATTCAAATTTTGCGCTCATTGTCTTTTCTTTTCTTATTTGATTTTTTTAAAAATAGTCATGTATCTTACATGCACATAATGACACACTTGCAGATCCTCATCCACTCCAGATCTCATTGCCAACGACTCTTCTATTGCCAGCTATGACTTTGAACATCCAATCTACCAAGCCGAAGACGAAGGCGAAGAAGATTGTGAAATACCAGGGGAATTAGCCATACTTCTGAAGCAAGAGGAGAAAGCCATTCAACCTCACGAAGAGCCAGTTGAAGTGATCAACCTAGGTATTGAGGAAGACAAGAAACAGGTCAAATGGATGCTAACTTAGAAGACATTGTCAAAGGAAAATTAGTACAGATGTTACATGACAATGTTGAAGTGTTTGCTTGGTTGTATGAAGATATGCCAGGGTTGGATACTGACATTATGGTTCATCATCTACCAACAAAGGAATATAGTCCTCCAGTCAAGAAAAAAGTGCATCGTATGCGGCCAGACATGTCTGAAAAGATAAAAGCTGAGGTAATGAAGCAATTCAATGCAGGTTTCCTGACTGTGACATCATATCCCCAATGGTTTGCAAACGTGGTCCCTGTTCCGAAGAAAGATGGGAAGGTTCGTATGTGTGTAGGCTATAGGGATTTGAATAGGGCAAGTCCTAAAGATGATTTCCCTTTACCGCATATTGACGTCTTGGTAGACAACATAACTCAACACAAAGTTTTCTCCTTCATGGATAGTTTCTCTGGCGATAATCAAATCAAGATGGCTCCTGAAGATATGGAGAAGACCACCTTTGTCACACAATGGGGCACCTTTTCTTACAAAGTCATGCCGTTCAATTTAAAGAATGCAGGGGAAACTTATCAACGAGCTATGGTAGCCTTATTTCATGATGTGATCCATCATGAAATATAAGTCTATATGGATTATATGATTGCAAGATCGTAGACTGAAGAAGAATACCTTGATCATTTACATAAGCTGTTTGAAAGGCTGAAAGAATACATGCTGAGGTTGAATCCCAGCAAGTGCACCTTCGGGGTAAGGTCTGGAAAACTCTTAGGCTTTGTCGTTAGTGGTAAATATGTTGAGGTCGACCCTGCGAAGGTCAAAGATATCCAAGAGATGCCATCCCCTCGTACTGAGAAGGAGGTCAGAGGTTTCTTAGGTCGACTCAACTATATTTCCAGATTCATATCTCACTTAACTGCTACTTGTGAGCCACTCTTCAAGCTTCTGAAGAAAGATCAAGTAATCGGATAGAATGGCAACTTCCAAGTAGCCTTTGACAAGATTAATGAGTACTTGCAAACACCTCCAATCCGGATGCCTCTAGTTGAAGGAAGACCTATGATTATGTACTTGAATGTATTAGAGAATTCAATGGGGTGTGTGTTGGGCCAACATGACGAGTCTGGCCGAAAAGAGCATGCAATATACTACCTGAGCAAAAAGTTTACTAACTGTGAAATAAAATATTCACTGCTCGAGAAAACTTGTTGCGCTCTGACATAGGATGCTCGCCAGATAAGACAATATATGTTGACTCACACCACTTTATTGATTTCTCAGATGGACCCTATCAAGTATATCTTCGAGAATCCAGCTCTCTCCGGACGGAAACTATATGGCAAATGATTTTGACTGAATATGACATCCAATACACTACACAAAAGGCCATCAAAGGAAGTGTACTAGTAGATCATTTGGCCCATAAATTTGTTGATGACTACGAATCAATGAACTTTGAATTCCCAGACGAGAATATCATGCTGATAACTGATTGTGAAAACCTGGACCGTATGACGGACCTGAACAAGGATCCCGATGGACTATGGTTTTTGATGGAGCTTCCAATGCTTTGGTTAACGAAATTGGAGCTATGATTGTTTCTCTCGAAGGTTTCCATACACATTTCACTGCTAGATTATGCTTCGACTGTATGAACAACATGGCTAAGTATGAGGCGTGTATCTTGGGTCTAAAGGCTGCCATTGACCTAAGGATCAAGTTCTTGGATATATACAGAGATTCTACTCTAGTAATCAGTCAAGTTAAGGGAGAGTGGGATACAAAACATCCTAATCTAATTCCTTACAAAGATCTTGTTCTCACTTTGATCCCATACCTTGAGGAGGTTACTTTTAAACACTTCCCAAGAAAAGAAAATCAGTTGGCAGATTCCCTAGAAACAATGACATCTATGTTCAAGGTCAATTGGGATAACGAGACTCCTAGAATTACAATTGAAAGATTTGATGAACCTTCACATTGTTACAAGATTAACACCGGCGAAGAGAAGCCATGGTACCATGAAGTGAAGAGATATCTTGAAGCACAAGAGTATCCTGAAGGAGCTTCCATCAGTGATAAGAAAGTTTTGTGAAGATTTTCAGCCAAATTCTTCCTAAGCAATGGAATCTTATACAAACGCAACCATGATTCTACTCTACTCCGGTGTGTGGACAAGAAGGAGGCAGGGGAGATCATGGAAGACATGTATGATGGTATCTTTGGGACTCACTCTAGTAGACACACTATGGACAAGAAGATTCTAAGGGCTGGTTACTATTGGTTAACAATGGAAACCCGATTGTCACCATCACTCGAGGACTTGCCACAAGTGTCAAATCTATGCCGACAAAGTTCATGTACCTCCAATTCCTTTGAATGTCATGACTGCTCCTTGGCCATTTGAAATGTGTGGCATTGACATGATTTGAGAGATTAAACCCACTTCTTTTAATGAACACCGCTTCATCCTTGTTGTTATTGACTACTTCACCAAATGGGTCGAAGCTGCTTCATTTTCCTCAGTCACTAAGAATGTTGTAGCCATATTTATCAAGCATAACTTCATATGTTGTTATGGTATCCCTGAAAGGATCATCACTGACAATGAAACCAATCTCAACAATGCTATAATTACAGAACTCTGCACGCAGTTCAAAATCAAGCATCACAATTCTTCTCCATACAGGCCTAAGATGAATGGCGCAGTGGAAGCTGCTAATAAAAATATCAAGAATATTATGCAAAAGATGGTATTAACCTACAAAGACTGGCATGAGATGTTACCATTTGCTTTCCATGGCTACTGTACTTCAGCTCAAACGTCAATTAGGGCATCTCCTTTCTCTTTGGTCTATGGCATGGAAGTTGTCCTACCTGTCGAGGTTTGGATTCCCTCCTTAAGGATTATGAAAGAAACAAACTTAGGCAAAGGTGAATGGATTCAAACTAGGTGGGATCAATTAAACTTGATTAAGGAGAAACGACTGGCTGTTGTTTGTCATGGTCAGATGTATCTAAAGCGTATGATCAAGGCTTTCAACAAAAAGATCATGCCTAGAGTATATCAGACTGGTGACTTGGTAATAAAGCGCATCATTTTACCACAAGGAGATCCCAGGGGCAAGTGGACTCCCACATACGGGCCATTTGTTGTTAAGAAATTTTTCTCTGGTGGTGCCATGATGCTGACTACTATAGATGGTGAAGATTTCCCACATCCTGTGAAAGTGGACATAGTTAAAAAATACTACGCATAAAACGACCCGCTAGGTTGACATACCTAGGAAAAAATAACGGCATCCTGGCGAACCAAAGAGGTTCGGGAAAAAACTAGGGATATATGAAAAAGATTGTACATCTGGAAAGTCGAAAACCTAAAAGGAGGCTTGGGAAAAAAATGGGTATCCTGGTGGGCTGAAAACCCAAGAGGGTGGTCCCGGAAAAAGATAAGGATTAAAGCGTATGATTATGTCCCGTTGAATCACTACATCCAGCTTTATTACCAAGTTCCATGTTCAGTGGTACAAGATCAACCCAATCAACTTCTTTCAACGGCAAGGGATGATGTTCGAAGACGTAGGGGCAATAAAAGAGTTGGAACATAATGAGATCACTTCCACATGGCCATTATTTTTGCTTTCACTTTGTACTCTTTTCATTTCTTTCGATTATTTCCTCTTACTAGGATCTTTGTCTCCTTGTACAAAAAAACGCCTGTTTATAGGCAAACATCAATACAAATATACTTTAAAGTGCAAATTTTGTTGTTTTTTATGTTTTAAGTGCAAAAGAGTCAAATGGCTAAAATTGAACGAACATATGCATATGAACATGATTAACTTTTAAACAAATATATGAAAACAGTAATAAGTATCTCCTTAAGGATTTGAATTAACCCCATAGAGTTGCTTCCATAAAATCATCCCCATAGACTTGGATTCATGCAATCCCCAGCCAGAGTTTCAATCTCCGGAAAACCCTCTCCCCAGCTGAGATGGTCTAAAAAAGAGTCTTATGGAGTTCCTTCCTAAAGAAAATGCCTCCCCTGCATGTCATCAAATTTTCTCTTCAACATGATTTGTTTCCCCAGCAAACTACAAATTCTCCATCTTGAGTTCACCTTTCAGACTATTACAAGTCAATGGACAAAACCCCTTAACCTTCGGTTAAGTCATTACAACCCCCAAAGGAGTCGTTATTATCCCCAAAGTGGCTGTGAAGCCTGGAACCCGACCAAATAATAGTTGACTCCATTCCTCCAAAGCAAATTACTGCGAAACCTGGGATCCAACCAGATAACATTTTACCTTCATACTGCCAAGCAAGTTACTATGAAGACTGAACCCACCATATAACGGTTTGATTTCATCTTCAATTACTGCGAAGCCTGGACCCGACCAGATACTAGTTCAACTTCATCTCTTTCAAGCAAGTTACTGTGAAACCTGGACTTGACCAGATACCAATTAATCTCAAGTTCAAATTGCTGAAACTTGGACCCGACCAGATAATAGTTCAAGTTGCTGAAACCTAGATCCGACCAGATAACAGTTAATCCCGAGTTCAAGTTGCTGAAACCTGGACCCAACTAGATAAAAATTAACCTCAAGTTCAAGTTGCTCGAACCTGAACTCGGCCAGATAACAATTAATCTTAAGTTCAATTTGTTGAAACCTGGACCCGACTAAATAACAATTCAAGTTGTTGAAACCTGGACCCGACCAGATAACAGTTAACCTCAAGTTCAAATTGTTGAAACCTGGACCCGACCAGATAACAGCTAAAGTTTAAGCTGCGAAACCTGGAATCCGACCAGATAATAGTTTAACTTCTTCAATTTTCTGTGAAACCTGGAATCCAACCAGATAACAGTTAATTTAATCTTCCCCAGTGAGTTGTTGCAAAGCCTGGAATCCGACCAGATAATAGTTAACTTTATTACCCCTAGCAAGTTGTTGTAAAGCCTAGAATCCGACCAGATAACAGCTAAACTTTATTCCTCTTCAATCAAGAGATAGTTCCCCAATAGAGCAATGGACAACTAAAACTCATGAATTCTAGTTCCCAAGCAGAAATTAACACTCTCCACAGAGTTTTCTCAAGCTAGAGTCAATATTCCCCAGCAGAGTTCTCCTCAGCAAAACAGGAATCCCAGGTGGAAACATCCTAAGCAAAGTCTGAAGATACACATAATCTTCATCTCCAATAGAAATCCAGGAATTAACTTCCCGAAGCTCCTCAGTATTTATCAAGGATACACTTCGATAATGTTTCACATTCATACATCATATTACATACATAACACATACATACAACATAATCTCATTTATTTTGAGAACACCATTGCGCCATGCATACATCTGCATACAACTAACCATTTTCCTTACAGGAAAAGTCAATCAACAAATCAAGCCCTCTTCTGGATAGATTCACTTCTTCTAGTTAATGATAGGCGATCAATTGAAGATCTCTTCTAGTTTGGAATTTACTTCTACCAGTTAATGATAGGCAATCAATCGGAGACCTCTTCTAGTTAGATTCACTTCCTCCAGTTGATAATAGGCAACCAACAAGCCTCTTTTGGTTAGAATTGTTTCCCCAATGAAGTCATCAATCACAAGACCTCTTCTGGATCAGATTTATTTCTTCCAGTTAAAGACAAGCGAAAGACATCTACAGTTTCAGTACAAATCGACCCAAGATTTATCCTGATACCTTCTCCAGTTTCTACCAACAATCACTTTGGATGGAATCTATAAGCCCATTTCCGAAAATATTTCATTATTTTCCAAATGGCATCTTTAAGCCCATTCCCGACACAATCAACTAACACATCAGCGAATGCAAATTTTTGGGCACTCTAGTGTTCAATCACCGTCCAACTTCAAGCTACGAACGGCGACATGCCATTCTCACTTTTTAGGTTTAAGAAGATTGAACAGGGGCAGCTATTGTACCCTAAAATTTGCCCTCTTTTTCCTTTAAAATTTTCTTCTAGGGTTTTTCAACTGTTCAAGGCTTCTCAGACTTCCAAAACATGTCAATTGATTCATCAAGGGTTCAAGTTTGCAAGTGCTCAAAGTTTCTCCTGTCTTTTAGTAATCAGCTAAGGTTTTGACTCTTAAAGGATGCCGCACCTGTTGAGATCAAGCACTCACTAAGGAAGCTTTAATCAGAATTTAATTGCATGGTCTGACAATTTTGTCTTGTTCTGAGAAATGCGAGCCTTATTGGCTTAAATTCCAAGTTTTTTTGTCGTAGGCAGTGAAAGGATACCGAGTCTCTCATTCCACCAGATAGAATTCTTGGATTCTTCTTTGACATTTATTTTTGTTCGAACGCGTTGCACTTTTTATGTACGTCTATAGTTCTTTCACATTTATTTTACACATCACATTTCTTTCAAAATTACAATTTCATTACATTATTCTTTTTAACACATTACTTTTATTTCAAAGTTACAACTTACATCATAATATTATTTTTCAACATATTACATTTTTTTATTCTCTTTCAACACTATAAATTCTTCTACATTTATTCAACACATTACACTACTTATTTACATATAAGTTCTTTCAACATTACATTATTTGTTTTTTCTTTCAAACATTCAATTTCCAAAATATTCATCATTTATTCAAATTTCAAATCTATTTACAAGTTCAAAACAATTTCAAAGAAACTACAAATCTTTACAAGTTCAATTACATTTTTAAAGGCATACTACAATTTTTCCTATTTTTTCTATTCTATTACAAAACAAAAAGATGTATTCATCTTCAAGCATCTTCAAACTTCATCCTGTCTTTAAGCACCTTTAGAACTTCAATTCTTTGGAATCTTCAGACCTTATGTCTTTAGAATCTTTAGCACTTGGTTCTTTAAGAATCCTTGTATTCAGAACCTTGTTATTAGAAACACAAAGTATTTAGCATCCAAACTTCAGTTAGAAACATTATCTTCAGATCTTTTAACTTTGTCTTCTTTGAAACAATTTGTCTTTTAGAAACTAATTTTTCAGCATCTGGACTTCAGTAGAAACTTTGTCTTCAGATCTTCTAACTTTGTTTCTTTGGAACAAGTTGTCTTATAGAAACTATGTTTTTTAACATATGGACTTCAGTAGAAACTTTGTCTTCAGATCTTCAAACTTTGTTTCTTTGGAACACATTGTCTTTTAGAAACATGAGTCTTCAGCATCTGGACTTAAGTGATAACTTCTGTCTTCATATCTTCTGATTGTTTCCTTAGAGCACGTTGTCTTTAGATGCTTGAGGCTTCAGTATCTGGACGTAAGTAGCAACTTCTGTCTTCAGATCTTCTGACTGGTTTCTTTAGAAAAATATTAAGGCTTACACTTCAGAACCTTCTGGAGTGTCTTGCTACTGTTCAAAATAACTTATGTAGCATGGAAGAGGAACTAATTCTCTTCTAATGTCTTGGCCACGCCATCCATCAGAAGAAGAACCTGTTTGTTAAATACTCAATAATAACAAACATTAGTACAACAAAATTGTTCATACAATCATACTCATATGTTATTATTAAAACTCAGAGATAATATTGCAGAACCAAATATTGTTCTTACACCAACATCATGTAGAACATCATCCAATAAATGCACTAAGAGACCTGTCATCAAAGACCTGTGGTTTGCCTTTCAGAGAATAGAGCAAAAATAAATTGCTTCCTTCAGATGTCCTATCAAGAAACATATTTAGAAGTTCCTTTATGAGTGGACTTGAGTCAATCCTCGGGTATCTTTGGCAACTTTAATAAGTTGGTCGAGACTATCCTCCATGTATCACAACACCACATGATACACCTTTAGAGAGGAAACACACATAACCACCAAGAGTTTTCCACCAGATGCAATGCAATAAACGAAAAACTCCTCAACCAGTCTTCAGGCACAACATAAGTTTGAAACTAAATCAAACCTCATAACAGCTCACAACCAAGGCCTATCACCTGACATCTTCAAAACAGGGTCACCACACACCCTGTCACCACACACCCTGTCACGAATAGTCCATCCTCCACTTCAAGGGACCATTCGTACAAATATGAACTGATTAGGTTCAAACAAATTTTTAATATAACCTCATACCTTGCACATGACCATAAAGTATCTTCTCAGTATATCATCCAGAGATAGAACGTGATACATGCTTTGATACCAATTGAAATTTTGGTATAGCAGAACCAGATGTCCTATAAGATGTCAAGACATATGGTCTGTTACAAGCAGCATGACAAGGAATAAACAGTTAAAAATAGACACTAAAAAGTAAAAGTCACACATAATTATTCACTCGGTTCGGAATAACCTTTCTACTATAGGGGCATACCAAGCCAGGGAGAAAACCACTAATATTAATATCAATTCATAGACCCTACATCAAACATAACATTTTACATCCTAATCACTTAATCACTATCCTCTCTAGATTTCTATCTAAGGCTCACCTAGATATGAGGCCCTCCCCAATCCCTCATCAATCATAAACAACGATTGGACAATTTTAAGACACTTAGAAATACAAGAAGACACACTTCCATGATGAGAAGACTAACTTCTATGACAAGCAAGAAGACACACTTCTCTCTAAACTTAGCCAAGACTCTTGACTAAGAACACCAACTTGGAGTTGCTTACAAGCTTCCTCCAAGAACAATACACACTCTTACTTCACAGCTTCGAGGAAAACATAATGACTATCTCATAGTCCGAGTGGTTCACTTACACAAACTCTCCTAGAGAGTGTATATAGACTCATCCCTAAAGAATACATCTTGATAATTCACGGCTGGTCCTTAATCCTAGGTTACAATGCTTCTATTTATAACCTAGTATCCAACTAGATTTGGGCTTCTAATCACAGCAAATATGTTGTTACAAATCTGCAGAAGATTCTACTACAAAATAGGTCAAACCATCTTAATTAATCTCCATAACTAGAAAGTTAATATTCTTCATAATTTTGACTTGAATCTTCTAGACCTAATAAGACAACTCCACATATGATTACATAATATTCCAAGAATATTTTGCATCTGTTAAATCATAACAGAAACGTTTAATCCAATTGTACCAGTCACGATGTTGTATCAACCTGCATTAGATATCTTTTTTAACATGTTGCTCCAGATGATGAGACATATCATCTCAACATGGTTCTTCATCAAATAGAACTTCAACCTGCTTTCTCCTACAAGTTATAAATCCTATTTAACCTATTGTTGCTATATTAGTTTTACCAAACATAATACCAATCCAAATAATAGAGAATTAACATAAGAAACTTGATGGACTCCTTTTTTATTGGCATTTGGACACAATGTAGTTTTTCCAGTTGAAATACACTTGCAAGAAGTGCTATTACAACGACAACACGAACTTTTGTCAGAAAAGTATTGGAATATGATGTTTGACAAAATAGTAGACCTAGACGAAGAAATATTAGTTACATTGGATGTGCTAATCTGACAAAAAGAGCGGGTTACAAGGGCCTACAATAAAAAGGCCAGAATAAAGATGTTCGTAGTTGGCGACTACGTGTGGAAATTTATTCTTCTCACGGATAGGAAAGATAGAATTCTGGGGAAGTGGTCACAAAATTGGGAAGGACCATTCCAAGTACTACGGGCGTTCACCAATAATACATATGAGATCGAAGAGTTAGGATTCCATCAAAGAGTCTTGAAAGTAAATGGTAAATATTTGAAAAAGTATAAACCTATGCTTCAAGAGATTTGAATTACTTCAAAATAGAGCATACCAAAATATCGTTAGCCAAATTGGACAAGTTCCAAAATGGCTATTAAAATTTCCCAATGGGGTTACATATGCAAAAAAGAAATCTTAGTTGAAACATGGGTAACAACGAGATTACAAAGGAAACCGATATTTGAGGTTTTCCAAGTGGGCTCTCTCGTAGGTAATCTTTTGGCTGAGACGAACCCTCTTAGTTATTAGGTGGTGAGCCTTGCTCCTAAGCTGAAGGGATTTCTCGCCATGAGTTATTCCCTCAAGAGTAGATTGTTGAACTGCGTCAAATGAAGGATCATCAAATGAATCCAATAGGGACCTCTGACACTCGAGGTTGACAACCTTGTGATTGAGCACTGCGATTTGGTTTTGATAACCCAGGATTTCCTGGTCCAAAGCAGAGTGCTTTTCCATATGGTCTTTTCTCTTAGCCTCGAGGTCATTAGCCTTTTGAACATAAATAGGCTCAAATCCCACTCACCTCTCATCTCATTTGCTTTAGTTTTAAGTTCAAGGTCGGGTGTCAGCGGAATGAGAGATCTTTTGCGAGTTGGTTGAAGAAAGCCTCAAAATCGATTAAGTACTGAGCCAAAGAAATGGGAAGAGGATATTTAGAGATGGTGTCGAGAAGTTTAAAAATTGTAGCTTCCATGAAAGCGTCCTCCTTGACGACAACTAAAAACTCACTTTTAAACATATAAGACCTTAGTTCACGAAGCGCGTGGACTACTTCATCGTCTAGTTCAGCGATGGGTAGAGACGTCGAGCCAGGTTTGGTGAAGCAACTGGGGTGTGTAGAAGAAGGTGAATCTTCCTAAATTTTTCCATTTGATATTGTTTCTTCAACACTTCGGTCCCATTCTTGGTGGTGAAGTCGAGGGACAGAGCATCATTCAAAATGTGACAGGTAGGTTTGATGAAAGCTGGATGACTGGACTTTGCAATGTTGTCACTAATGAGAGCAGTACTAGTTGGATTCAGCTCGTCGTTGCCAATACAAGGTGGCCCCTGGAGAGGGTTTCCAAGTTAGCATGAAGAACAAAATTATAAGCGAAAAACAAAATAGAATGAGAGATACCACTAAGTTTGGTGACACAATGTTGTGCTTTTGAGAGACTGAGCCTACAAAGAAGGAGGGAGTTGTTTCCCACATTTGTTCAGAAGGTGGAGTTTGGTTAAATTCGATCGATGAAGGGCACTCTTGTTCCTGAGGGATCAACGACTCATGATGTTGTCGAGTGTCTAGACAACTAAAGGCGTTGATGGGCCTTTGAAGAAATTTGGGTATGGGGAAATATTTCTCTTGATATTGGGGCCACCAATGGTCGAAAATATTTGAAGTGAACAAGGAGTGTTTGAAGTCGAACACTGGAAGTTCAAGAGTTTGAGTGGCCCGATGGGATTTAAGGTAGGCCCTATGTTCCTCAGCAGTGAGTTATCTACCCACCCAGACGATGTCAACATGGCGGTAGAACAAGGACGAAGGCAACATTTGGATTATGGAGGGGAATGGTCAAGGATAGCCTCAGGCCTTCAATGGCTTTAACTTTGTTACGATGCAAAAAAAAATTGGAAACAAGATAACCCAGTTGAAATTTGAATGTGGCATTTAGCCAGTGTTGCAAAAGCCAAAAGGGTCCTGAAAGAGTGAAGCTATTGTCATGATCAGGGAGTTCTTTCAATTGTGTGGAAGCATTTCCCAAAGTTTGGTAAAGAGTCGCAAGCAAAAGCTTGCCCAACAAGATGTTTTATCCCTCATGGAGTTGAATCGCCAAAGGTATGAAATCCTGAGTTGAGGTAAAGGATCCTGTGCAAAACAAGAAATAGGAAAGCCAAAGGGTGAGAGAGGCTATATTTTCAGTATTGGAGACATCATTCGTATCCACATGGTGATGATTATCAATGTAGTTCGCGAAATTTGATTGGTCGAAGCAAAATGTGTGTTTCGTCGACACAGATGGGTTGAAAGTCATACCCAACGAGGAAAGCCCAATGATAGCTGCCACATCAAACATGATAGGTGACAACCTCCCACAAGGAAGTTATAAAGTGTCAGTTGAACTTTCCTAAAATAATAGTGAAGCGAGGATAAAGTTTGGATCAATTGTACGGGCGCTCCATGAAATTTGAATTACATCGAAAATACCAAGTTTTTCCCGTAGAGATTTACATTGTTCTTGAACTCTATCAAGCCAAGCAAAGTACGCTATATTACCTAGAGTCAGTATGGAGGTAAATATTACGATATCAGAGACCATAAACCTAACGTCAATGGGTTGTGTATGGTTGAAAGCAGAAGGGATAGCAGGAAGAAAACAGGGAAAGTATTGATTGACGGTTTTAGGATGCGTCTCTTGGGCTGGATAAGGCCCATGGAAAGCGAAGAGTCTCTTCGCAACAACAAAATAAATTAACATTTGATGTTTCCATGCTTGGATCTTGGATTCCAGTTTAGATGAAGGATATGGTAATCGGTCACCAGTTTGGAGGTAACCGGTTACCACAATGTCTGACATAATTATTTTGAAAACTTTGGAAATTTATAACTCGAGTTGTTAGTGTCTGATTGACGCGTGGTTAGAAATATGGTTTAACATACTTTATCCTAAAATTAACTTTGGTTCCAAAATTTCAACTATTCAACGTGTGGACATGGATTTGTTGGGTGTCGAGCTGTGTTGTTATGTAGAATGTTGATAGTATGATTGGATAATTATAATACCATGATGTTGTGTTGTATTAATATGGTGATATAGTTCTATTATTATTGAATATAACATGATGAGTTGATATCATGCTTGGTAAATTGTGATACCCTGATGTTATGTTGTTGTAATATTGTGATATTGTGTTACGATTATTGGTTATAACACGATGAGTTGATAACATGCTTGGTGAATTGTGATACCATGATATTGTGTTGTTGGATATATGCAAATATGTTGTTACTATTTTCTATATCATTGTATTTCTATTGTTGCATGTTTTGGTAGGAGAGTGTTGCATGGTGGCCAGTAGTGGCGGAGTGCACCGACCATGATGAAGATCAATGTGCATATTATTGTTGTTGCATGAGGTTGTACATATGTCATGCATACATTTATGTATAGGTGTGAGATTATCGTGTTCCCGGTGTGGTGTGAGTGACATGTCCAGATTATATTCGGAAATCGATTGACCATGTGCCCAGTAGGGTGTGAGCGATGAGGACTAATCGTGTGCATAGCGGGGTATGAGTGACGAGGAGTGGGGTGATCGTGTGCCCAGTGGGGTGTGAGCGATGTAACTAAATTACGACGACAAATAATTGGTGGGTTCTTATGAACTTATGGTACCACATGCATTTTAGTTAGTGTTGTGCATTAACATATTATATGATATTATAATTTTGTTGATGAAATGATAACGTGATGATAATCATGGTATCATGTGATTATTTGTTCATGCTATATGTGTTAGCATGTATGTGATTATCTATATATGTTATAAGTGTTAGCATGTGATTATTTGTGGACACTATACGTGTTAGTATGTAACTGTGGGTGTATTTTATAAGTCTTTAGCGTGTGATGTGTGGGTGATATGAATTGTATATGTGATTTTATATGCTATTACATGTTATTATGCAATTCTGATTTAATCGTGATTCTCACCCCTTCTGTTGGAATGATGCTTTATACACCATCGTGCATATATTCTGGAGTAGAGGTATGGAAGCGAGTAGGAAGAGAAAGCTCTTCGTGTTGTTTTAGTCATTGGTGTTTACTCTGATATGTAACACTAGGGGGCTAAATGCTTGATTGTTATGCTATGTTATTTAGAGAACTTATGATATCTCTATGTTGCAACTTTCTTTATAATTACGTTATAACATGAGTTGTTTTGGAAAACATGTTTTATATTGAATAAATATATGAATACCTTGTTGATGTTTTTCCACTGCAATAAAAGGAGTTAAACTGGAATATATTTATTACTCGTTATTATTATAATAATTTCAAATGTTATATGTGTTACATATGAGCAGATTTTATACTTTTGTTAAATGTGACATCCAAATTGGGTGAAGTTGATAATTTACTCTGATTTTTATTTAAAATAATTGATGGAAAAATTAGGATGTTACCTTTGTTGAAAAAAAGGTTTGATTGCAAGCATTTTGTGAAAATGTCGGCAAGTTAATTTTAACTATCAAAATGCTCGAACACAACATCCCCCTTTTCAACATGATTGCGAAGGTAATTCTTCATGCATGTGTTTCTTTCTTGAGATACTTTTTTTGGAGTCCGGGAAAGTAATTCAACTTCACATAAGGTTCATTTCAAACTCTCCCTAGATAAGCTTAGATAACTCTTTGACAAATTCTATGTTAGTAGAACCAAATATGATATAATGTCAAATGTGTTACGCTTGATGTTTAATGACGCTAAACATGCTTATGTACACATAAGTGTTTATAAAATAAAATACATGAAAAATATAGTATGATGAGATTATTATAAGTATATATATTGATAACACACCATGATTATCAATTAAGAATTATTTTGTAAATGAATACACATAATATATATATATATATATATATATATATATATATATATATATATATATATATATATATATATATATATATATATATATATATATATATATATATATATATATATATATATATATATATATATATATATATATATCATACACCAAGTATGTCATGTACTTAGAAAAATAAACAAGTAAAAGAGAAAACTTAATAACAAAGCAAAAATTGAATCGATACTACCTCACCATACAATACGATGGAGGATGCACTAGCATTTCACAAGGAACTCTCGAAAGAAAGTTGAACCAAATGCAAAGTATGCCGCAAAGACTTTAGAAAACAATGATCTTACCACTTTTCACTTTGACAAAGTACCCAAAAGTATAACTTGTGATGAATCCAAGATGGTCATTAATTTGATGATCATTCATTTTCATTGATTTTTCATCTTTATCCTTTTCATGGTAGTTATATTTCTCCTCCTCATGTTTCATCAATTTGGACTAATCAATTCTTTATTCGGCATTGTTGAGTATGTTTCTTGAAGATACACCTAAATCATTAAATAAAATACCTTTTTTGAGTATTCTCGGATACAACATCAAAAGTAATTTATGCATATTTCACTAATTAAACAATACTTCTTGTTGCTTTCTAGATTACATAATCCATCTTCTTGCCACATATACAATAGGACTAGAATATGTCACCCATCATATGCCTTGAGCCACCATAGAGAACTCATATTCTCTTCATAGAGTCAAGTCAATTTTCTTACAAAATCAACAAGACAAGCTAGGTATCCAATAGTCATTGGGTCCTTTGGGGTTAGTCAAAAATTGGTTGCATTTGGGAAACCATTGAAAAACACCTTTAGGAACCAAAAACTCCTAAATTTGAATTTTTCAATAGTGTGGCCTTTCTTGCAACCATAGTGACAATTTAAATCTTCACCATCACTAGAATCACTATTAGTGTGCTCACCTTTTGAGAACCTTAAAAAATAAGTCCTAAGAGCTTGAGACTTCGTTCCTTTCTCCTTATTTATGACTTTCTCCTTTCTCTTATTCTTCTCAAGCTTTTTCTCATGCTTGTATAAGCAATTAAGGTCTTTATCATCTTCTTCAAACTTATCAAACAATATAGTGAGATTAAGTGTTGAAAGATCTTTGGCTTCCTTGATCGCGGTGACCTTTGGTTACCAATTCCTAGTAAGACATATCACAACTTTGTTAATTAGTAGCAATTGCAATGGAAATAAGATAACCAAGTGCACTCAAACGATTAATGAGATTTAATGTATTTTTCTTATCATCATTATTCTATAGTTCTTTCGACTTAGGTGTGACAACACCCTTAGCATCGGTTTGAGTAATAGCGTTACACATACCCTTGTCATATGAATTAACATGAATGTGGATGTAAGCTTTTCGATAACTATAGTTTTCTTCCAAAAAGATTGGGGTTGTTTTGTAATCTCCTTTAGGTTCGTACGCCATTTTCTAATAAGAGTTTCGAAGCACTGAATTAACCAGGCTTTGATACCACTTGTTAGACTACGACGACTTATTAGAGGGGGTGAATAGATCCCTAATTAAAAATCACCTTTCAAAAATGGTTATTTAAAAAATTATTTGAAAAACAATATTATGGTATAAGCCATATGGAATTAAGATAATGATAAAATCAATCAACATAATAATATCTCGATTAATAGTTTAATATCAAACACAACGGTTTCCTATTTATAATAAAACTAAATAAAACATAAAACAATACAATTTGTCAAACACTTGGTGTGCGAACAAATTTTCAGAATTTTTCTTTGAGTTGTGTTGATATGAAAAATCACTTATAATCAAAAGATATTATAAGCCAATCCGCAGCCAATTCAAAACAAAAACAGCCATAGAAAAATTCTTACGAGTCGATCGTTCAATCAATGGTATTTAACAAATTACATAATGAAAAGTAAATGAGATTAAGAGATGGAGAGATTAACATAATGATTTGTTTATAAAGTTAGCCAATCGTCTTCGCTATGGCTACATCTCCCCCAAATTCCAATTTGGAATTAGTATAATTTTCTTACTTTGCAAAAGTATGATTATAAGATAAGTTATCAAGAGGACTCTTACAAACCCTAACCATTTGATCTTGATTCAATCTGTTCTCTTCTTTTGATATTCAACAAGACCAAGACACAATAGCACACCAATTGATTTATTGACTCTTACTACTCATTTGCGTTATTTATCTCCAAAGTTTTTATGCGTGATCAATTATACTTATTTCTCACAAGACACTTCCATTCGATTCGTTGTTCTCGCGCTATTTCTTTTGCATTTTTTATCTCCAAAGGCTTATACTAGGCTGGAATCCTCTCTTGAATGTCTTGCACGAAAACCCCTAAATCTATCAATGATCTTGGAGCACAAACCCATGGTTTTCTAGATGGAACCCACTTCAAATCTCAACCCAATATTCTCGACTACACAAGAACCTAATTGGGTGTTATTAAACCTGACCCAGATGGCACACCCCACAAAAGATGATTATGTGTGATTTATCAATGAGTATGCATAAGTTGAAGGTGAAGAGCAAATGCATTATGTCTTTATAGTTTCATCAAGTTGGAATGAAGCATGTATAATGTATTTATAGTTGGGGAACTTTGGTGACAAAGAGGGAAACTTTGGAATTGAAAAAATATGACAATTTTGACCCACATAACAGTATATGCCGACCTAGAAATTTACGTGCCGACACGGAAATTGTATGTGCGGGCCTGCGTGTAGGCACATAGCACACATAAGATACAAGATTTAAAACTCTAGTACATGTTCCAACCTAGAAATCATATATGCTGACCTGAAAACATTAGGCTACAGCATGTGCTAGCACAAAAGGTTTATGTGCCTATCTGAAAATCAGAAGTGTTGGCACATCAAAGTGTTTATTGTGTAGAAATTATTTTTCATGATTTAGATCAATTTTAAACTTGTTTTTAATGCTTCCTAAGACCTCTAATGCAAGGGTGCACCAAATGACACAGAGATACCGTCCAATATACAAAAATATTAAGTTTTCCTAGATTTGATATCATGTAAAACATCTAATGGTGAAGCTTCACTCACAACACTTGATATCATGATACCATGGTTTATCATCTATTTATTCTTCTGCTTCAAACACATGAGTAGGTCTATCCATACGCCTGATCATAATTTGAGGTGTCTTATTATGGAAATTTACCCGGTACATTGAGGGAAAGGTAGCTAAAGCATCTTCCAATTGATTCTCCTCTCACGGTATACGATGGAAATTGACTTTATTAAAGAAAGGCAACAACCGCCTAACATAATATTTCTATGGGATCAAACCTGGATGACGAGTTTCACATTCACTGTTGATCTGACTGATAACAAATGTTGAATCCCCAAAGACATCGAGGATCTTAATCTAGAGATCAATAGCTTCTTCAAGGCCTAGAATACACGCCTCTTACTTTGCCATATTATTCGTACAATCAAAATGTATCCTTGTAGTAAAAGGAATATGAGAACCTCAAAGAGTGATTATAAATGCTCCAACTCTATGGCCATATGCATTGGAGGCTCCGTAAAATACTAAACCCCATCAGGATCCATGCTTTGGTCCTTCCTCAGGACATGGTTCATCACAATCTTTATGGTTTCAATTTCAATCTTCTCAAATATCTCCTAGCATTACCGTGCCTTCTTTGCCACATACATCTTACCTCTTCTTCTCTAATCTCTACTCTAGGACATATATTCTTTCTTTTTAACCTTATCATTTTTATACAAATATTCCCTCTTTCAATTTCTTTTTTATCACACATCTTCTTCTCTAATCTATCTTCTCTTATGTTCTTTCTTTTTCATCTTCACTAATTTCTCACCTCTTCTATTTTTTTGTTTCATTATAATATTTTGTATACTGTTTTATGCTATTATTTTGTGTTTATTATTTCACTTTTCTGTAATCTAATTTTTACATATTAAATGGGAAGTTGTTTCCCAAATATGATGGATTTTGTTGTTATTTGGTAGTATATGAATGACTAAATAAAAAGTTGTGTTGTCATTTATGTGTAGGTATGGCTCAATAAAATATTTGTAAAAAACTGAATCAACTGAACCGAACCAAACCACATTGGTTTGGATTGGTTTTTTCTAAAAGCCAATTGAACCAAACTAAACCGCACGATTTTTCTCTTGCAGTTCAGATGAATTTTAGCGTCAAAACCGTCCAAACCATACCCCGAACACCCCTACTCTTGATTAGCTACTACATGATCTTTACCATGCATATTCTTACTTGCTAACACATAATCAACCTTTCAGAGAGATGTTGGAGCAAACATACGACTACTTCTAGTCATCCTACTAACGTCTTCTATATTCTCTATAGATCGTGTTGATTCATTCATTAACTTTCTACCATCCTCCAACATAGTAGCATTATACTTCCAAGGAACAAATTTATCAAATTTGTATGGAATCGGCCCTGGCAAACAAATTATCAAATGAGTCATAACACTCTTCTTACTATGGTAAGTGATTTCTAAAGACTCTGGAATATCAAGCTGAGGAACAATAACAACTACATCATTGTCTTCCACTTAGTACTGACTTGCAACACACATTGATTCATCAAGCTCTAAATGTCTTTCTTCACCAAAGCACACCCTTTAGGATTCTGCTCACACAACTGGAAATCTACATGATCATCTCTAAACAAACTAGCTTTACATAACTTGGCATGCACATTAACTAAATGAGTCTTCACAAGATTAATATCATAAATTAAATACTCCCCAGGGTAACCTTCAATCATACTTAAAGAGGGTCCACCTGGTATAGGATTAGCTTACACATTAGGTTCGACATCTAGGAACTTCAACATACCATTCTTGACGAGATTTTGAACTTCTGCTTTCAATGAGAAACAGGTCTCAGGATCATGCCCTGGTGCTCCCAGATGATAGGAACAATGAGGTTCAGGCTTGTACCACCATGGAAGTGGATTTGGAACATTTGGCAGAGATCTAGTCTGAATCAACCTTTTATGCAACAAAGCAAGATATAATTATGTATAAGTCATAGGAATAGGTTCAAACTGAACCTTCCTAGGAGCACACGCTTGCTGATTTTGATTAGGCTATTGACAAGTCTGAACAACAAGAGTTGGATTAACCACTGGAGCTACCGTGGCAACATGAGGTTGTTAATAATATTGTTGCTGAAACTGATTATGTTGATTACTTCCATTTTCGGGTCTTTGCTTCCTTCCTCCTTGAGAAATAGCATTGATTTCCCCCTCTTTCTTCTTCTGGAAGTTGTTGCTATACTTCTTCGTTCCACATGATGTACTTGTTTCTTTTGTCAAGTGACCCTCTCTGACACCTTCTTCCAATTTGATCCTCATACCAACCATTTAGGTGAAGTCATTAGTATTTCTAGCAACCATCCTTTCATAGTAGAAAGAACTCAAAGTATTGAGAAACATCTCTATCATCTCCTTCTCCTCCATCGGAGGTTTAATCTGAGCAGAAACGTCACACCATCTTTGAGCATAATCTTTGAATGATTCTTTGTCCTTCTGTGACATGGCACGAAGCTGGTCACGATCAGGATCCATATCCACATTATACTTATAATGACGTATGAACCTCTCACTAAGATCATTGAAAGAACTTATATAAGCATTATCCAACCCCGTACACTACTTCAAAGAAGCACCAGTGAAATTGTCTTGGAAATAATGAATAAACAACTTGTCATCATCGGTATGAGTGGCCATCTTCCGACAATACATAATCAATTGAATCTAAGGAAAGGAGTTACTCTTGTACTTTCAAAGTCAAGAACTTTGAATTTGACAGGGATCTTGACATTTGGAACCAAACACAAATCATGAGCATTCTTACCAAATAGCTCTTTCCCCTTCATAACTTTCATCTCTTTCATCCATTGTTGAAATTGATCCTAGAATTCACTCGTTTTATCATTAACATCTAGGTTCTCACTGGGAGCAGCATGGAAGATAAGATCCTCTTATGGCACAACATGCACAATTGGAGGAGGGGTAACCATCACATGCTGAACAAGTGGAACCTGAATGAACAAAGAAGCTTTAGCAAAATTATATTTTTCTGGCATAAAGTTGTAAAGCATACCCCAGGAATAACCAGCAGGCATTTGATTCTAACACGGAGGTCCAGTAGGTACATTGGATACAACAGGAGGCATTGAAATCTCGAAGATAACAATCACTGGAGGTTGAGGTGGAGGTGGAGGTGGAGGCTGATGTTGGGTTGCAACCAGGGATTATAGCAGAGCAGTCATTTTGTCCATTCTTGTTCTCAAAGCATTGACTTCCCCATGAATATCTCTTTGCTCTTACTCAATTGTATCCATCTTTCATCTATAATTGTCCTGAGTAATGCTCTGGTTGATCATCTTATCTTCTACAAAGACGAAGGAAAATGAATGAGACTCTGAAAAGACTTGCATAAAGCAAGACCAATGATGTAAATGATGCATGAAATGCATGTGAAAAAGATTGTTTAATTGACTCATTTAAGTTTTCAAGGAACTAAGAAATTATATTACAAATAAATTAAGTAATAACACATTTAAAGGAAAACTTGAACTTTTATTTCATTAAAAAGTCCAGAAGGATTACAATTCAGTACATAATATCAAAGCAATCCTAAAGAAAAGACATAAGCTAAACCCTAGGATCCAAGGGAACCCCAACTAAAGCAGACCCATCTCCATGTTGAAACTTCTCCTTGAGATTTCTGATCCAAGATTTAAATAAAGTTGTTGTACCCAAAAATTTGCCCTCCCATTTTCTTCAAGACAATCTCCTAAGGTTCTCAAATGCTCAAGGTTGCTCAAGAATTGATCAGACAAATTCTCCTCCTAAGCAATGGACTTACAACTAGGGTTTCATTTTTCTCAAGGAAGTTTGGGTTTCTAAGGCCTCAAGTAGTTTCAATAGTTCCTTATATGTCTCTAAGAATGCTCATACTAAGCTTCATGCCTTGCATCACAAGTTTTCTCAGTCAATTGCTCAGATGACTGAAAATCAATTGTATTGGGTAAAAGTCAATTATGGTCAACATACAGTAAAAATTCAATATTTTTGGACAACATCAACACTTTGAAGTAATATTAATCATTTTATCAAGGTTTGATCATGATTCCTCAAGAAAATCCCTCAAATCATCAAAAGTCAAAAGTTGCCAAATTAGGGTTTCCTTAGGAGAAGTCAACTAAACTTTGACCAGACATAAATTTCACATGCTTCATTAGCTTTTCCCAAACCAAAGCTCATTTTGAAGGGAATTCAATTCTATACAACTTTGTCTATCTAAGCTCAAGTACAAAAAATGCATCATTTGATATATATATATATATATATATATATATATATATATATATATATATATATATATATATATATATATATATATATATATATATATATATATATATATATATATATATATATATATATATATATATATATATATATAAGCCAATACATTACAGGTCATTTCATAAGTCGACAAAAAGAGACTTTTTGTCAAGGTGGCTTACATAAAGATAAAGTCTTAAAAAGAAAAAATTATCAACATAGAGATTATATAGGACATCTTGAGCTTTCCAAAAAGTCAAATATCACTTTCAAAAGATGAAAATTGAGAGAGTTATGACCAGTGCAAGTTGGGAAATTTTGAGCAAATGCATGAAGTTCAAATTGAGCAAGCATGATATTTTGGGCTATTGGGCCATGGTTTAAAAGTCCAAATGTGCTTTATACACCTCATACACCTAAAATTTTATTTTCCACCTCATGACCTATTTTTATTTTTATTATTTTAATTATTTTTTATTTATTCATTAAATAAATGAAAAATAAATAAGATAAAATTATATCTTCTTCTACAAGGTCCAAGCCCACATGACTTTGACCTAATTTCCACTATATATTCCCTCATTCATTCTCATACAAAGACACAAAAAAACCTTGACTCAAACTTGTCAAAAAATATCAAACTTTTTTCAAGAACACTAGAATTTCAAAACTCTTGTCACAAACCCTTTCACTACAAAACCTCCATTCCATTCTCTTCCAGCAAGCCTATAAAGTAAGTTTTGACCAAATTGGAGGGTACAAAATTCATTAAAACACCATACCATGCATCTCCGATTTCATAACTTTGCAAATATATTATTTTAATTTTGGTATCATTTTAAATCATATTGGTGTTACTAACATGATTTTGAGATACATCTGAACATGTTTGGACCATAAAGATGGTCACATGCATACTAAATTGTGACCCACCATGCTAGCACCAATCCCGCACGTTTTCGCTATAGCTCTTGATCCGTTGCGTTTTAACCCACAAAAACACTTCCATTAGATTCGCATCCCTTTGTTTAGGGGGGTAGAGTCTTCTTTATTCATTAATGTTTTCTATTTTCGCAGGTGCAAAAATTGTCACACCGGAGAAGACGACCGGAGCTAGGGCTCCGGTGATTCTCCAATGAATATTTTCGTTTTTATAATATATATATGTTTTGATTCATTTAAGTTAATGGATGTATAGCCACCCTAGTGGTAGAAATGCGTGCGCTAAGGCACTTCTCTCCCAGGTCACGGGTTTGATCCCTGGTTTTGCCAAAATTCTCATATTTCACATATTTTTTGCAGGTTTATTACATAATGCATTGATCTTGTTATCCATCACCAACCAGCGTTTGGCCTGGTGGTAAGTTATGCGTGGAGAATTCTTGAGGGCGTGGGTTCAACACCCACCCCTACCCTTTGGTTATTTTCTATGTTTCTCACTTTTTTTTCACCCTTTTTCTTTAAAACCTTTTTTTTTAAACATTTTTTAACAAACCCTAATTTAATTTTAGGTTCTTAATTTGATTTTAGGTTTTTTAATCAATTTAATTTAATTTTAGGTTTTATTTAATCAACCCTAATTTGATTCTTTAGGTTTTTCTCTATTAAATTAAAATCAATCTAGATTTTAGGGTTTATTTAATTAATTACTTAAATTTTTTAATCAATTAAAATTAATTAGGTTTTTAGGTTAATCATCAAATTTATTTTCTATCAAAATCATAAAACAATTTTCTTCTTCCCTTTATTTCATAATCTTCGCGTACTTTATTATTTTCACGTTATTTTCCGATTATGTAACGGCTATGGTTTGCAATAGTTTTAATTAGGGTTTATTACTTTTTCCCCGATTTAATGGATTGTACCCCCGCTCCTGAAGCCTTGTAATAGTGTAGGATTTCTATTTCCCGCACTGTATTGCTTTATTATTTCTATTACTGTATAGTAACTAGGCATGTATGGCAAGATTTAAAACCAATCGTTAGATAACCCTAAATACAAGATAAATAATTGAACTGAACCATTTGCACAAATGCACCTCTAGGGTAACCTCACTTGTTTCCTTCGGATCAATATGGTCATGTCCCTTGAACGTCGGGATATCCTTAGCAAAAACCCTCGGTTAATATCATCATAAAGATAATAGTCTTGTGATGTCCCTCGAGTTGCCTACGAGAAATGATCTTGTCCCTCGATGCTGCCTACGATTATATGATGACACTCCCTTCGAGTTGCTAAGGTATCCCTATATGTTGCCTTCTATGACCATAACGATGACCCTACGCCTGTACCTCACACATCCAATGATAGGTCTTCCTAATAACTAATGGTAGGTGTTGTACCCCAAAATTTGCCCTCCCATATTCTTCAAGAAATTGCCAAGACAAGCTTCAAAATTCTCCAAGGGTTACACAGTGCAAAGGCCTCCTAAACAGTCAAAATTAGGGTTTTGGTCCTGATCAAGAAAATGAAGTTTCCAAGGGTCCAATCAAGTCCCACATGCCTACAAATATGGTCAAGCATCCTCATATCAAGTTTCAAGGCTTTCAGCACAAAACTGCACAGTCAAAACCCTAAATTGCACTACAGTCAACTGTAGGGGCAAAATGGTCATTTGACAGTCAAAAGTTCAAATTTTTGGTCAACATCTCATTTTGAAGCCTTAAACATCATTTGATCAATGCTTGATCATGATTCTCAAAGTTTGGCTCAAAAATCATCAAGATGCAAAAGTTTCCTTATTTGGACAACTGAAAAAGTCAACTGTAAATTGACCAGGGCATAACTTTCACATGGATTATCAGAAAAATTCCATCCAATGCTAATTTTGAAGAGAAAGACATTTCCTACAACTCATCTTCATACTTCAAGTCCAAGAAATGCTCTCACAAAAAGTTATCAATTTCAACATTATAGGTCATTTTCAAAAGTCAACAAAAAGGGACTTTAAGTCAAAGGCCATAACTTGATACTGGTAAATCAAAATGACATGGGACCAATGAAATTGGTTAGAGGACTCAAAGAACTTTCCAAAATGTCCAAGAACATGAGCAAAGCTTAAAAATTGAGCAAGTTATGCCTTGTGGAAGTTGGGACATTTTTGGATATTTTGAAAAGTCAACATTGATTCAAATGACCTAAAATTGCTAATGGGCCCATTTTTCTTCCACAATTCATCATCCCAAGCATGTGCACGACCACTTGGCCCAAAGGGAAGTTTTATTCATTTTTTATTTATTTATTTGAATTTTTATTAATAATAATTCATTTAAATCAATTAAATATATGAAAAATACTTAACCTAACTTATCAAATCTTTTTGTACATGTAATAGGCTCAATGATTCGTGCATGATCAGATTTGGAAGGAATTGGATTGATTGGATCATGATTGGTACAAAATTGCATGAAAAAGATTGAAAAAATAATGATTGAAAATCAAATCTCATAAACCATCAATGCATGGATTTTGATCAGAATTCTTAACCTAATTCACTCAGTACATAAGCCTGATCAAACCCTTGTGCTCAAGAACCATTGAGCTGCGCAGAAAACCCTTGCACAAACTTGAAATTTTCCTTGAAAACTCAAATTCTGAAAACATACTTGCAGGTCAATTCAAGCCTCCAAACCTATTCCATTAGCTTGCCAAGGTTGCTAATAAACGATTCCCATCAAAAACTTGGCCCCATACTCAGAGAATTGGTAAATCGAGGGTGAACTGTATCACTCTTTTTGCATAATCGTATTCTATGATTTAGACCATATCATTGCATTTTGTTCATGATTTTGTACCAATTACTTTGTTCTGAAGCTAACCACATAACTTGATTGAAGTTTTGGGCATTGTATGCGAATCTGCCATTGATAATATTTAGGATTCTTCAACCTGCAAATTGGGGGTTTTGGAATACAGTAAAATCAGACCACCACGATGCCAGGAATGGATTCAGGAGGCTTGGACGAAGACAATGGAACTCTCGCGCTCAATTTATGAGCATCACAGGGCTAGTCACTATTTTTCAGAAGCTAGCCTAAGAGAACATTTGAAAACCGTTGCTTATGATGTTTATGTTTCAGGAAAAAAATAAAACAATGGAGAAGATGATCTCGTGGCAAGCGATGGTTGGCTGGTTTGAAAGTTCGCGCGCGGAGGCCCCACTAACGCTTGTTTCTTTTATAATATTTGGTAGTTGTTATATATTAAACGCGCGTGAATTGGTTCAGTGGTAGGTACATGTGCTGGCAATGTCCATGACCTGGGTTCGAGCCCCAGGTCTTCACTATCTCAATATTATTTTCCAATTGATCTTCACATGCAGTTTCACATACTAGAGACCACCATACGCCCCTCCATCAAGCCGTCCATACGCTCAACATCATCAATCCAAGGGCATAGAATTGAGGAACATGATGCACCCTGGTCAACGCTTCTGCACGTAAGTAAAAAAGTCTACAAGGCCAGGAATTTAAATGGGCCAGATTGCTAAAGGCCTCACCTCCTATTTGGGGTCTGAACCCCCTTGGTTTGCAAATTTTCCTAACTTTCCTTATTTTTATAATTTTTTATTTTCCTTTTAATTATTGTTTTCAATTAATTAATTATTTTCATAAAAACCAAAACCATAAAAAATCAGAAAAAGAGAAAAAATATAATGAATATTTTATTTTAAGTATTTTTGTAATTAAATTGCATATAATTAAATTTAGTTTTAAATTAGGTTTTAATTTTAACTCTTTTTAACAAAAATCTAAAAAACATAGAACTAGGGTTTAATTAATTTTTATCTTTTTTTTTTTCTTTTTATTAAATATTAGATATTTATTTTTATAATTAAATTGTATATAAAAATTAGGGTTAATTTTAGGATTAAAACTTCAACATTTTTCATAATAAAACAAAATTATAGAATTAGGGTTAGCATTTATTTAATTCCTTTTTCATTAAAATCATAAAATACTAAAAAACACCAAAAACAATTTCCTTTCTTTTTTTAATTAATTAATGTCACCATTTAATTTAATTTTGCAAAAGGGTCCAACGCCCTCGTTTTTAATTCTTATTAATCCGCATATTTATTTTATTCCGTTTAAATATTTATGTATCTCTCCCGAAGCCATGTAATTAATTTCTTGCACTTTTATTTACTTTAATTCTTTATTTTCTGTCAAATCGGGTCCTGGTTTAATTTTGGCGATGTGGACCCGCGCCTTTTGTAATAGCTTAGAATCTTTACTTTTCCCACAATATTTTTAACTGTTAAATAATGGCATGAAAGAATGTATGGACAAAACTAAAAACAAACGCTAGATCACCAATGACATGACAAAAGACAAAATAACTGAACATGACACACAAATCACACACCACCCCTAGGGTACGCCTCACTGTTGCCTTGCCTCGAAAGGTGATCGTCGAGTAGAGGATGTCTTAGTAAGTCCTCATGATCCGGGAACCTGGCATGAGGGTAGCTTCTAAGGTGTCTTCCTATTGCTCCAGTGATCACCATGTCCCGAACCTCGAATTGACCTGAACACCTCCAACGGTGGTGCTACCTACCTCTCAATGGTGGGATGACACTACTTTAAAGGACATTTACACAGACGAATTCCTTAGGGTAGGTAGACGACTCTATATACTTGCTCTAATTTCAAAACAAATTCAAAAACACTTTTCACACCGACACCTTTTCAAAAAGCTTTCGAAAGCAATTTTTCAAACACTCTTGAGGACCGATACAAGAGTCGAACTGGAATTTTCAAAGAAACTTTTTAAAACCCACAATTGAAAAGCAAACAAACCATTTTTGAAAACACAAATGAGCAAGTATCTAAGAGCCCATGGATAACCATGGATAGAAAGGGTGCTAACACCTTCCCTTTCTATAACCTACCTCCCGAACCGAGAGCAATCTCTATAAGGAATTTTTCTGTGCTTTTGTCCTTTCCATTTGGAGAAAATAAAAGACGGTGGCGACTCTTGCTTCCGTGACATTTCGCGAACCAGCGTTAAACAGTCAGTTCCAGATCCACCGATCACAGAATTGGCGACTCTGCTGGGGAAATTTTTAAAGTGAGATGTACCTTAGGGATAGTTCATAACTGTGTTTTCAATTGTATTGCTTTGCTTGCTTTATTATTGTGGGACTGTCTTGGGAGTTCTATAGATCCTAACCCGGATCTGGGGATACCTTCTTAGAAAGTAGCAACAAGGCTGTGAGGGAACTGTGCGGGGTATACCGACATGGTTGAAACAGTCTGCTACGTTAATGTGGCACTTTGGTGTGTACCGGTAACCCTTGAGTTCAGTCAAGGAGAGTACGGGGCCTCCACGTGGTGTCATGAAGCATCAACAGACCTTAGGAACCTTAATTGAACTATCTTGGCCTCCTTAGGGTAGTGAGATAACTGACTTTGGTGCAGTCCGAGGTTGGTTGATACTCGATACTACACTCAATTGAGGGTTGCTTTCCTGGAATATTTCGGTCGCCAGTTCAGTGGCTAAATCGAAACGATGAACAATGAAAGCAATCCCGTGATATTGGGATCCTTAGAACCCGGTTACTTCTAATAGGACAGGTTGATCCCACCAACTTCAAGAGGGTAATACCCAGACCCCATACTGGCCTAAACTCTAAGGGCTCTTTTGTGTGACTTGTGTGCCTTCGTACTTGACTATTTGCATGCTTTATCTGACACATGAACTACTTGCAGGTTTTGTTTTAGTCCTTAATTGGGACCCAAGACAGGGCTTACTAAGTTTCTTGCAGGTTTTGTGTATAGTCCTTAATTGGGACTCATAACAGGGTTTACTAAGTCTCTTGCAGGTTTTGCTTATAGTCCTTAATTGGGACTCCTAACAGAGTGTACTGAGTTTCTTGCAGGTTTTGGTTTGCGGTCCTTAATTGGGACTCATGACAAGGCTACTTACATTACCCCATGCATAGCATAACATCATACCATTGCATACATCCTAACCCATTTCAAGGATCTCAAGGGCTTGTGATGCAGGTCATGATAAATCAAACATCTAGCAAGGGGCAAAGAGGATTTATTTTCCTCTAGCCAAGGTTGTCAGAGGCTATGACCCACTCGATATGGTGAGCCTTGACTCTCGAAGAAGGACTCTCAACAACAGGAAGTTCCTTCAATCAAGCTACCGGATCCCAGCTCTAACAAATTTCTTGTTTACCCCGCGAGATCCTTGAAAACATTGCATGCATACATACATATCATTGCATTACAGGTACCCTTTTTACAGGTCACTTACCTTCTCCGCTGTTTATTTCAACAATGGCTTCCCAACAAGATAACCAGGGTCTTCATGCTCAAGAGACTCAGTTCAGGGAGATCTTTCTAAGCCTATCCAAGGGGCAGGAAGAGTTAAGGACACTCCTCCTAGGGAATCTGGCCAAGAAAAGTCCCGAGGATGACAAAGACGAACGGCTGAAACGCCTACAAGCTGAGGTAGATACAATGAAAACCCAGATGCTGGGGCAAAGGGATCTCATCCAAGGTTTTGCTCAGGAGCAAGAAGAGTTGAGGACCATGATCAGTCAACTCCAGCAAGACAGATCCAACATGAAGCAACCAGTCCGAGTCAGGGACCAGGTCTTTGATCAACTTCCAAGAGGACAAGAATCTGGTATGGTGAAGAATGGACCTCTCCAAATTGCTACTACTTCACAAGCCCAACATCAACCTCGCCCAGAGCAACAGGTTGATCAGAGTAAGCCAAGCAGGTCCAAGAGGCAATTCACCCAGCTTAACATGCCGCTATTTTAAGCCTTGCAATACCTGTTGAGGTTGAATCTGATTACACTAAGGGCTCCTCCCCGGAACCCCAACATCTCTGCTCCTAACTATCATCCCGACAGAAGATGTGCATACCACTCTGATAGTCCTGGACATGACACTGCCGACTGCTGGGCTCTGAAGAATAAAGTCCAGGACCTGATTAATGAAGGAGCAGTGGATTTCACTCAAGTGGGTCAGGCTAAATGCTCCTGCCATCCCTACAGGATTCACCATGTAACAAGTCCTGAGATGAGAAGACTTTTGTCCATTAGAACTTTCAAGTTGCAATTTTCTTTTGTTCAAACATTTACTCATGTTAAACATTGTTATTTCATTAATGCATCGCATATGTCTGTTCTGAAACAATATATTCGTATTCACTAAATGCAAATTATTTTCATATTTTTTCTGATGTCAACTCTTGATCTAAAATTCTAAGCCTCTTGAGGGAGGATGACGAAAACGATACCACGATCGTTACAATATGCTTTTGAACGGACCCCGCTGATGAGGTACATGCATTGTTTCAATCCCTAAACACTGGAGTTATAAGGATGATAATCCCTCGTCAACCCATCTGAGCCAAAGAAGTAGGAGTTTTTTCTTTTCGAAATTTAAAACCCTTAATCATAACCTGGGGCAGGGTAGTCTCTCAGTTGATCCAAGTGCATAACAAAACGGCACCAAAGAGGTCCTTACAAAAAAAAAACGAAAGACAGTGATGGTTCCGAATAATCAATGAAGAAAGGCAGTCATGATCTTTCAAAATAAGAACCCATTAAGTCAAAACCCATGAAGGAGACTTACAAAATTGGGGCATCCCGCTGACTGTAATTCCAAAAAAAGGAAACAGTTCAGGCAAAAAAAAAAGAAAAAAGAAAGGGATAATCAAAAAAGAAAGAGGTCATACAAACCCTCAATAACAAAAAGGAAATGACTGTCTATTCAAAATAAATCATCCATTTCTGGACCATCATTGGAACATCAAAGCAAAGACTCAAACAAGGTCTAACGTATGATCAACTGAGTTTAGGTTTGGAGAACATCACGAAGAGCGGGTGGGTACAAATAATTTGAGCATTTATCCTTTGTTTCTTAAACCGTGAACCAGGCCACGTTATAACCCTCAAAAGTCCTAGCTGAAGCATGGGTTAGGTCGAAAGCATACTATTACGAAAAGTATCCTGACTCCTGAAGGCCTACGGTAAAATACGAAGTTGACATCACGTTTTACAAACATTCATTTGTTTTATGAAAAATAATGCGTTTTCAAAATCTTCAAGACAGACATAGGCTTTGCATTTTTAACATAACTTTGTTTTCATATGACTTTTGTTTGAACAGCATAGAAATTCGCACGACGAATGCCTAATGAACAGAAGTACTTCCAATCAAGGGGCATGGCATGACCATGGTCTATTATCTGGGGCAGTCCAATCAAGATTCGGAGAATCTCTCAAAAGGCCAAATAGCCTGGGGCAAATCTCCGCCTGAGTCACTTGGGGCACTCCAGCAACGAATCTTGCCTGATCAAACATCTTCTGGGGGTATGACAAAACACTTATAACAGGGGCAACTCCCTACATGCTGAAAGCACGGACATAGTCGAAAAATACTACGCACAATCAAAGACCCGCTAGGTTGACACACCTAGGCAAAAATAAGGGCTTCCCGGCGAACCAAAAGGGTTCGGGCAAAATGAAGGGATGAAAATGAAAAAAATCTGTACACCCGGCAAGTCGAAAACCTGAACAGGCGGCTTGGGCAAAAATGGGTATCCCGGTGGACTGAAAACCCGAAAGGGCGGTCCAGGCAAAAGTTAGGGATCAAAGCGTACGACTATGTCCTGTCATCTTGCCATCTGCTTACCAGAAGAAGGTTTGTCCATCAACAACTATCAGCGCCCCACAGGTGCCTCCCACCTCAGAAACAGGGGCAATAATAAGTGGTCTAAGTGATCTAATTGTTCTATCCTCCAAGGTATCCAGGTAGGTTCAGCTGAAGAACACAACCAGATATCTTAACTCCCCAGAGAGTGAGCCAGCAAGTCAGTACACTCTCCTCAAGCAAAGCTGCTATCAAACCTTAAGGAAGTTGGGTATCCTCCAGCAGATCTCAACATTCCCCAGCAGCATACATACTCATAACAAGCATCCCCGGCAGTCTTGGTCTAAAGATTGTTCCCCGGCGGCATACCAACATTCAAAGGAATCACTTCCCCCGCAGTGCAAAACTTCCCCAAGAGAGTCCAATCCAGTTCCCCTAGGATAGTTGGAATTTATCTCCCCAAGCAGTAAGCTTATCCCCAGTAAATTCTGGAAGCTTATCCTCGCAAAGCACGAACGCGTCATCCGGATTTATTCAAAGAGTTATTTCCTTAACAGGATATAACTGGGTTATCCTCAGCCAAAGGTCACGGAAAGATCGTCGTCAACGAAGTTCTCTTATCCCCAGCGAAGTCTGTCAGCACTTCCAACACAGCAAAGATATCCCCAGTAAAGTTATTATCAACAATTCAACAAAGCATCTCTATCCCCACAGAGTATCGCTCCCCAGCATGATCGCTAGAGTATTTTTCTCCCCGCAGAATCTTCCATTCGCCAAGTTATTCCTCAACGGAGTCATCTTCTCCTACCAGTATTCTTGCAGCTATCATCCCCAGCGGAAGCGAAATCTATTCTTCAACATCAGCCCAGGATATGACTTCCTAGCACCCGTCAAGGATTTAGTTTTCTAGACGAAAAACACATTCATAAAACATCACATACATCATTATAGCATGCATAGACGCATCATATCATACAAATCTCATTTATGTTGAGAACATCATTGCCTGATCCATATCATGCATTGCATATGACTGACCTTTACCTTTCAGGAAAGATGCAGTTAAATTCTCAATCATATTTCAAGACCTAGACCGATTCAGTTAATCGACTCCAAAGATTTCTTATCCAGTCCAAGGCCTTCTAGTCCAGCTAAATCGACTCCCAACAGATTTTTCTGATGAAGACTCAGTAGAAGTTATCAGGTTTTTCTCAGACGTTCGCTTTTGAGATTATAATTTCCTATGGTTCTCTCCCCGATGGTGCGTGAGATGATAATTCCATCTCAGGTTTTTCTCAGACGTTCGCTTTTGAGATTATAATTTCCTATGGTTCTCTCCCCGACGGTGCGTGAGATGCTAATTCCATCTCAGGTTTTTCTCAGACGTTCGCTTTTGAGATTATAATTTCCTATGGTTCTCTCCCCGACGGTGCGTGAGATGATAATTCCATCCCAGGTTTTTCTCAGACGTTCGCTTTTGAGATTATAATTTCCTATGGTTCTCTCCCCGACGGTGCATGAGATGATAATTCCATCCCAGGTTTTTCTCAGACGTTCGCTTTTGAGATGATAATTCCATCCCAGGTTTTTCTCAGACGTTCGCTTTTGAGGTTATAATTTCCTATGGTTCTCTCCCCGACGGTGCATGAGATGATAATTCCATTCCAGGTTTTTCTCAAACGTCCGCTTTTGAGATTATAATTTCCTTTGGTTCTCTCCCCGACGGTGCGTGAGATGATAATTCCATCCCAGGTTTTTCTCAAACGTCCGCTTTTGAGATTATAATTTCCTATGGTTCTCTCCCCGACGGTGCGTGAGATGATAATTCCATTCCAGGTTTTTCTCAAACGTACGCTTTTGAGATTATAATTTCCTTTGGTTCTCTCCCCGACGGTGCGTGAGATGATAATTCCATCCCAGGTTTTTCTCAAAACGTCCGCTTTTGAGATTATAATTTCCTATGGTTCTCTCCCCGACGGTGCGTGAGATGATAATTCCATTCCAGGTTTTTCTCAAACGTCCGCTTTTGAGATTATAATTTCCTATGGTTCTCTCCCCGACGGTGCGTGAGATGATAATTCCATTCCAGGTTTTTCTCAAACGTCCGCTTTTGAGATTATAATTGCCTATTGGTTCTCTTCCCGATCCTGCGAAGACGGTAATTCCCACCAAGATTTTCTCAACGAGCGTTGTTGAAGTTAAAGTCACCCAAGGTTCTCTCACCGTTCATGCTGAGGTAGTAACCATCCCTGGTTCATTCATCATCTTTTGAAGATCCAGATTCAGCTCCTGTAACCAGTCAGGACACATCTATACAAAGCATCTGAAAACCAGCTCCTGCAACATGTCAGGTACTCATTTTTCTTTTGCAGGTACGCAAGTTCTCGCTAAGGAATCTCTTACGTGATCAACATCCAGATGGCATCTATAAGCCCATCATCCTAGTAGTCAATCTCTAAATGGCATCTATAAGCCCATTCCATCATCACACTGCTACTATGTGAGCGCAAATTTCTGGGCACTCTAGTGTTCAATCATCTTCTACCCTTGGATTACGAAAGGCACGTCAGCCAATCTGCATCCTCAGGTCTAAGAAGATTGAACAGGGGCAACTGTTGTACCCCAAAATTTGCCCTCCCATATTCTTCAAGAAATTGCCAAGACAAGCTTCAAAATTCTCCAAGGGTTGCACAGTGCAAAGGCCTCCTAAACAGTCAAAATTAGGGTTTTGGTCCTGATCAAGAAAATGAAGTTTCCAAGGGTCCAATCAAGTCCCACATGCCTACAAATATGGTCAAGCATCCTCATATCAAGTTTCAAGGCTTTCAGCACAAAACTACACAGTCAAAACCCTAAATTGCACTATAGTCAACTATAGGGGCAAAATGGTCATTTGACAGTCAAAAGTTCAAATTTTTGGTCAACATCTCATTTTGAAGCCTTAAACATCATTTGATCAATGCTTGATCATGATTCTCAAAGTTTGGCTCAAAAATCATCAAGATGCAAATGTTTCCTTATTTGGACAACTGAAAAAGTCAACTGTAAATTGACCAGGGCATAACTTTCACATGGATTATCAGAAAAATTCCATCCAATGCTCATTTTGAAGAGAAAGACATTTCCTACAACTCATCTTCATACTTCAAGTCCAATAAATGCTCTCACAAAAAGTTATCAATTTCAACATTATAGGTCATTTTCAAATGTCAACAAAAAGGGACTTTAAGTCAAAGGCCATAACTTGATACTGGTAAATCAAAATGACATGGGACCAATGAAATTGGTTAGAGGACTCAAAGAACTTTCCAAAATGTCCAAGAACATGAGCAAAGCTTAAAAATTGAGCAAGTTATGCCTTGTGGAAGTTGGGACATTTTTGGATATTTTGAAAAGTCAACATTGATTCAAATGACCTAAAATTGCTAATGGGCCCATTTTTCTTCCACAATTCATCATCCCAAGCATGTGCACGACCACTTGGCCCAAAGGGAAGTTTTATTCATTTTTTATTTATTTATTTGAATTTTTATTAATAATAATTCATTTAAATCAATTAAATATATGAAAAATACTTAACCTAACTTATCAAATCTTTTTGTACATGTAATAGGCTCAATGATTCGTGCATGATCATATTTGGAAGGAATTGGATTGATTGGATCATGATTGGTACAAAATTGCATGAAAAAGATTGAAAAAATAATGATTGAAAATCAAATCTCATAAACCATCAATGCATGGATTTTGATCAGAATTCTTAACCTAATTCACTCAGTACATAAGCCTGATCAAACCCTTGTGCTCAAGAACCATTGAGCTGCGCAGAAAACCCTTGCACAAACTTGAAATTTTCCTTGAAAACTCAAATTCTGAAAACATACTTGCAGGTCAATTCAAGCCTCCAAACCTATTCCATTAGCTTGCCAAGGTTGCTAATAAACGATTCCCATCAAAAACTTGGCCCCATACTCAGAGAATTGGTAAATCGGGGGTGAACTGTATCACTCTTTTTGCATAATCGTATTCTATGATTTAGACCATATCATTGCATTTTGTTCATGATTTTGTACCAATTACTTTGTTCTGAAGCTAACCACATAACTTGATTGAAGTTTTGGGCATTGTATGCGAATCTGCCATTGATAATATTTAGGGTTCTTCAACCTGCAAATTGGGGGTTTTGGAATACAGTAAAATCAGACCACCACGATGCCAGGAATTGATTCAGGAGGCTTGGACGAAGACAATGGAACTCTCGCGCTCAATTTATGAGCATCACAGGGCTAGTCACTATTTTTCAGAAGCTAGCCTAAGAGAACATTTGAAAACCGTTGCTTATGATGTTTATGTTTCAGGAAAAAAATAAAACAATGGAGAAGATGATCTCGTGGCAAGCGATGGTTGGCTGGTTTGAAAGTTCGCGCACGGAGGCCCCACTAACGCTTGTTTCTTTTATAATATTTGGTAGTTGTTATATATTAAACGCGCGTGAATTGGTTCAGTGGTAGGTACATGTGCTGGCAATGTCCATGACCTGGGTTCGAGCCCCAGGTCTTCACTATCTCAATATTATTTTCCAATTGATCTTCACATGCAGTTTCACATACTGGAGACCACCATACGCCCCTCCATCAAGTCGTCCATACGCTCAACATCATCAATCCAAGGGCGTAGAATTGAGGAACATGATGCACCCTGGTCAACGCTTCTGCACGTAAGTAAAAAAGTCTACAAGGCCAGGAATTTAAATGGGCCAGATTGCTAAAGGCCTCACCTCCTATTTGGGGTCTGAACCCCCTTGGTTTGCAAATTTTCCTAACTTTCCTTATTTTTATAATTTTTTATTTTCCTTTTAATTATTGTTTTCAATTAATTAATTATTTTCATAAAAACCAAAACCATAAAAAATCAGAAAAAGAGAAAAAATATAATGAATATTTTATTTTAAGTATTTTTGTAATTAAATTGCATATAATTAAATTTAGTTTTAAATTAGGTTTTAATTTTAACTCTTTTTAACAAAAATCTAAAAAACATAGAACTAGGGTTTAATTAATTTTTATCTTTTTTTTTCTTTTTATTAAATATTAGATATTTATTTTTATAATTAAATTGTATATAAAAATTAGGGTTAATTTTAGGATTAAAACTTCAACATTTTTCATAATAAAACAAAATTATAGAATTAGGGTTAGCATTTATTTAATTCCTTTTTCATTAAAATCATAAAATACTAAAAAACACCAAAAACAATTTCCTTTCTTTTTTTAATTAATTAATGTCACCATTTAATTTAATTTTGCAAAAGGGTCCAACGCCCTCGTTTTTAATTCTTATTAATCCGCATATTTATTTTATTCCGTTTAAATATTTATGTATCTCTCCCGAAGCCATGTAATTAATTTCTTGCACTTTTATTTACTTTAATTCTTTATTTTCTGTCAAATCGGGTCCTGGTTTAATTTTGGCGATGTGGACCCGCGCCTTTTGTAATAGCTTAGAATCTTTACTTTTCCCGCAATATTTTTAACTGTTAAATAATGGCATGAAAAAATGTATGGACAAAACTAAAAACAAACGCTAGATCACCAATGACATGACAAAAGAAAAAATAACTGAACATGACACACAAATCACACACCACCCCTAGGGTACGCCTCACTGTTGCCTTGCCTCGAAAGGTGATCGTCGAGTAGAGGATGTCTTAGTAAGTCCTCATGATCCGGGAACCTGGCATGAGGGTAGCTTCTAAGGTGTCTTCCTATTGCTCCGGTGATCACCATGTCCCGAACCTCGAATTGACCCGAACACCTCCAACGGTGGTGCTACCTACCTCTCAATGGTGGGATGGCACTACTTTAAAGGACATTTACACAGACGAATTCCTTAGGGTAGGTAGACGACTCTACATACTTGCTCTAATTTCAAAACAAATTCAAAAACACTTTTCACACCGACACCTTTTCAAAAAGCTTTCGAAAGCAATTTTTCAAACACTCTTGAGGACCGATACAAGAGTCGAACTGGAATTTTCAAAGAAACTTTTTAAAACCCACAATTGAAAAGCAAACAAACCATTTTTGAAAACACAAATGAGCAAGTATCTAAGAGCCCATGGATAACCATGGATAGAAAGGGTGCTAACACCTTCCCTTTCTATAACCTACCTCCCGAACCGAGAGCAATCTCTATAAGGAATTTTTCTGTGCTTTTGTCCTTTCCATTTGGAGAAAATAAAAGACGGTGGCGACTCTTACTTCCGCGAAATTTCGCGAACCAGCGTTAAACAGTCAGTTCCAGATCCACCGATCACAGTAGGGTAGCACTATCTAAGGAGGAGGAAAATCATAAGAAAGACCATGAGTAGGTAGATAGGTCGTAATCGCTTTCTCACACTTTTCAAAACATTTTTTCACATAAAACAATTTTCTGAAATATTTTCAAAAACAAACACTTTGTATGCATTCTTCACTGATACAAGAATCATTATAAAGTTATCGTACTTAGGCATTTTCAAAATATTTTCAAACATACAAAACATAAAGCATGTTTTTTAAAACTGAGCTAAGCGATTAAGAGCCCGTAGATAACTACGGATGAAAAGGGTGCTAACACCTTCCCTTTTCATAACCTACCCCCCGAACTCAAAAATCTCAAAGGTCTTTCCTGTTCTTTTCACCCTTTCCTTATTGGATAAAAGAAAAGTCGATGGCGACTCTTGCTATCCACAACATTTGCGATAAAATGCAAAACAAGTCCGTTCTCCCATCGTATTACATAACTAGTGACTCTGCTGCGGAGAACTAAAAGTAGGGTTACCTTTAGAGTTAGATTACTTTTAATGCTTACTTGTTTTCTTTGATTTATTTATATTTCGGGGTTTGCTCGACTTTATTTTCTTGCAAAGATCCTACAATCGGATCTGGGGGCATTTTAGGTAAGTAGCAATAAATCATGGAAATATATGGCGTATACCGATATGGTTGAAGTGATGGCTACGTTAATGCGACACATTGGTTTGTACTAGTATCCCTCGAGTTAGTCAGGGAGAATACTAGGCTTCCGCATGGTGTCATATGCACTAACAGACCTTAGAACCTTAATTGACCCAACTTAGCCATTAGAAGGTAGTGAGATAGCCGGCTTTGGTGCAGTCCGAAGTTGGTTGATACTCGATACTACACTCATTGAGATTCGACTCTCGAGTTTTGTTTGGTGGAAAGTCAGTTGTCTTGCTAGACAAAATTTATGGGAAAAATCAGTGATATTGATATCCATAGAACCCGACTACTTCTTTAGGACAGGTTGAGCCAACTAAACTTCAAGAGGGTACTTACCTACAACCCCCATGAAATCCTTAAACCTAAGTACTTTGCATGCTTTTCTTGTGTTTGATTATCTATTTGAACATGGTATCATGACATCATAACATCATAACGTCATGAATAACCATTTCAAGGATCTAGAGGATTTATCTTTGTTTTATGTTGCAAGGTCATGGCTTCTATTCGTAGGAATACCATCTATATCAACTTCGTAAGGATACCTTCCAAGATTGAGGAATTAGTCTCAAAGGTTCCCGATTCTCAATTCACCAAGACATATGGTCGCCTACTCAGTTTGGTTAATACTAGTTTTCAGGAAGACATGATGAGCGTTCTTTTCCAGTGCTTTAATCTGAATCATCGTTGTTTTACTTTCCCGGATTATCAGTTGGTGCCCACAATGGAAGAATTCTCTAAGTTGCTCGAAATACCTATTCTTGATCAGATACCCTTCACCAGTTTAGAGAAAGTGCTTAAAGTTAATGACGTTATAGTAGCCTTACACCTGAAACAATCAGACATTGTATTAAATTGGGAAACAAGGAATGGAGTCAAGAGTTTTTCTCCTAAATTTCTGATAGAGAAGGCTCAATTGTTTCTAGATGCCATGAACTTTCGTGCTTTTGAGGATATCCGTCGTGCTCGTGGTTTGGGTTTCACTTCTCAGTCTTAGAGGGATGTTCGTCGTGCTCGTGCCAATTCTGGTAGACCTCCATTCCGCATCAATAGTAACAGAGTTCACAACAATCATGTTAACACCGTGGAAGACGATGATAGTGGTTGCGCCATAGACAGTTGGATCTTCCCTACTACCGGTAATGGGCTTAACAATTGGAAGGCTCAAGACTTTATACCAATCTTATTTAGTCAGGAGTAAATTCTATTTTATGTTTTCTTGCTTTCAAATTTTGGTTATGTAATTTAAACAATGACTTTAAGACTTGTGTCTTACCCGGGGCACAATGGTCCATTTATTAGGGTTTTCATTATTCATAATCATATTTTCATTTAATAAATCATGGGACGTTTGCACTCAAAATTTTGTGCTCTTTGTCTTTCTTTTACTTTATTGTTTTCAAAATAGTTATGTATTCTTACACACACCCACACAACCAATTGCAGATCCACATCCACCCTGGATCCCATTAATAACAGTCCTACTATTGCCAATTATGACTTTGAAAATCTGATATACCAGGTCGAGAATGAAGGTGAGGAAGATTGTGAAATACCTGGAGAGCTTCCTAGGATGTTAATTCAAGAAGAATGAGCCATACAACCACATTAAGAGTCGGTCTAGGTGGTGAACTTGGGTACCGAAAAAGACAAGAAATAATTCCAGATTGGTGCCGACCTAGAAGACAGTGTCAAAAAGAGGTTAATTCAAATGTTGAATGATTATGTTGAGATATTTTCTTGGTCGTACAAGGACATGTCAGGGCTTGATACTGATATTGGGGTTCACCATTTACCGATGAAGGAAGGTTGCCTCCCTATAAAGCAGAAAATTCTCTGTATGCGTCCCGAGATGTCAGAAAAGATCAAGGTTGAGGTTATGAAGCAATTCAATGAAAGGCTCTTAGTTGTTACATCCTATCCTCAGTGGGTTGCAAATATGGTGTTAGAATCCAAGAAAGATGGTAAGGTGCATATGTGTGTAGACTACATGGATTTGAATAGGGCGAGCCCTAAAGATGACTTTCTGCTTCCACATATTGATGTTCTGGTTGACAACACCACTCAGCATAAACTATTTTCCTTCATGGATGGTTTCTCTAGATATAATCCAATCAAAACAACGCCTGAGGACATGGAGAAGAATACTTTTGTCACACAATAGGGAACTTATTGTTACAAAGTTATTCGTTTTGGGTTGAAGAATGCCGTTGCAACATATCAGCGTGCCATGGTAGATTTGTTCCATTATATGATCCATCACGAGATAAACTTTTATGTTGATGACATGATAGCCAGATCTCATACTGAAGAGGAACACCTTGACCACCTGCATAAGCTGTTTGAGAGATTAAAGAAATATAAATTGAGGTTGAATCCATAAAAGTGCACCTTTGGGGTAAGATCCGGTAAACTCCTAGGTTTCGTCGTCAGTGGTAAAGGTATTGAAGTTGATCCGGCCAAGGTTAAAGCCATTCAAGAAATACCAGCTCCCCATACTAAGAAGGAAGTCAGAGGTTTCTTAGGACGATTGAATTACATTTCCATATTTATTTCCCATCTGACCGCTACTTTTGAGCCAATCCTCAAGTTATTGAAGAAAGATCAAGTAGTGAAGTTGAACGACGATTGTCAGATATCCTTCAACCAAATCAAAGAATATCTTCAGGAACCTCCGATTCTAATGCCACCGATTAAAGGAAGACCTATGATCATGTACTTAATAGTGTTAGAAAACTCAATGGGGTGTGTATTGGGGCAACATGACGAGTCCGGTCGAAAAGAGCATGCAATATACTACCTTAGCAAAAAGTTTACCGATTGTGAAACAATATACTCACTGCTCGAGAAAACTTGTTGCGCTTTGTAATGGGCGGCTCGCCGACTAAGACAGTATATGTTGACTCATACCACCTTTTTTATCTCTAAGATGGACCTAATAAAATATATATTCGAGAAACCTGCTCTCTCTGGAAGAATAGCAAGATGGCATATGGTCTTGACAGAATATGACATTTAGTACACCACTCAGAAAGCAATCAAAGGAAGAGTACTTGCAGATCATTTGGCTCATCAAGCCATAGACGACTATCAGTCTATGAATTTTGAGTTCCCGGATGAGAATATTATGCTAGTTACTGATTATGAAGAAACTGGACTGTATGAAGGGCCTGAGCTAGGATCCCGATGGACTATGGTGTTTGATGGAGCTTCCAACGCGCTTGGTAATGGAATTGGTGTTGTGATTGTCTCTCCCAGGGGTTTCCATACGCCCTTCACCGCCATATCTTGTTTTGACTGTACCAACAACATGGCAGAATATGAAGTGTGCATCATGGGTATCAAGGCTACTATTGAAATGAGAATTAAAATATTGAATATATAGTGGGACTCAGCCCTAGTAATCACCCAGATTAAGGGAGAATGGGATATGAAGCATTCAAATCCCATTCTTTATCGACATAATGTGTTGACGTTAGTTTCGTAGTTCGAAGAAATCACTTTTGAACACATTCTACGAGAAGAGAATCAATTGGAAAACGCGTTAGCTACCCTGTCATCTATGTTCAAAGTCAGATGGGACAATAAAGAGAAAAGATACCTCGAGACTCAAGAATATCCTGAAGGGGCATATATTAATAATAAGAAATTCCTAAGGAGGTTCTCGGCCAAATTATTTCTAAGTAACCGAATTTTGTACAAGCACAATCATGATTCGACTCTGCTTCATTGTGTAGACAAAAAGGAAGCTGAGAAGATTATGGAAGATATGCATGAAGGAGTCTTTGGTACTAATCCCAGCATGCATACGATGGCTAAGAAAATTCTGAGAGCTAGTTATTATTGGTCGACCATGGAAACGGATTGCTATTGTCATTCCAGAACTTTTCATAAATGCCAGATTTATGCTGACAATATACATGTGACTCTGATTCCTCTAAATGTCTTGATTGCTCCTTGGTCATTTGCAATGTGAGGCATTGATATGATTGGAGATATTAAGCCTAATTCCTCCAATGGGCGTCGTTTTATCCTAGTAGCTATTGATTACTTCACGAAGTGGGTTGAACCAGCCTCATTTGCCTCTGTTACCAAGAATTTTTTGGCCCGGTTCATTAAGCATAATATCATGTGTCGGTATGGCATACCCAAGCGGGTCATCACAGATAATGGTGCCAATATCAACAATACCAGGATCGCAGAACTCTTCACGTAGTTCAAGATCAAACACCATCATTCTTCTCTGTATCAACCAAAGATGAATGGTGCAGTGGAAGCCACCAACAAGAACATCAAGAAAATTTTACAGAAGATGACAGTGACATACAAAGATTGACATAAAATGTTACCATTTTCTATTCATAATTAACGCACTTCAGTATGTACCTCAACTGGGGCAACCCTATTCTCTCTAGTCTACGATATGGACGTTGTCTTTGTTAGAACAAAGTTTGAATCTACTACCCTAAGTTTAAGTTTTGATGATAACAAAATGAAAAGATATATTAATTATGTGATTCATGTAAGAACTATTTGCTACCTAAAATATTACCTTCTGTTTTGCAGAAACTATGATAGTTATCAGCAAGAGTACACTTAATCAGCATCAGAATATTGGTTATCAATATCAGCATCAGAAGATGCTATATCAGAATACCAGAATCAGAAGAACAACTCACGCGTATGCTGAAGCTTGATGAACAAAAATGCGCTCAACACTCTGATAAAGACAACAACAGTTCATCACCACTTAAGCAGCATCAGAATGAGCCAAATCCAGAACACGCTTTAAGTAGCAACGGTACTGTGCATTCAAGACGAGTTATTACCAACGACATCATTCCAGACAAGATCTGCTTAATAAGGAAAGTTTGTAATTGGCATTGAATCAAGATTATTGCTCCAACGTTCATCAATTTCAATGCTATATAAACAAGATAATGAAGATTTAATTGGCTAATGCTCTACATCAATTCACACGCCTAAAAGTTATTCATCATCTTCTTATTCTCAGTTTGATAAAAGCTCCATATTTCCTTACTCAATTATTTTAGCAATCTAGTTTCAATAAGCTTAAGTTGTGTAGTATCACAGTTGTGATAAACAGTTTTGTAGAAAACATTCACACACCTAGACTTCTATTCTTTGTAAGAAAGTGATTCCTTGACAAACCGGTTTGTGGTTTGCATCAAGAAGGCTTTAGCAGTTGTTAAAGCAGATTGTAATATTCAGTTGAATATAGTGGATTAAGACCTCGTTGGAGAGAGGCGAAATCACCTTGACGGGTGGACTGGAGTAGTTTGAGATCAAACGAACCAGGATAAAAATATCGTGTTCATTGCATTGATTTTTAGTTTTACAATTCAACCCCCCTTCTTGTGTTTTTCACTTCTTCAATTGGCATCAGAGCGGCTGGTTCTGAGCTAAAACACTTAACCGTGTCAGTACAAGATCCAGCGTCAGAAAAACACAATGGCAGGAACTTATTCTCACACCAGCAATGACAACCATGAGGACAGAGACAGATTCAGCGGCAAACCTCCAGTCTTTGATGGAGAAAATTTTGATTACTGGAAAGACAGAATTGAAAGCTTCTTTCTGGCACATGATGCTGATCTGTGAGACATGGTGACAGATGGATACACGCACCCTGTGAATGCAAGCGGTCAGAAGATTGATAGGAAAACAATGTCTGACCAACAAAAGCGTGACTTCAAGAATCACCACAAGGCCAGAACCATCCTTCTCAGCGCCATCTCGTATGCTGAATATGAAAAGATCTCCAACAGAGACACATCAAAGAACATGTTTGACTCACTCAGAATGACGCATGAGGGCAACGTTCAGGTCAAAAAAACTAAAGCTCTGGCGCTCATTCAGAAGTATGAGGCATTCAAAATGGAAGAAAGTGAATCCATTGAAACAATGTTCTCAAGATTCCAGATTCTGGTAGCTGGTCTCAAGGTTCTGGACAAAGGTTACTCTACTGCTGATCACGTCAAGAAAATCATCAGAAGCTTACCAAAGCAGTGGAGGCCAATGGTTACAGCTCTGAAGCTAGCAAAAGATCTCAATAAAATTTCTCTGGAGGAACTTATTAGCTCCCTCAGAAGTCATGAGATAGAGCTAGAAGCTGATAAACCCCAGAAGCAAGGTAAGCCTTTAGCATTAAAATCTAACAAAAAATCTGAGTCTAAAGTTTTGCAGGCAGTTGAAGAAACATCTGATGGATCCTCATCAGAAGAAGACGAACTCTCCCTCCTCTCCAGAAGAGTGAATCAACTGTGTTAGCAGAGGCAAAGGAAGTTCAGGAATCCCAGAAGATCTGATCAGAATGAGTCTTCTTCCAGATACAGAAGGACAGATTCTTCCTCTAGATACAGAAGATCTGAAGGCTCCTCAGGAAGCAGAAAGCCAAACACCAAGGACATCATCTGCTATGAGTGCAATGAGCAAGGACACTACAAGAGTGACTGTCCAAAGCTTCAGAGGGAAAAGTCCAAAAAGAAGTTTGGAAGAGAAAAGAAGAAAAGTCTCATGGCCACATGGGATGACTCTGACTCGTCTGAAGCTGACTCAGAATCAGATGATGAGAGAGCCAACATAGCTCTCATGGCCAACATTTCAGAAGATAGTGAAGCTTCTGAATTAGACACAGAAGAGGTATTTCCTGACTTTGCAGTTAATTTTACCAAGGCTGAACTTGCTGAAAGCCTTAATGAAATTCTGGAAAGGTATTAGTAGATTAGAGTTAAATTCAGAAACCTGAAAAGGAATCTTGAATCTGACTCTGATAAGACTGAGAGTCTTAAATTGGAGAATTCTGAGCTGAGAAATAAAATTTCAAAATTAGAAAATACTTTACAAAACTCTCAGAAGGAACCAATTTCTGAAACTCCCAGCAACGCTGATGAGATCATCAAGGAGTATGATCACAGTTTCCAGAAGTTCCTTGCTAAAAGCATAGATAGAAGCAAAATGGCTTCAATGATCTATGGAGTTAGCAGAAACGGCAGGAAGGGAATAGGATACCAAGGTAAGGTTCCTACACCAAAGAATGTCATGGATTTAACCATTAAACACACTCCTCTGAATTCACATTTTGTGTATGGTCACTGTGATCAGTGGATCTGGAACTGACTGTTTTTTAGCTGGTTTCGCGAAATGTCGCGGTAAGCAAGAGTCGCCACCGTCTTTTATTTTCTCCAACATGGACAGGACAAAAGCACAGCAAAATTCCTTATGAGATAGTTTCTCGGTTCGGGAGGTAGATTTATAGAAAGGGAAGGTGTTAGCACCCTTTCTATCCATGGTTATCCATGGGCTCTTAGATACTTGCTCATTTGTGTTTTCAAAATGTTTTCTTTTCAATTGTTAGTGGGTTTGAAAAAGTTTCGTTTAAAGATTTCAGATCGACTCTTGTATCAGTCCTCAAGAGTGTTTGAAAAATTGTTTTGAAAGCTTTTTGAAAAGTGTCGGTGTGAAAAGAGTTTTGATTTGTTTTTGAATTAGAGCAAGTATCTATGAGTCATCTACCTACCCTAAGGAATTAGGCTGTGTAAATGTCCTTAAGGTAGTGCCATCCCACCATTGAGAGGTAGGTAGCACCACCATTGGAGGTGTTCGGGTCAATTCGTTTGTAGGGACAGTGTGGTCACCAGAGCAACAGTAGGACACCTTAGAAGCTACCCTTATGCCATTGATCCTTTTTTTATTCGAGGCAACTTTTCCGAGGCAACCGGATCTTGTCATGGACATAAGGACTTACTAAAACGTCCTATACTCGACGACCACGTTTCGAAGGCAAGGCAACAGTGAGGCGTACCCTAAGAGTGGTGTGTGAATTTGTGTGTTATTTTCAGTTTAGCATTTATCTTGTACATGCATCATGGTGATCTACGCTTGTTTTTTAATTTAGGCCATACATTCTTTCATACCAAGTTAGCAGTTTAAGAGTGCATAAATTTAAATGCGGAAAGATAAAATCCTACGCTATTACAAGGCGCGGGTCTATACATCGCCAAATTAACAAAGACCCGTTTTGAATAAAAATGCGGAAAGTAAAATAAATTCCTAATTACTATTACAAGGCTTGAGCAATTACATAATATTCACAAAGGAAAATAAAATAACATGCGAAACGAAATAAAAATTGAACGTTCGAGGGCGTTGGACCCTTTTTGAAATTAAATTGAATGAAAGGTTAATGAATTATTTAATAAAAAGAAAAGAAATGTTTTTTATGTTTTTGGTATTTAATGGAATAAGAAAATTAAAATTAAAATTAAAAGAAACCCTAATTCTAAGTTATTTTTAATTATTAAAGAAAAATATTAAAGTTTAACCTAATTTACTAAAATATTTATGTATATGTTCATTTACAAAATAAATTAGTAATTAATAACAATAATAATAAGAAAAAGTTATTTATTAAGGAAAGTGATAAAAAGTTAAAAACTCTAATTTCTACATATTTTAATTTGTTAAGAAAAATATTAAAGTTTTGAAACCTAAATTAATCTAATTAATTGTTTAAAGTTTATTTACAAAAATAATGGTGAAATTAATATTAATAACAATAAACATTTTTTTTGATTTTTCTGTATTTTATTTTTATTATGAAAATTATTTGATGGAATTAAAAGAAATAATTAAAACATTAAAAGAATTAAAAGAAAATCAAATAGAAATAAAAAACAATGCAAACCATGGGGGGTATTCAGACCCAAAGGGTGGTTTTTTGGAAGCAATTTGGCCCATTAGACAAAAAACCTTGTTTGACTTTCTGGCATCACGTGCGTGTTCATTGACTCCTGCGTACCGTGGTCTGCATTATTTGGCCATTGGATTGGGTTTCATGGCCATTTGTGTTCTGGTCGTTGGCCATTTGTATTCTGGCCTCAACGTTCCTTAATCTTCTCAGGATGTCTGTCTCGCCATGTATTGGTGTCATGCATAAGTTGTTCTTTTTGGCCATTTGGCTTTTGGCTTTTGGCCATTTTCTGTTATGGCCTCAACGTTCCTTAATGAACCTGTATGGGGATCCTGTCTAAATCTGCAGTGTTGAATCTCATGAACACATTAAATAAAATCATAAAATGCAAATAAAGGCAATATATGAAGAAATTTAATGTTTAGGCACAATATGGCATGTATAAATGATTATACCCTTTTGATCATGGAGATCAAATCAATCTTACCCTTACTGGAAAATTAGTGACCTGAATGCTTTTATGCCCTTTGGATCGTGGAGATCAAGCCAGCCTTATCCTTACTGAAGAAGTAGTGAGGTGTTGGTTTGTAACTGTGATGGCTTGTTTGTAGTGAGAGAGGGATTTGTAATAAGGATTTCAAGGTTTTAGGGTTCTTGAAAGAATTTGATATTCTAACAGTGTTGTGGCAAGGTTTTTTCTCTCTTTTCATCCTCCCTGGTTTGTGTGAAAACAAGATGATTATATAATGGAAATTAGGGTAAAGAAAATGGGCTTTGAATGTGCAATTGGGCCTCCAATGTTCACTTGAGTTCGTCACTTTCCAGGCTAAATCGCATGGACTTAAGTGCAATTTTTGAAGTTGAAGTGTGAAAACAAAATGTAGATGACATCGATAAATAACTCCTTTCCGAAAATCGGCTCAATCGGATAAACAGTGAATTAGTTATGAATTTTTGAAGTTTCAGCTCAAACAAACTTATTTTGGGCTCCAGTGTCGACTCTGACACGTTCTTCAATAAAAAACAGTATTGATCGGTGCATAATTTGGTCTCGACTTTTGAAGAAAAGTTGTAGATCTATGAGTCAGTGACCTTGTGTAAAAATATGAGTCCAATCCGATAAAAATTGACCGAGTTATGAATTTTCGAAGTTTCGGCTCAGATGAAATAATATTCAGCATTCAGGATTTTCAGCGTGTCACGCACTCTGAGCAAAAAACGAAGGCCTTTTGAATACCGTTTGAACTCAATACCTTCTGTGAAAATGTAGCCAACTCAATTTGTGAAATTTTGGCGCCGGAACCAGCTCGATACGATGAAAATCGACCAAGTTATTATTTTCTGAACATGACGCAAATAAACTTCTGTCACAAATTTTCTGTATGAAAATACTTGATAAATCCACATTTTTGAAGACCTTCTGATCGAAATTGGCTTCCAGCCGTGAGAGATGAAAACATAGATAATGTCAAGACGGAATTTTCGCCACCGGAACAGGTTTAAAACGAGCCACGATCTTCAAGTTATGAATTTTTTAGCGCGTAAAAACTGCACTTTCAGCACACTTTTTCACCATATTTCTTCGAGAAAACTCACACATTCGGATACCTTCTTTAAATAATTGACTCTTGAGCCGAACCTGAATTTGAGAATACGTTATCAGAGATATCTTGGCGAAAGAATACCTGAATATGACGCGCCGGGTTGGACTTGTGAATTTTTCTTGAAATATTTTGAGAAATATGGGAGGGCAAATTTTGGGGTACAACAGTTGCCCCTGTTTAATCTTCTTAAACCTGAAGATGTAGATTGGCTGGCGTGCCTTTCGTAATCTGAAGGTGGAAGATGATTGAACACTAGAGTGCCTAGAAATTTGCACTCACATAGTAGAGTATCAGCAGTGTGATAGCGGGAATGGGCTTACAGATGCCATTTGGAGAGATGCTGGATAGGAGGATGGTCTTATAGATGCCATCTGGAAGTGTGACAGTACCTTGTCGGGAATGTGCTTATAGATGCCATTTGGAGACTTTTGGTATATGGATGGGCTTACAGATGCCATCTAGGTGTTGATCGCGTAAGAGATTCCTTAGCGAGAACTTGTGTACCTGAGAAAGAAAAATAATTATCTGGCCTGTTATAGGAGTTGATCTTCAAATCCTTTACGTAGATGTGCCCTGGCTGGATACAGGAATCGAATCTTTAAACTCTTCAGACGTGCCCTGGCAGGATACAGGAATCGAGTCTGGTAATGTTAGTCGTCAACAGATACACCCTGGCAAGATACAGGAATTGGATCTTCGAACTCTTCAGACGTGCCCTGGCAAGATACAGGAATCGAGTCTGGAATTCAGAAAGGTTGATGAGTTGTCTCTACTGAAAGGTTATTTCCATGGACGGGTGGTCTTTAACGACGGGTGTCTATAATGACGAGTGGTTATAACGACGAGTGTCTCTAACGACGAGTGTTTATAATGACGAGTGTCTATGATGACGAGTGTCTATAACGACGAGTGTCTATAACGACGAGTGTCTATAACGACGAGTGTCTATAACGACGAGTGTCTATAACGACGAGTGTCTATAACGACGGGTGTCTATAACGACGGGTGTCTATAACGACGGGTGTCTATAACGACGAGTGTCTATAACGACGAGTGTCTATAACGACGAGTGTCTATAATGACGAGTGTCTATAACGACGAGTGTTTATGACGACGAGTGTCTATGACGACGAGTGTCTATGACGACGAGTGTCTATAACGACGAGTGTCTATAACGACGAGTGTCTATAATGACGAGTGTCTATAACAACGAGTGTCTATGACGACGAGTGTCTATGACGACGAGTGTCTATGACGACGAGTGTCTATAACGACGAGTGTCTATAACGACGAGTGTCTATAACGACGAGTGTCTATGACGACGAGTGTCTATAACGACGAGTGTCTATGACGACGAGTGTCTATAACGACGAGTGTCTATAACGACGAGTTGTATCAGAGAAATCTTTAGGCATTGATTTAACTGGATTTGTATTCTTTGACTGGGTTGGTCTCTTTTGACTGTATTCGTCTACATAGCTGATCTTTTAACTGTATCCTTCCTGAAAGGTAAAGGTCAGTCATATGCAATGCATGATATGGATCAAGCAATAATATTTTTCAACACATGAGATTGTATGATATGATGCGTATATGCATGTATCATGATGTATAACAATGTGATGTTTATGAATGTATCTGCGTCTAGGAAAATAGATCCTTGATGGATGCCGGGAAGTCAAATCCTGGGCTGATGTTGAAGAGTGAGATTCTTCGTTTCCGTTGGGGATGATGATTGCAAGAATACCGGTAGGAGAAGATGACTCCGTTGGGAAATAAACTTGGCGAATAGATTACTCTGCGGGGAAAGAGAGGTACTTTGCTGAGGTTGATGAGGATAACTCCGCTGGGGATACCGTTGTTGTGCTCTGTTGGAAGTTTTGATGAACTCCGCTGGGGAATAAGAAGAACTTTGCCGAGGACGATCTTTCCGTGGCTTTTAGCTGAGGATAATCCAGTTATAAGCTCTGGTGGAGAAATAACCTTTGAATAAAACTAGGGAGACGCGTTCGCTCTGCAGGGAGTGAAGGTATCTTGCTCGCATTCTTCAGCTGAACTTACCTTGGCACCTCGGTGGACAGGGCAACCGGATCATTTAGACAACTCATTATTGCCCTAGTTTCTGTTGGAGAAGAAGGTAGCTGTGAAGGTGTTTGATGACTGCCGTTTGACAAATCTTCTTCTGGTAGGCAAGTGACGAGATACCGGGACATAGTCGTACGCTTTGATCCCTAATTTTTGCCTGGACCGCCCTTTCGGGTTTTCAGTCCACCGGGATACCCATTTTTTCCCAAGCCGCCTTTTCAGGTTTTCGACTTGCCGGGTGTACAAATTTTTCATTTTCATCCCTTATTTTTCCCGAACCCTTTTGGTTCGCCGGGAAGCCCTAATTTTTGCCTAGGTATGTCAACCTAGCAGGTCTTTTATCGTGCGTAGTATTTTTTTCGACTATGTCCATGCTCTTAGAATGCAGGGAGGTGCCCCTGGCTGCTTGTGTTGCCATGTTACCAGAAGATGTCTGATCGTGCAAGATTTATTGCTGGAATTCCTGTCCAATGCCCCAAGTGTCTCAGATGGAGAGTTGCCCCTAGCTGCTTGGCATCGTTGAGAGATTCTCTGGATCTTGACTTAACTGCCCCAGATGGTAGACCATGATCATGCCGTGCCCCTTGATTGGAGATACTCTTGTTCATTAGACTTTCGTCATGCGAATTTCTCTACTGTTCAAACAACTAGTCATATGCAAGCAATGTTATATTAGAAATGCAAAGCTTATGTCTGTCTTGAAGTTTTTTGAAAATGCATTTTTTAGTAAAAACAAGTGAATTTTGTACACTGCGATGTCAACTCGTTATTTTACCGCAAGCCTTAAGGAGTCAGGATACCTTTTGTAACAGTATGCTTTCGAACTAACCCATGCTTCAGCTAGGACTTTTAAGGGTTGTAGCATGGCCTGGTTCACGGTTTAAGAAACAAAGGATAAAGGCTCAAATTATTTGTACCCACCCGTTCTTCGTGATGTTCTTCAAACCTAAGCTCAGTTGATCGTGCGTTAGACCTTGTTTGAGTCTTTGTCCTGATATTCCAATGATGGTTCAGATATTGATGATTTATTCTGAATAGGCAGTCATTTTTTGTTTTTGTTGAGGGTTTGTATGACCTCTTTCTTTTTGATTTCTCTATCCCTAAATTTTGCCTGAACTGTTTCTTTTGTGATTACAGTCAGCGGGATGCCCCGGTTTTGTAAGTCTCCTTCATAGGTTTTGACTTATTGGGTTTTTATTTTTGAGATATAATAACTGCCTATCCTTATGATTATTCGGAATCATCACTGTCTTCTTTTTTTTTGTAAGGACCTCTTTGGTGCCATTTGTTATGCACTTGGATCAACTGAGAGAACTACCCTGCCCCAGGTTATGTTAAAGGGTTTTAATTTTCGAAAAGAAAAACTCCTACTTCTTTGGCTCAGAGGGGTTGACGAGGGATTATCTTCCTTATAACTCCAGTGTTTAGGATTTGAAACAATGTCTGTACCTCATCAGCGGGGTCTGTTCAAAAGCATACTGTAAATGTCGTGGTATCGTTTTCGTCATCCTCCCTCAAGAGGCTTAGAATTTCTTAACCAAGAGTTGATCATCAAAAAATATGAAATCAGTTTGAATATAGCGAATGCGAATATATTGCTTCAAAACAGACATATGCGATGCATTAATGAAATAACAACGTTTAACATGAATAAATGTTTGAACAGTCAAAAGAAAGTTACAACTTGAGAATTCTAATAAACAAAAGTCTTCTCATCTCAGGGCTTGTTACTTCAAATGGTGAATCCGGTAGGGATGGTAGAAACATTCAGCCTGACCCACTTGGGTGAAATCCACTGCTCCTTCATTAATCAGATCCTGGACTTTGTTCTTCAGAGCCCAGCAGTCAGCAGTGTCATGTCCAGGACTATCAGAGTGGTATGCACATCTTCTGTCGGGATGATAGTTAGGAGCAGAGATGTTGGGGTTCCGGGGAGGAGCCCTTAGTGTAATCAGATTCAACCTCAACAGGTGTTGCAAGGCTTGAAACAACGGCATGTTAAGCTGGGTGAATTGCCTCTTGGACCTGCTTGGCTTACTCTGATCCACCTATTGCTCTGGGCGAGGTTGATGTTGGGCTTGTGAAGTGGTAGCAACTTGGAGGGGTCTGTTCTTCACCATACCAGACTCTTGTCCTCTTGGAAGCTGATCAAAGACCTGGTCCCTGACTTGGACTGGTTGCTTCATATTGGATCTGTCTTGGTGGAGTTGACTGATCATGGTCCTCAACTCTTCTTTCTCCCGAGCTAAACCTTGGATGAGAGCCCTTTTCCCCAGCATCTGGGTTTTCATTGTATCTACCTCAGTTTGTAGACGTTTCAGCCGTTCGTCCTTGTCATCTTCGGGACTTTTCTTGGCCAGATTCCCCATGAGGAGTGTCCTTAACTCCTCTTGCCCCTTGGATAGGCTTAGGAAGATCTCCCTGAACTGAATCTCTTTAGCCTGAAGATCCTGGTTATCTTGTTGGGAAGCCATTGCTGAAATAAACAGCGGAGAAGGTAAGTGACCTGTAAAAAGGGTACCTGTAATGCAATGATATGTATGTATGCATGCAATGTTTTCAAGGATCTCGCGGGGTAAACAAGAAATTTGTTAGAGCTGGGATCCGGTAGCTTGATTGAAGGAACTTCCTGTTGTTGAGAGTCCTTCTTCAAGAGTCAAGGCTCACCATATCGAGTGGGTCATAGCCCCTGACAACCTTGGCTAGAGGAAAATAAATCCCCTTTGCCCCTTGCCAGACATGTTGGTTCATCATGACCTGCATCACAAGCCCTTGAGATCCTTGAAATGGGTTAGTCCTTATGCGGGATGCATGCAATGGTATGATGTTATGCTATGCATGGGGTAATGTAGGTAAACCCTGTTATGAGTCCCAATTAAGGACTATAAACAAAACCTGTAAGAAACTCAAGTGTCAGATAACAAGCATGCAACAGTCAAGTATGAAGGCACACAAGTCACACAAGAGAAGCCCTTAGAGTTTAGGCCAGCATGGGGTCTGGGTATTACCCTCTTGAAGTTGGTGGGCTCAACCTGTCCTATCAGAAGTAACCGGGTTCTAAGGGTCCCAATATCGCTGGATTGCTTTCATTGTTCATCGTTTCGATTTAGCCACTGAACTGGCGACCGAAATATTCCAAGAAAACAACCCTCAATTGAGTGTAGTATCGAGTATCAACCAACCTCGGACTGCACCAAAGTCAGTTATCTCACTACCCTAAAGAGGCCAAGATGGTTCAATTAAGGTTCCTAAGGTCAGTTGATGCTTCACGACACCACGCGGAGGCCCCGTACTCTCCTTGACTGAACTCAAGGGTTACCGGTACACACCAAAGTGCCACATCAACGTAGCAGACTGCTTCAACCATGTCGGTATACCCCGCACAGTTCCCTCACATCCTTGTTGCTACTTTCTAAGAAGGTATTCCCCAGATCCGAGTTAGGATCTATAGAACTCCCGAGACAGGCCCACAATTTAAAGCAAACAATTCAGACAATTGAAAACACAAGTGATCTTAGTCCTAAGGTACACCTCACTTTAAAAATATCCCCAACAGAGTTGCCAGTTCTGTGATCGGTGGATCTGGAACTGACTGTTTTTTAGCTGGTTTCGCGAAATGTCGCGGTAAGCAAGAGTCGCCACCATCTTTTATTTTCTCCAACATAGACAGGACAAAAGCACAACAAAATTCCTTATGAGATAGTTTCTCGGTTCGGGAGGTAGATTTATAGAAAGGGAAGGTGTTAGCACCCTTTCTATCCATGGTTATCCATGGGCTCTTAGATACTTGCTCATTTGTGTTTTCAAAATGTTTTCTTTTCAATTGTGAGTGGGTTTGAAAAAGTTTGGTTTAAAGATTTCAGATCGACTCTTGTATCAGTCCTCAAGAGTGTTTGAAAAATTGTTTTGAAAGCTTTTTGAAAAGTGTCAGTGTGAAAAGAGTTTTGATTTGTTTTTGAATTAGAGCAAGTATCTATGAGTCATATACCTACCCTAAGGAATTAGGCTGTGTAAATGTCCTTAAGGTAGTGCCATCCCACCATTGAGAGGTAGGTAGCACCACCGTTGGAGGTGTTCAGGTCAATTTGTTTGTAGGGACAGTGTGGTCACCAAAGCAACAGTAGGACACCTTAGAAGCTACCCTTATGCCATTGATCCTTTTTTTATTCGAGGCAACTTTTCCGAGGCAACCGGATCATGTCATGGACATAAGGACTTACTAAAACGTCCTATACTCGACGACCACGTTTCGAAGGCAAGGCAACAGTGAGGCGTACCCTAAGAGTGGTGTGTGAATTTGTGTGTTATTTTCAGTTTAGCATTTATCTTGTACATGCATCATGGTGATCTACGCTTGTTTTTTAATTTAGGCCATACATTCTTTCATACCAAGTTAGCAGTTTAAGAGTGCGGAAATTTAAATGCGGAAAGATAAAATCCTACGCTATTACAAGGCGCGGGTCTATACATCGCCAAATTAACAAAGACTCGTTTTGAATAAAAATGCGGAAAGTAAAATAAATTCCTAATTACTATTACAGGCTTGAGCAATTACATAATATTCACAAAGGAAAATAAAATAACATGCGAAACGAAATAAAAATTGAACGTTCGAGGGCGTTGGACCCTTTTTGAAATTAAATTGAATGAAAGGTTAATGAATTATTTAATTAAAAGAAAAGAAATGTTTTTTATGTTTTTGGTATTTAATGGAATAAGAAAATTAAAATTAAAATTAAAAGAAACCCTAATTCTAAGTTATTTTTAATTATTAAAGAAAAATATTAAAGTTTAACCTAATTTACTAAAATATTTATGTATATGTTCATTTACAAAATAAATTAGTAATTAATAACAATAATAATAAGAAAAAGTTATTTATTAAGGAAAGTGATAAAAAGTTAAAAACCCTAATTTCTACATATTTTAATTTGTTAAGTAAAATATTAAAGTTTTGAAACATAAATTAATCTAATTAATTGTTTAAAATTTATTTACAAAAATAATGGTGAAATTAATATTAATAACAATAAACATTTTTTTTGATTTTTCTGTATTTTATTTTTATTATGAAAATTATTTGATAGAATTAAAAGAAATAATTAAAACATTAAAATAATTAAAAGAAAATCAAATAGAAATAAAATAAAAATGCAAACCATGGGGGGTATTCAGACCCAAAGGGAGGTTTTTTGGAAGCAATTTGGCCCATTAGACAAAAAGCCTTGTTTGAATTTCTGGCATCACGTGTATGTTCATTGACTCCTGAGTACCGTGGTCTGCATTCTTTGGCCATTGGATTGGGTTTCATGGACATTTGTGTTCTGGCCGTTGGCCATTTGTGTTCTGGCCTCAACGTTCCTTAATCTTCTCAGGATGTCTGTCTCGCCATGTATTGGTGTCATGCATAAGTTGTTCTTTTTGGCCATTTGGCTTTTGGCCATTTGTGTTTTGGCCTCAACGTTCCTTAATGAACCTGCATGGGGATCCTGTCTAAATCTGCAGTGTTGAATCTCATGAACACATTAAATAAAATCATAAAATGCAAATAAAGCCAATATATGAAGAAATTTAATGTTTAGGCACAGTATGGCATGTATGAATGATTATACCCTTTTGATCATGGAGATCAAATCAATCTTACCCTTACTGGAAAATTAGTGACCTGAATGCTTTTATGCCCTTTGGATCGTGAAGATCAAGTCAGCCTTATCCTTACTGAAGAAGTAGTGAGGTGTTGGTTTGTAACTGTGATGACTTGTTTGTAGTGAGAGAGGGATTTGTAATAAGGATTTCAAGGTTTTAGGGTTCTTGAAAGAATTTGATATTCTAACAGTGTTGTGGCAAGGTTTTTTCTCTCTTTTCCTCCATCCTGGTTTGTGTGAAAAGAAGGTGATTATATAATGTAAATTAGGGTAAAGAAAATGGGTTTTGAATGTGCAATTGGGCCTCCAATGTTCACTTGAGTTCGTCACTTTCCAGGCTAAATCGCAGGGACTTAAGTGAAATTTTTGAAGTTGAAATGTGAAATCAAAATGTAGCTGACATCGATAACTAACTCCTGTCCGAAAATCGGCTCAATCGGATAAACGGTGAATTAGTTATGAATTTTTGAAGTTTTAGCTCAGACAAACTTATTTTGGGCTCCAGTGTCGACTCTGACACGTTCTTCAATAAAAAACTGGTATTGATCGGTGCATAATTTGGTCTCGACTTTTGAAGCAAAGTTGTAGATCTATGAGTCAGTGACCTTGTGTAAAAATATGAGTCCAATCCGATAAAAATTGACCGAGTTATGAATTTTCGAAGTTTCGGCTCAGATGAAATAATATTCAGCATTCAGGATTTTCAGCGTGTCACGCACTCTGAGCAAAAAACGAAGGCCTTTTGAATACTGTTTGAACTCAATACCTTATGTGAAAATGTAGCCAACTCAATTTGCGAAATTTTGGCGCCGGAACCAACTCGATACGATGAAAATCGACCAAGTTATGATTTTCTGAACATGACGCAAATAAACTTTTGTCACAAATTTTCTGTATGAAAATACTTGATAAATCCACATTTTTGAAGACCTTCTGATCGAAATTGGCTTCCAGCCGTGATAGATGAAAACGTAGATAATGTCAAGACGGAATTTTGGCCACCGGAACGGGTTCAAAACGAGCCACGATCTTCAAGTTATGAATTTTTTAGCGCGTAAAAACTGCACTTTCAGCACACTTTTTCACCATATTTCTTCGAGAAAACTCACACATTCGGATACCTTCTTTAAAGAATTGACTCTTGAGCCGAACCTGAATTTGAGAATACGTTATCAGAGATATCTTGGCGAAAGAATACCTGAATATGACGCGCCGGGTTGGACTTGTGAATTTTTCTTGAAATATTTTGAGAAATATGGGAGGGCAAATTTTGGGGTACAACAGTCACACACATGATATTAAATACACTAACAGTAAGTACTATGTGAAACCAAAATTCAACCAGAGTTTTGGTAAATCTAACAAATCAGGACCCAAGAAAATCTGGGTACCTAAGGATAAAATAATACATGTTGTAGATATCTTTAGCAGCAAATCAGAAACACCAGTCATGGTAACTGGACTCTGGCTGCTCGCGACACATGACGGGAAGAAGGCATATGTTCCAAAGCCTGGAACTTAAGCCTGGAGGCCACGTTGGCTTTGGGGCAATCAGAGGGGAAAGATAATTGGCTCTGGAACTGTAGGTAATGGAAATCTTCCCTCTATTAATAATGTTCTGCTAGTAGATGGATTAATTCATAATCTGTTATCCATAAGTCAATTAAGTGATAACGGTTATGATATAATCTTTAATCAAAAATCATGTAAAGCTGTTAGTCAGAAAGATAGGACTATCCTATTTAATGGAAAAAGGAAAAACAACATTTACAAAATCAAACTTTCTGAACTGAAAAGTCAGAATGTAAAGTGCCTTCTGTCTGTTAACAACGAGCAGTGGATCTGGCACAGAAGATTGGGGCATGTTAGTATGAGAAGAATATCTCAGATTAACAAACTCAATCTGGTCAGAGGACTTCCAAATTTGAAGTTCAATTCAGATGCTCTGTGTGAAGCATGTCAGAAAGGCAAGTTTGCAAAACCCTCTTTTAAATCTAAAAATGTTGTTTCTACCTCTAAGCCATTAGAACCTCTACACATTGACTTATTCGGACCAGTTAAAACTGCTTCAGTCAGTGGCAAGAAGTATGGGTTAGTAATCGTAGATGATTATAGCAGATGGACATGGGTAAAGTTCTTAAGACACAAGGACGAGTCACACTCTGTGTTTGTTACCTTCTGTAACCAAGTTCAGAATGAAAAGGATCTTAGAATCGTTAAAGTCAGAAGTGATCATGGTGGAGAGTTTGAAAACAAAGATTTTGAGTCATTCTTTAATGACAGAGGCATTCTGCATGATTTCTCTTGTCCTAGAACTCCCCAACAAAATGGAGTTGTAGAACGAAAGAACAGAACATTGCAAGAAATGGCCAGAACCATGATCAATGAGACAAACGTTGCTAAGATCTTCTGGGCAGATGCAATAAACACAACGTGCTACATTCAGAATAGAATCACAATAAGACCTATTCTGGAAAAGACTCCATATGAATTGTGGAAGAACAGAAAGCCCAACATTTCATATTTTCATCCATTTGGATGTACCTGTTTTATGTTAAATACAAAGAATTATTTGAACAAGTTTGACTCTAAAGCACAGAAGTGTATTATGTTAGGATACTCTGAACGCTCAAGAGGGTACAGAGTATACAATACAGAAACACAGATTGTGGAAGAATCAATCAGTGTTCGTTTTGATGATAAGCTTGACTCTGAAAAGTCAAAGCAGAATGAAGTTTTTGCAGGTATGGAAATTGAATTTACAGGTTCTAAAGACAAGTCATCAGAAGCTCTCAACACAGACACTCCTTCAACGTCTGAAAGGAGCACTGCTAGCAATCCTACAACAGCTGCTGATCAACCTCAGAAGAGATTACCCAGAAGCAGCTTGGATCACCCAGAAGAAACTATCTTAGGAAGAAAGGAAGATCCAATCAGAACAAGAGCAAGCTTCAGAAACTCTGAAGAAACCCTCATGGGACTTGTGTCTCTGATTGAACTTTCTTCTATTGATGAAGCACTTCTGGACAACGACTGGATTCTGGCAATGCAAGAAGAGCTGAATCAATTCACCAGAAATGACATATGGGATCTTGTTCCCAGACCAAAAGGATTCAACGTCATTGGAACAAGATGGGTGTTCAGAAACAAGCTAAATGAACAAGGTGAAGTCATTAGAAACAAAGCACGACTGGTTGCACAAGTTTATAGTCAGCAAGAGGGAATAGACTATATAGAAACCTTTTCTCCAGTCGCCAAGTTAGAATCTATCAGACTTTTAATTTCATTTGCTGTTAATAGAGGCATCACTCTGTATCAGATGGATGTCAAGAGTGCATTCTTAAATGGTTATATAGAAGAAGAGGTTTATGTGCACCAACCCCCTGGTTTTGAAAATACAAAACATCCAGAACATGTTTTCAAACTAAAGAAGTCACTATATGGTCTGAAACAAGCTCCCAGAGCTTGGTATGAAAGACTAAGTAACTTTCTGTTAGAAAATGAATTCACCAGAGGGAAGGTGGACACTACCTTATTCTGTAAGTCCGTTAAGAATGACATCTTAGTCTGTCAAATTTATGTTGATGATATTATTTTTGGATCTACCAATCCTTCTCTTGGAAGAAAATTTGCTAAGTGTATGCAGGCAGAATTTGAGATGAGCCTCATGGGGGAACTGAAATTCTTTCTAGGAATTCAGATCAATCAAACTCCAGAGGGAACTTACATCCATCAGAGCAAATATATCAGAGATCTTCTAAATAAATTTGACCTCTCAGAATGTAATCCATCAAAGATTCCAATGCATCCCACGTGCATTCTTGAAAGAGAAGAGGTAAGCAAAAAGGTAGAACAGAAGGTCTACAAAGGTATGATTGGTTCTCTCCTTTATCTGAAAGCTTCAAGACCTGATATATTATTCAGCGTATGTATTTGTGCTAGATTCCAATCAGATCCTAGAGAATCTCACTTAACAGCTGTTAAGCGAATTTTCAAGTATCTGAAAGGTACTACTAATCTGGGTTTATTTTATAGAAAATCTAGTGATTACAGCTTAGTAGGCTACTGCGATGCTGACTTTGCTGGAGACAGAGTAGAGCGTAAAAGTACTTCTGGAAGCTGCCAGTTTCTAGGAGAAAATCTGATCTCTTGGTCCAGCAAAAGACAATCAACAATTGCGCTATCAACAGCAGAAGCTGAGTACATAGCAGCAACAGGATGTAGCACACAAATGCTCTGGATGAAAAGTCAGCTTGAAGACTTCCAGATTTCTGAGAGTAACATCCCTATACTCTGTGACAATACTTCTGCTATTTGCTTAAGTAAGAATCCTATTTTACATTCTAGAGCTAAGCATATAGAAATAAAACACCATTTCATTAGGGACTATATTCAGAAAGGAATTTTAAACTTAAAATTTATTGATACAGACCATCAATGGGCTGATATCTTCACTAAACCCCATTCTGAAGATAGGTTTAATTTCATTCTGAAACATCTCAGCATGAAAATCTTCCCAGAGTGAAAATGTTTTAATTCCATATATTATCTTTCAGAATGTATTTGTTTTACTGTGAACTTCTGATCAATCTCTTTTCAGAAAGATAGAACATGCAGATTGTATCAGATGCTAGTCTTAAAGATCTGAGCGTTTCAGCTCAAGGATAGACGTGCTGATCACTAAATCAAACAAGTGTCATCCAATCATCAGCAAATCGCTGAAGCAGAACACGCGTGCATGCTTCTGAGAAGGCAAAACGCTGATTGGGTGCATTGAGACACATGTCTGGTAACCGTTTCAAGTATCTTTCTCAAATCCCCCAAAATCAGCAAGCATTAAATGAAAGTAATCATGTTTTAAAAACGTAATCATGATTTTATTTTCTCTTTCTTGAAACCGTTTACACTTTCAAAATTTTCTTAAATCTATTTAAGCACTTCAACTTCTCACATTAATCCTTTACCGTTTCTCATTATCTCTCAAATATTTTCTGCATTTTCTCTGTGTTCATCATTTTCAAACTTAAACCCATTTTCACAGTTTTCTCAGAAAAAACCCTAAGTGTGAACATGGCAACCTCCAGCAGTGCTTCTGCAGGTTCTCAGAAGAAAGCTTCCTCTGAACAGTACCAAGTTCCATTCAGAACACTCCTTACACCAGTGAAGAATCTAGAAGTGTTGTCTGAACTGATTATTGACTTTGGCAGTCTGAAAGAGAATGGTTTTGACTTGACAGAAGAAGTTAGGGCACAAAAATGGGAGAGATATTTTGACAGGTTGGTTGGACCAACATTCCCAGTTTTGGTCAAGGAGTTCTGGATTCATGCGTCCGCTTCAACGCATCAAGTCACCTCCTACATAATGGGAAAGAAGATTGTGATCACTGAGGATCACATAGCAAAACTGATTGGTTACAGTGGCGGTGGCGTCCGCTGTATTGATATGGCTGAAAGATGCTCTGACGTTGGTGTCATAGCAGAACAGATTTTCACCCATGGGGTGCCCAGCAGCAAAATCAGAGACCTAAAGGATCACCACAGAGTTTGGGCGAAGATCATTCTGGGGTGTTTTAATCACAGGAAGCCAACTAGCTCCCCTGATTATATAAATATAAATCAGCAGTTTCTGATCTACTTTATTAATCAGAAGGTAAAAATTAACTTGGCTCATCTTCTGTTTAATCACCTCAGAACTAGCGTCAAGGAAACCAGGGAAGAAGAAAGAACAAAGAGGGATTGGATACCCTTTGGAAGGTTAATATCAGATATTCTGACTGAGAATAGGCTGATAGAGCACCTGATAGAAGCTCAAGAGTTAAGCACTATTGAACCAACTGTTGGCAAGCCTCTGAACGCGAAAAATCTGAAGAAAATGAAATTAATAGAAAATATCAGAAAGGAACCCAGCGTTACTCCTATTGCTGACATCACCAGCAGAAGAGTCCCACTGAGCGACTTTCCTTTATTTTCTGAGATAGAATCTAAACCAGTGGTGGTTCTCAAATACTTGGACGCGTGCAAGGCTGATGGTACAGATCCCAAGCTGAATATCAAAGATCTGCACCAAGCTCAACCAGAAGTCTCTCTGAAGAAGACGAAGAAAAGGAAGGCCCCTTCAGAAGGAACATCCCAACAGACTCCCAAGAAAAGAGGTAATTTATCTGCTGCTTCTGTTTTAAATTCTTCTGCTATTCCAACATCTATCCCAACTCCAGCTTCTCATGAAATCCCAATCCCCATCCCAACTATAGATGAAACCGAACCAGAAGATGACCCTTCTAAGGAACTAACACTCAGAAGACCCCGCACCAAACATCCCAAACCAACAACGTCAACAACATCAGAACATGACAAAGTTCTGTCTGACATTGATCAACGTGTTTCTGATCACCTCTCCAATAATCCAAACACTGAACCAGATATTGCCCACTCTCCTCAACCAGAACATCCTCTCTCACCCATTCCAGAAGAACCACCAATTCCTGAACAACCAGAAATTCCTCCTCCTTCTCCACAACCAGCAATTCCTCATCCCTCTCATCAACCAGAAATTCATCCACCATCACCTCAACCATCACCTCCTCAACCTGAGTTTCATCATTCTGAAACTCCATCTCCTGAACCTCATTCTCCTCAATCCTCTGAGCCACAACCTCTGGCAATACAGCTGCCATGTGGAACAACCGTAACCATGGCCCAGCTGCCATCCTCGCCAGAATCTACCCCTCCAAACACTCCCAAAACCCCACACAGTCCAATCATTATTTCTGACTCTCCCACTCCATCTCCCAAACAAACATCTCCCAAACAAACCACAGAAGACCCCAGCAGGACCTTCATAGATTTAACTATCCTTGACCGTCTTGCTGATCTCAAAAATAAAATAGCCATTCCAAAACTAAAACAGCCAGATGTTGGCTCTGGCATTGTGAATTTTGAAACAGGTTTGCAGCAGTGGATTGCTTCTCTGAAGCAAGTCTGTCCTGGAATGATTGATCCTGCTGCCTCAGACCAGCTCTAGACACGATTCAAAATTTGGGTACGTGCTGAAGCTCTAAAATTGCAAGACATCAATTATGAGCAAGCACAACAGAATTTCAGCAAGCTTCTGAACGAAGTTGGAAGTCAGCTGCTGAAAGAAGACGTGCTCCTTCTGGATAGTGAGCCATGGTCTGAGAAGCGTCCAACTTCAAAAGTGAAGCTAGAAGAAGATCAGACAATTCAAGCTGAAGCCAGTCAAGCTGAAGATGTTGCAGAAAGCTCTCAGAAACTCCCTGCTTCTGATGTTTCTCAAGCTGCCTTGGACAGGCAGACTCTGGAAGAGCTGAAGCTGAATGATATTCGTCTGCAACAAAGGATGGATGAAAATGATCAGAAGATGAAAGAAAGGATGGATGTGCAGGACAACAAGATAGATACAGTAGTCAGCATGGTGCACAAGCAGACTGAAACTTTTGATCAGATTAAGGCAATGCTGGAGACTCTGTTCACACGCTTTCCTCCCCAACCTTAGATTTTCATTCATGCCATTTTCATGTTTTCTTTGCATATCTTCTGTACTGTTTTGTCTGGCTCTGAATATTTTAATATAACAAGTTTTTCTGCTCTTATCGTTTTAGCACATCACTTACACTTTTTGATTGCTGACAAAAAGGGGGAGAACAAGAATGATATTTTTCAATAACGGATTACTGAGACAAAAAGTCTCAAACATTCTAACTCTGACATACTTGAATGTTTTCTATTTTTGCATAAGTCTACAGGTACAAGAATGCTCTCTGATACACTGAAGCCCAAATCCCTGATACTCTGATCCAAAGCAAAGCTCTGATAAAGCTCTGATATTCTGATCTGAAGCTCTGCTCTGATATTCTGATCTGAAGTTCTGATAGTCAAAGCTCCAACATTCTGATGTTAAAGAATTCAATAAAGGTCTGATCCTGAAGAACTCTTGGAATTAAAAAGGGAAGTAATAAATTCAGGGGGAGTATCTCCGATCCTATCTCTGATATCTCTTTATCCCTTATCTTTGATAACTCCTTATTTAATTCTGATGCAACTCATCATTTAGTTATCTCTGATTCTTTTCACGCTACTTTCAATTAAAAAAATCTAGTTTTTGTCATCATCAAAAAGGGGGAGATTGTTAGAACAAAGTTTGAATCTACTACCCTAAGTTTAAGTTTTGATGATAACAAAATGAAAAGATATATTAATTATGTGATTCATGTAAGAACTATTTGCTACCTAAAATATTACCTTCTGTTTTGCAGAAACTCTGATAGGTATCAGCAAGAGTACACTTAATCAGCATCAGAATATTGGTTATCAATATCAGCATCAGAAGATGCTATATCAGAATACCAGAATCAGAAGAAAAACTCACGCGTATGCTGAAGCTTGATGAACAGAACTGCGCTCAACACTCTGATAAAGACAACAACAGTTCATCAGCACTTAAGCAACGTCAGAATGAGCCAAAGCCAGAACACGCTTTAAGTAGCAACGGTACTGTGCATTCAAGACGATTTATTACCAACGGCATCATTCCAGACAAGATCTGCTTAATAAGGAAAGTTTGTAATTGGCATTGAATCAAGATTATTTCTCCAACATTCATCAATTTCAATGCTATATAAACAAGACAATGAAGATTGAATTGGCTAATGCTCTACATCAATTCACACGCCTAAAAGCTATTCATCATCTTCTTATTCTCAGTTTTCTAAAAGCTCCATATTTCCTTACTCAATTATTTTAGCAATCTAGTTTCAATAAGCTTAAGTTGTGTAGTATCACAGTTGTGATAAACAGTTTTGTAGAAAACATTCACACACCTAGACTTCTATTCTTTGTAAGAAAGTGATTCCTTGACAAACGGGTTTGTGGTTTGCATCAAGAAGGCTTTAGCAGTTGTTAAAGCAGATTGTAATATTCAGTTGAATATAGTGGATTAAGACCTCGTTGGAGAGAGGCGAAATCACCTTGACGGGTGGAATGGAGTAGTTTGAGATCAAACGAACCAGGATAAAAATATCGTGTTCATTGCATTGATTTTCAGTTTTACAATTCAACCCCCCTTCTTGTGTTTTTCACTTCTTCAGTCTTACATGTTGAAGTCCAAATTCCTTCTCTGAGGATTATGAAACACACGGGCTTAGACGAAGATGGGTGGATTCAGACTAGGCTTGACAAGATAAATTTAATTGATGAAAAAAGGCTTGCGGTTATTTTTCATTGTAATACGGTTGGAGAACTAGCTTGTTTTGCATTGTATCGCAAATGTTGCAGATATCAAGAGTCGCCATCGACTTTTCTTTTATCCAATAAGGAAAGGGTGAAAAGAACAGGAAAGACCTTGAAGATTTTGAGTTCAGGGGGTAGGTTATGAAAAGGGAAGATGTTAGAACTCTTTTCATCCTTAGTTATCTACGGGCTCTTAGTCGCTTAGCTCACTTTGAAAATTTGATTTTTCTGTGTGTTTGAAAATATTTTGAAGTTTGAACTTTATAACGATTCTTGTATCGATTCTCAAGAATGCGTACAAAGTATTTTGAAAATATATTTGAAAGTGTTTGTGTAAAATGTTTTGTTTTTTGTGAGCAAGCGATTAAAAGTTCTACCCACTCAAGGTTGTTCTTGTACTTTTCCTTCTCCTCTAGATAGTACTACCCTTACCACTAGTTAGTAGGAATCCCTATCGTTGGATGTGAAGGGACATGTGAAGGGTCATCGTACAGTCATCGAAGGTAACTTTTAAGGATGCTTAAGGTAACTTTTAAGGGACAGGTGAAGGGACATGACCATTTTATTCCGAAGGCAACAAGGGAGGTTACCTTATAGGGACGAGTGTGCAAGTGATTTGTTTTTCAGTTATTTATCTTGAGATATAGGGTTTTCTATTTTTTGTTTTTAGTCTTTCCATACAAACCCTAATTACTAAGCAGTAAGCATAAAATAATAGCAAGAGATAAAAGCAGAAACGTAAACCCTAAACTATTACAATGTTTTGGGGCAGATACATAATAGATAATGCAGAAAAGAAATCCTAAGCTATTACATCCAGGAGCAGTTACATAATAATGAAAAAAAGAAAGCGACAAATAAAGATTACATTCACGAAACCTATACAATCGATCTAAAATGTAAAATGAAAAATAGAAAAGAAAACATTTTTGATAATTTTTATGAAAAGAAAGATTTATGATAATTAATTAATTAAACCTAGAAACCTAGTTAATTTTAATTAATAAAAAAAGGGTAATTAATGAAATTAAAAAATGTTAATAAAAACCTAAAACCTAATTTTTTTTAGGTTTTTTGAAAAAAAAGGTTTTATTGGTTAATTGGAAAAAGGTTAAGTTTCCCAAAAGAATTAGGGTTTAAGGGAAAATGACAAACAAGGATGGAAAATAGAAGAAAAAAAACATAAAAATACCAGGGGTGGGTGTTGAACCCATGCCATTTTCCTTCTGCCCAGCAAGGTTCACCACTGCGTCAAGTGTGCGCTGGTGTTAGCAAACCACACATCATTCAAAATATAATCAACCTACAAGGATTAAGAAAACATGAAAAATAAAATGAAAAAAGCAGGGATCAAACCCACACCTTATTGTACAAATTCCTTATCACGTGCACTTTCAACTTGGGTGGCTATTTCATCCAGTCTATTGTTGAAAACAAATAATAATATAGTCAAATCAATTAACTGAACCGGAGAAGCATCAGAGCCCTAGCTCTGGTCGTCTTCTCTGGTGAATACGTTTTGTGTTCCTGCAAAATAAAAGAAGTCAGTGTCTCAATGGTACCCTACCCCCTCTAATTCAGGCCTTGTGATATCAATGGAAGTATTTGTTTGGAAAATAACATGGGGATCATGGGATGAAAATAACATGAAACGGGCTAAGCATGACAATTCACGATTCAACAATTATGGGGATCATGCAATGGTCCAATCTTGTACTAATACATCTCACAAAAGCATTAGTAACATTAGTATGCATCAAAACACATACAAACATAAATATAATTTTGCAAAAAAACAATGAAATCGGAGATGGATATATGTTGGTTTTATGCCCTTTAGATCATCACAATTGATCCAATCTTACCATATAATGCTTCTAGAAGTGAATGGTACAGGTTTTTGACCTTGAGGGAGGCTTGAGGCTAGGGTTTCAATTTTCCCTAGTTTTGAGAGTTTTGGAAGTTTTGAAATAGTTTCTTGTGCAAGGGTTTCGTGTGGTCTCTTGTCTAAAATATATGGAATATATATTGATGAATTAGGTAAAAGGGATTGGGCTTGGCCTTGTATGAAAGGCTTGACTTTATCTAATTTAATTTTGACTTTAAATAAATAAATAAATAAAATAAATAGAATAAAAACCCAAGGGGCGCATGAATAATTTCGGAGGTTCATACTGAGGCCTTATGCACGTTTGGACCTTGAAACATTAGCCCATTATCCCAAAAACTCAAGTTTGATCACTTTTGGTTTCATACATTATCTCAAAATTTCCCAACTTGCACCAAGTATAACTCTCTCAATTTATATCATATGAAGGTGATCTTGGACATTTTGGAAATCTCAAGATGTCCTCTACAATCTTTAAGTTGATCATATTTACATTTGAAGATTTTATGTTGATGAGAATTTCCTTGAAAAAAAGTATCTTTTTGTTGACTTTTGAAATGACCTATAATGTTTTGGCCCATATCTCTCAAATGAAGCATTTTTTGGACTTGAGCTTGGAGAGACAAAGTTGTAGAGTATTTATTTTCCTTCAAAATGAGATTTGGTTAAGCAAAATATGATGAAGCATGTGAAAGTTGTGCTTGGTCAAAGTTTAATTGATTTCTTCTTAAGAAAACCCTAATTTAGTAACTTTTGACTCTTGATGAATCTTGAGTTTTATTAATGAAACGATTATCATTCCTTGATAAAATTTTGAATGTGATTTCAAAATCTTTATGTTGACCAAATATCTTGAGGTTTGACTGTATGTTGACCAAATATCTTGAGGTTTGACTGTATGTTGACCATAGTTAACTTTTTGTCCAACATAGTTGATTTTCAATCATCTGAGCATTTAGATGAGCAAACTTGTGATGAAAGGCTTGAAATTTGGCATGAGAATTCCTTGAGACATATGAGGAACCGTGGAATCCACTTGAGGCATTATAAGCTCAAATTTCCTTGAGAAAAGAAAAACCCTAGTTGTAGGCCAATTGCTTAGGAGGAGAAATTGTCTGATCAATTCTTGAGTAGCCTTGAGCAATTGAGAGCCCTAGGAGCATGTCTTGAATAAAAAATGGGAGGGAATTTTTTGGGGTACAACAGCTTCCCCTGTTCAATATTCTTAAACTTGAAGATTTAGATTGGCATATCCGCCATTCGTGATCTAGAGGTAAAAGAGGATTGAACACTTAAGTGCCCAGAAATTTTCACTCACATGTACATGGAGTAATACTTGGTTGATAATATTGCTTGAATGGGTTAAAGATGGCATTTGGGGAGATGATAAGGTGTTGTCAGAGATGGGCTTATAGATTCCATCCAGATTAACTGTTGATAGGAGTATCAGGATGAGTCTACGCTCGACTTGATCTGATGGAATGAAAATTTCTAAAGAAAACTGCTTTTCAGAACGAAGGCCCTGAAGGAGATGCTTTTCAGAATTCAATCTCTGAAGGGATATGAATTTAAGAATTCAGTCTCTGAGGGAAATCATTTAGTCATGCAAATAGTTGCCACGTCGTGTATCAGGAATTGATCTGCAAATTTGTTTTTCATTGGTAAACACGTCCTGTTTCAGAAATTCATACCGCCTGGTTATATAGATAGTTGCCCCATCCTATTTCGGAAATTAATCTCTGACCCACTTTTGTTAGTAAACCCATCCTGTTTCAGAAATTCATACCGCCTGGTCGTATAGATAGTTGCCCCGTCCTATTTTGGGAATTAATCTCTGACCCACTTTTTGTTGGTAAACCCGTCCTATTTCAAGAAATCATACCGCCTGGTCATATAGATAGTTGCATCGTCTTGTTTCGGGAATTAATCTCTGACCTACTTTTTGTTGGTAAAATCGTCCTGTTTCAGGAATTCATATCGCCTGGTCGTATAGATAGTTTCCTCGTTTTGTTTTGAGAATTAATCTTTGACCCATTTTTTGTTGGTAAACTTGTCATGTTTTGGGAATTCATACCGTCTGGTCATATATATATTTTCCCCGTCTTGTTTTGGGAATTAATCTTTGACCTGTTTGATATTTGCTGGTGATTTTTGTTTGTTTGTGGACTTTACCTGAAAAGATGAAAGTTAGTTTTATGCAATGTCATGATGCATGCATTGCATAATGATGCTCTCAAAGTAAATGAGAATGTTGTATGCGTTTTATATGCATATGCTATGATTTTTTTGTAAATGATGTATGGATGTAAGATGTTGCTAACGACAATGGTAGCCTTTCCTAACATCTTTGGCTAGGGAAAATAAATCCTTGATTTTACTTAGGAATGAAGAATATGAATCTTCAATCTTGTTTGGATTGTCTTTGTTGGGTATTCCTGCTTTCTGATTGATGATATTCCGCTGGGGAAGCTCGACTTTCGCTTGGGGATAGAAGAATTCAGGAACATTGGTTCATCATTCTCTTGGAGGATTTAGTTCTTATATACCATAACTGGGGATAAAAGAGATGGATAACCTTTTGAGGTTCTGTTTGACCATATTTTAGAAATGGACGTCAACTCTTCTGGGGAGGACAAAGTTGAATGATACCTGGCCTGGGAAGAGAATCATGTCGGGGAACTGCAAGAATCGGAGAAATAACCTCAGTTTGGGAAATAAACCCAGTTGGGGAAATAAACCATGTTATAGAAATAAACCCTGCTGAGGAAATAAACTCTGTTTGAGAAGACAATTCTACCGGGAAATTTACAGTGTTGGAGAAATTAACTCTGCTGGAGAATTAAATTCCTATAAACTATGCTGAGGGAATCATTTATGATGGGAATTGGAATTTCAAAGGTTTCGCAGAGGAAGTTTCCATCGCAAGCTAGGGAAATGGTCAAACTTCCTTATTCGCTAGGGGACCTACTGGGGATGATGATCAGGTCAAGCTATCCATTAGGGATATAGAGGTGAACTGCTGGAAGATGCCCTAATTTCCGCCTAAGGGTATATTAGACTGGTTGGGGAATATATCTCTGTCGAGGATGAGTTTATAAAGGTAGCTCTGCAGAGATTTCTCTATGGAGATTTGTGGACGACTTGAAAGTTATCCCAACTCCTAGAGTCTTTAGTAAATGCTAACCTTGTTTGTATTCACATATTTGTTAACAATAACCATATTCATATGCATATGTTTACTCAATTTAGTCATTGGATGTTTTTGCAAACAAAACAGAGAAATTAAATTTGAATTTTGAATTATATTTGTAATGATAGTCTGCCTTTAAATAAGCAGTTTTGTACAAGGAGATAGAGATCCTAGTAAGAGGAAATCATCGTAAAAATGAAGAAAGTACAAATAAAAACAAAGAAAGACAGATATGTGGAAACAATCCCATCGGGTTTCAACTCTATTATCACCCCTATGTCTTCAAGCATTCCATCCCTTGCCGTCGGAAGAAGTTGACTGAATTGATCTGTACATTTGAACTTGACATTGATAGAAAAGCTTGTTGTAAGTGGATGATCTAGTGGGACATAGTCATACGCTTTAATCCCTAACTTATGCCTGGACCGCCCTTTTGGATTTTCAGTCCACCGGGATACCCTTTTTTCCCAAGCCTCCTTTTCAGGTTTTCAACTTGTCGGTGTACAATCTTTATATATATCCCTAATTTTTGCTTGAACCCTTTTGGTTCGCTGGGATGCCCTTATTTTTTCCTAGGCCAGTCAACCTAGCGGGTCTCTTTCATGCGTAAAATTTTTTTATTATGTCTTCATTCGCAGGATATGGGAAATCTTCATCGTCCATGGTGGTCAGTATCATAGCACCGTCAGAAAATATCCTCTTAATCCCAAATGGCCCTTTAAATGTGGGAGTCCACTTTCCCCTGGGATCACCTTGTGGTAAGATGATGCGCTTTATTACCAAGTCGCCATCCTGGTATACCTGATGTTTTACTTCCTTGTTGAAGGCTTTGATCATGAGTTTCAGGTATATTTGACCATGACTAACATCCGCAAGCCTTTTCTCGTCAATCAAATTCATCGGGTCTAGTCTAGTCTGAATCCACTCGTCTTTTTCTAAACATGTGTCTTTCATAATCCTTAGGGAAGGAATCTGGACTTCGACAGGTAAGACAACCTCCATACCATAGACTAGATAGAATGTGGTTGCCCTAGTTGATGTTCGTACTGAAGTGCGATAACCATGAAGAACAAATGGTAACATCTCATGCCAATCTTTGTATGTCACCGTCATCTTTTGCAAGATCTTCTTGATGTTCTTGTTGGCGGCTTCCACTACGCCATTCAACTTCGGTTGATATGGAGAAGAATTGTGGTATTTAATCTTAATTTGGATGTAGAGTTCCATGATCACAATGTTGTTAATATTGGTACCATTATCTGTGATAATCCTTTCGGGGATGCCATACCGATAGATGAGGTTATGCTTAATGAATCGCGCCATAACATTCTTGGTAACGGAGGAAAACGAGGCTGCTTCGACCCACTTCATGAAGTAATCAATAGCAATCAGGATGAAACGATGCCCATTAGAATTCGTATGCTTAATCTCTCCAATCATATCAATGCTCCACATTGCAAACAGCCAAGGAGAAGTCAGGATATTCAAAGGAACCGGAGGAACATGTACTTTATCAGCATAAATATTGCATTTGTGACAAGTTCTGGAATGATAATGGCAATTAGTTTCCATGGTCGACCAATAATAACATGCTCTCAGAATCTTCTTAGTCGTTGTGTGCCAACTAGAATAAGTACCAAAGATACCTTCATGCATATCTTCATTAATCTTCTCAGCTTCCTTCTTGTCTACACAACAAAGCAGAGTCGAATTATGATTACGCTTGTACAAAATTCCATTGCTCAGAAAGAACTTGGCAGAGAACCTCCATAGAAATTTCTTGTCATTGATAGATGCCTCCTCGGGGTACTTTTAAGCCTCGAGGTATCTTTTTACTTCGTGAAACCAAGGCTTTTCCTCTACATCATCAGTATCAACTTCGTAGCAATATGCTCGTTCACCTAACTTCTCAATAGTGATTAGAGGAACTTCATTGTCCCAACTGAATTTGAACATTGATGATATGGTAGCTAATGTGTCTGCCAACGGATTCTATTCTCATGGAATATGTCCAAAAGTGGTTTTGTCGAAGTACTGAATTAATGCCAACTCATGCTCCCAATAAGGAATGAGATTTCAGTGCTTCGTATCCCATTATCCCTTAACCTAACTGATCACTAGGTCTGAGTCCCCATACACGTCCAAGAACTTGATTCTCATGTCAATAACATCCTTAATACCCATGATGCATGCTTCATATTTGGCCATGTTGTTGGTACAGTCAAAGCAAAGTCTGGCAGTGAAGGGCGTATGGTAACCCTTAGGAGAGATAATCACAACACTAATTCCATTGCCCAGCGTGTTTGAAGCTCCATCAAAAACCAAAGTCCATCAGGATCCTGGATCAGGTCCTTCTTACGATCCTGGTTTTTCATAGTCTATAACTAGCATAATATTCTCATCCAGGAACTCGAAATTCATAGATTGATAGACGTCTACGGCTTGATGAGATAAATGATCTACTAGTATACTTCCTTTGATTGCCTTCTGATTGGTGTATTGAATGTCGTATTCTGCTAAGACCATTTGTCATCTAGCTATCCTTCCGGAGAGAGCTGGTTTCTTGAATATTTATTTTATGGGATCCATCTTAGAGATCAATAAGGTTGTATGAGTCAACATATACTGTCTTAGTCGGCGAGCAGCCCATGCCAAAGTGCAATAAGTTTTCTCGAGCAGTGAGTATCTTGTTTCACAGTCGGTAAAATTTTTGCTGAGGTAGTTGTTGTACCCCAAAATTTTCTCTCTCATTTTTCTCAAGACATTCTTTCAAGTCTTCTAAAATACCCAAGACACTCAAGGGTTGACTAGTCAAGATGCACCTCATAAGCCTAAGGCCCACAACTAGGGTTTGAAGTTTCTCAAGTAAATTTGGTTTGCAAAGGTCTCAAGTGGCTTCCATGGTTCTCCATAGGTCCTCAACAAGTTTCATATCAAGTTTCAAGTCCTACATCACAAGTTTGCTCAGTCAATGGCTCAAATGTTTGAAAATCAACTGTATTGGTCAAAAAGTCAATTGTGGTCGACATACAGTCAAACTTCAAGATTTTTGGTCAACATTTTGAAGTGATATTCATCATTTGATCAAGGTTTGATCATGATTCCTCACGGAAAGCCTTCAGATCATCAAAAGTAAAAAAATTGCCAAATTAGAGTTTCCTTAGGAGAAGTCAACAGAACTTTGACCAGGCATAACTTTCACATACTTCACCAACTTTCCCCAACCAAAGCTCGTTTTTAATAAAATTAAATTCTCTACAACTTTGTTTTTATTCCCAAGTCCAAAACATGCTTCATTTGGAAGATATGAGCTCAGACATTATAGGTCATTTTCAAAAGTCAAGAAAAGACACTTTTTGTCAACGTAACTTACATCAAGATAATATCTTCAAAAGAAAAAATTATCAACATAGATATTGTAGAGGACATCATGGGATTTCCAAAAAGTCCAATATCATCTTCTAAAGATGAAAATTAAGCAAGTTATGTGTTTCACAAGTTGGGAAATTTTTAACAAATGCATGAAATGCTAAATGTGCAAACTTGGAATTTTGGACTTGTGACCTAACTTTTTGGACTTCAAACAAGTCCATGACCTTGAAAATGACTCCTAAACTCACTCTTACCTTGTCTTGTATTTTCTTATTATTTTATTTATATTTATTTTGTTTTTATTCAAATAAATACAAAATAAATTAAATAAAATCACAAAAATCATGGGCTATACACATGGGATGGATTTGATCCACTTTGGAGCCCATTAATTCGTGCAAGATATATACAAGCTGTCTAGGTTCATGCAAATTCGAAAATGGCAAGAGATGTATCATTTTTGCCATGTTAGTAAGCCACTAACTTTATCTATATAAAGGCAAGCCAAAGTATATCAAGGGAGCACGAAATTTCTATATGCAAAAGCTCTCTAAAAAAGCTCTACAAAATTCTCAAAAATTGCTAAAAGTTGCAAGAATTGACATCTATATTCCCAGGCGCTATCATTCCAAACAAGTGAGAAAATCACATTTCCGAGACTTCCAGGAGTCTACTCAGGCCTCTTGCCAAGCCAATCCACACCCAAATTAGCCGTACCAAGTAGCCCCGGTTGGGTAAAAATTCTTAATTACAAACTCTCAATTCTTATGTTGTAAATGGTTTATAAGCATTCATGCATGTTCATACTGATGTTTAGAATGTTTTAGAACCATTGCTTTTAAGTTTGGACGCAGGAATCTGAAAATGCTAGATCTAAAGCCTCAAAGGCGCGTCCCCCTGGTGCACCCTAAGACGTTATCCACATTGGATCCAGCGCAGAACTGGGCTTTGTCCAATTTGGGCTTTTAATTATGCTTCTTTCTCACCCCTCATTTTCAATTTTACAGCGTGGCCCATTTTGTCTTTTTGCTTTATTTATTTTCTTTTATTTCAATTCATTTATTTTTTCTATTAAAAAAATCAGAAATTCAGAAAATCACAAAAATAGTAGATTTAACTTTTTATTAATTAAATTAATTTTGATCAATCATTTAATCACCTTTTTTTAATTAATTAACTAATTAGAATTAAGTTCTCATAATTTAATTATTTTTCTAAACAAAAATTAAAAAAAAATAAAAACATTTTCTTTCACTTAGGTTTTTAGGGTTCTTTACATCTTTCTTTCTTTCTCCTTCGCGCGTTCATTTATTTTTATGCGCATTATTTTCATAAAATTATTTAATTGCACATGAGATGTAATAGTTAAACTAGGACCTTTTACTTTTCATTCCCCATTTTTGGTTTGTGATTCCCCCCATTCCGAAGCGATGTAATATCGTAGATTCATTTTCCGCACTTTATATTCCGTACTTATATACAATTAACTGCTAGATGTATGCTAATAGGCTTGTATGGAAAGACTAAAAGCAAATGCTAGAAAACCTAACACTCAAGATAAACATAACTGAAACACAACACACTCGTACAGGCGCACCTCTAAGGTACCTCCACTTGTTGCCTTCAGAGTAAACAGTCATATCCCTCGAACGTGGGACACTTTAGCAAATACCCTCGGTTAAAAAGATCGTAGTATCTCGATGACCCTTTGTTGCACCCCAAAATTTACCCTCTTGATTTAGGCTTATGTTTCATCATGAACATCATAGTGCATTGCATTCATACATTGTGATAGGATCAAAGTACTTTGGTTACCAAGTTTTCCTCAAAGCTCTGAAGGTTGATTACATGGACAAGTTGCTCAAGAAATATATTACCATCCAAACCTCTGGATCTCTTAAGCTCAAAATTTATAGCATACCTCAATATGTTTTTACCCATCTCTTTGGATCATCAGAGGATTGAAGTTTATGTTTGATCACAAGAAGAACCACTCTTTGGATGCACTAGTCAAATTAGGGTTTTGTTTGAAGCAAGGTTGTTGGCCAATGTACAAGACTTGATTTAGGGAGATACAACATTACTTTGATATTTGAAATGTCTTTTTACAAGAAATTGGTCAGGTTGCCCAGAGGATTTGAAGTTTTGAAGATGATTCATCAGTCTCCTAAGGTGTTGACCAAAATTAGGATTTTGGTTTTTTATCAGGTTTTCTTGAGAATTTTGAAGTGAAACTTTGCACATGGCCTCTATATGTTTGGAAGATCATATGTTTGATGTTTTAATCATCAATTTTGAAGGGAAGTGGATCAATTGATTCAGAGGGGCAAAATTGTCATTTTGGTCAAAATTAGTCAAAGTCAAGGTTGACCAAGTGAATTTTTGGCCAACCATCAATTCAAGAATGTAATTTTCATACTTCAAGTCCATTTTGGTCATTGGATCAAAGAGATTGATATTTGGGTTGAAACTTATTCTTGAAGAAACCCTAAAAGTTACTAATTTTGGAAAATAAGGACTTAATTTAAAAAAAAAATCATATTTTATTCACCCTTGATCAAGAAGATGCAAATGAAATATTCTTGGAAAGCTAAGAGAATGATCTTTCACCTCCTTTTGGTCTCATGTCCAAATTGGCAAGGAATCAAGACTTATGGCCTTTTGAAGTCACAAAATTATAGGTCATTTTTCAAAACTAGTGAATTTCAAGCTAGATTTTGGGATCCTTAATGGATTAATTTGCAAAAACTCAAAAATAGGGGATTTTAGATATTTTCAATACCTTTATAAATTTTTCTCATCTTTTCCAAATTTCAAAAGTATGAGCAAGTTGTGGACTTTGGAATTTTGAGACTTTTCATTGAATTCATGCATGCCATGCAAATTGCAAATTGTTGATAACTTGATTTGTGGCTTTTTGTTTCACTTCAAACTTGGCCCATGACTAACATGCAATGCACCAAGGCCCATCATGCCAAAGTTTGAGCTGCACATGGGCAAATGAGAAGGGAATTCGTGGTTTTGCAAAAAATGGCATGAAGTTGCCTAATCACCAACACTAGCTTAATGCAAGGATTTAAGTCCTAATCTTGTTGCTAATCTATTCCTGGGGACAAATGGATTAAAATTCACGCAAAAAGCAAGCCAACGCACGAGGGATTTGAAGGCTGCATATGCATACTCGATTTTGGCCAAAAGGAGATTTCTTTAATTCCAAGAGCTTTCAGCGTAAAAAACCTATCCTAACCTCCTCCGGATGCTCTATATATTGATAAGCAAGCCTCAGTGAGAGGGGTTCATGCCTGTTGTACCCCAAAATTTGCCCTCCCATATTCTTCAAAATTTGCCAAGTCAAAGTTTCAAAATCTCCCCAAGGGTTGCACAGTTCAAGGGCCTCCTAACAGTCAAAAATTAGGGTTTTGGTTCTGACAAACAAAATGAAGTTTCCAAGGGTCCAATCAAGTCCCACATGCCTATAAATATGGTCAAGCATCCTCACACCAAGTTTCAAGACTTACAGCACAAAATTGCACAGTCAAAAACCCTAATTGCACTACAGTCAACTGTAGGGGCAAAATGGTCATTTGACAGTCAAAAGTTCAAATTTTTGGTCAACATCTCATTTTTAAGCCACAAACATCATTTGATCAATGCTTGATCATGATTCTCAAAGCTTGGCTCAAAAGGTCTCAAGATGCAAAAGTTTCCATATTTGGACAGTTGAAAAAGTCAACTGTAAGTTGACCAAGGCATAACTTCCACATGGTTTATCAGAAAAATTCCATCCAAAGCTCATTTTGAAGAGAATGACATTTCCTACAACTCCTATTCACACTTCAAGTCCAAGAAATGCTATCACAAAAAGTTATCAATTTCAACATTATAGGTCATTTTCAAAAGTCAACAAAAAGGGACTTTAAGTCAAAGGCCATAACTTGAGATTGGTAAATCAAAATGACATGGGACCAAAGGCATTGGTTAGAGGACTTCAAGACCTTTCCAAAATGTCCAAGAACTTGATCAAAGCTTAACAATTGAGAAAGATATGCCTAGTGGAAGTTGGGAAAGTTTTAGGTATTTTGAAAAGTCAACATTGCTTCAAATGTCTTAAAATTGCTAATGGGCCACATTTTTTTCCAAAATTCATCATCCAAAGCATGTGCACGGCCATTTGGCCCAAAGGGAATTTTTCATCATTTTTATTTATTTATTTGAATTTTTAATTGCTAATAATTCATTTAATTAATTAAAATATATGAAAAATACCAAACCAATGCAATCAAATCTTTTTATGCATGAAATAGCCTCAAAATCTCGTGCATGATCAGATAGGGAAAGAATCAAGGTAATTGAACATGATTGGTATCAAATTTGCATGAAAAAGATTGAAAAATATATGCCATGAAAATCAAATATCTCTTCATCAATGCAAAGGGTTTTTTGATCCAATTTTCAACCCTAATCATTCCAGTACTTATACTCATGCAAACCCTAGTGCTCATGACCTCCAAGCTGCGTAGAAACACCATAGACAACCTTGCATTTTTTCAAGAAAACTCAAATACTGAAAACACGATTGCAAGGCTTTTCAAGGCAAGAAAATCATTCCATTGCCTTCCTGAGACTTCAAGGAAGGTTTTCAGATCAAAACCATCCATTCTAACGCAGAGAAACGGTAGAACGATCGTGTCCTGTACATGATTTTTTCCATATGCTTGCATCATGATTCATGCGTTTTTAGTAATTTTTAATATTTGATTTATGTTCATTGATTGATTCTAAAGCTAACTGTGTGCTTTAATTGAGTTTTCACGCATTGTATGAAGAATCACCATTAAAGCACGTTAGGGTTCTTCAAGCTTCAAATTGGGCATTTTTGAATACTGTAAAATTAGAACACCTTAATACCATGGTTAAATTCAGGAAGCTTGGACGATTCTAATACACCAGTCGCGCCTAATTTATGAAGCAAGATGGCCTAATCGCTATTCTTGAAAAGGGCATATTTTGGGGGGGTTTAAAACCCCCGCTAACTCTTTTTATGTTTCAGGAAAATACAAACGAGGAAGAAGAAGATGAGGTGTAAGGCGATGGTTTGTTCATTTGAATTTCGCGCGGAAAAAGGCCACTAACGCTTGTTTTATCTTATAATATTTATTGGTCATATAATAAACAAAGTGCGTGAACGGCTCAGTTGGCAGGCATGTGTATTGGTAACCTCTGGGACCTGGGTTCGAATCCCAGGTCCCCCTCCCTTTCAATAATATTTTTCATAATATCATCCTGTGCAGTTTCTTCCCTGAAGACCATCATACAACCTATAGTCCCAGCATGCCACGCGCTTATCAAGATCAATCAAATGGCTATGATCTGAGGAACATAATAGGCCTCAGTCAATGTACACACACGCTAGCCAGAAAGTCAACAAGGCCAAAGGGTCATTGGGCTAGAATTGCTACAATTATACCTCCTGATTGGGGCAGAACCCCCCCTTGGTATTGTATTTCTTTCTATTTTCTTTATCTTATTTTTTATTATTTGTTTTAATTCCATTATTTTCTTTTAATTCAATAAAAAAATTAATTTCACATAAAAATACTGAAAACCAGAAAAGACAAAAAATTAAATATATTTTATTTAACTAATATTTTTGTAAATAAAGTCTTGTATCAATTAATTAGTTTTTATTCTAGGGTTGATTTTAACATTTTCCTAATAAACTTAAAATTTGTAGAATTAGGTTAATTACTTTTATCTTTTCCTATTCTTTTCTTTTATTAATTATTAATTATTAATTATTATTTTTGTAAATAAAAATTGAATTAATTAATTAGGTTAATTTTAGATTAAATTTCGATGCTTTTCTTAATAAATACAAAAAACCCTCAAAAATAATTTCTTTTTATTTTATTTTAATTAATTTGTTAATAATAATTTAATTTCATTAAAAAAGGGTCCAACGCCCTCGCTTTCAATTTTAATTCAATTCGCGCATTTTATTTAATTTCTTATAATATTAATGTAATTCTCCCAAAGCCGTGTAAATTTATATTTCTCGCACTTTCCTTTATTTTATGTCAAATCGGGTCCTGGATTAAATTTGGCGATGTGGACCCGCGCCTTTGTAATAGTTTAGGAACTTTATATTTCTCGCAACTTTTTAATTGCTAATAATCGCATGCAAGAATGAATGACAAAATAAAAATAACGCGTAGATCACCCATGACATGACAAGACAAAATAAATGAATCTGACACACAAATCACACACCACCCCTAGGGTACACCTCACTGTTGCCTTGCCTCGAAAGGTGATCGTCGAGTAGAGGATGTCTTAGTAAGTCCTCATGATCCGGGAACCTGGCATGAGGGTAGCTTCTAAGGTATCTTCCTATTGCTCTGGTGATCACCATGTCCCGAACCTCGAATTGACCCGAACACCTCCAACGGTGGTGCTACCTACCTCTCAATGGTGGGATGGCGCTACTTTAAAGGACATTTACACAGACGAATTCCTTAGGATAGGTAGACGACTCTAGATACTTGCTCTAATTTCAAAATAAATTCAAAAACTCTTTTCACACCGACACTTTCAAAAAGCTTTCAAAATAATTTTTCAAACACTCTTGAGGACTGATACAAGAGTCGATCTGAAATCTTTCAAAGAAACTTTTTCAAACTCACTCACATTTGAAAAGCAAACACATTTTGAAAACACAAATGAGCAAGTATCTAAGAGCCCATGGATAACCATGGATAGAAAGGGTGCTAACACCTTCCCTTTCTATAATCTACCTCCCGAACCGAGAGCAATCTCTTTAAGGAATTTTTCTGTGCTTTTGTCCTTTCCATTTGGAGAAAATAAAAGACGGTGGTGACTCTTGCTTCCGCGACATTTCGCGAACCAGCGTTAAACAGTCAGTTCCAGATCCACCGATCACAGAACTGGCGACTCTGCTGCGGAAATCTTTATAAAGTGAGGTGTACCTTAGGACTAAGATCACTTGTGTTTTCAATTGTCTGAATTATTTGCTTTAAATTGTGGGACTGTCTTGGGAGTTCTATAGATCCTAACCCGGATCTGGGGGATACCCTTCTTAGAAAGTAGCAACAAGGCTGTGAGGGAACTGTGCGGGGTATACCGACATGGTTGAAACAGTCTGCTACATTGATGTGGCACTTTGGTGTGTACCGGTAACCCTTGAGTTCAGTCAAGGAGAGTACGGGGCCTCCGCGTGGTGTCATGAAGCATCAACAGACCTTAGGAACCTTAATTGAACTATCTTGGCCTCTTTAGGGTAGTGAGATAACTGACTTTGGTGCAGTCCGAGGTTGGTTGATACTCGATACTACACTCAATTGAGGGTTGCTTTCCTGGAATATTTCGGTCGCCAGTTCAGTGGCTAAATCGAAACGATGAACAATGAAAGCAATCCCGTGATATTGGGACCCTTAGAACCCGGTTACTTCTAATAGGACAGGTTGAGCCCACCAACTTCAAGAGGGTAATACCCAGACCCCATGCTGGCCTAAACCCTAAGGGCTTGTCTTGTGTGACTTGTGTGCCTTACATGTTTGTCTTTGTAAATATCTGTGGTGTGTTTAATCATAGCATCATGACATCATCCAGCATCATATGCATTGACTAACCATTTCAGGGGTTCGAATCTTCATCTTTGTTCTTGTTTTGTAGGACATGGAAACTGTTCGCAGAAAGACAATTCAAATCAGTCTCGTAAGGATCCCTCCTCAGCTTAAGGAGCTTATATCTAGGATTCCCGAGAGCTCCTCATTCAGTGAAAGACATGGAAGACTCATCAGCTTGGTCAATACCAACATTGAGGAAGATATGATAAAGGTCTTGTTCCAGTTCTTTGACCCTCTACATCACTGTTTCACCTTCTTGGACTATCAGCTGGTACCTACATTGGAGGAGTTCTCCCGGCTTCTGAAGATCCCTATCCTTGATCAACTACCCTACAACGGTACAGAAAAGGAACCTAAGCTTGAAGAGATTGCTAAAGCCTTGCACCTACAATCATCTGACCTCAAGGGACATTGGGAAGTTAGAAGTGGTATCAAAGGGTTCTTAGCCAGGTTTCTGTTTGAAAAGGCCCATGAATGTTGGAACTCCCTTGACTTACAAGCTTTTGAAGAAGTTGTGGACCTCCTTGTCTATGGTTTGGTGTTGTTCCCTAACCCATATCAGCTTATAGATATCAGTGCTGTCCAGATCTTCATGTCCAGGAATCCTATACCTACGTTGCTGGGGGACATCCTTCACTCATGTTACACTCGAACCATGAGAAAAAGAGGTGTCCTTATGTGTTGCACTCCTCTCCTGGGAAGGTGGTTTATTTCGCACCTTCCACAATCAGTTTTGAAGAACGAGCGGGGTTTGAGATGGTCACAATGGTTGATGAATCTTACACATGCAGATATACATTGGTGCCCTCGGTCCAGGGAGGATGTCACTATCATCGACCGTTGTGGGGAGTACCCTAATGTTCCATTACTTGGAATCAGAGGAGGTATTACTTACAGCCCATGCCTGGCTTGGAGACAGTTTGGTTATGCTCGGAGGGATGGTCCTCATGACATGTTAATTCCTGACATAGTTTTTGACTTTGACAACGATGCACAAGGACTTCGCCAGAGATTTATCAGAGCTTAGAGGATGCCAAGTAGGATAGACAATAAGACACTGGGGCACAGGAACTCCATCCTGTTGGAACCTTATCTCAAGTGGGTACGCGCCCGCTCCCAGAAGTTAGTAATGCCTTATCCTTATATGCTCCCTGTGATCAAAGAGCCAGTCTTGGAAGGAGAAGTGTCCTACACCATTCAGCATCCTGATATGCCCACATCCTGGGAAGAGATGCAGAAGAGTTGGATCCAGCTTAAGGAAGAACGGAATTCTCTTGAGACCAGTCTACATGCTAGTGAAAAGAAGGTCTTGGAGCTCACCCGCCTATTGCATGAGGAGAGGAATCTCAACACCTACATAGCTCCAAAGAGGATGCGTAGTGTCTTTTGGGATTGATTTGCTTTGTAATTTGTGCCCATGAGGCTTTGATGTATTGAACAATTATTTCCTTAATGATAACGTGTGTTCTTTCTTGTCTACAACAAATTTGAACTTTCGAACCCTTGAATGCATTGCATAAACACATATCATTCATCATGTGCATAGCAGGTTTTCTTCTTTTCAGGTTGCTTACCATTCTTCGCTGTTTATTTCAGCATCATGAATCCTGACTCATCATCAACCGAGATGTCCATCAAGGCTCTTCAGGCGCAGAATGCGCAATTTCAGGAACTAATCATGGGTTTGGCTCAAGGCCAAGAAGAGCTGAAGGCTCTGCTCCTGAAGAAAGAGAAAAAGAAGAAGGAGAGAACTGTCCTTTTCAACTCGGGCCGAAGGTTTGGTAATACTCTGCAGAATGAAGAGGCTGGTTCTTCTATAGGCAAGGGTAGTCCCCAAGAGGGAAAAGGTCCTAGTCCGGTAGTCTCTGACAACGAGACTGATTTTGATGAGGAACAGTATCCTCCTGCAGAAGACAAATATAAGCAGTTGGAGGACAGACTGAATGCTATGGAGATCCAACAAGTGCCATGGCTGGATTTTGGAGATTTGGGTTTGTCTACTGGTGTGATCATTCCTCATAAGTTTAAGGCACCATCTTTCACCAAGTATGACGGGGCGTCTTGTCCCAAGCTACATCTCAGATCCTACGTGCGGAAGATTCAACCGTACTCAGTGGACAAGAATTTGTGGATCCACTTGTTCCAGAAGAGTCTTTCAGGGACTCATCTCGAATGGTTCTATCAGCTGGATGGGACCAAGGTTCGTAACTGGGAGGAGTTGGCTACTGCTTTCTATAAGCAATATCAATATAATGCCGACCTTGCCCCTTCACGCACCCAACTCCAGGGTATGCCGCTAGGTTCAAGTGAAGGTTTTAAGGAGTACGCACAGAAGCGGAGGGATCTGGCTGGCAGAGTGCAGCCTCCGTTGACTGACCGGGAGTTGGTAGACATGTTCTTGGGGACCCTCTCTGGGCCGTTTTTCAACCATCTTATCGGTAACTCGTCTGCAGGGTTTACTGATCTTATTCTGACTAGAGAGAGAATAGAGGCTGGGATGAAGTCTGGTAAAATTCAGAAGGGTGCATCGTCAAGTTCTGAGAAGAAGCCCTTCAAGAAGGAGGCTAGTGCTGTATACGGCTCTAGAAGACAAGAGAAACCTGAGCGCCGCCAATCTGTCAACACGGTGATGATTTCTAAGCCTGCTGCCGCTCCTCGGCAAAACAATCCTCAAAGGGCTGAAAGACCCCGGAGAGAGTTTACCCGTTTGAGTATGACCTTATCGCAAATCTTGCCACAGTTACTATCCACCAACTTAGTGACTGTCAGGGAGGCCCCAAAAGTTGTGAACACTGCCTCCCCCAAATACAATCCAAATGCCCGCTGTGCCTACCATTCTGATAGCCCGGGACATTCCACTGATGACTGTTGGGCCTTAAGGAATAAGGTGCAGGACCTTATTGATGCAAAAGAGATACAGTTTGAAGCGCCTGAGAGGCCGAATATGGTGACTGCTCCTATGCCCCAGCATGGAGTAAATGTTGTCGATGAAGATGTATACGCCGTTTCTGTGGATGATGTAGCTACTCCTCTGAAGACTGTCAAGAGGAACCTACTGCTAGCCGGTTTATTTCTGGGTTGTAGTGAAGGTTGCCTTTTCTGTGCTGTTTCCCTATCTGGTTGTCCTTTGCTGAAGTTGGGCATCCAAAGCCTAATGGACAGCAAAGAGATTATATTCAAGAAGTCCGCTGTTCAGTTGGTTCCGGTAGAAGAAGTTGCTGTTGTTACAATCTTCAATAATCCAATCAAGGCTCTCCCAAGAAAGCCTGTTCAAATCATGACTGTTGCACCCGTTGTTATTACTGTTCCGGGGCCTCTCCCCTACGAATCTGATAAGGCTGTCCCCTGGCGCTATGGGGCAGATGTGTATGTGAATGGAATCAAACAAGAGTTCAACACTGGCACCAGCATCAACAATATCACTGGTCCAACAAAGGTTACCCGCAGTGGTAGGCTCTTCTCGCCTGACATTGCACCGCCCGCTATTCGAAGACCCCTCATTATAACACCTACAAGTGTACCCGTTCCTGTTTCTGATCAAGTTGTTTCCCCTGTTGCCGAGTCATCTAATGCTCGGGGTAAAGGGATTGAAGATGAGCCTGCCCGGATGGAGGCACCAAGACCTGTAAATGCTGAGGCCTCCCAACAAGAGATGGAGGAAATCCTGAAAATAATCAAGAAGAGTGACTTTAATGTTGTCGAGCAGCTGGGGCATACGCCCTCCAAGATCTCCATGCTCTCCTTGCTACTGTGCTCAGAGGCCCATGCTAAGGCCTTAATTTCATTTCTCAAGACGGCCCATCTGCCACAGGAGACATCTGCAGTTCAGTTTACTGATTGCGTAGCAAATATGACAGCGGACAATGGTTTAGGTTTCTCAGATGCTGACCTTACTGCTAAGGGAAGGGACCACAATGATGCCCTGCATGTCTCTATTGAATGCAGTGGCACTACTCTAGCGCACGTGTTGGTGGACACTGGTTCTTCCCTAAATGTGCTACCCAAGAAGGCCTTAGACCGTTTGGATTGTGAAGGCCTGGAACTAAAACCTAGCAATATCATAGTCAGAGCCTTTGACGGTTCTAAGAGGATGGTTCATGGAGAGGTTGACATTCCTATTCGTGTGGGCACTCAAGTATTCGACTCTACCTTCTATGTGATGGATATCCGTCCATCTTATTCTTGTCTACTGGGACGACCTTGGATCCACAAGGCTGGGGCAGTGACCTCTACCTTGCACCAGAAGCTAAAATACCCTGTCAGAGGGAAGATCGTCACTGTGCAGGGAGAGGAGGAGTATATGGTGAGCCATTTGAATTCCTTCAGATATATTGAGATGGACGGGGAGTTTATTGAAACCCCCTTTCAGCATTTCGAAGAGGTACCTCCAACTTTAGCAGCAGCAGAAACAGTGGTCGAAGAGGATGTTCCTTTGAAGATGGCTTCCCTAAAGGATGCCCGGGCTGTGATTCAGAAAGGTGAATGTGCTAACTGGGGCAGGCTCCCTGATTTTACACAGAAAACTGACAAGTTCGGACTGGGTTTTACTGCAGAGGGACAGAAAGCTATGCGGAAGGCAAAAACCAGAAGACCTCATGTGCTCATTACCAATCCAGGAGTGAATGCTGTTGGGGAGGATAATGAAGTGGATGAAGCTGAGTTCAATAGCTGGATCTACCCGACAACTGATGGCGGATTGACCAATTGGATTGCTAAAGATCATACTCCTGTTACTTTTGTTACGCAGTAATAAACTTCTTTGTTTTGTTATTTGTAATAAACAATTAAAACTCTATGGCCCGGTGTCTTACCCGGGGCACCGTGGCATAATTTGTGAGGGCATATAAATTGTCATTTCATATATCATGAATAAAGATCTTGGACGTTCTCTCGCATTTCAAATTTTATGCTCCTTTTCTTTCTTTCCTTTCTTTATATATTACAAAAACAGCTGTATTTACACACACTTACTCATACAGGTTTCAATCCACTCTGGATCTCACTGGTAACGACTCTGCTACTGCCAGTTATGACTTCGAAAATCCGATCAACTTAGCCGAAGACGAAGGTGAAGATGATTGCGAAGTGCTTGGCGAGCTTGCAAGACTGTTACTTCAGGAAGAGAGGGCAATTCAACCACACGAAGAGCCAGTGGAGACAATAAATCTGGGTACTGAGACGGACAGGAAGGAAGTTAAGATTGGTGCCAACCTAGAGCTCAGCGTGAAGCAACGGTTGACTCAGATGCTACATGATTATATGGAGATCTTTGCCTGGTCCTATGAAGACATGCCCGGGTTGGACACTGATATTGTGGTCCATCACTTGCCTACTAAGGAAGACTGCCCTCCGGTTAAGCAAAAGGTCCGCCGTATGCGTCCAGAGATGTCTGAAAAGATCAAAGCCGAGGTTATGAAACAGTTTGATGTTGGGTTCCTTGCAGTGACTTCTTACCCTCAGTGGGTTGCTAATGTGGTGCCGGTACCGAAGAAGGACGGAAAGGTCAGAATGTATGTTGACTACAGGGATCTGAATAGGGCCAGCCCCAAGGATGACTTCCCCTACCTCACATTGATGTCCTTGTTGACAATACAGCTCAGCATAAGGTGTTCTCTTTCATGGATGGTTTTTCAGGTTACAATCAGATCAAGATGGCTCCTGAAGACATGGAAAAGACTACATTTGTTACTCAGTGGGGCACCTTCTGCTACAAGGTCATGCCTTTTGGAATGAAGAACGCTGGGGCAACCTACCAACGTGCCATGGTTGCTTTATTTCATGACATGATCCATCATGAGATAGAAGTGTATGTTGATGACATGATCGCAAGGTCCCAGACTGAGGAGGAACACCTTGATCATCTGCAGAAGTTGTTTGACCGCCTGAAGTTGTACAAGCTAAGGTTGAACCCGAACAAGTGCACCTTCGGGGTAAGATCTGGGAAGTTGCTAGGCTTCGTTGTAAGTGATAAGGGTATTCAAGTGGATCCTGCCAAGGTCAAAGCCATTCAAGAGATGCCAGTTCCTAAGACAGAGAAAGAGGTCAGAGGCTTTTTAGGACGCCTGAATTATATTGCTCGATTCATCTCACACCTGACTGCTACCTGTGAGCCAATCTTCAAGCTGCTGAAGAAAGATCAGGTAGTACGTTGGAATGATGAATGTCAGGCTGATTTTGAAAGAATCAAGGAGTATCTCCAAGAACCACCCATCCTTATGCCACCGGTTGAAGGGAGACCTCTGATACTATATCTGACAGTACTTGACAACTCAATGGGGTGTGTGCTGGGGCAACATGACGAGTCTGGCCGAAAAGAGCATGCCATTTATTACCTTAGCAAAAAGTTTACCGACTGTGAGACCCGATACTCACTGCTTGAGAAAACTTGCTGCACTTTGGTATGGGCTGCTCGCCGGCTGAGACAGTATATGCTGACTCACACTACCTTGTTGATCTCAAAAATGGATCCTATAAAGTACATATTTGAAAAGCCTGCTCTGTCTGGGAGAATGGCAAGATGGCAGATGATCTTGACAGAATACGACATTCAGTATACAACCCAGAAAGCCATCAAGGGAAGTGTATTGGCAGACCACTTGGCACATCAGGCCGTAGACGACTATCAGTCAATGAACTTCGAGTTTCCAGACGAGAGCATCATGATAGTAACTGATTGTGAAGTACCTGGACCGGATGAAGGACCTGAGGAAGGATCCCGATGGTCTATGCACTTTGATGGAGCCTCCAACGCTTTGGGTAACGGTATCAGCACTATAATAATATCCCCTCAAGGCACTCATACTCCGCTCACTTCCCGACTATGTTTCAACTGCACCAACAACATGGCGGAGTATGAGGCATGCATCATGGGTCTCCAAGCTGCGATCGATTTAAGGATCAAGTTTCTGAGTGTCTTCGGAGATTCCGCTCTCGTGATCAATCAGATCAAAGGAGAGTGGGATACGAAACATCTGAATCTTATTCCTTACAGAGAATGTGTGTTGACCTTGATCCCCCACTTCACAGAGATAACCTTTGAACACTTCCCGAGAGAGGAGAATCAGCTGGAGGACGCGTTAGCTACGATGTCTTCTATGTTCAAGGTCAAATGGGACAATGAGGCTCCCCAGATCATTATCTGGAAACTGGACGAACCGGCATACTGTTGTGATCTCGAGACTGAAGTGGTAACCGAGAAGCCTTGGTACCACGAGGTGAAGAGATATTTGGAAGCTCAGGAATACCCTGAAGGTGCGTCTGTCAATGATAAGAAGTTTCTGAGAAGGTTCGCAGCGAAGTTCTTCCTTAGCAACGGCATCCTGTATAAGCGAAACCATGATTCGACCTTACTGCGTTGTATGGATAAGACTGAAGCAGAAAGGATCATGGAAGAACTACATGAAGGGACCTTCGGAACACATTCCAGTGGACACACTATGGCAAAGAAAATCCTTCGGGCAGGGTATTTCTAGTCCACAATGGAAGCTGACTGCTACCAACACTCTCGGACATGCCATAAATGCCAGATTTATGCAGACAAAGTGCATGTTCCTCCAGTTCCTCTAAATGTTCTGACTGCACCTTGGCCTTTTGCAATGTGGGGCATAGACGTGATCGGTGAGATTAAACCTACAGCGTCTAATGGGCATCGCTTCATCCTGGTGGCGATTGATTACTTCACAAAGTGGGTTGAAGCAGCTTCCTACGCTACGGTAACCAAGACTGTTGTAGCACGGTTCATTCGGCATAATCTGATCTGTCGATACGGCGTCCCTGAAAGGATCATTACAGACAACGGTACCAATCTCAATAACAAGATGATCACTGAGCTCTGCGAGCAGTTTAAGATACAGCACCACAACTCTTCTCCTTACAGACCGAAGATGAATGGGGCTGTAGAAGCAGCAAATAAAAATATCAAGAAAATCGTGCAGAAAATGACAGTGACTTATAAAGATTGGCACGAGATGTTACCGTTTGCTCTACATGGGTACCGTACCTCAGCAAGGACGTCAACCGGGGCAACTCCTTTCTCCTTGGTCTACGGTATGGAGGCAGTCTTACCGATTGAAGTGCAGATACCCTCTCTCCGGATAATGAAGGATGCAAATCTGAACGAAGATGATTGGATACAGACACGACTTGATCAGCTAAACCTCATTGATGAAAAGAGACTCGCTGCTATCTGTCATGGTCAGACGTACCAAAAACGGATGATCAGGGCATTTAACAAAAAGGTCAGACCACAGGAATATCAAGTTGGGGATCTGGTAATCAAGCGAATCATCCTTCCTCAGAGTGATCCAAGGGGCAAATGGACCCCTACGTACGAAGGACCATTTGTGGTTAAATATGTGTTCTCAGAAGGAGCCATGATTTTAACCAACATGGATGGTGACGACCTTCCTCACCCCGCTAATGCAGACATAGTAAAAAGATACTACGCATGAAAAAGACCCGCTAGGTTGACATACCTAGGCAAAAATTAGGGCTTCCCGGCGAACCAAAAGGGTTCGGGCAAAATGAAGGGATGAAATGAAAAAAATCTGTACACCCGGCAAGTCGAAAACCTGAAAAGGCGGCTTGGGCAAAAATGGGTATCCCGGTGGACTGAAAACCCGAAAGGGCGGTCCAGGCAAAAATTAGGGATAAAGCGTAATACTATGTCTCATTGGATCACTTTGCATCCAGAATCCGGTATCTACATCAAGTTCAGACGACATCGATCAGTCAGCTTCATCTTCAACTAAGGTCATCAAGGGATGAGACGCTCGGAGTTATAAAGGTAATAACAGAGTTGAAACCCAGTGGGATCATTCATTCCACACAGCTGTTTTATTTTCTTTTGTACAAATTGTATAAACTCTTTTGTTCGGCGGCGTTCTCTTACTAGGACGTCAGCCTCTTGTACATAAGCGCCTATATTACAGGCAAATTTAAAATCAATACAAAAATCACTTTTCAGTTAAAATTGCCAATTGTTTTTCCTTTTCTGTTTTGTTTTGCGAAGAACGTCCAAGGTTCAATTTGTGATATATGCATTGACAATAATTTGCTAACTCATGAAAATTTGCATACGAAACAAAGGATTAATTACAGGTAACATTAGAAGCAGGGGCAATAAAGAGTTGTCTAAGCAATCTAATTGTTCTATCCTCCAAGGTACCAAGGTAGGTTCAGCTGAAGGACATAACCAGTACATCCTAATTCCCCAGAGAGTGAGCCAGCAAGTCAGTACACTCTCCTCGAACAAAGTTACAGTCAAAACTTAAGGAAGTTGGGTATCCTCCAGCAGACCTCAACATTCCCCAGCAGTGTACAAACATTCTTAACAAGCATCCCCGGCAGTCTTGATCTAAGATTGTTTCCTGGCGGTCAATCAAACATTCAGTGGAGTTACTTCCAATACACCTCAAAACTTCCCCAGGAGAGTCCAATCTAGTTCCCCAGGAAAGTTGGAATCCATCCCCCCAAGCAGTAAGCTTATCCCCAATAGATTCTGGAAGCTTACCCCCGCAGAGCACGAACGCGTCTCCCGGATTTATTCAAAGAGTTATTTCCCTACCAGGATATAACTGGGTTATCCTCAGCCAAAAGCCACGGAAAGATCGTCCTCGGCGAAGTCTTCTTATCCCTAGCGAAGTCTATTAACCCTTCCAACACAACAAGGGTATCCCCAGCAAGTTATTATCAACAACTCAACAAAGTACCTCTCTCCCCATAGAGTATTGCTTCCCAGCAAGGTCACTAGAGTACTTTTCTCCCCGCAGAGTTATCTTCGCCAAGTTTATTCCCCAACGGAGTTATCTTCTCCTAACGGTATTCTTGCAACTATCATCCCCAGCGGAAGCAAAATCTATTCTTCAACATCAGCCCAGGAGTGACTTCCCGGCACCTGTCAAGGATTTATTTTCCTAGACGAAAAGATACATTCATAAATATCACATCTTCATACATTATAGCATGCATATACGCATCATATCTTACAAATCTCATTTATGTTGAGAACATCATCGCTTGATCCATATCATGCATTGCATATGGCTGACCTTTACCTTTCAGGAAAGATCCAGTTAAGTTCTCAAGCTAGATTCCAAGACCTTGACCGGTTCAGTTAAATCGACCCTAAGATTTTACTGTTTCTTATCCAGTCTAAGGCCTTCTCTGGTTCAGTCAGATCGACCCTAAGATCTCCCTGTTTCTTATCCAGTTTAAGACTCCAAGACCTTGACCGGTTCAGTTAAATCGACCCTAAGATTTTACTGTTTCTTATCCAGTCAAAGGCCTTCTCTGGTTCAGTCAGATCGACCCTAAGATCTCCCTGTTTCTTATCCAGTTGAAGATTCCAAGACCTTGACCGGTTCAGTTAAATCGACCCTATGATTTCTCTGTTTCTTATCCAGTCAAAGGCCTTCTCTGGTTCAGTCAGATCGACCCTAAGATCTCCCTGTTTCTTATCCAGTTGAAGACATTTCAAGACCTAGACCAGGTCAGTTAAATCGACCATAATATTTTTCTGTTTCTTATCAAGTCCAAGGCCTTCTCTGGTTCAGTCAGATCGACCCTAAGATCTCCCTGTTTCTTATCCAGTTGAAGATTTCAAGACCTAGACCGGTTCAGTTAAATCGACCCTAAGATTTTCCTGTTTCTTATCCAGTCAAAGGCCTTCTCTAGTCCAGCTAAATCGACCCCTAACAGATTTTCCTGATGAAGACTCAGTAGAAGATATCCAAGATTCTCTCAATGATACTGTTGAGATTGAAGTCACCTATGGTTCTCTCCCCGTTACTGCGGAGGTAGTAATCGCCCCCAGATTCTCTCAGCGTTACTGTTGAGGTAGTAATCATCTCAAGATTCTCTCAGCGTTACTGTTGAGGTAGTAATCGTCCCCAGGTTCTCTCAGCGTTCCTGTTGAGGTAGTAACCATCCCTAGTTCATTCATCACCTTTTGAAGCTCCAGATCCAGCTCCTGTAACCAGTCAGGACACATGTATACAAAGAATCTAAAGACCAGCTCCTGCAACAGGCCAGGTAATCCTTTTCTTTTGCAGGTACGCAAGTTCTCGCTAAGGAATCTCTTACGCGATCAACACCCAGATGGCATCTATAAGCCCATCCACCATCCATCATCTCTCAGCATGGCATCTATAAGCCCATCATCCTATCCATCAATCTCCAAATGGCATCTATAAGCCCATTCCCATCATCACACTACTATGTGAGCCCAAATTTCTGGGCACTCTAGTGTTCAATCATCTTCCACCTTCGGATTACGAAAGGCACATCAGCCAATCTGCATCCTCAGGTCTAAGAAGATTGAACAGGGGCAACTGTTGTACCCCAAAATTTGCCCTCCCATATTCTTCAAAATTTGCCAAGTCAAAGTTTCAAAATCTCCCCAAGGGTTGCACAGTTCAAGGGCCTCTTAACAATCAAAAATTAGGGTTTTGGTTCTGACAAACAAAATAAAGTTTCCAAGGGTCCAATCAAGTCCCACATGCCTATAAATATGGTCAAGCATCCTCACACCAAGTTTCAAGACTTACAGCACAAAATTGCATAGTCAAAAACCCTAATTGCACTACAGTCAACTGTAGGGGCAAAATGGTCATTTGACAGTCAAAAGTTCAAATTTTTGGTCAACATCTCATTTTGAAGCCACAAACATCATTTGATCAATGCTTGATCATGATTCTCAAAGCTTGGCTCAAAAGGTCTCAAGATGCAAAAGTTTCCATATTTGGACAGTTGAAAAAGTCAACTGTAACTTTACCAAGGCATAACTTCCACATGGTTTATCATAAAAATTCCATGCAAAGCTCATTTTGAAGAGAATGACATTTCCTACAACTCCTCTTCACACTTCAAGTCCAAGAAATGCTCTCACAAAAAGTTATCAATTTCAACATTATAGGTCATTTTCAAAAGTCAACAAAAAAGGACTTTAAGTCAAAGGCCATAACTTGAGATTGGTAAATCGAAATGAAATGGGACCAAAGGCATTGGTTAGAGGACTTCAATACCTTTCCAAAATGTCCAAGAACATGATCAAAGCTTAAAAATTGAGCACAATATGCCTTATGGAAGTTGGGAAATTTTTGGGTATTTTGAAAAGTCAACATTGCTTCAAATGTCTTAAAATTGCTAATGGGCCACATTTTTTTCCAAAATTCATCATCCAAAGCATGTGCACGACCATTTGGCCCAAAGGGAAGTTTTTCATCATTTTTATTTATTTATTTGAATTTTTAATTGCTAATAATTCATTTAATTAATTAAAATATATGAAAAATACCAAACCAATGCAATCAAATCTTTTTATGCATGAAATAGCCTCAAAATCTCGTGCATGATCAGATAGGGAAAGAATCAAGGTAATTGAACATGATTGGTATCAAATTTGCATGAAAAAGATTGAAAAATATATGCCATGAAAATCAAATATCTCTTCATCAATGCAAAGGGTTTTTTGATCCAATTTTCAACCCTAATCATTCCAGTACTTATACTCATGCAAACCCTAGTGCTCATGACCTCCAAGCTGCGCAGAAACACCATAGACAACCTTGCATTTTTTCAAGAAAACTCAAATAATGAAAACACTATTGCAAGGCTTTTCAAGGCAAGAAAATCATTCCATTGCCTTCCTGAGACTTCAAGGAAGGTTTTCAGATCAAAACCATCCATTCTAACGCAGAGAAACGGTAGAACGATCGTGTCCTGTACAGGATTTTTTCCATATGCTTGCATCATGATTCATGCGTTTTTAGTAATTTTTAATATTTGATTTATGTTCATTGATTGATTCTAAAGCTAACTGTGTGCTTTAATTGAGTTTTCACGCATTGTATGAAGAATCACCATTAAAGCACGTTAGGGTTATTCAAGCTTCAAATTGGGCATTTTTGAATACTGTAAAATTAGAACACCTTAATACCATGGTTAAATTCAGGAAGCTTGGACGATTCTAATACACCAGTCGCGCCTAATTTATGAAGCAAGATGGCCTAATCGCTATTCTTGAAAAGGGCATATTTTGGGGGGGTTTAAAACCCCCGCTAACTCTTTTTATGTTTCAGGAAAATACAAACGAGGAAGAAGAAGATGAGGTGTAAGGCGATGGTTGGTTCATTTGAATTTCGCGCGGAAAAAGGCCACTAACGCTTGTTTTATCTTATAATATTTATTGGTCATATAATAAACAAAGTGCGTGAACGGCTCAGTTGGCAGGCATGTGTATTGGTAACCTCTGGGACCTGGGTTCGAATCCCAGGTCCCCCTCCCTTTCAATAATATTTTTCATAATATCATCCTGTGCAGTTTCTTCCCTGAAGACCATCATACAACCTATAGTCCCAGCATGCCACGCGCTTATCAAGATCAATCAAATGGCTATGATCTGAGGAACATAATAGGCCTCAGTCAATGTACACACACGCTAGCCAGAAAGTTAACAAGGCCAAAGGGTCATTGGGCCAGAATTGCTACAATTATACCTCCTGATTGGGGCAGAACCCCCCCTTGGTATTGTATTTCTTTCTATTTTCTTTATCTTATTTTTTATTATTTGTTTTAATTCCATTACTTTCTTTTAATTCAATAAAAAAATTAATTTCACATAAAAATACTGAAAACCAGAAAAGACAAAAAATTAAATATATTTTATTTAACTAATATTTTTGTAAATAAAGTCTTGTATCAATTAATTAGTTTTTATTCTAGGGTTGATTTTAACATTTTCCTAATAAACTTAAAATTTGTAGAATTAGGTTAATTACTTTTATCTTTTCCTTTTCTTTTCTTTTATTAATTATTAATTATTAATTATTATTTTTGTAAATAAAAATTGAATTAATTAATTAGGTTAATTTTAGATTAAATTTCGATGCTTTTCTTAATAAATACAAAAAACCCTCAAAAATAATTTCTTTTTATTTTATTTTAATTAATTTGTTAATAATAATTTAATTTCATTAAAAAAGGGTCCAACGCCCTCGCTTTCAATTTTAATTCAATTCGCGCATTTTATTTTATTTCTTATAATATTAATGTAATTCTCCCAAAGCCGTGTAAATTTATATATCTCGCACTTTCCTTTATTTTATGTCAAATCGGGTCCTGGATTAAATTTGGCGATATGGACCCGCGCCTTTGTAATAGTTTAGGAACTTTATATTTCTCGCAACTTTTTAATTGCTAATAATCGCATGCAATAATGAATGACAAAATAAAAATAACGCGTAGATCACCCATGACATGACAAGACAAAATAAATGAATCTGACACACAAATCACACACCACCCCTAGGGTACACCTCACTGTTGCCTTGCCTCGAAAGGTAATCGTCGAGTAGAGGATGTCTTAGTAAGTCCTCATGATCCGGGAACCTGGAATAAGGGTAGCTTCTAAGGTATCTTCCTATTGCTCTGGTGATCACCATGTCCCGAACCTCGAATTGACCCGAACACCTCCAACGGTGGTGCTACCTACCTCTCAATGGTGGGATGGCGCTACTTTAAAGGACATTTACACAGACGAATTCCTTAGGGTAGGTAGACGACTCTAGATACTTGCTCTAATTTCAAAACAAATTCAAAAACTCTTTTCACACCGACACTTTCAAAAAGCTTTCAAAACAATTTTTCAAACACTCTTGAGGACTGATACAAGAGTCGATCTGAAATCTTTCAAAGAAACTTTTTCAAACTCACTCACATTTGAAAAGCAAACACATTTTGAAAACACAAATGAGCAAGTATCTAAGAGCCCATGGATAACCATGGATAGAAAGGGTGCTAACACCTTCCCTTTCTATAATCTACCTCCCGAACCGAGAGCAATCTCTTTAAGGAATTTTTCTGTGCTTTTGTCCTTTCCATTTGGAGAAAATAAAAGACGGTGGCGACTCTTGCTTCCGCGACATTTCACGAACCAGCGTTAAACAGTCAGTTCCAGATCCACCGATCACAATGCCTCATTTCATCAATCAAAGTTAGAAACTCCATAGCTTGTTGCTCTGCATTTTTCTTCGATTCTTCCATCTCCCTCGCGCATTTTGGCCAAATCTTCTTGCATTCTCTTCTCCAAGTGATAAGGATTGTAGATTGAGGCTTGGATTGCAACTGGAGTGAAGGATACAGTAGATCCATTTTTCTCAAAGGTTTGAATTCTCAACTTTGAATTCTAATTTCTAGCCATGCCTCGTGTGATTTAAGTTCATAATCATGTTGTTTGAAGTCTATGGAATGATTATGAAGCTTTATAACGTTTAATTTGATGAATTATGCATGATTGGATGCTCTGAAACTCGCGATTCAGAATGTTTTTATTCATATTCATGACTTGATTGTGGACAATGTGGTTGATGATTTGATTCGATTCGAATTGCTATGGATTCATTGCCATGCTAGCTTTGATTTGCCTTTGATTTCATCAAAAATGATGCAAAATTGAGTGTGTTATGTTGATATGAAAGTGACCCCCAAGCCTGAGATATGCACGCGTTTTTTGAATTTCTAGAGGTTGAAGATGATGTGGTGGCACATCATGATTGGTCTGTTTGAATTTTTTGGCTTATTTGAATTTTTGTTTTATTTGACATTTTGTTTAATTTTGTTTTCTGATCAAAACACATTCAAAAATCACAAAAAAATTACCATAGGTCAATTTTATTTTCTAGTATTTGTCACATTTTTTCGGATTCTTTTAAAAATAATTTGGTTGGTTTAAAAAAAATTGTTAGGTTTAATTAATTAATTGATCAAAGTTTATTTTTATTTTAATAGTTCTATTGATCTAAAAAATCCACAAAAATTACTTGAGAACCACAAAATAATGTGAAAATTGATTCTGACTTTGGTTCATCATTTTTCTTATTTTTGATTAAAAATTTAAGGCAAAATACTCATTTTGATCCCTTAACTATACCCTTGGGTTCATATTGGTCCCTTAACTTTTTTTTGTGTCATTTTGGTCCCTTAACTTTCAAAAAGTTTCATTTTAGTCCTTTTTGTCTAAATTCGTAGCTAATTAGACGGAAAAACTTTGAAATCAGCCGCTAAATTCGTAGCTAATTAGACAAAAAGGACTAAAATGAAACATTTTGAAAGTTAAAGGATCAAAATGACACGAAAAAAAGTTAAGGGACCAATGTGAATCCAAGGGTATAGTTAAGGGATCAAAATGAGTATTTTTCCAAAATTTAATTTCAAAAGGTTATTTGTAATATTTGTTTGTTTTTTTATTTTTAATACTTCTATTAATTCAAAAATTCCAAAAAAAATCATGTAATCTTGTTTATAATCATAGAATCTGATCATATTTTTGTTTTTCCTTTTTTGTGATTTTTGGTTATGGTTTGCATTTTCTTTCCCTTTAATACCAATTTTATTATTAATTGTTTGTTTTTTTAATATTTTCCTTTTATCCAAAAATTCACAAAAAATTCATGGATGTATGTTTTTAGCCCTAATATTTGAATATAATTTTGGTTGGCCATTCTTCTGACTTTTTGATCTAAATATTATTTTGATATGTGAATATTTGTTAATTACATAATTGTTTGAATATTAATTTCTTTCTTGACTTTTCCAAATTCAAAAAAAAAATGAAAAAATATATTTTCTGACATTTGGAGTTTCTTGATATTTTGAATGACCTTGGTTTGATTTGTTTGGGTTTTGATCCTATTTAATTAATATTTAGGATTAAAAGTCAAAATATAGGGTTTTGTTGCTTATGGTGCAAGTTTCATGTTCAAAACCCTTGTTCCTTGGCTTTTATTGGATTTCAGGTCTTGATCATGGTTCATGAATGTGTTGGGAATTTGAAAACCATTTTTCTTGAATTATTTGACTTGGTTTGACATTTTTCCACAAATAATTTTGAAAACTTGTTTAGTTTGGTGGTTTTGCCAACTAGTCTTAAACTTTGCACTTCATTTGGCCTCCTCCCCAATCATTCATGAACTTAGGGTTTGCATTTTGACTTCTTAACACTTCCAAGAGGTTAAGATATTTTTGGTTTGAATTATGGATCCTTGTTTCTATTTTTGGTGTAATTTTGAAGTGAAGGTACCCAATTATGTTTGCATGTTTTGTTGCAATTTGTTTGATGGCCAATGAACTTGAGTGAGACCTATAATTGGGAACCTAATGATCATGTTGGTTCTGACTTGTCCATGTTAGCTCAAGCCATTTTACTTAGAAGCCTCGTGTTTGAATATTTTGAACCATCTAATGCATTATGTAGGTTTCATCTCCTATTGTATTCATGAAGTTGTGTTTGAATTAATTGTGCATGGTTGAAATGTGTTTGCTACTGACTTTCATGGTCTTTGTTCATATTATTCTTAAGCTCTTATGATCCTTGATTGACATTCAATTATCAATTCAACATGGTGATAGAAAGGAGCAACATTCCCCTGCTTTTCTTGACCTAATTTGTGCATATGCTTGTTTCTTCTTGTTTATCATGTCTAAGGCCATCATGTTTGTTCTCACTTTTTCACCTTATGGAATACTAACTTGGTTTTTGAATGTGCGAGGTACTCTGAGAAAGTTGCCACTTTTGGCTTGAGGCTTTTTTGTGTTTCACTTTATTTGTGAAACACAATCTATTATACTTGCATTGTTTCTGTGCTTGGCATGTTTGATGGTTTATGCAGGATATATATACATATGTGTTGTACCCCAAAATTTACCCTCTCATTTCATCAACATTTCTCATCACAAGACTCTTGGAACTCAAGATCAAGCAAGGGTTTGCTCTGCTCAAGAAACCTCCTTGCATTGTTGACCTAAATTAGGGTTTGAGTTTGCACAGGGATGTTTTGACCCACAATGCCCAAAGTGACTTTCATACTTCATGTTGGACTCATAAGTTTTCCCATACCAAGTTTCAAGCCTTGAATCAAACTTTTGCCCAATCAATTGGACAGTTGACCTAGAAATCAGCTGTATTGGGGAAAAAGTCAACTGTGGCCAATTGACAGTCAAACCTCATGAAATTTGACCCACATCAATATTATGAACTCATATGAAACATTTGATCAAGTTTGGATCACAATTCCACAAGAAATTTGATCAGATCACCAAAAGGGAAAAATGGTCATTTTTAGGGTTTTGACTGTACAAAGGCAATTTTTGACTGTTTGACCTAGCCAATGGCAAATCAAGCTTAACCATGGACTCAAGGACTCAATGAAATTGTCTTGACCCATTCAACAAGTTCAAAAGATCTCAAATGCATAGGATTGACAGACGAACTTTTCAGTCAACTGATCAAAATTTGACTGTACACTGAAAAGTCAAACTTTAACTTTTTGGTCAAAATCAAGTGCCAAGGGTCATTTTTCATCAAGACATGTCAAATTATGAAACTTGTTCATCAAGAAACCCAAAATTGCAAATTTGGGTTTAAAATGGAAAATTTTCATAACTTAGAAATTTTTCTAAGTTATGAAATTTTCTTATTTTTTCCTAACTTTGCCCCACATTTTCACCAAGATGAAAATGGATTCAAACAAAACATACAACATGAAAGTTATAGTCCATCACAAAGTATACAACTTTTATTCACAAAGTTTTCTCAAAAGAATCTTGGATCCCAAGTTATGATTTTTGGAACAAGGGTACTTAAAACTTTTAACTTAGAGAATTTTTGCCCTAGTTTAGGCAGGATTTTAACCAATCTTCTTGGGCATTTTTCACATGGTTCCACTTGGAGTTTCAAGTTTCATTTCAAAGATGGATTATAGTACATGTTGCAAGCTTTCCAAATTGTCCAAGAACTCCTCAAACACCTTTGTGGTTAGGGAGAATCGAATGCTTGAAGTTGGCAAAAACTCACTTTGTAACCATGGCCAATACATGTTCATACCAAGTTACAAATCTGACCAAACTAGCTTAGTACATAATTACATGCCTCTAAACCAATTTACACTAAAAAATTGAATGCAAATACATTGGACATTGGCATTGTTCTGATCAAGAGAGCATTGTACAATGAACATTTCCATTTTGAGCATAAAGGTCATACTTCCATTTTCATAAAGGGAACTTTATGTCAAATTACATTTTCTTGAGCCTTGGACTTTTTTTCTTGCAGCAAACAAGTTCCCTAATCTCAGGCATAGTACACCAACTTGAGCATGCTTGTAACTATCCTGTACAGGCCATAGCTTGGTCACTTCACATCTTTGCTTTCAAAACAAGTCAAATGGCCAAAAGCTCATAACTCACACATCTGATATATTGAACTCAAGCAAAGTTTTCAAACAAGTTTTTGATATCCTTGCAAGCCAGAAGCACGAGCCCTTGACCTCTCAAACCTCCTCATACTCAAAAACCACATTTTCTTGCAAAACAGGTCCAGTTCTGCAAATCACAAGCCACAATCAAATCCCCTCGTGCGTTTTGTCCCAAATCACTTCAAACACATTCTAAACAATACACCTAAGTTGTCCAGACCATTCACAAGCTACTTTAACTCCATTAACACACATCACCATTTTTGTTTGGAAGCTTTGCAGGTTGAGTTCTGTAGCATGATTCAGACCACTTCAAAAAAAACTAAGCAATGGGAAATGTTAAGAAGACATCAAGCAAGCTCAAAAGAACCTCAGGCCCCATTGAAAGTTGCTGAACTGTCCAGCTCGAACTCAACTAAAATAGGTATTTCATGAACTTCTATCTCTCTATTTAGGAACATTTAGACTTAGGTTTGTGAATGAAATATGTTGTATTCATTGCCTTGAAACCATACATGTGCTTAGTTTTCATTTATATTAATCGTGCAAGGAGAATTTCATCCATGAACTTTCTGAAAAAACTAGGTTAGAAATTAGGGCCAGAGAAATTCTCTTTGGTCTTTGAGAGTTAGATTTAATGTTTTATGTGGTTGAAATCGTTGTTTGATGCTCTACAAGTTTCATGTTTTGAGTTTTGTCAAAGGATCACGTTTCCAGGAGTTGGCAGTTTGTACACAGAAGGCGCGTGTTTTTTGTTTAAACATAGGAAGAAGATGAAGTAGTTGGGTTGGGCCTGGCTATTTCCTGCTTTTGCACCCCCATTTTCATTTTCACACCCCCCTGGCCCATTTCTTTGTATATTTATTATTTTTGCATTTAATTTCATTTCTGACTTTATTATTTTATTTCCAAATATAAAAAATGCCTAAAAATATTTTTATAAATTTTTTATATTTATTTGTTATTTATTCCAATTATTTCTAACATTGAAATGTTTAAATACTTTATAATATTTTGTTTAAACTTAAAAATAATGTCAAAAATACTTTTATTTTCATTTATTATTTTTATTCACATTTGAAAATATTTTCTTGAAATATATACATTTTTGTAAATAATTTATTTTATTTTTTACATACTTAACATATTTAATATATATATATATATATATATATATATATATATATATATATATATATATATATATATATATATATATATATATATATATATATATATATATATATATATATATATATATATATATATATATATATATATATATATATATATATATATATATATATATATATATATATATATATATATATATATATATATATATATATATATATATATATATATATATATATATATATATATATATATATATATAAAAATATTTACTTTTGTTTTATATATATATACAAAAATATTATACTTAACAAAAATATTTATATATATATATACATATATACTTTTGTTTTATTAAATACTTAGAAATAAAACACAAAAATATTATATTTTTATTGTTATTATTATTCATACTAAAAAATACTTTTTTTTCAATATACTTTTATTTTTGTACATATTGATACATTTTTGTATATAAATATTAAATAATACCATTTCTTTAAGGAATTAGGGTTTACCCTAAAAATAATTAAAATTAACTTTTTATTTATTTCTTTACATTTCTTTCCATTAAAAATACTTTACATACCTAAAAAAACCTTTTTTACATAATAAATTTTATTTAATATTTATTTATTGTATTTATTTAAATATTCTACATTTAAATGTTATGCCTTGCAAATTCAATTTGGTTGTAATAATTTAGGGTTTAATTTCTTGCAAAATAATCCCCTATTCAAGTTTGTACCCCCTCCCTATATCATGTTGTAATAGCTTAGAGTTTAAATTCTCGCACCTTTAAGCTTTCAATTATGCCATGATTAGAGAATTAGGGTTTGTATGCAAAAATCAAAACCAACAAATAGTTTGACCTAATCAAAGACAAAAATACATGAAAAAACAAAACACAATGCACACTTGCACCCCTAGGGTTTCAATCCACTTGTTGCCTTCAAAAATGGGCCATGGTATGCATGTCAAGTACTTTGGCAAAACAAAAACAAAACAAAAGATCATAGTCCCTCGATGATGCTATGTAGGTTTCCTAAACAAAATGATCAAGCCCCTTAAGAAAATTGCCAAAAATACTTGACACAATTGCTATTATGGTCTATACGATGACCCGGGCCTGTCCCGTTTAACATCCTAACACAATGTTGTTCACCAAATACAGTGGTGAAGCAACACTGTTAAAAGGGTTAAAAAACATAAGAAAGATCTTTGAGTAAAATAGGGTAGATAGCTCTTAGTTACTTGATCAAAAGCTTTCAAAACATCCTTGCTATTTTCCAAAACACACTTCACCACACAAATTCAAAACCCTACTTTCAAAACATTGAAAACTTTTCAAAAGACAAAAACACCTTTGTATACATTCAAACAAGAATCAATACAAAGGTTGCCACAATGATGGCCTCTTTTCAAAACATCTTTCAAAACCACACACAAAGCACCATTTCAAACAATTGAAGAGCACCATTTCAAACAATTGAAAAGCAAAGAAAATGATCTAAACAAGTAACTAAGAGCCCATGAATAACCATGGATAGAAAGGGTGCTAATACCTTCCCTTTCTATAATCTACTCCCCGAACCCAAGAAAACATCTCAAAGGTCTTTCTTGTGCTTTTTGACCTTTCCTTAGGATAAAATAAAAAGTCGGTGGTGACTCTTGTAAAACTGAAACATTTGCAAACACAAACGCAAAATCCCAAGTCAGTTCTCCCACCGTATCACAGAACTGGCGACTCTACTGGGGAAAACTTTAAAAGTGGAGTAACCTTAGGGCTTAGATCACCTTTGCATGCTTACCTTGATTGCTTTGATTTATTTACATTTGGTTCTCTTGTTTGGGCTTGAAATCCTCCACCCGGATTTGGGAAACATTCATAGGTAAATAGCAATACGTTGTGGAAACTGTGCGGGGTATACCGACATGGTTGGAGCAATAGCTATATTAGTGCGACATATTTCTGAGTACCGGTAGCCTTTGAGTCAATCAAAGAGAATACGGGGCCGCTGAGTGATGTCATGAAGCACTAATGAACTCTTAGAAACTTACTTGACCATCTTGGCCTTTTATTAGGGGTAGTGAGATGACCGGCTTTGGTACAGTCCGAAGTTGGTAGATACTCGATACTACAATCATTGAGGTTTGTTTTCTTGGAATATTTTGGTCGCTAGTTAAGTGGCTAAACCAAAAACAATGAACATAGAAAACAATCCAGTGATATTGAGCTCCTTAGAACCCGGTTACTATTTGTAGGACAGGTTTGAGCCAACTATACTCAACAGGGTACTTACCTATGAAACCTCATGCAAGCCTGAAACTAGGGTTTTGTGTGACTTGTTTGTACATTTGCTTGTGCATACATCATGAACATCATAAAGCATCATATGCATCCACTAACCATTTCAAGGGTTTGGATCTTCATCTTTGTTCTTGTTTTGTAGGTCATGGAATCTCTTCGCAGGAAAACAATTCAAGTCAACCTTGTGAGAATCCCTCCTCAACTCAAGGAGCTTACTTCTAGGATTCCAGATAATTCTCTCTTTAGTGAAATACATGGTAGGCTTCTCAACTTGGTCAACTCCAACATTGAAGAAGACATGGTGAAAGTTCTCTTCCAGTTCTTTGACCCCCTACACCACTGTTTCACATTCCCTGATTACCAACTGGTGCCTACTTTGGATGAATTTTCTTAACTCTTGAGAATTCCTATTCTTCATCAACTACCCTACAACGGTACGGAAAAAGAACCAAAGCCTGAAGATGTTGCTCAAGCATTACACTTGCAACCATCTGACATCAAAGGACATTGGGAAACCAAAAGTGGTGTCAAGGGATTCTTGGCAAAGTTTCTGTTTGAGAAGGCACAAGACTGCTGGAATTCTCTAGATCTACAAGCTTTTGAAGAGATTGTGGCACTCCTCATCTATGGGTTGGTCTTGTTCCCAAACCCTGATCAGCTTATAGATGTGAATGCTGTCAAGATTTTCATATCCCGGAATCCTATACCCACATTGCTTGGGGACATCCTACACTCATTTTACACACGAACAATGAGGAAAAGAGGTGTTCTCATGTGTTGTACTCCTCTCCTAGCAAGGTGGTTTATTTCTCACCTTCCACAATCAGTTTTGAAGAATGAGCAGGGTTTAAGGTGGTCACAACGATTGATGACCCTCACACATTATGATGTACGTTGGTGTTCTCGGTCCAGAGAAAATGTCATCATCATTGATCGTTGTGGGGAATTACCTAATGTCCCACTACTTGGCATTAGGGGAGGCATTACTTATAACCCTTGTTTAGCTCTAAGACAGTTTGGATATGCACGAAGGGATGGCCCTCATGAAATGCTGATTTATAACCTAGTTTTTGACTTCGACAACGATGCGCAAGGATTTCGACAAAGATTCATCAGCGCCTGGAGGATGCCCAACAAAGTGGATAGTAAGACACTGGGGCACAAGAATTCCATCCCCCTTGAGCCTTATCTCAAGTGGGTACGAACCCGCGCCCAAAATCTTATGATGCCATACCCTCACATTCTCCCCTTGATTAAAGAGCCTGTTATGGAAGGAGAGGTTCCATACACCCTCCTACATCCTAACATGCCAACATCATGGGAAGAATTGCAAAAGAGTTGGATCCAACTCAAGGAAGAACGAAATACTTTTGAATCTAGCTTCTATGCCAGCGAGAAGAAGGTTTTGGAGCTTACTCGCCGACTTCATGAGGAGGAAACTCTGAACACTTACATCGCACCAAAGAGGATGTGCAATGTCTTTTTACATTAAGAATTTTGTAATATTTTGCCCATAGGGCACTTATGTACTAACAAATTTCTTCTTAATATGACGTGTGTTCTTTTTGTTTGCAACAAACTTGAATTTCTGAATCCTTGAATGCATTACATGAATAACGCATCATTCATCATATGCATAAACAGGTCTTCGCACCAGGTTTCCTTATCTTTCTGTTGTTTATTTCAGCAAGATGGATTTGGAGCAGACGGTTAAGGATCTGCAAGCACATAATTCTCAATTTTAGAAGCTCCTCATGACCTTAGAAAAGGGTCAAGAGGACCTTAAAGCACTGTTGGAGAAAAATAAAGAGAAAAAGAAGAAAAGTCCCGGAGTAGCCACTTTTGGAAGAAGGTTTGAAAGCAATGCTAGAAAAGTTCTCGAGTTCCCCTCAACATCTGATGAAGGGGCTGGTAAAGGAAAAGGAGCTGCGGGACCTTCTGAATCTGAAGTTGAAGAGGAAGAAGAGGAAGAGGATGAAGATTACTCTGAACAACAATATCCCCCAGCGAATGATAAACATAAGAATCTTGAGGATCGATTGGCAGCCATGGAGTTACAAAGGGTACCTGGTTTAGATTTTGAAGAATTAGGGTTGGTCGCTGGGATCGTCATTCCTCCCAAGTTCAAAGTACCAACATTTTCTAAGTACGACGGTCTGTCCTGCCCAAAGATGCATATGAGATCCTATGTCAGAAAGATCCAACCCCACTCATCTGATAAAGACCTCTGGGTACACTTTTTTCAAGACAGTTTGTCAGGCACACAATTGGACTGGTTCTATCAACTCGAGAGATCAGAGGTTCACAATTGGGAAGACTTAGCCGCTTCTTTCTACCGTCAATACCAATACAACGCTGATTTGGCGCCCACTCGTACTCAACTACAGAGTATGGGTATGACTTCTAATGAAGGGTTTAAAGAGTATGCCCAGAAGTGGTGTGATCATGCTGGAAGGGTGCAACCACCATTATCGGATAGGGAGCTAGTTGACATGTTTTTAGGGACACTGTCTGGCCCTTTCTTCAATCATTTAATCGGGAGTTCTTCCGCAGGATTCATCGAACTAATTTTGAGTGGAGAAAGGGTCGAGGCCGGTATTAAAAATGGTAAGATTCAGAAAGATACCTCCGCGTCTGCTGCTGTTAAGAAAACCTTCCCAGCTAAGAAGGAAGCCTCTGCTGTTTATTCTCAGAAAAGTCAAGGAAGAACTGAGCATCGGCCAACTGTAGGGGCTGTGATGATTCAAAACTCTTCAAATGATCAACCTCGCAGCAATCAGCCAAGATCTAATCAACAACGGGTAGAAAGGCCATAATGGAAGTTCACCCGAATCAACATGACGCCAGCTCAAGTACTCCCTCATTTGTTAAAGCTGAATCTTACCAGATTGAAGGAAGCGCCAAAGAACCCTAATACCTCCTCTCCATACTACCACTCCAATGCAAAGTGTTCTTACCACTCTGACAGTGCAGGGCATGATACCAACAACTATTGGGCTCTTAAGAACAAAATCCAAGACCTGATTGACGCCAAGGAAGTAGAATTCGATGCGCCCGAAAAGCCAAATGTGATTTCTGCCCCAATGCCCAAGCACGGTCATAATGTTCATGTCGTTATGGAAGACCTTCATGTTACCAATGTTGCTGACCTTTTGACTCCCTTACTAGTGATTAAAGTGAATTTGATGAGAGTCGGGATATTCCCAGGCTGTGGAAAGGACTGTTACTTTTGTTTAAACGTACGAGCTGATTGCCCAATGTTGAAATCAGGCATCCAACTCCTGATGGATACCCAAGAGATACTATTCCAAAAGACCCCTGTTGATACCTTCACTCCTGTTACCCCTGCTACTTTTGCTACTTCAACCAACGATATCGCAATAATAACCATCTTCGACAATCTTCCCAAGGCTCGTAAAAGGCCTGTCAAAATTACGCCCGACCCTAAATTTGTACCATTAAAAATCACCATGCCGGGGCCTGTCCCGTATCAATCTAACAAAACGATACCATGGAACTACGGAGGAGAAATCTTATATCATGGTATCAAACAGATTGAATCAGTCCAAGAGAATTCTGAAGAGGAAACCCCTGATATAGGGAACATTACGGGAACAAGCAAGATAACCCGCAGCGGACGGATTTTTTCTCCGGAGATTGCTCCCCCTCGAGCGGTTTTCAGACCCTCGAAACTTCTGTGCCTATTAAGCCATATGTGCAAGACCCGATAATTGAAGAATTGGATACTCCTGAAGTAAGACCATCTGTTGATACTACCGATAAGGGTAAGGGGATACTAGAAGCGCCTGTCAGGATGAAGGCTCATACTATGGTTATCCCCGAAACCACCCAGAAAGAAATGGAAGAAATCTTGAAAATAATCAAAAGGAGTGATTTCGACGTCGTGGAACAGCTAGGGCAGACCCCTTCTAAAATATCTATGTTGGCTCTTCTACTCTGCTCTGAGGCCCATGCTAAGGCCTTAATCAAATTTTTAAAGACGGCACACGTGCCCCAAGAAACTTCGGCTGACCAGTTTCAGGAGTGTGTGGCCAGCCTTACTGCTGATAATGGGTTTGGTTTTTACGATGCTGATTTGACTCCCAAAGGAAGGAAACACAACGACACGCTACATGTCTCAGTTGAATGCAGGGGAACCACCCTCACCCATGTCTTAGTGGATACCGGTTCTTCTTTGAATGTGTTGCTGAAGAAAGCGTTAGACCGTTTGGACTGCGAAGGATTGACCCTCAAACCCAGTAACATCATTGTTAGGGCTTTTGATGGGTCCAAAAGAATGGTTCACGGAGAGGTTGACATTCCTATCAAAGTGGGCACAGAAGTTTTCAACTTCATCTTTTATGTAATGTACATCCGTCCTTCATATTCGTGTTTGTTGGGAAGATCGTGGATCCATTATGCTGGGGAAGTTACCTCCTCTTTACACCAAATGCTGAAGTATCCTGTTAAGGGTAAGATTATAACGGTGCACGACAAGGAACAGTACATGATAATTCACCTCAACTCCTTCTGCTATGTGGAGTTGGATGGCGAGTTCATCGAAACGCCTTTCCAACATTTTGAGGAAGTTTCTCCTGAGGTCGCAGTTGCGAAGACAATGGTTGAAGTGCCTATCGTTCCCAAGCATGTATCTAGGATGGCATCTCTCAAGGACGCATAGGCGGTAATCAAAGAAGGAAAGAGTACAATGTGGGGGCAACTGCCTGATTTTCCCCATAAGACGGAAAAGTTTGGATTAGGGTTTACTGTTGTAGGACAAAAGGCTATGCGTCGCTCCAAGACTGGAAGACCACCCATAAAAATCACCTACCATGGAATTAATGCTGTAGAAGATGAGGATGAAGAGAAAAACTTTGAAGATTGGATCTTTCCAACCGTCAAAGGGGGTTTAAGCAACTGGGAAGCAAAGGATTTTATTCCCATCACCTTCATCAACCAGTAAATTTATCTTTGAACAATTTCCTATTTTGGTCTGTAATAACTAAACAATTCGTACACTATTTTCACCTCATGCCTTGCCCGGGGCATGTAGGTCCCTTTGTAAGGGCTTGATTTTCTTCATTATCATATGCCATGTTTTAATGAATCATTGGACGTCTTCATCTATAAACTGTTGTGTTCATTTTCTTTCCTTTTGCATTTTGTTTTGTTTAAGGATGGCTATCCCTTACACACACCCACACTCACAAATGCAGGTACCCATCCACTCCGGATTCCATGGGTGACTATTCTGCTTTAGCCTTCGGAAAATCTGAAGATTTGGTCAATCATGCTGAGTACGAAGTTGACGAAGACTGTGAAGTGCCGGGAAAGTTAGCCAGACTTTTGCAACAAGAATAGAGGGTTATTCTGCCTCATGAAGAGTTGCTAGAAACCATCAACTTGGGGACAGAGGAAGACAAGAAAGAGGTAAAAGTGGGTGCCAACCTGGAACCAAGTGTCAAAGAGCGCTTAATGCAGTTGTTGAACGAATATGTTGAAATCTTCACCCGGTCTTATGTAGACATGCTGGGATTGGACACAGATATTGTGGTTCACCGTCTCCCTACAAGAGAAGATTGTCCACCGATCAAGCAAAAGGTCCGCCGAATGAGGCCCGACATGTCTGAGAAGATCAAAGCTGAGGTAATGAAGCGATTCAACGCTGGTTTTCTGGCTGTTACTTCCTATCCATAATGGGTTGCTAACATTGTGCCCGTGCCTAAGAAGGACGACAAAGTCAGAATGTGTGTGGACTATCGGGACTTAAACAGGGCTAGCCCTAAGGATGATTTTCCACTGCCACATATCGAAATATTGGTTGACAACACAGCTCAACACAAGGTATTTTCCTTCATGGATGGATTCTCGGGATACAACCAGATCAAAATGGCCCCCGAGGACATGGATACAACTACTTTTGTCACGTAATGGGGTACCTTCTGCTACAAAGTGATGCCATTCGGACTGAAGAATGCAGGGGCAACCTATCAACGCGCCATGGTAGCTTTGTTTCATGATATGATACATCATGAGATCGAAGTTTACGTAGACGACATGATAGCCTGATCACAGACAGAGGAAGAACACCTTGATCATTTGCAAAAGCTGTTTGCCAGGTTGAAGGAATATAAGCTCAGATTAAACCCTAGCAAGTGTACTTTTGGAGTTAGGTCTGGTAAACTTTTGGGATTTATTGTCAGCAACAAAGGCATTGAGGATGATCCAGCTAAAGTAAAGGCTATACAAGAAATGTCTGCCCCCCCGCACTGAAAAGGATGTTAGAGGATTCTTGGGATGCTTAAACTATATCGCAAGGTTCATCTCTCACCTAACATCTACCTGTGAGCCAATCTTTAAACTATTGAAGAAATATCAGGTAGTTGAATGGAACAATGATTGTCAAGTTGCTTTTGATAAGATCAATGAGTATTTACTGGAACCTCCTATTTTGATGCCACCCGTCGAAGGAAGGCCGTTAATCATGTATCTGACTGTGTTGGATAACTCAATGGGGTGCGTACTGGGCCAACATGATGAGTCTGGCCGAAAAGAGCATGCCATTTATTACCTTAGCAAAAAGTTTACCGACTGTGAGACTCGCTACTCACTGCTCGAGAAAACTTGTTGCGCTTTGGTATGGGCTGCTCGCCGGCTAAGGCAGTATATGTTGTCATACCACTCTGCTGATTTCCAAAATGGATCCGATCAAGTATATCTTCGAGAAGCCTGCTTTATCTGGAAGGATCACTAGATGGAAAATGATCCTAACTGAGTATGATATTCAGTATACTACCCAAAAAGCTATAAAGGGGAGTGTACTAGCTGACCATCTAGCTCATCAAGCCGTCGAAGATTACCAATCTATGATATTCGACTTCCCTGACGAGGACATCATGACATTGGACAACATTGAAGGTAACAGACCGTATGACGGACCTGAACAAGGATCCCGATGGACCTTGTACTTTGATGGTGCTTCAAATGCACTTGGCAACTGTATCGGTGCGGTACTCATTTCTCCGGAAGGTTTCCATACACCATTCACTGCCCGACTTTGCTTCAGCTGTACCAACAACATGGCTGAATATGAAGCTTGCATCTTTGGTCTCAAGGCTACTATAGACTTGGGAATCAAATCTTTGGTCGTATTTGGGGACTCGACTTTGGTTATCAGTCAAGTCAAAGGAGAGTGGGACACCAAACATCCTAATCTTATCCCATACAAAGAACATGTCTTAACATTGTTGCCTCATTTCGAGCAGATTACCTTCGAGCATTTCCCGCGAGAAGAAAATCAGTTAGCTGATGCTCTAGCTACAATGTCTTCCATGTTTAAACACAACTGGGATAACGAGGCTCCCCAAATCACCATCGAGCGAATGGACGAACCTGCACACTGTCACGAGTTAATACCGAAGAAGTAGTGGAACAACCTTGGTTTCATGAAATCAAAAGGTATCTCCAGACTAGGGAATATCCTGAAGGAGCTTTAGTCAATGATAGAAAGTTCTTAAGGAGATTTGCTGCCAAGTTCTTCCTAAGCAATGGCATCCTTTATAAGTGCAATCATGATTGTGTTCTACTTCGTTGTGTGGACAAGGTTGAAGCAGAGTTGATCATGACTGAAATACATAGTGGCACATTTAGCACCCACTTGAGCGGACATACGATGGCTAAGAAGATTCTAAGGTCAGGCTAGTACTGGTCTACCACGGAAGCTGACTGTCATCAACATTCCCTTACTTGCCACAAATGCCAAGTCTATGCCGACAAGGTACATATTCCTCCTGTTTCTCTCAACGTTCTGACAGCTCCTTGGCCATTCGCAATGTGGGGCATTGACATGATTGGAGAGATCAAGCCTACAGCATCCAATGGGCATCGCTTCATCCTGGTGGCTATTGACTATTTCACCAAATGGGTCGAAGCAGCTTCCTATGCCTCGTTACAAAGAATGTGGTTGCCTGATTCATCAAGCAGAACCTCATATGCCGGTATGGCATCCCCGACAGGATTATCACGGATAACGGTAAAAATTTGAACAACACTATGATCACCACTCTGTGCTAGCAGTTCAAGATTTATCATCACAATTTGTCTCTCTACCGGCCGAAGATGAACGGTGATGTTGAAGCCGCGAACAAAAATATCAAGAAGATCATTCAAAAGATGACAGTCACCTACAAGGACTGGCATGAGATGTTACTGTTTGCTCTGCATGGATATCGTACCACGGCACGTACTTCAATAAGGGCAACTCCATTTTCTTTTGTTTATGGCATGGAAGCTGTTTTACCTATGGAAGTTCAGATTCCTTCCTTGAGGATTATGAAGGATACCGGTTTGAGTGAAGACGATTGGATCCAGACCCGGCCTGATCAACTTAACTTGATCGACGAGAAGCGACTTACTGCTGTTTGTCATGGTCAGACGCATCAAAAACGAATGATCAAGGCCTTCAACAAGAAAGTCGGACGTCAGGTATATCAAGTCGGAGATCTTGTAATCAAGAGGATCATCTTGCCGCAAAGTGATCCCAGGGGCAAGTGGACTCCTACTTACGAAGGACCATTTGTGATCAAGAGCATCTTTTCTGGTAGGGCAATGATCCTGACCACCATGGACGACGTTGACCTGCCGCACCCTGCGAACACCGACATAGTCAAAAGATACTACGCATAAAACGACCCGATAAGTTGAAAACCCGAAAGGGCGACTTGGGCAAAAATAGGCATCCCGGTGAATCGAAAACCCGAAAGGGCGGTTCAGGAAAAAATTAGGGATAAAACAAAAAAATATGTACACCCGGCAAGTTGAAAACCCGAAAGGGCGACTTGGGCAAAAAAGGGTTTCCCGGTGGGTCGAAAACCCGAAAGGGCGGTCCAGGCAAAAGTTAGGGAATGAAAGCGTATGACTATGTCTCGTCGGATCACTTTAAGAACAAGATCTTCACCAACAAGCTCCAAGCTTCTGATCAATCCAGTCATCGGCGGACGAAGCAGCAAGTGGACAAGATATTCAGAGTTGTGAAGGCTATAGCAGAATGAGAACCCCTTGGAATTATTACACATAGCCATCTTTGTTTTATATAAAAAATTTCTCAATTTTTACGACAACATTCTCTTACTAGGATGTTTGTCTCCTTTGTACAAAGATACTTACGAAAGTTAATACAAAAATACTTCAAAGTGTAGAAATTTGCTTGCCTTTCTTTTCTTTTTACACTTATGTTTTATTTGAAAAACGTCCAAATGTTTTGTTAAAAAGGCATATGCATTTGAATATGATCACTGCTTACAAATAAAACGAATTTTAGAAAGGATAATTATTGTTAGGTTGAAGGTATAGAAAGATATCCTTGTGCTATTTCAGAAGAAATCCCTTGCAGTACATCACTCAGATCCTCAACAAAGCTAAAACTTTGGAGTATGGATCTCCAACGGAGTTAAATATTATCCCCAGTGGAGCCTGAAAACCCTGAAAAAACCTATCCCCAGCGGAGCCAGAATATTCTAAACCTTCTTCCCTAGCCAAGTCAAATTTCCAACTGTTCAACTTCCCCCAATTTCCCCAGCAGGCTATCTTAAAAGTCTGAAAACCAAGCAGATAACAATTAACTTCTTGGCTTATCACCAACTAGGATGCTTCCCCAGTAGATTGGCGTACAACCCAAGCTCCTGATTTCACCAGCCGAGTAAACATTCTCCCCACAGAGTTATCTCCCAGCAGATCGAAGATTCTTGGTTTCATTTCTCCAGCAGAAGCCTCCTAGGTTCCAACTCCCCATTAGAGATTTTCAGAGTTTTCCTTATTTCCCAGGAAAGTCAGTCAGGATTCTCATTCCCCGCAGAAGTTGTCAAAGCTCTTGTTAAATCCCCACAAGACACTAAGGGTTTTCAATCCCCAGCAGTGGTCCCAGGATTTCTCATTCTCAACAATCAAAGATCTTTAATCCCCAAGCAGTCAGCAGGGATTTCTCATCTTCAACAATCAAAGATTTTTGAATCCTCAGCATCGGTCAATAATTTACTTCCTCCGACAGCAGTCAAAGATCTCATTATCTCCAGTTATCAAGGATTTATTTTCCTCAGCAAGACAACTAATCAACTTACATGCACATCCATTACATTCATATATCATAAACATTGATAGAACATAATTCATTGCATCATACGTATCATACAACATAACTTTGTGTTTTAGCTAACATTTTACCCTTTTCAGGATAAGATTAAAAGGCTATCGTTAACAATTATTCAGATACAGTATGGATACACCCCAGACACGACAGTCATTCTATTACTCATTCAGAATTTCAAGTTAAAATACAGTACAGATACACCCCAGACACGACGACCATTCTACTACTCATTTAGACTTCAGCAATCCGGTACAGACTAGATACGCTCCAGACAAGGCAGCCATTCTATCTCTCATTCAGATTCAACTAACAACTTCAAGTTCAGATATGCTCCAAACACGGATGCCATTCTGGCCCTTACACCAGAAGTTTGATTCTCCCCAGTGCAATCGCCACGGAAGTCATTCTGTCACTTATTCACATCCCAGTTACAGTTTCAGATACACTCCAGACACGGAAGTCATTCTGCTACTCATACAGATCTCAACTTCAGTTACAGTCCAGATACGCTCCAGACACGGTTGCCATTCTGCCACTCATTCAGAACTTATCCATAGCACACAGTTGCTCCATACACAATTTTTTCTCTGTTACCCATTCAGAATACAGATACACTCCAGACACGGCAGTCATTCTGATATTCATTCAAGAATCAAATATAGTTACAACTCAGATACGTTCCAAATACGGATACCATTCTGATGTTCATTCTACTGGTTTTCAACAAACAAGTCTCGGATGGCATCTTTAAGCCCATCTCCAGCAAGATTCTACCTTCTCCAAATGGCATCTTTAAGCCCATTCCTTCAACAATATTTTGACGAGTGCAAATTTACGGGCACTCTAGTGTCCAATCCTCTTTTACCTTCGAGTCGCGAAAGGCAAACTTGCCAATCTAACTCTTCAGGTTCAAGAATATTGAACAGGGGCAACTATTGTACCCCAAAATTTTCCCTCTCATTTCATCAACATTTCTCATCACAAGACTCTGGGAACTCAAGATCAAGCTAGGGTTTGCTCTGCTCAAGACACCTCATTGCACTGTTGACCTAAATTAGGATTTGAGTTTGCACATGGATGTTTTGACCCACAATTCCCAAAGTAACTTTCATACTTCATGTTGGACTCATAAGTTTTCCCATACCAAGTTTCAAGCCTTGAATCAAACTTTTGCCCAGTCAATTGGACAATTGACCTAGAAATCAGCTGTATTGGGGGAAAAGTCAACTGTGGCCAATTGACAGTCAAACCTCATGAAATTTGACCCACATCAACATTATGAACTCATATGAACCATTTGATCAAGTTTGGATCACAATACCACAAGAAATTTGATCAGATCACCAAAAGGGAAAAATGGTCATTTTTAGGGTTTTGACTGTACAAAGGCAATTTTTGATTGTTTGACCTAGCCAATGGCAAATCAAGCTTAACCATGGACTCAAGGACTCAATGAAATTGTCTTGACCCATTCAACAAGTTCAAAATATCTCAAATGCATAGGATTGACAGATGAACTTTTCAGTCAACTGATCAAAATTTGACTGTACATTGAAAAGTCAAACTTTGACTTTATGGTCAAAATCAAGTGCCAACGGTCATTTTTCATCAAGACATGTCAAATTATGAAAATTGTTCATCAAGAAACCCAAAATTGCAAATTTGGGTTTAAAATGGAAAATTTTCATAACTTAGAAATTTTCTAAGTTATGAAATTTTCTTATTTTTTCCTAACTTTGGCCCACATTTTCACCAAGATGTGGATTCAAACAAAACTTACAACATGAAAGTTATAGTACATCACAAAGTATACAACTTTTATTCACAAAGTTTTCTCAAAAGAAGCTTGGATCCCAAGTTATGATTTTTGGAACAAGGGTACCTAAAACTTTTAACTTAGAGAATTTTTGCCCTAGTTTAGGCAGGATTTTGACCCATCTTCTTGTGCATTTTTCACATGGTTCCACTTGGATTTTCAGGTTTCATTTCAAATATGGATTATAGTACTGGTTGCAAGCTTTCCAAATTGTCCAAGAACTCCTAAAACACCTTTGTGGTTAGGGAGAATCGAATGCTTGAAGTTGGCAAAAACTCACTTTGTAACCATGGTCAATACATGTTCATACCAAGTTACAAATCTGACCAAACTAGATTAGTACATAATTACAGGCCTCTAAACCAATTTAAACTCAAAAATTGAATGCAAATACATTGGACATTGGCATTGTTCTGATCAAGAGAGCATTGTACAATGAACATTTCCATTTTGAGCATAAATGTCATACTTCCATTTTCATAAAGGGAACTTTATGTCAAATTACATTTTCCTAATCTCAGGCATAGTACACCAACTTGAGCATGCTTGTAACTAGCTTGTACATGCAATAGCTTGATCACTTCACATCTTTGCTTTCAAAACAAGTCAAATGGCCAAAAGCTCATAACTCACACATCTGATATATTGAACTCAAGCAAAGTTTTCAAACAAGATTTTGATATCCTTGCAAGCCAGAAGCACGAGCCCTTGACCTCTCAAACCTCCTCATACTCAAAAACCACATTTTCTTGCAAAACAAGGTCAGTTTTACAAATCAAAAGCTACAATCAAATCCCCTCGTGCGTTTTGTCCCAAATCACTTCAAACACATTCTAAACAATACACCTAAGTTGTCCAGACCATTCACAAGCTACTGTAACTCCATTAACACACATCACCATTTTTGTTTGGAAGCTTTGCAGGTTGAGTTATGTAGCACGATTCAGACCACTTCAAAACAAACTAAGCATTGGGAAAGGTTCAGGGGACATCAAGCAAGCTCAAAAGAACCTCAGGCCCCATTGAAAGTTGCTGCATTGTCCAGCTCGAACTCAACTGAAACAAGTATTTCATGAACTTCTATCGCTCTATTTAGGAACATTTAGACTTAGGTTTGTGAATGAAAGATGTTGTATTCATTTCCCTGAAACCATACATGTGCTTAGTTTTCATTTATATTAATCGTGCTAGGAGAATTTCATCCATGAAATTTCTGAAAAAACTAGGTTAGAAATTAGAGCCAGAGAAATTCTCTCTGGTCTTTGAGAGTTAGATTTAATGTTTTATATGGTTGAAATCATTGTTTGATGCTCTACAAGTTTCATGTTTTGAGTTTTGTCAAAGGATCACATTTCCAGGAGTTGGCAGTTTGTACACAGAAGGCGCGTGTTTTTTGTTTGAACAGAGGAAGAAGATGAAGTAGCTGGGTTGGGCCTGGCTATTTCCTGCTTTTGACACCCTCATTTTAAGTTTCACACCCCCTGGCCCATTTCTTTGTATATTTATTATTTTTGCATTTTAATTTCATTTCTGACTTTATTATTTTATTTCCAAACATAAAAAATGCCTAAAAATATTTTGATAATTTTTTTTATATTTATTTGGTATTTATTCTAATTATTTTTAACATTAAAATGTTTAAATACTATATACTATTTTGTTTAAACTTAAAAATAATGTAAAAAATACTTTTATTTTCATTTATTATTTTTATTCACATTTGAAAATATTTTCTTGAAATATATACATTTTTGTAAATAATTTATTTTATTTTTTACATACTTAACATATTTAATATATATATATATATATATATATATATATATATATATATATATATATATATATATATATATACTTTTATTTTATTAAATACTTAGAAATAAAACATAAAAATATTATATTTTTATTGTTATTATTATTCATACTAAAAAATACATTTTTTTCAATATACTTTTATTTTTATACATATTGATACATTTTTGTATATAAATATTAAATAATACCATTTCTTTAAGGAATTAGGGTTTACCCTAAAAATAATTAAAATTAACTTTTTATTTATTTCTTTACATTTCTTTCCATTGAAAATACTTTACATACCTAAAAAACCTTTTTTGCATAATACATTTTATTTAATATTTATTTATTGTATTTATTTAAATATTGTACATTTAAATGTTATGCCTTGCAAATTCAAATTGGTTGTAATAATTTAGGGTTTAATTTCTTGCAAAATAATCCCCTATTCAAGTTTGTACCCCCTCCCTATATCATGTTGTAATAGCTTAGAGTTTAAATTCTCGCACCTTTAAGCTTTCAATTATGCCATGATTAGAGAATTAGGGTTTGTATGCAAAAATCAAAACCAACAAATAGTTTGACCTAATCAAAGACAAAAATGCATGAAAAAACAAACACAATGCACACTTGCACCCCTAGGGTTTCAATCCACTTGTTGCCTTCAAAAATGGGCCATGGTATGCATGTCAAGTACTTTGGAAAAACAAAAACAAAACAAAAGATCATAGTCCCTCGATGACGCTATCTAGGTTGCCTAAACAAAATGATCAAGCCCCTTAAGAAAATTGCCAAAAATACTTGACACAATTGCTATCATGGTCTATATGATGACTCGCGCCTGTCCCGTTTAACATCCTAACACAAGGTTGTACACTAAATACAATGGTGAAGCAACACTGTTAAAAGGGTTAAAAAACATAAGAAAGATCTTTGAGTAAAATAGGGTAGATAGCTCTTAGTTACTTGATCAAAAGCTTGCAAAACATCCTTGCTATTTTCCAAAACACACTTCACCACACAAATTCAAAACCCTACTTTCAAAACATTGAAAACTTTTCAAAAGACAAAAACACCTTTGTATACATTCAAACAAGAATCATTACAAAGGTTGCCACAATGATGGCCTCTTTTCAAAACATCTTTCAAAACCACACACAAAGCACCATTTCAAACAATTGAAGAGCACCATTTCAAACAATTGAAAAGCAAAGCAAGTGATCTAAACAAGTAACTAAGAGCCCATGGATAACCATGGATAGAAAGGATGCCAATACCTTCCCTTTCTATAATCTACTCCCCTAACCCAAGAAAACATCTCAAAGGTCTTTCCTGTGCTTTTTGAACTTTCCTTAGGGTAAAATAAAAAGTCGGTGGCGACTCTTGCTAAACCAAAACATTTGCAAACACAAATGCAAAATCCCAAGTCAGTTCTCCCACCGTATCACAATATGATTGTGAATGCCATACATTTCCCCTGGGACTTGTTCATATCTGATAGATTCCTAACTCAATTTGTTTACTGATGCCAGCTTGCTTGAAGTTTCTCTGGGTTTCTTTTATTCTTGCTTGATTGCTACATATAGTTATCTGTTTGGTATTGTACTACATCCTTTCTCCCATTTTCATTTTGCATAATTCTCTGATGGCATGATGGGACCTCTGTTGCTGATATATGTCAGGAGGCCCTCTGGTTTTTGTCTAATTGCATGTGTTGTGTTTGTTGTTGATCGATGATTCACTCAATTTTGAAATTGAGATCACGACTTCTCTCTCATTGCTTGTTTCCTATAGGATGTTTATTTCTTTTCTTCTTTAATTGTTGATCGATGAGTCACTCAATTTAGAAATTGAGATCACGACATCGCTCTTATTGCATGGTCCCTATAGGATGTTTATTTCTTTTCTTCTTTAATTGTTGATCGATGAGTCACTCAATTTAGAAATTGAGATCACAACTTCGCTCTCATTGCATGTTCCCTATAGGATGTTTATTGCTTTTCTTCTTTAATTGTTGATCGATGAGTCACTCAATTTAGAAATTGAGATCACGACTTCGCTCTCATTGCATGTTCCCTATAGGATGTTTATTGCTTTTCTTCTTTAATTGTTGATCAATGAGTCACTCAATTTAGAAATTGAGATCACGACTTCACTCTCATTGCATGTTCCCTATAGGATAGTTTTGTGTAGCTTCCTTTGGCATGTTGATTAGGATAGGATTTTCCCTTTAATCTCAACCTTAGGGTCAACCATTGTATGATAACATTAGGGATAGTGCTAGGCTAGTTTCCCTTAGTTGTTTTTTCATTTCTTTGCATTTTGCATCTTAAAACAAAAATTTGTTTCTTGGAAAATCATAATACATTTCTAATGAAACCAAACTCTTCTTCAAAGTAAAAGATACAAACCAATCTTACTTTGTTTGTGTTATCTTTAAGCCGTTGTTTTGCCATCACACATGTATATTATCCTTCTTTGATTCTCAATATCATTGATAGGTGTGTTCTTTTGTTATCTGTTTTGTTGATGTTTTGCCATCTTTACCATGACTTCTTATTATCTTCTCGCCGATGTTTCACCATCGCATATTTTTCTTGAAGCCGATGTTTCGCCATCGCACATGTTCGTTATCCTACTTTGATTCTCAATATCATTGTTAGGTGTGATGTTTCATTATCTGTTTCATTGATGTGTTGCCATCTTTACCATGTTATCTCTTAGCCGATGTTTCGCCATTGCACATTTGTTTGAAGTCGATGTTTCGCCATCGCACATGTTTTTATCCTACATTGATTCTCAATATCATTGTTAGGTGTGATGCTTTGTCATCCATTTTATTGATGTTTTTCCGTCTTTACCATGATTCCTTATAACCTCTTAGCCGATGTTTCGCCATCGCACATTTGTTTGAAGCTGATGTTTCGCCATCACACATGTATGTTATCCTGCTTTGACTCTCAATGTCATTGTTAGGTTTTTTTGTACCCCAAAATTTTCCCTCCCATATTTCCCAAAACATTGCAATAAAAATTTCCAAGTGGCCCAAGATTGCTCAAGAGTTGGACAATCAAGCTATCTCCTAAGGCAGTCAACCTCAAACTAGGGTTTTGTGTTGCATCAAGGTCCTCACATCCAAATGACCTCAAGTGCTCCCCAATGTCCTAATATGTTCTAAAGATCATACATGTCAAATTTCAAGCCTTGAAGAGGAAGTTTGGTCAGTCAATTGCTCAAAGGGTCCAAAAATCGACTATGCTAAAGCAAAAGTCAACTGTGCTAGGGCAAAAGTCAATTGTGCCCTAAATACAGTCAAACTTCAAGATTTTTTGTCAACATTCTCATTTTGAAGGATATTTAATCATTTGATCAAGGGTTGATCATGATTCATCAAGGATTGCTCAAAATTCATCAAGAATCAAAAGTTGCTAAATTAGAGTTTTGCAGGAAAAGTCAACTCAACTTTGACCAAGCATAACTTTCTCATAAAATATGAGAAATGATCCATCCAAAGCTCATTTTTAAGAGGATGCAATTTCTTACAATCCATATTAATACCCCAAGTTCAAGAAATGCACTCACAAAAAGTTACAAATTTGGACATTATAGGTCATTTTTGAAAGTCAAAAAAACACCTTTTTTGCCAAAGCTTATAACTTGAGCATGGAATATCAAAATGAGATGAGACAAAAAGGGTTGGTTATAGTACATCTCAAGCTTAATAAAAAGTCCAAGAACACTTCCAAAAGATCAAAATTGAAGAAGTTATGCATTGTTGAAGTTGGGCATTTTTGCAAAATTGCCAAAAGTCAACTATCCCCAAAACTTCAAATTTTGTCAAATGGGCCCATTCTTTTCCACTTGATTTGATCTTGTCACACTACACATGTGTCCTAGCTTCCGCCTTGTGTCTATTTATTAAATTTTCTATTTTATTTGATTTTTTATTGAATTAATTCATTTTAAATCAATTTAAATCAAATAAAATCCAAATATTGATTACTTAGGATCTTTTTGGTTGTTATAGGTCTTAATTATCATCATGATCAGCATAAAATTCGTATCTCACCATATCATGAACAAAAAGATGGATTTTGGACAAAATTGGAAGGTTATCAATGGTGAATCAAATCATATCTCCAAACATTGATGTACAAAGATTCAAGTCCAAATTGTTGACCTAATCCAATGCTGCATACATATACAAGCCAAAGGATACGAAATCATGGGTGAGAGGCTGCAGAATCACAAAAGGCAAACTTGAAAAAATTGTCAAAAAGCTTGAAACTGAAATCGTGCTTAGAGGCAGTTTCAACGCCAAATCTCAATGCTAATCCAATGCTGGACCATCCTTGAAGCAAAACCAATCCCTAACAAGCTCTCATACCCTCTCAATCGCACTGTAAGCTTCGCATTTTACCGCCATGTAGTCAAATTCGTAACTCCATATTCTTGCATTTTCTTGGAAAATCATTGACATATTCTTGATCCTTGTTCAATTTACAAACTTTCTGCATTATTTGATTGCACTTATATAACCTGTAACCCCCTAGCCGAGTCTAGGGTTCTTGGTTTGTATTTTTGGACGTTTCGTTTGCAGGTGAAATTGATGCCATTGATGGACATAGGCGTGATCAGGAAGCCTAGACGAGCACAACCATGTGCTTTAAATTAATTTCCATGGCCTAGAACCAATTTTAGGAACTAACTACAGATTTAGCTGCGGATATAAATCCTCATGTAAATATCCAGGTTTCAACGAGGAAGATGAAGACGTGCTCCCCTCCTATTGGATAGTTCAAACTTCGCCCTTTATTTTTTTTATATTTTCTGGCATTTATTTGTTTTCCCATTTTATATTTAGTTTCCAATACTATAATAATTGAACACATTAGTTCAGTGGCAAAAACATGTCTCCAAATACCAACAGGACCTGGGTTCGAATCCCAGGTCCCCCAAATGCATATTATTATTTTGCAACAGGTTATTCAATGCAAGCTCCAATGCGTAGCCTACCATGCTCCCTCATGTAATCAGTGGAAAGATGGCCCCCAGGACAAATCTGATGGCCCAGATGGGATGCCTACCATACTCCCTAGTCAAAGTGCCACGCTGGATTCTAGAAAGTAAGCCAAGGCCAACGAAATTGGGCCTCTGAGTTGCTGAACAAACCTCCAATTTGGGCCAAAAACCCCCTTGAGTATTTCTATTTCTTTCTTTTTATTTTATTTATTTATTTGTTTGATTAATTATTTTTATTATTTAACTAACTAATTAAACTTTTTTCTTAATAAAAAATTTAAAATCAAAAATATTTTTTTTATTAAAATTAAATTCAGCATTTTATTTTTGTTAATAAATATTGATTTAATTAATTTAGTTTAATTAGGAAATAACTTTAATATCTTTTGCAATAATTAAAATTAATTTAGACAATTAGGTTTTTATTAACTTTGATTAATTTATTTTTATTTTTTTAAATATCAAAAATCCAAAAAATATTATTCTCATTAATTAATTAATTAGTTTATTAATTTAATAATTAACTTAGTTTAGTTTTCTTTTAAATTCAAAATAACCAAAAAAATGCTTTCTTTCAAAAAAGGGGTCAAAACCCTAAAAAAACTTGCATTCGATTTAATTTCCCGCACGCGTGTCATTTTATTCAATATTGTATCTGCTTCCCGGAATGTAATAGTTAATAGAACTTTAAAATTTTATCGCTTTATTTTATTTTCTGCATTTTAATTTCAAGGGTTGCTTTTGGCGATGTAAATAACCAACGCCTTGTAATAGTTAGTTTTAATTTCCGCAATTTAATTTCCACAACTTATAAACTGTTAGATGTTTGGTAATAGGGAATGCATGACAATATCAAATGTTAAAACCTAAAATCAACATAGATAACCATTGACATGTACAAAGATAAAATTAACCGAAACAACACACTCGCACATGCGCACTCTTAGGGTACACCTCGCTTGGTTGCCTTCGAACGTGGTCATTGAGTATAAGAAGTTTTAGAGGTCGTCCTCTTGTCCATAGATCATAGTTGCCTCGAAACGGTTGCCTCAGAAAAATGATCTAAGACATTAGGGTTACCGCTAAGGCATCCTAACATTGCTTTAGTGACCGCACGTCCCATAATCGAATTGACCCTTAAAACTCCAATGACGATGCTACCTACTCATCAATAGTGGGATAGCATTGTCTAAAGGAAATTAGCACATATTGATTCTTTTTTCGAGTAGGTAGATGGTTCTTAAGTACTTGCTCTTTCTCAAAACAAAACAAAACTTTTCGCACTTACACCTTTCAAACAAAAAAACTCTTTTCAAACCCACAAACACAAAGAAAAGAAAATTTTGAAAACACTTTGAGCAAGTACCTAAGAGCCCGTGGATAACCACCGATGGAAAGGGTGCTAACACCTTCCCTTTCTATAATCTACCCTCCGGACCCGAGAAACATCTCGAAAAAGGAATTTTTCTGTGCTTTTTTCCTTTCCTTGTTGGATAAAATAAAAGACGGTGGCGACTTTTGCTTACCGCGACATTTTGCGAAAACAAACGTAAAACGTGAACCAACATTCCAAAATAGTCAGTTCTCTCCCACCGTATCACAGAATTGGCGACTCTGCTGGGGAATATCTTATAAGTGGGGTGTACCTTAGGATTAGATCATTGTGTTTTCAATTGTTTGCTTTTTATGCTTTATGTTTGTGGGCTTGTATCAGAGTTACTATAAGATCCTAACCCGGATCTGGGGATACCCTTTAGGTAAGTAGCAATAAACTGTGAAGGAACTGTACGGCGTAGACCGATACGGTTGAAACAGTAGCTACGTTGGCGTGGAACTTTAGTCTGTACCGATATCCCTTGTGTTGGAACAAGGAGAATATGGGTCTTCTAAGGGGTCATTAAGCACCATCTGACCTTAGAACCTTTAAATTGACCAACTTGGCCATAGAACAGTAGCAGTATGCTACACTCATTGAGACTAAACTCTCGCGATAATTCCGGCCGCAAGAAAAGGTTGCTAAACTGGAATTATGACTGATTGAGGGTAGTCAGTGATATTGAGATCCTCTAGAACTCGGTTACTATTTTTAGGACAGGTTTGAACCAACTAAACTGAAAGAGGGTAGTACCTAAGCTCCTTTCCAGCCTGAAATCTAAGGGCTCTCTGTGTGACTTGTGTTCCTTTACCATGTTTGCTATTTGTGGATACTTGTGATGTGATTTCTATCATGACATCATAACATCATAACATTGCATACATCGTGCATTGGACTAACCTATTTCAAAGACAAGAGGGATTCATCTTTGTTCTGTTTTGTAGGTCATGATGCCCATGCGTAGGAATACCATCCGGATCAACTTTGTCCAGGTTCCCACTATGCTCAAAGAATTGGTTACAAAGATGCCTGATACTACCTCCTTTATCAGAAGACATGGGTATCTTCTCAGTTTGGTCACCTCCAAATTGGACGAGCAGATGATGAGTGTCCTAGTTCAGTTCTATGATCCGTTGTTCCATTGCTTTACTTTTCAGGACTACCAGTTGGTTCCCACCTTAAAAGAGTTCTCTGAGCTGCTTGGTATCCCTATCCGGGAGCAGACCCCGTTTACTGGTTGGGAGAAGATCCTTAGGCCAGAAGAGATTGCTGCAGCCGTTCATATGACAAAGGATGAGGTAATGGCTAATTGGGAGACTAGAAGTGGAGCAAAGGGATTTCTGACTAAGTTCTTGGTTGGTAAGGCTAATTATTTCTGGGATAGTCTAGACTTCAAGGTATTCGAGGATATTCTGGATCTTATGATATAAGGCTTGGTGTTGTTTCCGAATCTTGACACTTTTGTTGATGTGAATGCGGTGAAAATCTTCATCTCTCGTAATCTTGTACCCACTCTCTTGGGTGACATTATTCATCAGCTTTATGCACGTACTGCCCGAAAGCGGGGAACCTTGATGTGTTGTGCTCCATTATTGGCGAGGTGGTTTATTTCGCACCTCCCCAAATCAGTGCTGAAGAATAAAGAAGGTGTGGGCTGGGCTTATAGGGTTATGTCTCTCTTGCATAATGACATCATCTGGACTCTCAAGGGTATGGACGAGGTGGCTATCATTGATCGATGCGGGGAGTACCCCAATGTTCCACTGATAGGAACCAATGGAGGAATTTCTTACAACCCATGCTTGGCCTTACGTCAGTTTGGGCGTGACAGAAGAGAAGGGCCTCATGAGCTGTTAATACCTAGTATCATCTTTGATTTTCAAGGGGATAGCGACGAGCATCGTCGCAGATTCATAAGGGCTTGGGATAGAGTTCACAGATCTGATCCACATGAACTGGGTCCAAAGACTTCACTTCCGATGGAGCCGTATCTCAGATGGGTCTGTATCCGTGCCCAGAAGCTGGGTATGCCATATGAAGCCGTCCTTCCTATCATTGTTGAAGTTGCTAATGAAGAAGAGGTTCTTCCGATCATCCTCCATCCTCATATGCCCACTGACATTGGGGCACTGAAAAGGTCTTGGATGCAACTGAGAGAAGAACGGGATTCCTACCGAGAAAAGTTCAACGAGCAAGAGCAGAATATCCAGAAGTTGACTAGGAAGCTGGAGAACGAGCGGATTCTCAATGACTATGTCCGCACCGACAAGAAGAGACCATGGGAGCACTAATTTCCCTTTGATTATTTCCTTTCCAGTTTTTATTTACTTTTCAGTATTTCCTTTCATGTAACGCCCTAAGGGAATCAATTGAACAATTTGAATTCCAAAGTTTATCAAATAAAGTGTGTTTCCTTTCTGGTTTACAAATTTGAATCTCTTGATTGTCTTTGAAATCATGTCATACGCATTTCATCCCATGCACTCCATAACAGGTACCCATTACAGGTCTCTTATCTTCTTCGCTGTTTATTTCAGCGCTCATCATGTCTGCTGAACCTTCAACTGAGCAAGCAATCAAGGCCCTACAGGCCCAGAATGCCAAATTCCAATATTTGTTCATGAATCTAGCTAAGGGTCAGCAAGATCTGAAGACCCTGATTCTGAAAGAGAATAAGAAGAAGAAGAAGAGGACAATCCTGTTTAACACAGGTCACAAGTTTGGAAACAGGCTACAGAATGAAGTTGATTTGACCACCTCATCTGGAGGGAAAGATAGTCAGGAAGAAAGGAGGGCCCCTAGCCCTGTGGTCTCAGACAATGAGACGGACTTCGACGAAGACCAGTATCCTCCAGCCGAGGATAGATACAAGTAACTGGAAGAGAGGTTGAGTGCGATGGAAGTTCAGAAAGTGCCTGGTCTGGACTTTGGTGATCTGGGTCTATCATCTGGGGTGGTGATTCCCCATAAATTCAAAGCACCAACCTTTGCTAAGTATGACGGAGTTTCTTGTCCGAAGCTGCACCTCTTGTCATATGTGAGGAAGATTCAGCCGTAAACTGCTGATAAAAACCTATGGATCCACTTCTTTCGAGACAGTCTCTCAGGGACTCAGCTTGAATGGTTTTACCAGTTGGGCGGAGCCAGTATCCGCAGTTGGGAAGATTTGCCTACTGCTTTCTACAGGCAGTACCAATATAATTCCGACCTTGCTCCCATGCGTACCCAACTCCAGGGTATGTCAATGGGAACGGGTGAAGGTTTCAAAGATTATGCTCAGAAGTGGAGGGACCTCGTCGGAAGAGTACAACCACCCTTGGCTGATCGGGAGCTTGTGGATATGTTTCTGGGGACCTTGTCTGGTCCATTTTTCAACCATCTGATTGGAAGCTCTTCGTCTGGGTTTACAGAGCTAATTATGACCGGTGAAAGGATTGAGGCTGGTATTAAGGCTGGTAAGATACAAAAGGGTGCTTCATCAAGCACCGAGAAAAAACCTTTTAAGAAAGAGTGCAGTGCTGTCTACAGTTCAAAAAGACAGAATAGACCTGAACACCGCCAAGCTGTTAATGCGGTTGTTATTTCAAAACCTGCTGGTGCTCCTCAGCACAACAATCAACAAAAGGATGAGAGACCTCGAAGGCAATTCACCCGTCTCAACATGACCCTGTCTCAGATTCTTCCACAGTTATTGAAAACCAATCTAGTGATTCCAAGGGAAGCCCCAAAGAATCCAAATACAACATCACCGAAGTACAATCCTAATGCCCGCTGTGCTTTTCATTCTGATAGCCCGGGGCATAATACAGATGATTGTTGGCCTTTGAAGAATAAGATACAAGACTTAATTAATTCTAAGGAGATTGAGTTCGAGGCGCCCGAAAGACCTAATGTTGTGACTGCTCCTATGCCCAAGCATGGAGTGAATGCTATAGATGAAGACACGTTTGTGGTTTCTGTGAACGACATTGTTACCCCTTTGATGACTGTGAAGAGGAACCTTTTGCTAGCGGGTTTATTTCCGGGCTATGATGAAGGTTGCCGTATGTGTTCTGTTCTACCTACTGGTTGCCCACTTTTGAAATCAGGTGTCCAACGCCTAATGGATAGTAAAGAAATCCTGTTTGAGAAGACTGTTGTTCCTCTAGTTCATACTGAAGAAGTTACCATTATCACCATTTTCGACAATTCTTCCAAGTCTCCCTCGAGGAAGCCTGATAGAATTACATCTGTTCCAAGAACCGCACCATTGATCATCACTGTTCCGGGGCCCATCCCCTACACCTCTGATAAAGCTGTCCCTTGGCACTATGGGGCCGATGTTTATTTTTATGGAGTTAAACAAGAGTTGGATGCCGATACTGACGTCAGCAATATTGTTGGACCTGCTAAAGTCACCCGCAACGGAAGACTTTTCTCACCTGATATCTCTCCACCAACTTCCCGAAAACCTGTTGTTATTACACCTGCCAGTGTACCTGCTACTATTCTTGTTCAAGTTCCTATTCTTACCCCTGTCACCGAGTCCTCTAACACCTGGGGAAAAGGGATCACCAGTGAGCCTTCCCAGATGGAGGCACCAAAAACGATTACTGTTGAAGCTTATAAACAAGAGATGGAAGAGATTCTAAAAATCATCAAAAGGAGTGACTACAATGTAGTTGAACAGCTGGAGCAAACTTCGTCCAAGATTTTTATGTTGTCACTATTTCTATGCCCAGAGGTTCATGCCAAGGCTCTGATTACATTTCTGAAGACTGCACACGTACCACAAGAGACATAGGCTGATCAGTTTAAAGATTGCATGGCCAATCTGACTGCTGATAATGGGTTGGGTTCCTCTGACACCGACTTGACTGCTAAAGGGAAGAATCACAATGATGCTCTGCATGTCTCCATTGAATGCTGGGGCACTACTCTTGCTCATGTATTAGTGGATACTGGTTCCTCATTGAACGTCTTGCCTAAGAAAGCTCTAGACCGGTTGGACTGTGAAGGGTTGGAGCTGAAGCCAAGTAACATTGTTGTCAGCGCCTTTGATGGGTCTAAAAGGATGGTGCATGAAGAAGTTGATATCCCGATTAAGGTTGGTTCTCAAGTTTTCAACTCTACATTCTATGTGATGGACATTCGGCCATCTTATTCTTGTTTGTTGGGTCGTCCATGGATCCACAAAGTTGGGGCCGTAACCTCAACGCTCCACCAGAAGCTGAAGTACCCTGTTAAAGGGAAGATTGTGACAGTACAAGGAGAAGAGGAGTACATGGTGAGCCACCTCAACTCTTTCCGATATGTAGAGATGGACTGGGAATTCATTGAGACCCCATTTCATCATTTTGAAGAGGTTCCCCAGAAGTTGGCATCAACTGATACTGTTGTTGAAGATTCTCCTATGAAGATGGATTCCCTCAAGGATGCCCGGGCTGTTGTCGAGAAAGGTGGGTGTGCGAATTGGGGCCAACTCCCTGATTTTACACAGAAGACTAACAAGTTTGGTTTGGGTTTCACTGCAGAAGCTCAAAGGGTTGTTCGGAATGTACGGATCAGAAGACCTCCCGTGTTCATCAGCCATTCAGGAGGGAATGCCATTGAAGACGATGTGGAAGAGTCTGAGTTCGACAGCTGGATCTATCCTACGACCGACGGTGGACCAAGCAACTGGACAGCAAAGGACTTCATCCCTATTTCTTTTGTTACCCAGTAATGAAACTTTTTGTTTTGAATATGTAACAGGCATTGTTTTAAACTTTTTGGCCCGGTGTCTTACCCGGGGCACCGTGGCTTCATTTGTGAGGGCTTTATGTGTGTCATTTTCATATATCATTAATAAAAGCATTGGACGTTTGTTGCATTTCAAATTTTGCGCTCCTTGTTTTTCTTTATTATATTGCAAAACAGCTATTTTACACACACTCACATACACAAGTCTACATCCACTCTAGATCTCACTAGTAACGACTCTGCTACTGCCGGTTATGACTTCGAAAATCCGATCAACTTAGCCAAAGACGAAGGAGACGATTATTGCAAAGTGCCCGATGAACTTGCAAGACTGTTACTTCAGGAAGAGAGGGCTATACAACCACATGAAGAGCCAGTGGAAACAGTGAATCTGGGTACCGAGATGGACCTGAAAGAGGTCAAGATCGGTGCAAATATGGATCCTAGTGTGAAGCAACGAGTGATTCAGATGTTGCGTGACTATTTTGAGATCTTTTCCTGGTCTTACGAAGATATGCCTGGTTTGGATACTGATATTGTGGTTCACCGCCTACCTACCAAGGAAGACCGTCTTCCAGTGAAACAAAAGGTCCGCCGAATGCATCCAGAGATGTCTGAGAAAATCAAGGCTGAAGTTATGAAACAGTTTGACGCCGGTTTTCTAGCAGTTACTTCTTACCCTCAGTGGGTGGCCAATGTGGTTCCTGTACCGGAGAAGGATGGTAAGGTTCGAATGTGTGTTGACTATAGGGATATGAACAGGGCGATCCCCAATGATGACTTCCCTCTACCTCATATCGACGTTCTGGTTGACAACACCGCTCAGCATAAGGTCTTCTCCTTTATGGATGGCTTCTCCAGTTATAATCAGATTAAAATGGCTCCTGAAGACATGGAGAAGACAACCTTTGTTACTCAATGGGGTACCTTTTGCTACAAGGTCATGCCCTTTGTATTGAAAAATGCTGGGGAAACGTATTAGCGTGCCATGGTCACTTTGTTTCATGACATGATCCATCATGAGATTGAGGTATACGTCGATGACATGATTGCAAGATCCCAGACTGAGGAAGAACATCTTGACCATATGCAGAAGCTGTTTGACAGATTGATGTTGTACAAGCTGAGGTTAAACCCAAACAAGTGCACCTTCGGGGTAAGATCTGGTAAGCTGTTGGGTTTCGTCGTAAGCGATAAGGGTATTCAAGTGGATCCGGCAAAGGTGAAAGCTATACAGGAAATGCCAGCTCCCAGAACAGAGAAAGAAGTCAGAGGTTTTCTGGGACGTCTGAACTACATTTCCCGATTCATCTCGCACCTGACTGCTACTTGTGAGCCAATCTTCAAGCTGCTGAAGAAAGATCAAGTGGTACGTTGGAATGATGAATGTCTGGCCGCTTTCGAAAGAATCAAAGAGTATCTCCAAGAGCCACCTATTATGATGCCTCCAGTTGAAGGGAGACCTCTGATCTTATAATTGACAGTACTCGACAATTCAATGGGGTGTGTGCTGGGTCAGCATGACGAGTCTGGCCGAAAATAGCATGCCATTTATTACCTTAGCAAAAAGTTTACCGACTGTGAGACCCGATACTCACTACTCGAGAAAACTTGCTGCACTTTGGCATGGGCTGCTCGCCGACTGAGACAGTATATGCTGACTCACATTACTTTATTGATATCGAAGATAGATCCAATCAAGTATATCTTCGAAAAGCCTGCCTTGTCCGGAAGAATAGCAAGATGGCAGATGATCTTGACTAAGTACGACATACAGTATACGACCCAAAAGGAAATCAAGGGAAGTGTATTGGCAGACCATTTGGCACATCAGGCAGTGGATGATTACCAGTCCATGAACTTTGAATTTCCGGACGAGAATATCATGTTGATAACTGATTGTGAGACACCTGGACCGGATGTAGGACCTGAGGAGGGATCTCGATGGTCTATGTACTTTGATGGAGCTTCAAACACTTTGGGTAACGGCATTGGCGCTGTGATCATATCTCCTAAAGGCTCTCATACTCCATTCACCGCCCGACTATGTTTCAACTGCACCAACAACATGGCGGAGTATGAAGCGTGCATTATGGGTCTTCAAGCAGCAATTGACCTAAGGATTATGTTTCTAAGTGTCTTCGGAGATTCCGCTCTTGTGATCAGTCAGATCAAAGTCGAGTGGGATATGAAACACCCAAATCTTATTCCTTACAAGGATTATGTATTGACGTTGCTTCCACACTTCGAGGAGATAACCTTTGAACACTTCCATAGAGAGGAGAATCAGTTGGCAGACGCGTTAGCTACGATGTCTTCTATGTTCAAAGTCAATTTGGACAACGAGGCTCCCCGGATCATCATTGAAAGATTGAACGAACCTACACATTGTTGTGACATTGAGACTGAAGAGGTAACAGAAAAACCTTAGTTTCACGAAGTAAAAAGGTACCTTGAGACTCAAGAATACCCCGAGGGTGCATCTGTTAATGACAAGAAGTTTCTGAGGAGGTTCGCGGCGAAATTCTTCATCAACAATGGCATTCTTTACAAGCGTAACCATGATTCGACCTTACTGTGATGTGTGGATAAGAACGAGGCAGAAAAGATCATGGCGGAGTTACATGAAGGTACTTTCAGAACTCATTCTAGTGGACACACCATGGCAAAGAAAATCCTTCGGGCAGGATATTATTGGTCCACAATGGAAGCCGACTGTTATCAGCATTCTCGGACATGTCACAAGTGCCAAGTCTATGCTGATAAGGTGCGCATACCTCCGGTACTTCTGAACGTCTTGACGGCACCTTGGCCTTTTGTAATGTGGGGCATTGATATGATCGGCGAGATCAGACCTACAGCATCCAACGAACATCGTTTCATCCTGGTAGCTATTGATTACTTTACGAAGTGGGTTGAAGCAACTTCCTTTGCTATCGTAACCAAGAACGTCGTGGCACGGTTCATTCGGCATAATCTGATCTGTCGATATGGTGTACCAGAGAAGATCATTACGGACAATGGTACAAATCTCAATAATAAGATGATCATCAAGCTCTGCGAGCAATTCAAGATACAGCATTACAACTCTTCTTCCTACCGGCCGAAGATGAATGGGGGTGTCGAAGCAGCTAATAAGAACACTAAGAAGATCCTGCAGAAGATGACAGTGACATAGAAAGACTGGCACGAGATGTTACCGTTTGCTCTTCATGGATACCGTACCTCGGCGCGGACGTCAACATGGGCAACACCCTACTCCTTGGTATATGGCATGGAGGCAGTCTTGCCCATTGAAGTTCAGATACCCTCTCTTCGGATCATGAAGGATGCAGGTTTGAGAGAAGATGATTGGATTCAGACCCGACTTGATCAACTAAATCTAATCGATGAAAAGAGACTTACTGCTATTTGTCATGGTCAGACGTACCAAAAACGGATGATCAAGGCATTTAACAAGAAAGTTAGACGACAAGAGTATCAAGTTAGGGATCTGGTAATCAAGCGTATTATCTTACCTCAAAGTGATCCTAGGGGCAAATGGACCCCTACTTACAAAGGGCCATTTGTGGTTAAGAACATTTTCTCAAGAGGAGCTATGATTCTAACCACCATGGACAGTGACGACCTTCCTCACCTCGTTAATGCAGACATAGTGAAAAGATACTACGCATAATCAAAGACCCGCTAGGTTGACTGGCCTAGGCAAAAATAAGGGCTTCCCGGCGAACCAAAAGGGTTCGGGCAAAAATAAGGGATAAAAATGAAAAATTTGTACACCCAGGAAGTCAAAAACCTGAAAAGGCGGCTTGGGCAAAAAAGGGTATCCCGGTGGACTGAAAACCCGAAAGGGCAGTCCAAGCAAAAATTAGGGATCAAAGCGTAACACTATGTCTCATTGGATCACCTTGCATCCAGACTTCGGTATCAACTATCAAGCTCGGACGACACTAATCAATTTGATTTATCTTCAACCAAGCATCAAAGTGATGAGATGCTTGAGCACATAAAGGCAATAGCAGAGTTGGAACCCAGTGGGACTGTTCACATAGCTGTTTTCTTTTCACAAATGTTATAAATTCTATTTGTTCGGCGGTGTTCTCTTACTAGAACACCAACCTCTTGTACAAAAGCGCCTATTTACAGGCCAAACTTCAAAATAAATACAATTCATTTTCAAATAAATTTTAAACTGTTTTTCCTTTATCTGTTTTGATTTGCAAAGAACTTCCAATGTTCATTTTTGATATATGCCCTTGACATTAATTGCTGCTCATAAATATTTACATGCGAAATAAAAGACGAATTACTGGTAATAGCAGAAACAAGGGCAATAAGAATTGTCCGAACTGTACAGTTGCTCTGCCCACCAGGTGCAAAAGTATATTCAGCTGAAGAATATGGCTAAGGTATTTTCACTCCCCACAGAGTAAGGAAATAATGGTAGCTCTCCCCAGCTGAGACTTGCAACTACGAACGAATCAACAATGTTCTCCCCAAGCAGAGATGATCCACCATCAGCACTAAAAAGGCTTGATATCCCCGACAGGCTTAATATTCCCCAACGGAGTATAAGAATATTCCCCAGCAGAATACAAGATACCCCCAGTGGAGTCAATATTTCCCCAGCACGGTCTGAAAAATTTTCCCCAACGGAGTTGAGGCATCATCCCCAGTAAGACTCTGGAAGATACCCCCAGCGGTGTACAAAAATAAATCTCCCAAGCAAGTTCAAAAGATCATTCCTAGCAGAATTCAAAGGATTACCCCCAAAAAGTCTAACAGATCTATCCCCAGCAAGTTGCAACTGAAAATCATCCCCAGCGGAGTTCTTTCCTTTCACAAACAGGAATTCAATCCTCCACAGATTCGGTATCACCAGCAACGGTAATCCATCCCCAATAGAGCTTATCAGTGGAATCCTCAGTAGAGCATCTCCTCCCCATGGAGTAATCTCCTCATCAGTTTATTCCCCAACGGATTTCTCTTCTCCTGCAGGTTTTATTCTCGCAATCACATTCGTTCACCATCACCAGTGGAAGCGAAGAATTCAACTCTCATCTCCAGCAGCTATCTGGGATTTATTTTCCCTAGCTAGAAACATTACATTCCCATACATCATGATACATGCATATACGCATCATACCACACAATCTCGTTTATGTTGAGAGCATCATTGCTTGATATATATCATGCATTGCATATAACTGACCTTTACCTTTCAGGAAAGATACAGTTAAAATTCTCAGCTATGTCGAAGACCTTCTCTGGTTCAGTCAGATCGCTGATAAGATCTCCCTGATTCGTTTTCCAGTTGAAGTTATTCCAAGACCTTGTCTGGTCCAGTTAAATCGATTCCTAAAGATTTTTCTGATGCCGATCTAGTCAAAGTTAATCCAAGACCTTGTCTGGTCCAGTTAAATCGATTCCTAAAGATTTTTCTGATGTCGATCCAGTCAAAGTTAATCCAAGACTTTCTCTGGTTTAGTCAGATCATCGATAAGATCTCTCTGATTCGTATTCCAGTTGAAGTTATTCCAAGACCTTGTCTGGTCCAGTTAAATCGATTCCTAAAGATTTTTCTGATGCCGATCCAGTCAAAGATATTCCAAGACCTTGTCTGGTCCAATTAAATTGATTCCTAAAGATTTTTCTGATGCTGATCCAGTCAAAGTTAATCCAAGACCTTGTCTGGTCCAGTTAAATCGATTCCTAAATATTTTTCTGATGCCGATCCAGTCAAAATTAATCCAAGACTTTTTATGGTTCAGTCAGATCGCCGATAAGATCTCCCTGATTTGTATTCCAGTTGAAGTTATTCCAAGACTCTTGTCTAGTCCAGTTAAATCGATTCGAAGATTTTTCTGATGCTGATCCAGTCAAAATTAATCCAAGACCTTCCCTGGTTTAGTTAGATCGACGATAAGATCTCCCTGATTCATATTCCAGTCAAAGTTTAGACCACCTATCAACAGTCTCCAAATGGCATATGTAAGCCCATTCCCGACATCATCAGGCTGATACCACTTCATGCGAGTGCAAATTTCTGGGCACTCTAGTGTTTAATCATCTTCCACCTTCGGATCACGAAAGGCCCGAAATCCAATCTATATCCTCAGGTTTAAGAAAATTGAATAGGGGCAGCTGTTGTACCCAAAAATTCACCCTCCCATATTTCCCAAAACATTGCAAGAAAAATTTCCAAGTGGCCCAAGATTGCTCAAGAGTTGGACAGTCAAGCTATCTCCTAAGGCAGACAACCTCAAACTAGGGTTTTGTGTTGCATCAAGGTCCTCACATCCAAATGACCTAAAGTGCTCCCCAATGTCCTAATATGTTCTCAAGATCATCCATGTCAAATTTCAAGCCTTGCAGAGGAAGTTTGGTCAGTCAATTGCTCAAAGGGTCCAAAAATCGACTGTGCTAGGGCAAAAGTCGACTGTGCCCCAAATACAGTCAAACTTCAAGATTTTTTGTCAACATTCTAATTTTGAAGGATATTTCATCATTTTATCAAGGGTTGATCATGATTCATCTAGGATTGCTCAAAATTCATCAAGAATCAAAAGTTGCTAAATTAGGGTTTTGTAGGAAAAGTCAACTCAACTTTGACCAAGCATAACTTTCTCATACTTTATGAGAAATGACCCATACAAATCTCATTTTGAAGAGGATGAAATTTCCTACAATCCACCTTCATACCTCAAGATCAAGAAATGCACTCACAAAAAGTTACAAATTTGGACATTATAGGTCATTTTTGAAAGTCAACAAAAACACCTTTTTTGCCAAAGCTTATAACTTAAGCATGGAATATCAAAATGAGATGAGACAAAAAGGGTTGCTTATAGTACATCTCAAGCTTACTAAAAAGTCCAAGAACACTTCCAAAAGTTCAAAATTGAAGAGGTTATGCATTGTTGAAGTTGGGCATTTTTGCAAAATTGCCAAAAGTCAACTATCCCCAAAACTTCAAATTTTGTCAAATGGGCCCATTCTTTTCCACTTGATTTGATCTTGTCACACTACACACGTGTCCTAGCTTCAGCCTTGTATCCATTTATTAATTTTTCTATTTTATTTGATTTTTTATTGAATTAATTCATTTTAAATCAATTTAAATCAAATAAAATCCAAATATTGATTACTTAGGATCTTTTTGGTTGTTATAGGTCTTAATTATCATCATGATCAGCATCAAATTCATATCTCACCATATCATGAACAAAAAGATCGATTTTGGACAAAATTGGAAGGTTATCAATGGTGAATCAAATTATATCTCCAAACATTGATGTACAAAGATTCAAGTCCAAATTGTTGACCTAATCCAATGCTGCATACATATACAAGCCAAAGGATGCGAATTCAGGGGTGAGAGGCTGCAGAATCACAAAAGGCAAACTTGAAAAAATTGTCAAAAAGCTTGAAACTGAAATCGTGCTTAGAGGCAGTTTCTACACCAAATCTCAACGCTAATCCATTTGTTGGACCATCCTTGAAGTAAAACCAATCCCTAACAAGCTCTCATACCCTCTCAATCTCACTGTAAGCTTCGTGTTTTACCGCCCTGTAGTCAAATTCGTAACTCCACATTCTAGCATTTTCTTGGCAAATCATTGACATATTCTTGATCCTTGTTCAATTTACAAACTTTCTGCATTATTTGATTGCACTTATATAGCCTGTAACCCCTAGCCGAATCTAGGGTTCTTGGTTTGTATTTTTGGGCATTTCGTTTGCAGGTGAAATTGATGCCATTGATGGACATATGCGTGATCAGGAAGCCTAGACGAGAACAACCATGTGCTTGGAATTAATTTCCATGGCCTAGAACCAATTTTAGGAACGAGCTACGGATATAAATCCGCAGTAAATATCCAGGTTTCAACGAGGAAGATGAAGACGTGCCCCCCTCCTATTGGATAGTTCAAACTTCGCGCTTTATTTTTTTTATATTTTCTGGCATTTATTTGTTTTCCCATATTATATTTAGTTTCCAATACTATAACAATTGAACACATTGGTTAAGTGGCAAAGGCGTGTCTCCAAATACCAAGAGGACCTGGGTTCGAATCCCAGGTCCCCCAAATGCATATTATTATTTTGCAACAGGTTATTCAATACAAGCCCCAGTGCGTAGCCTACCATGCTCCCTCATGTAATCAGTGGATTGATGGCCCCCGGGCCAAATCTGATGGCCCAGATGGGATGCCTACCATACTCCCTAGTCAAAGTGCCACGTTGGATTCCAGAAAGTCAGCCAAGGCCAACGAAATTGGGCCTCTGAGTTGTTGAACAAACCTCCAATTTGGGCCCAAAACCCCCTTGAGTATTTTTATTTCTTTCTTTTTATTTTATTTATTTATTTGTTTGATTAATTATTTTTATTATTTAACTAACCAATTAAACTTTTTTCTTAATAAAAATTAAAAATCAAAAATATTTTGTTTATTAAAATTAAATTCAGCATTTTATTTTTGTTAATAAATATTGATTTAATTAATTTAGTTTAATTAAGAAATAACTTTAATATCTTTTGCAATAATTAAAATTAATTTAGACAATTAGGTTTTTATTAACTTTGATTAATTTATTTTTATTTCTTTAAATATCAAAAATCCAAAAAATATTATTCTCATTAATTAATTAATTAGTTTATTAATTTAATAATTAACTTAGTTTAGTTTTCTTTTAAATTCAAAATAACCAAAAAAAATGCTTTCTTTCAAAAAAGGGGTCAAAACCCTAAAAAAATTGCATTCGATTTAATTTCCCGTACGCGTGTCATTTTATTCAATATTGTATCTGCTTCCCGGAATGTAATAGTTAATAGAACTTTAACATTTTATCGCTTTATTTTATTTTCCGCATTTTAATTTCAAGGGTTGCTTTTGGCGATGTAAATACCCGACGCCTTATAATAGTTAGTTTTAATTTCCGCAATTTAATTTCCACAACTTATAAAATGTTAGATGTTTGGTAATAGGGAATGCATGACAAGATCAAATGTTAAAACCTAAAATCAACATAGATAACAATTGACATGTACAAAGATAAAATTAACCGAAACAACACACTCGCACATGCGCACTCTTAGGGTACACCTAGCTTGGTTGCCTTCGAACGTGGTCATTGAGTATAGGAAGTTTTAGAGGTCGTCCTCTTGTCCAAAGATCATAGTTGCCTCGAAACGGTTGCCTCGGAAAAATGATCTAAGACATTAGGGTTACCGCTAAGGCATCCTAACATTACTTTAGTGACCGCACGTCCCTTAATCGAATTGACCCTTAAAACTCCAATGACGATGCTACCTACTCATCAATAGTGGGATAGCATTGTCTAAAGGACATTAGCACAAATTGATTCTTTTTTCGAGTAGGTAGATGGTTCTTAAGTACTTTCTCTTTCTCTTTCTCAAAACAAAACTTTTCGCACTTACACCTTTCAAACAAAAAAACTCTTTTCAAACCCACAAACACAAAGAAAAGCAAATTTTGAAAACACTTTGAGCAAGTACCTAAGAGCCCGTGGATAACCACGGATGGAAAGGGTGCTAACACCTTCCCTTTCTATAATCTACCCCCCGGACCCGAGAAACATCTCGAAAAAGGAATTTTTCTGTGCTTTTTTCCTTTCCTTGTTGGATAAAATAAAAGACGATGGAGACTCTTGCTTACCACGACATTTTGCAAAAACAAACGCAAAACGCGAACCAGCATTCCAAAACAGTCAGTTCTCTCCAACCGTATCACAGTTGTGTTATTTTATCACTTAATGTTTCTCCATCTTTGACATGTTACCTTGTTATTATTTAGTCGATGTTTGACCATCTCGTGCGTGTGTTGTTTTATTTGATGTTTTGTAATCGTGACTGTCTTTATTTGTCTTAATTAAAAAACACAAACCAACCAAAACATATAAGCCGAACTACGGCTGATCTGATTCCGTAAAAGGGATACATAGGCATTGGGGTAGGGCCCAACCGAGCATATCTTTTATTTTCCCTACATTATTTTCTTTTTCTTTTGCATGCATTCCGTTCTCAGTTTTAAGCCATAGACATAGGATTTGATCACACCCATTAGATTAGACAACAAGAGTGGATACCGTAGCGTACTACGGGCGTGTGGGGGTGCTAATACCTTCCCCTCGCGTAACAGAATACCTTACCCAATCTCTCGGTCGAAAGACCGTGATTTCTCCCTTTTCAGGTTTTCTCGATGTTTACCTTTCCCTCTCGGCGGGATAAAAGATGTTCGGTGGCGACTTCATTGATGTTTCATTAACATCTAGATGACAGGCTCCAGCCACGTGGTTTCAGCTGGAGAATTCACTGGGGACAGGTAGACCTTTTGCTGGTCCATCACAGAGTCGATCCAAGGTCTTGTTTGTTTTCTTTTTGGGTTTTTATTTTACCGCTTTGCATATTTATTTGTTTGCATTGCATCCTATGTGCGCTTTACTTTCTGCATACTGGATTTGGCTGGACTGTTTGGTTTCTGGATTTTCTTGGTGGGTGGGTTGTTCCATGAGGTAAAAAGCCTCATACCCAGGCTATAAGTGAATTCCATAGGAACTAGGAATAGAGTGGCCATGGAAGCTATGAGGCGGATGCTTTGTAGACTTGACCATGAGACCCATGACTTCAGAGGTAGTTCTGATAGGTGTTATCATATGATGATACCGACATTCGAGCTCTCGTACTCTGATTTGGCTTTTAACCTTACCTTGATCTAGACTACACCCGTGAGAGGGGCGGGAAAACTTTTCTTACAGGTACATGTACTGTTGGTGACTTTGTGTTGCGAAGGTGACTCAGGTTCCCATGATAGTTTTGAAGCCTCGAGTTTCTCTTTTGATCTTGAGTGGTGTTGTTCAATAATGGTCTAGCCACGATACAGTGTGAAACTTTGATCCTGTCATATTGCATCATAGCATATTTATTTCTAAAAAAAATGATGTATAAAAAAATAACTAGCATGCGCATGTCATTTTCCAGGGACATTCAAGAGTCTTCTTCCCATCAGAAATGACCGGTCTCCCTCCAGTTGAGTGTGATTCAGTTCGTGTTAAAGAGCTCACCAGGCATACTTTCTCTTATCAAATTCCTACTATTGATGTGTCTGAATTGAAGAGGTTGAGTTCTTATCTGAAGGGTGATGTTATGAATAATTTCGACAAAACTTATGGCAACTAGTTACTAGTCCTTAATACCCCAGTTGACCCCATGGATTTGATCACTCTCTTCCAGTTCTATGACAAAGAATTATAGTGTTTTAATTTTCAAGATTATCAACTGGTTCTCACCCTAGAAGAGTACGCGTACCTACTTAATATCAGATTGACCGATGAAGTTCCTTTTGTCCAAGCACCGGAAAGGCCGAAGTTCAAAGTTGTTGCTGAAATTCTTCGTTTGAGTTGGAAAGAGGTGAAAGACAATTAGAAGTCCAGTGAGGGTACTACAAGGTTTTATTTGGATTTCTTAGTAAAGAAAGTTGAATACTGGGCAAAGAAAGGCAATTGGAATGACTTCAGTCCTCTGTTTTCTCTCATGATATATGGGATCGTCCTTTTCCCTTGTAAGAGAAATTTTGTGGATTTGACGGATATTTGTGTTTTTAGAAACAAGAACCCGATACCGACACTCTTGGCAGATACTCTTTACACCATTCATTCCAGGCGTGGAAAAGGTGGTAATGTAAGTTTATGCCATTTGATGTTGTATCAATGGCTTAAGTTGCACCTACTAGTAAGTGGCCCCTTCGTGGATACCAAGCATTCTCTCCGATGGTCATCAAGGCTTGTCAACCTTACTTCATTTGATATCCGGTGGAATTATGACATGGGGGAAATACAAAGTGTTATCACTAGCTGTAGAGATTTCCCTAATGTTCCCCTCATAGGAACTAAGGGGTGTATCAACTATAATCTGGTGCTTGCTTATCATCAATTGGGATATCTAATGGATGGACCGCCGAAGGTTGAGGAGGTGTCTGAATCAGTATATTTCACTATAGGAAGTGATCCTGAGATGTTGAAAAGAGTGACAAGTGCTTGGAAGGGAATTCACAAGAAGGATAGAACTACTTTGGGCAAGAAGGTTCCTATTTCTAGGGTTCCTTACCTGGAGTGGGTTAAAGCCAGGATTAAGATCTTACGGTTACCATTTGCAAGGTCGACTCCTCTATATGAGCAACCTCCTGTTGTTCTGAGTAACACAGTGCCTACCGAGATGTTCACCCAGATTCATGTTAAGAACATTCAGCTTCATGCAAAAGACCGTGAGGCGGGGATGAAACTTTATTGGACAGATCAAGAAAGGGCTGACTTAGCTCGTAAACTCAAGGAAACTCAAGGGGAAACTTCTGATGCAACCGGTTTTAGGAAGAGATCTCATGCTGAAATGGAAGAAGAATTGAGTAAGACTCAACAAGAGTGTCGGAAGCTTCAGGTATCTGAGAATAGCTACCGGAAGAAGATTCAAAACTTGGAGAAGCAGCTCAAAGACAAAGATGCTCAGCTCGAGAGGGAAGTGGCCCAGAAGCGTGTTGCATAAGATCGGTCCCAAGAAAGTAAAATAGTTGCATCTCAACTTTTGAAGGAGAAAGCCGGGCTAGAAGAGTACTGTCAACATCTTGAAGCATGTTTAGTTCCGGAGATTTAGTTCTGTTATTTACTTTTAGTATGTTTGGTCACCCCTAGAATTGTTGGAAGGGACCAATTGTTTGTTGTTACTATTCAGTTCTTTTTGCTTTATTTTTTAAGACATGTATTTAGTTGTTTATCATTTTACTCTTAATTGACCGAAGTCACTTGGACATCATTTCTTTTGTTTGTAAACAAGTTGAAATGTTCATCTTATTATCCTTTTTATTTTGATTGTATGATCGCACGCTGTGATTGATGAATAAAAGGACTCTTGGATACTTGGGAATGACAAACATATCATGCATATCATGCATTTCATAACATTACAGGTTATCTCAAGACGGTTTTCTTATTTTGCTGCTTTTCTTATTCAGAATTCAAGACGACTACTCATCGGTATTCCACCAGAAGCAACTTGCTAAGACATATGGAACAGGTTCAAGCTGAACTCGCTGAAATGAGGGCCCAGATGGCTACTCAGATGACTCAGTTCATGGAGGTCATCACCAATGTGAATCGTCGACAGGAGGAACTAGCTGCCATTATCAACAACCAGCGCCGCCATCTAGGGGATGGTGGAAATCAAGGGCTTTATCAGGACATTTCTGTAGGATTGGGGGATGTGCAAGATCAGCCTACTGGAAATTTTCACGGGATGCCGGGAAACCCTTTTGTGCGCAATGTAGGGAAGTTTCCTCCGTCTCCTGGACCTCGTCTTGTAGGGAACAGAAGAGCTAATTAGGGTGGTGTAAGGAATTATCAGGAGCAGGATTATGACTTTGACCAGGATGAAGATCAGTTTTCTGTGCGGCATTCAGAGTTGGGAGTTCAGATTGAGGATATGAAGTATCCTTTGTTGGAAGAGCGTCTGAAGGCTGTGGAAGGGCAAGGAGTCCTTGGTATAGATGTTAATGATCTCGGGTTGGTGTCTAGTGTGAAAGTTCCCCCAAAGTTCAAACCTCCTACCTTTGCGAAGTACAATGGAACATCGTGTCCTATTACTCACGCAACTGCTTATTTCTGGAAGATGTCATTAAATACAGAGGATCAGGGGCTTTTGTTTCACTTTTTCCAGGATAGCCTATTTGGGGCATCCCTGAAGTGGTACATGAAGCTGGAGAAAACCCATATTCGTTGCTGGAATGATCTTGCTCGGGCTTTTGTCAAACATTATCAGTACAATATGGACATGGCACCTAATCGCACTCAGTTACATAATATGTCACAGGGACCAAAAGAATCTTTCAAGGAATACGCTCAGAAGTGGCGTGAGTTGGCTGCGAGGGTTCAACCTCCAATCATGGAGAGAGAACTCATTGATATGTTCATGAGTACCCTGCAAGGGCCATTCTATGAGCACATGATAGGAAGTACTTCGACAGGATTTGCAGACTTAGTTATGGCTGGTGAAAGAATTAAAGTGGGTTTGAAATTGGGGAAAATTCAGATTGGAGGTTCTAGTGGCTCATCTGGGGGAAGTAAGAAACCATTCAACGCTTACCCTAAGAAAAGGGAATGCGACGCAAGTGCATTTTAATCTCATAGAGGAAGAAGAGAGGATCGTCAGCACCAACAAATCAATGTTATTTCTATTCCTGTTAATGCTCCTCCGTAGTAGAGACCGAATGCAGTGTCTCAATAACAAAGGCAGCAGGATGCTCCCCGTCAGTATAATATCCAACAGCAGGGACAACCCAGAAAATTTGATCCCTTGCCAGTAACTCTTACTGAAGCGCTCCACCACTTGCTTGACTTGAAGTTGATCAGTTTGAGAAATATGCCACCACCACCCGCAAGACTCCCTGTTAACTATGATGCTAATGCAAGGTGCGAATTCCATTCAGGCGGAGTGGGTCATTCTACTGACAACTATTTTGCGTTGAAGTGCAAGGTACAAGACTTGTTGGATTCTAAGGCGATTGAGTTTACTCCAGTGACTGGTTCGAATGTTACTCAGAACCCAATGCCAAGGCATGGAGGGGGTGTTGTTAATATGGTTGATGATAACGGGGATGTGTTGAATTTGATCATGAATATGGAACAAGTAACTACTATGTTGTGGTATGTTAAGAGGTATTTGCTTGACAATTCTATTTTCCTGGGTTGTACTTCAGAATGTGCCAAGTGTAGAGAGCAACCAAAGGGCTGTGATAATTTCAAAATAGGTATCCAGTTGTTGATAAAAGAGGGTTCCCTACAGTTTGATAGAAAATCGAGATGCCGTAAGATTACTGGAGAGGATGTTGTTGTAATATCTATTCCTTACACCCCTGCACGCATTCCTGCCCCATCACGGGCACCCCCTCTGATGATTACAGTACCTGGTCCCATACTGTATACTAGTGATAAGGTTGTTCTGTGGCATTACGGTGCCGATGTTTATTACCACGGGGTAAAGCAGGAGGTTAATGCTCCTTTGTCTGAGGAAGAATGTGCTGAAGGTGCTGAAGAGGAAGTCCATAACTTTTCTGGTGTGGTTAGAAAGACTAGAAGCGGGAGAGTATTTAATCCTTCCAATGTGCAAGAGACGGCAGATTCCTCTGCAATAGAAAAAGGAAAACAACAAGTAATTATTGGTAATCCAAGGGTTATGCCAGCCAATGTGACTCAACCAATTCCTATACCAGAAGCTTCTTCAGTTCCCGATGAGGTTGAAGAGTTGATGCAAATTATCAGAAAGAGTGATTATAGCATAATTGATCATTTGAGCCATACTCCTTCTAAGATGTTTATCTTGTCTCTGTTGATTTATTCAGAACCTTACAGAAGTGCTTTGATGAAGTTGTTGAAGAATGCGTTCGTGCCACATGAGATAACAATCAATCAGTTCGAGAATGTCTGTGCTAACATATCTGCCGGGAATGGTATGGGCTTCACGGATTTTGATCTTCCTCTGGAGGGGCCAGACCATAACAAAGCGTTGCATATTTAAATGGAGTGCAAAGGAACTACTTTATCCCAGGTTTTGGTAGACACAAGATCGTCCTTAAATGTATTACCCAAGTCAACATTGATGAAGATTGATTATTCTGGACTAGAGTTGCGCCCTAGCGATTTGATGGTGAAGGCGTTTGATGGGTCTCGAAGGTCAGTATTTTGGGAAGTGGACCTACCAATCAAGGTTGGTCCTCGCACCTTCACGGCTACATTTCTTGTGATGGATATACAGCCATCATATTGTTGCTTGTTGGAGAGGCCGTGGATTCACAAGGCAAGAGCAGTTACTTCTACTCTTCATCAAAAACTCAAGTATCCTACAGAGGGAAAAGTGATAATTATATGCGGCGAAGAAGAGTACATCGTAAGTCATTTGACATCATTTCTCTATGTTGAAGTTGAAGGCGAGATTCATGAGACTCTGTTTCAAGCGTTCGAGATAATTCATGATGTCAATTTTCCTCCTCCAGAGCAGAAAAAGAAATCGGAAATTATTATGTCTTCTCTCAAAGATGCAAAAGCTGTAGTGAAAGGTGGTAACCCTGAAGGTTGGGGTCAGGTGCTGGACGTTACTCCAAAGTTTGACAAATTTGGTCTTGGTTTTAGCCCTGGTCAGCAGAGTGCATCTCCCAGAGCATCTAGTTTATCTACCCCTGTGAAATTTTCACGTCCTTGTGCTCAAGAAGGGCACGTCATTGTAATTGGCGATGATAGAGTTGATGACTACAATGTTGAAGATTGGATCCGTCCGAGTATTCCAGGCCAGACGCTCAACAATTGGACTTCTGTGGATGTTATCCAAGTTTCAAGCGTTGAGGAGTAATTTTCTTGTTTCTTTTATTGTCATATCATAATTTCTGCGCTCTTCCCAAGGAGTAGTGAATCATTTGTGTATGGCCACCATGTTTATTTTCAAGTTTATCATGAAATAAAGGACGTTTTTGCATTCAAAATTTTGCTCCATTTCTTTTTATTTTTAAATGGAAATGTTTCTCTTTCAACACACTGTCACTAAAAAACGCCAAAATGTCATTCATGCAGATGCACTTCCACCGCCGATCATATTGATAACGACTCTGCTGTGGCTCATTATGACTTTGATACTCCTATTTATCAAGCTGAAGAAGAAGCATATGAAGATTGTGATCTTCCTGAGGAGTTAGAAAGACTGTTGAAACAAGAGGAGAAGGTTATCCAGTCGAATCAGGATTCAATTGAGGTGGTGAATATTGGCACAGAAAAGGTAAGAAGAGAGGTCAAGTTTAGGGCCGATCTCGAAGAAAGTATAAAGGTCAGATTGATCAAGCTACTCCGTGAGTATTCTGATATCTTCGCTTGGTCTTATGAGGATATGCCTAGTTGGATACAAACATAGTGGTGAATCGACTACCGCTCAAATAAGGTTGTTCTCCTATCAATCAAAAGCTCTGAAGAACTCTTCCTGAGATGTCCAAGAAGATCAAGGAGGAGGTCCAGAAGCAGTTGGACGCAAATTTCTAAAAAGTTGTCAATTATTCGCCATGGATTGCAAATATTGTGAATGTTCCCAAGAAAGATGGTAAGGTCAGGATGTGCGTGGATTATAGGGATTTGAATAGGGCCAGCCCTAAGGATGATTTCCCTCTTCCACATATTGATGTGTTGGTCGATAATACTGCTCATTCCAAGGTATTCTCGTTCATGGATGGCTTTTCGGGTTACAATCAAATTAAGATGGCTCCGGAGGATATGGAGAAGACAACGTTCATCACGCCTTGGGGAACCTTCTGTTATAAAGTGATGCCGTTTGGTTTGAAAAATGTCAGGGAAACATATCAGCGCGCCATAGTCACTCTCTTTCATGATTTGATTCACAAAGAGATTGAGGTTTATGTGGACGATATGATTGCTAAGTCTGACACGGAAGAGGAACACCTTGTTCATATGGAAAAATTGTTCGGGAGACTGAGGCAGTTCTTGCTAAGGTTGAATCCGAATAAGTGCACCTTCGGGGTGAGATCCGGCAAGCTGTTGGGTTTTATTGTAAGTGAGAAAGGTATCGGGGTGGACCCAGCCAAGGTCAAAGCGATACAGGAAATGCCTGAGCCAAGAACAGAAAAGGAAATACGTGGCTTCTTGGGAAGGTTAAACTATATTTCTAGATTTATTTCTCATCTCACAGCCACCTGTGAACCTTTGTTCAAGTTGTTAAAGAAAAGTCAGACAATAAAATGGAATGAGGATTGTCAGAAGGCCTTTGACAAAATAAAGGAGTATTTGCAGGAACCTCCGATACTCATGCCGCCAGTGGAAGGAAGGCCACTAATCATGTACCTAACTGTGTTGGAGACCTCAATGGGTTATGTCCTCAGTAAGAACGACGAGACAGGGAAGAAAGAACAGGCTATTTATTACTTGAGTAAGAATTTACAGAGTGCGAGTCGAGGTACTCATTGCTGGAAAAGACTTGTTGTGCGCTTGCCTGGGCCGCCAAACGTTTGAGGCAATACATGTTAACTCACACCACCTACTTGATATCCAAAATGGATCCAATTAAGTACATTTTTGAGAAACTAGCTCTTACAGGCAGGGTAGCCCGTTGGCAGATGATACTTACTGAATATGATATCCAATACACTACTCAAAAGGAAATTAAGGGTAGTGTATTGGCCGACCATCTTGCTCATCTGCCCATGAACGATTATGAACAGATGAAGTTTGATTTTCCAGATGAGGAAATTGTGTATATTCGGGATTGTAATATGCCAGACCTAGACGAAGGACTCAAGCCGGGATCACGTTGGACGCTTCTTTTTTATGGTGCCTCTAATGCCATGGGCAACGACATCGGAGCTATTATCACTTCCCCTGAGGGATATCACATTCCTTTCATGGCTCGTATTTGTTTCGATTGCACTAACAACATGGCCGAATATGAAGCTTGAATTTATGGCATTGAAGCGACGATCGACCTGTGCATCAAGTTTTTTAAAGTTTACGGGGATTCCAATCTTGTTATCAGCCATATTAATGGAGATTGGGAAACTCGCCACCAGAACCTAATTCCATATCATGAGCATGTTATGAAACTGATCCCGTACTTCGAAGAGATCACGTTTGAACACATTCCCAGAGAAGAAAACAATCTAGCTGATGCACTGGCAACTTTGTTCTCCATGTTCAAGGTTAAGTGGGCTAATGAGGCACCTTCCATTACCATCAGAAGTTTGAGTGAGCCAGCTTTCTGTTTTGAGGCCAGATGGTAACCCTTGGTTTTATGATGTTAAGCGGTATTTGGAAACACAAGAGTACCCAGAAGGGGTATCCGTCACGGATAAGAAGTTCTTGAGAAGATTTTCAACCAAGTTCTTTCTCAGCGGTGGTGTGTTGTACAGAAGGCATCATGACGGTTTACTGCTCAGATGTGTTGACAAGAAAGAAGCAGCTAGAATCATCGAGGAGATACATGAAGGTGACTTCGGGACCCATTCCAATGGGCATACCATGGCCAAAACAAATTTGCGAGCAGGTTATTATTGGTCCACCATGGAGACTGACTGTTACAATCATACAAGGGTTTGCCACAAATGTCAAGTCTATGCTGATAAAGTGCATGTGCCACCAGTACCTTTGAATGTCTTGACCTCCCGTTGGCCGTTTGTAATGTGGGGAATTGATATGATCGGCAAGATTGAACCGATTGCGCCCAACGGGCACCGTTTCATTCTGGTTTCCATCGATTATTTTACAAAGTGGGTCGAAGCTGCATCCTATGCCAATGTCACCAAACAGGTGGTAACTCAGTTCATTAAGCACAACATTATATGTCGCTACGGAGTTCCTGAAAAGATCATTACCGATAATGGGTTTAATCTGAACAACAAGATGATGAAGGAGCTTTGTGAGTCCTTCAAAATCAAGCATCATAACTCTTCCCCATATAGACCAAAGATGAATGGCGCTGTCGAAGCGGCCAATAAGAATATCAAGAAAATCATGCAGAAGATGGTGGTAACCTATAAAGATTGGCATGAGATTCTACCTTTCGCTTTGCATGGTTATCCCACCATAGTGCGTACTTCGACTGGGGCAACCCCGTTTTCATTGGTTTACAGCATGGAAGCAGTGTTGCCAATAGAAGTCGAGATTCCTTCTCTTAGGGTCATGAGAGATGCTGAGCTGGATGAAAGTGAATGGGTACAGAATCGGCTGGATCAGTTGGAACTTATTAATGAAAAGAGATTGACGGTCGTATGTCATGGTCAAGTATATCAGCAAAGGATGAGAAAAGCTTTTGATAAGAGGGTACGGTCCCAGTGTTACAAGCTAGGTGACCTTGTGCTCAAGAGGATAATTCTTCCCCAGGGAGATCCCAGGGGCAAGTGGGTTCCGACTTATGAAGGTCCTTTCGTGGTCAGAAAATTTTTCTCTGGAGGGGCGATGATGCTTACGACTATAGATGGAGAGTACTTCCCTCTCCCTGTAAATGGTGACGTAGTTAAAAAATACTTTGTGTAAAAAATAAATAATAAAAACCCGCTAAACTGAAAACCCGAAAGGGCGGTTTCGGCAAAAAGAGGGTGTCCTGGTGAATCGAAAACCCGAAAGGGTGATTCAGGAAAAATTTAGGGACTTAAAGAAAATGACTACGCTCAGCATGAGCCCTCTGTTTATTTCCTTCGTTCTGTCACCTGGCATAAGCTCGAGGCTAATCCAAGAATGATTTGTCTGAAAGCAAGAAGATGGAAGATATAGTCATAAGAGTCATGGTAGAGTCGGGGCTTGATGGATATTCACATTCACATTGCCATTTGTAAACACTTGTTTGCTTTGATTTTGTAATTTCTTGCTTCCAAATGAATTTCTTGCTTCCAAATGTAAATGCCTTTTTCACATGCTGATTTCTCAAAATCAATAAAATATCTTCTTTCAAGTATACGTAGGCGTTACTTTTCTCCCTTTTACTATTTTGTTCACAAAAACGTCTAATATTTTTGATAAGCATGAGCATATAAACTGCATGGACCTTACACGGATATGGTAATCTAAGTCCTGGTTGGCTAATCGCTTAAAATGCGGATAACAGACACAGCCACCGTTGTGCAAGGGGCATGCTTGTTTCTCTGTTTGGTGGATTTCTCTTTCACTCTTTTAGGAATTTTGCCTTGCGGTTTTGCTTCACAGCTCTGGGTCGTTGGTAATGATCATAGGTCAGGGTAATCTCAAGGTTACGGCAGGTCGGCAGGACCGGTGAACCTAGTTGGAAACATTTCCTCCCCATAATGGCTTTCATTACGTTTCTTTGTCGCACTTTCATGTGTTATCTTGATTGATTATTTTAGCATTGTCTGCATATAGGATTTTGTTTATAGCCGAATGTCAGTCTTGATGTGTTGAATATTTTTGCCTTGAAAAATTGTTGTTTCATTTTACTTAATCCATCCAGTATCACTCTTTAATCGTTTTTCGGGCATTCTGATATCAAATGTGCCAATTCTTTTGCTTAGCTAAGAGTTTGGGGGAAGGAGTTTAGCTAAAAAGAAAAACAGTGACTGTAGTGGTATGCTTTCGAGTAGAACCCTGTTGAAGATGTACAGGCATTGTTCCAATTCCCAAACACTGGAGATATAAGGGAGTTAGACCCTCGTTAACCCCTCTGAGCCTTCGAAGTAGGAGTTTTCTTTTTGTTCGAAAAATAAAAATAAACCTTCTTTTTAACCCGGGGCAGGGTAGATGTTCAGTTAATTTGACCAAGCATTCAAATTTCAGAAGGAATGTCCCATCGGAGGATCACTTCATTTTATTTTTCATGTCATGAGATCAGGAAAAATGTCTAAGCCATGATTTTCAGGTCCTCACAAAATCATGAGGTCGAGATCGAATCGATACAATAATGGCTTCTCTCGCCGACAAAGGAATGAAGCATTTGTTTTCAAAAGAAAGAAAGAAAGGAAAAGTTCAAAGACCTAAAGTCACATTGATTTGTTCAAAATGGAAATCATGAATAAGAAAGAAACAAAAGGCCCCGCTAAGTCAAAACTTGAAAACAAGTCGGTTAAGCAAAAGTTAGGGCATCCTGCTGGACTCCCAAAATGGAAATTCAAAAGATATTGTCCAGGCAAAAGTTAGGGAAAAGAAGAGCCTAAAAAGAAAAAAAAAGGGGGAGAGATTATCCCATAAAATTTTCATCAAAGGAAGAACAATAATGTCAAAAAAAGACCGAAGCAGCATAAGTTAAGTGACAATCAGGTTGGAGGATTTGTCGTGATCACTCGACCATTATAAATCTTTTTGAGAAACGAATGCTTGTGATAAGTCAACTGAACTTAGGACAGGAGAATATCACGAAAGGGGTGGGCACCAAAAAAAAAATTTAACCCTTGAAAAACTTTTTTTCAAAAGAACCTCGAACCAGGCCACGTTACAACCTCTAAAAGTCCTAACTAAAACTAGGGTTTAACTGGAAACCATACTGCAACAGAATAACATTTCTTAAACTCCCCAAATATGTGTTGCATTGCCGTGTTGGTATCTTATCACCCGCGTTTTGAATCGTTTTTCAAAAAGGGAAGGAAAAGTTTTTAAAACATTTTTGCACTCTAGCCAGTGATCCATTTACAACAGAGATGCGACAATTTGTTAAGTTCTTCAAGGTTTAAATAATCATCACATCAGGTCTATCATTCTCAATAAACATTTTTCCGTATGCAAAACAGTTGTTTGACATCAAAAGAGTTTACACGTTGAACACTTGTAAAGAGCTTAATGATGGTCAAGAAAGGAATGTTCGGCTTTCTTCTGTTTTGACAGAGCCCGTGTTTGATTAGGACTCTGCTGATCCCCTGTGATGTTTCATTTCCCCAGTGAAGTTTCCTTTCCCCGTTGAAGTTTCGTTTCCACAACAAAGTTTTGTTACTCCAGGGACTTTCTTTCAAAAGCCTCGTTCCAAGACTTCAAGTTTGGATATGTCGCATATCCCCAATGGAGTCGTTAAGCAGAAACCTACTTTTTGAAGAAGTTTCAACTCCCCTTTGAGATTGCCAATAGAGATCCCTCGCTTTGACCTCTCATTTCCCAGCAGATCTGTTGACCAGAGCATCTTTATGTTAAGGATCTTCTCTTATTCCCCAGTAAAGTTTTGATACCGTGTGACTATCTGCAGGATTCGTCTTTTGGTTGCATTCCAAGAGAATATCTCTCCAGCAAGAGATCTTCAACAGAGTTCTATCTCCCCGGTGAAGTCCCATCTCTTCAGCAGGGCTTTGTTCACCCTTCACGACGGGTTTGTTATCTTGGTGTCGTCCTCAGCACGGCCGTGTTCTATCCTTCCCAGAGATTACAGTCTTACCTTGATCCTCTCCCTCATTTGTCTAAATCTTCAGATGGGCGGCCCTTTACGGAAGCTGTAGTGTTAACTTGATCTTCCCTGCGAATTCACAATTTATTTACTTTTGCAGCTCCTCTCAATGTTTATGGCCTGTTTCTACTGGTTGCCCTTCTGTTATTCTCCGCAAGGCTTCATCTCTTCAAGGCTCCCTCCCCCTCTAGCGGTTCCCCGTATTTTCTCCTCTCCCTTGGATTTTGCAATTTATTTTTGCAAGTCATGTCAGATGCTGACTCTTTGTTTTTTTGGCTTCTCAATTGGCCATTCCCTAGTGGGACTTTTAAACATACATCATTAAATTGCATCTACCAAAACGCGTAGCATTTCCATTATATGGAGCATTGTGCTATATAAAAAGAATTCAAACATGCATCAGAACATAAGCCTTTATTATTTCCGTCATCCCAAATGATTCGCTATTTCGTCAGATTTAATCCCCAGCGAGGTCTTCGTCCTCATAATCTCAGTTTCCTCCCTATACCAATATCCTGTTGACATCATTCATTTGTTTGTTTGAGTGTTCACCCTTGACTGTAGTTCAGTTTCGTCCTGGCTCGGTCTTCTCGGGTTTAGTCTTTACTACCCTCCCTGGTTCATTCCCGTGTCTATTGATGAACCTTTTGAATACTAGTTTCGTCCTGATATTCGCTTTCAGCAGGTTTTTAGGTGTGCGCCCTAATCTCCTTGCTTTGGGTTGAGCTCAGAGTTTCGTCTCCTCACCTTGTGCATGAAATCCAGTTTCGTCCGGGTACTCATCTAGTTTAGTTTCGCCTAACTGGTTATTGAGTCACATCTCGTATCGTTTTTGCTTTCCTACCTTGGACTCTTTGACGGTGTTCGTTTACCAAGTACAGTGTTTGTGCTGCGTCCCTGGTTTGAAATCAGTCTCCTTTGTTCCTTGGATTCTCCTACCAGTTTTTGTCACTATTTATCCATTCATCTTAGACCAGCAGGTGATCTGAGAAACATGCACTCTCATCACTTTGCTTTGGGTCGAGTTTCTCCTCGTTACCCGTGCGTGAAACCCAGTTTCGTCCTGGTACTCATCTAGTTTAGTTTCATCTAACTGGTCTTTGAGTCGGGTTTCTTCTCGCTTTTGTTCCTCATTTTTGAGATTCTTTAATTTACTTCATACTGTCTATCTTGGTTGAGATTAGTAAGTGCTTCTAGAATCGCGCACTCTAGCCACTATTGCCTTGGGTCGAGCTCAGAGTTTCGTCTCCTCACCCGCGTACGTTTTATTTTCCAGAGTTTAGTTTCGCCTACTCTGTAGTTTGAGTTTTATCTCACCTTTTCTGAAGCCCAATTTTGCCCTGGCACATCTGTCCGGAAGTTTAGTTGCGTATACTCTTCTTTCTTTTCGTTTTGTCTCAACCGGTGTTGCAGCTTCATTCTGACACATGTCTTGGGAGTTTTCTGTTTCTGTTTCTTTCAAGAGTGTAAATTTGCGGGTTCTTTCGTATTCAAACATCTTCAACCCTGAATGCTCGAAAGTTATCACTTTTCTCGCTTATCATGTTGAAGATATTTGAACAGGGGAAGCTGTTGCACCCCAAAATTTACCCTCTTGATTTAGGCTTATGTTTCATCATGAACATCATAGTGCATTGCATTCATACATTGTGATAGGATCAAAGTACTTTGGTTACCAAATTTTCCTCAAAGCTTTGAAGGTTGATTACATGGACAAGTTTCTCAAGAAATATCTTACCATCCAAACCTATGGATCTCTTAAGCTCAAAAGTTATGGCATATCTCAAGATGTTTTTACCCATCTCTTTGGATCATCAGAGAATTAAAGTTTGTGTTTGATCACAAGAAGAACCACTCTTTGGATGCACCAGTCAAATTAGGGTTTTGTTTGAAGCAAGGTTGTTGGCCAATGTACAAGACTTGATTTATGGAGCTACAACATTTCTTTGATATATGAAAGGTCTTTTTACAAGAAATTGGTCAGGATGCCCAGAGGATTTGATGTTTTAAAGATGATTCATCAGTCTCCTAAGGTGTTGACCAAAATTAGGGTTTTGGTTTTTTATCAGGTTTTCTTGATAATTTTGAAGTGAAACTTTGCACATGGCCTCTATATGTTTGGAATATCATATGTTTGATGTTTTAATCATCAATTTTAAAGGGAAGTGGATCAATTGATTGAGGGGCAAAATGGTCATTTTGGTCAAAATCAGTCAAAGTCAAGGTTGACAAAGTGAATTTTTGGCCAACCATCAATTCAAGGATGTACTTTTCATATTTCAAGTCCGTTTTGGTCATTGGATCAAAGAGATTGAAGTTTGGGTTGAAACTTATTCTTGAAGAAACCCTAAAAGATACTAATTTTGGAAAATAAGGACTTAATTTCAAAAAATCATATTTTATTCACCCTTGATCAAGAAGATGCAAATGAAATATTCGTGGAAAGATAAGAGAATTATCTTTCACCTCCTTTTGGTCTCATGTCCAAATTGGCAAGGAATCAAGAGTTATGGCCTTTTGAAGTCACAAAATTATAGGTCATTTTTCAAAACTAGTGAATTTCAAGCTAGATTTTGGGAGCCTTAATGGATTAATTTGCAAAAACTCAAAACTAAGGGATTGTAGATATTTTCAATACCTTCACAAATTATGCTCATTTGTGCCAAAATTCAAAATTATGAGCAAGTTGTGGACTTTGGAATTTTGAGACTTTTCATTGAATTCATGCATGCCTTGCAAATTGTTGATAACTTGATTTGTGGCCTTTTTTTTCACTTCAAACTTGGCCCATGACCAACATGAAATGCACCAAGGCCCATCATGCCAAAGTTTGAGCTTCACATGGGAAAATGAGAAGGGAATTCGTGGTTTTGCAAAAAATGGCATGAAGTTGCCTAATCACCAACACTAGCTTAATGCGAGGATTTAAGTCCTAATCTTGTTGCTAATCTCTTCCTGGGGACAAATGGTTTAAAATTCACACAAAAAGAAAGCCAACGCATGAGGGATTTAAAGGCTGCATGTGCATACTCGATTTTGGCCAAAAGGAGATTTCTTTAATTCCAAGAGCTTTCAGCGCGAAAAACCTATCCTACCCTCCTCCGGATGCTCTATATATTGAGAAGCAAGCCTCAGTGAGAGGGGTTCGGGCCTTATTTCATCAATCAAAGTCAGAAACTCCATAGCTTGTTGCTCTGGATTTTTCTTTAATTCTTCCATCCCCCTCGCGCGTTTTGGCCAATTCTTCTTGCATTCTCTTCTCCAAGTGATAAGAATTGTAGATCGAGGCTTGGATTGCAACTGGAGTGAAGGAGACAGTAGATCCATTTTTTCTCAAAGGTTTGAATTCTTAACTTTGAATTCTGATTTCTAGCCATGCCTCGTGTGATTTAAGTTCATAATCATGTTGTTTGAAGTCTATGGAATGATTCTGAAGCTTTATAGCGTTTAATTTGATTAATTATGCATGATTGGATGCTGTGAAACTCGCGATTCAGAATGTTTTTGTTCATATTCATGATTTGATTGTGGATAATATGGTTCATGATTTTATTCGATTCGAATTGCTATGGATTCCTTGCCATGCTAGCTTCGATTTGCCTTTGATTTCATCAAAAATGATGCAAAATTGAGTGTGTTATGTTGATCTGAAAGTGACCCCCAAGCCTGAGATATGCGCGCGTTTTTTGAATGTCTAGAGGTTGAAGATGATGTGGTGGCACATCATGATTGGTTTGTTTGAATTTTTTGGCTTATTTGAATTTTTGTTTTATTTGACATTTTGTTTAATTTTGTTTTCTGATCAAAACTCATTCAAAAATCACAAAAAAATTACCATACATCAATATTATTTTCTAGTATTTGTCAAATTTTTTTGGATTTTTTTAAAAATAATTTGATTGGTTTAAAAAAATTGTTAGGTTTAATTAATTAATTGATCAAAGTTTATTTTTATTTTAATAGTTCTATTGATCTAAAAAATCCATAAAAATTATTTGAGAACCACAAAATAATGTGAAAATTGGTTCTGACTTTGGTCCATCATTTTTCTTATTTTTGATTAAAAATTTAATTTCAAAAGGTTATTTGTAATATTTTTTTGTTTTTTTATTTTTAATACTTATATTAATTCAAAAATTCCAAAAAAAAAAATCATGTAATCTTGTTTTAAATCATAGAATCTGATCATATTTTTGGTTTGCCTTTTTTGTGATTTTTGGTTATGGTTTGCATTTTCTTGCCCTTGAATTACAATTTTATTATTAATTGTTTGTTTTTTTTTTTGTTTTTTTAATATTTTCCTTTTATCCAAAAATTCAAAAAAAATTCAGGGATGTATGTTTTTAGCCCTAATATTTGAATATAATTTTGGTTGGCCATTCTTCTGAATTTTTGATCTAAATATTATTCTGATTGAATATTTGTTAATTACATAATTGTTTGAATATTAATTTCTTTCTTGACTTTTCCTAATTCAAAAAAAAATGAAAAATATATTTTCTTACATTTGGGGTTTCTTGATATTTTTCATGACCTTGGTTTGATTTGTTTGGGTTTTGATCCTATTTAATTAATATTTAGAATTAAAAGTCAAAATCTAGGGTTTTGTTGCTTATGGTGCAAGTTTCATGTTCAAAACCCTTGTGCCTTGGCCTTTTATTGGATTTCAGGTCTTGATCATGGTTCATGAATGTGTTGGGAATTTGAAAACCATTTTTCTTGAATTATTTGACTTGGTTTGACATTTTTCCACAAATAATTTTGAAAACTTGTCTAGTTTGGTGGTTTTGCCAACTAGTCTTAAACTTTGCACTTCATTTGGCCTCCTCCCCAATCATTCATGAACTTAGGGTTTGCATTTTGACTTCTTAACACTTCCAAGATGTTAAGATATTTTTGGTTTGAATTATGGATCCTTGTTTCTATTTTTGGTGTAATTTTGAAGTGAAGGTACCCAATTATGTTTGCATGTTTTGTTGCAATTTGTTTGATGGCCAATGAACTTGAGTGAGACCTATAATTTGGAACCTAATGGTCATGTTGGTTATGACTTGTCCATGTTAGCTCAAGCCATTTTACTTAGAAGCCTCGTGTTTGAATATTTTGAACCATCTAATGCATTATGTAGGTTTCATCTCCTATTGTATTCATGAAGTTGTGTTTGAATTAATTGTGCATGGTTGAAATGTGTTTGCTACTGACTTTCATGGTCTTTGTTCATATTATTATCAAGCTCTTATGATCCTTGATTGACATTTAATTGTCAATTCAACATGGTGATAGAAAGGAGCAACATTCCCCTGCTTTTCTTGACCTAATCTGTGCATATGCTTGTTTCTTCTTGTTTATCATGTCAAAGGCCATCATGTTTGTTCTCACTTTTTCACCTTATGGAATACTAACTCGGTTGTTGAATTTGCGAGGTACTCTGAGAAAGTTTCCACTTTTGGCTTGAGGCTTTTTTGTGTTTCACTTTATTTGTGAAACATAATCTATTATATTGACATTGTTTCTGTGCTTGGCATGTTTGATGGTTTATGCAGGATATATATACACAGGATTGTGAATGCCATACATTTCCCCTGGGACTTGTTCATATCTGATAGATTCCTGACACAATTTGTTTACTGATGCCAGCTTGCTTGAAGTTTCTCTGGGTTTCTTTTATTCTTGCTTGATTGCTACAGATAGTTATCTGTTTGGTATTGTACTACATCCTTTCTCCCATTTTCATTTTTCATAATTCTCTGATGGCATGATGGGACCTCTGTTGCTGATATATGTCCGGAGGCCCTCTGGGTTTTGGCTGATTGCATGTGTTGTGTTTGTTGTTGATCGATGAGTCACTCAATTTAGAAATTGAGATCACGACTTCGCTCTCATTGCATGTTCCCTATAGGATGTTTATTGCTTTTCTTCTTTAATTGTTGATCGATGAGTCACTCAATTTAGAAATTGAGATCACGACTTCGCTCTCATTGCATGTTCTCTATAGAATATTTATTGCTTTTCTTCTTTAATTGTTGATCAATGAGTCACTCAATTTAGAAATTGAGATCACGACTTCGCTCTCATTTCATGTTCCCTATAGGATGTTTATTGCTTTTCTTCTTTAATTGTTGATCGATGAGTCACTCAATTTATAAATTGAGATCACGACTTCGCTCTCATTGCGTGTTCCCTATAGGATGTTTATTGCTTTTCTTCTTTAATTGTTGATCAATGAGTCACTCAATTTAGAAATTGAGATCACGACTTCGCTCTCATTGCATGTTCAATATAGGATAGTTTTGTGGAGCTTCCTTTGGCATGTTGATTAGGGTAGGATTTTCCCTTTAATATCAACCTTAGGGTCAACCATTGTATGATAACATTAGGGATAGTTCTAGGCTAGTTTCCCTTAGTTGTTTTTTCCTTTCTTTGCATTTTGCATCTTAAAATAAAAATTTGTTTCTTGGCAAATCATAAGACATTTCTAATGAACCCAAACTCTTCTTCAAAGTAAAAGATACAAACCAATCTTACTTTGTTTGTGTTATCTTTAAGCCGGTGTTTCGCCATCGCACATGTATGTTATCCTGCTTTGATTCTCAATATCATTGATAGGTGTGTTATTTTGTCATCTGTTTTGTTGATATTTTGCCCTCTTTACCATGATTTCTTATTATCTTCTCGCTGATGTTTCACCACCGTACATTTTTCTTGAAGCCGATGTTTCGCCATCGCACATGTTCGTTATCCTACTTTGATTCTCAATATCATTGTTAGGTGTGATGTTTCGTTATATGTTTCATCGATGTGTTGCCATCTTTACCGTGTTATCTATTAGCCGATGTTTCGCCATCGCACATTTGTTTGAAGCTGATGTTTCGCCATCGCACATGTTTTTTATCCTACATTGATTCTCAATATCATTGTTAGGTGTGATGCTTTGTCATCCATTTTATTGATGTTTTGCCGTCTTTGCCATGATTCCTTATAACTTCTTAGCCGATGTTTCGCCATCACACATTTGTTTGAAGCCGATGTTTCGCCATCGCACATGTATGTTATCGTGCTTTGACTCTCAATGTCGTTGTTAGGTGTGTTGTTTTATCACTTGATGTTTCGCCATCTTTTACATGTTACCTTGTTATTATTTAGTCGATGTTTGACCATCTCATGTGTTTGTTGTTTTATTTGATGTTTTGCAATCGTGACTGTCTTTATTTGTCTTAATTAAAAAACACAAACCAACCAAAACATATAAGCCGAACTTCCGCTGCTCTGATTCCTTAAAAGGGATACGTAGGCATTGGGGTAGAGCCTAACCGAGCATATCTTTTATTTTCCCTACATTGTTTTCTTTTTCTTTCGCATGCATTCCCTTCTCAGTTTTAAGCCATAGACATAGGATTTGACCACACCCATTAGATTAGACAACAAGAGTGGATACCGTAGAGTACTACGGGTGTGTGGGGTGCTTATACCTTCCCCTCGCGTAACAGACTCCCTTACCCGATCTCTCGGTCGAAAGACCGTGATTTCTCCCTTTTCAGGTTTTCTCGATGTTTACCTTTCCCTCTCGGCGGGATAAAAGACGTTCGGTGGAGACTTCATTGATGTTTCATTAACATCCATATGACAAGTTCCGGCCGCGTGGTTTCACCCTTCAATGTAGCCTTCGGTAAACGATCTTGTCCCTCATGATAAAATTGCTAAAGTGCCCCACAAGTTGCTTTCGTGACTGTACAATGACCCTCACTTGTCCCTCAAAACATCCAACGATAGGGCTACCTACTGACTAATAGTAGGATAGCACTGTCTAAAGGAAAATAGTAAAAGAATAAAGACCATTCGAGTAGGTAGACCACATATAGTTGATTGCTCATAAAAAATAAACAAAACAATTTTATTTTCACACATACACAAACTCTTTTTCTAAATATTTTCATAGACACAAAAAACTTTGTATACGTTCTCGCTGAAACGAGGAACATTATAAAGTTCACCGCACTAAGGCGTCTTTTCAGAAATATTTTCAAAAACTCACAAACACAAAGCATTTTTAAAGTGAGCTAGCAACTAAGAGCTCGTAGATAACTACGGATGAAAATGGTGCTAACACCTTCCCTTTCCATAAGCTACCTCCATTACTCAGAAAAATTCTCGAAAGATATTTCCTGTTCTTTTCACCATTCCCTTTATTGGATAAAAGAAAATTCGGTGGCGACTCTTGCTAGCTGCAACATTTTCGATAAAAACGCAAAACCAATAAAGTTAGTTCTCTTACTGTATTAAAGAACTGGCGACTCTGCTGGGGAAATAGAGTTAAAAGTGGGGTTACCTTAGAGCTAGATCATATTTAAAATGCTTTACTTGTTTAACTTTTGTGCTTTACTTTTCGGGTTTATGTATGGGTTATTCTTAAGGATCCTATACCCAGATCTGGGGAACTTTTTGGTAAGTAGCAATAGATCGGGGAGATTGTACAGTGTATACCGATGCGGTTGAAGTGATGGCTACTTTAGTGCTACACATTATTTGGTAACGGTGTCCCTTGAGTAAGTCAAGGAGAATGATGGGCTGTCGCGTGGTGTCATAATGCACTAACTGACCATAGAACATTAGTTGACATAACTTAGCCATTAGAAGGTAGCGAGATAGTCGACTTCACGGCATACTGAAGTTGGTTGATACTTGATGCTACACTCATTGAGGTTGGACTCTCGGGATATTTCGGTTGCAATTTAGATGCTTGAGCTGAAACAATACCCGAGATAAAGATCAATGATATTAAGACTCCTAAAATCTGGTTACTTCTTTTAGGACAGGTTGAGTGAACTAAAACTTCAAGAGGGTACTTACCTACAAACTCCATACAAGCCTAAACCTAAGGCTACATTTGTGACTTGTATGCTTTCATTATCCAACAACTTGAACTCCTTGCATGGCTTGTTTGTATTCATTATCTAATAACCTAGATTTCTTGCAAGATTTGCTTGTTTACATCACCTTACACTTTTTCTTGGTACATAGCATACACATCATGACATCATGCCATAGCATTTCGTTAACCATTTCAAGGATCTCAGAGGGCCTATGATGCAGATTATGATGAACCAGACGTCTTCAAGGGGCAAAGGGATTTATTTTCCTCTAGCCAATGCCGCCAAAAAAACCAGAGCACGATCACTTGAGTCATAGGCTATAACCCACTTGACATGGTGATCTTGATTCTTGTAAAAGGACATTCAATGATACAAATTTCTTTCGTCAAAGCTACAATCAAAATTCAAACATCTTCTTGTGTTTACCCCGCGAGATCCTTGAAAACATTGCATGCATATCATTACATAACAAGTATTCTCAAGACAGGTTTCTCATTTTCTCGCTATTTATTTCAGCAAGGAAGATGGCTCCCAAACAGAAAGACAGAGATCTCCAAACTCAAGATGCTCAGTTCAAGGAATTGTTCCTAAATCTATCCAAGGGGAAAGAAGAACTGAAAGCACTCCTAATTGGGAACCTGACCAAGAAAAATCCTGAGGACAACAAGGATGACCAGTTGGAACAACTGCAAGATGAGGTAGCAAGGATGAGAATCTAGATGACAAGCCAGATGGCTCTTATCCAAAACTTAGCTCAGGGACAAGAAGAGTTAAGAATCCTCATCGGCGAACTTTGTCAGGACAAATACGACCATATGAGACAAACTACTTGGGGCCTAATCAATGATCAACTTCTCTTGGTAGACAGGGAATTGGGTGATAGGTTTATGAGGTATCATATTAAAAATAAAATCATAAGCGGTGATATTCAGGGGACTGCATCTTCAAGAACTCAAGGAGTCCAGTACTGTGTACGACCAAAAGGGTCGCAATAAGAGAGATCTCAATCAATCTGTGGGGGCAGTGCGAACCTCTAATCCAGCACCAGTGCAATAATAATGACATGGAAACAAGCATAAGCAGGACACGCCCAAAAGGAGATTCACCAAAATTAACATGTCCTCGACTCAAGTATTGCAACACATGTTGAAGATGGAGTTGATAACATTGAAGGATCCTCCTCATAATCCCAACACCGCCTCTCCTCGATACAACCCTAATGTGAGATGAACTTATAATTCAAATAGTCCAGGGCATGACATTAATAGTTGTTGGGCATTGAAAAATAAGATTCAAGACTTGATCGACAAAGGAGTGCTGGAGTTCACACAAGATGGTCAGATTGAATTCTTCTGTCATCCTTCAAAGACACACTATCTGAAGTGACAAGTTTAGACAGAAAGGCTTTTTGTTCATTAGAATTTTCAAATTGTAATTTCTTTTGATTTTTAGAACACTAATTTCATGTCAAACTTTGTTATTCCATTAATGCATTGCATATGTTTGTCTTAAATTAATCCATCAGTTGTCACTATACCTAAACTATGCTTTTACTTCCTTTTTGTGATATTCAACTCTCGATTAAAAGAGGTAAGTCTTTAGAGGGAGGATAACGAAAAAGATACCACAATCTCTATAGTATTCTTTTGAATAGACTTGGCTGACGATGTACAGGCGTTGTTTCAAATCCTAAACATTGGAGTTATAAGGAAGATAATCCCTAGTCAACCCCTTTGAGCCTAAGAAGTAGGATTATTATTTTTTCACACAGATTGAAACCTTTAATCATAACCTGGAGCAGGGCAGTTTCTTAGTTAATTCAATGGTGCATTCAATCGTAAGATTTCCCTTCATACACGACAAGTAGTGTCAGAGGTATCCTTCGAAAACAAAAGATGGTGATGGTTCCACATAATCATTAAAATAGGCAGCCATTATATCTCAAAAGAAAAGCCCGCTAAGTCAAAACCTATGAAGGAGACTTAAGAAAAAAACTGGGGCATCCCACTGACTGTAATCACAAAATAAATAGTTCAGGAAAAAGGTAGGGATAATAAAAAAAGGAGGTCGCTTCAAATCCTCAACAAAAAAAATATTACAAAAAATGACTGCCTCATCAAAATAAACTTCCAGTATCCGAACCGTCACCAAAATGTCATTCCAAACCAATTAGGATTTAAATGCATAATTAACTGAGTATATGACTGAAGAACATCATGAAGAACGGGTTAGGTACAAATAAATTTTTAGCCTTTATCCTTTGTTTATTAAACCATGAACCAGGCCAAGTTACACCCCTTAAAAGTCCTAACTGAAGTATGGGTTAGTTCGAAAGCATATTGTTACAAAAGGTATCGTGACTCCTGTAAGGTTTTCTATAAATCCTGAGGTGATATCACATTCTCGTAAATTTTGTTTTATTAAAAAATTTCATTTTAGAAAAAAAAACTTCAATACAAACATAAGCTTTGCATTTTTAATACCATTGTTTACCTATGACTAATTGTTTGATAGCAGAGAAATTCGCACGATGGATATTCAATGATTGGAAATCCTCTCAACGAACAGAATCATCTCAGATGGAAACTGGAGAAACTGACGATAAAGGAAAACACTTTATGTTGAGTGGTGTTGTCAACCAAAACATCAATATGTGGAAGCATAAAGTCATATTTGGGGCTTGCCCTATTTAGATCCCTGTAGTCTACACACATACACACCTTACCATTGTTCTTCCATTCTGGAACCACATTTGCAACCCACTGAGGATAAGATGTAACAGCCAAGAAACCTGTGTTGAATTGCTTCGTAACCTCAGCTTTGATCTTTTCAGACATCTCGGGACGCATACGATGAACTTTCTGCTTTATTGGAGAACAATCTTATTTCATCGGTAGACGATGAACCACAGTATCAATATCAAGACTTGGCTTGTCTTCGTATGACCAAGCAAAGATCTCAACATGGTCGCATAACATCTGGATTAATCCGTTCTTGACATTGTCTTCTAGATTGGCACATATCTTAACTTCTTTCTTATCTTCTTTAGTACCCAAGTTCACAACCTCGACTGCCTCTTTATGCGGTTGTATGGCTCTTTCTTCTTGCATTAACAACCTAGAAAGCTCTCCAGGTACTTCACAATCTTCCTCACATTCATCCTCGGCTTGGTAGATCATATTTTCAAAGTCATAATTGGTAATAGCAGAATTGTTATCGATGGGATTTAGAGTGGATGTGGATCTACAATTTGTTGTGTGGGTATGTGTAAGAACACATAGCTATTTTGAAAGTAATAAAGTAAAAGAAAGACATAGAGCGCAAAATTTGAATGCAAACGCCCAATGTTTTATTGAATGTATGCAGATGAAATGACAACCCTAACAAAGGGATCGTTGTGCCCAAGGTAAGGCACAAGGCTTAAATTTATTATTTTAAAAATTACATAGCCAAAACTTGAAAGAAAAAATAAACAAAAAACAACATTTACTCCTGACTAAAGGAGATTGGTATAACTTCTTTAGTCTTCCAATTGTTTAGTCCATTTCCGGTGGTGGGAAAAATCTAGTTGTCTAGGTCGTAGTCACTATCCGCATCTTCTACCGTGTTGACTCCATTGTTGCTGATGCGGAATGGTGGTCTTCCAGCACGAGCACGAAAAATAGCCCTTTGAGCCTCTACAGTGAAATCCAAACCAAATTTTTCAGACTTGTAAGGAATGTCAGGAAGCTGGCCCCAAGTAGTACAACCACTTTCTTTTACCACAACTCTTGCATCCTTCAGAGAATCCATCTTGGACGGAACCATGGTAACCTTAGGAATAGTAGAAACATCCTCAATAGTGGTAGTTGTCTGAGGAATAACTTCAAAAGTATAGCAGGAAGTCTCTATGAATTTTCTGTCCATCTCAAGATACTTGAATGAATTCAATTGACTTACCATGTACTCTTCTTCACTATAAATTGTGACAACCTTTCCTTTCACGGGATATTTCAGCTTTTTATGTAGAGTGGAGGTAACAGCGTCTGCCTCATGAATCCAAGGGCGTCCAAGTAAACACGAATATGTCGATTGAATATCCATTACATATAAGGTAGAGTCGAATACCTGCGAACCTACTCTGATCAGAAGATCCACCTCTCAATGCACCATCCTTTTTGAATTGTCAAAGGCTCTCACCACAAGATCCATCTCTCAGTGCACATCCCCTTCACAATCAAGCCTCCCTAGAGCACCCTTCGGTGGAACATTCAGCGAGGAAATCGTGTCAACTAACACTTGAGCTAAAGTAGTTCCCCTGCACTCAATAGATACATACAGGGCCTTGTAATGGTTTCTTCCTTCAGGAGTCAGGTCAACATCAGAAAAACCTAGCCCATTATCAGTTTCCAATCTAGCAACATAATTTTCAAATTGAGCCGCATAAATTTCTTGCGGTACATGCGTAGATTTTAATAACTTCACTAAAGCCTGAGCATGGGCTTTTGAGCATAAAAATATGGATAACATGGAAATCTTAGAGGGAGTCTGCCCCAGCTGTTCAACAATCTTGTAGTCACTTTTTGGGATGATTTTCAGTACCTCCTCCATTTCTCGCTTGGAGGTATCTTTAGAAGTATCCTCTTTTGATGCCTCCGTCTGGGCAGGCTCATTCATTTATCCTTTTCCTCGAGTCTCGGGAGTTGGCTCAGTAGCAGTAACACGAACTAGTGTAGCAATAGTATACGGAGAGATTTCTAGAGAGAAAACCCTTCCACTTCTAGTAACCTTACTGGTCCCGGTAATATTGTCAATGTTGGGATCAGTCACTTCAGTATTTCCACCTTCAACAGTCAATCATTCTTGCTTGACGCCATGGTAGTAGACGTCGGCCCCATAATTCCAAGGGACAGCCTTGTTAGAGGAGTATGGGATTGGTCCGGGTGAGGTGATTATTAGAGGGGAAACTCTATGTTCAACCTTAATCTTCATAAGGCCTTTGGCAGTGATCCTTATAGGAGTACCAAAAATTACAGATACCTCTGCAAGCTCCAAGTCTTGAAACGAGTTCTCAATAGAAAGAGTCTTCTCAATTAGAATTATATGGTTATCCATCAGACATTGAATACCTTCTGTCAGCAGTTTTCAGCCATTGGGTTGGGTTGCGCATCAATAGCATCTTTCAATGCAACCCAGAAATAAACCGGGTTGCAATAGATTCTTTTTAATAATCAGGAGGGGAGTATTCAAGTCACTTATAGTTGAAACATATAAAACATCATCAATCGCACCAATGCCTTTGTCGTGGTTAGGCATAGAAGCGGTAATCACATTGGGGGTCTCAGGAGGATCAAATTCAATCTCTTTATTATTAATCATATCTTGAATTTTATTTTTCAAAGTCCAGCAACTATTTGTGTCGTTTCCAGGACTATTGGAATGATAGGTGCATCTTACATTAGGATTGTACTTAGGAGAAGAAGTGTTGGGATTCTGAGGCGGATCTCTTAATGTTACGAACTCTGCCTACAATAGATGTTGTAATACCTGAGACAATGGCATGTTAATCTTAGTAAATTGTCTCTTGGGTGTGTCTGTCCTACGCTGATTACCTTGTTGATGTTGTTGTATTGTAGCAGGATTAGAAATCAGCACAACTCCCACAGGCTGGTTGCGGTCATTTCCAGCACGACCCTTCTAGCTATATACATCATTAGTTTCCTTCTTTGCATTGAACGTCTTATTCAAAGTACTTGAAGACATAACCACTTGAATTTTTCCACTCTTGACTCCACCTTCAACATGTTCCTCTGTTAATATTAGCTCGATGAATCCGGCTGAAGAGCTTTCAATCACATGATTGAAGAAAGGACTTGTCAAAGTTCCCATAAACATATCAACCAGCTCCATATCAGATAAAGGAGGTTAGACTTCTCCATCTAGATCCCTCCATTTCTGGGCATACTCTTTGAAGCCTTCGTTCGAGCCCATGATCATACTTTGTAATTGCACACAGATTAGTGCAAGATCAGCATTGTACTGGTATTGTTTGTAAAATGCAGCAGCCAAATCTTCCCAAGTATAAATATTGGTCCCTTCCAGCTGATAGAACCATTTCAACTGTGTTCTCGACAAGATTTCTTGAAGGAAGTGCACCCATAACTTCCTGTCAGCAGTGCGGGGTTGAATTTTCCGGACATAAGACCTTAAATGGAGCTTAGGACAAGAAACATCGTCATACTTCACAAAAGTAGGGGCCTTGAATTTGTGAGGAATAACAACTCCTGAGACTAAGCCCAACTCTTCAAAATCCAACCCTAGCACTCTCTGGATCTCTATAGCATTGAGATGATCTTCCAGTTGTATGTATTTTTCATCATCCAGAGGATATTGTTCATTTGAATAGCCTGCTTCCTCTTCATCAAAAACCAGGTGATTATTCTCATCTTCTATCACACTCTTATCACCTTCCTCTTGGTTATCATCTTCATTTTATGGGACCTCAAAATCTAGAGCCCTTCTGACCGGACCTTTGAATCTTATACCCATATTAAGGATGACGGCTGGTTTCTTAGTCTTTTTATTTCTCTCTTTGGTGATGAGGGTCTTCAGCTCTTCTTGCGCCTTGGCTAAGTCCAGGAACATTTGTTAAAATTGAGCGTTTTGAGCCTAAACATTCTTGATGGTTTGTTCGAGAGCCATCTTTTACTGAAATAAACAGCAAGAAGATGAGAAAACCTGTCTTAGGAATACTTGTTATGTGATGATATGTATGGTATGTGGATGCATATGCAATTTTTTCAAGGATCTCGCTGGATAAACAAAAAAAGCAATGAAATAGTAGAAGTTGAGTCTGCAGCTTTGTCTGAAGAGCTTTGGGTCTTCATATTTGAATGTTCCTCTATAAATATCAAGATCACCATGTCAAGTGGGTCCTAGATTTTAACTCACGAGGACGTACGTTTATTTTTACGGCATCTGGCTTGAGGAAAATAAATCCTCTTACCCCTTGCTAGAAGTCTGGTTCATGATAAACCTGCACCACATGTCCCTAAAATCCTTGAAAAGGGTTAGTGAAAAATGCCATGGTATGATGTTATGATGTCATGTTTGAACAAGATAGAAAACATAATCAAATCACACAAAGGCCTTAGGTTTAAAGGCTTGCATGAGGTCTGTAGGTAAGTACCCTTTTCTACTGAAGTTTAGTTGGCTCAACCTGTCCTAAAAATAGTAATCGGGTTCTAGGGATCTCATATCATGAATCTTTATCGAATGTGTTATTTTAATACAACAACTGATTTTTCACCAAAGCATCCTGCGAGTCGAATCTTAATGAGTGTAGCTTCGAGTATCAACCAACTCTATACTGCACCAAAGTCGGCTATCTCACTACCTTCTAATGGCCAAGATGGGTCAATTAAGGTTCTAAATGTAAGTTAGTGCTTATGAAACCACACGGAAGCCCAAAGTTTTCCTCGGCTGACTCAAGGAACATCGTTACAAACCAAAGGGTTATGTAGCCATCACTTCAATCATATCGGTTTATGTCGTACAAATTCTATGATCTATTTCTACTTACCTAGGGTACCCTAGATCCGGGTGTAGGATCTTTGCAAGAAATTAAAGCCAAGCAACACTTAAAATAAAGCAGATAATGCAAACAAATAAAGCAAATAAAAGTGATCTAAGACTCTAAGGTAACCCCTCTTTCTTAAGTAATTCCCCAGCACAATCGTCGGTTCTATAATACGGTGGAAGAGATGACTTTTTTTGTGTTTTATCGCAAATGTTGCGGATAGCAAGAGTCACCACCAACTTTTATTTTATCTAATAAGGAAAGGTTGAAAAGAACATAAAAGACCTTGAAGATTTTGAGTTCGGGGGGTAGGTTATGAAAAGGTAAGATGTTAGCACCTTTTTCATCTGTAGTTATCTACGAGGTCTTAATCGCTTAGATCACTTTGAAATTTTTCTTTTTGTGTGTGTTTGAAATTATTTTGAAGTTTGAACTTTGTAACGATTCTTGTTTCGGACCTCAAGAATGCGTACAAAGTGTTTTGAAAATATCTTTGAAAGTGTTTGTGTAAAATGTTTTTTTTTGTGAGCAAGCGATTAAAATTTCTACCCACTCAAGGTCATTCTTGTACTTTTCATTCTCCTCTAGATAGTACTATCTGTACCATTAGTTAGTAGGAAGCCCTATTGTTGGATTTGAAGAGACATGCGAAGGGACATCGTACGGTCATCAAAGGCAATTTGTAAGGACGCTTTAGCAATTTTCATAAGGGACTAGATCATTTATCGAAAGGCAACATCGAAAGGGTCACCGGGGCACTATGTTATTTTATTTGAGGGACTTTGCTGAAGCGTCTCCACTTTCGAGGGACATAACCTTTTTATTCTGAAGGCAAGAAGGGAGGTTACCCTAGAGGTGTGAGTGTGAAAGTGATTTCTTTTTCAGTTATTTATCTTGAGATTTAGGGTTTTTTATCGTTTGTTTTTAGTCTTTCCATAAAAACCCTAATTACTAAGCAGTAAGCATAAAATAATAGCAGGAGATAAAAGCATAAACGTAAACCCTAAACTATTACAATACTTTGGGGCAAATACATGATAGACAATGCAAAGAAGAAATCCTAAGCTATTTGATCCAGGAGCAGTTACATAATAATGAGAAAAAGAAAACGACAAATAAACATTACTTTGTGAAACCTATACAATCGATCTAAAATGTAAAATGAAAAGTAGAAAAGCAAATGTTTTTGGTGATTTTTATGAAAAGAAAGATTTATATTAATTAATTAATTAAACCTAAAAACCTAGTTAATTTTAATTAATAAAAAAGGGTAATTAATTAAATTAAATAATGTTAATAAAAACCTAAAACCTAATTATTTTTAGGTTTTTTAAAAAAAGGGTTCTATTGGTTAATTGAAAAAAGCTTAAGTTTGCCAAAAGAATTAAGGTTTAAGGGAAAATGACAAGTAAGGTTAGAAAATAGAAAAAAAAACATAAAAATGCTAGGGGTGGGTGTTGAACCCACACCATTTGCCTTCTGCCCAGCAAGGTTCACCACTGCGCCAAAAGTGCGCTGGTGTTAGAAAAACGCGCATCATTCATAATATAATCAACCTAGAAGGAATAAGAAAACATGAAAAATAAAATGAAAAAATCAGGGAACGAACCCACGCGCGCGCTTGCCACTGGGGTGGCTATTTCATCTGGTCTATTAGTGAAAATAAATAATAATATAATCAAATCAATTAACTGGACCAGAGAAGCGTCGGAGCCCTAGCTCTGGTCGTCTTCTCTGGTGAATACATTTTGTGTTGCTACAAATAAAAGAATTTAGTGCCTCAATGGTACCATACCCCCCTAATTCAGGCCTTGCGATTTCAATGGAAGCATTAGTTTAGGATAAAACGCGTTGTAGAAAGAGATATGATGAAAATAACATGAAACGGACCAAGCATGACAATTCACGATTCATCCATTATGGGGGTCATGCAATGGTCCTATCATATACTAATACATCTCAGAAAATCGTTAGTAACATTAGTATGCATCAAAACAACATAAACAGAAATATGATTTTTCAAAAAAACAATGAAATCAGAGATGGATATATGTCGGTGTTATGCCCTTTGGATCATCACAATCGATCCAATCTTACCCTATAATGCTTCTCGAAGTGAATGGGACAGGTTTTTGACCTTGAGGGAGGCTTGAGGCTAGGGTTTCAATTTGCCCTAATTTTAAGAATTTTGGAAGTTTTGGAATAGTTTCTTGTGAAAGGGTTTCGTGTGAAAGGGTTTCTGAAATACATGGAATATATAGTGATGAATTATGTCAAAAGGGTTTGGGCTTGGACCTTGTATGAAAGGCTTGACTTTATCTAATTTAATTTTGACTTTAAATAAATAAAAATAAAAATAAATAGAATTAAAAACCAAGGGTGTATGAATAAGTTTAGAGGTTCACATTGAGGCTTTATGCATGTTTGGACCTTGAAACATCAGCCCATTAGCCCAAAAACTCAAGTTTGATCACTTTTCGTTTCATGCATTTTCTCAAAATTTCCCAACTTGCACCAATCATAACTCTCTCAATTTTTATCATATGAATGTGATCCTTGACTTTTTAGAAATCTCAATATGTCCTCTACAATCTCTATGTTGATCATATTTATATTTGAAGACTTTTACTTGATGTAAATTGCCTTGACAAAAAGTGTTTTTTTGTTGACTTTTGAAATGACCTATAATGTTTTAGCCCATATCTCTCAAATGAATCATTTTTTGGACTTGAGCTTAGAGATACAAAGTTGTAGAGAATTTAATTTCCTTCAAAATGAGCTTTGGTTAAGAAAAATCTGATGAAGCATCTGAAAGTTGTGCTTGGTCAAAGTTCATTTGACTTCTCCTCAAGAAAGCCCTAATTTAGTAACTTTTGACTCTTGATGAATCTTGATTTTTCTTGATGAAATGATGATCATTCCTTTATAAAATGATGAATGTGATTTAAAAATCTTGATAATGACCAAAAATCTTGAGGTTTGACTGTATGTTGATCACAGTTGACTTTTTGTCCAACACAGTTGATTTTCAGTCATCTGAGCATTTGACTGAGAAAACTTGTGATGCAAGGCTTGAAATTTGGCATGAGCTTTCCTTGAGACATATCACTTGTGATGAAAGGCTTGAAATTTGGCACGAGCTTTCCTTAAGACATATGAGGAACCATGAAATCCACTTGAGGCATTATAAACTCAAATTTCCTTGAGAAAAGAAAAACCCTAGTTGTAGGACAATTGCTTAGGAGGAGAATTTGTCTGATCAATTCTTGAGTAGCCTTGAGCAATTTAGCACCCTAGGAGCATGTCTTGAATAAAAAATGGAAGGGAAAATTTTGGGGTACAACAGTCATAGTCAGATTTATCAGAAGTGCATGATCAAGGCCTTCAATAAGAAAGTCAAACTACAAGTGTACCAAGCTGGTAATTTGGTAATAAAGCACATCATCTTACCACAAGGTGATCCATGGGGAAAATGGACTCCCACATATGAAGGGACATTTGTGATCAAGAAGATATTTTCTGGCAGTGCTATGATACTTACCACCATGGACGGTGAAGATCTTCCACACTCTGTGAACGCATACATAATAAAAAAATACTACACATAAAAGAGACATGTTAGGTTGACTGGCCTAGGCAAAAATAAGGGCATCCCGTAGAACCAAAAGGGTTCGGGGAAAAATTAGGGATGCTTCGCCGCAAGTTTTGTATCATCAAAAAGAGGGAGTATATGAGTACAAATTTCATCGATAAATGTTTTTGAATGATGTCAAAATTGAGAAAAACCTGCATCTCTGAGTATTGGATGGTATCCTTATGTCTTATGGAACTCCTCTACAATAGAGGTCTTAGGAATCATTAAAAAATATTTCAAAATTAATCCAAGTCATTAAAAATAGTTTTCTGCATGATTTTTCACAGCATGTGTCGGCACATCCATATTTCCGGTCGGCACATGTAATGCATTTTTAAAGCTTATAGCTTCTCTAAGTCTTAGGCCGACACAAGCATGTTTCAGGTTGACATATACTGAAGCTTTTCTGAAATTGCTGAAATTCTTATTTTATGTGTCGACACATCCATTTTTAAGTTCGACACATGTGTTATCGTTTTGAAGCCTGTAGCTTCTGTAACTTTCTGGTCAACATATGGTTCTTTATAGGTCGACACGTTATGTTCAAAAAACATGTATGTTTCGACACATACGACTCTTAGGTCGACACATACTATTTTAGTTGGTCAAATTTTTAAATTCTTTTATTATGAATTTATCCCTTTTTTCCCTAAAAGTTCCAAAACCATAAATACTCTTTCATGCATCATTCCAACTTGTTGAAAACCATAAAATTAGCCTATTTATCTCTTCATATTCATCCTCCAATCTATGCATACACACTGGCATTACATTGTAATGATGTTTCATTGGGGTGCCATCTAGACGAGGATTTCTAGTGTCCAATTGTGTATTAGGTAGAGCTTTGTAGGGGTTTTCATCCAGAAAAAACTTTGAGTTTGTCCTCCAAGATCATTGGTTAATTTGGGAGTTTTTTGGCAAGACATTCGAGAGGTAATTGCGGTAAAGTGAACGACCTTGGAGTGCTTAAAATCTTTGAAAGGAACCTCGGAGTGTTTGAAATCTTAGCAAGGAAGTAACTTGGAGTACCTGATATAATTGAGGTCTTGTGTTACGATAGTTTGAAATGTGTGTGGAAGTTTTGCAAATAAAGAATACAAAGGAGTAGCAAGATCCAGATATTCATTTCTCATTTATTGTGTCTTGGTCTCTCTCAAGATCAAGGAAAGAGAAGGGGTTAAATCAACAACAAGCTTAGGGTTTGTGAAGTTTCTCTTGAACACTTCTCTTGTATCAACAATTTTTCATAGTAAGAATTATTCTAATTTCATTTGAATTAGGCGCATACGTACTCATACACGAGGATGACAGTCAGAAAATGTGAAGAAAAATTCCTCGTGTCGCTTTTATTTTTGCTTTTACTTGCTTTTGTATTCATTGTTTGATTTATCAAATAGCATTGCGTTATCATTTGAGTTGTAAGAATTTTCCTAATCAATTTTGATCTTTAATAAAGTGTTGATATAGATTATAATCACATTTTATTATAAGTGGTTTTGTGTATCAACACAATTAAAGGAAAAATTCATAAAATTCACTTGCACACCAAGTGTTTGATAAAATGACTAAACTAGTTCTTTTAATATTACCATTGGAAATATCCTGGCTAAGTGAAATTAATTAAACGGTGATTAAGTTGCAAATTGATTCAATATTATTAATTCAAATTATCATTCTCATTCCATGTCATTTTTTATTTATGGTTTGCATATACGAGCTTCCCGATAACAATCGTATAGACGACAATTTGAAAAACCTTCCACGATGTACTTTGATAAAACTTTTTCAAAACCAAATTTTATTTGGATATTTTTAAAGGGGTATCTATTCACCCCCCCTCCCCATCTAGATACCATTGTTGTCTTCTAACAAGTGGCATCAAGATTCTGGTTCATTTCAGCTTTGACACTTTGTAGAAAATGGCTTACTAACCTAAAGGGGATTATAAAAGAGTCCCAATTTTCACAGGAGAAAATTATATTTATTGGAAAACTTGTATGCAAATTCATATCAACTCATATGATAGAGCTGTTTGGGAAGCCATTCTAAATGGTCCAACACCGCTGACACTTGTTGTTAATGGTGTTACCGTACCAAAGCCGGAAAACTTATGGGATGAGAAAGATGAGAAAAAATGGTCTTGCGATTGGAAAGCAAAGAACATCATTATATCCGCACTCGATGTAGATGAGTTCTATCGTATTTCCCATTGTCAAACCGTTTAAGCTATGTGGGACGCTCTACAAGTGACCTATGAGGGAACTAATAAGGTAAAACAAGCTAGAATTAATACACTCAATCAAGAGTTTGAACTCTTTCGCATGAAGCAAGGGGAAACCATTTCTTAAATGCAAAAGGGGTTCTCTCATCTTATTAATTATTTAAATTTACTAGGCAATCTTATTTCCAATGTTATTTCTACTAACAAGATGTTGAGATATCTTACTAGAAATTGGCAACCAAAAGTCACCGCGATCAAGGAAGTTAATAACCTTTCTACACTCGATCTCACCGTATTATTTAGTAAGCTAGAAGAGCATGAGCAAGAAATCAAATTCTTAGACAAACATGCAAAGAAGCTTGAGAAAAAGAAGAAAGAAAAAGGGGTCGTCAAGGAGGAAGTATTGAAGTCTAAGGCTCTCAAGGCTTCAAGCTCAAAGTCCTCAAGGGAAGAGCTCTCAAATGATAGTGACTCTAGTAATGAAGAGAATTCGAATGATGAAGAGATAAGATTATTTGTAAAAAGATATAATCAATACATTCAAAAGATTGGTGTCAAACACTTTGACAAAAATCTTATCAAATTTAGAATAAAATCCTCCTCCTCTAAAGATGAAGATAACAAAAAGGATAAACCAAAGGGTATATGCTATGAATATGGAAAACCGGGTCATTATAGACTGGATTGTCCTTCACTTGCTAAGAAGAAGGGTAAGGGTAAACGAAACAACTCTAAAAATTCTAGACAAGCATGTGTTGCTTGGGATATTGATAGTGAGGTCTAAAGCAATGATAGCTTAAGTGAGAGTGATGAAGAGGCAAACTATTTTTTCATGGAAAATCATCGTCAAGGCAAGAAAAAGGTTATAAGTCATTCTAAATACTTAAATGTTGCAAATTTGTATTTTAATGAGCTAAAGAATCAATTTGAAAATTTTCAAAAAGAAACTTTATATGCTAACAAAAATTTGGCCTCCCAAGAAAATGTTTTTACATATTTAGAGGCCTAGGTTGAAGAAACAAATAAAAATTTTGAAGCATTGAAGAAACTCATTGTAAATAGTTAAAATTGTGTAAAGGAGGATGAAAAATATTATATATTTGGATGTGAAACATGTCAAATTTAGCAACAAGAAGTGACTAATCTTGAAACCAAATTGGAAAAAATACATCATCCTACCAACACTATTGTTATTGGATGCTCAAAGGTTGAAAAGCCTCATAAGAGCTATAACTTGATTAAAGAAAAGTCTAATAGCATAAGTGATTCTCATCATAGATTATTTTGTCATTATTGTTACAAAAATGTGTTAGTTATCTTGTTTTAGGATTGTCTTAATTTTTGTAAAACAAATAATAGCAGCAGTAATGTAATGTAGAATAGGATGTACAAACTTTCTAAGAAGAACAGATACAACAAGAAGTTCTATTAAAATGTCATAACATGTTGTGTTGAACTTTTTCAACAACTGGAACAACATGTCAAAGAAGATGTCTTGACATCGCGCCTGCTGAGTTGGATTAATGAGATTCAGTTTGTTCTTAATATAAGCAGAATATTCAGGAGAATATTGTGCATCCTATGTGGCGCATATTTAAAGGTCCAGAAAATTCAATCAGAAATCAAGGAGAATGGAGACTTTATAAATAAGGAGATTATTTAGGAAAGTAAAGATTGAATACCTTTCTTGGGGCAGAAGTTTCTGCAGTTTGTTATAGCTGATTTGCTATGATTGAAGGCCCAAAACCAGTTGGGTAACAGGTTATAAATAGAAGGGTTTGTAACCCAGAAAAGATATGGCTCAATATGTAGAAGTCTAGGGTTTGTCAAGGTAAACCTTCGGGGTTGTGGCAAGGTTACCAAGTTCACCTCAAAGCCCGTAGGTAAGAGGTGTATTGTTCTTGGATGAAGCTTTAAAGCAACTCCAGGATGTGTTCTTAATTAGGAGAAGAGCTAACAAACACTGGAGTTTGGTTTGGAGACTTATCTAAGTTGTCATGGAAGTGTGTCTTCCAAACTGTCTATGTGTATGATCAGAATTTTGGTGAAGGGCTGCCAAAGCAGTGACTGAGGTGTTAACTGCTAGACATCATTGCGATGATTGGAAGTGGTATAGGGATATTCCATATCTAGGGAGGACCTAGGTAGAAGGGTCACTGGGAAATGATTAAGTGCATAGATCATCAACGAGTGTGTTATTTGTAGGGTCTGCAAATTAATACTACTTACAGTGGACTTCATTCCTGGCTTGGTAGCCCCCAGAGTAGGTGTTGTTGTACACTGAACTAGGTAAATAACTCTGGTATGTTCTTTATCTTTTTAGTATTGTTTTATCTTGCATGTGTGTTTATGTCATATCAGATGTCTCGACATCCTTGTAGGACATATGAGTTTGTTGTACTAGAATTTCAATTGGTATCAGAGTAAGCATCTTGTTCTGCTCTGGGTGAGATCCTGGGAAGGTACTTTCTGGTCATGGGCAAGGAAGAAAGTATTTACTGAAAAGAGGTATGAACTTGTACAATTCATACTATTGTTTGGATGATCTCTTGGCAATGATCATTGGTTATATGTGACAGGTATTGTTCCTGGTTGTGATCGGTGGATCTGGAACTGACTGTTTAACGCTGGTTCGCGAAATATCGCGGTAAGCAAGAGTCGCCACCGTCTTTTATTTTCTCCAACATGGACAGGACAAAAGCACAGCAAAATTCCTTATGAGATTATCTCTCGGTTCGGGAGGTAGATTTATAGAAAGGGAAGGTGTTAGCACCCTTTCTATCCATGGTTATCCATGGGCTCTTAGATACTTGCTCATTTGTGTTTTCAAAAGTGTTTGCTTTTCAATCGTGAGTGGGTTTGAAAAAGTTTCTTTGAAAGTTTCGGAATAACTCTTGTATCAGTCCTCAAGAGTGTTTGAAAAATTGTTTTGAAAGCTTTTTGAAAGTGTCGGTGTGAAAAGAGTTTTGATTTGTTTTTTAGAGCAAGTATCTATGAGTCATCTACCTACCCTAAGGAATTAGGTTGTGTAAATGTCCTTAAGGTAGTGCCATCCCACCATTGAGAGGTAGGTAGCACCACCGTTGGAGATGTTCGGGTCAATTCGTTTTTAGGGACAATGTGGTCACCGGAGCAACAGTAGGACACCTTAGAAGCTACCCTTATGCCATTGATCATGGACATAAGGACTTACTAAAACGTCTTATACTCGACGACCACGTTTCGAAGGCAACAGGTGAGGCGTACCCTAAGAGTGGTGTGTGAATTTGTGTGTTGTTTTCATGTTATGTTTTATCTTGTACATGTATCATGGTGATCTACGCTTGTTTTTAAGTTAGGCCATACATTCTTTCATGCAATTATAATTTAAAAGTGCGGAAATTTAAATGCGGAAAGTAAAATCCTACGCTATTACAAGGCGCGGGTCTATACATCGCCAAATTACAAAGACCCGTTTTAGTAAAAATGCGGAAAGTAAAACCTAGTTACTATTACATGGCTTGAACGGTTACATAATATTCACAAGAAAATAAAATAACGTGCGAAAAGAATAAAATAGAACGTTCGATGGCGTTGGACCCTTTTGAATTTAAATTGAATTACAAGTTAATTGATTATTAAATTAAAGAAAAGAAATGTTTTTTTATGTTTTTGGTATTTAATGAAATAAGAAAAGAATTTAAAATTAGAAGGAAACCCTAGTTCTAAAGTTTTTTTAATTTAAAGAAAAGGTTAAGGTTTAAAACCTAATTTATGCTAATTAATTATTTACATATTTATTTACAAAGATATTTAATAATAATAATAATAATGAGAGAAAAGTTTTTTATTGAAAGAAAAGATGAAAAGGTTAGAAAAACCCTAATTCTACTTATTTTAATTTATTTAAGAAAAGATTAAAATTGAAACCCTAAATTAAACTAAATTAATTATTAAAGTTTATTTACAAAATAAATTATGGTGAAATTAATATTAATAAAAGTAAACATTTTTTGATTTTTCTGTATTTTATATCATGAAAAGTTATTTTATGGAATTAAAAGAAATAATTAAAACATTAAAAGAATTAAAAGAAAATCAAATAAAATAATAAAAAATAAAAATGATGCAAACCATGGGGGTATCAGGCCCATTTAGGAGGTTTTTGTGGAGTAATTTGGCCCACTGAAATCAAAGCCCTTTTTTGACTTTCTGTGCTTACGTGTGGATCCATTGACTGAGGCGTATGGTAAACCTCTTTTGTGGCCTTCAAATTGAAGCTCATGGGCGCGTGGCAGGCTTGGAGGTGAGGTTGTATGATGAACTCTGAAGGAGGCGCTGCGTATGAACACATTAGGACAAAAATTATTAAACATTTGGGGGGACCTGGGAATCGAACCCAGGTCCCAGTACCTGCAGGACACCTCAACAACCAACCAGGCTATTGCGCGCATTTGTTAATATTATGGAACATAATTATTATAATAGAAAACAAAGCGTTAATGGTATGAACAACAAATTCACGCGCCAAGTTTGAATACCCCTATTAGGTGATGACACGCCAGCTTCGTCTTCATCTTTGTCCCTGTAACATAAACAAATAGCGGGGGTTTTAAACCCCCACTAAACAAGACCTGTAAAAATAGCGAATAGCCCATGCTGTAATATAAAAAGGGCGCGAGTAGTCAGTTTGCTTCGTCTGGATGCCACGAATTCAATGGTATAGGTTTGGTGGCCTGATTTTTCCATATGAAGAAACCCCTAATTCGAAGCTTCTGAAACCCTAGAAAACGTTAATGGCAAATCTCGTTTCAAGCATTGTTAGGACAATTAACTGGTACCATTCGCTTCAGAACATCAATATTAGCAAGAATCGACATTTAAAACATATGAATAATGCATGAGAATAAAAAAACGATAATGGACAAGTTTGTGAAGAAGACGATTTTGTTCTACCAATTCTTGGGGTGTGGAGACCTGGTTTTGATTGTAATCGACTCCTGGATGCTTTGGCAATGTATTGGAATGCTTTTGGAGCTTTGAATTATGCAGTAACTAGGATTTCAGTTTCCAATTTTTTGTGAAAATTTGGCAATTTGGTTCTCTCTTTTTTGAGAAGCTTTCGTGTCCATGAGCATTAGGTTATGTTATGCCTTTGTAGGTGAATGGAATTAGGTCAAGAAACAACCCCATAATCCATTGAATTAATGATTCCAATCTTTGATTTTTTTCACATCTTTTTTCAATCTTTTTCATGCCAATCCTTGCCAATTGTGGAAGATATTGCCTTGTTAATTGATGCACGAAATATTTAGCTCATAATGAGTGAACTTGTTGCACAAAAAGATTTGATAAGTGTTATTTGATATTTTTTTCATATTTAAATTTAATTAAATGAATTAATAATAATAAAAATTCAAATAATTAATCAAAAATAAGAAAATAAATCCCTTGGAGGTCAATGGGTCGTGCATAGCCTTTGGGTAATGATTCATGAAAGAAATTGAGGCCCATTAGCATTTTTGAAGCCTTTTGTGCAAAGTTGACTTTTCAAAATTCCCAAAAATTTCCCAACTTCTCCAAGGCATATTTTGCTCAATTTTTAAGATTTGATCATGTTCTTGGACATTTTGGAAAGGTCTTGAAGTCCTCTAACCAATTCCTTTGGTCCCATGTCATTTTGATTTACCAATCTCAAGTTATGGTCTTTGACTTAAAGTTCCTTTTTGTTGACTTTTGAAAATGACCTATAATGTTGAAATTGATAACTTTTTGTGAGAGCATTTATTGGGCTTGAAGTGTGAAGATGAGTTGTAGGAAATGTCATCCTCTTCAAAATGAGCTTTGGATGGGATTTTTCTGATAAACCATGAAGAAGTTATGCCCTGGTCAATTTGTAGTTGACTTTTTCAACTGTCCAAAAATAGAAACTTTTGCATCTTGAGACTTTTTTAGCCATGCTTTGAGAATAATGATCAAGAATTGATCAAATGATGTTTGTGGCTTCAAAATAAGATGTTGACCAAGAATTTGGATTTTTGACTGTCAAATGACCATTTTGCCCATGTAGTTGACTGTGGAGCATTTAGGGTTTTTGACTGTGCAACTTGATGCTGTGAGTCTTGAAACTTGGCATATGGATGCTTGACAATGTTTATAGGCATGTGGGACTTGATTGGACCCTTGGAAACTTCAATTTCTTTGTCATAACCAAAACCCTAGTTTTGACTGTGTTAGGAGGCAATTGGACTGTGCAACCCTTGAGGGATTTTGAACCATGCTCTTGCCAAATCTTGAAGAATATGGGAGGGCACATTTTGGGGTACAACAGTTGCCCCTGTTCAATCTTCTTAGACCTGAGGATGTAGATTGGCTGGCGTGCCTTTCGTAATCCGAGGGTGGAAGATGATTGAACACTAGAGTGCCCAGAAATTTGCACTCACATAGTAGAGTATCAGTAGTGTGATAGCGGGAATGGGCTTACAGATGCCATTTGGAGACTGTTGGTATGTGGAGATGGGCTTATAAATGCCATCTAGGTGTCGATCGCGTAAGAGATTCCTTAGCGAGAACTTGCGTACGTGAGAAAGAAAATAATTACCTGGCCTGTTACAAGAGTTGATCTTCAAACTCTTCGTGTAGATGTGCCATGGCTGGATACAGGTAACGAATCTTTGAACCCTTTATGTAGATGCACCCTGGCCGGATACAGGAATCGAGTCTACAATCGGTTACTCACAGACGTGCCCTGGCTAGATACAGGAATCGAATCTGGAAATAGTCGTCAACAGATACACCCTGGCTGGATATAGGAATCGGATCTTCGAACTCTTCAGACGTGCCCTGGCTAGATACAGGAATCGAGTCTAGTAATGTTAGTCGTCAACAGATACACCCTGGCTGGATACAGGAATCGGATCCTCAAACTCTTCAGACGTACCCTGGCTGGTTACAGGAATCGAGTCCGGAATTAGTCGTCAACAGATACACCCTGGCTGGATACAGGAATCGGATCCTCAAACTCTTCAGACGTACCCTGGCTGGTTACAGGAATCGAGTCCAGCATTAGTCGTCAACAGATACACCCTGGCTAGATACAGGAATCGGATCCTCAAACTCTTCAGACGTACCCTGGCTGGTTACAGGAATCGAGTCCGGAAAATAGTCGTCAACAGATACACCCTGGCTGGATACAGGAATCAGATCTTTAGTTGTGACCATTAATGGTAATCATCTTTGTATTTATCTTTCGTCCTGAAAAGACAAGACGTTAGTTGTATGTGATGTCATGATGTATGACATGCGTGATGTTCTCAGAATGAATGAGACTGTATGTTCATGATGCGTATATGCATGCTATAATGTATGAAGATGTGATGTTTATGAATGTATGTTTTCGTCTAGGGAAGTAAATCCTTGACGGGTGTCGGGAAGTTAAATCCTGGGCTGATGCTGAATAGTGTTCTTGGCTTCCGCTGGGGATGATGGTTGCAAGAATACCGGTAGGAGAAGATGACTCCGTTGAGGGATAAACTTGGCGAATAGATTACTCTGCTGGGAGTGAACTCTGTGGGGAAAGAGATGTACTTGGCTGAGATATTGAATGAGAACTCCGCTGGGGGATACCATTGATGTGTTATGTTGAAGGAATTAATAGACTCCGCTGGGGATGGGAAGACTTCGCAGAGGGCGATCTTTCCGTGGCTTTTGGCTGAGGATAACCCAGTTATATCCTAGTGGGGAAATAACCTTTGAATAAAGTCGGGGGAGCGTTCATGCTCTGCGGGTGATAAGCTTCCTGAATCTACTGGGGATAAGCTTCAAGACTTGCTGGGGAGATGGATTGAACTCTTCTGGGGAAGCTTTTCAGATTGGACTGGGGAATGGCTCCACTGGATGTCTGATATACCTCCGGGGAACAATCTTACGTCAAGACTGTCGGGGATGCTTGTTAGGAATGTCTGTATACTCCGTCGGGGAATGTTGAGATCTGCGGGGGATAATCCAACTTCCTTAGGGCTGAAAGTATATTAACTCTGCTTGGGGAGTAAGTTGCTGATTTGTTGGAGATACTGTGCCTTGTAGGGCTGATTGGGAGACCAACTCCCTGGGAGAATGGTTGAATCTTGGCTCACTCTCTGGGGAATTAAGATATCTTGGTTACATTCTTCAGCGGAACTTACCTTGGTACCTTGGTGGACAGATCAATTAGATCGCTTAGACAACTCATTATTGCCCCTGTTTCTAATGTTACCTGTAATTAATCCTTTGTTTCATATGCAAATATTTATGAGTTAGCAATTATTATCAAATGCATATATCAAAAATTTGAACATTGGACGTTCTTCGCAACACAAAACAGAAAAAGGAAAAACAACTGGCAATTGATCTGAAAAGTGATTTTGTATTGATTTTTTTGAATTTGCCTGTAAATAGGCGTTTATGTACAAGAGGCTGACATCCTAGTAAGAGAACGCCGCCGACCAACAAAGTTTATACAATTTTGTGAAAAAGGAAAACAAAACAGCTATGTGAAAAGATAATCCCACTGGGTTCCAACTCTGCTATCGCCTTTATATCTTCGAGCGTCTCATCACTTTGCTGCTCGGTTGAAGATGAAGTTGATCGATCTATGCCGTCTGAACTTGATGTGGATACCGGATTCTGGATGCAAGGTGATCCAATGAGACATAGTATTACGCTTTATCCCTAACTTTTGCTTGGACCGCCCTTTCGGGTTTTCAGTCCACCGGGATACCCATTTTTGCCCAAGCTGCCTTTTCAGGTTTTCGACTTGCCGGGTGTACATATTTTTTCATTTCATCCCTCATTTTGCCCGAACCCTTTTGTTTCGCCGGGAAGCCCTTATTTTTGCCTAGGTATGTCAACCTAGCGGGTCTTTTATTATGCGTAGTATCTTTTTACTATATCTGCATTGGCGGGGTGAGGAAGGTCGTCACCATCCATGGTGGTTAGAATCATGGCTCCTCCTGAGAACACATGTCTAACCACAAATGGCCCTTCGTACGTAGGGGTCCATTTGCCCCTGGGATCACTCTGAGGAAGAATGATGTGCTTGATTACCAGGTCCCCAACTTGATATTCTTGCGGTCTGACTTTCTTGTTAAATGCCCTGATCATCCGTTTTTGATACGTCTGACCATGACAGATAGCAGCGAGTCTCTTTTCGTCAATTAGATTTAGCTGATCAAGTTGTGTCTGGATCCAGTCATCTTCGCTCAAACCTGCATCCTTCATTATCCGGAGAGAGGGTATCTGGACTTCAATCGGCAAGACTGCCTCCATGCCATAGACCAAGGAGAAGGGAGTTGCCCCGGTTGACATTCTAGCTGAGGTACGGTACCCATGAAGAGCGAACGGTAACATCTCGTGCCAATCTTTGTAGGTCACCGTCATCTTCTGCACAATCTTCTTGATGTTCTTATTAGCTGCTTCGACAGCCCCATTCATCTTTGGCCGGTAAGGAGAAGAGTTGTGGTGCTGTATCTTGAATTGCTCGCAGAGCTCAGTGATCATCTTGTTGTTGAGATTGGTACCATTGTCCGTAATGATCCTTTCTGGGACGCCGTATCGACAGATCAGATTGTGTCGAATGAACCGTGCCACGACATTCTTGGTTACTGTGGCGTAGGAAGCTGCTTCCACCCACTTTGTGAAGTAGTCAATTGCTACTAGGATGAAGCGATGCCCGTTGGATGCCGTAGGTTTAATCTCGCCGATCATATCAATGCCCCACATTGCAAAAGGCCAAGGTGCTGTCAGGACATTCAGAGGAACTGGAGGAACGTGTACCTTGTCTGCGTAAATCTGGCACTTATGACATGTCCTAGAGTGTTGGTAACAGTCGGCTTCCATTGTGGACCAGAAATATCCTGCCCGAAGGATCTTCTTTGCCATGGTGTGTCCACTGGAATACGTTCCGAAGGTACCTTCATGTAGCTCTGCCATGATCCTTTCTGCTTCAGTCTTATCCACACAACGCAGTAAGGTTGAATCATGGTTTCTCTTGTATAGAATGCCATTACTGAGGAAGAACTTCGATGCGAACCTTCTCAAAAACTTCTTGTCATTGATAGATGCACCTTCAGGGTATTCTTGAGCTTCCAAGTATCTCTTCACCTCATGATACCAGGGTTTCTCAGTTACTGTCTCAGCCTCAAGATCACAACAGTATGCAGGTTCGTCCAGTTTCCAGATGATGATCCGGGGAGCCTCATTGTCCCACTTGACATTGAACTTGGAAGACATCGTAGCTAATGCGTCCGCCAACTGATTCTCCTCTCTTGGAAAGTGTTCAAAAGTGATCTCTATGAAATGGGGGATCAATGTCAACACACACTCTTTGTAAGGAATAAGATTCGGATGTTTCGTATCCCACTCGCCTTTGATCTGATTGATCACGAGAGCGGAATCTCCGAAGACACTCAGAAACTTGATCCTTAAGTCAATCGCAGCTTGAAGACCCATGATGCATGCCTCATATTCCGCCATGTTGTTGGTGCAGTTGAAACATAGCCGGGCAGTAAGTGGAGTATGAGTGCCTTGAGGGGATATGATCACAGTGCCGATACCGTTACCCAAAGTGTTGGAGGCTCCGTCGAAATGCATAGACCATCGGGATCCTTCCTCAGGTCCTTCATCCGGTCCAGGTACTTCACAATCAGTCACAATCATGATGCTCTCATCGGGAAATTCAAAGTTCATTGACTGGTAGTCGTCCACCGCCTGGTGTGCCAAATGGTCTGCCAATACACTTCCCTTGATCGCTTTCTGAGTCGTATACTGGATGTCGTATTCTGTCAAGATCATCTGCCATCTTGCTATTCTTCCAGACAGAGCAGGCTTTTCGAATATGTACTTTATCGGATCCATTTTTGAAATCAACAGAGTAGTGTGAGTCAGCATATACTGTCTCAGCCGGCGAGCAGCCCATACCAAAGCGCAACAAGTTTTCTCGAGCAGTGAGTATCGGGTCTCACAGTCGGTAAACTTTTTGCTAAGGTAATAAATGGCGTGCTCTTTTCAGCCAGACTCGTCATACTGCCCCAGCACACACCCCATTGAGCTGTCAAGTACTGTCAGGTATAGTATTAGAGGTCTCCCTTTAACCGGTGGCATGAGAATGGGTGGTTCTTGGAGATACTCTTTGATTCTGTCGAAAGCGGCCTGACATTCATCATTCCAACGTACTACCTGATCTTCAGCAGCTTGAAGATTGGTTCACAGGTAGCAGTTAGATGCGAGATGAACCGGGCAATGTAATTCAGGCGTCCTAGAAAGCCTCTGACTTCTTTCTCTGTCTTGGGAACTGGAATCTCTTGAATGGCTTTAACCTTGGCGTGGTCCACTTGAATGCCCTTGTCACTTACGACGAAGCCTAGCAACTTTCCAGATCTTACCCCGAAGGTGCACTTGTTCGGGTTCAACCTCAGCTTGTACAACTTCAGACGGTCAAACAGCTTTTGCAGATGGTCAAGGTGTTCCTCCTCAGTTTGGGACCTTGCAATCATATCATCGACATACACTTCAATCTCATGATGGATCATGTCATGAAATAAAGCAACCATGGCACGTTGGTAGGTTGCCCCAACATTTTTCAGTCCAAAAGGCATGACCTTGTAACAGAAGGTGCCCCACTGAGTAACAAAGGTAGTATTTTCCATATCTTCAGGAGCCATCTTGATCTGATTATAACCTGAAAAACTGTCCATGAAGGAGAACACCTTATGCTGGGCAGTATTGTCAACCAGAACATCAATGTGAGGTAGGGGGAAGTCATCCTTGGGGCTGGCCCTGTTCAAATCCCTGTAATCAACACACATTCTAACCTTACCATCTTTCTTCGGTACCGGAACCACGTTGGCAACCCACTGAGGGTAAGAAGTCACTGCTAGAAAACCGGCGTCAAATTGCTTCATAACCTCAGCTTTGATCTCTTCGGACATCTCTGGACACATACGGCGGACTTTTTGTTTAACCGGAGGGTAGTCTTCCTTGGTAGGCAGATGATTGACCATAATGTCAGTATCCAACCCAGGCATGTCTTCGTAGGACCAGGCGAATATTTCCACATACTCATGCAACATTTGAGCCAACCGTTGTTTCATGCTGAGCTCCAGATTAGCACCAATCTTGACTTCCTTTCTATCTGCCTCAGTACCCAGGTTTATCGTTTCCACTGGCTCTTCATGTGGCTGAATGGCCCTCTCTTCCTGGAGTAACAGTCTTGCAAGCTCACCAGGCACTTCGCAATCATCTTCACCTTCGTCTTCGGCTAAGTTGATCGGATTTTAGAAGTCATAATTGGCAGTAGCAGAGTCGTTACCAGTGAGATCCAGAGTGGATTGGAACCTGTATAGGTGAGTGTGTAAATACAGCTGTTTTGCAATATAAAGAAAGGAAAGAAATAAAGGGAGCACAAGATTTGAAATGCGAAAAAACGTCCAATGTCTTTATTCATGATATATGGAAATGACAGTTATTAAGCCCTCACAAATGAAGCCACGGTGCCCCGGGTAAGACACCGGGCCATAAAGTTTCAATTTATTGTTTATTACAAATTAAAACAAAGGAATTCATTACTGCGTAACAAAAGTAACAGGTATGTGATCTTTCGCGGTCCAATTGTTCAGTCCACCGTCAGTCGTCGGGTAGATCCAGCTATCAAACTCTGATTCCTACGCATCGCCTTCAATAGCATACACTCCCGAGTTGGTGATGATCACGGGAGGTCTTCCGATCTTTGCTTTGCGTACAGCCCTCTGAGCCTCTGCAGTAAAACCCAGCCCAAACTTGTCAGTCTTAGGAGTAAAATCAGAGAGCCTACCCCAGTTAGCACATTCACCTTTCTCAATTACAGCCCGGGCGTCCTTTAAGGAGGCCATCTTCAAAGGAAAGTCTTCTTCAATCATCGTCTCAGCTGACGCCAATGTTGGAGGTACCTCTTCAAAATGTTGAAAGGGGGTTTTAATAAACTCCCCGTCCATCTCAATATATCGGAACGAGTTCAAGTGACTAACCATGTATTCTTCCTCCCCCTACACAGTAACGATCTTCCCTCTGACAGGGTACTTGAGCTTCTGGTGTAGAGTGGAGGTCACCGCCCTAGCTTTGTGAATCCAAGGTCGACCCAGCAAACAGGAATAAGATGGACGGATATCCATCACATAGAAAGTTGAATCGAAGACTTGGGAACCAACACGAATCGGAATATCTACCTCTCCATGAACCATCCTCTTCGATCCGTCAAAGGCTCGAACCACGATGTTACTAGGCTTCAACTCCAGGCCCTCACCATCTAACCGGTCTAAGGCCTTCTTGGGAAATACATTCAGGGAAGAACCAGTGTCCACCAACACGTGTGCAAGAGTAGTGCCCCTGCATTCAATGGAGACATGTAGGGCATCATTGTGGTTCTTTCCCTTTGAGGTAAGATCAGCATCCGAGAAACCCAAACCGTTGTCGGCGGTCAGATTGGCCACACAGTCAGTGAATTGATCTGCAGATGTCTCTTGTGGCACATGGGCCGTCTTCAGAAATGAAATCAGGGCCTTGGCGTGGGCCTCAGAGCACAACAATAATGATAGCATGGAGATCTTGGAGGGGGTATGCCCCAGCTGCTCAACGACGTTGAAGTCGCTCTTCTTGATTATCTTAAGAATTTCCTCCATCTCTTGCTGGGAGGCTTCAACATTCACAGTCTTCGGTGCCTCCATCTGGGAAGGCATATCATCAATCCCTTTGCCCTGAGTATTAGATGACTCGGCGGCAGGGGTCGAAACTGGATCAGAAGTGGAAACAGGCGCACTTGCAGGCGTTATTGTAAGAGGTCTTCGGATAACTGGTGGCGCAATGTCAGGCGAGAAGAGCCTGCCACTGCGAGTGACTTTGGCGGGACCAGTGATGTTGCTGATACTGGTACCGGTGTTGAACTCCTGCTTCACTCCAAGTACATACACATCTGCCCCATAGTGCCATGGGACAGCCTTATCAGACTTGTAGGGGATTGGCCCCGGAACAGTAATCATAATGGGAGCAACGAACATGATTTTGACTGGCTTCCTCGAGGGAGCCTTGGTAGGATTATTGAAAATTGTGACGACGGATACTTCTTCAGCGGGAACAAAAGGAACAGCGGTCTTTTCGAACAGAATCTCCTTGCTATCCATCAGGCTTTGGATGCCTGACTTTAGCAATGGACAACCAGTAGGGGAAACGGCGCATAGAAGGCAACCCTTGCTACAACCCGGAAATAAACCGGCCAGCAGCAGGTTCCTCTTAACAGTCAACAGAGGGGTAGCAACATCTTCCATAGAAACTGCATACAAGTCTTCCTCAATAGCATTCACTCCATGCTAGGGCATAGGAGCGGTCACAACGTTGGGCCTTTCAGGTGCCTCAAACTGTATTTCTTTCGCATCGATAAGGTCCTGCACCTTATTCCTTAGGGCCCAACAATCATCAGTAGAATGCCCCGAGCTATCAGAGTGATAAGCACAGCGGGCATTGGGATTATACTTGGGTGAGGTTGTGTTCACCACCTTTGGAGCCTCTCTGACGGTTACCAAGTTGGTCGACAGCAGTTGCGGCAAGATCTGCGACAAGGTCATACTAAGCCGAGTGAACTCTCTTCTAGGTCTCTCAGCCCTTGGTTGGTTGAGTTGCCGAGGAGCGGCAGCAGGTTTAGCAATTACCACCGCGTTGACAGCTTGGCGGTGCTCTGGTTTATTCTGCCTTCTAGGCCCATACATAGCACCGGCTTCCTTCTTAAACGGTTTCTTCTCCGAATTTGGGGATGCACCTTTCTGAATTTTCCCTGATTTCATGCCAGCTTCTATCCTTTCCCCAGTCAGAATGAGATCTGTGAACCCTGCAGACTAATTTCCAATGAGATGATTGAAGAACGGCCCAGATAGGGTCCCCAAGAACATGTCTACTAGCTCACAGTCGGTTAATGGTGGCTGCACCCTGCCAGCCAGGTCCCTCCACTTCTGCGCATACTCTTTAAAACCTTCTCCTGATCCTAACGACATACCCTGGAGTTGGGTACGTGTAGGACCGAGGTTGGCATTATATTGATACTGCTTGTAAAAAGCAGTAGCCAACTCCTCCCAGTTACGAACCTTGGTTCCATCCAGCTGATAGAACCATTCAAGATGAGTCCCTGAAAGACTCTCCTGGAAGAAGTGGATCCACAAGTTCTTGTCCATGGTGTATGGTTGGATCTTCCGCACATAAGATCTGAGATGTAGCTTAGGGCAGGATGCCACGTCATACGTAGCGAAAGATGGTGCTTTGAACTTGTGTGGGATGACCACACCAGAAGATAAACCCAAGTCTCCGAAATCCAAACCAGGCATTTGTTGAATTTCCATGGCATTCAGACGGTCTTCCAACTGCTTGTACTTGTCTTCAGCTGGAGGATACTGCTCCTCATTAAAATCAGTCTTGTTGTCAGAGACCACCGGACTAGGAACTCTTCCCCCCTGGGGACTGCCTTTTCCTACAGAAGTACCAGTTTGATCAACCTTATTGTGCAGTGTGTTACCGAACCTCCGGCCAGTGTTGAACAGTACAATTCTCTTCTTCTTCTTCTTCTTAACCAGCAGAGCCTTCAGCTCCTCCTGACCTTGGGCCAAACTCATAATCAGCTCTTGGAATTGGGCATTCTGAGCCTGAAGGGCCTTGATGGACTGCTCGGTAGATGATTCAGGGTTCATGATGCTGAAATAAACAGCGAAGAACATTAAGCAACCTGAAAAGAAGAGTACATGTTATGCACATGATGCATGATATGTGTTTATGCAATGCATTCAAGGGTTCGAAAGTTAACATTTGTTGTAGACAAAAAGGAACACACGTTATCATTAAGAAATAATTGTTCAGTACATCAAAGGCCTCATGGGCAAACATTACAAAGTAAATCAGTCCCAGAAGACACTACGCATCCTCTTTGGAGCAATGTAAGTGTTGAGATTCTTTTCCTCGTGTAGTAGGCGGGTGAGCTCCAAGACCTTTTTCTCACTAGCATGTAAACTGGACTCAAGAGAATTCCGTTCTTCCTTAAGCTGGATCCAGCTCTTCTGCATTTCTTCCCAGGATGTAGGCATGTCAGGATGTTGAATAGTGTAGGACACTTCTCCTTCCAAAACTGGCTCTTTGATCACAGGGAGAACATGGGGATATGGCATCACTAACTTCTGGGAGCGGGCTCGTACCCACTTGAGATAAGGCTCCAACGGGATGGAATTCCTATGCCCCAGTGTCTTGCTATCTATCTTGTTGGGCATCCTCCAAGCTCTGATAAATCTCTGGCAAAGTCCTTGCGCATCGTTGTCGAAGTCAAAAACTATGTCAGGAATTAACATGTCATGAGGGCCGTCCCTCCGAGCATAACCAAACTGTCTCCAAGCCAGACACGGGTTGTAAGTAATACCTCCTCTGATTCCAAGTAAAGGAACATTAGGAAACTCCCCGCAACGATCAATGATAGTAACATCTTCTCTGGACCGAGAACACCAATGTATATCAGCATGTGTAAGAGTCATTAACCGTTGTGACCATCTCAAACCTCGCTCGTTCTTCAAAACTGATTGTGGAAGGTGCGAAATAAACCACCTTCCCAGGAGAGGAGTGCAGCACATAAGAACACCTCTTTTCCTCATGGTTCGAGTGTAAGATGAGTGAAGGATGTCCCCAAGCAACGTAGGTATTGGATTCCTAGACATGAAGATCTTGACAGCATTGATGTCTATAAGCTGATCGGGATTCAGGAACAAAACCAATCCATAGACAAGGAGGGCCACAACTTCTTCAAAGGCTTGTAGGTCAAGGAAGTTCCAACATTCTTGGGCCTTCTCAAATAGAAACCTGGCTAAGAACCCTTTGATACCACTTCTAACTTCCCAATGTCCCTTGATGTCAGAGGGTTATAGGTGTAAGGCTTTAGCAATCTCTTCAAGTTTGGGTTCCTTTTCCGTACCATTGTAGGGTAGTTGACTAAGGATATGGATCTTCAGAAGTCGGGAGAACTCTTCCAATGTAGGCACCAGTTGATAATCCAGGAAAGTAAAGCAGTCGTGCAGAGGGTCAAAGAACTGGAAGAGAACCTTTATCATGTCTTCCTCAATGTTGGTGTTGACCAAACTGATGAGTCTTCCATGCCTTTCACTGAAATAAGAGCTCTCGGGAATCCTGGATATAAGTTCCTTAAGCTGAGGAGGGATCCTTACAAGGCTGATCTAAATTGTCTTTCTGCGAACAGTTTCCATGTCCTACAAAACAAGAACAAAGATGAAGATTCGAACCCCTGAAATGGTTAGTCAATGCATATGATGATGTATGATGTCATGATGCTATGATTAAACACACCACAAATATTCACAAGGGCAAACATGATAAGGCACACAAGTCACACAAGACAAGCCCTTAGAGTTTAGGCCAGCATGGGGTCTGGGTATTACCCTCTTGAAGGTGGTGGGCTCAACCTGTTCTATCAGAAGTAACCGGGTTCTAAGGGTCCCAATATCATTGGATTGCTTTCATTGTTCATCGTTTCGATTTAGCCACTGAACTGGCGACCGAAATATTCCAAGAAAACAACCCTCAATTGAGTGTAGTATCGAGTATCAACCAACCTCGGACTGCACCAAAGTCAGTTATCTCACTACCCTAAAGAGGCCAAGATGGTTCAATTAAGGTTCCTAAGGTCTGTTGATGCTTCACGACACCACACGGCGGCCCTGTACTCTCCTTGACTGAACTCAAGGGTTACCGGTACACACAAAAGTGCCACATCAACGTAGCAGACTGCTTCAACCATGTCGGTATACCCCGCACAGTTCCCTCACAACCTTGTTGCTAATTTCTAATAAGGTACCCCCAGATCCGGGTTAGGATCTATAGAACTCCCAAGACAGTACCCACAATAATAAAGCAAGCAATTCAAAGCAATTGAAAACACAAGTGATCTTAGTCCTAAGGTACACCTCACTTTAAAAGTATCCCCAGCAGAGTCGCCAGTTCTGTGATCGGTGGATCTGGAACTGACTGTTTAACGCTGGTTCGCGAAATGTCGCGGTACGCAAGAGTCGCCACAGTCTTTTATTTTCTCCAACATGGACAGGACAAAAGCACAGCAAAATTCCTTATGAGATTATCTCTCGGTTTGGGAGGTAGATTTATAGAAAGAGAATGTGTTAGCACCCTTTCTATCCATGGTTATCCATGGGCTCTTAGATACTTGCTCATTTGTGTTTTCAAAAGTGTTTGCTTTTCAATCGTGAGTGGGTTTGAAAAAAATTTCTTTGAAAGTTTCGGAATAACTCTTGTATCAGTCCTCAAGAGTGTTTGAAAAATTGTTTTGAAAGCTTTTTGAAAGTGTCGGTGTGAAAAGAGTTTTGATTTGTTTTTTAGAGCAAGTATCTATGAGTCATCTACCTACCCTAAGGAATTAGGCTGTGTAAATATCCTTAAGGTAGTGCCATCCCACCATTGAGAGGTAGGTAGCACCACCGTTGGAGGTGTTCGGGTCAATTCGTTTTTAGGGACAGTGTGGTCACCAGAGCAACAGTAGGACACCTTAGAAGCTACCCTTATGCCATTGATCATGGACATAAGGACTTACTAAAACGTCCTATACTCGACGACCACGTTTCGACGGCAACAGGTGAGGCGTACCCTAAGAGTGGTGTGTGAATTTGTGTGTTTTTTTCATGTTATGTTTTATCTTGTACATGTATCATGGTGATCTACGCTTGTTTTTAAGTTAGGCCATACATTCTTTCATGCAATTATAATTTAAAAGTGCGGAAATTTAAATGCGGAAAGTAAAATCCTACGCTATTACAAGGCGCGGGTCTATACATCGCCAAATTACAAAGACCCGTTTTAGTAAAAATGCGGAAAGTAAAACCTAGTTACTATTACATGGCTTGAACGGTTACATAATATTCACAAGAAAATAAAATAACGTGCGAAAAGAATAAAATAGAACGTTCGAGGGCGTTGGACCCTTTTGAATTTAAATTGAATTACAAGTTAATTGATTATTAAATTAAAGAAAAGAAATGTTTTTTTATGTTTTTGGTATTTAATGAAATAAGAAAAGAATTTAAAATTAGAAGGAAACCCTAGTTCTAAAGTTTTTTTAATTTAAAGAAAAGGTTAAGGTTTAAAACCTAATTTATGCTAATTAATTATTTACATATTTATTTACAAAGATATTTAATAATAATAATAATAATGAGAGAAAAGTTTTTTATTGAAAGAAAAGATGAAAAGGTTAGAAAAACCCTAATTCTACTTATTTTAATTTATTTAAGAAAAGATTAAAATTGAAACCCTAAATTAAACTAATTAATTATTAAAGTTTATTTACAAAATAAATTATGGTAAAATTAATATTAATAAAAGTAAACATTTTTTGATTTTTCTGTATTTTATATCATGAAAAGTTATTTTATGGAATTAAAAGAAATAATTAAAACATTAAAAGAATTAAAAGAAAATCAAATAAAATAATAAAAAAAATAAAAATGATGCAAACCATGGGGGTATCAGGCCCATTTAGGAGGTTTTTGTGGAGTAATTTGGCCCACTGAAATCAAAGCCCCTTTTGACTTTTTGTGCTTGCGTGTGGATCCATTGACTGAGGCGTATGGTAAACCTCTTTTGTGGCCTTCAAATTGAAGCTCATGGGCGCGTGGAAGGCTTGGAGGTGAGGTTGTATGATGAACTCTGAAGGAGGCGCTGCGTATGAACACATTAGGACAAAAATTATTAAACGTTTGGGGGGACCTGGGAATCGAACCCAGGTCCCAGTACCTGCAGGACACCTCAACAACCAACCAGGCTATTGCGCGCATTTGTTAATATTATGGAACATAATTATTATAATAGAAAACAAAGCGTTAATGGTATGAACAACAAATTCATGCGCCAAGTTTGAATACCCCTATTAGGTGATGACACGCCAGCTTCGTCTTCATCTTTGTCCCTGTAACATAAACAAATAGCGGGGGTTTTAAACCCCCACTAAATAAGACCTGTAAAAATAGCGAATAGCCCATGCTGTAATATAAAAAGGGCGCGAGTAGTCAGTTTGCTTCGTCTGGATGTCACGAATTCAATGGTATAGGTTTGGTGGCCTGATTTTTCCATATGAAGAAACCCCTAATTCGAAGCTTCTGAAACCCTAGAAAACGTTAATGGCAAATCTCGTTTCAAGCATTGTTAGGACAATTAACTGGTACCATTCGCTTTAGAACATCAATATTAGCAAGAATCGACATTTAAAACATATGAATAATGCATGAGAATAAAAAAACGATAATGGACAAGTTTGTGAAGAAGACGATTTTGTTCTACCAATTCTTGGGGTGTGGAGACCTGGTTTTGATTGTAATCGACTCCTGGATGCTTTGGCAATGTATTGGAATGCTTTTGGAGCTTTGAATTGTGCAGTAACTAGGATTTTAGTTTCCAATTTTTTGTGAAAATTTGGCAATTTGGTTCTCTCTTTTTTGAGCAGCTTTCGTGTCCATGAGCATTAGGTTATGTTATGCCTTTGTAGGTGAATGGAATTAGGTCAAGAAACAAGCCCATAATCCATTGAATTAATGATTCCAATCTTTGATTTTTTTCACATCTTTTTTCAATCTTTTTCATGCCAATCCTTGCCAATTGTGGAAGATATTGCCTTGTTAATTGATGCACGAAATATTTAGCTCATAATGAGTGAACTTGCTGCACAAAAAGATTTGATAAGTGTTATTTGATATTTTTTTCATATTTAAATTTAATTAAATGAATTAATAATAATAAAAATTCAAATAATTAATCAAAAATAAGAAAATAAATCCCTTGGAGGTCAATGGGTCGTGCATAGCCTTTGGGTAATGATTCATGAAAGAAATTGAGGCCCATTAGCATTTTTGAAGCCTTTTGTGCAAAGTTGACTTTTCAAAATTCCCAAAAATTTCCCAACTTCTCCAAGGCATATTTTGCTCAATTTTTAAGATTTAATCATGTTCTTGGACATTTTGGAAAGGTCTTGAAGTCCTCTAACCAATTCCTTTGGTCCCATGTCATTTTGATTTACCAATCTCAAGTTATGGTCTTTGACTTAAAGTTCCTTTTTGTTGACTTTTGAAAATGACCTATAATGTTGAAATTGATAACTTTTTGTGAGAGAATTTATTGGGCTTGAAGTGTGAAGATGAGTTGTAGGAAATGTCATCCTCTTCAAAATGAGCTTTGGATGGGATTTTTCTGATAAACCATGAAGAAGTTATGCCCTGGTCAATTTGCAGTTGACTTTTTCAACTGTCCAAAAATAGAAACTTTTGCATCTTGAGACTTTTTGAGCCATGCTTTGAGAATCATGATCAAGAATTGATCAAATGATGTTTGTGGCTTCAAAATAAGATGTTGACCAAAAATTTGGATTTTTGACTGTCAAATGACCATTTTGCCCATGTAGTTGACTGTGGAGCATTTAGGGTTTTTGACTGTGCAACTTGATGTTGTGAGTCTTGAAACTTGGCATATGGATGCTTGACAATGTTTATAGGCATGTGGGACTTGATTGGACCCTTGGAAACTTCAATTTCTTTGTCATAACCAAAACCCTAGTTTTGACTATGTTAGGAGGCAATTGGACTGTGCAACCCTTGAGGGATTTTGAACCATGCTCTTGCCAAATCTTGAAGAATATGGGAGGGCAAATTTTGGGGTACAACAGTTGCCCCTGTTCAATCTTCTTAGACCTGAGGATGGAGATTGGCTGGCGTGCCTTTCGTAATCCGAGGGTGGAAGATGATTGAACACTAGAGTGCCCAGAAATTTGCACTCACATAGTAGAGTATCAGTAGTGTGATAGCAGGAATGGGCTTACAGATGCCATTTGGAGACTGTTGGTATGTGGAGATGGGCTTATAAATTCCATCTAGGTGTCGATCGCGTAAGAGATTCCTTAGCGAGAACTTGCGTACCTGAGAAATAAAATAATTACCTGGCCTGTTACAAGAGTTGATCTTCAAACTCTTCGTGTAGATGTGCCCTGGCTGGATACATGTATCGAATCTTTGAACCCTTTATGTAGATGCACCCTGGCCGGATACAGGAATCGAGTCTACAATCGATTACTCACAGACGTGCCCTGGCTAGATACAGGAATCGAATCTGGAAATAATCGTCAACAGATACACCCTGGCTGGATACAGGAATCAGATCTTCGAACTCTTCAGACGTGCCCTGGCTAGATACAGGAATCGAGTCTAGTAATGTTAGTCGTCAACAGATACACCCTGGCTGGATACAGGAATCAGATCCTCAAACTCTTCAGACGTACCCTGGCTGGTTACAGGAATCGAGTCCGGAATTAGTCGTCAACAGATACACCCTGGCTGGATACAGGAATCGGATCCTCAAACTCTTCAGACGTACCCTGGCTGGTTACAGGAATCGAGTCCGGCATTAGTCGTCAACAGATACACCCTGGCTGGATACAGGAATCGGATCCTCAAACTCTTCAGACGTACCCTGGCTGGTTACAGGAATCGAGTCCGGAAAATAGTCGTCAACAGATACACCCTGGCTGGATACAGGAATCAGATCTTTAGTTGTGACCATTAATGGTAATCATCTTTGTATTGATCTTTCGTCCTGAAAAGACAAGACGTTAGTTGTATGTGATGTCATGATGTATGACATGCGTGATGTTCTCAGAATGAATGAGACTGTATGTTCATGATGCGTATATGCATGCTATAATGTATGAAGATGCGATGTTTATGAATGTATGTTTTCGTCTAGGGAAGTAAATCCTTGACGGGTGTCGGGAAGTTAAATCCTGGGCTGATGCTGAATAGTGTTCTTGGCTTCCGCTGGGGATGATGGTTGCAAGAATACCGGTAGGAGAAGATGACTCCGTTGAGGGATAAACTTGGCGAATAGATTACTCTGCGGGGAGTGAACTCTGTGGGGAAAGAGATGTACTTGGCTGAGATATTGAATGAGAACTCCGCTGGGGGATACCATTGATGTGTTATGTTGAAGGAATTAATAGACTCCGCTGGGGTTGGGAAGACTTCGCAGAGGGCGATCTTTCCGTGGCTTTTGGCTGAGGATAACCCAGTTATATCCTGGTGGGGAAATAACCTTTGAATAAAGTCGGGGGAGCGTTCGTGCTCTGCGGGTGATAAGCTTCCCGAATCTACTGGGGATAAGCTTCAAGACTTGCTGGGGAGATGGATTGAACTCTTCTGGGGAAGCTTTTCAGATTGGACTGGGGAATGGCTCCACTGGATGTCTGATATACCGCGGGGGAACAATCTTACGTCAAGACTGCCGGGGATGCTTGTTAGGAATGTTTGTATACTCCGTCGGGGAATGTTGAGATCTGCGGGGGATAATCCAACTTCCTTAGGGCTGAAAGTATATTAACTCTGCTTGGGGAGTAAGTTGCTGATTTGCTGGAGATATTGTGCCTTGTAGGGCTGATTGGGAGACCAACTCCCTGGGAGAATGGTTGAATCTTGGCTCACTCTCTGGGGAATTAAGATATCTTGGTTACATTCTTCAGCCGAACTTACCTTGGTACCTTGGTGGACAGATCAATTAGATTGCTTAGACAACTCATTATTGCCCCTGTTTCTAATGTTACCTGTAATTAATCCTTTGTTTTGTATGCAAATATTTATGAGTTAGCAATTATTATCAAATGCATATATCAAAAATTTGAACATTGGACGTTCTTCGCAACACAAAACAGAAAAAGGAAAAACAACTGGCAATTGATCTGAAAAGTGATTTTGTATTGATTTTTTTGAATTTGCCTGTAAATAGGCGTTTATGTACAAGAGGCTGACGTCCTAGTAAGAGAACGCCGCCGACCAATAGAGTTTATACAATTTTGTGAAAAAGGAAAACAAAACAGCTATGTGAAAAGATAATCCCACTGGGTTCCAACTCTGCTATCGCCTTTATATCTTCGAGCGTCTCATCACTTTGCTGCTCGGTTGAAGATGAAGTTGATCGATCTATGCCGTCTGAACTTGATGTGGATACCGGATTCTGGATGCAAGGTGATCCAATGAGACATAGTATTACGCTTTATCCCTAACTTTTGCCTGGACCGCCCTTTCGGGTTTTCAGTCCACCGGGATACCCATTTTTGCCCAAGCCGCCTTTTCAGGTTTTCGACTTGCCGGGTGTACATATTTTTTCATTTCATCCCTCATTTTGCCCGAACCCTTTTGGTTCGCCGGGAAGCCCTTATTTTTGCCTAGGTATGTCAACCTAGCGGGTCTTTTATTATGCGTAGTATCTTTTTACTATGTCTGCATTGGCGGGGTGAGGAAGGTCGTCACCATCCATGGTGGTTAGAATCATGGCTCCTCCTGAGAACACATGTTTAACCACAAATGGCCCTTCGTACATAGGGGTCCATTTGCCCCTGGGATCACTCTGAGGAAGAATGATGCGCTTGATTACCAGGTCCCCAACTTGATATTCTTTCGGTCTGACTTTCTTGTTAAATGCCCTGATCATTCGTTTTTGATACGTCTGACCATGACAGATAGCAGCGAGTCTCTTTTTGTCAATTAGATTTAGCTGATCAAGTCGTGTCTGGATCCAGTCATCTTCGCTCAAACCTGCATCCTTCATTATCCGGAGAGAGGGTATCTCGACTTCAATCGGCAAGACTGCCTCCATGCCATAGACCAAGGAGAAGGGAGTTGCCCCGGTTGACGTTCTAGCTGAGGTACAGTACCCATGAAGAGCGAACAGTAACATCTCGTGCCAATCTTTGTAGGTCACCGTCATCTTCTGCACAATCTTCTTGATGTTCTTATTAGCTGCTTCGACAGCCCCATTCATCTTCGGCTGGTAAGGAGAAGAGTTATGGTGCTGTATCTTGAATTGCTCGCAGATCTCGGTGATCATCTTGTTGTTGAGATTGGTACCATTGTCCGTAATGATCCTTTCTGGGACGCCGTATCGACAGATCAGATTGTGTCGAATGAACCGTGCCACGACATTCTTGGTTACGGTGGCGTAGGAAGCTGCTTCAACCCACTTTGTGAAGTAGTCAATTGCTACTAGGATGAAGCGATGCCCGTTGGATGCCGTAGGTTTAATCTCGCCGATCATGTCAATGCCCCACATTGCAAAAGGCCAAGGTGCTGTCAGGACATTCAGAGGAACTGGAGGAACGTGTACCTTGTCTGCGTAAATCTGGCACTTATGACATGTCCTAGAGTGTTGGTAACAGTCGGCTTCCATTGTGGACCAGAAATATCCTGCCCGAAGGATCTTCTTTGCCATGGTGTGTCCACTGGAATGCGTTCCGAAGGTACCTTCCTGTAGCTCTGCCATGATCCTTTCTGCTTCAGTCTTATCCACACAACGCAGTAAGGTTGAATCATGGTTTCTCTTGTATAGAATGCCATTACTGAGGAAGAACTTTGCTGCGAACCTTCTCAAAAACTTCTTGTCATTGATAGATGCACCTTCAGGGTATTCTTGAGCTTCCAAGTATCTCTTCACCTCATGATACCAGGGTTTCTCAGTTACTGTCTCAGCCTCAAGATCACAACAGTATGCAGGTTCGTCCAGTTTCCAGATGATGATCCGGGGATCCTCATTGTCCCACTTGACATTGAACTTGGAAGACATCGTAGCTAACGCGTCCGCCAACTGATTCTCCTCTCTTGGAAAGTGTTCAAAAGTGATCTCTGTGAAATGGGGGATCAATGTCAACACACACTCTTTGTAAGGAATAAGATTCGGATGTTTCGTATCCCACTCGCCTTTGATCTGATTGATCACGAGAGCGGAATCTCCGAAGACACTCAGAAACTTGATCCTTAAGTCAATCGCAGCTTGAAGACCCATGATGCATGCCTCATATTCCGCCATGTTGTTGGTGCAGTTGAAACATAGTCGGGCAGTAAGTGGAGTATGAGTGCCTTGAGGGGATATGATCACAGTGCCGATACCGTTACCCAAAGTGTTGGAGGCTCCGTCGAAATGCATAGACCATCGGGATCCTTCCTCAGGTCCTTCATCCGGTCCAGGTACTTCACAATCAGTCACAATCATGATGCTCTCGTCAGGAAATTCAAAGTTCATTGACTGGTAGTCGTCCACCTCCTGGTGTGCCAAATGGTCTGCCAATACACTTCCCTTGATCGTTTTCTGAGTCGTATACTGGATGTCGTATTCTGTCAAGATTATCTGCCATCTTACTATTCTTCCAGACAGAGCAGGCTTTTCGAATATGTACTTTATCGGATCCATTTTTGAAATCAACATAGTAGTGTGAGTCAGCATATACTGTCTCAGCCGGCGAGCAGCCCATACCAAAGCGCAGCAAGTTTTCTCGAGCAGTGAGTATCGGGTCTCACAGTCGGTAAACTTTTTGCTAAGGTAATAAATGGCGTGCTCTTTTCGGCCAGACTCGTCATGCTGCCCCAGCACACACCCCATTGAGCTGTCAAGTACTGTCAGGTATAGTATTAGAGGTCTCCCTTTAACCGGTGGCATGAGAATGGGTGGTTCTTGGAGATACTCTTTGATTCTATCGAAAGCGGCCTGACATTCATCATTCCAACGTACTACCTGATCTTTCTTCAGCAGCTTGAAGATTGGTTCACAGGTAGCAGTTAGATGCGAGATGAACCGGGCAATGTAATTCAGGCGTCCTAGAAAGCCTCTGACTTCTTTCTCTGTCTTGGGAACTGGCATCTCTTGAATGGCTTTAACCTTGGCGTGGTCCACTTGAATGCCCTTGTCACTTACGACGAAGCCTAGCAACTTTCTAGATCTTACCCCGAAGGTGCACTTGTTCGGGTTCAACCTCAGCTTGTACAACTTCAGACGGTCAAACAGCTTTTGCAGATGGTCAAGGTGTTCCTCCTCAGTTTGGGACCTTGCAATCATATCATCGACATACACTTCAATCTCATGATGGATCATGTCATGAAATAAAGCAACCATGGCACGTTGGTAGGTTGCCCCAGCATTTTTCAGTCCAAAAGGCATGACCTTGTAACAGAAGGTGCCCCACTGAGTAACAAAGGTAGTCTTTTCCATATCTTCAGGAGCCATCTTGATCTGATTATAACCTGAAAAACCGTCCATGAAGGAGAACACCTTATGCTGGGCAGTATTGTCAACCAAAACATCAATGTGAGGTAGGGGAAGTCATCCTTGGGGCTGGCCCTGTTCAAATCCCTGTAATCAACACACATTTTAACCTTACCATCTTTCTTCGGTACCGGAACCACGTTGGCAACCCACTGAGGGTAAGAAGTCACTGCTAGAAAACCGGCGTCAAATTGCTTCATAACCTCAGCTTTGATCTTTTCGGACATCTCTGGACACATACGGCGGACTTTTTGTTTAACCGGAGGGCAGTCTTCCTTGGTAGGCAGATGATTGACCACAATGTCAGTATCCAACCCAGGCATGTCTTCGTAGGAGCAGGCGAAGATTTCCACATACTCATGCAACATTTGAGCCAACCGTTGTTTCACGCTGAGCTCCAGATTAGCACCAATCTTGACTTCCTTTCTATCTGCCTCAGTACCCAGGTTTATCGTTTCCACTGGCTCTTCATGTGGCTGAATGGCCCTCTCTTCCTGGAGTAACAGTCTTGCAAGCTCACCAGGAACTTCGCAATCATCTTCACCTTCGTCTTCGGCTAAGTTGATCGGATTTTCGAAGTCATAACTGGCAGTAGCCGAGTCGTTACCAGTGAGATCCAGAGTGGATTGGAACCTGTATAGGTGAGTGTGTGTAAATACAGCTGTTTTGCAATATAAAGAAAGGAAAGAAAGAAAGGGAGCACAAGATTTGAAATGCGAAAAAACGTCCAATGTCTTTATTCATGATATATGGAAATGACAGTTATTAAGCCCTCACAAATGAAGCCACGGTGCCCCGGGTAAGACACCGGGCCATAAAGTTTCAATTTATTGTTTATTACAAATTAAAACAAAGGAATTCATTACTGCGTAACAAAAGTAACAGGTATGTGATCTTTCGCGGTCCAATTGTTCAGTCCACCGTCAGCCGTCGGGTAGATCCAGCTATCAAACTCTGATTCCTACGCATCGCCTTCAATAGCATACACTCCCGAGTTGGTGATGATCACGGGAGGTCTTCCGATCTTTGCTTTGCGTACAGCCCTCTGAGCCTCTGCAGTAAAACCCAGCCCAAACTTGTCAGTCTTAGGAGTAAAATCAGGGAGCCTGCCCCAGTTAGCACATTCACCTTTCTCAATTACAGCCTGGGCGTCCTTTAAGGAGGCCATCTTCAAAGGAAAGTCTTCTTCAATCATCGTCTCAGCTGACGCCAATGTTGGAGGTACCTCTTCAAAATGTTGAAAGGGGGTTTTAATAAACTCCCCGTCCATCTCAATATATCGGAACGAGTTCAAGTGACTAACCATGTATTCTTCCTCCCCCTACACAGTAACGATCTTCCCTCTGACAGGGTACTTGAGCTTCTGGTGTAGAGTGGAGGTCACCGCCCCAGCTTTGTGAATCCAAGGTCGACCCAGCAAACAGGAATAAGATGGACGGATATCCATCACATAGAAAGTTGAATCGAAGACTTGGGAACCAACACGAATCGGAATATCTACCTCTCCATGAACCATCCTCTTCGATCCGTCAAAGGCTCGAACCACGATGTTACTAGGCTTCAACTCCAGGCCCTCACAATCTAACCGGTCTAAGGCCTTCTTGGGAAATACATTCAGGGAAGAACTAGTGTCCACCAACACGTGTGCAAGAGTAGTGCCCCTGCATTCAGTGGAGACATGCAGGGCATCATTGTGGTTCTTTCCCTTGGAGGTAAGATCAGCATCTGAGAAACCCAAACCATTGTCGACGGTCAGATTGGCCACACAGTCAGTGAATTGATCTGCAGATGTCTCTTGTGGCACATGGGCCGTCTTCATAAATGAAATCAGGGCCTTGGCGTGGGCCTCAGAGCATAACAATAATGATAGCATGGAGATCTTGGAGGGGGTATGCCCTAGCTGCTCAACGACGTTGAAGTCGCTCTTCTTGATTATCTTAAGAATTTCATCCATCTCTTGCTGGGAGGCTTCAACATTCACAGTCTTCGGTGCCTCCATCCAGGCAGGCATATCATCAATCCCTTTGCCCCGAGTATTAGATGACTCGGCGACAGGGGTAGAAACTGGATCAGAATTGGAAACAGGCGCACTTGCAGGCGTTATTGTAAGAGGTCTTCGGATAACTGGTGGCACAATGTCAGGCAAGAAGAGCCTGCCACTGCGAGTGACTTTGGCGGGACCAATGATGTTGCTGATACTGGCACCGGTGTTGAACTCCTGCTTCACTCCAAGTACATACACATCTGCCCCATAGTGCCATGGGACAGCCTTATCAGACTTGTAGGGGATTGGCCCCGGAACAGTAATCATAATGGGAGCAACGAACATGATTTTGACTGGCTTCCTCGGGGGAGCCTTGGTAGGATTGTTGAAAATTGTGACGACGGATACTTCTTCAGCGGGAACAAAAGGAACAGCGGTCTTTTCGAACAGAATCTCCTTGCTATCCACCAGGCTTTGGATGCCTGACTTTAGCAACGGACAACCAGTAGGGGAAACGGCGCATAGAAGGCAACCCTTGCTACAACCCGGAAATAAACCGGCCAGCAGCACGTTCCTCTTAACAGTCAACAGAGGGGTAGCAACATCTTCCATAGAAACTGCATACAAGTCTTCCTCAATAGCATTCACTCCATGCTAGGGCATAGGAGCGGTCACAACGTTGGGCCTTTCAGGTGCCTCAAACTGTATTTCTTTCGCATCGATAAGGTCCCGCACCTTATTCCTTAGGGCCCAACAATCATCAGTAGAATGCCCCGGGCTATCAGAGTGATAAGCACAGCGGGCATTGGGATTATACTTGGGGGAGGTTGTGTTCACCACCTTTGGAGCCTCTCTGACGGTTACCAAGTTGGTCGACAGCAGTTGCGGCAAGATCTGCGACAAGGTCATACTCAGCCGAGTGAACTCTCTTCTAGGTCTCTCAGCCCTTGGTTGGTTGAGTTGCCGAGGAGCGGCAACAGGTTTAGCAATTACCACCGTGTTGACAGCTTGGCGGCGCTCTGGTTTATTCTGCCTTCTATGCCCATACACAGCACTGGCTTCCTTCTTAAACGGTTTCTTCTCCGAATTTGGGGACGCACCTTTCTGAATTTTCCCTGATTTCATGCCAGCTTCTATCCTTTCCCCAGTCAGAATGAGATCTGTGAACCCTGCAGACGAATTGCCAATGAGATGATTGAAGAACGGCCCAGATAGGGTCCCCAAGAACATGTCTACTAGCTCACAGTCGGTTAATGGTGGCTGCACCCTGCCAGCCAGGTCCCTCCACTTCTGCGCATACTCTTTAAAACCTTCTCCCGATCCTAACGACATACCCTGGAGTTGGGTACGTGTAGGAGCGAGGTCGGCATTATATTGATACTTCTTGTAAAAAGCAGTAGCCAACTCCTCCCAGTTACGAACCTTGGTTCCATCCAGCTGATAGAACCATTCGAGATGAGTCCCTGAAAGACTCTCCTGGAAGAAGTGGATCCACAAGTTCTTGTCCACGGTGTATGGTTGGATCTTCCGCACATAAGATCTGAGATGTAGCTTAGGGCAGGACGCCCCGTCATACTTAGCGAAAGATGGTGCTTTGAACTTGTGTGGGATGACCACACCAGAAGATAAACCCAAGTCTCCGAAATCCAAACCAGGCATTTGTTGAATTTCCATGGCATTCAGACGGTCTTCCAACTGCTTGTACTTGTCTTCAGCTGGAGGATACTGCTCCTCATTAAAATCAGTCTCGTTGTCAGAGACCACCGGACTAGGAACTCTTCCCCCCTGGGGACTACCTTTTCCTACATAAGTACCAGTTTGATCAACCTCATTCTGCAGTGTGTTACCGAACCTCCGGCCAGTGTTGAACAGCACAGTTCTCTTCTTCTTCTTCTTCTTCTTCTTCTTAACCAGCAGAGCCTTCAGCTCCTCCTGACCTTGGGCCAAACTTATAATCAGCTCTTGGAATTGGGCATTCTGAGCCTGAAGGGCCTTGATGGACTGCTCGGTAGATGATTCAGGGTTCATGATGCTGAAATAAACAGCGAATAACATTAAGCAACCTGAAAAGAAGAGTACCTGTTATGCACATGATGCATGATATGTGTTTATGCAATGCATTCAAGGGTTCGAAAGTTCACATTTGTTGTAGACAAAAAGGAACACACGTTATCATTAAGAAATAATTGTTCAATACATCAAAGGCCTCATGGGCAAACATTACAAAGTAAATCAGTCCCAGAAGACACTACGCATCCTCTTTGGAGCAATGTAAGTGTTGAGAGTCTTTTCCTCGTGTAGTAGGCGGGTGAGCTCCAAGACCTTTTTCTCACTAGCATGTAAACTGGACTCAAGAGAATTACGTTCTTCCTTAAGCTGGATCCAGCTCTTCTGCATTTCTTCCCAGGATGTGGGCATGTCAGGATGTTGAATAGTGTAGGACACTTCTCCTTCCAAAATTGGCTCTTTGATCACAGGGAGAACATGGGGATATGGCATCACTAACTTCTGGGAGCGGGCTCGTACCCACTTGAGATAAGGCTCCAACGGGATGGAATTCCTATGCCCCAGTGTCTTGCTATCTATCTTGTTGGGCATCCTCCAAGCTCTGATAAATCTCTGGCGAAGTCCTTGCGCATCGTTGTCGAAGTCAAAAACTATGTCAGGAATTAACATGTCATGAGGGTCGTCCCTCCGAGCATAACCAAACTGTCTCCAAGCCAGACACGGGTTGTAAGTAATACCTCCTCTGATTCCAAGTAAAGGAACATTAGGAAACTCCCCGCAACGATCAATGATAGTAACATCTTCTCTAGACCGAGAACACCAATGTATATCAGCATGTGTAAGAGTCATTAACCGTTGTGACCATCTCACACCCCGCTCGTTCTTCAAAACTGATTGCGGAAGGTGCGAAATAAACCACCTTCCCAGGAGAGGAGTGCAGCACATAAGAACACCTCTTTTCCTCATGGTTCGAGTGTAAGATAAGTGAAGGATGTCCCCAAGCAACGTAGGTATTGGATTCCTGGACATGAAGATCTTGACAGCATTGATGTCTATAAGCTGATCGGGATTCGGGAACAAAACCAATCCGTAGACAAGGAGGGCCACAACTTCTTCAAAGGCTTGTAGGTCAAGGGAGTTCCAACATTCTTGGGCCTTCTCAAACAGAAACCTGGCTAAGAACCCTTTGATACCACTTCTAACTTCCCAATGTCCCTTGATGTCAGAGGGTTGTAGGTGTAAAGCTTTAGCAATCTCTTCAAGTTTGGGTTCCTTTTCCGTACCGTTGTAGGGTAGTTGACTAAGGATAGGGATCTTCAGAAGCCGGGAGAACTCTTCCAATGTAGGCACCAGTTGATAATCCAGGAAAGTGAAGCAGTGGTGCAGAGGGTCAAAGAACTGGAAGAGAACCTTTATCATGTCTTCCTCAATGTTGGTGTTGACCAAACTGATGAGTCTTCCATGCCTTTCACTAAAAGAAGAGCTCTCGGGAATCCTGGATATAAGTTCCTTAAGCTAAGGAGGGATCCTTACAAGGCTGATCTGAATTGTCTTTCTGCGAACAGTTTCCATGTCCTACAAAACAAGAACAAAGATGAAGATTCGAACCCCTGAAATGGTTAGTCAATGGATATGATGCTGTATGATGTCATGATGCTATGATTAAACACACCACAAATATTCACAAGGGCAAACATGATAAGGCACACAAGTCACACAAGACAAGCCCTTAGAGTTTAGGCCAGCATGGGGTCTGGGTATTACCCTCTTAAAGGTGGTGGGCTCAACATGTCCTATCAGAAGTAACCGGGTTCTAAGAGTCCCAATATCATTGGATTGCTTTCATTGTTCATCGTTTCGATTTAGACACTGAACTGGCGACCGAAATATTCCAAGAAAACAACCCTCAATTGAGTGTAGTATCGAGTATCAACCAACCTCGGACTGCACCAAAGTCAGTTATCTCACTAACCTAAAGAGGCCAAGATGGTTCAATTAAGGTTCCTAAGGTCTGTTGATGCTTCACGACACCACGCGGCGGCCCCTTACTCTCCTTGACTGAACTCAAGGGTTACCGGTACACACCAAAGTGCCACATCAACGTAGCAGACTGCTTCAACCATGTCGGTATACCCCGCACAGTTCCCTCACAGCCTTGTTGCTACTTTCTAATAAGGTACCCCCAGATCCGGGCTAGGATCTATAGAACTCCCAAGACAGTACCCACAATAATAAAGCAAGCAATTCAAAGCAATTGAAAACACAAGTGATCTTAGTCCTAAGGTACACCTCACTTTAAAAGTATCCCCAGCAGAGTCGCCAGTTCTGTGATCGGTGGATCTGGAACTGACTGTTTAACGCTGGTTCGCGAAATGTCGCGGTAAGCAAGAGTCGCCACCGTCTTTTATTTTCTCCAACATGGACAGGACAAAAGCACAGCAAAATTCCTTATGAGATTATCTCTCGATTCGGGAGGTAGATTTATAGAAAGGGAATGTGTTAGCACCCTTTCTATCCATGGTTATCCATGGGCTCTTAGATACTTGCTCATTTGTGTTTTCAAAAGTGTTTGCTTTTCAATCGTGAGTGGGTTTGAAAAAGTTTCTTTGAAAGTTTCGGAATAACTCTTGTATCAGTCCTCAAGAGTGTTTGAAAAATTGTTTTGAAAGCTTTTTGAAAGTGTCAGTGTGAAAAGAGTTTTGATTTGTTTTTTAGAGCAAGTATCTATGAGTCATCTACCTACCCTAAGGAATTAGGCTGTGTAAATATCCTTAAGGTAGTGCCATCCCACCATTGAGTGGTAGGTAGCACCACCGTTGGAGGTGTTCGGGTCAATTCGTTTTTAGGGACAGTGTGGTCACCAGAGCAACAGTAGAACACCTTAGAAGCTACCCTTATGCCATTGATCATGGACATAAGGACTTACTAAAACTTCCTATACTCGACGACCACGTTTCGACGGCAACAGGTGAGGCGTACCCTAAGAGTGGTGTGTGAATTTGTGTGTTGTTTTCATGTTATGTTTTATCTTGTACATGTATCATGGTGATCCACGCTTGTTTTTAAGTTAGGCCATACATTCTTTCATGCAATTATAATTTAAAAGTGCCGAAATTTAAATGCGGAAAGTAAAATCCTATGCTATTACAAGGCGCGGGTCTATACATCGCCAAATTACAAAGACCCGTTTTAGTAAAAATGCGGAAAGTAAAACCTAGTTACTATTACATGGCTTGAACGGTTACATAATATTCACAAGAAAATAAAATAACGTGCGAAAAGAATAAAATAGAACGTTCGAGGGCGTTGGACCCTTTTGAATTTAAATTGAATTACAAGTTAATTGATTATTAAATTAAAGAAAAGAAATGTTTTTTTATGTTTTTGGTATTTAATGAAATAAGAAAAGAATTTAAAATTAGAAGGAAACCCTAGTTCTAAAGTTTTTTTAATTTAAAGAAAAGGTTAAGGTTTAAAACCTAATTTATGCTAATTAATTATTTACATATTTATTTACAAAGATATTTAATAATAATAATAATAATGAGAGAAAAGTTTTTTATTGAAAGAAAAGATGAAAAGGTTAGAAAAACCCTAATTCTACTTATTTTAATTTATTTAAGAAAAGATTAAAATTGAAACCCTAAATTAAACTAAATTAATTATTAAAGTTTATTTACAAAATAAATTATGGTGAAATTAATATTAATAAAAGTAAACATTTTTTGATTTTTCTGTATTTTATATCATGAAAAGTTATTTTATGGAATTAAAAGAAATAATTAAAACATTAAAAGAATTAAAAGAAAATCAAATAAAATAATTAAAAAACTAAAAATGATGCAAACCATGGGGGTATCAGGCCCATTTAGGAGGTTTTTGTGGAGTAATTTGGCCCACTGAAATCAAAGCCCTTTTTTGACTTTCTGTGCTTGCGTGTGGATCCATTGACTGAGGCGTATGGTAAACCTCTTTTGTAGCCTTCAGATTGAAGCTCATGGGCGCGTGGCAGGCTTGGAGGTGAGGTTGTATGATGGACTCTGAAGGAGGCGCTGCGTATGAACACATTAGGACAAAAATTATTAAACGTTTGGGGGGACCTGGGAATCGAACCCAGGTCCCAGTACCTGCAGGACACCTCAACAACCAACCAGGCTATTGCGCGCATTTGTTAATATTATGGAACATAATTATTATAATAGAAAACAAAGCGTTAATGGTATGAACAACAAATTCATGCGCCAAGTTTGAATACCCCTATTAGGTGATGACACGCCAGCTTCGTCTTCATCTTTGTCCCTGTAACATAAACAAATAGCGGGGGTTTTAAACCCCCACTAAACAAGACCTGTAAAATTAGCGAATAGCCCATGCTGTAATATAAAAAGGGCGCGAGTAGTCAGTTTGCTTCGTCTGGATGTCACGAATTCAATGGTATAGGTTTGGTGGCCTGATTTTTCCATATGAAGAAACCCCTAATTCGAAGCTTCTGAAACCCTAGAAAACGTTAATGGCAAATCTCGTTTCAAGCATTGTTAGGACAATTAACTGGTACCATTCGCTTCAGAACATCAATATTAGCAAGAATCGACATTTAAAACATATGAATAATGCATGAGAATAAAAAAACGATAATGGACAAGTTTGTGAAGAAGACGATTTTGTTCTACCAATTCTTGGGGTGTGGAGACCTGGTTTTGATTGTAATCGACTCCCGGATGCTTTGGCAATGTATTGGAATGCTTTTGGAGCTTTGAATTGTGCAGTAACTAGGATTTCAGTTTCCAATTTTTTGTGAAAATTTGGCAATTTGGTTCTCTCTTTTTTGAGCAGCTTTCGTGTCCATGAGCATTAGGTTATGTTATGCCTTTTTAGGTGAATGGAATTAGGTCAAGAAACAAGCCCATAATCCATTGAATTAATGATTCCAATCTTTGATTTTTTTCACATCTTTTTTCAATCTTTTTCATGCCAATCCTTGCCAATTGTGGAAGATATTGCCTTGTTAATTGATGCACGAAATATTTAGCTCATAATGAGTGAACTTGCTGCACAAAAAGATTTGATAAGTGTTATTTGATATTTTTTTCATATTTAAATTTAATTAAATGAATTAATAATAATAAAAATTCAAATAATTAATCAAAAATAAGAAAATAAATCCCTTGGAGGTCAATGGGTCGTGCATAGCCTTTGGGTAATGATTCATGAAAGAAATTGAGGCCCATTAGCATTTTTGAAGCATTTTGTGCAAAGTTGACTTTTCAAAATTCTCAAAATTTCCCAACTTCTCCAAGGCATATTTTGCTCAATTTTTAAGCTTTGATCATGTTCTTGGACATTTTGGAAAGGTCTTGAAGTCCTCTAACCAATGCCTTTGGTCCCATGTCATTTTGATTTACCAATCTCAAGTTATGGTCTTTGACTTAAAGTGCCTTTTTGTTGACTTTTGAAAATGACCTATAATGTTGAAATTGATAACTTTTTGTGAGAGCATTTATTGGGCTTGAAGTGTGAAGATGAGTTGTAGGAAATGTCATCCTCTTCAAAATGAGCTTTGGATGGGATTTTTCTGATAAACCATGAAGAAGTTATGCCCTGGTCAATTTGCAGTTGACTTTTTCAACTGTCCAAAAATAGAAACTTTTGCATCTTGAGACTTTTTGAGCCATGCTTTGAGAATCATGATCAAGAATTGATCAAATGATGTTTGTGGCTTCAAAATAAGATGTTGACCAAAATTTTGGATTTTTGACTGTCAAATGACCATTTTGCCCCTGTAGTTGACTGTGGAGCATTTAGGGTTTTTGACTGTGCAACTTGATGCTGTGAGTCTTGAAACTTGGCATATGGATGCTTGACAATGTTTATAAGCATGTGGGACTTGATTGGACCCTTGGAAACTTCAATTTTTTTGTCATAACCAAAACCCTAGTTTTGACTGTGTTAGGAGGCAATTGGACTGTGCAACCCTTGAGGGATTTTGAACCATGCTCTTGCCAAATCTTGAAGAATATGGGAGGGCAAATTTTGGGGTACAACACTGGTTGTTGCCATCAAGCCTGCAACTTATTGGGAAGTTGTTGTATATAGGTTTATTTTTCAATCCTAGGTTACCATGCTTATCCTTGGATAGTGGTGTAAGCATTGTGTCTGAATATTGTTGAGGATTTCTTTATATTCCACTACATGGTTTCTGATATAACCCTAAAAGTATGAGAAAAATACTATGGTTGTTACCCTCAACAGAATATATGCTGACATTTTCAACCGTATTAAAAGTGTCAAAGATACTTGAGATTTTCCTCAAGTCCTTTCATAAAGACACTTATCAATAAGGTTGATGAGAATCAATTTATCAATGATGCTCATATACTTCTGCATATTGACCTTGAATATTGTCAAGGATGGTGTGTTCCAAGAAGAAGGAACTGATGTTCTATGGGATGTTAGAACACTTTACAACTACCAATTAAAGAATAGATGCTTTGGGTACTGAATAAATTTTTTTTGAATACTTTTTGTTTGGAACCTACTCTTGATCTGGAAGAGGAGGCATCTGGTTTGTGCAGGTTGATTAGGACATGATCAACAGTTTATCTACTCCATTGTCAGTTTATTTCTGACTAAGGATTATGAGAGTATAGAGGTTGAGCTCCATGATCTTGAGAAGAACTCGTAAAGGAATCTCCACCAGACCCTTTATGTATCTGGAAGATCCTTTTGATCAAAGGAACTAAATTCATGGAATCCTATTTGTGGCCATAGAACAAATTATGTTTGAAGAGGAGTATTGTGATCCAACCATAGTGTCTGATGCTCTTGAATATTGTTTTGATTTCCCTTGAGGAAAAGAATTGGTGATTCTCTTTGTGTATCCTCAAGAAGTTGTTGAAAAAGATTCCCCTGTCAAGGGTAGATATGATGTCATACAGAATGTCGTGATATCTTTGAAGATGTTAAAATTTGAAGGGCATTATTTTTGAAGAATCAAGGGAGACAGATGCTCTGAAAAGGCTTTTTGTCATGCCTAGCAGAGACTGTTCTAGAGACCTAATAGAGGAAACTTCCTCAGTAGGTACAGACAATGGCATCCATCATCTCAAATTCAGACATGAGGTCTAAAGAAAAGCTTATTGAGATGTGGATCGTGCAATCCCCTGCATATGTTAGTAGTCTGATCTTGAAGATTGATCAGTTGTTATTGGTTTGTTTCCTTTTGTTAACATCCACAAGAGTTGATTATAAGTTACTATAGAAGTTACCCCCAGAACCATAGTAAGAATGGATGATGTCATATCTGATTTCGGGACATCATCTCTAGGTGAGTGCTTCCTCTAAAAAGGAAGTTATTGTGTAGATCATGAGGTGAGTATTGTTGTTCACCTGTGAAGTTCAAAGTTGGAATTCTTGATCATGATGGAGCTGAAGACCAGTCTCTGACCAAGTCTAGAATGTTGAAAGTATCCTCTTGTGTTGAACGATGAAGAAGAAGGATGTCTCCCCAAGTGCTCTAACATCTGTAGAAAAGGAGAATCATCTGTAGTTGTGTGTGGGGGGAAGTTTTTCCTTTGATGACAAATATCTTGTCGGGAGCTAAGTATAAGTCTCATATTGTGAAGATGTGCATGTTACTGATGATAAAGACCTTGTCGGGAGCTAAGTACTTATCTGAGGTATGGATGCAAATCTACTATCTGAACTGATGATTCAGATATTATTGAGAGTTTATTTCCCTCTATAGTGTTCACGTGGTTGTATCAACCTAAATGAGTCGTAAAAGATGTAATCTTTTGTGATATTTTCTTAAAAATACTATCAAGATCAATAATCTCTTTGGTTGATAAATCAAGAACTGAATTATTGGGATCTATGAAGAAAGGTTGATGTCCTAAATGATGTTGTAACATCATTTTGTAAAGGAGGGTTTAAGATTATGATTATGGAAGATTGGGGATCAACATGGTTGTCAAAAGAAGGAGTTCCGAATTTGTGGACTAGAAGATGCAGATCCTAATCTTGTCCTTAGCAGTATGCTTGGTGACTACATAACTACTATTTTGAAGACTTCACTAGTACCAGTAATTTCTAGTGATTGTTAGAACAAAGGAATATGAAGAAGGTGGTTTTCCTCTATTGCAAGTATGCTTAAAACAAGCTATTTGAGGGCTTATGTTTGTATGATGTCCAAGTATGTGTTCACGATATCTTGGCTATCCAAAGAGGTATGGATATTTGTGTGGTTATGTAAGGCCATGTATCAGACATGACCTTGTAAAAGTCTGAAGACCTGGAGTTGGTATATCAGATTCAGGATGAGTTATTTTCACAAGAGTGTTGATATGTTTTAGTGAGTGCATAAAGTCTCTTGTTTGTCTTCTGGTGTCTAAGTGTTCATCCTCAGCAGAAGCCTTGTTTGTCCATGATAGGGGGGATTAGAAACTATCTATGGTTATTGTTGTAGTAGTTATGGAGCTTGCGTGTAATTCAAGCTTGTGAAAGTTACAGGCAACATGTTGTGGCCTGTGGCTACTAGGTGTAGTTGTCTATGCCCCTGTTGGGACTATGTGGTTCTAGTTATGAGAAGTTAGTATATTATGTGTTCTCCAAGGGTTGAGCTTAAGGTCAAGTCACTGACCTAACCTAGAATGTTTTTGCTGCCATGATTGGATGTCTTATCGAAGATTCAGCAAGTATCACAGGTGTGCAGAAGAGAGCTGTCAGTTTTACCTAGTGTGAGAAGCTTACTATAAAATATAGTGAGAGAATATTTTTGTGTGAGATCCTCTTGTGAGAATGGGGAGTTTGTTAAAGGGCATGGATGGAAATAAGTCCCTTGGATGACGATACTAGAATCAAAGATGATAAGCTCTGTGGTAATGTTGCGGATATCTCAAATGATGTTGGAACATCATTTTTGATGATAGTCTATTAAAGATACTTAGAACTATGAATCTCAATATTCAAACTCCACACTCATTAGTGGCAGTTATGTCTATGGTGTTGAATAAGGAGATTCTGATTGAAGGAGAAGTATGCTCAAGTAATGTATAACTACTATCTTGGCTTGAAGACTTTACTAGTGTCAGCAAATACATGTAATATGCAGAAGGAGGATTTAATCAGCACATTGGTTAAGGGGATTTAATCAGCACATTGTCTATTTTGTCAAAGAGGGAGAAACATATGTGAGTTGAAGTATGGAAGCACAAAGTCATGGGGAGCCTAACAAATAAAAGGAATGCATCGCCGCAAGTTTTGCATCATCAAAAAGAGGGAGTATATTAGTACAAACTTCATCGGTAAATGTTTTTGAATGATGTCAAAATTGAGTAAAGCCTGCACCTTTGAGTATTGGATGGTATTCTTATATCTTATGGCATTCCTCTGCATTAGAGGTCTTAGGAATCATTAAAAAATATTTCAAAATTGATCCAAGTCATTAAAAACAGTTTTCTGCATGATTTTTCACTGCATGTGTCGACACATCCTTATTTCTATTTGACACATGTAATGCATTTTTAAAGCTTGTAGCTTATCTAATTCTTAGGCCAACACATGCACGTTTCAGGTCGACACATAATGGAGCTTTTCTGAAATTGCAGAAATTCTTATTTTGTGTCGACACATCCACTTTTCAGGTCGACACATGTGTTATCATTTTGAAGCCTATAGCTTCTGTAACTCTCCGGTCAACACATGGTTCTTTATAGGTCTACACATACGACTCTTAGGTCGACACATACTGTTTTAGTTGGTCAAATTTTTAAATTCTTTTATTCCGAATGTATCCCTCTTTTCCCTAAAAGTTCCAAAACTATAAAACTCTTTCATGCATCATTCCAACTTGTTGAAAAACATAAAATTAGCATATTTCTCTCTTCATCTTCAACCTCTAATCTATGCATAAACACTGACATTACATTATAACTATGTTCCGTTGGGGTGCCATCTAGACGGGAATTACTAGTGTCCAATTGTCTATTGGGTGGAGTTTTGTAGGGGTTTTCATCCAGAAAAAACCTCGGATTTGTCCTCCAAGATCATTGGTTAATTTTGGGGTTTTCGTGCAAGACGTTCGAGAGGTAATTATGATACAATGAACAACCTTGGAGTGCTTAAAATATTTGCAAGGAACCTTGGAGTGTTTAAAATCTTAGCAAGAAAGTAACTTGGAGTACTGGATGGAATCAAGGTCTTGTGTTGCAATAGTTAGAGATTTGCGTGAAAGCTTTAGAGATAAAGAACGCAAAGGAGTAGCAAGATCCAGATAGTCATTTCTCATTTACTTTGCCTTGGTTCCTCTCAAGATCAAGGAAAGAGAAGGGTTTGAATCAACAACAAGCTTAAGGTTTGTGAAGTTGCTCCTGAACATTTCTCTTGTATCAACAATTTTCTATAGTAAGAATTATTCTAATTCTATTGGAATTAGGTGCATACGTACCCACACGCGAGGACGACAGTGGGAAACTGTGAAGAAAAATTCCTCGTGTCGCTTTTATTTTTTCTTTTACTTGCTTTGATATTCATTGTTTGATTTATTGATGTGTCCGTATGTGCACGGGAACATCTAATTAATATAAAATATTTTCGAACCCTCAGAGACAAATGTCAACCCATTGTAATCTATTGTCGCTTTCTAAAGCTAAGGCTAATGAATGATTAATTAAGGGGAAACTAAGACTATATAATAAAGAAATATATAATAAAAGAGAGACCAGAATGTGGATTTCACGTGCCTCAGGGACTCTGTAACTCGTTGGCTTTTCATTATACTAAAGATGTATTTTGTATAAAATGTTAATTTAAAGACAATACCTCACACTTTCGTGGTTTTGAATAAAGTCACACTACTTAACCGTAGGATTTTTCTCTCGCTCACCCACTTGAATCAAGGAATGCGTTTTGAAAATTAAAAAATTTCTAATCGATCCCTAAAGCGCTCTCGCTCTCTTTAGGAATCAATTTTCCGTTTTTACTATCCAGTTCGATCCTACGCTCCCGCAGTGCCGGTTCGAACCTTATTTAATTTCTCACTCTCGTGACAAAATCGTGTTAAGTAGCTTCTCACTCTCGTGACAAAGCTAATTAAATCATATATAAAAACTAAAAATCGAAACTGAATTTTTGAAACAAATAATTAAGCCAACTTCGTTACCGAGTCTCGTCTAAGACGACAGTCCTCACATACCATACTCAAGATAGTTTAGCTAAACATGGAATTAAGTGTAAACAAACTAAACATAACGATTGCAATTAAGAACATGATGTTAATTAAATTAAACAAATGAAACAATAGAAATAAGAAATGCGATAAAGAGAAACTGTAAAAAAAACTGGAATAAACGAAACTGGAATTAACTTCTAAAATTATCTTCGCGTACAATAACAAGAACTAAATTCACAATATGTTGGCATGCTTGAAAACCAGGTAGAGAATTGTAATAATAATAATAAAAGCAACATCACCTAAAACTAATGGGGTGGTAGTTCCTCAATGTGAGAAACTACCACTTTTACATGGTAAACTTCTCTACTTAAAATCTATGAATAATACTCTAGCTTCAAAACAAAAAAAATGGTGGACCCCCTTCGTGTTGAACTGCCCTGGTTTTATATTTTGTTCGTGACCTTAATGCTCATTACGTGCGTGGAAAAAAAATCCGGAAAATGGCTTCGTGGAGAAACGTTCGGAAGACGACGCTCGTGGAGAATTATCAGGGGACTAGGCTTCGTAAGATAGTGACATGGAGAAGGCCACGAGAATTGAATATGTGGCCCACACAATTGAGTTGTGGGAAGGGCCACACATGCTGTAGCGAGGGCCACACATGTTGTGGCAAGGGCCACGCTAGTTGTTCATGTGTGGCGAGGGCTACATATGCTGTGGCGAGGGCCATGGGCCAAAAATAGATTTTTTTTCTTCTGTTTTACTTTATTCTTCTCATTTCTTGTTCTTTTGCGCATGGAAGCTTGCTGTTAGAAAATACATGGAATTAAACATAAATACTAGCATAACATGACATAAATAAACGAAAACGGTAATATAATTCATGTGATTCGAGTCAAATATACAGTGTAATTTTGTGTTATCAAACTCCTCCACACTTAAATCATTGCTTATCCTCAAGCAATTAACCAGCATAATAAAGGAAATGATGTAGCGCGATTTGAAACAAAGGCACAACACAACTCCTAATCATATGTGGCTGCTAGGCTAATGTTAGATTGATAGGTACTAAATGTTCAATACTAAGGACATCGTAACGACAAAATGTTCAAAGACTCCCTCATTATGCAAACCAATTCGAATCACGCCATTAAAACTCAACCTATATCTCTCATTTTTATTTCACTCTATTCATTCAAGCACAATCACATTAAGCATGTTATTTATACACGCACATAGTAGGGAAATCGGTTAGCGACTATGATCCTTTTATTTTCTTTAGCATGGGGTTCTGGTATTTAAGAGGTGCAGCCCCATTTTTCCCAACTGCGATTGTGGGGGATCGGACTGTAGCCCGCCCTATCAAGTCCAATACTAGTGACCTCTGGACCAACCAAAAATGGGTGCTTATTATTAAATCTTTATAGGCGTACCAACTATTAGGCTAAATGATCGGGTGAGGATCACCTAACTTAGAAGGTTATTATTCAATTAAACCATTTATTTATTAAAAATAGGATCATTCACTTATATTCATTGACTCCCAACATAGTTTGTTTTTAAGATGGTGTTGACTACTAATATAAACTACTTAAGAGCTACTTTGAAAACTTGAGCTTAAGGTTTCGGCATAATGGGTACCCAAATTGATATCACATAATGAGGGGGTTTTGAGTGTCATAGCAGTATTGATTTTATTGAAACTTTCCCAAGCCTCTCTAACACAACCTAAAGTGTGACAACCTATATACTTTTTGAGTGTGTGTGCCATGTATCCAAGGAATTATTTGTTGTAGGTTAAAATTTTGGAGAAATTCAATAACAACTGAAAAGCAGGCATATAGACTCGACATCACATGCAATGACTCGACCAAATAATGAAAACAAATAAAATCCTAAAAACATGCAATAAACTAGAAAATAATAAATCAAAATAATAAGCGATAAATGGAAATTGGTAAAGTTCCTCCATGTTGTACCCAAAAATTTGCCCTCCCATATTTCTCAACACATGGCAAGTGAGGTCCCCAAATTGCTCAAGGAAGTTCAAGAATTGACCAGACAAACTCTCTCATAAGGCAGTATACCTCAAATTAGGGTTTCCATCTTCATCAAGATATGTGAACAACAAAGGACTAAAATGCTCACCATTGTCCTAATATGTTCTCAAGAGCATCCATGTCAAGTTTTAAGCCTTGCAAAAAAAGTTTGCTCAGTCAATTGCTCAAATGCCTAAAAATCAACTATATTAGGTCAAAAGTCAATTGTGGCCCACATACAGTCAAACTTCAAGATTTTTAGTCAACATCCTCATTTTGAAGTATTATCCATCATTTGATCAAGGGTTGATCATGATTCCTCAAGGATTGCTCATAATTCATCAAAACCCAAAAGTTGCTAAATTAGGATTTTACAGGAAAAGTCAACTCAACTTTGACCAAGCATAACTTTCTCATACTTTATTAGAAATGACCCATACAAAGCTCATTTTTAATAGGATGCAATTACCTACAATTCATCTTCATCTCCCAAGCCCATAATATGCACTCATAAAAAGATATGAATTTTGACATTATAGGTCCTTTTGAAAAGTCAACAAACACACTATTTGGGTCAAAGCTTCATACATGAACATGGAAAACTAAATTGATATAAGATCAAAAGGGTTGTTTAGAGGACATCCTAATATTTCTAAAAAGTCAAAGAACACCTCCCTAGGGTCAAAATTGAGAGAGTTATGCATTGTCCAAGTTGACCATTTTTGCAAAATTGCCAAAAGTCAAATATGCTCAAATTTGCATTTTTTGCTAAATGGGTCCAACTTTGTATGCTTGCACCTCAATTATAATGTGGTCCACGATTCAAATGTTCACTCACCCATTATGTGCTTCATTTTTCAATTTATTTTGATTTTTCATTAATTAAAAAGTGAATTAAATCAAATAAATGATGAAAATTAACAAAGATATGATTTGATTTGTTTTTTTTACAGATTGGAAATCAAGATATGCTGAGTTAACAAGATCAAATTGAATCAAGGTCAATTGGTACAAAAAGAGAATGATTGGCATGGTTATGGAAAGATATCATATAGCTTGCAAATCAAATCAAATTTTGGATAAATGCAAATATTTAGTCCAAGTTTGTTAACCTAATTCACTCTAGGTTATATAATGAACAATTCTAGATTAAAATACAAGGGTTAGAGGTCGTGAGAGACATAGAACAAAACTCAAAAAAGGTTGGCAAAAGTGTGATCCGGTTTTCAAGTTAGGGGACGATTCAAAGCAATTTAAGGCCAGCAATCTCTTCCTGGGCGTGCACTGAAGCTATTCCAATCACTCCCAAGTCTTCAAACCATCAGAAACGCAAGCTACACATCACGGTTTGCATCCTCTAAAGTCAAACTTGTTCTTCTATTTTTACGCGTTTTCAGTCCAATTTGTTTGCATATACATGTTTATGATCATTCCAGGAAGCTTTTTGATAGCCTGGATTTAAGCAATGATGCAGGAATAACTATTTTCCATTACTAGGGTTCGAAAGCTCAAAATTTAGGTTTCCTTTTTTAGGGAAAATTGAGAGGAATTCTGGATACCATTAGACTCAGGGCTTAATTCCTGATTGACCCCTAGCTTTGTTTTCAATTTATATTGCCTATATCACATATATGAATCACGCAGGTTTTTAGCTACAAACTAAATCTGTCACTATAGCTTATAGTGACGGGAAACTGCCGTTGGTAAAAGTCTGTTGCCTAAAGCCATGGGACAGTGAAGAAGATGATGGCGTGGCAGCATGTGACTGGCCGTTTGAACTTTCACACGTTTTTGGGGCATGGCACTTTGTTTTGTATATTACGTTTTGTTTGCATTATGTTAATAACTAACAATTGTAGCGTCGTTGGCAACATGGCATTGGCAAAAGGCATAAGGACCTAGGTTCAATACCAGGTCCAGACCACTTTCTTTATTTTCTTTTTGTTCAATAGATCCAGCGCGTTGCTCTTCCTGGTGACCACCATACTCCATCAACATTCATCCATTTGATCCAGCGTGTCATCCAATCCAACACCCAGATAGCAAGAGACCACAATGCTCCTTAAGTCAACGCCCACACCTAATCCAACGCATTGACTGGCCTTTGAGCATTTGGGCCAAGGAATTCAGATTTGCACCCTCTCTTCAGCAATACAATCAGCCCCAATTTTATTTCTTTCTTATTTTTATTTCCTTATTTAATTATTTTGCTTAATTATTTTTTCACAAAAATTAATCACTTTTTTTTTATAAAATCATAAAATCAAGAATTCACAAAATTAGAATTAGTTTTTTTATTAAATTTTAATTAATTAGCTTATTGTAATTTAGGGCAATTTAATTCTTCTTTTCACAATTAAAAACAATTAGAAAATTAGGTTTAAATTCTTGATTTAATTATTTTCTTTTTCCAAATAAAAACACAAAAAATAGGTTAATTTAATTATTTTTCTTAATTAAAGTTAATTAGTAATTAGGTTCTTTTTTTTAATTCAATTATTCCTTATTCTCTTAAAATAATAAAAACGACAAAAAATGATTTTTCTTTAATCAATTGCAATTAGGTTTAGTCAAGGGTCAAAACCCTAATTTCTCACGTATTTAATTCGCCGCGCGCTTATTATTACTTTTGCCATTATTTTGTAACTGTTCAGGGTTTGTAATAGTTAACTTGGGGTTTTTATTTACTGTTTAAATCCCCGATTTTTGGTTATGTAATTAATCCCCCTCCCTGAAGCCTTGTAATAGCTAGGATTATTTTCTCGCACTTTTAAATTTCCGCAATTATTAACTGTTAGATGAATGCTAATAGGATTGTATGGCAAGAATGCATGACGAAATTAAAATGGTTAGAAAACCCTAATGTGCAAAGATAATAAACTGAAATAAATCACTCGCACATATTCACTCTTAGAGTATACTCTCACTTTGGTTTCCTTCGATAAACGATCATTAGGAATAGGATGTCTTGGTGGTTGCCCTCCCGTCTAAAAAGATCAAATGTCTCATTCGAATGTTGCCTCGGAAATGTTGGTTCGAAAAGATCTTAAGAATCTAGGGTTACTACTAAGGGGTCCTAATATTGCTTTAGTGACCGTACGTCCCTTTTGAATTGACCCTTACAAATTCCAACGACAGTGCTACCTATTTCTCAATAGTAGGATAACGCTGTCTAAAGGAAACGAGAATAGAAATGATCTTTTTTCGAGTAGGTAGATGCTAGTAGGTACTTGCTCAAATTAAACTTTTCACACTTACACCTTTCAAAACAAATTTTCAAAACAACTTCGTCACACCCTTGAGGACTGATACAAGGGTTATCACGAAGTAAAACATTTTTCAAAAACAAGCACACAAACACAAGCAATTTAAAAATGAGCAAGTACCTAAGAGCCCATGGAAAACCATGGATAGAAAGGGTGATAATACCTTCCCTTCCTATAATCTACCCCCCGTACTCAAAATCTCAAAAAAGTATTTCTTCTGTACTTTTTCCTTTCCGTTTGGATGAAATAAAAGTTGGTGGAGACTCTTGCTTACCGCGACATTTTGCGAACACAAAAGCGTAAAATGCAAACCAGTATTAAACAGTCGGTTCTGCCACCGTATCACAGAATTGGCGACTCAGCTGGGGACATATAAGTGGGGTATACCTTAGGATCTAAGTCATTAAAATTGCTTCTCTTGATTGCTTTGTTTGCTTTATTTTTGAGGGTTTTGTTTGGGGTTACTATAGATCCTATACCCGTATCTGAGGGAACTCATTAGGTAAGTATCAATAGACTGTGAGGGAACTTTATGGCGTAGATGGATACGGTTGAAGCAGTAGCTACGTTGGTGTGGCACTTTGGTTGGTACCGATATCCCTTGTGGTGAAACGAGGAGAATACAGGGCCGCTGTGTGGTGTTGTGAAGCACTAACGAACCTTAAAACCTTAGTTGAACAACTTGGCCATTATAAATTAGCGAGATAGCCGGCCTCAGTGTAGAGCTGAGAACTGGTTGATACTCGATGCTACACTCATTGAGATCATACTTTCGGAATATTTCGGCCACAAGAAAAGATTGCGTGAGCTGAAACCATGACCGATAAAGGATGGTCAGTGATATTAAGATCCTCTAGAACCCGATTAATTTTCTAGGACAGGTTTAAAACCAACTTAACTTCAAGAGGGTATTACCTTTGACCTCATGTAAGCCTTAAACATAAGGGCTTTGTGTGATTTGACTGTGTTTGCAATACCTGTGTTTGTTATACCTATGGTTTATCATGACATCATGCATCATAACACGGCATTCATGCTTCATTACACTAACCATTTCAAAGGCCAAGGGAATTTATCTTTGTTCTTGTTGTACCCCAAAATGTTCCCTCCCATATTTCTCAATACATTTCAAGAGAAGTCCTCAAATTGCTCAAGGAAGTCAAAGGGTTGACCAGACAAGCTCTCTCCTAAGGCAGTCTACCTCAAATTAGGGTTTCATGTTGCATCAAGATACTTGAGTCTAAGGGATCCCAAATGCTCACCATTGTCCTAATATGTTCTCAAAATCATCCATGTCAAATTTCAAGCCTTGCAGAGGAAGTTTGCCCAGTCAATTGCTCAAAAGCCTGGAAATCGACTATGCTAGGGAAAAAGTCAATTATGGCCCACATACAGTCAAACTTCAAGATTTTTGGTCAACATTCTCATTTTGAAGTATTATTCATCATTTTATCAAGGTTTGATCATGATTCCTCAAGTATTGCTCACAATTCATCAAAACCCAAAAGTTGCTAAATTAGGGTTTTGTAGGAAAAGTCAACTCAACTTTGACCAAGCATAACTTTATCATACTTTATTAGAAATGACCCATCCAAATATAATGTTGAATAGGATTCAATTCCCTACAATTCATATTCATATCCCAAGTTCAAAATATGCACTCACAAGAAGTTATGAATTTACACATTATAGGTCACTTTGAAAAGTCAACAAAAACACTTTTTTTGTCAAAATTGCATACATGAACATGGAAGACTAAATTGAGATGAGACCAAAAGGTTTGCTTATAGGACATCTTTAGCTTTCTAAAAAGTCCAAGAACACCTTCATAGAGTCAAAATTGAGGAAGTTATGCATTGGTGAAGTTGACCTTTTTTGCAAAATTGCCAAAAGTCAAATATGCCTCAAATTGCAATTTTTGTCAAATGGGCCCAACTTTTGGCACTTGTTTTGAGTTTGTAACATGGTCCAAGAGCCATGACTCTTCCCACTTGCCTTTATTTTATTTTTACCATTTATTTTGATTTTTTATTTCAATTAAATCAAATTAAATCAAAATAAATCATGGAAATATCCAAATCATCCAAACCTTAAGATTTTATACATATTTCAGGTCTCTTATACAGCTAGAAAGAGAGTCAAATCGTGTAAGGCATGGTTGTGCATAAAAAGATTGGTTTTGGCTTATTTTGGAAAGATTTTCATGAAAATCAAATCATGATCAAAGATCATAATTGACAAAGATTGAAAGCACATTTGTAACCCTAATTCGATCATTGGTATATAGTGGACAAACGCAGACCAAAAAGAGAAGGTGGGAGAGACCTGAAAAGGCTGAAGAAAAACTTGGAAAATTCAAGAAAAGTAGCAATTTGTTTTCATACTTCCAGGCGCTGTCAAGCCGTTCCAAGCATTCCTTTCATTTGCTGGACATTCAAGGAATCCATCCTAATCCTTAGCAAGCAATTTCGTGTACAAAAACTCACTGTAAGTGTCTCATGATACCAACACTTTCTTGGAATTCAATATCATGATTCTGGAATTTGTAGCATGAATTATTTATATATTCTTGTTCATTGAAGCATTTGCAAGCTGTTGGTAATGATTTATTGCATTTTTGCTAACAATACAGAGATATGCCATTGTTAGGTTTCCTCGGTTTGTTTTAGGGTTTTCTCATACAGGTGAAATTGGCCCAAACGGGGGAGACCATTGTGATTAGTAGATCAAACCCATTTGATCCATGGTTTTAAGTTTTATTTATATTGCTTGTATGTAATTTCTGAGATGCACAGGGTTACAGCTACAGCGCCATATTCGTAGGTAAAGGTTCTGAGTTTTAGACGACAGATCCGGGGAGGAAGACGATGACGTGTCATGACTCTACTGGTCGGTTTAAATTCTGGCTCATTATTCTGGCCAGAAACCTTTAGATCTGATATATTGTTTGTTTCTGTTATGTTAATAAACTAACATCCAGCGCAGTTGGTCAGAAGAAGGAAATCAGAGGTTCAACGTTCTGGGTTCGACCCCAGGCAAAAGCTTTTGGTATATTCTCCTTCATTTTCGCCAGAGTCAGCACATGCATCTTCTGAAGGTCACCACCTTCTGGATCCACCGGCCAGTAGCAGATCCAGTGCATCATCTTTCTGACCCATTAGACAGGATCAGATCCCATGCATCATACTCTGGATCCTAGTCAGAACTAGATCCAGCATGTGTAGGCCATTATCTTCTGGACCACCATCTTCTGATCACTTTCATCTTTTAATCACCGTCATCTTCTGGATCATCATCCTCTGATCAGAGCCGCTGACACCAGGCCCTTTTTCTTTATCCTTCTTTTTTTATTTATGTTTTTTTATTTTTGTTTTAATCATTTTTTAACACAAAAATTAACTCTTTTTATAAAAACTCATAAAACCAATTTTCATCAAATTAGATTTAGGCTTATTTTTTATCAAATTCAATTTAATTAGCTTAATTTAATTTTAAGTTAATTTTAATCTTTTTGAAAATAAATTAAAAAATTAGGTTTCATTGGATTTGACATTTATTTTCTTTTTTTCTCAAAATAACGCAAATACAAAATATGTCAAAAATAATTATTGGTGTTAATTTAAATTAATTGGTAATTAGGTTTGTACATATTTAATTTAAAACCTTATTTTCTTAAAAATAATCAAAACAACCAAAAAATAATTTTACTTTTTATTAGGTTTAGGCGGGGTCAAAACCCTAATTTCTCTCGTTCTCGTTTCATCGCGCGCGTTTATTTATTTTTGCAAATATTAATGTAACTGCTCATGGGATGTAATAGTTTAATTAGGATTTTTCTTTCATTAATCGTTTTACGGGTTTTTGGCTATGTAATTAATCCCCCTCCCTAAAGCCTTGTAATAGCGTAGCTTTATTTTTCGCATTTATATTTTCGCAAATATTAACTGTTAGATGTATGATAATAGGATTGCATGACAAGACTGTATGTAAATTTTTAAAATGGTTAGCAAACCCTTAATGTGCAAAGATAATAACTTGAAATCAAATCACTCGCACATGCGCAATCCTAGGGTATACTCTCACTTCGATTGCCTTCGGTAAACGATCATTAAGTATAGGGTATTTTAGTGGTCGCTCTCTTGTCTAAACAAAGATCAAAAGTCCCGTTCAGAAATGTTGCCTCGGAAAGGTTGCCTCGGAAATGTTGCCTCGAATATGATCTTAAGACATTAGGGTTATTACTAAGACGTCCTAACATTGCTTTAGTGATCGTACGTCCCTTTCGAATTTACCCTTACAAACTCTAACGACGGTGCTACCTACTCACTAATAGTGGGATAGCGCTGTCTAAAGGAAGCAAGAACATAAACATTCTTTTTTCGAGTAAGTAGATGCTAGTAGGTACTTGCTCAAAACGAACTTTTTTACACCATACAATTTCAAACAAACTTTTCAAACTAAAGTTTTCAAAATGACTTTGTAACACTCTTGAAGATAGAAGCAAGGGTTAAATCGAAGAGAAAAAAACTTTTCAAACACACAAACACGGAAGCAATTTTAATGAGCAAGTACCTAAGAGCCCGTGGAAAACCACGGATAGAAAGGGTGCCAATACCTTCCCTTTCTATAATCTACCCCACTTACTCAAAATCTCAAAAAAAAAGGAATTTTTCTGTGCTTTTTTTCCTTTCCAGTTGAATAAAATAAAAGTCGGTGGCGACTCTTGCTTACCACGACATTTTGCAAACACAAACGCAAAACACAAACCAGCATTTTCCTAAAACAGTCCAGTTCTGCCACCATATCACAATTCTGTTTTGCAGATCATGGCTTTCGTGCATAGAAATACTATCTGAATCAGCTTTGTGAAAATACCTTCCCAACTCAAAGAGCTAGCATCAAGAGTTTCTGAAACTTCTACTTTCATTAAGAGACACGGTCAACTTCTCAGCCTTGTTACTTCAAACTTTGATGAACAGATGATGAGCGTACTTTTTTAGTTCTTCGATCCCAAGCATCACTGCTTCAGCTTTCCAGATTATCGGTTGGTACCCACCTTGGAAGAATTCTCTCAGCTATTGGGCATACCCATTCTTGAACAGGTACCCTTCACAGGTATAGAAGAAGTTCTTAAGCCATAAGTCATTGCCTCCGCTTTGCATTTGAAACGGGCCGACGTGGTATCCAATTGGGAAACTCGAAGCGTAGTCGAGGGTTTTCTAGCCAAATTTCTGATAGACAAGGCTCAGCTATTTTGGGATGATATGGATTTTCAGGATTTTGAGGAGATCTTGGATCTTCTTATCTATGGTTTAGTTCTCTTCCCTAATTCGGACTCCTTCGTAGATGTGAATGCTATCAAGATTTTCCTTTCTCGCAACCCTGTGCCTACCTTGCTTGGAGATATTTTGCACACTCTCCATACTCGTACCATGAAGAGAAGAGGGACTCTTATGTGCTGCATGTCGTTGCTGTCAAGGTGGTTTATTTCTCACCTCCCTAAGTCTGTACCAAAGAACGAAGAAGGTTTGGGTTGGTCGCAAAGGATAATGTCACTCGCTCATATGGATATTCTTTGGTGTTCCCGAGCTATGGAAGACATTGCTATTATTGACCGCTGTGGGGAGTACCCTAATATCCCATTACTTGGTATCAGAGGGGGTATAACTTACAATCCTTGTCTAGATTTGCGACAATTTGGTCATGCTCGAAGGGACGGTCCCCATGAGTTACTTATTGAGGGCATTGTATTCAACTATGAGGATGATGTTAATGAGTATCGCCGGAGGTTCACACGAGCTTGGGGCATGGTAAACAGATCTGACCCCAGAGATTTGGGACCAAAGACTTCCATTCCTATGGAGCCTTACCTCCAATGGATACGAGCTCGTGCCCAAAAGCTTATGATTCCTTATATGGCCGTATTACCAGTGATTATGCAGCCCACTACTGAAGAAGGCATTCCTTACACGGTTCTCTATCCTTACATGCCCACTGATCTTGGGGAGTTACAGAGGTCTTGGATTCAGCTGAAGAATGAGCAGGATACTTACAGGGACCAGTTCCATGATCAAAAGAGGAAGGTTTTAAAGCTCACCAGGCAGCTCTAGGAAGAAAGATTGCTCAATGATTATATCGGCACAAAGAGAAAGCGTCCATGGAACTTTTGATTTTTCTTTTCTAGTTTTGTTTTATTTAATTATTTGTAATGCCTTAAAGGCATTTTGAACCTTCAAATTTAAGCTAATAAAGTTTTTGTTTATTTTGGTTTGCAAATTTAAATTTCCCGAAGTCTTTGAAATCATTACATATGCATCTCATTATCATACACATCATTACAGGTACCACTACATGTTTCTCATCTTCTCCGTTATTTATTTCAGCAGAAATATCTTCCAATCAAGCCATCTAAGATCTTCAAGCACAGAACGCCCAGTTCCAACAAATATTCATCAGTCTGGAAAAAGGGCAAGAGGATCTGAAAGCCCTCATTCTGAAAGAGAAGAAGAAGAAGAAGAAGAAGAAGAAGAAGAAGGTTGTCGGTATTCTAAATATGGGCAGAAGGTTTGGAGAAAGGATGAAGCAACAAACTGATATGACCTCTTCATCCAAGGAAGGGGAGAACCCAAAAGGAGAGAAGGACCCTAGTCTTGCAGTCTCTGACAATGATATTGATTATAACGGTGAGCAATATCCTCCTTCTGAGGATATATACAAACAGTTAGACGACCGTCTGAGTGCCATGGATGTTCAGAGGATACCTGGGTTGGATTTCGAAGAATTAGGTTTGGTGTTGGGAGTGGTCATCCCGCAAAAGTTCAAAGCTCCAGTTTTTGCCAAGTATGATGGGGTGTCCTGCCCAAAACTCCATCTCCGCTCGTATGTCAAGAAGATTCAACCCCACACCACTGATAGAAATTTGTGGGTGCATTTCTTTCAAGATAGTATGTCAGGGACTCAGCTTGAATGGTTCTACCAGTTGGAGGGAGCCAGTGTCCAAAACTTGGAAGATCTTGTTGCTGCTTTCTACAAGCAGTATCAGTATAATGCTGACCTTGCTTCCACTCGTACTCAACTCCAGAGTATGTCCATGGGTGCAGGTGAAGGTTTTAAAGATTTTGCTAAAAAATGGAGAGACTTGGCTGGGAGAGTTCAACCTTATTTGTCTGATAGGGAGTTGGTTGATATGTTTCTAGGGACAATATCTGGTCCATTTTTCAATAACTTAATCGGCAGCTCGCCATCTGGTTTCACCGAGCTAATTTTAACTAGAGAAAGAGTAGAAGCTGGAATTCTGAGTGGTAAAATACAGAAGGATGCCTCCTCGAGTTCAGCAAAGAAGCCTTTCACTGGTAAGAAGGAAGCCAGTGCGGTCTATAGCCCGAGGGGACAAAGCAGATCTGAACATCGTCAAATGGTAAATGTTGTAGTGATACCAAGACCCGCAGTTGCTCCACAATGCAACAATCAATAAAGGGTGGAAATACTAGAACGGCAGTTTACCCGCATCAACATGACTTTGGCTGAAGTTCTACCTCATTTTTTAAAATCCATCTTGGCAACCTTGAAAGAGGCTCCCAAGAATCCAAACACTACCTCTCCCAGATACAATCCCAACGGTGCGCCTACCATTCTGAGAGTCCTGGCCACGATACAAATTATTGCTGGGCTCTGAGAAACAATGTACAAGACTTTCTTGAAGCCAAGGAGATAGAGTTTGATGCTCCAGAAAATCCGAATGTTATAACTGCTCCCATGCCCAAACATGGTCGTGGAGTTAATGTTGTTGACACTAATTTGTTTGTGACCTCTGTTGAAGAAATTTCTACTCCGCTTATGACTGTTAAGAAGAATTTGCTGTTGGCCGGTTTATTTCCGGGTTGTGGTGAAGGTTTCCACATGTGTTCGATTCTACCTTTTGGTTGCCGTTTGTTGAAGTCAGGTGTTCAGCGCCTGATGGATAATAAAGAGATTTTGTTCGAGAAAATTGTGATCCCTGTTGTTCCCATTGAAGACGTCACTATTATAACCATTTCCGCCAATCCTTCCAAGGTTTCCTCGAGAAGACCTATTAGGATTACACCTGTTCAAAGAATTGCTCCGCTGATAATCACTGTTCTTAGTCCCATCCAGTACACCTCAGACAAGGCTGTCCCATGGCATTATGGTGCTGATGTGTACTATCATGGCATTAAGCAAGATCTGAAGAATGAAGAAGCTGATACTAATGTCAGTAATATTGTCGGGACTAGTAAGGTTACCCGAAGTGGAAGGGTTTTCTCTCCTGAGATTGCTCCGAAGATCATCAAGCCTACTGTTATTCCAACTGTTTCTCCAACCAGCACTCCTGACATTTCTCTTGTTCCTATTCCAGTTCTTACCCCTGCTGTTGAGCCATCTGAGACTCGGGGCAAGGAAATTATGGGTGAGCCTGCCCGGACGGAGGCACCTAAGAAAATCATTGTGGAAACCTCTAAACAAGAAATAGAGGAAATACTTAAAACCATTAAGAAGAGCGACTACAATATGGTCGAGCAGCTGGGGCAGACCCCATCAAAGATATCCATGTGGTCTCTGTTGTTGTGTTCTGAAGCCCATGTGAAGGCTTTGATTGCATTTCTCAAGACTGCGCATGTGCCGCAGGAAACTTCAGCCGATCAGTTCAAAGATTGTGTGGCCAGCCTGACTGCTGATAATGGGTTGGGTTTCTCAGATGCGTATCTGACACCGAAAGGAAGGAAGCATAATGATGCTCTGCATGTCTCGATTCAGTGCAGGGGCACCATTATGGCTCATGTGCTAGTAGATATCGGGTCTTCACTGAATGTTCTGCCAAAGAAAGCGTTGGACCGTTTGGATTGTGAGGGTTTGACTATAAATCCTAGTAACATTGTGGTAATGGCTTTTGACGGATCAAAGAGAATGGTGCAAGGGGAGGTGGACATCCCTGTCAAAGTGGGTTCTCAGATTTTTGGGTCCACCTTCTACGTAATGGATATCAGGTCGTCGTATTCTTTCTTGCTAGGTCGTCCTTGGATCCATGAGGCTGGGGCAGTTACTTCCACACTCCATCAAATTCTGAAGTATCCAGTGAAGGGAAAGATTGTCACAGTGCAAGGTGAAGAAGAATATATGGTGAGTCACCTCAATTCCTTCCGCTACGTAGAGATGGACGGGGAATTCATAGAAACTCTTTATCAGAATTTCGAAGAGGTCCTTCAGATCTTGGCATCAACTGAAGTTACCATCAACAAACTTCCGTTGAAGATGGCTTCTCTCAAGGATGCTGGGGCTGTGGTTGAAGAAGGTGGGTGTACCAATTGGGGTCAGCTCCCTGATTTCACTCACAAAACTGACAAATTTGGTTTATGCTTTACTACAGGGGCTCAAAGCATTGTTAGGCACGCTTGGGCTGGAAGACCTCCTCTACACATCAGCAATCGGGGAATTAATGCAATTGAAGACAGTGAAGAGGATTCATACATCGACAGCTGGATCTACCCAACAACCAACGGTGGACCAAATAACTTGACGACTAGGGACTTCATACCTATTTCTTTTATTCTGCAGTAATTGACTCATTTGTTTTAAGATTTGTAATAAACAATTTGAAACTTTACGGCCCGATGCCTTTCCCGAGGCACCTTTTGTTAGAACAAAGTTTGAATCTACTACCCTATGTTTAAGTTTTGATGATAACAAAGTGAAAAGATATATTATTTATATGATTCATGTATGAACTATCTGCTGCCTAAATTATTACGTTCTGATTTGCAGATACTCTGATTGATATAAGCAAGATCACACCTAATCAGCATCAGAAATTTGGTTCCTGACATCAGCATCAGAAGTTGCCATATCAGAATGTCAGAATCAGAAGATTAACTCACATATATGCTGAAGCCTGATGAACAAAACTGCGCTCAACACTCTGATAAAGAAACACAACAGTTCATCAGCAGCTAAGCAGAGTCAGAATGAGCCAAGCCAGAACTTGCATTAAGTAAGCAACGGTACTGTGCATTGAAAGCAAATTAATACCAACGGCCTCATTCCAGACAAGATCTGCTCGATAAGGAAAGTTTGTTATTAGCATTGAATCAAGAATATTTCTCCAACATTCAACATCTCAGTGCTATATAAACAAGACTTTGAAGATTGAATTGGCTAATGCTCTCCAAATCTTTACACGCATAAAAGCTGATCATAATCTTCCTTCTCTCAGTTTGCTAAACACTACACATTCTCATATTCAATCATTGTTTAGCAATCTAGTTTCTAAGCTTTAAGTTGTGTATACATCACAGTTGTGATACAGTTTTGTAGAAAACATTCACACACTTAGATTTATCTTCTTTGTAAGAAAGTGTTTCCTTGACAAACCGGGTTGTGGTTTGCATCAAGAAGGCTTTAGCAGTTGTTAAAGCAGTCTGTAATATTCAGTTGAATATAGTGGATTAAGACCTCGTTGGAGAGAGGCGAAATCACCTTGACGGGTGGACTGGAGTAGTTTGAGATCAAACGAACCAGGATAAAAATATCTTGTTCACTGCATTGATTTTCAGTTTTACAATTCAACCCCCCCTTCTTGTGTTTTTCACTACTTCAATTGGCATCAGAGCGCCTGGTTCTGAGCTAAAACACTTAACCGTGTCAGTACAAGATCCAGCGTCAGAAAAACACAATGGCATGAAACTATTCTCACACCAGCAATGACAACAATGAGGACAGAGACAGATTCAGCGGCAAACCTCCAGTCTTTGATGGAGAAAACTTTGATTACTGGAAAGACAAAATTGAAAGCTTCTTTCTGGCACATGATGCTGATCTGTGGGATATGGTGACAGATGGATACACGCACCCTGTGAATGCAAGCGGTCAGAAGATTGATAGAAAAACAATGTCTGACCAACAAAAGCGTGACTTGAAGAATCACCACAAGGCCAGAACCATCCTCCTCAGCGCCATCTCCTATACTGAATATGAAAAGATCTCCAACAGAGACACATCAAAGAAAATTTTTGACTCACTCAGAATGACGCATGAGGGCAACGTTCAGGTCAAAGAAACTAAAGCTATGGCACTCATTCAGAAGTATGAGGCATTCAAAATGGAAGAATCTGAATCCATTGAAACAATGTTCTCAAGATTCCAGATTCTGGTAGCTGGTCTCAAGGTTCTGGACAAAGGATACTCTACTGCTGACCATGTCAAGAAAATCATCAGAAGTTTACCCAAGCAGTGGAGACCAATAGTTACAGCTCTGAAGCTAGCTAAAGATCTCAACAAAATCACTCTGGAGGAATTTATCAGCTCCCTCAGAAGTCATGAGATAGAGCTAGAAGCTGACGAGCCTCAGAAGCAAGGTAAGCCTTTAGCATTAAAATCTAACAAAAAATTTGAGTCTAAAGTTTTGCAGGCAGTTGAAGAAACATCTGATGGATCCTCATCAGAAGAAGACGAACTCTCCCTCCTTTCCAGAAGAGTAAATCAACTGTGGAAGCAAAGACAAAGGAAGTTCAGGAATCCAAGAAGATCTAATCAGAACGAGTCTTCTTCCAGATACAGAAGGACAGATTCTTCCTCTGGATACAGAAGATCTGAAGGGTCCTCTAGCAGCAAAAAGCCAAACACCAAGGACATCATCTGCTATGAGTGCAATGAGCAAGGACACTATAAGAGTGACTGCCCAAAGCTTCAGAGGGAAAAACCCAAAAAGAAGTTTGGAAGAGAGAAGAAGAAAAGTCTCATGGCTACATGGGATGACTCTGACTCGTCTGAAGCTGACTCAGAATCAGATGATGAGAGGGAAAACATAGCTCTCATGGCTAACATCTCAGAAGATAGTGAAGCTTCTGAATCAGACTCAGAATCAGATACTGAAGAGGTATTTCCTAACTTTGCTGTTAACTTTACAAAGGCTGAACTTGCTGAAAGCCTTGATGAGATTCTGGAACGGTATCAGCAAATTAGAGTTAAATTCAGAGACCTGAAAAGGAATCTTGAATCTGACTCTAATAAGACTGAGAGTCTCAAATTGGAGAATTCTGAGCTGAGAAATAAGATTTCAAAATTAGAAAACACTTTACAAAACTCTCAGAAGGAACCAATTTCTGAAACTCCCAGCAACGCTGATGAGATCATCAAGGAGTATGATCACAGTTTCCAGAAGTTCCTCGCTAAAAGCATAGATAGAAGCAAAATGGCTTCAATGATCTATGGAGTTAGCAGAAACGGCAGGAAAGGAATAGGATACCAAGGTAAGGTTCCTACACCAAAGAATGTCATGGACTTAACCATTAAACACACTCATCTGAATTCACATTTTGTGTATGGTCACACACATGATATTAAATACACTAGCAGTAAGCACTCTGTGAAACCAAAATTCAACCAGAGTTTTGGTAAAACTAACAAATCAGGACCCAAGAAAATCTGGGTACCTAAGGATAAAATAATACATGTTGCAGATATCTTTAGCAGCAAGTCAGAAACACCAGTCATGGTACCTGGACTCTGGCTGCTCGCGACACATGACGGGAAGAAGGCATATGTTCCAAAGCCTGGAACTTAAACCTGGAGGCCACGTTGGCTTTGGAGGCAATCAGAGGGGAAAGATAATTGGCTCTGGAACTGTAGGTAATGGAAATCTTCCCTCTATTAATAATGTTCTGCTAGTAGATGGATTGATGCATAATCTGTTATCCATAAGTCAATTAAGTGATAACGGTTATGATATAATCTTTAATAAAAAATCATGTAAAGCTGTTAGTCAGAAAGATGGGACTATCCTGTTTAATGGTAAGAGGAAAAACAACATCTACAAAATCAAACTTTCTGAACTAAAGAGTCAGAATGTAAAATGCCTTCTGTCTGTTAACAACGAGCAGTGGATCTGGCATAGAAGATTGGGGCATGTTAGTATGAGAAGAATATCTCAGATTAACAAACTCAATCTGGTCAGAGGACTTCCTAATTTGAAGTTCAATTCAGATGCTCTGTGTGAAGCATGTCAAAAAGGCAAGTTTGCAAAACCTTCTTTTAAATCCAAAAATGTTGTTTCTACCTCTAAGCCATTAGAACTTCTGCACATTGACTTATTTGGACCAGTTAAAACTGCTTCAGTCAGTGGCAAGAAGTATGGGTTAGTAATCGTAGATGACTATAGCAGATGGACATGGGTAAAGTTCTTAAGACACAAGGACGAGTCACACTCTGTGTTTGTTACCTTCTGTAACCAAGTTCGGAATGAAAAGGATCTTAGAATCGTTAAAGTCAGAAGTGATCATGGTGGAGAATTTGAAAACAAAGATTTTGAGTCATTCTTTAATGACAGAGGCATTCTGCATGATTTCTCTTGTCCTAGAACTCCCCAACAAAATGGAGTTGTAGAACGAAAGAACAGAACATTGCAAGAAATGGCCAGAACCATGATCAATGAGACAAACGTTGCTAAGACCTTCTGGGCAGAGGCAATAAACACAGCGTGCTACATTCAGAATAGAATCTCAATAAGACCTATTCTGGAAAAGACTCCATATGAATTGTGGAATAACAGAAAGCCCAACATTTCATATTTTCATCCATTTGGATGTACTTGCTTTATATTAAATACAAAGAATTATTTGAACAAGTTTGACTCTAAAGCACAAAAGTGTATCATGTTAGGATACTCTGAACGCTCAAGAGGGTACAAAGTATACAATACAGAAACACAGATTGTGGAAGAATCAATCAGTGTTCGTTTTGATGATAAGCTTGACTCTGAAAAGTCAAAGCAGAATGAAGTTTTTGCAGGTATGGAAATTGAATTTACAGGTTCTGAAGACAAGTCATCAGAAGCTCTCAATACAGACACTCCTTCAACGTCTGAAAGGAGCACTGCTAGCAATCCTACAACAGCTGCTGATCAACATCAGAAGAGATTACCCAGAAGCAGCTTGGATCACCCAGAAGAGACTATCTTAGGAAGAAAGGAAGATCCAATCAGAACAAGAGCAAGCTTCAGAAACTCTGAAGAAACTCTCATGGGACTTGTGTCTCTGATTGAACCTCCTTCTATTGATGAAGCACTTCTGGATAATGACTGGATTCTGGCAATGCAAGAAGAGCTGAATCAATTCACTAGAAACGACGTATGGGATCTCGTTCCCAGACCAAAAGGATTCAACATCATTGGAACAAGATGGGTGTTCAGAAACAAGCTAAATGAACAAGGTGAAGTCATCAGAAACAAGGCACGACTGGTTGCACAAGGTTATAGTCAGCAAGAGGGGATAGACTATACAGAAACCTTTGCCCCAGTCGCCAGGTTAGAATCTATCAGACTTTTAATTTCATTTGTTGTTAATAGAGGCATCACTCTGTATCAGATGGATGTCAAAAGTGCATTCTTAAATGGTTATATAGAAGAAGAAGTCTATGTACACCAACCCCCTGGTTTTGAAAATACAAAACATCCAGAACATGTTTTCAAACTAAAGAAGTCCCTATATGGTCTGAAACAAGCTCCCAGAGCTTGGTATGAAAGGCTAAGTAACTTTCTATTAGAAAATGAATTCACCAGAGGGAAAGTGGACACTACTCTATTCTGTAAATCAGTTAAGAATGACATCTTAGTCTGTCAAATTTATGTTGATGATATTATTTTTGGTTCTACTAATCCTTCTCTTGGAAGAAAATTTGCTAAGTGTATGCAGGCAGAATTTGAGATGAGCCTCATGGGGGAACTAAAATTCTTTCTAGGAATTCAGATCAATCAAACTCCAGAGGGAACTTACATTCATCAGAGCAAATACATCAGAGATCTTCTGAAGAAATTTGACCTCTCAGAATGTAAGCCATCAAAGATTCCAATGCATCCCACGTGCATTCTGGAAAGAGAAGAGGTAAGCAAAAATGTAGAACAGAAAGTCTACAGAGGTATGATTGGTTCTCTCCTCTATCTGACTGCTTCAAGACCTGACATATTATTCAATGTTTGTATCTATGCTAGATTCCAATCAGATCCTAGAGAATCTCACTTAACAGCTGTTAAGCGAATTTTCAAGTATCTGAAAGGTACTACTAATCTGGGTTTGTTTTATAGAAAATCTAGTGATTACAGCTTAGTAGGCTACTGCGATGCTGATTTTGCTGGAGACAGAGTGGAACGCAAAAGTACTTCTGGAAGCTGCCAGTTTCTGGGAGAAAATCTGATCTCTTGGTCCAGCAAAAGGAAATCAACAATTGCGCTATCAACAGCAGAAGCTGAGTACATAGCAGCAGCAGGATGTAGCACACAAATGCTCTGGATGAAAAGTCAGCTTGAAGACTTCCAGATTTTTGAGAGTAACATTCCTATACTCTGTGATAATACTTCTGCTATTTTCTTAAGTAAGAATCCCATTTTACATTCTAGAGCTAAGCATATAGAAATAAAACATCACTTCATTAGGGACTATATTCAGAAAGGAATTTTGAACTTAAAATTTATAGATACAGACCATCAATGGGCTGATATCTTTACTAAACCCCTTTCAGAAGATAGGTTTAATTTCATTCTGAAACATCTCAGCATGAAAGTCTGCCCAGAGTGAAAATGTTTTAATTCCATATATTTACCTTCAGAATGTAATTGTTTTACTGTGAACTTCTGATCAATCTTCTTTCAGAAAGATAGAACATGCAGATTGTATCAGATGCAAGTCTAAAGATCTGAGAGTCTAAGCTCAAAGACAGACGTGCTGATCACTACATCAAACAAGTGTCATCCAATCATCAGCAAATCTCTGAAGCAGAACGCGTGCACGCTTCTGAGAAGGCAAAGCGCTGATTGGGTGCATTGAGACACATGTCTGGTAACCGTTTTTAAGTATCTTTCTCAAATCCCCCAAAATCAGCAAGCATTTAATAAAAGTAAGCATGCTTTTAAAATGCAATCATGATTTTTCTCTTTCTTAAAAACGTTTATTTTTTCAAAATATTCTGAAACTCTATTTAAACACATTAACCTCTCATTCTAATTCTTTACAGTTTCTCACTAATTCTCAAGCATTCTCTGCATTTTTCTGTGTTCATCTCTTGCAAAACCCTTTTTCCCAGTTTCTTCTCAAAATCTTTTAGTGTGAACATGGCAACCTCCAGCAGTGCTTCTGCAGGTCCTCAGAAGAAAGCATCATCTGAACAGTATCAAGTGCCATTCAGAACACTCCTCACTCCTGTGAAGAATCTTGAAGTGTTATCTGAATTGATCATTGATTTTGGAAGCTTGAAGGAGAACGGTTTTGACCTAACAGAAGAAGTTAGGGCACAGAAATGGGAAAGGTATTTTGACAGGTTGGTTGGACCAACATTCTCTATGTTAGTCAAGGAATTCTGGATTCATGCGAAGGCTTCAACGCATCTAGTCACCTCCTTCGTTATGGGGAAGAAGATTGTGATCACTGAGGATCACATAGCAAGGTTAATCGGTTACAATGGCGGTGGCGTCCGCTGTGTTGATATGGCTGAGAGATGTGCTGACGTGGGCGTGATAGCTGCAAGGATTTTCACCCATGGGGTGCCCAACAGCAAGATCAAAGATCTGAAGGATCATCACAGAGTTTAGGCTAAGATAATTCTGGGGTGCTTCAACCACAGGAAGCCAACCAGTTCCCCTGATTACATAAATGTGGATCAGCAGTTTCTGATCTACTTTATTGATCAGAAGGTAAAAATCAACTTGGCTCATCTTCTGTTCAACCACCTCAGAACAAGTGTGAAGGAAACCAGGGAAGAAGAAAGAACAAAGAGGGATTGGATACCCTTTGGAAGGTTGATATCAGATATTCTGACAGAGAATAGGCTGATAGAGCATCTGATAGAAGCTCAAGAGTTAAGCACCATTGAACCAACAGTTGGGAAGCCTCTGAACGCGAAGAACTTAAAGAAAATGAAGTTGATAGAGAATATCAAAAAGGAACCCAGAGCTACTCCTATTGCTGATATCACCAGCAGAAGAGTTCCACTGAGTGACTTTCCTTTATTTTCTGAGATAGAATCTAAACCAGAGGTGGTTCTCAGATACTTAGATGCGTGCAAGGCAGATGGTACAGATCCAAATATGATTATCAAAGCTCTGCATCAACCTCAACAAGAAGTGACTCTGAAGAAGACGAAGAAGAGGAAGGCACCTTCAGAAGGATCATCCTAGCAGACACCCAAGAAAAGAGGTAATTTATCTGCTGCTTCTGTTTTAAATTCTTCTACTATTCCAGCATTTATTCCTCCTCCAACCTCTCATAGAATCTCAATCCCCATCCCAACAATAGATGAAACTGAACCAGAAGATGACCCTTCTGAGGCATTAAAACTCAGAAGACCCAGAACCAAACATCCCAAACCAACAATCTCAACAACATCAGCAATTGACAAAGTGCTGTCTGACATTGATCAACACACTTCTGATCACTCCACCAATCCAAACTCTGAACCACAAATTGTCCCTCCTCCACAACCAGAACAACAACAATCTGCTGAAGAACCAGAACAACAACAACCTCTCTCATCAATTCTAGAAGAACCCCTTATCCCTGAACAACCAGAAATTCCAACAACTTCTCCTCAACCAGCAATTTCGTCTCCCTCTCCTCAACCAGAAATTCATCCACCATCACCTCAACCTGAGTTTCATCACTCTGAAACTCCTTCTCCTCAACCATCTGAACCTCATTCACCTCAACCATCACCTCTGGCAATCCAGCTGCCATGTGGAACAACAGTTACCATGGCCCAGTTGCCATCCTCACCAGAATCTACACCACCCAATACTCCCAAAACACCAAACTGTCCAATCATAATCTCTGATTCTCCCACTCCATCTCCAAAACAAACAGCTGCCAAGCAAACCACCGAAAACCCCAACAGGACCTTCATAGACTTAACCAGCCTTGACCGTCTTGCTGATCTGAAACACAAAATTTCCATCCCAAAACCAAAACAACCAGATGTTGGCTCTGGTATTATGAATTTTGAAACAGGTTTGCAGCAATGGATTGCTTCTTTGAAGCAAGTCGGTCCTGGAATGATTGACCCAGCTGCCTCTGACCAGCTCTGGTCGCAATTCAGACTTTGGGTACGTGCTGAAGCCCTCAAGTTGCAGGATATCAACTATGAGCAGGCACAACAGAACTTTAGCAAGCTGCTGAAGGAAGTTGAAAGTCAGCTGCCTCAGGAAGCTGTGCTCCCTCTGGATAGTGAACCTTGGTCTGAGAAACAGCTAGCTTCAAAGGTGCAACCAGAAGAAGACAAGACCATTCAAGCTGAAGCAAGTCAAGCAGAAGATGTTGCAGAAACCTCTCAGAAGCTTCCTGCTTCTGATGCTTCTCAAGCTGCCTTGGACAGGCAGACTCTGGAAGAACTGAAGCTGAATGACATGCGTCTGTAGCAGAGGATGGATGAAAACGACCAGAAGATGAAAGAAAGAATGGATGTGCAGGATAGCAAGATTGACACTGTTGTCAGCATGGTGCACAAGCAGAATGAGACTGCTGATCAGATCAAAGCCATGCTGGAGAACCTGTTCACACGCTTTCCTCCCCAACCTTAGTTTTTTCATTCATGTCTTTTTCATGTTTTCTTTGATTTTCTGATGTACTATTTGAATATGTTTTGTTTTGAACCTTTTAATATGACAAGTTTTTCTGATCTTAATTGTTTTAGCACTCACCTACACTTTTTGATTGCTGACAAAAAGGGGGAGAACAAGAATGATATTTTAAACAATAACGGTTAACTAAGACAGAAATTCTCAAACATTCTAACTCTATTATACTTGAATATGTTTTTTTTGTTTTGCTTAAAGTCTACAGGTACAAGGAAGCTCCTGGACACTCTGAAGACTAAAAGCTATGAAGCTCTGATCCGCTCTGATACTCTGATCCAAAGCAAAGCTCTGACAAGAAAAGCTCTGATACGCTGATCTGAAGCTCTGCTCTGATATGCTGATCTAAAGCTTCCGATAGTCAAAGACTCTGATACTCTGATGTTCAAAGAAAGGCAAAAAGATCTGATCCTGAAGAACACTTGTAATCAAAGGGAAGTAATAAACTCAGGGGGAGTATCTCTCAACTCTGATATCTTTTTACCCCTTATCCTTGATAACCTCTTACTCTGATGCATCTCTCTGATACCTTTTCACGTTATTTTCATTTAAAAATATCTAGTTTTTGTCATCATCAAAAAGGGGGAGATTGTTAGAACAAAGTTTGAATCTACTACCCTATGTTTAAGTTTTGATGATAACAAAGTGAAAAGATATATTATTTATATGATTCATGTATGAACTATCTGCTGCCTAAATTATTACGTTCTGATTTGCAGATACTCTGATTGATATAAGCAAGATCACACCTAATCAGCATCAGAAATTTGGTTCCTGACATCAGCATCAGAAGTTGCCATATCAGAATGTCAGAATCAGAAGATTAACTCACGTATATGCTGAAGCCTGATGAACAAAACTGCGCTCAACACTCTGCTAAAGAAACACAACAGTTCATCAGCAGCTAAGCAGAGTCAGAATGAGCCAAGCCAGAACTTGCATTAAGTAAGCAACGGTACTGTGCATTGAAAGCAAATTAATACCAACGGCCTCATTCCAGACAAGATCTGCTCGATAAGGAAAGTTTGTTATTAGCATTGAATCAAGAATATTGCTCCAACGTTCAACATCTCAGTGCTATATAAACAAGACTTTGAAGATTGAATTGGCTAATGCTCTCCAAATCTTTACACGCATAAAAGCTGATCATAATCTTCCTTCTCTCAGTTTGCTAAACACTACACATTCTCATATTCAATCATTGTTTAGCAATCTAGTTTCTAAGCTTTAAGTTGTGTATACATCACAGTTGTGATACAGTTTTGTAGAAAACATTCACACACTTAGATTTATCTTCTTTGTAAGAAAGTGTTTCCTTGACAAACCGGGTTGTGGTTTGCATCAAGAAGGCTTTAGCAGTTGTTAAAGCAGTCTGTAATATTCAGTTGAATATAGTGGATTAAGACCTCGTTGGAGAGAGGCGAAATCACCTTGACGGGTGGACTGGAGTAGTTTGAGATGAAACGAACCAGGATAAAAATATCTTGTTCACTGCATTGATTTTCAGTTTTACAATTCAACCCCCCCCCCCCCCCCCCCCTCTTGTGTTTTTCACTACTTCACCTTTGCTTGGCTTGTGAGGGCTATTATTTTTCATTTCATATATCATTAATAAAGCATTGGACGTTTCTTGTATACACATTTTTGCGCTCCTTGTTTTTCTTTTTTGTCTCTCACTTTATCAAAACAGCTATTCTCATACACACTCTGGATCCCATTGATAACAACTATACTACTACTACCAGTTATGACTTCAAAAATCCGATCAACCAAGCCGAGGACGAAGGTGAGGATGATTGTGAGGTGCCTGGAGAACTTTCTAGACTATTACAGCAGGAAGAAAGGGCCATACAGCCTCATGAAGAGCCAGTTGAGTCAGTGAATTTGGGTACAGAGGAAGACAGGAAAGAGGTTAAAATAGGTGCGAATCTGGAGCCTAGTGTCAAACAACGGTTAATACATATGCTATACGACTATGTTGAGATCTTCGCCTGGTCCTATAAAGACATGCCTATTTTGGACACTGATATTGTGGTACATCGACTGCCGACTAAAGAAGACTGTCCTCGGGTAAAGCAGAAGGTCCGCCGTATGCACCCTGAAATGTTAGAGAAAATCAAGGCAGAGGCCATGAAACAGTTCGACGCAGGATTCTTAGCTGTCACTTCTTATCCGCAGTGGGTTGCAAACATCGTTCCGGTACCTAAGAAGGACGGTAAGGTAGTAATGTGTGTGGACTACGGAGATCTGAAAAGGGCAAGCCCCAAGGATAACTTCCCACTTCGTCACATTGATGTTCTAGTCGACAACACCGCGCAGCATAAGATCTTCTCCTTCATGGATGGCTTTTCTGGCTACAACCAGATCAAGATGGCTCCTGAGGACATGGAGAACAAAACCTTTGTTACACAGTGGGTCACCTTCTGTTACAAGGTAATTCCTTTTGGGTTAAAGAATGTTGGGGCAACTTATCAGCACGCCATGGTCGCTTTTTTCCATGATATGATTTACCATGAGATCGAGGTTTATGTTGATGACATGATAGCCAGGTCCCAGACTGAGGAAGAGCACCTTGATCATCTCCAGAAACTATTTGAAAGGTTGAAGACGTACAAGCTGAGGTTGAATTCGAACAAGTGCACCTTTGGGGTAAGATCTGGTAAGCTTCTAGGTTTTGTTGTCAGTGACAAAGGTATTCAGGTAGACCCTGCAAAGGTAAAAGCCATACAAGAGATGCCGGCTCTCCACACAGAAAAAGAAGTTAGAGGTTTCTTGGGACGCCTGAAATACATCGCCAGGTTCATTTCACATCTGACTGCTACTTGTGAGCCAATCTTCAAGCTGCTAAAAAAAGATCAAGTGGTAAAGTGGAATGATGAATGTCAGGCCGCTTTCAAAAGAATCAAGGAATACCTTCAAGAACCACCATTTTTGATGCCTCCAGTTGAAGGAAGACCTTTGATATTATACTTGACAGTGCTAGATAGTTCAATGGGGTGTGTGTTGGGCAGCATGATGAGTCTGGTCAAAAAGAGCACGCCATTTACTACCTTAGCAAAAAGTTTACCGACTGTGAGACCCAATACTCATTGCTCGAGAAAACTTGTTGCGCTTTGGCATGGGCTGCTTGCCGACTAAGACAGTATATGCTGACTCACACTACCTTGTTGATATCAAAGATAGATCCGATCAGATATATTTTCGAGAAGCTCGTTCTCTCTGGAAGGATAGCAAGGTGGAAAATGATCTTAACCGAGTACGACATCCAATACACAACCCAAAAAGAAATCAAGGGGAGTGTATTGGCGGGTCATTTGGCGAATCAGGCCGTGGATGAAGTCCATGAATTTCGAGTTCACGGATGAGAATATCATGTTGGTAACCGACTGCGAAGAACCTGGACCGGATGAAGGACCCGAGGAGGGATCCCGATGGTCTATGTATTTTGATGGAGCCTCGAACGCATTGGGCAATGGCATTGGCGCTGCAATTATATCTCCTGAGGGATGTCATACTTCATTCACCGTCCGACTATGTTTCAACTGCACCAACAATATGGTGGAGTATGAAGCATGTATCATGGCTCTTCGAGCTGCTATTGACCTGAGGATTAAGTTCTTAAGTGTATTCGGGGATTCCGCTCTGGTGATAAGTAAGATCAAAGGTGAGTGGGATACGAAGCACCCGAATCTCATTCCTTACCGAGAATATGTACTAACATTGCTCCCACACTTTGAGGAGATAACCTTTGAACATTTCCCACGAGAAGAAAACCAGTTGGCGGACGCGCTAGCTACCATGTCTTCTATGTTCAAAGTTAGGTGGGACAATGATGCTCCCCAGATTACCATTGAGAGGTTGGATGAACCCGCACACTACTGTGAGATCGACACCGAAGAAGTGGCCGAAAAACCCTGGTTTCACGAAGTCAAAAGGTATCTTGAGGTTCAGGAGTATCTCGAAGGGGCATCTGTCAATGATAAGAAGTTTCTGAGAAGGTTCGCTGCAAAGTTCTTTCTTAGCAATGGGATCCTCTATAAAAGCAACCATGACTCCACACTACTACGGTGTGTAGACAAGAATGAAGCAGAAAGGATCATGACAGATCTACATGAAGGCACCTTCGGAACCCATTCTAGTGGAAATACCATGGCTAAGAAGATCCTACGGGCAGGATATTACTGGTCCACTATGGAAGTCGATTGTTATCAGCATTCTCGAACCTGTCATAAATGCCAAATCTATGCTGATAAGGTGCATGTACCTCCAGTTCCTCTGAACGTCCTGACAGCTCTGTGGCCCTTTGCAATGTGGGGCATTGACATGATCGGCGAGATCAGACCTACCGCGTCTAATGGGCATCGCTTCATTCAGGTAGCCATTGATTACTTTAAAAAGTGGGTTGAGGCAACTTCCTTTGCTATAGTAACCAAGAACTTCATGGCACGGTTTATCCGACACAATCTGATCTGTCGATATAGTGTCCCATAGAGGATTATTACTGACAATGGTACAAATCTCAATAGCACAATGATCACCGAGCTCTGTAAACAGTTCAAGATATTGCATCATAACTCTACTCCCTACCGGTCGAAGATGAATGGCGTTGTTGAAGAGGCTAACAAGAACATCAAAAAGATTGTACAGAAGATGACGGTGACATACAAAGACTGGCATGAGATGTTACCATTCGCTCTTCATGGGTACCGTACCTCAGCACGGATGTCGACAGGGGAAACACCCTACTCTTTGGTGTATGGCATGGAGGAAGTCCTACCCATCGAAGTCCAGATACCCTCTCTCAAGTTTATGAAGGATGCGGGTTTGAACAAAGACGACTGAATCCAAACCTGACATGATCATCTGAATCAAATCGATGAAAAGAGACTTACTGCTATCTGTCATTGTCAGACGTATCAAAAGCGAATGATCAAGGCTTTTAACAAGAAGGTCAGACATCAAGAATATCAAGTCGGGGATCTAGTGATCAAATGCATCATACTACCGCAAGGTGATCCCAGGGGCAAATGGACCCCCACATATGAAGGGCCATTTGTGGTTAAGAACATTTTCTCGGGAAGAGCTATGATTCTAACCACCATGGATGGTGACGACCTTCCTCACCCCGTCAATGCAGACATAGTGAAAAGATACTCCGCATAATCAAAGACCCGCTAGGTTGACTGGCCTAGGCAAAAATAAGGGCTTCCCAGCGAACCAAAAGGGTTCGTGCAAAAGCAAGGGATGAAAATGAAAAAATTGTACACCCTGCAAGTCGAAAACCTGAAAAGGCGACTTGAGAAATAAAGGGTATCCCGGTGGATTGAAAACCCGAAAGGGAAATCCAGGAAAAAGTTAGGGATTAAAGCGTATCACTATGTCTCATTGGATCATCTCGCAACTAGACTTCGGTATCAACTATCAAGCTCGGACAGCGCCAATCAATCTGATCAACCTTTGGCCAAGTAGCAAGGTGATGAGACGCTTGAAGATATAAAGGCAATAGCAGAGTTGGAACTCGATGGTATTGTTTCACATGACTGTTTTCTTTTTTTTCACATGTTGTAATTTCTTTCAACGGCGTTCTCTTACTAGGATGCCATCCTCTTTGTACAAAAATGCCTATTATGGGCCAATTGCAAAAATCAATACAATTCAGTTTCACAAGAAATTTCAATTTGTTTTTCATTTTCTGTTTTGTTTTGCAAGAACGTCCAATGATTCATTTTTGATATATGGATTTGAAAATAATGGTTTCTCATAAATATTTACACAAGAAACAAAAGACGATTACTCGTAATGCCAAAAACAGGGAAAACAAGAAGTGCCCAAACCTTACAGTTACTCTGCCCATCAGGTACCTGAATAGAGCCATCTTGAGAACATGAGTAGTGGTACATACACTCCTCACAGAGTAAAAAGTATCCAAAGACAATGATGTTAGCTTTCCCGAACAAGACATAAATCTCCCCAGTTGAGGTTCACAATCGCGAGTGAGTCAGTAAATTTTTCCCCAAACATAGTTTATTTCTCTCACAAGCAGAAATTCAATCTCCAACAGAATTCATTATCACCAACAACCGAAATCATCCCCAGCTAAGTTTATTTCTCCAAATCAGCAGATCTATCAACAGAGTATCTCCTCTCCAACAGAGTTATTCTCCGCAGAGTTATCCTCAGACAGGGTCTCTTCCAGCAGAATATTCACCAGCCAAATGGATGTGAATCCCCAGCTAGTCATCTTTGTTCACCATCCTCAACAGAAGTAGAGGAACTATGTTTTTTTTCAGCAGTCAATAATACCATTTCTCATACTCTCCAAACAGTAGTCAGGGATTTATTTTCCCGGACTCACATTATTACGACAGCATTTCATGAACATACATCATGATAGACGCATACATATCATATACAGCATAATCTCATTTATTTTGAGAACATCATCTCACCCTGCATTTCATGCATCACATATAACTAACCCTGATATCTTTTTAGGAAGAGACGATTAGCTTCAACGAATCAAGCAATTATACAGATCACATCTACAGACAACTAATGGAAACTCTGTTCCTAAAATCAAGTGGGTCAACTAATCTACATTATCATATCAAAGTAACCTTACCCCGATTCATTCTGAAGTTCTACACGAACTTATCACAAAGTAACCTTACCCTGATTCCTTCTGAAGTTTTACACGAACTTATCACAAAGTAACCTTACCCCGGTTCATTCTGAAGTTTTACACGAACTTATCCCAAAGTAACCTTATCCCGGTTCATTCTGAAGTTTTACACGAACTTATCCCAAAGTAACCTTACCCCGGTTCACTCTGAAGTTTTACACGAACTTATAATCAAGAAACCTTACCCCGGTTCCTTCTCATAGCCCTACTATCCAGGCTTTCATCTCGAAGTAACCCTACTATCCAGGTTCCTTCTCACGCCCTACTATCCAGGATTTCATCTCAAGGTAACCCTATTATACAGGTTCCTTCTCACATCCCTATTATCCATGCCTTCATGTCGAAGTAACCCTACTATCTAGATTCCTTCTTACAGCCCTACCATCCAGGCTTTCATCTCAAGGTAACCCTACTATCCAGGTTCCTTCTCACAACCCTACTATCCAGGCCTTCATGTCGAAGTAACCCTACTATCCAGGTTCCTTCTCACAGCCCTACTATCCAGGCTTTCATGTCCAAGTAACCCTACTATCCAGGTTCCTTCTCACAGCCCTACTATCCAGGCTTTCATGTCGAAGTAACCCTACTATCCAGGTTCCTTCTCACAGCCCTACTATCCAGGATTTCATCTCGAAGTAACCCTACTACCCAGGTTCATTCTCACAGCCTTACTATCCAGGCTTTCATATCAAAGTAACCCTACTATCCAGGTTCCTTCTCAAGCCCTACTATCCAGGATTTCATCTCGAAGTAACCCTACTATCCAGGTTCCTTCTCATAATCTTACTATCCGGGTTCTTCCTCTCTTATCCCCAGACAGCGGTCCACAACACTGTAAGACTGGGACCCGATCAAACACGATTGGTTTCGCATCTCTCCAGTAAGTCGTGGTGCAGCATATACCCCGACCAGATACGCAGTTCACTTCCGTTTCCCCAAACTGGAGTTATTCCCCAGTAGAATAACGGACAACTAAAGCTCCTAAAACTCTATTTCTCCCAAGACAGAGACCAACATTCCCCAGCGAAGTCCTCCTCTACAACAGGTATACGGGTAATTCCAAAGGAATCTCTTATGCGATCGACACCTCTTCGAATGGCATATTTAAGCCCATCCCCGATAATCCTCCATCATCGACCTCCAAATGGCATTTGTAAGCCCATTCCCGATAGCTCCCATCAATACCACTTCATGCGAGTGCAAATATCTGGGCACTCTATTGTTCAATCATCTTCCACCTTCAGATCACGAAAGGCAGACGAGCCAATCTACATATTCAGGTTTAAGAAGAATGAACATGGGAAGCTCTTGTACCCCAAAATTTTCCCTCCCATATTTCTCAACATATGGGAAGTGAGGTCTCCAAATTGCTCGAGGAAGTTTAAGAATTGACCAGACAAACTCTCTCTTAAGGCAGTATACCTCAAATTAGGGTTTCCATCTTCTCAAGATTATCCATGTCAAGTTGTAAGCCTTGCAGAAGAAGTTTGCTCCGTTAATTGCTCAAATGCCTGAAAATCAACTATACTGTGTCAAAAGTCAATTGTGGCCCACATACAGTAAAACTTCAAGATTTTTGGTCAACATCCTCATTTTGAAGTATTATACATCATTTGATCAAGGGTCGATCATGATTCCTCAAGGATTGCTCACAATTCATCAAAACCCAAAAGTTGTTAAATTAGGGTTTTATAGGAAAAGTCAACTCAACTTTGACCAAGCATAACTTTCTCATACTTTATCAGAAATGATCCATCCAAATCTCATTTTGAAGAGGATGCAATTACATACAATTCATCTTCATCTCCCAAGTCCAGAATACGCACTCACAAAAAGATTTGAATTTTGACATTATAGGTCCTTTTGAAAAGTCAACAAAAACACCTTTTGGGTCAAAGCTTCATACATGAACATGGAAGACTCAATTGGGATGAGACCAAAATGGTTGTTTATAGGACATCCTAAGATTTCGAAAAAGTCCCAGAACACCTCTCTAGGGTCAAAATTGAGAGAGTTATGCATTGGCCAAGTTGACCATTTTTTCAAAATTGCCAAAAGTCAAATGTGCTCAAATTTGCATTTTTTGCGAAATGGGCCCAACTCTTTATGCTTGCACCTCAATTATAAAGTGGTCCATGACTAAAATGTTCACTCACTCAGTATGTGCTTCAGTTTTCAATTTATTTTGATTTTTCATTAATTCAAAAGTGAATTAAATCAAATAAATGATGAAAATTAACAAAGATATGATTTGATTTGATTTTTTTACAGATTGGAAATCAAGATATGCTAAGTTAACAAGATAAAATAGAATCAAGTTCAATTGGTACAAAAAGAGCATGATTGGCTTGGTTATGGAAAGATATCATATAGCTTGCAAATCAAATCAAATTTTTGATAAATGCAAAGATTTAGTCCAAGTTTGTTAACCTAATTCACTGTAGGTTATATAATGAACAATTCCAGATCAAAATACAAGGGTTAGAGGTCGTGAGAGGCATAGAACAAAACTCAAAAAAGGTTGGCAAAAGTGTGATCCAGTTTTCAGGTTAGGGGACGATTCAAAGCAATTTAAGGCCAGCAATCTCTTCCTGGGCGTGCATTGAAGCTATTCCAATCACTCCCAAGTCTTCAAACCATCAGAAATGCAAGCTACACATCACGGTTTGCATCCTCTGAACTCAAACTTGTTCTTCTAGTTTTACGCGTTTTCATTCCAATTTGTTTGCATATACATGTTTACGATCATGCCAGGAAGCTTTTTGATAGCCTGGATTTAAGCTTTGATGCAGGAATAGATATTTGCCATTACTAGGGTTCGAAAGCTCAAAATTGGGGTTTCCTCTTTCAGGGCAAATTGAGAGGAATTATGGATACCATTAGACTCAGGGCTTAATTTATGATTTCCCCCAAGCTTTGTTTTCAATTTATATTGCTTATATCACATATTTGAATCATGCAGGTTTTTAGCTACAAACCAAATCTGTCACTATAGCTTATAGTGACGGGAAGCTGTCGTTGGTAAAACTTTGTTACCTAAAGCCATGGGACAGTGAAGAAGACGATGGTGTGGCAGCATGTGACTGGCCCGTTTGAACTTTCGCGTGTTTTCAGGGCGTGGCATTTTGTTTTGTATATTACGTTTTGTTTGCATTATGTTAACAACTAACCATTATAGCACAGTTGGTAACATGGCATTGGCAAAAGGCATAAGGACCTGGGTTCGATCCCATGTCCATACCACTTTCTTTATTTTCTTTTCATTCAATAGATCTAGCGCGTTGCTCTTCCTGGTGACCACCATACTCCATCAACATTCATCCATTTGATCCAGCGTGTCCTCCAATCCAACACCCAGATAGCAAGAGATCACAATGCTCCTCAAGTCAACACCCACACCTGATCCAACGCATTGACTGGCCTTGGAGAATTTGGGCCAAGGATTTCAGATTTGCACTCCCTCTTCAGCAACACAATCAGGCCCAATTTTATTTCTTTCTTATTTTTATTTCCTTATTTAATTATTTTTCTTAATTATTTTTTCACAAAAATTAATCACTTTTTTTTTATAAAATCATAAAATCAAGAATTTACAAAATTAGAATTAGTTTTTTTATTAAATTTTAATTAATTAGCTTAATGTAATTTAGGGCAATTTAATTCTTCTTTTCACAATTAAAAACAATTAGAAAATTAGGTTTAAATTCTTGATTTAATTATTTTCTTTTTCCAAATAAAAGCACAAAAAATAGGTTAATTTAATTATTTTTCTTAATTAAAGTTAATTAGTAATTAGGTTCTTTTTTTTAATTCAATTATTCCTTATTATCTTAAAATAACAAAAACGACAAAAAATGATTTTTCTTTAATCAATTGCAATTAGGTTTAGTCAAGGTTCAAAACCCTAATTTCTCACATATTTAATTCGCCGCGCGCTTGTTATTACTTTTGCCATTATTTTGTAACTGTTCAGGGTTTGTAATTGTTAACTTAGGGTTTTTATTTACTGTTTAAATCCCCGATTTTTGGTTATATAATTAATCCCCCTCCCCGAAGCCTTGTAATAGCTAGGTTTATTTTCTCGCACTTTTAAATTTCCGCAATTATTAATTGTTAGATGAATGCTAATAGGATTGTATGGCAAGAATGCATGACAAAATTAAAATGGTTAGAAAACCCTAATGTGCAAAGATAATAAACTAAAACAAATCACTCGCACATATTCACTCTTAGGGTACACTCTCACTTCGGTTGCCTTCGGTAAACGATCATTAAGCATAGCATGTCTTGGTGGTTGTCCTCCCGTCTAAAAAGATCAAATGTCACATTCGAATGTTGCCTCGAAAAGATCTTAAGACTCTAGGGTTACTACTAAGGGGTCCTAATATTGCTTTAGTGACCGTACGTCCCTTTCGAATTGACCCTTACAAATTCCAACGATGGTGCTACCTATTTCTCAATAGTAGGATAACATTGTCTAAAGGAAACGAGAATAGAAACGATCTTTTTTCGAGTAGGTAGATGCTAGTAGGTACTTTCTCAGATCAAACTTTTCACACTTACACCTTTCAAAACAAATTTTCAAAACAACTTCGTCACACCCTTGAGGACTGATACAAGGGTTATCACGAAGTAAAACATTTTTCAAAAACAAGCACACAAACACAAGCAATTTAAAAATGAGCAAGTACCTAAGAGTCCATGGAAAACCATGGGTACTCAAAATCTCAAAAAACGATTTTTTTTCTGTACTTTTTTCCTTTCCGGTTGGATGAAATAAAAGTCGGTGGCGACTCTTGCTTACCGCGACATTTTGCAAACAAAAAAACGCAAAATGCAAACTAGTATTAAACAGTCGGTTCTGCCACCGTATCACACTCCCCCACACTTAAAACAAACATTGTCCTTAGTGTTTCAGTAAAAAGTGGGAAAAGGAATAAGAACTTGATCAATGCTCGCCTCGATAGTTGCCTACATGCAAATGATAGGTGCCAATCGATCGATATTTTTATTTTCTGAAAACTTAAACAAAAGAAATAATTTTAAATAAAAAACTCGTGGGTTTCCTCCTACGTAGCACTTCTTTTAACGTCGGCAGCTCAACGACTCAAGAGTGTCAGCACTCATGGTGATTCTCTCGAGAATGACTCCTCGATCAAATTTTTAATCGTCTTTGGTTTCCATGGCCACTTATCAAGCCATCATACATATCCCTCAATGTAATATGGTGGGAGAACTGACTTGGTTTTGTGTTTTATCGCAAATGTGGCAGATAGCAAGAGTCGCCGCCGACTTTTCTTTTATCCAAAAAAGTAAAGGGTGAAAAGAACATGAAAGACCTTTTTTAATTTTGAGTTCGAGGGGTAAGTTATGAAAAGGAAAGATGTTAGCACCCTTTTCATCCATAGTTATCTACGGGCTCTTAATCGCTAGCTCTCTTTTGAAAATTGCTTTGTGTCGTGTGTTGGAAAATATTTTGAAAAAATTCCTAAGTACGACAACTTTGTAATGATTCTTGTATCAGTTAAGAGTGCGTACAAAGTGTTTGTTTTTTTAAAATATTTCAGAAGAAAGTGTTTGTGAAAAAAGATGTTTTGTGTAAGCAAGCGATTACGAGGGATCTACTTACTGAAAAGTCTTTCGCGTTATTTTCCTCCTCCTTTAGATAATGTTATCATACCATTAGTTAGTAGGTAGCCCTATCATTGGATGTGAAGGGACAAGTGTAGGGTCGTTGTTATAATCATAGAAGGCAACATATAGGGATACCTTAGCAATTCGAAGGGACTGTCATCATATATTCATAGGAAACATCGAGGGACAAGATCATTTCTTGTAGGCAACTCGAGGGACATCGCAGGACTAAGATCTTTATGATGATTTTATTTGAGGGTCTTTACTAAGGGTATCTCCATGTTCGAGGGACATGACCATTTATTCGAAGGAAACAAGTGAGGTCACCCTAGAGGTGCGAGTGTGCAAATGATTCAGTACAGTTATTTATCTTGTTTATTAAGGGTTATCTAACAGTTGGTTTTAGATCTTGTCATACATGCCTAGTTACAATACAGTTAAATACATACAGGCATACATAGTATAGATGAGAAAATAAAGTGCAGGAAATAAAAAATCCTAGGCTATTACAAGGCTTCGGGAGCGGGGGTACAAATAATAAAATTGAGGGAAAAGTAAAACCCTAATTTAAACTATAAAAACTGTAGCAGTTACATAATTGGAAAAAAAACTAATGCGAAAGTAATAAAGCACGCGAAGCGGTAAAAAAATGGAAAAATCATTTTGTGATTGTATGATGAATATTTTTTGATATTCAACCTAAAATCTAATTGATTTTTATTAATTAAGAAAAGTTAGGTAATTAGATTAAGACAACCCTAAAACCTAAGTTGATTTTGATTTAAAAAAAGTACTTGGTTAATTAAATTAAAATAACCCTAAAACCTAAGATGATTTTGATTTAAAAAATGATTAATTAGTTAAAACCCTAAATTGATTGATTAAATAAAAAAACCTAAAATATTTAAGTAGGGTTAATTAAAAAAATGTTTTTGAAAATAAGGTTTTGTAAAAGGATGTTAGGTTTTATGAAAAAAGATAAGGAATTGAAAAAAAACCAAGATTTGTAGGGGTGGGTGTTGAAACCACGCCCTCGAGCATTCCCTACGCATAACTTACCACCAGGACAGGTGCTGGTTGGTGCTGGATAACAGGTCCAGCTCATTATATGATAAACCTGTAAATAATTGAAAATGTGAGAATTTTGGCAAAACCGAGGATCGAACCCGTGACCTGGGAGACTAATGCCTTAGCGTGCGTGTTTCTGCCACTCGGGTGGTTATACATCCGTTTATATAAATTAATCCATAAATATTTATATTTTAAATAAGCTCCATGTACCAGAGAGGCGTTGTTGCCCTAGCTCCGGTCATCTTCTCCGGCAACCTCTTTCGTCCAACCTGCAAAATAAGCAAGATTAGTGATAAAAAACATCCTACCCCCCCCCCCCTAAATCAAGGGTTGAGAATCCAAAGTCAAGGTTATTTTGGTCTAAAAACCCATAGTTTTTGAGTTATGAACCAAACAAGTCGAATCGGTGCAAACATGGTATCCTATGATTCTAACTGCATGGGATCACGATGATGATCCAAACCTGTACTAGTGAAACTCAGGAATACATTAGTAGTGTTAATACATGTTAAAGCAAACATAAAATCAAGATATGAATATTATGCACATTATGAAACTAGAGATGCCATGTAATGTGATTTAACACGTCTTGGACCATCCAATTTGATCCAAACATACTCTATAGGCTTGCTGGAAGAGAACAAAATGGAGGTTTTGTAGTGAAAGGGTTTGTAAGTAGGGTTTTGAAATTCTAGGGTTCATGAAAAAAGTTGATATTTTGACAAGTTTGAGATGCAAATTTTTTTGTGTGACCTTGTACGAGAATTGCTGAGATTATATAGGGGAAATTAGGTCAAATATTATGGGTTTGGACCTTGTGCCAAAAGATATGTTTTTATCTTATTTATTTTGCATTATTTTAAGAATAAATCAAAAAATAATTAAAATAATTAAAATAAAAATAAGTCAAGGTATGTATGAATGAGTTATGAGGTGTATGAGGGATATAAAGCACGTTTGGACTCTTAAACCATGGCCCAATAGCCCAAAATAACAAGCTTGCTCAATTTGAACTTCATGCATTTACCCAAAATTTCCCAACTTGCAATGGTCATAACTCTCTAAATTTTCATATTTTGAAGGAGACCTTTGACTTTTTGGAAAGCTCAAGATGTCCTATACAATCTATATGTTGATCATTTTTTCATTAGAAGATTTTATCTTGATGTAAGTTGCTTTGAAAAAAGGTGTCTTTTGGTTGACTTTTGAAATGACCTGTAATGTATTGGCTCATGTCTCTCAAATGATGCACTTTTTGGACTTGAGCTTAGAGATACAAAGTTTTAGAGAATTGAATTCCCTTCAAAATTAGATTTGGTTAGGGAAAAGCTGATGAAGCATGTGAAAGTTATGTTTGGTCAAAGTTCAGTTGACTTCTCCTAAGGAAACCCTAATTTGGCAACTTTTGACTTTTGATGATTTAAGGGCTTTCCTTGAGGAATCATGATCAACCCTTGATAAAATGATGAATATCACTTCAAAATGTTGATGTTGACAAAAATTCTTGAAGTTTAACTGTATGTTGACCATAGTTTACTTTTTACCCAATACACTTGATTTTTAGTCATCTGAACACTTGACTGAGCAAACATGTGATGCAAGACTTGAAACTTGACATGAGCATCCTTGAAGTCATATGAAGAACCGTGAAAACCACTTGAGACCTTAGAAACCCAAATTTCCTTGTGAAATATACAACCCTATTTGTATGTCCATTGCTTAGGAGAAGAATTTGTCTGGTCAATTCTTGAGCAACCTTGAGCATTTAAGAAACCTAGGAGAATGTATTAAAGAAAATGGGAGGGAAAATTTCGGAGTACAACATCTTCCCCTGTTCAATCTTTTTAAACCTGAAGAGTTAGATTGGCATGTCCGCCATTCGTGATCTGAGGGTAGAAGAGGATTGAACACTTAAGTGCCCGGAAATTTGCACTCGCATGTGCAGGCGGTAACACTATTGGTTCATAGTGTTGCTTGAATGAGCTTGTAGATTCCATTCAGAGAGATGACATAATATCTTCGGGGATGGGATTAAAAATAACATCTAAAGTAACCATTGATAGGAGTATCAGAACGAGTCTACGCCTGACTATGAAGAATGTTTTTAGAATGGACCTCTGGAGAAGGTGTTTGATTAGATTCTTGTACGATTTAGCCTTTGAGGGAAATGCTTGTTAGAATGAATTTCTGAAGGAAATGCTTTTCAGAATAAACCTCTGAAGGAAGATGCTTTTTAGAATGATGCTCTAAAGGAAAATGCTTTTCAGGATTCAGTTCCTGAAGGGAAGTGTTTGCCATGTAGACAGTTTCCCCGTCCTGTTTTGGGAATTGACCTACAATATATTTTTGTTGGTAAACACGTCATGTTTTGGGAATTCATACCACCTGGTGATAAAGATAGTCTCCTCGTCCTGTTTCGGAAATTGATCTTCACATGGTCATAAAGATAGAAAGATAGTTTCCCCGTCCTATTTTAGGAGTTAATCTTTTCTCGACTGTATAGATAGTTTCCCTGTCTTATTTCTGGAGTTAATCTTTAACTTGTTCATGTAGATAGTCTCCCCGTCCTGTTTCGGGAATTGATCTATAATTTGTTTTCACAGATAGTTGCCCTGTCTTGTTTCAGGAATTAATCTGTGTCTGGTCATCCAGATAGTTGCCCCGTCTTGTTTCGGGAATTAACCTGGGACTTGCTTTTTATTGGCCATAGAGATAGTTGCCCCGTCTTGTATCGGGAATTAATATTTGGCCTGGTCACATTGATAGTTTCCCCGTCTTGTTTCGGGAATTAATCTTGGACTTGTTTGATAATTGTTGATGATATTCGTCTGTTTGTAGATTTTACCTAAAAAGATAAAGAGTTAGTTGTATGCAATGTCATGATGTATGAAATGCATTGGTTAATGATGTTCTCAATGTAACTAAGAGTGCTCTATATGCGTTTTGTATGCATATGCTATGACATGTATGAATGTGAGATGTCGTTGAAGCATATTGGTATCTTTGTATAACATTTCTGACTGAGGAAAATAAATCCGTGATTGTTGTTGGGGATGAAGAATATGTGTAATCCTCAATCTTTGTTTCGAATGTTTCTGCTAGTAATTCCCACTTTCTATTTGAGGAAACTCCGCTAGGGAATGTGATTTCTGCTTGGGGAGAAGAGTTCGGAAACATTGGTCGCTCATCTCTCTACTGGGGAATTTAATTCTTATATACCCTGACTGGGGATAAAAGAGATGGCTAACCTTTAAAGGTGCTTCCTGATCGAGTTTCCAATATGGATGTTGAATCGTATGGGGAGGATAAGATTAGTTGATATCTGATCTGATTTCAGATTCTGTAGCAACTCTCTGGGGATGGCATTCTGGAATACCCTTTGCTGGAGAGAGAAATTTTGTCGGTGATTTGCAGCAGTCAAAGTGATAGACTCAAGCTGAGGAGATTGTATCCTATTGGGGAGATATACCCTGTTGGGGAAATAAACCCTTCTAGAGAAACACTTTATTGAGGAAATAATCCTGCTAGAGGAATATATTCTGCTGAGGAAATAAACCCTGCTGGAGAAGATGATTCTGTAAGGGTTTTTATAGTGTTTGAGAAATAAACTCAGGTGGGGAAGAGAATTCTTATGAATTTTGCTGAGGAAAAACGCTCTAACGAGGATTGGGAGTCCATAGGTTGGCGAAATTGTGTTGTACCCCAATTTTTGCCCCTAATATTCCTCTATCATCTCATGTCAATTCAACCATATCAAGATCACACTAGGGTTTGGTTCTTCTCCCTATCTTAAGGTTTCCTCATGAGGGATCACAAAGCACCTTAATTTGTATATTATGATCATATATGTTTTGTATTGAGTAACTTTTAACTAACAAATATAATGAATGTTTGCTCTAATTGATGATATTATAGGTAAGGGAAAAACACATTTCATCAGTTTGATCTATAGGTTCATGAGTTTATTTGTATGCCTTCTTCAACAAAGTTTCATTGAGATTCAAGCTTCATCATTGAATATACTTTGAAGTGATATCATGACAAGGTCTACTATGATTCATCATGCCTCAATTTGTTAAAGAAAATCAAAAAATGTAAAAGTTGATTAAAGAAGTTTGACCTAATTGAACAATTTCTTGATTTCTTGATCACAAATGCATAACTCTCTCAATTATAAATATTTTGAGGTGGTTTTTGTTGCTATGGGTTCTTATTATCATCCACAACAACTTCTATTCACATGGAAATAGTTATTTGAAGAAGTGAAAAACACAAGAAGTGGGGGGGGGGGGGGGGTTGAATTGAAACTTAAAATCAAAAACAACAGACACGATATTTTTATCCTGGTTCGTTTGATCTCAAACTACTCCAGTCCATCCTCCAAGGTGATTTCGCCTCTCTCCAACGAGGAATTAATTCACTAATCAAAACTTGATTACAATACTACTTTGACAACTGCCAAAGTCATCTTGAGTACAACCACAAACTGGTTTATCTCAAGGAAAACTAGCTTAATCAAAATAAAATAATATACTGTGTACTGTTGTTTTTCTTTACAAAAACTATATCACTACTGTGATATTACACAATTTGAGCGTATATGAGAATATCAAAGATTGCAGTGTTTGAGAGGTGTATGCAATAGTATTCAAAATCGTGAAATAATTGTCCTTTAAGCTTGTTTATATAGGTGTGGAAATCTTATCCAACATAAAGCGTGATAATGGACACTCAATGTTATTTCCATATTGAGAAGATTCTTGTCTAAATGAAGTCGTTGCATATGATGCTGTCTTAAATGAAAAATAACGCTTCAGAATTGGAATCTTGCATGCTGCTTTTGCTTCAGAACATTGATGACTCATAGATGTGAGGATCTGATGGTATATTAGACTTCTGTCCAGAATCAAAGTATTCTTCACTTCATCGCAGATTCTGATCTTCATCAGAACATTCTGATTACCTCAGCTTGAAAGCTTCTGTAGCTTAATTTGATGTTGTTTCAGTCAGAACATATGCATACAAAATAACACAAATTTAGAGTGCATATTTGTTCTGTGTTTGTTATCATCAAAACTCTAATTAAGGGTTGTAGAATCAAACTATGTTCTAACAATCTCCCCCTTTTTTATGATGACAAAAACTAGGATTTTCAATGAAAAAATATAGAACAAAAAGCTTAAGAGAGTCTCCCCCTGAGTTGATTACTCAGATAGAGATGAGTTACTTCCCTGAAGTTCCTTCTCATTAGAGCTTTTGATGCATCTCCTTCTATCCTTATCATAATATGTTCCTGTTCAAGCTTTTTAGAAAAACATAGAGGTTAAGATACTCAGAATGTTTGAGATTTTGTCCCGGTATACTGTTATTGAAAATATCTTACTTTCTCCCCCTTTTTGTCAGGTATCAAAAAGCAATATAATCAGAGTCAAAAAGATGATTTATATTGAGAACAGAATGCAATGACATTTTTCAGAAACAAGGAGGATAAGTTGAGAAATATAGATAAACAGTTAAAGAAAATCTAAGAAGGAGGGGGAAGTCGTGTGAAAAACGCTTCCAACAAGCTCTTAATCTGAGTGCTTGATTCTTTCTGCTTTCCCATAATGTCTTTGATTTCTTTTTTTGTATCTTCTTGTTTATCCAATATATCCTGATCTCTTTGTTTGTGTCTTCTTGCTTATCCAGTCTGGCATGGATTAAGGCATTCTCCTTTTTCAACTCTTCTAGATTTTGCATGACTAGAGACGAAGTTGGTGTTTCTTCAGGGGTTGCATGTCATTCAGAACACTCTGCAACCTCTTCTGATTGAACAACTTATTCTGTTGCAATCACCTTTTCTGGAGCAGTAGTCATTGGATGACTATCAGAATCTTGTTCAGTGGCTTCTGAAGGTTGGTGCTCTTTCCAGGGAGAATTTTCCAGCAAAAGAATTTATTTCTTGTCCCAGTGGCTCAGAACTTGATCTTTGAAGGCTTTCAGCTGATCACTGAAGTTCAGCTAAGCCCTTTCATAGCTCAATTCTTTCAGCTTCTAGGTTTCAGAGTTGAACCATTTTCTGAATCTTTCCCACGGAGAATCAGAAGCAGTAGGATTAGAATTCTCTTGACTTGCTTGCTTTAAAGAAGTAACCCATTCCTGTATTTCTGTTTCAAAAATAAACAGATTCTTACCAACATCTGATTTGGTTAAGGTTGGTTTAGGTTTGGGGATTGCAATTTTGTGTGAGGTCGAAGCTAGATGGTCCAGCACTTCTAGATCAATGACAGTTCTGAGGTGGTCAGCTGGAAGGTTGATAGGTGAGGAAGTGGAAGAATCAGAAATCAGGATTGGTGAGTGAGGGGTGTTTGGTGGTGTGGATTCATATGGTGAAGGTATTTCTGGAATATCATGAATGGAGAGAGGTAAACGAACCGTAAGAGGTTCTGTTATCCCAGGAATTAGGATAGAGGTATCAGAGTCTGAAACAAAGTCTTCTGATTGGTTTGCGGTAGCGTGTTGAATTTATGGTTCGGGTATTTCAGAAGATGGATTTTCAGATTGAGGAGTGAGAGGGTTTTCATTTTCTGGTTGGGGTGAGTGGAGGTTTTGATGTTCTGGTTGAGGAGAGTGTGGTTGTGGATTTTATGTTGATTGAGGGGGAATGGTTTCAGATGTTAGAATAGCTATTGATTCTACAACAAAAACAAAAGATGTGTTACCTTTCTTTTTCACAGCTTTAGGTGTTCTTTGAGAGGATCCTTCTTCTGCTGCCTTCCTCTTTTTGGATTTATTTAGCACAACCTCTGGAGCTGGCTTGTGCAGATCTTGGATGTTTATTTCTGGAATAGTCCCATCAGCCTTGCAAGCTTCAAGGTATCTGACTATAATCTCTAGAGAGGCATCTATCTCGGAGAATAGTGGAAAATCCTTCAGAGGGATTCTCCTAGAAGTGATGACCTCATGAGAAGCAAGTGTTGGTTCCTTCTTTATGTTTTCAATAATCTTCATTTTCTTCAAATTCTTGGCATTCAAAGGTTTCCCAGCAGTTGCTTCCAGAGTACTGATTTCTTGAGCTTCTATCAGATGTTCTATCAGTCTATTTTCTGTTAGAATATCTGAAATCAATCTTCCTAGAGGAATCCCGTCCCTTTTAGTTATTTCTTCTTCACTTGTTTCTTTCACACTTGTTCTGATATGGTTGAAGAGCAAATGTGGAAGGTTTATTTTGGTCTACTTTGGAATGAAGTATATCAGAAATTGCTGATCAATGTTGATATAATGAGGAGAGCTTGTAGGCTTCCTGTGATTGATATATCCCAGAATTATTCTAGCCCAGATTCTGTAATGATCTTTCAAGTCTCTGGTCTTGCTGGATGCCTGTCCAGAAGTGAAGATGACCCTAGCAATGGATTTTAGGTCAGAACACTTATCAGCCATATCAATGCATCTGACTCCACCGCCATTGTATCCAATGAGTTTCCCAATCAAATCTTCTGTAATCACTATCTTCTTCCCCATAACATATGATGTGACCTGGTGGTTGGATGAAGTCGCATGAATCCAAATCTCTTTAACAATAATTGGAAAAGTTGGACCCACATACGATCAAAGTATATGTTCCATCCCTGTGCAGTTACATCTTCATACAGATTAAACCCATTTTCTTGTAAGCTTTCAAAATCATCGATCAATTCACAGAGAACTTCAAGGTTATCGACCGGAGTGAGTAGTGTTCTAATGGGCTCCTCATATTATTCAGTAGATGAAGAACCAGGAGCACTGTTGAGATTCTTGAGACTTGATGATGATGCCATTATTCGCGCGGATTCTTTGAAGAAAATTGATAGAAGGGTTTTTTGAAAAATAAACTAGAACAAGAGAGAATGTTGAAGATGGTAAAATGTGAATGAATGAAATAGTAAATTGAGTTTATATAAGTTCTTTAGAAAACGTAATCAGTAAGAAAGAGAAAATAAGTAATGATTATATGAATTAATGAAACCTGAAATTGGGGGATTTAGAGAGATATTGAACAATTACCAATGACAAATGTCTCAATGCATCCAATCAAAGCCTTGGACCCTTCATAATTTGAACGTGTGTTCAGCCTCAGAAGGTAGCTTGTGAGAGGATGACAGATGTTTGATGGTGTGAACTGCACGCCTCTATCCTTGAAATGAAAGGTTCAGATATTCATAGATAGAATCTGATGCAACTGTACTCTTAACTTTCTCAAATATGTTGAAGTCTTCAAGTTGACTTTTCATTCAGAGCATTTGAGTGCTACATCCAGCAGCTGCTTTGTACTCAGCTTCTGCTGTTGACAATGCTATTGTGGATTGTCTCTTGCTGGTCCATGAGATCAGGTTGTCTCCCAGAAACTGGAAGCTTCTAAAAGTGCATTTACGCTCTACTCTACCTCCAGCAAAGTCAGCATCACAGTATCCTACTAAGCTGTATTCATTTGATTTTCTCTTCCTTTTCCAGAATGCACGTGGGATGCATTGGAGTCTTTGAGGGCTTACATTATGAGAGGTCAAATTGCTTCAGAAGTTCTCTGACATATTTGCTCTGATGAATGTAAGTTCCTTCTGGAGTTTGGTTTATCTGAATACCCAGAAAGAATTTAAGTTCCCCCATTAAGCTCATCTCAAACTCTGCCTGCATGCACTTAGCAAATTCTCTTCCCAGAGAGGGTTTAGTGGATCCAAAAATCATATCATCTACATAAATCTTACAAACTAAAATTTCATTCTTAAATGTTTTACAGAACAAGGTTGTGTCCACTTTCCCTCTGGTGAATTCCTTTTCTAACAGGAAGTTACTTAGTCTTTCATACCAAGCTCTGGGAGCTTGTTTCAGACCACAGAGTGACTTCTTTAGTTTGAAAACATATCTGGGTGTTTGGAATTTTTCAAACCCAGGGGGTCGGTGCACATACACCTCTTCATCTATGTAACCATTTAAGAATGAACTTTTGACATCCATCTGATACAGAGTGATGCTATTATTTACAGCAAAGGAGATTAAGAGTTGATAGATTATAACCTGGCGACTGGAGCAAAGGTTTATGTATAGTCTATTCCGTCTATCTGAATATAACCTTGTGCCACCAGTCGTGCCTTGTTTCTGATGACTTCTCCTTGCTCATTCAGTTTGTTTCTGAACATCGACTTTGTTCCAATAAGGTTGAATCATTTTGGTTTGGGAACCAGATCCCATATGTCATTCATGGTGAACTGGTTTAATTCCTCCTGCATTGCTAGAATCCATTCATTATCCAGAAGAGCTTCATCAATTGTTGTTGGTTCAATCAGTGAGACCAGTCCCATGAGGGATTCTTCAGAGTTTCTGAATGTTAATCTTGTTCTGATTGGATCATCCTTCTTTCCCAGGATCTTATCTTCTGGGTGAGCTATGCTGCTTCTGGATAACCTTTTCTGGAGTTGATCAACAGAGGATACTGGAGCACTTGTAACATTTCTTTCTGAAGTTTTTGGAGTGTCTCTATTGGGAACTTCTGATGAGTTGTCTTCAGTACCCGTGAATTCAACTTCTATATCTACAAAAGATTTATTCTGCTTTGACTTTTGAGGGTCAAGCTTATCATCAAATCTAACACTGATTGATTCTTCAACAATCTGTGTTTCTGTATTGTATACTCTGTACCCTCTTGAGCGTTCATAGTATCCTAACATAATACACTTTTGTGCTACTATTCTATATCCAATGATCTTTCCTCTTTGGTTGCCTCCAAAGCCCATGTAGCCTCCAGGTTTAAGTTCCAGGCTTTGGAACATATGCTTTCTTCTCGTCATGTATCGAGAGCATCCAGAGCCAGGTACCATGACTGTTGTTTTAGCCTTGCTGCTAAAGATATCTGCTACATATATAATTTTGTCCTTAGGTACCCATATCTTTTTGGGTCCTGGTTTGTTAGTTTTACCAAAATTCTGTTTGAATTTTGGTTTGACAGAGTAATCATTACTAATGTATTTTAGGTCATGTGTGTGCCCGTATGTGAAGTGTGATTTTAGTGGTATGCGTTTTATAATAAGGTCCATGACTTTCTTAGGTGGAGATACCTTACCTTGGTATCATATTCCTTTTCTACCATTCCTGCTAACTCCATAGATCATTGAAGCCATCTTGCTTCTATCTATGTTTTTAGCCAGAAACTTATGAAAGTTGTGATCATACTCTTTGATGATCTTATCAGCATTACTGGGAGTCTCTGAGATTATTTCTTTGAGAGTTTTGTAAATCATTTTCTAATTTTAAAATCTTTTCTTTTAACTCATAGTTTTCTAGTCTAAGACTCTTAGTTCTTTCAGAGTCAGACACAAGATCCCTTTTCAGGTTCTTGAATTTGACTCTGATCTGCTGATACCTTTCCAAAATTTCATTCAGACTTTCTGCAAGTTCAGCCTTAGTAAAATTAACAGTGAAATCAAGGAATACCTCTTTTGTGTCTAATTATGAGTCTGAACCAGAAGCTTCGCTGTCTTCTATCACATTTGCCATAAGCGCTATGTTGGCTCTTTCATCATCTGACTCTGAGTCAGCATCAGAAGTGTCTGAATCGTCCCATGTTGCCATGAGGATTTTATTCTTCTCCTTGAAGAACTTCTTTTTGGGCTTCTCCTTCTGAAACCTTGGATAGTCACTTTTGTAGTGCCCTTGTTCATTACACTCATAGCAGATGATGTCTTTGTTATTTGACTTTTTCTGATTGGAGGAAGCTTGAGATCTTCTGTATCAAGAGGAGGACTCATACTTTCTATATCTGGAGGAGGATTCATTCTGATTCTCTAATCTTCTCGGGTTTCTGAATTTTCTTTGTCTTTGCTTCCATAGTTGATTGACCCTTCTAGAGAGAAGAGACAATTCATCTTCTTCTGATGAGGATCCATCAGAGGTTTCTTCCATATCCTGCAAAACCTTAGAATCATATTTTTTGTTAGATTTTAATGCAAGAGGCTTGCCTTGATTTTGTGGCTCGTCTTATTCTAGCTCTATCTCATGACTTCTGAGGGAGCTGACAAGTTCCTCCAGAGATATCTTGTTGAGATCTTTAGCTAGCTTAAGTGCAGTGACCATTGGCCTCCATTGCTTGGGTAGACTTCTGATGATCTTCTTTACGTGATCAGCAGTAGAATATCCTTTGTCAAGAACTTTCATCCCAGTAACAAGAATCTGGAATCTTGAGAACATTGTTTATATGGATTCACTGTCTTCTATCTTGAATGCTTCATATTTCTGAATTAGTGCAAGGGCCTTGGTTTCTTTGACTTGTATGTTGCCTTCATGCGTAATTCTCATAGAGTCAAACATGTTTTTGGTTGTCTCTCTGTTTGATATCTTCTCATATTCTGAGTATGAGATGGCACTGAGAAGTATTGTTCTGGCTTTATGATGGTTTCTGAAATCACGTTTTTGCTGGTCAGACATCCTTTTCTATCTATCTTCTGATCACTTTCATCCACAGGATGTGTGTATCCATCAATTACGATGTCCCATAGATCAGCATCATGAGCTAGAAAGAGGCTCTCAATTTTGTCTTTTCAGTAGTTAAAATTTTCTCCATCAAAGACTGGAGGTTTGCCGCTGATTCTGTCCTTGTCCTCATGATAGTCATTGCTGATGTTTTGGCTTGGTCCCACCATAGTGTTTTTCTAAAGCTTGGATCTTGTACTGACACGGTTAAGTGTATGAACTCAGAACCAGGCGCTCTGATGCCAATTGAAGAAGTGAAAAACACAAGAATGGGGGGGTTGAATTAAAACTTAAAATCAAAAACAGCAGACACGATATTTTTATCTTGGTTCGTTTGATCTCAAACTACTCCAATCCACCCGCCAAGGTGATTTCGCCTCTCTCCAATGAGGACTTAATTCACTAATTAAAACTTGATTACAATACTACTTTGACAACTGCCAAAGTCTTCTTGAGTACAACCACAACCCGATTTATCTCAAGGAAAATTAGCTTAATCAAAATAAAATAATATACTGTGTAATGTTATTTTTCTTTACAAAAACTGTATCACTACTGTGATATTACACAGTTTGAGTGTATATGAGAATATCAAAGATTGCAGCGTTTGAGAGGTATATGCAATAATATTCAAAATCGTGAACGATTTGTCCTTTAAGCTTGTTTATATAGGCGTGGAAATCTTGTCCAACATAAATCGTGATAATGGACACTCAATGCTATTTCTATATTGAGAAGATTCTTGTCTGAATGAAGCTGTTGCATATGATGTTGTCTTAATTGAAAAATAATGCTTCAGAACTAGAATCTTGCATGCTGCTTTTGCTTCAGAACATTGATGACTCAGAGATGTGAGGATCTGATGGTATATTAGAATTCTGTTCAGAATCAGAGTATTCTTTACTTCAGTGCAGATTCTGATCATCATTCATCAGAACATTCTGATTACCTCGGCTTGAAAGCTTCTGTAGCTTAATTTGATGTTGTTTTAGTCAGAACTTCTGCATACAAAATAACACAAATTTAGAGAGCATATTTGTTCTTTGTGTTTGTTATCATCAAAACTCTAATTAAGGGTTGTAGAATCAAACTATGTTCTAAAATTATTGTGCAAGGAAGATTTCCAAGATTGAAGGGGTTCCCAAGGCATTTTGTTGCTCTAGGAGCTAGGGTTTTGAACTTCTAAGGGTTGAATCTTGCTCATATTTTGGTATTTTTGAGTGATTCCAAATACATGATTCTATTTAAAGGGTTAGCAACCAATCACTTCAAAAGTTTCGAGAAGATTGTATGTGAAAGATGCCTAATGATGAAGAAATATTACAAGTCCTATAGACAAACCATCAAATTCCCTTATGTGACTTCAAAAGATCATAACTTGGTCAATTTTTATCTCCTTGAGCCCATTAGTTTTCCAAAATTATCTTAAGGATGTGAACTTCAACTCTTATTTTATGTGCAAAGCTTTAAAATGGATGGAGGATTCCCTAAGAATGCAAAAGATTATAGGTCATCTCATGCATTTTCACCAACTTCACAAGGCCATAACTTTTTCAATGCTTGTTATTTTTGAGTGATTCAAGTTTCACAATACTCTTTAAGTATTCCACTTCAACCTAGAATCAATGATCAAAACTCAATTTTAAAGAAAGGCCTTTTTTAGAGTCAAAAAATTATAAGACTTGTTTTGAGGAAAACTTAGAATTTTTCTAAGTACAAAAAGTCAACATCTTTTTCTCAACTTTGACTCATCACAACTTTCAGCTCAAGCATCCATTTGATTCCATTCTTTTCACATTGTAAATATTGTAACCTTATCTTTTAAATGCTTTAAGAATCATGCCCTAAGACTCCTTGAGCTATGAATGTCATTGATTCAAAGTTGGTACCCTGAAACTGAAGTTTTCTCCAAAGTCAGAATTCGAAATGCACAATTCAGCTTTTAATCACTAAATTTTTGCACGTTTTTACTTCTAATCATGTTTAACAATATTCTAGAAGTGATTATCACCTTGAAACGCAAGTTTTGGTTGAGTTTTGAGCAAGATAGAAGTCATGTAACGCCCGTAATTTAATTAATTATTTAATTAAATTATTTTTAGATTATTTGTGAAGTTGCGGGATATTGAGAATGATTGATATAAGTTATTGGATTATTATTAATTAATTAATTAATTAGTGATTAATAATAATTATAATGTGGAATTAAAGGGAATATATGAAATAATGTTGGACTTATGCTATTGGTTAGAAGTAGGAAAGTGAGGGTGTAGGTTAGGCCCAAGAAGATTGATATATAAGGAGAAGCTAACACAAGGATATGTTTTAGTTGGAGAATAAGGATTTCTGTACGCTGACCGGTAGAGCTGCGCGGACGAGGAGCAAGCTTCCCGGTGTCGAGCAGAGCGAAGCAAAGCCGTCGACTAGAGACTTTGGTTGAGCGACCTTTATTCCAGGTAAGGGTGGGGTTATGACCTTATAATGGGATTTATGATGTGTATTATGTGGGAATTGGTCATTTTATGATTGTTGTTCATGTATGTTTCTGAATTTCTATCGAAGTTGCCTGTTTATTCATGTTGTGGCCATTGGGAAGAACCGTATGACCGTTTAATGAATCTGTTTTAGAAAGTTATCTGGTTGTGTGTTGTGGATGTTTTGTGTATCTTTGTGACTTTCGGTTTAATTGATGTGTAGGTTAGGTCGTGATGGTCGTTAGGACGTCAGGTTATTTCAAACGATTGGTAGGAAAATTGGTAATTATTGAAGTGGTCGTTTTAGGGATTCTGCGTGACTGTCTTGTATGTTGATGAATCTGTCGATAGGAATCTAGTTTCCTGTTACTGTGTTATTTCGAGCGGTTGGTCATAAGTTATGAATTATAGTGGTGTGGTCTTTAAGACATTATATTGAGACCGTGTTGTTGGCCAAATTATTGGTCGGGGAGGATACTGAAGTAGTAGGTATCGAGCGACGTTTTAGGCTACAAGGTGTATCGGGGAATGATGTGTTGGATTGTTGAGCAGTACTAGGTTGCAGGACATGTAGAGGAGTATAAGTTGGTCGTTACACTGTCTTCTATGTGCGTGTCGAGGAGTATGACTTAGTTGTTATGTTGTCTTAGTTGTTATGCATGTCGAGCGGCACGTCATTCCATATCCCTTTTGCCCGTACATGTTGTGTTTTGGTCATTATTTGTGATGTTTGAATTATTGTTAAGTTGTTGTTTGATTATGTTTTTTACTGAATCATTGATTGATGTGATAGTTTTATGGCCAATGTTGATTTATGTTGAGTTGTTGTAATATTGTGATTGTCGTTGCGAATTCTCATTGACGATGTGAAGTTGCAGGGAATTTACATGATGATGAATTACCTCTATTTACTGGTAATAATGGTGATGTAGGATTATGCCTTGCGATGGATGATGATTATGGTGAGTATGTGCTAGTGCATTCATTGAGTCACATACATTTGCATACTCTGTGATGGCCTGGATTGGCAAACCGCAAAGAAGGCTATTGCCTTGTTGATGCCTCTATTAATTGGAAATTATTAAGATGGGAGTTCTGCTTCCTTTTTAAGATGGGAGTTCTGCTCCAATGGTACCACATGCATTCTCATAGTATTGAGTCGCATTCCAAGTAGTATGATTGAGTTGTTGTGTTGATGAATTAATTGTTGTATTTTTTTGATAGCCTATTGTGGTTGTTGTTGTTTATAAGTTGTGAAGTGGTGAATTTGGCATGAATTGATTCCAATATAATAATTATCATACGTTCTATTATAGTGTTCGATATCTCACCCCTTCTGTTTTAATGTTACCCTTATGTTGGTAACGTGCCGGTAATCCAGAGTGAAGGCGGTTGACCTTCAGTAGTTCGAGTCGGTGGCATTGCTCTGATACATAACACTCGGGGGGATGAACACTTGTTGCTTTAGTATTTGTTATTTCAGTTGGTGAACTTTAAGTTGATTGTTGTTAAGTACTTGTTATTCAGAAGTTTCTTTTATGTTGGATAAATATGTTATTATGACTCCGCTGCGTAGTTGTTCAAGTTGTTGATTTAAAAGATTAACTTATTTTGATGGCGGTTCATCCGAAGTCTTAAAGTGTTATGTATCCATGTTTAAAGAAATGGTTTTTAAGTTGAATTTGTGGCATCCTGATACGGTTGCATAATTTTTATAACTCTGATTTACATTATATTTTTGGGTAGAATTGGGGTATTACAAGTCACATTTTTCATGATTGCAAATTCACACGATTTCCCTCTAAACTTCATCATTCCACACGCTTGAGTATCCCATTTTCTTCCCTATAAATAGAGGGTTATATCTCACTCATTTTCTCAAGCTTGAATAGCCAAAATCACCCTGCCAAACTCCCTGCATAATTCACTTTTCTGAGTTTTCGAATTCCTATTTTCTCCACTTTTCAATCCAATTTCTTCATTGATCCTTCATCCTTGAACTTCCCTGAAGCTGACAGAAGAAGAATCAAGCCTTGAGGTGTCCTAAATCGTGCTAACCAAGTCCAGTTTCAGAATAATTTTTCAGCTACTTCATTCATGTAGAATTATCAATCAAATTGAACCAAATAAATCCTTATTCTACTCTATTCATCCTTCTGATTCTCACACTTCTTACGGTTTGCATTTCCATTGAGAATTGAGATAGATACTTAGGATTTTCGTGCTCGCTATTTTTTCTAGTTTTCTTCAAATTCAGTCTTGCAAAGTTTATATAAATTTGGCGCGAGGGAACTGTTGTACCCCAAAATTTTCCATCTCACTTATCAAGAATTTTCTCACAAGATCTCCTTTGGATCAAGACTGCATTTGGGTTGATCAGCTCAAGACACCTCCTCAAGCACTGATGACTGAAAATTAGGGTTTGAGATTGCACAAGGATTTTTGAACTTCCAATGCCCCATATGACTTTCATGTATCATTATGGACCCCCAAGATTACTCATGTCAAGTTTCAAGCCTTGGATCACACTTTTGATCAGTCAATTGAACAGTTGACCTAAAAATCAGTTGTATTGGAAAAAAAGTCAACCATAGCCAATTTACAGACAAACTTAATAACTTTTGATCCACATCAACATTCTAGACCCATATGTATCATTTGATCAAGTTTGGACCATAATTCCTCAAGAAATTTGATCAAATCTCCAAAAGGGCAAAATGGTCAAAATTAGGGTTTTGACTGAGAAAGGGCAATTTCTAATTTTTGACCTAGAAAATGATCAATTGGTTTAAGGAATGATCTCAAGAGTCTAATTGCATCATTTTTACCTAGTGACATAATTCAAAACATTGCAAATCCATTTGATTGACAAATGGATTTTTGCAGTCAACTAATCAAAAGTCAACTGTATACTGAAAAGTCAAACTTTGACTTTTTGGTCAAATTCAAGTGCCAAAGGTCATATTTCATCAAAAAATGTTAAAATATGAAACTTGTTCATCAAGAAATCAAGAATTCAAGATTTTATTTTGAAATGATGAAATTTCTTAACTTAGAAATTTTTCTAAGTATAGAAAATTTCTTATTTTTTCACAACTTTGAGCCAAATTTTCACCAGATGCAAAATGATTCAAGAGAAACTACCAAAATGAAAGTTGTAGATCTCCATGAAATATAAAACTTTGCTTCACACAACTTCTCCTAAAAATTCTTGGATCTCAAGTTATAATTTTGTGAATACATGCTCATGAACTAAAAATTACTTAGTGAAATTTTGCCCTAGTTAGGCAGATTTTTGACCTAACTTCATGGAAATTTTTCACATAGTTCCAAGGGGAATATTCAAAAGCAATTCAAATATGAGTTGTAGAGAACATTGCAAGCTTTCCAAAATGTCAAAGAACTCCTTGAGATGATTCTTGAATAGGGAGAATCGAAGAGATGAAGTTGGTGTTTTGTCACCTGGATTACAAGCCATTTTGTGAAGAACATTGGATCTAATCCTCAAGAATGTTGTACAAATTCCACTTTGCAGGTTTCTAACTTGACTTTCACTCCATAATTAATTTTTTCATAGTTGTTGGAAGCTTTAATCCAAGCATTCAATGCATTGTACAAATTTAATTCCATTTTGGGAAGAAAGGCAACATTGCCATTTTAGAAAAGCAAGCTTTATGCAAAGTCAGCTTGCATTGAGCCTTGCATTTTTTCTTTCTGCACAAACACACTTTACACAATTAGAGAAAGTTTTTTTAAAGGTCCCAGCCCCCCTACAAGCTTTGTACTTCACATTGAAACCATGCTTGCTAGCTTTGCTTCAAAAATAAGTAACCAAGCAAAACATGTGAATTTTGAAATCTGAGTTGTTACAAGTCTTAAAACCTCTTGCTTATAAGTATACACACTATTTTCAAGTGGACACACAGATTCTATTTCCCTGAAACTACCTCAAACATCAAAAAACCAAAAATCTGCTCAAGAACACCATTAACACATTGTTCTGAACCAAAACTCATGATCTTCATTTTCACTCGTGTGTTTTGAAAACTAATCACTCAGACACCTTCTATACATCATACCAAAGAAATCCATACCCTTGTTTCCTCATTGTAACTCCTCCATCAATATCCACCATTTTCAAATATTAAGCTTGCAGTTTGACTTGAGTACAGAGATTCAGGGACTTTCAAGGCAAAGTAAGAGTTGGAATACACTCAAGGAGGTCCAGGAAAGCTAAACAGATCCTCAGGCCACCTCAAAAGTTGCTCAAACTCCACTCACGACTCCAGCTGCAAGAGGTAAAAACTCAAACTTCTATCTCTTCCTACAAGCATCATTTGATCCTGATTTGTGAAAACAAAATGTAGATATCCTTGCTCTAAAGCTAACCATGTCCATAGTTTCCATTTATATTGACTGTGCATAGAGAATTTTGGATTTGAAATTTCTGAGAAAATTAGGTTTCAATTTAGGGCCAGTAAAATTAGATTTTATCTTTGACTTTTAGTTTACAAAGTTATATGGTTGAATTCATGGGAAGAAACATCATAACTTTCATGTTTGGAGTTTGCATTTTTATGGAGAAATGAGGAAGATATAGGTGGTCCGGCTATGGCTCAAGGTTGAAGATGAAGTTGCCTTCAGAAAGCAGTTTCTAATATATATTTATGCTTTGATTATATAACCGGATGAAACAGCCACCCAAGTGGCAAGCGCGCGCGTACTAAGGCACATGTTACCTAAAGGGCGAGGGTTCGAACCAATGTGAACCCCCCCCCCCCCCCCCCCCTTTTACATTTTTCCATTTTTTTATATTTTTCTAACATCTTTTTTGCAGGCGCTGGGCCCTTTGGGCTTGACATTTTTTTTTTGCTAGCATACTTTCCTGTTTGCTTGTGACACCCCTTGACCCATTTTATTTTTATTTATTTCTTTATTTCTTTTTCTTTTAAATATATTTTCTAAAATACCAAAAAAATCATAAAAAGTATAAAAATAATAGATTTATATTTTGACATAATTTAAATATTTTTCCACATAAAAAAATTATTTTTATTCATTATACTTTATTTACTTTTACTAATTTCCTTGTGAATTAAACTAAAACTAGATTATTATTAATCTAAAGATATTTATTTTTAATATAAAAAAGACCAAAATATTCCATGACACCATATATTATTTTCAAAACAAAAAAACAAAAAAAATACTTTTCCTTTAAACTTATTTTCTTTTAATCAACTAAAATAGATTTAGGGTTTCTTATAAAAAAATATTTTCTTAATTAATTTCTTTTTCTTAATTAACTTAAGTTATTTAATTTAATTACTTTTTTCTCTAATTAAGTTTAGGTTAAAATCTCTTTCATATAAAAAATCCAAACACAAAAAAAATCATTTCTTTCAATTTGCATTTGTACTTTATATATTTCTTCAATTATTTGTATATATTCAATTTGGTTGTAATAGATTAATTAGGTTTATATTATTGCAATCCCCATTCATAAATTGTATATTGCCTCCCACAAATGTTGTAATAGCGTAGTAACTTTAAATTTCGCAATTACATAACATGCTAGTAATTAGGGTTTGTATGGCAAGATAAAACCAATCAAATAGAAAACCCTGATTCAAAACAAAAGCAAGCATGCAAATGACACAATTGCACACAAACACCCCTAGGGTTACTCCACTTGGTTGCCTTATACAAAATGGCCATATTACACATGTAAGGTATCTTAGCAACAAAAAAAACAAACAAATACAAGATCATAGTCCCTCAATGACGCTATTTAAAGTTACCTTACAAATGATCTTAGTCCCTCTAAAAGAATGCTAAGATGCCTTGCAACATTGCTAATCATGGCTATACGATGATCCACGCCTATCCCGTTAACATCCAAAGATAGGGTTGCTCACCAAATCAATGGTAAGACAACAATGTCAAAGGAAAAGAAAATAAACAAGAAAGACATTTGAGTAGGTAGATTGCTCTTAATTACTTGCTCCATTTCAAAACAAACATCCTTGCTATTTTCAAAACAAACACTAACACTTTCAAAACATCTTACAAAACATGAAAACATTTTCAAAAGATCAAACATCTTTGTATACATTCTTACGAACAAGAATCACTATAAAGATTGCCCAAACAATGGCCTCTTTACAAAATGCTTTCAAAAACCACACAAAGCACAATTTCAAACAAAAGCAAGTGATCTAGCAAGTAACTAAGAGCCCATGGAAAACCATGGATAAAAAGGGTGCTAATACCTTCCCTTTTTATAATCTACCCCCCGAACCCAAGAAACAATTTCAAAGGTCTTTCCTGTGCTTTTTCACCTTTCCTTTTGGATAAAAGAAAAGTCAGTGGCGACTCTTTCTAACCGCAACATTTGCGATCAAACGCAAAACCCATCAAGTCAGTTCTCTCACCGTATCACAGAACTGGAGACTCTGTTGGGGAATATTCTAAAAGTGGGGTTACCTTAGGGATAGAGCACATTTATTTGCTTACATTGTTTTACTTATGTGCTTTACATTATGGTTCTTTGTTTGGGTTTGAATCCTCTACCCGGATTTGGGATACATTATAGGTAAGTAGAAATACGTTGTGGAAACTGTGCGGGGTATACCGACATGGTCTAAGCAATAGCTATGTTAGTGCGACATATTTGTGGGTACCGATAGCCTTTGAATTAATCAAAGAGAATACGGGGCCGCTGAGTGATGTCATGAAGCACTAATGATCTTTTAGAACCTTTACTTGACCAACTTAGCCTTTAGGATGTAGTGAGATGACTGGCTTTGGTACAATCCGAAGTTGGTAGATACTCGATACTACACTCATTGAGGTTTGGTTTCTTGGGATATTTCGGTCGCCATTAAGAGGCTTGAGCTGAAACAATGACCAAGGAAACAAACCAGTGATATTGAGCTCCTTAGAACCCGGTTACTATTACTAGGACAGGTTTAAGCCAACTAAACTTCAAGACAATACTTACCTATAAAACTCCATGCAAGCCTAAACCTAAGGATTTGTTTGTTTTGTTTGTATATGCATACTTGTACATAACATCATGAACATCATATACATCCACTAACCATTTCAAGGATTTTGGGATTCATCTTTGTTCTTGTTTTGTAGGATATGGATTCACTTCGCAGGAAAACTATTCAAGTCAACCTTGTAAGGATCCCTCCACAACTTAAGGATCTAGCTTCAAGGACTCTTGAAAACTCTCCATTCACTGAGAGACATGGTCGCCTACTCAACTTGGTTACCTCCAACACAGATGAGGACATGATGAAGGTGCTCTTTCAGTTCTTTGATCCTTTACACCATTGCTTCACATTTCCCGACTATTAACTTGTGCCTACTTTGGAAGAATTATCCCAATTCTTGAGGATTCCCATTCTCAATCAACTACCTTTCAACGGTACGGAAAGAGACCCAAAGCCAGAATAGATTTCTCAAGCTCTACACTTGCACTCATCTGATGTCACAACTCATTGGGAAACAACGAGTGGTGTCAAAGGTTTCCTAGCAAAGTTCATGTTTGAGAAAGCCCAAAGCTGTTGGAATTCCTTGGACTTGCAAGCCTTTGAGGAAATTATGGCTCTCCTCATCTATGGGATGGTTTTGTTTCCAAATCCTGACCAACTCATAGATGTCAACACCGTCAAAATCTTTATATCCCGCAACCCAGTGCCTACATTGCTAGGAGATATCCTACACTCTTTTCACACTCGCACAGTAAGGAAAAGAGGTGTTCTTATGTGTTGCACTCCTCTCTTGGAAAGATGGTTTATTTCTCATATTCCCCAATCTGTATTAAAAAATGAGCAAGGTTCAAGGTCGTCACAAAGGTTGATGACGCTCAAACATTCAAACATTCATTGGTGCTCCCGATCCAAAGAGAATGTTATCATTGTCGACCGTTGTGGAGAATTCCCTAATGTCCCTTTACTTGGCATTAGGGGAGGTATCACCTACAACCCTTGTTTGGCCTTAAGATAGTTTGGTTATGCCTGAAGGGATGGCCCGTATGAGATGCTGATTTAAGGCTTGGTATTTGACTACGACAACAACGATCAAGGTCTTCGCTAGAGATTTACCTGAGCTTGGAGGATGTTGAACAAGGTGGATAGCATGACTTTGGGGCACAAGAATTCCATCCCTCTTGAGCCTTACCTCAAATGGGTACGAACTCGTGCTCAGAGTCTTATGATGCCTTACCCCTCCATTCTCCCAATAATCATTGAGCTTGTCATGGAGGGAGATGTTCCATACACTATCATACACCCTGACATGCCCACATCTCTTGAAGACCTACAAAGGGATTGGATACAACTCAAAGGAGAGCGAGATACTTTCAAAGCCCAATTCGACCCAAGCGAGAAGAAGGTTTTGGAACTCACTAGGCTACTTCATGAGGAGCGGACTCTGAATGCCTACATTGCACCGAATAAGATGCGCACTACCTTTCTATCTTAGAGTTTTTTGTATTATTTTTCCCAAGGGCCATTGGTGTATTCAAGCTTTAACTTATTAATATAACGTGTGTTTACTTTTTGTCTAAAACAAATTTGAATCTTTAAAATCCTTGAAAACATTGCATATGCATATACCATTCATCATAACATAAGCATGTCTTTTGCAACAAGTCTCTTCATCTCTCTACTGTTTATTTCAGTAAGATGGATCTTGAGCAAACAATGAAGGATCTTCAAGCTCAGAATACACATTTTCAACAGTTTCTTTTGACCTTATCTAAGGGACAAGAAGAATTGAAGACTTTGCTGGCTGAAGAGAGGAAAAAGAAAACAAAGAAGGTGACCGGAGTCTTAAACATGGGAAGAATATTTCATGGGTAGATAAGAAGAACTTTGGACTATGCAGCAACATCCGGTGAAAGAGACAACCAAGATGGTAAAGGCAAGGAAACAATTATCCTGTCAGAATCGGAGGAGGAAGAGTAAGAAGAGGACTACTCTGAAGAACAATACCCTCCAGTGGATGACAAGTATGAACATCTAGAAGAGCGATTGAGCACGATGGAAATCCAAAAGGTGTCTGGCTTGGATTTTGAGGAATTGGGTTTAGTGTCAGGGATTTTGATTCCTCTGAAATTCAAAGCACCCGTATTCGCAAAATATGACGGAGTTTCATGCCCTAAAATGCATCTCCGGTCATATGTGAGAAAAATCCAACCTCATACGGCTGATAAAGACTTATGGGTGCACTTCTTCCAAGACAGTTTGTCTGGAACTCAACTTGACTTGTTTTACCAACTAGAAAGAGCCAACGTTCACAATTGGGAAGATCTTGCTGCAGCTTTCTACAAACAATATCAGTACAATGCTGATTTGTTGCCTACCCGTACTCAACTCCAGAGTATGGCCATGGTTTCCAATGAAGGTTTCAAGGACTATGCGCAAAAATGGAGAGATTTGGCTGGAAGATCAACCCCCTATGTCTAAGAGAGAATTGGTAGACATGTTCTTAGGCACCTTGTCTGGTCCCTTCTTCAATCATTTAATCAGAAGTTCATTTGTAGGCTTTACTGAACTAATATTAACTGGAGAGAGGATAGAAGCTGGTATAAAGAATGGAAAGATTCAGAAATATACATCTTCTTCTACAGTTGTAAGGAAGCCTTTCATTGGGAAGAAAGAGGTGGCTGCTGTATATCCACAAAGAAACCAAGATATGGCCGAACGCCGACCAATGGTGGGGGTTATTATGATTCCTAAGCATGCGTCTGATCAGCAAAGAAATAATCAACCAAGGATGGAAAGGCCAGTCAGGCAGTTCACCAGAATCAACATGACCTTGTCTCAAGTATTATCGCATCTACTAAGATCCAACTTGGTGACCTTGAAAGAAGCTCCGAAAAACCCCAATACAACATCTCCTCATTATCATCCCAATGCCCGTTGAGTATATCACTCTGAAAGTCCTGGTCACGATACTAATAATTGTTGGGCTCTAAAGAACAAAATACAAGACCTCATTAAAGCAAAAGAAATTGAGTTCGATGCGCCTGAAAAGCCAAATGTCATTTATGCGCCAATGCCCAGACATGGCCACAATACCAATGCCATTGAAGAAGGATTGTTTGTTACTTCAATTGATGAACGCATGACCTCACTTCTTACTATTAAAATGAATTTGTTGAATGCCGGTGTGTTCCCGGACTGTGGTGAAGTTTGCCATCTCTGTTTGTCCTCCCCCAACCGGCTGACTTTTGTTGAAAATAGGCGTTCAATGCCTAATAGATAACAAAGAAATTTTGTTCGAAAATACTTCTGTTTCACCTATCCCTTTTGAAGATGTTTCTATCATTACCATTTCTGCCAATTCTTCCAGGGTCTCCACTAAAAGACTCGTTAAAATTATGTCAGTTCCGAAAGCAACTCCTCTAATAATCACAATGCCTGGACCAGTCCCATATGCGTCAGACAAAACTGTGCCATGGAATTATGGAGGGGATGTCTATTACTATGGTATCAAGTAGGACTGGCCAGCCGCCGAAGATTTAAGCTCCTAGAAAGTCAACTCCGACATCAGTAATATTGTAGGAACTAGCAAAATTACCCGAAGTGGTAGGATCTTTTCTCCAGAAATTGCTCCCCCAAAAGCAGTTTCCGGACCCGTAATCATTCCTGTTGTTGTTCCCCCAAAAGCAGTTTCTGGACCCGTAATCATTTCTGTTGTTGCTCCCCCAAAGGAAGTTTCTGGACCCATAACCATTCCTGTTGTTGCTCCCCTAAAAGTTGTTCCCGGTCCTACATTTATATCCAACAATACTCCAATTGACAAAGCCGTTACAACCCCTATAATAATTCTTACTGACGCTCCTGCTGCTGAGTTGACCAAGACTCGAGGAAATGGTGTTCTGATCTAGCCTGTCCGGACGAAGGCTCAGTCATTGACTATCCCTGAGACCTCCAAGAAAGAAATGGAGGAGATCATAAAAATCATAAAGAGGAGCGACTACAATGTAGTTGAACAACTGGGGCAAACTCCCTCTAAAATCTCCATGCTAGCATTACTATTATGTTCCGAGGCACATGCAAAAGCCTTGGTGAAGTTCTTAAAAACCGCCCATGTACCTCAAGAGACATTTGCCGATCAATTTCAAGACTGCGTAGCCAGCCTAACTGATGCTGAGGGGAAGGAAACCTAATGAGGCATTTCATGTCTCACTGGAATGTAGGGGCACAACTCTGGCTCATGTTTTGGTGGACATTGGCTCATCTTTGAATGTATTACCCAAAAAACCTCTTGATAGACTTGACTGTGAGGGGTTGACTTTGAAGCCAAGTGTTGTACCCCAAAATTTTCCCTCCCATATTTCTCAAAACATTGCAAGAAAAATCTCCAAGTTGCTCAAGGTTGCTCAAGAATTGGTCAGACAAGCTCTCTCCTAAGGCAGTCTACCCCAAATTAGGGTTTTGTGTTGGATCAAAATACTTGAGTCCAAATGACCTCAAGTGATCCCCAATTTCCTAATATGTTCTCAAGGTCATCCATGTCATGTTTCAAGCCTTGCAGAGGAAGTTTGCTCAGTCAATTGCTCAAAGGTCCAAAAATCGACTGTGCTAGGGCAAAAGTCAAATGGGACCTACATACAGTCAAACTTCAATATTTTTTGTCAACATTATCATTTTAAAGTTTATTTCATCATTTGATCAAGGGTTGATCATGATTCATCAAGGATTGCTCAAAATTCATCAAGACTCAAAAGTTGCTAAATTAGGGTTTTGTAGGAAAAGTCAACTCAACTTTGACCAAGCATAACTTTCTCATACTTTATGAGAAATGACCCATCCAAATCTAATTTTTAATAGGATTCAATTACCTACAATTCATCTTCATACCCCAAGATCAAAATATGCACTCACAAGAAGTTATGAATTTTGACATTATAGGTCATTTTTTAAAGTCAACAAAAACACCTTTTTTGTCAAAGATTATAACTTGAGCATGGAATATCAAAATGATATTATACCGAAAGTGTTGGTTATAGGACATCTCAAACTTTCTAAAAAGTCTAAGAACACCTCCAAAAGCTCAAAATTGAAGAAGTTATGCATTGTTGAAGTTGGACCTTTTTGCAAAATTGCCAAAAGTCAACTATCCCCAAAACTTCAAATTTTGCCAAATGGGCCCATTCTTTTTCACTTGATTTAAGTTTGCATTATTGCCCACGTGCTCTAGCTTTAGCCATGTGTCCATATCTTATTTTTATTATTTAATTTGATTTTTATTTGAATTAATTCATTTTAAATCAAATAAAATCAAATAAAATCCAAAGCATTGATACCAATGGATTTCTTAATCATTTCAGGCTCCAATTACAGCTAGCGTTGCAATCAAATTCGTATCAAGGCCATTATGCACAAAGAGATTGGATTCAAGCCAAAATTGGAAGGTTTTAATGGAAGATCAAATCAAATATGCAATCATCAATGTAGGAGGATTTGGACAAAGTTTGTTACCCTAATACAATGTGCAATACATAAGCAAGCGTGCAGGACAGAAACAAGGGTTGGAAATCACTTGTGGAGGAAGAACCAAATTTGCAAAAACCAGAAAAAAGTGTGACTTTGAAATCATGGTTAGAAACACTTTCAAGACTTTAGACGTATCCCAATAGCTTCCTGGAAACTCTCACAAGCTAAACCATTCACAACCAGGCGTTTTCAAGCTCCCATACACACTGTAAGTCCTTCGTAACATGACTATGTTCTTGATTTCGTATTTCCATAGTCTTGCATCTATAACAAAAACTAATGGCATATTTATGATCACCATATCATTTGCAAACTGTTTGTAATAACCAATTTTATTTATATGCTCTGTATCGTGAAACGCCATTGCTAGGGTTTTGCGTTTGGTTATAGGGGTTTTCGTTTTAGGGACAATTGATCTTCATGATGGACATGGTTGTGTTCAGAAGAAGATGATGAATCAAACCATGGTCCTGGAATTCATTTATATTTCCTAGGGACGATTTTAGAAGGAAGTTATGCTTTTAGCTGCGGATGAGAATCCGCAGGTAATATTTACAGGTTTTTGAGGAAGAGGATGATGCGTTGTCACCCTTATGTTGGTCTATTTGAAACTCGCGCCAAAATCCCACTAATGCAATTGTTTTCTTATATTATTATTATGTTGTATTTTGTTAGCAAATGAAAGAACGCAGCCCAGCGGTCACCACGTTAGCATTAAGGCATTCAAAGGCTGGAGGTCAGGGGTTCGATCCCTGCCTCCAGCAACTTGCACTTTCTTCTTATTTTTCAGGTAATCTGGTGTGCATTCAAGTCCATCACCCACCATGCGCCTCACTCTTCAACACGCCAGATGGCCAGATGGCCAGATCAGGTGGTCAGCATCAGGGGAGCACCAAAAGCCAGATCAATGCATGTGTATTGGATCACAAAAGTCCACTTGGACCAGCTACTATTGGGCCAACAAAGTTTCTACCCACGCCCTCCAAATAAAAGGCCCATTCTCTCTTTCTCTTATATTTATTTATTTTAATTTATTTACTTTATTTTATTTAATTAATTTATTAACCAATAACAAATTTTATTTTTTATCAAAAAATCATAAAAATACTTTTTTTTATGCAATAAAATTTTATAACTTTTATTTTTATTAATAAATACTAACTAAATTAATTAGGTTTAATTCTCGAACAACTTTAATTTGCTTTGTAAATATTTAAAATTAATTAGAAATCATTAGGTTTTAATTCTAATTTATTTATTTTAATTTCTTTCTTAAAGTATCAAAAACTCCAAAAATATGTCATTTATTATTTTTTATTAATTAATTTATTTAATAATTAATTTAGTATTTAATGTAGGATTTAATTTCTTTTCTTAAATAAAAACAACCAAAAAAACATTTTCTTTCAAAAGGGGTAAAACCCTAATTCGCATCCGATTTAATTTCGCGTCGCGCTTTATTTATTTTTATCCATATTGATGTATCTGCTTCCGGTATGTAATAGATAATTAGGACCTTTTATTTATTTTACCACTTTATTTTATTTTCAAAGGGTTGCTTTTTACGATGTAAATACCTGACGCCTTGTAATTTAATTTCCGCATTTTAATTCCGCAAATTATATAACTGTTAGATGTTTGATAATAGGGTTTGCATGACAAGACTGAATGTTTAATCTTAAAATAAAATTAGATCACCCTTAACATGTGCAAAGATAAAAATAACTGAAAACGACACACTCGCACATGCGCACTCTTAGGGTACACCCCCCTTGGTTGCCTTCGTAAATGGTCATTGAGTATAGGTCGTTTTAGAGTCTTCCTTTTGTCTAAAAGATCATAGTTACCTCGAAACGGTTGCCTCGGATATAATTGCCTCAAACAAATGATCTAAGACATTAGGGTTACCGCTAAGGCGTCCTAACATTGCTTTAGTAACCGTATGTCCCTCATTCGAATTGACCCTTAAACTCCAACGACTGTGCTACCTACTCACTAATAGTGGGATAGCATTGTCTAAAGGAAATTAGCATAGAACGATTCCTTTTTTGAGTAGGTAGATAGTTCTTAGATACTTGCTCATTCAAAACAAAACAAAATTTTCACACTTACACTCCTTTTCGAACAAAGTTTTCAAAAACACTTCATTACACTCTTGAGGACAGAAGCAAGAGTTAAATCGAAGTTTCAAACAAAAACTGTTTTCAAACCCACAAGCACAAAGAAAACAATTTTGAAAACAATTGAGCAAGTACCTAAGAGCCCATAGATAACTACGGATAGAAAGGGTGCTAATACCTTCCCTTTCTATAATCTACCCCCCGAACCCGAGAAATATCTTGAAAAAGGAATTTTTCTGTGCTTTTTTCCTTTCTTTGTTGGATAAAATAAAAGTCGATGGCGACTCTTGCTTACCGCGACATTTTGCAAAAACAAACACAAAATGTAAACCAGCATTCTTAAAAAACAATCAATTCTTCCCACCGTATCACAGAACTGACGACTCTGCTGGTGACGCTTATAAGTGGGGTATACCTTAGGACTAGTTCATATTGTTTTCAATTGCTTGACTTGTATGCTTTATCTTTGTGGGTTTGAATCGGAGTTACTATAGATCCTAACCAGGATCTGGGGAATACCTTTTAAGTAAGTAGCAATAAACTGTGAGGGAACTGTACGGCGTAGACCAATACGGTTGAAGTAGTAGCTACATTGGTGTAGCACTTTAGTTTGTACTGATATCCCTTGTGGTGAAACGAGGAGAATATGGGTCTTCTAAGGGGTCATTAAGCACCAACTGACTTTAGCACCTATAATTGACCAACTTGGCCATAGAACAGTAGCAGTATGCTACACTCATTGAGACCAAACTCTCGCGATGATTCCGGCCGCAAGAAAAGGTTGCTAAACTGGAATTATGACCGATCGAGGGTGGTCAGTGATATTGAGATCCTCTAGAACCCGGTTACTATTTCTAGGACAGGTTTGAACCAACTGAACTGAAAGAGGGTAGTACCTAAACTCCTTGCCAGCCTGAAATCTAAGGGCTATCTGTGTGACTTGTTTGCCCTTACCATGTTTTCTATCTTTGAATACTTGTGGTGTGTTTCTATCATGGCATCATGCATCATGACATTGCATACATATTGCATTGGACTAACCATTTCAAAGACCAATGGGATTCATCTTTGTTCTGTTTTGTAGGTCATGGCATCTATGCATAGAAACACTATTCGGATCAACTTTGTACAAATTCCCACTCAGCTTAAGGATTTGGTTGCAAAGGTTCCAGATACTTCCTCCTTTATCAGAAGACATGGGCACCTCCTTGGGTTGGTCACCTCCAAGATGGATGAACAGATGATGAGTGTATTAGTCCATTTCTTTGATCCATTGTACCACTACTTTACTTTTCCGGACTACCAGTTGGTCCCTACCTTGGAAGAGTTCTCTGATCTGCTTGGTATTTCTATTCTAGAGCAGACGCTGTTTACAGGTTGGGAGAAAGTCCTTAGGCCGGAAGAGATTGCTTCAGCCCTCCATCTGACAAAGGCTGAGGTAATGTATAATTGGGAAACTCGGAGTGGGACAAAAGGCTTCTTGACTAAGTTCTTGGTTGGTCGGGCTAATCAGTTCTGGGACAGTTTAGACTTTCAGGCATTCGAAGATATCCTGGCTCTTCTTATTTATGGTATGGTTCTGTTTCGCAACTCAGATTCTTTTGTTGACGTGAATGCGGTGAAGATTTTCATATCCGGTAATCCAGTACCCACTCTCTTGGGTGATATTCTGCATACCCTCTATGCCCGTACTGCTCAGAAACGGGGAACCCTTATGTGTTGTGCACCATTGCTGGCGAGGTGGTTTATTTCTCACCTACCCAAATCAGTTCTGAAGAACAAGGAAGGCATGGGTTGGGCCTATAGGATCATGTCTCTTGCGCACACAGACATCATTTGGACTACTAAAGGCATGGAAGACGTGGCTATTATTGATCACTGTAGGGAATACCCCAATGTTCCACTGCTAGGAATCAATGGAGGGATCACTTATAATCCTTGTCTGGCCTTACGACAGTTTGGGCGAGCTAGGAGGGAAGGACCTTATGAGTTGCTGATGCCAAGCATTATCTTTGACTTCTAAGGGGATAGTGATGAACATCGCCACAGATTCATCTGAGCTTGGGACAGGGTACACAGGTCTGATCCGCACGAGCTAGGTGTGAAGATTTCTCTTCCGATGGAACCATATCTCTGGTGGGTTCGTACACGTGCTCAGAAGCTAGGGATGCCCTATGAAGTTGTCTTGCCTATGATAGTTGAGCTTGCTGATGAAGAAGGGGTTCCTCCTACCATCCTCCACCCTTACATGCCTACTGGCATTGGGGCATTAAAGATGTCCTGGATCCAACTAAGGGAAGAGCGGGATACTTACAGAGAAAAGTATCACGAGCAAGAAAGGAAGATCTTAAAGTTGATAAGGCAACTGGAGAACGAGTAGATCCTCAACGACTATGCCAGCACCAACCGGAAACGACCATGGGAGCGCTGATGTATTTTGCTATTTCTAGTTTTGATTTACTTTTCAGTTTTTATTTTTGTAACACCTTAAAGGCATTTGTTGAACATTGAATTCAAGTTTTATCTAATAAAAGTGTGTTTCATTTTGGTTTACGAATTTGAATCTCCGAAGTCTTTGAAATCATATCATGTGCATTTCATTCCCATGCACCTCATTACAGGTACCCTTACAGGTTTCTCATCTTCTTTGCTGTTTATTTCAGCGCATCGTGTCTTCTGAAACATCAACTGATCAAGCCATCAAGGCTCTGCAAGCTAAAAATGCCCAGTTCCAGGAAATGTTCATGAACTTGGCTAAGGGTCAGCAAGATATGAAGACTCTTATCTTGAAAGATAAGAAGAAGAAGAAGAAGAAGAAGACGGTCCTACAGAATATGGGTCGCAGATTTAGAAACAATTTGCGAGAAGAGGTTGATTTGACTCACTCATCTGAAGGGGGAGAAAACCAAGAAGAAAGGAGGGCACCTAGCCCTATGGTTTCTGACAATGAAACTGACTTTGACGAAGACCAGTATCCTCCGGCTGAGGATAGGTATAAGCAACTCGAAGACTGGTTGAGCGCAATGGAAGTTCAGAAAGTCCCTGGTCTGGACTTTGGAGATTTGGGTTTATCATCTGGGGTGGTGATTCCCCGCAAGTTTAAAGCACCAGTCTTTGCTAAATATGACGGGGTTTCTTGCCCAAAACTGCACCTCCGCTCCTATGTTAGAAAGATTCAACCATACACCGCTGACAAGAACCTCTAGATCCACTTCTTTCAAGACAGTCTCTCAAGGACTCAACTTGAATGGTTTTACCAGCTGGAAGGAGCTAGTGTCCGTAATTGGGAGGACTTGGCTGCTGCTTTCTACAAGCAGTACCAATACAATGCTGATCTTGCTCCCACGCGTACCCAACTTCAGGGTATGTCTATGGGTGTGGGCGAAGGTCTCAAAGACTACGCTCAGAAGTGGAGGGACCTTGCTGGAAGAGTACAACCTCCCTTGGCTGATAGGGAGCTAGTGGATATGTTTGTGGGGACCTTGTCTGGTCTGTATTTCAACCATCTGATTGGAAGTTCATTGTCCGGGTTTACTGAGCTGATTATGACCGGGGACAGAGTTGAAGCCGGTATCAAGAGTGGTAAAATACAGAAGGGTGCTTCGTCCAGCACCGAGAAGAAGCCTTTTAAGAAGGAGTCAAGCGCAGTTTACAGCTCAAAGAGCCATAATAAACCTGAACGCTGCCAAGCAGTTAATGCGGTGGTTATATCAAGACCTGTTGTTGCTCCTCATTGCAACAATCAGCCAAGGGCCGAGAGACCGCGAAGACAATTCACTCAGCTCCATATAACTCTGTCTCAAATTCTGCCGTAGTTATTAAAGACCAACTTCGTGATTCTGAAGGAGGCCCCGAAGAATCCAAATACAACATCACCCATGTACAATCCTAACGCCCGCTGTGCTTTTCACTCTGATAGCCCGGGGCATGATACGAATAACTGCTGGGTTTTGAAGAATAAGGTGCAGGACTTGATTGATGCTAAGGAGATTGAGTTTAAAGTGCCTGAAAGGCCTAATGTTATGACTACTCCTATGCCCAAGCATGGAGTAAATGTTGTAGATGAATACTCGTTTGTGGTTTCTGTAAAGGACATTGTTACTCCATTAATGATTGTGAAGAAGAACCTTCTATTAGCCAGTTTATTTCTGGGTTGTGGCAAAGGTTGCCATCTGTGTGCCGTCCTACCTACTGGTTGCCATCTTTTGAAGTCAGGTGTCCAACGCTTGATGGATAATAAAGAAATTCTATTTGAGAAGACTTTTGTTCCTTTGGTTCCTACTGAAGAAGTTGTTATAATCACCATTTTCGACAATTCTTCCAAGGCTTCCTCGAGAAAGCCTGTTAGAATTACATTTGTTCCGAGAATTGCACCGTTGATCATTACTGTTCCTGGGCCTATCCTATATACATCAGATAAAGTTGTCCCATGGCACTATGGGGCTGACGTGTATTATCACGGAGTTAAACAAGATTTGAATGCTGAAGAGGCTCATACTAACGTCAGCAATATTGTTGGATCTAGTAAAGTCACCCGCAGCAGAAGGCTTTTCTCCCCTGAGATCTCTCCACCGGTTGTTCGGAAACCTGTTGTTATTAAACCTTCTAGCACACCTGCTACTATCCTTGTTCATGTTCCAATTCTTACCCATGTTGCCGAGTCATCTGACACTCGGGGCAAAGGGATCACCGGTGAGCCTGCCCAGACGGAGGTACCGAAGAAGATTACTGTTGAAGCCTCTAGACAAGAGATGGAAGAAATTTTGAAGATCATCAAAAAGAGCGACTACAACATAGTCGAGCAACTGGGGCAAACCCCGTCCAAAATCTCTATGTTGTCTTTGTTGCTATGCTCAGAAGCCCATGCCAAGGCTCTGATTGCTTTCCTGAAAACTGCACACGTACCCCAGGAAACATCTGCTGACCAGTTTAAAGACTGTGTGGCGAGTTTAACTGCTGATAATGGTCTGGGTTTCTCCGACACCGACTTGACTACCAAGGGGAAGAATCACAACGACGCCCTGCATGTATCCATTGAGTGCATGGGCACTACTCTAGCTCATGTGTTGGTAGATATTGGGTCGTCGTTGAATGTTTTACCCAAGAAGGCATTGGACCGGTTAGACTGTGAAGGGTTGGAGCTAAAACCAAGCAACATTGTTGTCAGGGCCTTTGATGGGTCCAAGAGGATGGTACACGGAGAAGTGGATATTCCAGTTAAGGTTGGTTCTCAGGTTTTTGCATCTACATTCTATGTGATGGATATTCGGCCATCTTATTCTTATTTGTTGGGTCGCCCATGGATCCACAAAGTTGGGGCAGTAACTTCTACGCTCCACCAGATGCTGAAATACCCAATGAAGGGGAAAATTATTACAGTGCGAGGGGAGGAGGAGTACATGGTGAGCCACCTCAACTCTTTTCGGTATGTGGAGATGGACGGGGAGTTCATTGAGACCCCGTTTCAACATTTTGAAAAAGTCCCCCAGATGATGGCGTCAACTGAAACTGTTGTCTAAGATCCTCCAATGAAGATGGCTTCCTTCAAGGATGCTCGGGCTATTGTTGAGAAAGGTGGGTGCGCAAATTGGGGCCAACTCCCTGATTTTGCACATAAGACTAAAAAGTTTGGTTTGGGTTTCACTGCAGAAGCTCAAAGGGTTGTTCGGCGTGTGCGGATCGGAGGACCTCCCTTGTTTATCAGCAATTTATGAGTAAATTTCATTGAAGACGATGATGAAGAGTTTGACTTTGACAGTTGGATTTACCCAACTACCGGCGGTGGATTAAGCAATTGGACGGCAAAAGACTTCGTCCCAATTTCTTTTATTACCCGATAATGAGACTTTTGTTTTGAATTTGTAACAGACAATTTTTTAAACATTACGGCCCGGTGTCTTACCCTAGGCACCGTGGTTTTGTTTGTGAGGGCTTGATATTTGTCATCTCCATATATCATTAATAAAAGCATTGGACGTTTCTTGCATTTCAAATTTTGCGCTCCTTGTTTTTCTTTTATTATATATTGCAAAAACATCTATTTTACACACACTCACATATACAGGTCCACATCCATTTTGGATCCTACTGATAACGACTCTGCTACTTCCAGTTATGACTTCGAAAGTCCGATCAACTTAGCCGAAGACGAAGGTGAAGATGATTGCGAAGTTCCTGGTGAACTTGCTAGGCTGCTACTTCAGGAAGAGAGGGCCATACAGCCGCATGAGAAGCCCGTGGAAGCAGTAAATCTGGGTACAGAGATAGACAAGAAAGAGGTCAAGATCGGTGCAAATCTGGAGTCTAGTGTTAAGCAACGGTTGATTCAGATGCTGCGTGACTATGTTGAGATCTTTGCCTGGTCTTATGAAGATATGCCTGGTTTGGATACTGATATTGTGGTTCACCGTCTTCCTACCAAGGAAGACTGTCCTCCAGTGAAACAGAAGGTTCGTCGAATGCGCCTAGAGATGTCTGAGAAAATCAAGGCCGAGGTTATGAAACAGTTTGATGTCGGTTTTCTAGCAGTTACTTCTTACCCGCAGTGGGTGGCCAACGTGGTTCCGGTGCCGAAGAAAGATGGTAAGGTTCAAATGTGAGTTGACTATAGGGATCTGAACAGGGCAAGCCCCAAGGATGATTTCCCTCTACCTCATATCGATGTTCTGGTTGACAATATCGCACAACATAAGGTCTTCTCCTTTATGGATGGTTTCTCTGGTTATAATAAGATTAAAATGGCTCCCGAGGACATGGAGAAGATAACCTTTGTTACTCTGTTGGGTACCTTTTGCTACAAAGTCATGCCTTTTGGATTGAAGAATGTTGGGGCAACGTATCACTGCGCCATGGTCGCTTTGTTCCATGACATGATCCATCATGAGATTGAGGTATACATCGACGACATGATTGCAAGATCCCAGACTGAAGAAGAACATCTTGACCACCTTCAGAAGTTATTTGACAGGTTGAGGTTGTACAAGATGAGGTTAAACCCGAACAAGTGCACCTTCGGGGTGAGATCTGGTAAACTGTTGGGTTTCGTCGTTAGTGATAAAGGTATTCAAGTGGATCCTGCAAAGGTGAAGGCTATACAGGAAATTCCAGTTCCCTGAACAGAAAAAGAAGTCAGAGGCTTTCTGGGGCGACTGAACTACATTTCCCAATTCATCTCACACCTGACTACTACTTGTGAGCCAATCTTCAAGTTACTGAAGAAAGATCAAGTGGTAAGATGGAATGATGAATGTCAGGCCGCTTTCAAAAGGATCAAAGAATATCTCCAAGAGCCACCTATTCCGATGCCTCCAGTTGAAGGGAGACCTTTGATCTTATACTTGACAGTACTCGACAACTCAATGGGGTGCGTGCTGGGGCAGCATGACGAGTCTGGCCGAAAAGAACATGCTATTTATTACCTTAGCAAAAAGTTTACCGACTGTGAGACCCGATACTCACTGCTCGAGAAAACTTGTTGCGCTTTGGCATGGGCTGCTCGCTGGCTGAGACAGTATATGCTGACTCACACTACTCTATTGATATCAAAGATGGATCCAATCAAGTATATCTTCGAGAAGCCTTCCTTATCTGGAAGAATAGCAAGATGGCAGATGATCTTGAATGAGTATGACATCTAATACACGACCCAAAAGGAAATCAAGGGAAGTGTGTTGGCAGACCATTTGGCACATCAGGCAGTGGACAATTACCAGTCTATGAAATTTGAATTCTCAGATGAGAATATCATGATCGTAATCGAATTTGAAGAACCAGGGCCGATGAAGGACCTGAGGAAGGATCCCGATGGTCTATGCACTTTGATGGAGCTTCAAACTCTTTGGGTAATGGCATTGGCACCATGATCATATCTCCTAAAGGCTCTCATACTCCGTTTAACGCCCGACTATGTTTCAACTGCACCAACAACATGGCGGAGTATGAAGCTTGTATCATGGGTCTTCGAGCAGCTATTTACCTAAGGATCAAGTTCTTGAGTGTGTTCTGAGATTTCGCTCTCGTGATCAGTCAGATCAAAGGCGAGTGGGATACGAAACACCCAAATCTTATTCCTTACAAGGAGTATGTATTGACGTTGCTTCTACATTTCGAAGAGATAACCTTTGAACACTTCCCAAGAGAGGAGAATCAATTGGCGGACGCGCTAGCTATGATGTCTTCTATGTTAAAAGTCAATTTGGACAACGAAGCTCCCCGGATTACCATTGAAAGGTTGGACGAACCTGCACATTGTTGTGACATTGAGACTAAAGAGGTAGCGGATAAACACTAGTTTCATGAGATGAAGAGGTATCTTGAGGCTCAAGAGTACCCCGAGGGTGCATCTGTTAATGACAAGAAGTTTCTGAGGACGTTCACGGCGAAGTTCTTCATCAGTAATGACATCCTTTACAAGCGTAACCATGATTCGACCTTACTGTGATGTGTGGATAAGAACGAGGCAGAAAGGATTATGGTAGATTTACATGAAGGTACTTTCGGAACTCATTCCAGTGGACACACCATGGCAAAGAAAATCCTTCGGGCAGGATATTATTGGTCCACAATGGAAGCCGACTGTTAGCAGCATTCTCGGACCTGTCACAAGTGCCAAGTCCATGCTGATAAGGTGCACATACCTCCAGTTCCTCTGAATGTTTTGATAGCTCCGTGGACTTTTGCAATGTGGGGCATTGATATGATCGGCGAGATCAGACCTACGGCATCCAACGGGCATCGTTTCATCCTGGTATCTATTGATTACTTTACAAAGTGGGTTGAAGCGACTTCCTTTGCTACTGTAACCAAGAACGTCGTGGCATGGTTCATTCAACACAATCTGATCAATCGATATGGTGTACCAGAGAGGATCATAACAGACAATGGTATAAATCTCAACAATAAAATGATCATCGAACTCTGCAAGTAGTTCAAGATACAGCATCACAACTCTTCTCGCTACCGGCTGAAGATGAATGGGGATGTTGAAGCGGCTAATAAGAACATTAAGAAGATTGTGCAGAAGATGACGGTGACATACAAAGGCTGGCACGAGATGTTACCATTCGCTCTTCATGGATACCGCACCTCAGCGCGGACGTCAACAGGGGCAACACCTTATTCCTTGGTATATGGCATGGAGGCCATCTTTCCCATTGAGGTTCAGATACCATCTCTTCGGATTATGAAGGATGGAGGTTTGAGCGAAGATGATTGGATTCAGACCCGGCTTGATTAGCTGAACTTAATTGACGAAAAGAGACTTACTGCTATTTGTCATGGTCAAACGTATCAAAAGCGAATGATCAAGGCATTTAACAAGAAAGTTAGACGACAAGAGTATCAAGTCGGGGACCTGGTTATCAAGCACATCATACTGCCACAAGGTGATCCCATAGGCAAATAGACCCCTACCTACGAAGGGCCATTTGTGGTTAAGAACATTTTCTCAGGAGGAGCTATGATTCTAACCACCATGGATGGTGACGACCTTCCTCACCCCCTCAATGCAGACATAGTGAAAAAATACTATGCATAATCAAAGACCCGCTAGATCGACTGACCTAGGCAATAATAAGGGCTTCCCGGCGAACCAAAAGGGTTCGGGAAAAAATAAGGGATGAAAATGAAAAAAACTGTACACCCGGCAAGTCGAAAACCTGAAAAGGCGACTTGGGAAAAAAAAGGGTATCCCGGTGGACTGAAAACCCGAAAGGGCGGTCCAGGCAAAAATTAGGGATTAAAAGCGTAACACTATGTCTCGTTGGATCACCTTGCAACCAGACTATGGTATCGGCTATCAGGCTCGGACGGAACTAATCAATCCGATCTACCTTCAACCAAGTAGAAAAGTGATGAGATGCTCGAGGACATAAAGGCAATAGCAGAGTTGGAACCCAGTGGGATTATTCACATTGCTGTTTTGTTTAGTTTTTCACAAATTGTGTAAATTCTATTATTCGGCGGCATTCTCTTACTAGGACGTCAGCCTCTTGTACAAAAAACGCCTATTTACAGGCTAAACTTCAAAATCAATATAATTCATTTTCAGAGAAATTTCAAACTGTTTTTCCTTTTTCTATTTTATTTTACAAAGAACGTCCAATGTTCATTTTTGATATATGCATTTGACATTAATTTCTGCTCATGAATATTTATATGCGAAACAAAAGACAATTACTTGTAATATCAGAAATAGGGGCAATAAGAATTGTCCAAGATTTACAGTTGCTCTGTCCACTAGGTACAAGGATGAATTTAACTGAAGAATATGGCTGAAGTACATTCACTCCCTGCAGAGTAAGAAGAGACAGTAATGATAGCTCTCCCCAGCTGAGACTTGCAACTGTGAATGAATCGGCAATATTCTCCCCAAGCAGAGTTTATCTACCATCAGCACAGAAAGGTCTTAATATTCCCCAGTGGAGTATAAGAATTATCCCCGGTGGAGTATAAAATATACCCAGTGGAGTTTGAAGGTTTTCCCCAGCGCAGTCTGAAAAAGCTTCCCCAGTGGAGTTGAAGAATCATCCCCAGTAGACTCTGGAAGTTTGTCCCCAGTAGAGTCTAAAAGGTTATCCCCAGTGAATTCGCAACTGAAAGATCATCCCCAGTGGAGTTCTTTCCTTTCACAAACAAGAATTCAATCCCCAACATGATTCAGTATCACCAGCAACGGTAATGCATCCCCAGCAGAATTTATCAGCGGAATCCTCAGCAGAACATCTCTTCCCCACAGAGTAATCTCCTCATCAGTTTATTCCCCAGCGGAGTTACCCTCTCTTGCAGGTTTATTCTCACAATCATCTTCGTTCGCCATCCCCAGTGGAAACGAAGAATTCAACTCCTTTCTCCAGCAGCTATCCGGGATTTATTTTCCCCAACTAAAAACATTACATTTTCATACACCATGACGCATGCATATACGCATCACACAATACAATCTCATTTATTTTGAGAAAATCATTGCTTGATACATATCATGCATTACATACAGCTAACCTTTACCTTTCAGGAAGGATGCGGTTAAATTATCACAAAATTCAAAGCTATGAAGCTTTTACAAAGTCGAATTACTGACAAGTTCTTAAATCTCAACAAAGTTTTTCTTAGTTGAATTACAGACAAGGTCCTAAATCTCGACAAAGTTCCTCCGTCGAATTACAGATAGGTTCCTAAATCTCAGCAGATTTTTCTCAGTTGAATTACGGGCGAGTTCTTAAATCTCGATGAAGATGTTTCCCTCCAGTCAAATTACTGACAAGTTCTTAAATCTCAGCAGAGTTTTTCTCAGTTGAATTACAGACAAGGTCCTAAATCTCGACAAAGTTCCTCTGTCGAATTACAGGTGAGTTCCTAAATCTCAGCAGAGAAGTTTTATCAGTTGAATTACGGGCGAGTTCTTAAATCTCGATGAAGATGTTTCCCTCCAGTCGAATTACTGACAAGTTCTTAAATCTCAACAGAGTTTTTCTCAGTTGAATTATAGACAAGGTCCTAAATCTCGGCAAAGTTCCTCCGTCAAATTACAGACGAGTTCCTAAATCTCAGCAGAGAAGTTTTCTCAGTTGAATTACGGGTGAGTTCTTAAATCTCGATGAAGATGTTTCCCTCCAGTCGAATTACTGACAAGTTCTTAAATCTCAACAGAGTTTTTCTCAGTTGAATTACAGACAAGGTCCTAAATCTCGACAAATTTCCTCCTTTGAATTACAGGCGAGTTCCTAAATCTCAGCAGAGAAGTTTTCTCAGTTGAATTACGGGCGGGTTCTTAAATCTCGATGAAGATGTTTCCCTCCAATCGAATTACTGACAAGTTCTTAAATCTCAACAGAGTTGTTCTCAGTTGAATTACAGACAAGGTCCTAAATCTCGACAAAGTTCCTCCGTCGAATTACAGACGAGTTCCTAAATCTCAGCAGAGAAGTTTTCTCAGTTGAATTATGGGCGAGTTCTTAAATCTCGATGAAGATGTTTCCCTCCAGTCGAATTACTGACAAGTTCTTAAATCTCAGCAGAGTTTTTCTCAGTTGAATTACAGACAAGGTCCTAAATCTAGGCAAAGTTCCTCCGTTGAATTATAGACAAGTTCCTAAATCTCAGCAGAGGAGTTTTCTCAGTTGAATTACGGGTGAGTTCTTAAATCTCGATGAAGATGTTTCCCTCTAGTCTAATTACTAACAAGTTCTTAAATCTCAGCAGAGTTTTTCTCAGTTGAATTACAGAAAAGGTCCTAAATCTCGACACCCCAGTTGAATTACGGATAAGTTCCTAAATCTTGACACCTCAGATAAATTACGGGTAAGATCCTAAATCTCGACACCTCAGTTGAATTACACACAAGTTCCTAAATCTCAACAAAGATCAGACTTCCCCAGCGGAATCTTCCTCAAACAACAGGTATACAAGCTCTTGCTAAGGAATCTCTTATGCGATCGACACTCCTTCAGATGACATCTTTAAGCCCATCCCCTCGTCACCAACCACCAAATGGCATCTGTAAGCTCATTCCCTACATCCCAAGGCTGATACCACTTCATGCGAGTGCAAATTTCTGGGCACTCTAGTGTTCAATCATCTTCCACCTTCAGATCACGAAATTCTTAAAAGCCAATCTACATCCTCAGGTTTAAGAAGATTGAACAGGGGCAGCTGTTGTACCCCAAAATTTACCCTCCCATATTTCTCAAAACATTGCAAGAAAAATCTCCAAGTTGCTCAAGGTTGCTCAAGAATTGGTCAGACAAGCTCTCTCATATGGCAGTCTACCCCAAATTATGGTTTTGTGTTGCATAAAAATCCTTGAGTCCAAATGACCTCAAGTGATCCCCAATTTCCTAATATGTTCTCAAGGTCATCCATGTCAAGTTTCAAGCCTTGCAGAGGAAGTTTGCTCAGCCAATTGCTCAAAGGTCCAAAAATTTACTGTGTTAGAGCAAAAGTCAACTGTGACCTACATACAGTCAAACTTCAATATTTTTTGTCAACATTCTCATTTTGAAGTGTATTTCATCATTTTATGAAGGGTTGATCATGATTCATCAAGGATTGCTCAAAATTCATCAAGACTCAAAAGTTGCTAAATTAGGGTTTTGTAGGAAAAGTCAACTCAACTTTGACCAAGCATAACTTTCTCATACTTTATGATAAATGACCCATCCAAAGATCATTTTTAAGAGAATGAAATTCCCTACAATTCATCTTTGTACCCCAAGATCAAAATATGCACTCACAAGAAGTTATAAAATTTTGACATTATAGGTCATTTTTGAAAGTCAACAAAAACACCTTTTTTTTCAAAGCTTCTAACTTGAGCAAGGAATATCAAAATGAGATGATACCAAAGGTTTTGGTTAGGGGACATCTCAAGCTTTCTAAAAAGTCAAAGAACACCTCCGAAATTTCAAAATTGAAGAAGTTATATATTGTTGAAGTTGGACCTTTTTGCAAAATTGTCAAAAGTCAACTATCCTCAAAACTTCAAATTTTTTCAAATGGGCCCATTCTTTTTCACTTGATTTGAGTTTGCATTATTTCCCACGTGCTCTAGCTTTATCCACGTGTCCATATCTTATTTTTATTATTTAATTTGATTTTTATTTGAATTAATTAATTTTAAATCAAATAAAATCAAATAAAATCCAAAGCATTGATACCAATGGATTTCTTGATCATTTCAGGCTCCAATTACAGCTAGCTTTGCAATCAAATTCGTATCAAGGCCATTATGCACAAAGAGGTTGGATTCAAGCCAAAATTGGAAGGTTTTAATGGAAGATCAAATCAAATATGCAATCATCAATGTAAGGGGATTTGGACAAAGTTTGTTACCCTAATACAATGTGCAATACATAAGCAAGCGTGCAAGATAGAAACAAGGGTTGGAAATCACTTGTGGAGGCAGAACCAAATTTGCAAAAACCAGAAAAAATGTGTGACTTTGAAATCAAGGTTAGAGACACTTTCAAGACTTGAGACGTATCCCAATCGCTTCCTGGCAACTCTCATAAGCTAAACCAATCACAACCAGGCGTTTTCAAGCTCCCATACACACTGTAAGTCCTTCGTAACAGGACTATGTTCTTGATTTCGTATTTCCAGATTCTTTCATCTATAACAAAAACTAATGGCATATTTGTGATCACCACATCATTTGCAAACTGTTTGTAATAACCAATTTTATTTATATGCTTTGTATCGTGAAACGCCATTGCTAGGGTTTTGCGTTTGGTTTTAGGGGTTTTCGTTTCAGGGACAATTGATCTTCATGATGGACATGGTTGTGTTCAGAAGAAGATGATGAATCAAACCATGGTCCTGGAATTCATTTATATTTCCTGGGGACGATTTTAGAAGGAAGCTATGCTTTTAGCTGCGGATGAAAATCCACAGGTAATATTTACAAGTTTTTGAGGAAGAGGATGATGCGTTGTCACCCTTCTGTTGGTCTGTTTGAAACTCGCGCCAAAATACCACTAATGCAATTGTTTTCTTATATTATTATTATGTTGTATTTTGTTAACAAATGAAACAACGCAGCCCAGCGGTCACCATGTTAGCATTAAGGCATTCAAAGGCTGGAGTTCAGGGGTTCGATCTCTGCCTCCAGCAACTTGCATTTTCTTCTTATTTTTCAGGTAATCTAGTGTGCATTCAAGTCCATCACCCACCATGCGCCTCACTCTTCAACACGCCAGATGGCTAGATCTGGTGGTCAGCATCAGGGGAGCACCAAAAGCCAGGTCAACACATGTGTATTGGATCACAAAAGTCCACTTGGATCAGCTACTATTGGGCCAACAAAGGTGCTACCCACACCCTCCAAATAAAACGCCCATTCTCTCTTTCTCTTATATTTATTTATTTTAATTTATTTACTTTATTTTATTTAATTAACTGATTAACCAATAATAAATTTTATTTTTTATCAAAAAATCATAAAAATACTTTTTTTATCCAATAAAATTTTAGAACTTTTATTTTTATTAATAAATACTAACTAAATTAATTAGGTTTAATTCTAGAACAACTTTAATTTGCTTTGTAAATATTTAAAATTAATTAGAAATCATTAAGTTTTAATTCTAATTTATTTATTTCAATTTCTTTCTTAAAGTATCAAAAACTCCAAAAATATGTCATTTATTATTTTTTATTAATTTACTTATTTAATAATTAATTTAGTATTTAATGTAGGATTTAATTTCTTTTCTTAAATAAAAACAACCAAAAAAACATTTTCTTTCAAAAGGGGTAAAACCCTAATTCGCATCCGATTTAATTTCGCGTCGCGCTTTATTTATTTTTATCCATATTGATGTATCTGCTTCCGGTATGTAATAGATAATTAGGACCTTTTATTTATTTTACCACTTTATTTTATTTTCAAAGGGTTGCTTTTGGCGATGTAAATACCCGACGCCTTGTAATTTAATTTCCGTATTTTAATTCCGCAAATTATATAACTGCTAGATGTTTGATAATAGGGTTTGCATGACAAGACTGAATGTTTAATCTTAAAATCAAATTAGATCACCCTTAACATGTGAAAAGATAAAAATAACTGAAAATGACACACTCTCACATGCGCACTCTTAGGGTACACCCCACTTGGTTGCCTTCGTAAACGGTCACTTAGTATAGGTCATTTTAGAGGTCGTCCTTTTGTCTAAAAGATCATAGTTGCCTTGAAACAGTTGTCTCGGATATAATTGCCTCAAACAAATGATCTAAGACATTAGGGTTACCGCTAAGGCGTCCTAACATTGCTTTAGTGACCGTATGTCCCTCATTCGAATTGACCCTTAAACTCCAACGACGGTGCTACCTACTCACTAATAGTGGGATAGCATTGTCTAAAGGAAATTAGCATAGAACGATTCCTTTTTCGAATAGGTAGATAGTTCTTAGATACTTGCTCATTCAAAACAAAACAAATTTTTCACACTTACACTCCTTTTCGAACAAAGTTTTCAAAACCACTTCATTACACTCTTGAGGACAGAAGCAAGAGTTAAATCGAAGTTTCAAACAAAAACTTTTTTCAAACCCACAAGCACAAAGAAAACAATTTTGAAAACAATTGAGCAAGTACCTAAGATCCCGTAGATAACTTCGGATAGAAAGGATGCTAATACCTTCCCTTTCTATAATCTACCCCCCGAACCCGAGAAATATCTCAAAAAAGGAATTTTTATGTGCTTTTTTCCTTTCCTTATTGGATAAAATAAAAGTCGGTGGTGAATCTTGCTTACCGCGACATTTTGCGAAAACAAACGCAAAACTCAAACTAGCATTCTTAAAAAACAGTCAGTTCTTCCCACCGTATCACACCAAGCAACATAGTGGTAAGGGATTTTGACGACTCAAAGAGGATGGTGCACGGAGAAGTGGATATCCCCATAAAAGTTGGAACCCAAACCTTCAATTCAACTTTTTATGTAATGGACATCCTCCCTTCATACTCCTGCTTGCTAGGCCGACCATGGATCCATAATGTTGGCGCTGTCACTTCTACATTGCACCAAATGCTGAAGTATCCAGTTCAAGGGAAGATTATCATTGTTCATGGAGAGGAAGAATACATGATCAGCCATCTCAATTCCTTCAGATATGTGGAATTAGAGGGTGAATTAATTGAAACTCCATTTCAACACTTTGAAGAGGTCCCCCAAGATGTGGCAATGACCAAGGCTGTGCCTCAAGTTCCCAAGATTACAAGGCCTCCACTCCGGATGTCATCTCTGAAGGATGCCAAAGCAGTGGTAGAAGAAGGCGGGTGCACTATTTGGGGACAACTCCCAGATATCCCATATAAGTCTGACAAGTTTGGCATAGGTTTCACTTCAAGTGCTTAAAAGGTTGTACGTCGTGCTCGTGCTGGAAGACCACCCTTGAAGATCAGCAACCGTGAAGTCAATGCGGTAGAAGACGGTGAAGATGGCTGCAACCTAGAGGATTGGATCTTCCTGACTGTCAATGGAGGGCTCAACAATTGGGAGGCTAGAGACTTTGTCCCGATAACTTTTATCCCACAGTAATTTGTCTTTACATTTTGTTGGATCTGTAATATTGGAACAATTCGCACTCTTAAAACCTTGTGTCTTACCCGAGGCACAATGGTCCATTTGTAAGGGTTATTATCTCATTTTCATATGACATCAATGAATCATAGACGTTTTCGTAAACAAACTTTTGTTCTCATTGTTTTTCTTTTACATTTTATTCAGAGATAGCTATACCCTTACACACACCCACACTCACAATGCAGGTATACATCCATTTGAGATCCCATGGGTAACGATACTGCTATGGCCTTTTGTGACTCTGAGAATCTAATCTACCAAGTCAAAGACGAAGGTGAGGAAGATTGTGAAGTACCGGGGGAACTTGCCAGACTACTACAACAAGAAGAGAGAACCATTCAGCCTCACGAGGAACCCGTGGATACCATCAACCTAGGTACCGAAGAAGACAAGAAAGAGGTCAAGGTGGGTGCCAATCTGGAACCCAGTATCAAGGAGCGTCTGATTCAGTTATTACACGATTATGTTGAAGTCTTTTCCTGGTCATATGAAGACATGTCGGGGCTTGATGCAGATATTATGGTAAATCGTTTGCCTACAAGAGAAGATTACCCGCCAGTAAAGCAAAAGGTTCGCCGCATGAGACCTGATATGTCAAAAAATATTAAAGCAGAGGTCATGAAGCAATTCAATGTTGGATTCTTGGTCGTCACCTCATATCCTCAATGGGTTGCCAATGTTGTTCCCGTACCTAAAAAAGACGGCAAGGTACGAATGTGTGTGGACTACAGAGATTTGAATAGGGTGAGCCCTAAGGATGATTTTCCACTCCCCCATATTGATGTCCTAGTTGACAATACAGCACAACACAAAGTGTTTTCCTTCATGGAAGGATTCTCAGGTTACAACCAAATCAAAATGGCGCCTGAGGACATGGAGAAAACAACATTTATCACACAATGGGGCACATTCTGCTACAAGGTAATGCCATTCGGACTAAAGAACGCCGGGGCAACCTATCAGCGTGCCATGGTATCTCTATTTCACAACATGATACATCATGAAATAGAAGTCTACATGGACGATATGATAGCCAGATCTCAAACAGAGGAATAGCATCTTGATCACTTACAAAAACTGTTTGAGAGACTGAAGAAGTACAAGCTGAGGTTGAATCCAAACAAATGCATATTTGGGGTATGGTTTGGTAAACTCCTAGGGTTTATTGTCAGCAACAAAGGTATCGAGGTCGATCCTGCCAAAGTTAAAGCAATACAAGAGATGCTTTCTCCTCGCACTGAAAAGGAAGTCAGAGGATTCTTGGGACGTTTGAACTATATTTCCATATTCATTTCTCACCTGACAGCTACTTGTGAGCCAATCTTCAAAATATTGAAGAATGATCAAGTAGTCAAATGGAATGATGAATGCCAAATTTCTTTTGACAAAATCAAAGAATACTTACAAGAGCCTCATGTGTTAATGCCACCAGTCGAGGGGAGACCGTTGATCATGTATCTAACTGTTTTAGAAAACTCAATAGGGTATGTATTGGGGCAGCATGATGAGTCTGGCCGAAATGAGCATGCTATTTACTACCTGAGCAAAACGTTTACCGACTGTGAAACCAGATATTCACTACTCGAAGGGGAATGGGACACCAAACACCCAAACTGTATCCCTTACAAAGAACATGTTATGACATTGCTGCCACATTTTGAGAAGATTACCTTCGAGCATTTCCCGCGAGAAGAAAATTAGCTAGCAGATGTTCTAGCCACAATGTCATATATGTTTAAAATTAATTGGGATAACGAGGCTCCCCAGATCACCATTGAACGAATGGATGAACCAACACACTGTCATGAGATTAATACTGAAGAATTAGTGGACCAGCCTTGGTTTCACGAAGTCAAGAGGTATCTCGAGACTCAAGAATATCCAGAAGAAGCTTCGGTCAATGATAAGAAGTTCTTAAGGAGATTCTCTACTAAGTTCTTCCTTAGTAGTGATATCCTATACAAACGCAATCATGACTCTGTGTTACTTCGATGCGTAGATAAGGTTGAAGCTAAAAGGATCATGGCTGAATTACATGAAGGAACTTTTGGCACCCATTCCAGTGGGCATACGATGGAAAAGAAAATCCTACGGGCAGGCTATTACTGGTCTACCATGGAAGCAGATTGCTATCAACACTCTCGAACCGGCCACAAATGCCAGATTTATGCTGACAAGGTGCACGTACCTCCGGTTCCTCTGAATGTCTTGACGGCTCCTTGTCCCTTTGCTATGTGAGGGATTGATATGATTGGGGAAATCAAGCCGACAGCCTCCAATGGACATCAATTCATCTTAGTGGCCATAGACTATTTTACAAAATGGGTGGAGGCAGCTTCCTTCGCTTCTGTTACTAAGAACATTGTCGCCAGTTTCATCAAGAAAAATCTCACTTGCCGATATGGTATCCCAGAAAGGATCATCACCGATAATGGTACAAATCTCAACAACACGATGATCACCGCATTGTGCTAGCAATTCAAGATTCGGCATCACAATTCTTCTCCCTACCGACCGAAGATGAATGGTGTTGTCGAAGCTGCAAATAAAAACATTAAAAAGATCATACAGAAAATGACGGTCACATACAAAGACTGGCATGAGATGTTACCATTCTCTCTCCACGGGTATCGTACCACGGCTTGCACATCAACCGGGGCAACACCCTATTCTCTGGTTTACAGCATGGAAGTTGTCTTGCTTTACGAGGTCCAGATCCCCTCTCTGAGGATTATGAAGGATGCAGGGCTGAACGAAGACGATTAGATCCAGACCCGACTTGATCAACTGAACTTGATTGATGAGAAGAGACTTATTGTTTTTTTCCATGGTCAAATGTATCAAACAGATGATCAAGGCTTTCAACAAAAAGGTCAGACGCCAAGTGTATCAAGTTGGGGATCTAGTGATCAAACGCATCATACTGCCACAAGGTGATCCTAGGGGAAAGTGGACTCCTACCTATGAAGGACCATTTGTAATAAAAAATATTTTATCTGGTGGGGCAATGATCTTGACCACCATGGATGGTGACGACCTGCCACATCCTGCAAACACGGACATAGTCAAAAGATACTATGCATAAGAGACCTGCTAGGTTGACATACCTAGGAAAAACAAGGGCATCTCGGCGGACCAAAAGGGTTCGGGGAAAATTAGGGATAAAACAAAAAAATCTGTACACCCGGCAAGTTGAAAACCTGAAAGGGAGACTTGGGCAAAAAAGGGTTTCCCGATGGACTGAAAACCCGAAAGGGCGGTCTAGGCAAAAGTTAGGGAATTAAAGCGTATGACTATGTCTCGTTGGATCACTTTACGGACAACCTTTGGCTTCCACTGACAAACTCATATTTTCTGATCAATTCAATTATCTTCGGACAAGGCAACAAATAGACAAGACGCTCGGAGACACGAAGGCTATAGCAGAATGGAAACCCCATGGGATTTTTACACATAGATATCTTTTTTTTGTATTGAAACTTTAGTTCTTTTTACGACGGCATTCTCTTACTAGAATCTTTGTCTCCTTGTACAAAAATGCTTACTCAAAGTCAATACAGAGATATCTCTTTGAAAGTACAAAAACTATCTGTTTTTTCTTTACGCTTGTATTTTGTTTGCAAAAAAACGTCCAATGATTCATTGTTGAACATATGCATTTGAATATAACTACTGTTTACAAATAAACAAAATGAAAAAAGGCAATTACTGATGGTTTGAATGGATAGGGAAATACCTCTATGATATTCCCTAAGAATTCCCTGCAGTACGTCGTTTAATCCCTGGCGGAACAAAACTCCCAGTTATCACTCCCCAGTAGAAGTCGTCAAATTTCTCAGGATCCCCCAATAGGATTTCACAAGCAGTATACGACATTTCCCTTACAACAGAGATTTATTTCTCTAAAAATTCATCAACACTTAGACTTCACAACATGAAAACTTATACTCCATATCCTCAGCAGCAGTTAGGGATTTATTTGCCTCAATCTAACAGCAGTGCAGCAAACTAGCTCACATACACATACATTACATCCATATATCATAAACATTGATAACACGAATGCATCATACTATGCGTTTCATACAACAAGACTCTAAATTTTAGCTAACATTTTACCCTTTTCGGGATAAGATTAAATAGTTACCATTAATAATGTTCAGATTCAACTTTCAGATACAGTTCAGATACGCTCCAGACACGGACGCCATTCTGATACTCATTCAGATTCAACCTTTCAGATACAGTTCAGATACGCTCCAGACACGGATGCCATCCTGATACTCATTTAGATTCAGCTTTCAAATACAGTTCAGATACGCTCCAGACACGGATGCCATTCTGATACTCATTCAGATTCAACCTTTTGATACGGTTCAGATACGCTCCAGACACGGATGCCATTTTGATACTCATTCAGATTCAGTTTTCAGATACAATACAGATACGCTCCAGACACGGATGCCATCCTGATACTCATTCAGATTCAACCTTTTGATACGATTCAGATACGCTCCAGACACGGATTCCATTCTGATACTCATTTAGATTCAACTCTTAGATACAGTTCAGATACGCTCTAGACATGGACACCATTCTAGTACTCATTCTTTCAGCTTACAAATTACAATACAAACAATCACTTTTGGATGACATATTTAAGCCCATCTCCTACGGCTTTCTATCACCTCTCCAAATGGCATCCTTAAGCCCATTCCCCCAACCATCACATCACCAAGTGCAAATTTCTGGGCACTCTAGTGTCCAATCATCTTCCACCTTCGAGTCACGACTGGAAAAACATGCCAATCTAACTCTTCAGGCTTAAGAAGATTGAACAGGGGAAGCTGTTGTACCCCAAAATTTGCCATCTCACTTATCAAGAATTTTCTCACAAGATCTCCTTTGGATCAAGACTGCATTTGGGTTGATCAGCTCAAGACACCTCCTTAAGCACTTATGACTGAAAATTAGGGTTTGAGATTGCACAAGGATTTTTGAACTTCCAATGCCCCATATGACTTTCATGGATCATTATGGACCCCCAAGATTACTCATGTCAAGTTTTAAGCCTTGGATCACACTTTTGATCAGTCAATTGAACAGTTGACCTAAAAATCAGCTGTATTGGGAAAAAAGTCAACCATAGCCAATTTACAGTCAAACTTCATAATTTTTTATACACATCAACATTTTATACCCATATGTATCATTTGATCAAGTTTGGACCATAATTCCTCAAGAAATTTGATCAAATCTCCAAAAGGGCAAAATGGTCAAAATTAGGGTTTTGACTAAGAAAGGGCAATTTCTGATTTTTGACCTAGAAAATGATCAATTGGTTTAAGGTATGATCTAAAGAGTATAATTGCATCATTTTTACCTAGTGACATGATTCAAAACATTGCAAATCCATTTGATTGACAGATGAATTTTTGCAGTCAACTGATCAAAAGTCAATTATATACTGAAAAGTCAAACTTTGACTTTTTGGTCAAATTCAAGTGCCAAAAGTCATAATTCATCAAAACATGTCAAAATATGAAACTTGTTCATCAAGAAATCAAGAATTCAAGATTTTATTTTGAAAAGATGAAATTTCTTAACTTAGAAATTTTTCTAAGTATAGAAAATTTCTTATTTTTTCACAACTTTGAGCCAAATTTTCACCAGATGCAAAATGATTCAAGAGAAACTACCAAAATGAAAGTTGTAGATCTCCATGAAATATAAAACTTTGCTTCACACAACTTCTCCTAAAAATTCTTGGATCTCAAGTTATAATTTTGTGAATACATGCTCATAAACTAAAAATGACTTAGTGAAATTTTGCCCTAGTTAGGCAGATTTTTGACCTAACTTCATGGCAATTTTTCACATAGTTCCAAGAGGAATATTCAAAAGCAATTCAAATATGAGTTGTAGAGAACATTGCAAGCTTTCCAAAATGTCAAATAACTCCTTGAGATGATTCTTGAATAGGGAGAATCGAAGAGATGAAGTTGGTGTTTTGTCACTTGGATTACAAGCCATTTTGTGAAGAACATTGGATCTAATCCTCAAGCATGTTGTACAAATTCCACTTTGCAGGTTTCTAACTTGACTTTCACTCCATAATTAATTTTTTCATAGTTGTTGGAAGCTTTAATCCAAGCATTCAATGCATTGTACAAATTTAATTCCATTTTGGGAAGAAAGGCAACATTGCCATTTTAGAAAAGCAAGTTTTATGCAAAGTCAGCTTGCATTGAGCCTTGCATTTTTTCTTTCTGCACAAACACACTCTACACAATTAGAGAAAGTTTTTTTAAAGGTCCCATCCCCCCTACAAGCTTTGTACTTCACATTGAAACCATGCTTGCTAGCTTTGCTTCAAAAACAAGTAACCAAGCAAAACATGTGAGTTTTGAAATCTGAGTTGTTACAAGTCTTAAAAGCTCTTGCTTATAAGTATACACACTATTTGCAAGTGGACACACAGATGCTATTGCCCTGAAACTACCTCAAACATCAAAAAACCAAAAATCTTCTCAAGAACACCATTAACACACAATTCTGAACCAAAACTCATGATCTTCATTTTCACTCATGCGTTTTGAAAACTAATCACTCAGACACCTTTTATACATCATACCAAAGCAATCCATACCCTTGTTTCCTCACTGTAAATCCTCCATAACTATACACCATTTTCAAATATCAAGCTTGCAGTTTGACTTGAGTAAAGAGATTCAGGGACTTTCAAGGCAAAGTAAGAGTTGGAATACACTCAAGGAGGTCCAGGCAAGCTAAATAGATCCTCAGGCCATCTCAAAAGTTGCTCAAACTCCACTCACGACTCCAGCTGCAAGAGGTAAAAACTCAAACTTCTATTTCTTCCTACAAGCATCATTTGATCCTGATTTGTGAAAACAAAATGTAGATATCCTTGCTATAAAGCTAACCATGTCCATAGTTTCCATTTATATTGACTATGCATAGAGAATTTTGGATTTGAAATTTCTGAGAAAATTAGGTTTCAATTTAGGGCCAGTAAAATTATATTTTATCTTTGACTTTTAGTTTACATAAGTTATATGGTTGAATTCATGGGAAGAAACACCATAACTTTCATGTTTGGAGTTTCCATTTTTGTGGAGAAATGAGGAAGATACAGGTGATCCGGCTATGGCTCAAGGTTGAAGATGAAGTTGCCTTCAGAAAGCAGTTTCTAATACATATTTATGCTTTGATTATATGACCGGATGAAATAGCCACCCCAAGGGCAAGCGCGCGCGTACTAAGGCATATGTTACCTAAAGGGCGAGGGTTCGAACCAATGTGAACCCCCCCCCCCCCCCCCTTTTACATTTTTCCATTTTTTTGATTTTTCTAACATCGTTTTTGCAGGCGCTAGGCCATTTAGGCCTGACATTTTTTTTTGTTTTTGCTAGCATACTTCCCTGTTTGCTTGTGACACCCCTTGGCCCATTTTATTTTTATTTATTTCTTTCTTTCTTTTTCTTTTAAATATATTTTCTAAAATACCAAAAAATCATAAAAAGTATAAAAATAATAGATTTATATTTTGACATAATTTAAATATTTTTCCATATAAAAAAATTATTTTTATTCATTATAATTTATTTACTTTTACTAATTTCCTTGTGAATTAAATTAAAACTAGATTATTATTTATCTAAAGATATTTATTTTTAATATAAAAAAGACCAAAATATTCCATGACACCATATATTATTTTCAAAACAAAAAAAACACAAAAAAAATACTTTTCCTTTAAACTTATTTTATTTTAATCAACTAAAATAGATTTAGGGTTTATTATAATTAAGGTTAGGTTAAAATCTCTTTCATATAAAAAATCCAAACTCAAAAAAATCTTTTCTTTCACTTTGCATTTGTACTTTACATATTTTTTAAATTATTTGTATATATTCAATTTGGTCGTAATAGATTAATTAGGTTTATATTATTGCAATCCCCATTCATAAATTGTATACCCCCTCCCACAAATGTTGTAATGGTGTAGTAACTTTAAATTTCGCAATTACATAACATGCTAGTAATTAGGGTTTGTATGGCAAGATAAAACCAATCAAATAGAAAACCCTGATTCAAGACAAAAGCAAGCATGAAAATGACATACTTGCACACAAACACCCCTAGGGTTGCTCCACTTGGTTGCCTTATACAAAATGGCAATATTACGCATGTAAGGTATCTTAGCAACAAAAAAAACAAGCAAATACAAGATCATAGTCCCTCGATGACGCTATTTAAAGTTGCCTTACAAATGATCTTAGTCCCTCTAAAAGAATGCTAAGATGCCTTGCAACATTGCTAATCATGGCTATACGATGACCCACACCCGTCCCGTTAACATCCAAAGATAGGGTTGCTTACCAAATCAATGGTAAGACAACAATGTCACAGGAAAAGAAAATAAACAAGAAAGACATTTGAGTAGGTAGATTGCTCCTAATTACTTGCTCCATTTCAAAACAAACATCCTTGCTATTTTCAAAATAAACACTAACACTTTCAAAACATCTTACAAAACATCAAAACATTTTCAAAAGATCAAACATCTTTGTATATATTCTTATGAACAAGAATCATTACAAAGATTGCCCAAACAATGGCCTCTTTATAAAATGCTTTCAAAAACCACACAAAGCACAATTTCATACAAAAGCAAGTGATCTAGCAAGTAACTAAGAGCCCATGGAAAACCATGGATAAAAATGGTGCTACTACCTTCCGTTTTTATAATCTACCCCCCGAACCCAAGAAACAATCTCAAAGGTCTTTCCTGTGCTTTTTCACCTTTCCTTTTGGATAAAAGAAAAGTCGGTGGGGACTCTTGCTAACTGCAACATTTGCGATCAAACGCAAAACCCATCAAGTCAGTTCTCCCACTGCATCACAGGTACCATTAGAATCGTCTTGAAGAGACGAATCTAATGGTACCGGTTTGGTCCTCTAGTTTTACAGTTTGAGGAACCCCAATCTAGAACATCTGGAGGTTGAAGACGACCTACATGTCGTGCTTCAACCAATAATGGCGTGCCACACTATTTTTTTTGAAATAGTGTGTTTACCTTAACATGAGCGTGTCTCCGGAGCCCTTGGATTTGATTACTTTAGTGAGACAGACTTTATCGAATGTGCCACATTTTAAGTTGTTTTTATTTAATAAAGATTGATTCAGTGTGAAATCCAATAAAGTCCATGACATGCACAGCGCGCCAGATCCACTCGATCTGTTTACTAACGTGTTTTGACAATGATCAGATGATCCATATTTTTTTAGGTTTTTTATTTTATTTTCTGATTTTTATTTTAATTGATTTAAACTTCAAAAATCATAGAAAATGCATTTTTGACTACAAAATTATGAAAAAATTCACAAAAATAATATCAAATATTCTCTTTTAGATTTTTATTTTTTCATAATTTTATTTTCAAATTTGATATTTTTTATAATTTTTCCTTTATTTTGACTTGTTTCTAATTATTTAAAAATACTTTTTGATGTTTTTAAATTTTGAAAAATTTTATAAAAATCATTTTACTTATTTATGACTTTCTAGAATTTTTCTAGAATTTTATTTTGACTTCTACTATTTTTGATATTTTTTCATTTATTTGAGTGATTTTAATTAGTTTAAAAATACTTTTCTGTCTTAAAAAAATTACCAAAAAACTTATAAAAATATTTGAGGTCATTACTGATTTTTCTATGGTCTTTTAAAAAATTTCTTTGATACGTTGAATATAGTTTGCTAGTTTACCTCTTATTTTCATTTTAAAAACAATTTAAAAGTCATTTTTCTTTTTTTATTTTATTCATTAAATGCAATTTATTTTTTAATATATTCTGACTATTTGATTGTTGATCATAAACTTCATTAACATCATTTGATCTTGGGTGTTGAGTTTAACTCCACCAAAATAGATGGATGACTTTAATTATAGTTTGACCAAAGTTGATATTTTGACAAGTTTGAGAGGCAAGTTTTTTTGTGTGGCCTTGTATGTGAATTGTTGATATTATATAGGGGAAATTAGGTCAAAGATTATGGGATTGGACCTTGTTCCAAAAGATATTTTTTATCTTATTTATTTTGCATTATTTAATGAATAAATCAAAAAATAATTAAAATAATTAAAAGAAAAATAGGTCAAGGGATGTATGAATGAGTTCTGATGTGTATGAGGAATATTAAGCACGTTTGGACTCTTAAACTAAGGCCCAATAGCCCAAAATAACAATCTTGCTCAATTTGAACTTCATGCATTTGCCCAAAATTTCCCAACTTGCAATTGTCATAACTCTCTAAATTTTTTTGAAGGCGATCTTGGATGTTTTCGAAAGCTTAAGGTGTCCTCTAAAATCTCTATGTTGATCATTTTTGCTTTTGAAGACTTTATCTTGATGTAAGTTGCCTTGACAAAAGGTGTCTTTTTGTTGACTTTTGAAATGACATGTAACGTATTGGCTCATGTCTCTCAAATGATGCACTTTTTAGACTTGAGCTTAGAGAGATAAAGTTTTAGAGAATTGAATTCCCTTCAAAATGAGCTTTGGTTTGGGAAAAGCTGATGAAGCATGTGAAAGTTATGCTTGGTCAAAGTTCAGTTGACTTCTCTTGAGGAAACCCTAATTTGGCAACTTTTGACTTTTGACGATTTGAGGGATTTCCTTGAAGAATCATGATCAACCCTTGATCAAATGATGAATATCACTTCAAAATGTTTATGTTGACAAAAAATCTTGAAGTTTGATTGTATGTTGACCATAGTTGACTTTTTACACAATAGAGTTAATTTTTAGTCATCTGAACACTTGTCTGAGCAGACTTGTGATGCAAGGCCTGAAACTTGACATGAGCATCCTTGAAGACATATGAAGAACCATGAAAACCACTTGAGACCTTAGAAACCCAAATTTACTTGTGAAAGATGCAACCCTAGTTATAAGTCCATTTCTTAGGAGAAGAATTTGTCTGATCAATTCTTGAGCAACCTTGAGCATTTAAGAAACCTAGGAGAATGTCTTTGAAGAAAATGGGAGGGGAAATTTTGGGGTACAACATTTTCCCCTGTTAAATCTTCCTAAACCTGAAGACTTAGATTGGCATGTCCGTCATTCGTGATCTGAGGGTAGAAGAGGATTGAACACTTAAGTGCCCAGAAATTTGCACTCGCGTATGCAGGCGGTAACACTGTTGGTTGAAAGTATTTCTTGAATGGGATTTAAGATTCCACTCGGAGAGATGATAGAATGTCGTCGGGAATGGGCTTATAGATGCCATATAAAGTAATTGTTGATAGGAGTATCTGGACGAGTCTACACCTAACTGTGAAGAATGTTTTTCAGAATAAACCTCTTAGGAAGGTGTTTGTGTAGCTGCTTATCAGATTTAGCCTCTGAGGGAAATGCTTGTCAAAATAAATTTCTGAAGGAAATGCTTTTCAGGATAAACCTCTGAAGGAAGATGCTTTTCAGAATTATGCTCTGAAGGAAAATGCTTTTCAGGATTCAATTTCTGAAGGGAAGTGTTTGCCATGTAGATAGTTTCCCCATCCTGTTTTTATTGGTAAACCCGTCTTGTTTCGGGAATTCATACCACATGGTGATAAAGATAGTCGCCCTGTTCTATTTCAGGAATTGATCTTCACCTGGTCATAAAGATAGAAAGATAGTTTCCCCGTCCTGTTTCGGGAGTTAATCTTTGCTCAATTGTATAGATAGTTTCCCCGTCTTATTTCAGGATTTAATCTTTAACCTGTTCATTTAGATAGTTTCCCCATCTTGTTTCGAGAATTGATCTACAATTTGTTTTTACAGATAGTTGCCCTATCTTGTTTCAGGAATTAATCTGTGTCTGGTCATCCAAATAGTTGCCTCGTCTTGTTTAGGGAATTAACCTGGGACCTGCTTTTTGTTGGTCATAGAGATAGTTTCCTCGTCTTGTTTTGGGAATTAATCTTTGACCTGGTCATATAGATAGTTGCCCCGTCTTGTTTCGGGAATTAATCTTAGACCTTTTTGGAGAATTATTGATGATATTCATCTGTTTGTAGATTTTATCTGAAAAGATAAAGAGTTAGTTGTATTCAATGTCATGATGTATGAAATGAATTGGTTAATGATGTTCTCAATGTAAATGAGAGTGCGTTATATGTGTTTCGTACGCATATGTTATGACATGTATGAATGTGAGATGTCGTTGAAGCGTATTGGTAGCTTCGTATAACTTTTTTGACCGAGGAAAATAAATCCCTAACTATTGTTGGGGATGAAGAATTTGTGTAATCCTCAATCTTTTTTTAGTTTCTGTTGGAAATTCCTGCTTTCTTTTTTAGGAAACTTTGTTGGGGAATGTGATTTCTGCTTGGGGAGAAGAGTTCAGAAACATTGGTCGTTCATCACTCTACAGGGGAATTTAATTCTTATATACCCTGACTGGGAATAAAAGAGATGGATAACCTTTCGAGGTGTTTTTTGACCGAGTTTCCGATATGGATTCTGACTCGTCTAGGGAGGATAAGATTAACTAATATCTGGTATGATTTCAGATTCTATAGCAATTCTTTGGGGATAGAATTTTGGACTACCCTTTGCTGGAGAGAGAAATTTTGTCGGTGATTTGTAGTAGTCAAAGTGATAGACTCAAGCTGGGAAGATTGTATCTTGTTGGGGAAATAAACCTTGTTGGGGAAATAAACCCTGCTGGAGAAACACTCTCTTGAGGAAATAAGCCTGCTAGAGGAATATATTATGTTGAGGAAATGAACCCTGCTGGAGAAGTTAGTTCTATAAGGGTTTCTACAGTGTTAGAGAAATAAACTCAGTTGGGGAAGAGAATTCTTGTGAACTGTGTTGAGGACAAACTCTCTAACAGGGATTGGGACTCCATAGGTTGGCGACATTGTCAGGGAAAAGATCATACTCCTTTTCCCGCTAGGGGAATCTGCTGGTGAGTATGATTAGAGTACTTCAGACTTGCGGGGAATGTTTCGAGTTTGTGAAGATGACTTTGCGGGGGATATTCTTATGGAAATTACTCTATGGGGATTATTCTATGGAGGTTATTTTATGGGGACTTGTGGACGACTTGAACGTTATCCTATTTCCTAGAGTCTTAAGTAAATTCTTATTCCTGATTTTACGCATATATTTGTTAACAGTAATCATATTCATATGCATATGTTCATTTAATTTAGTCATTGGACATTTTTGCAAACAATACAGAAAAAGTAAAACAAAATCTTGAATTTTGAAATTGTGTTTACATTGATACTTTGCCTATAAACAGGAGATTGTTTTAAAAAGAGACAGAAGTCCTAGTAAGAGGAAATCTTCGTGAAATGAAAAGAGTACAAAGTGAAAACAAAATGTATAGCTATGTGTAAAATGATCTCGTCAGGTTTCAATTTTGCTATTGCCTCTATGTCTTCGAGCATCTCATCCATTGTTGTCGGAAGAAGTTGATTGAATTGATATGCACCATTCGAGCTTGGAGTTGGTAATAAAGCTGGCTATAAGTGATCCAACGGGACATAGTCGTACGCTTTAATCCCTAACTTTTTCCAGGATCTCCCTTTCGGGTTTTTAGTCCACCAGGATACCCTTTTTTGCCCAAGTCGCCTTTCTAGGTTTTTGACTTGTTGGGTGTATGATTTTTTATATATCCCTAACTTTTGCCCGAAACCTTTTGGTTCTTCAGAATGTCCTTATTTTTTCCTAGGCCAGTCAACCTAGCGGGTCATTTTCATGCATAGTATCTTTTAACTATGTTCGCATTCACAGGATGTGGAAGGTCTTCACCGTCCATGGTGGTAAGTATCATAGCACCACCTGAAAATATATTCTTGATTACAAATATCCCTTTGTAGGTGGGAGTCCATTTTCCCCTGGGATCACCTTGCGGTAGGATGATGCGCTTTATTACCAAGTCACCAGCCTGATATACCCGATGTTTGATTTTCTTATTGAACGCTTTGATCATATTCTTCTAATACATCTGACCGTGACAAACAGCCGCAAGCCTATTCTCGTCAATCAAATTCAATTGGTCCAGCCTAGTATAAATCCATTCATCTTCGTCCAAGTCTTCATCTTTCATAATTCTCAGGGAAGGAATTGTAAGTGTTTATTGGCAGCAATTTTGGTAAAACAGTGACTTGTTAATGTTTTGCTAAATGTCTTAACATTTGGAGCAAAATTGTTTTGAATGATGTCAAAGCAGATGTCCTGACATCTGCCTACTGAACTGATCTCAGCCCAAAATCAGTTAATTCTTTTGTTTCCTGATTTACAGCATTCTATAATTCAGGATTCGTGAACTACAGGTTGCGAAAAATATGGAGGAATATTTTTCAAATTGCATAATTATATCTTGGCCTATTTTTATGGAAATATTCAAAAGATTTGAATATTTGTTTTCAAGCCCAAGCCCAAAGTTACGCATATATAAGGACTCGCTTCCTTATTCAAAGACAAGAAATTTTTGAAGAAGAATACTTTCTTTCTGATTAGAAGTTTAGGCTTGTTATTTGTAATACACTCTAAGTATTAGTTTAAGTAATTGAGTTGTTATTTGGGTTGTTAATTGTGTATCATTCATAAGTTTTTAAGCATTGAATGATTGAAGTGTTTCAAACTTATTAATTCTGTAAGTGATTGAAGGGATTTGAGGATGGCCTCATACCTAGGTGAGTCTTAGGTAGAAGTTTAGCTTGGGTAGTGATTAAGTGATTAGATTGTAAACTGGTTGTTTACTGAGGGTCTATGAATTGATACTATTTAGTGAACTTTTCCCTAGCTTAGTAGCCCCCTGAGTAGGTTTTGTTGTACACTGAACTGGGTGAATAATCTTTTGTGTTTTTACTGATTTTGATTTTACTGTACCTTACTTGCAAACAGATATTTGTGTCATGATGATAACACTAAAATGTATAGTATATTTGGCTTGATTAACATAAATTATGTCTCTATTTTATTTTAATGATGTTGCTTTACGTTGCTATTATGCTGGTATTTTAATGTGTTTCGGGAATTTAATGTTTACAAGGCTTGTTTGAGAAAAGGAAGAAAAACGGGGTACAAATGAAGAAAAATAGGAAATATCCAAAAATAAAAAAGGCCAATTAAAAGAAATGAAAAACCCAAGGCCTACAAAGAAAGAAGTGTGTGGCCCACAAGGTGTGACGCTCGTCACACCCACCCTTAACGGTCGTCACGACAGGAGCAAAAGGAAAGGGTGACGGTCGTCACGGGAGGAGAAAAAGGAAAGGGTGACAATCGTCACCTACCCTGATGGTCAGCATGCTTAATGCATGTGTGCCCCACATCACATGCCTTGCCCCTCGTCATAAGACTTTTTTAACCACGTAACTTCATTTGCAACAATTAAACCACTTCCTCCTACTTTTTCTCCACACATGACCACGCCAAGTCTTCCTATTTTCTCTCACCAAAACAAGTTATCAGAGGAGTATATATTGGAAATCAGTTACCGCAACAAGACTCTCTCACTCTCTCACTCTCTCTCGTCCATTTTTCCACCATTTTTCGTTCATAGCTTTTTCTTAGAATGTAAAAGTAATAGTTCTCCACATCGGGGGACTATTACCAAATTAGTTTTAGGATTTATTTCTACAGTTTAATTTATGTATCGGATCTAAGTTTGTCGGCTATTTCAATTCAAGTTTTCTTTGTTTCCATTTTCTGCATTTACAGGTTCTTCATTTTACCGCTTTATTATTATTGTCATTGCTATTCTTTTTTATCGCATTATTTATTATTATTGTTTTATTTATCAAATTTAATTTCTATGTCGTTTTTCATCGTAACTATAATTATTCATGCGTTTTTAATTAGTAACATGTCTGGCTAAGTAGTCTTGAGTCCGGTGTATGAGGACCGTTGTTGCCAACGGACTCGGTAGAAAATAATAGGTGAAAATTTATGATTAGAATTATTTTTTGGTTTTAATTTCCAAGTCAAATTTAAATAGCCTTGTCACGAGAGTGAAAGATTATTTAACATGATTTTGCCACGAGAGTGGGAAATTAATTAAGGTTTAAGCCGAGACCGCGAGAGCGTGAGGAGTGAACTGGATAGTGGAAATTAGGCAACATATCTAAATACAACGAAAGCACTCTAGATACATTTAAGATATAATTGGCTTTCAAAATATATTTCTTAGTTACCGGGCGAGCGAGAGAAAAATCTTGGGACTAGGAAGTATGGCTTTAGTTAATAACACGAGAGCGTGAGACAGAGTCTTTAAGTTAGTATATTCTACGGAACTAAGTTATAGTCGTTATTAGTACCCGTTTTCTATAAGTCCTTCAGGAACGTGGAAATCATATCCCGGCCTCGTTTCAATATTATTTTCAAACCTTTAGCATTTAGTACTTTTATTCCCCTTAATCAATTATTCATTAGCCTTAGCTTTACAAAGTGATGATAGATTACGGTAGGTTGACATTGGTCTTTGTGGTTCGACAATCTTTTATATTACTTTGATATTTCCGTGCACTTGAGGATGCATCACATGACATCTCTTTCGACATCACATATCTGGTACCATAATTTCAGGAATCTGAACTTCGACAGGTAGGACAGCCTCCGTACCATAGACCAGAGAGAATGGGGTTGCCCCAGTTGATGTCTGAGCTGAAGTGTGATAATTGTTGTACCCCAAAATTTTCCCTCCCATTTCCTCAACATTTTCTCATCACAAAACCCTGGGAGCTCAAGATCCAATTAGGGTTTCCTCTGCTCAAGACTTCTCCTTGCACTGTTGACCCAAATTAGGGTTTGTGTTTGAACAAAGATATTTTGACCTAAAATGCCTAAGATGACTTTCATACTTCATTTTGGACTCCCAAGTTTATCCATACCAAGTTTCAAGTCTTGATTCCAATTTTGCCCAGTCAACTGGACAGTTGACCTAGAAATCAGCTGTATTGGGGAAAAAGTCAACTGTGGCCAATTGACAATCAAATCTCATGAAAATTGACCCACATCAACATTATGAACTCACATGGACCATTTGATCAAGTTTGGATCACAATTCCACAAGAAATTTGATCAGATCACCAAAAGGGCAAAATGGTCATGTTTAGGGTTTTGACTGCACAAAGGCAATTTTTGACTGTTTGACCTAGCCAATGGCAAACCAAGATCACATATGGATTCAAGGACCCCATGGAATTGTCTTGACATGCTCAACAAGTTCAAAAGATCCCAAATGCACAAGATTGACAGTTGAATTTCCCAGTCAATTGATCAATTTTGACTATATACTGAAAAGTCAAACTTTGACTTTTTGGTCAAAATCAAGTGTCAAGATTCATTTTTTATCAAAACATGCCAAATCATGAAACTTGTTCACCAAGAAATCAAGAATTGCAAATTAGGGTTTGAAATGAAGATTTTTCATAACTTAGAATTTTTCTAAGTTATGAAAAACCCTAATTTTTTCCTAACTTTGCCCCACTTTCTCACCATGATTCATTTGGATTCAAGCAAAAGTCAAAACATGAAAGTTGTAGCCTATTGCAAAATCTACAACTTTTATTCACAAAGTTTTTCCAAAAGAATCTTGTAGCTCAAGTCACAATTTTTGGAACAAGGGTACCAAACCATTCTTAACTTAGAGAAAATTTGATCTATTTTAGGCAAGGTTTTTACCTAACTTCAAGACCATTTTTCACATACTTCCACTTGGAATTTCAATTTTCATTTCTAAGATTGATTGTAGTACACATTCCAAGCTTTCCAAAATGTCCAAGAACTCATCAAACAACTTCATGGTTAGAGAGAATCGAATTTTGCAATATGGGAAAAACTCACTTTTGATTTGGTCAATTTACATGTTCATACATTTGTGCCATTTTGAATTCAGCATGCTTTCCTTGATTACAGGCCTCTAAACCATCCAACACTCAATAATTTAATGCTAACTCATTGTGCCAAGGCCTTGTTTTATGAGTTTAAGCATTACATGTTGAACTAAGCCATTTATAGAAAAAGCAAATTAGCCATTCTTGAAAAGTTGCACTTTATGTCAATTGGCAAATCAAGAAGGTACAAAGAAAATCTCTGAGGCACAAGTTTATAAACAAACACACTGACCAAGGGGAAGGTTAGCAGCATAGCTTGGGGGCCTGCATCAGTCTAGAACACCAAGTGGCCATCTTTTGCTTAAGTGTGAAGAAACATAGCATAACACATAACAACTTTTCATCTCAGCAAACCAAGCCTTAAGCAAACTTGTCAAACATATTCTAAACATCCATTCTGAGCTAGAACACGACCCTAATATCTCCATTGCCTCCCCATTCCCATAATCACCCTCAAACTGCCCAAACAGAGCATCTGCTGCAGTTTGAGTTCCATAGCTCAAACCTTCCATGCATTCTTGCTAAAAACACATCAAACACATCCCACAATATCCCTTGAAGCTATTCCAAACCTCAAACACGACCTGTAACACTCCCAGGCAACATCACCATTTTCATTTTCTTGTTTTGCAGCTGAAGTTCCATAGCACGATTCAAAAGGTTTCAAGACAAAGTAAAGCTTGGAATAGCATCCCTGGACATCAAGGAAGCCGTACCAATCATCACCTTGCATTGAAGACACCTCCATCACCAGATACAACTTCAACTGAATAGGTAAGTTCATGAACACGTATCTCTCTATCCAGGCATTGTTAGCTTTAGGTTTGTGAAGAAAACATGTCACATTCATAGCCCTGAACATGCCCATGTAATTAGATTTCATTTATATTATGTATGCTTAGAGAATTTTAAGTCTGAACATGGAACAAAAACTAGGTCAAGAATTGGGGGAGAAGAAATTCTCTCTCATCTTAGAGAGTTAAGTCAAGTTCTTTATATCCCTGAATTCGTCTCTTAATGCTCTACATTTTTCATGTTATGAGTTTTGCTTGAAAGTCCAGGAATTGAGAGATGAAAAACGCGCGTGGATTGTGTTCAAACATGTTCTGAGGTTGAAGATGAAGTCTTCTTGGGCTGGGCCTGAGTTGACTTTCTTTTTGCACCCTTTTGTTACTTTTACACCCCCTGAGCCCATTTTGCTTATTTTAATGATTTTTTGACTTTTCTTTTTTTGTTCTGACTTATTTATTTTTTCTTATAATATTAAAAATACAAAAAATATTTTTTACACCATTTTCATATTTATTAGGTATTTATTTGTTTAGGTTAATATTTGTACATAAATAAATGAATAAACATACTTTTATTTGAAAAATACTAAAATAATGCAAACACATTTTATTTTTCATTTCTATTTTGTTTTATCTTCTGAAAATATTTTATGTAAAATATAATCTTTTTTTATAAATATTAAACATTATTATTTTGTATATATAATATATATTTAGTAAATAATACAAATATTTATATACATATTAGTATATTTAGGTTAAAATACAAAATATACACACTTTTATTTTTTTATTATTATTTAATATTAAAAATACCTTTTTGACAAATATACTTCATTTTTATTTTATTTTTGTACATAATTGATTAAATATTGTATATATTAATAATTAATACATTTACTTAATGAAATTAGGGTTTTGCCCTAAAATACATAAAAACTCCAAAAAATTAATACTTTTATTTTTGTTTCCTTTATACACAAAAATACCTTTTCTTTTTCATACACATAAAAAACCCTTTTGCATCTTGCATATTTATTTTATTTCCATTTAATTTGTGCAATTAAATATCTTGTAAATAATTCAATTTTGATGTAATAGTTTAGGTTTAAATTCCTTGTCAAAATACCCCCATTTGAACATTTGTACCCCCCTTCCCATATATTGTGTTGTAATAGCTTAGTAATTTTATTTTTCGCACTTTAATGCTTTCTAAATATACCATGTTAGAATTAGGGTTTGTATGCGAATCAAAAACAACAAAAAGAGTTTGACCTAATTTCAAGATAAGCAAGCATGAAAATGGACAACACTTATCACACTTGCACCCCTAGGGTATTCCACTTGTTGCCTTCAATAAATGGGCCATATTGCATGTTAGGTCTCTTTGGGCAAAACAAAACAATTCAAATGATCATAGTCCCTCGATGATGCTTTCGAAAGTTGCCTAAAAAGGATCAAGTTCCTTAAAGGAAAATTGCCCAAAGATACTTGGCACCATTGCAATTATGGTCTAAACGATGACCCGCGCCCGTCCCTTTCACATCCTAACATAATATTGTCCATCAAATGCAATGGTGGAACAAACTTATTAAAAGGGTTAAAACATAGCAATAATCTTTGAGAAATTTAGGAGTAGATAACCTCTTAGTTACTTGAATCAAACTTGCAAAACAAAACACTTGCCTATTTTCTAAAACCACACCTCACAACACTTTCAAAAACAAACTTTCAAAAACAAATGAAAACCTTTTCAAAAGACATACACCTTTGTATACATCCCAACATGGATCATTACAAAGGTTGCCACCACATTGGCCTCTTTTCAAAACATTTTCAAATCCACACACACAAAGCACCATTTCAAACAATTGAAAAATAAGGCAAGTTGATCTAAGCAAGTAACTAAGAGCCCATGGATAACCATGGATAGAAAGGGTGCTAATAACTTCTCTTTCTATAATCTACTCCCCGAACCCAAGAAAACATCTCAAAAGGTTTTTTGCTGTTCTTTTTAAACCTTTCCTTAGGATAAAATAAAAAGTCGGTGGCGACTCTTGCTCAACCGAAACATTTGCGAAAACAAACGCAAAATCATAGTCAGTTCTCCCACCGTATCACAGAACTGGCGACTCTGCTAGGGATAACTTTAAAAGTGGAGTAACCTTAGGGATTAGATCACCCTTGTTTTCAATTGTTTGCCTTGTTTGCTTTTATAATTGTGGGCTTTGCATCGGAGTTTCATAGATCCTAACTCGGATCTGGGGAATACCCTTTTAGGTAGCATAATCTGTGAGGGACCTGTCCGGCGTAGACCGACATGGGTGAAGCAGTGGCTACGTTGGTGTGGCACCTTGGTCTGTACCTATATCCCTTGTGTTGCAACGAGGAGAATATGGGTCTTCTAAGGAGTCATTAAACACCAACCGACCTTAGAACCTTAAATTGACCAAACTTGGCCATTAGAACAGTAGCAGTATGCTACACTCATTGAGGCTAAACTCTCGCGATGGTTCTGGCCGCAAGAAAAGATTGTGATGCTGGAGTTATGACCGATTGAGGGTAGTCAATGATTTGAGATCCTCTAGAACCCGGTTACCTCTTGATAGGAAAGGTTTTAACCAACGAAACTAAAAGAGGGTAATACCTAAACTTCATGCTGGCCTGAAAACTAAGGGTTGTCTTGTGTGACTTGTGTGCCTTATCATACTTGTGGTGTGCTTCATCATAGTATCATGCCATCATACCATTGAATGCATCCTGTATAAGGACTAACCCATTTCAAAGACAAAAAAGTTTCATCTTTGCTCTGTTTTGTAGGACATCATGATGCCCGTGCGTAGGAATACTATCCGGCTCAACTTTGTTCAACCACCAACTTTGCTCAAAGATTTGGTTGATAGGATTCCAAACACTACTTCCTTCATCAAAAGGCATGGTTCTCTCCTTGGCTTGATCACTGCAAAGTGGGACCAACGACTGATAAGTGTTCTGACCCAGTTTTATGACCCCCTATATCATTGTTTCACCTTTCAAGACTTCCAGCTGGTCCCTACCCTGGAAGAATTCTCTTATTTGCTTGGTATCCCTGTTTTGGAGAAAACTCCATTCACTGGTCGGGAAAAGACTCCTAGGCCTGAAGAGGTTGCTGCAGTTCTCCCCTTGACCAAAGAAGAGGTATTGGCTAACTGGGAAACTAGAAGTGGAGTTAAGGGCTTTTTGGTCAAATTTCTGGTTGTCAAGGCTAATGATTTCTGGAATGACTTAGACTTCAAGGCGTACGAAGACATCCTGGCTCTTTTAATCTATGGTCTGGTATTGTTCCCAAATCCTGACACCTTTATCAGTATCTATGCCATAAAGATCTTCATGTCTCGGAATCCTGTACCCACTCTTTTGGGTGATATCCTGCAACAACTCTATGCTCGTACTGCCCGAAAACGGGGAACTCCGTGGTGCTGTGCTCCTTTTCTAGTAAGGTGGTTTATTTCGCACCTTCCTAAGTTCGTGCTGAAGAATGAAGAAGGAAAGGGTTGGGCTCATAGGTTAATGTCTCTCACTGATAATGACATCACTTGGACTCTCAGAGGTTTGGAAGAGGTAGCTGTTATTGATCGTTGTGGAGAATACCCTAATGTTCCGTTGATTGGTATCCAAGGAGGAATCTCTTATAATCCATGCTTAGCTCTCTGCCAGTTTGGAAGAGCCAGAAGAGTAGGGCCTCATGAAATGTTGGTTCCTCACTTCCATTTTGAATTTCAGGCAGACAGTGACAAACTACGCCATGGATTCATTAAGGCTTGGGACAAAATTCACAAAGCTGACCCGCGTGAGTTGGGACCAAAGACTTCTCTACCAATGGAACCCTATTGCAGATGGGTCCGCATCCGTGCTCAGAAGTTAGGTATGCCGTACGAAGCTGTCATACCTATCATTCTTGAATCTCCTGATGAAGATGGGGTTCCTCCAACTGTCCTCCCTCCTCAGATACCCACTGATTTTGACACATTGAAGAGATCTTGGGCGCAGCTAAAGGAAGAACGGGATTTTTATCGGGAAAAGTTCAACGAACAGGAACGGAAGATCCATAGGCTGACTAAGCAATTGGAGGAAGAGCGGGTTCTGAATGACTATATCCATACTGAGAAGAGGAGGCCATGGGAGCACTGATGGGCTTTGGATGTTTCCTTTTTACAGCTTGTATTTCCTTTTCAGTATTTTTCATTCCTGTAATGCCTAAGGGCAAGTTGTTGAACAATTTAAAATTTGAATCTAATGAAGTGTGTTTCCCTTTTGTCTACAAAGTTGAATCTTGTTTGTCTTTGAAAACATAAAACATACGCATCTCATTGCACCATATGCATAACAGGTACCCTTTTCACAGGTTGCTTAATCTTCTTCGCTGTTTATTTGAACAGTCATCATGAATCCAGATTCATCCAGTGAGCAAGCAATCAAGGCCCTTCAGGCCCAAAGTGCCCAGTTTCAAGAGATGGTCCTGAGCCTGGCCCAAGGTCAGCAAGAGTTGAAGGCTCTACTCCTGAAGAAGAAGAAGAAAAAGAGGACTGCGTTGTTCAATACTCGACGCAGGTTTGGGAACACACTCTATAATGAAGCTGATCCAACTACTTCCTCCGCAGAGAAAGATAGTCCCCAAGGGGGAGGAGCTCCTAGTCCTGCAGTCTCTGACAACGAGACGGACTACAATGACGAACAATACCCTCCCGCTGCTGACAGATACAAGCAATTAGAGGACCGCTTGAGCGCCATGGAGATTCAGAATGTGCCGGGGCTGGATTTCGGAGATTTGGGGTTATCTTCTGGGGTAGTAATCCCACACAAGTTTAAGGCGCCTGCCCTTGCCAAATACGACGGGGCTTCCTGTCCAAAGTTGCATCTAAGGTCGTACGTAAGGAAGATTCAACCTTACACGGCAGATAAGAACCTTTGGATTCACTTCTTCCAAGATAGCCTTTCGGGGTCACAACTTGAGTGGTTCTACCAACTAGATGGAACTAGTATCCGACATTGGGAAGATTTGGCAACCGCATTTTATAGACAATATCAATACAATTCTGATCTCGCTCCTACGCGTACCCAACTTCAGGGTATGTCTCTAGGAACGGGCGAAGGGTTCAAAGAATATGCACAAAAATGGAGAGATTTGGCTGGCAGGGTGCAGCCTCCATTGACTGATCGTGAGCTGGTTGACATGTTTCTAGAGACTTTGTCTGGTCCATTTTTCAATCATTTGGTTGGTAACTCCTCCGCTGGGTTTACAGATTTGATTCTGACGGGTGAAAGGATAGAAGCTGGCATCAGATCAGGAAAGATACAAAAAGCTGCCTCCACAAGTACTGAGAAGAGGCCTTTCAAGAAAGAAGCAAGTGCAATCTATGGTCCTAGAAGACAAGTCAAGCCAGAAAGTCGCCAAGCCGTCAATGCCTTGGTCATTTCAAAACCTGTTGCTGCTTCTCAGCAGTACAATCAACAAAGAAGTGAAAGGCCCAAGACGCACTATACTCGGCTGAGTATGACCTTGTCATAAATTTTACCGCAACTGTTATCAACCAACTTGGTGACCATCAAAGAAGCTCCAAAGGTCGTGAATACTGCATCTCCTAAGTATAACCCATGCCCGTTGTGCTTATCATTCCGATAGCCCCGGGCATACTACTGATGATTGCTGGGCCTTGAGAAATAAAGTGCAAGACCTTATCAACGCAAAGGAAATTCAGTTTGAGGCGCCTGAGAGGCCAAATGTTGTAACTGCTCATATGCCCCAACATAGAGTAAATGCCATCGAGGAAGATTTGTATGCTGTTTCGGTGAATGATGTTGCTACCCCTCTTTTGACTGTTAAGAGGAACTTACTACTAGCTGGTTTATTTCCGGGTTGTAGCAAGGGTTTCCTCCTGTGTGCTGTTATCCCTACCGGTTGTCCGCTGCTGAAATCAGGCATCCAAAGCCTGATGGATAGCAAAGAAATTTTGTTCAAGAAAACTACTGTTCCATTTGTTTCCACTGAAGAAGTATCTGTTGTCACAATTTACATTCCTACCAAAGCTCCCCCGAGGAAGCCAGTCCAAATTATGTCTGTTGCACCCATTACTATTAATGTTCTGGGGCCTCTCCCCTATGAGTCTGATAAAGCTGTCCCATGGCATTATGGGGCAGACGTGTATGTGCTTGGAGTGAAGCAGGAGTTCAACACCGGTACCAGTATCAGTAACATCACTGGTCCCTCCAAGATTACTCGCAGTGGCAGGCTCTTCTCGCCTGACATTGCACCACCAGTTATCCAAAAACCTCTCATCATCACACCCGCAAGTGTGCATGTTCCAAATCAAGTTCCTGTGTCTACTACTGCCGCCGAGTCCTCTGATGCTCGGGGCAAAGAAGTTGCTACTGATTTGCCTGCCAGGACGGAGGCACCAAAAAAGACTGTTGTTGAAGCCTCCCAACAAGAGATGGAGGAAATCCTTAAAATCATTAAAAAGAATGACTTCAATGTTGTTGAACAGTTGGGGTATACCCCCTCCAAAATCTCTATGCTATCATTGCTGTTGTGCTCAGAGGCCCATGCAAAAGCCCTGATTTCATTTCTGAAAACGGCCCATGTTCCGCAAGAGACCTCTGCAGATCAATTCACTGACTGTGTGGCTAATTTGACAGCTGACAATGGTTTGGGGTTCTCGGATGCTGACCTCACCGCCAAAGGGAAAAATCACAATGATGCCCTGCACGTCTCTATAGAGTGCAGGGGAACTACTCTCGCACACGTGTTGGTGGATACCGGTTCTTCCCTGAATGTTTTGCCCAAGAAAGCATTGGATCGCTTGGATTGTGAGGGTCTGGAATTGAAACCTAGTAACATCATTGTTAGAGCCTTCGACGGTTCTAAGAAGATGGTGCACGGTGAGGTAGGCATTCCTATTCGTGTGGGTTCCCAAGTCTTCGACTCAACGTTCTATGTAATGGATATTCATCCATCTTATTCCTGCTTGTTGGGTCGACCCTGGATTCACAAGGCTGGGGCAGTAACATCCACTCTACACCAAAAGCTCAAATACCCTGTCAAAGGGAAAATTGTTACTGTGCAGGGTAAGGAGGAATACATGGTTAGTCACTTGAATTCATTCCGGTATATCGAGATGGACGGGGAGTTTATTGAAACCCCATTTCAGCATTTTGAGGAAGTACCTCCAACGTTGGCATCAGCTGAAACAGTGGTTGAAGAAGACTTTCCGTTGAAGATGGCGTCCTTGAAGGATGCCCGGGCTGTAATCGAGAAAGGCAATTGTGCAAACTGGGGTCAGCTTCCTGACTTCACTCAAAAGAACGACAAGTTTGGGCTGGGCTTCACTGCAGAGGCTCAGAGGGCTGTGCGCAAAGAAAGGATCAGAAAGGCTCCGGTGTTTATCACCAACCCTAGGGTGAATGTTATCGAGGAGGACGTAGAGGAAGCAGAGTTTGACAGTTGGATCTATCCAACCACCAGCAACGGACCAAGCAACTGGACGGCAAAGGATTTTACACCAATTACATTTGTCACGCAGTAATTAACTCTTTTGATTTTCAATTTGTAACAAACAATATGTTGAAACTTTTATTGGCTCGGTGTCCTACCCGGGGCATCGTAGCTCCATTTGTGAGGGATTTTTGTATGACATTTACATATATCATTAATCAAAACATCGGACGTTTGTTGCATTTCAAATCTTGCGCTCTTTTTCTTTCTGTGTTATATATTGCAAAACAGCTATATTTACACACACTCACTTATACAGGTTTCAATCCACTCTGGATCTCACTGGTAACAGCTCTGCTACCACCAGTTATGACTTCGAGAATCCGATCAACTTGGCCGAAGACGAAGGTGAAGATGATTGCAAAGTGCCTGGTGAACTCGCAAGACTGCTACTCCAGGAAGAGAGGGCTATTCAACCACATGAAGAGCCGGTGGAAACAGTGAACCTGGGTACTGAGACAGATAGGAAAGAAGTCAAGATTGGGGCCAATCTAGAGCTCAGCGTGAAGCAACGATTGATCTAGATGCTGCATGATTACATGGAGATCTTTGCTTGGTCCTACGAAGACATGCCTGGTTTGGATGCCGACATTATAGTTCATCACCTGCCTACCAAGGAAGACTGCCCCCCGGTAAAGCAAAAGGTCCGCCGCATGCGTCCGGAGATGTCCGAAAAGATCAAGGCTGAGGTTATGAAGCAATTCGATGTCGGGTTTCTAGCAGTAACTTCCTACCCTCAGTGGGTTGCCAACATGGTGCCAGTGCCAAAGAAGGACGGTAAGGTCCGAATGTGTGTTGACTACAGGGATTTAAACAGGGCCAGCCCCAAAGATGACTTCCCTCTGCCTCACATCGACGTTCTTGTTGACAATACTGCTCAACACAAGGTGTTCTCCTTCATGGATGGTTTTTCAGGGTATAATCAGATCAAGATGGCTCCGGAAGATATGGAAAATACTACCTTTGTGACTCAGTGGGGCACCTTCTGCTACAAGGTCATGCCGTTCGGATTGAAAAATGCTGGGGCAACCTATCAGCGTGCCATGGTTGCTTTATTTCATGATATGATCCATCATGAGATTGAGGTATATGTTGATGACATGATTGCAAGGTCCCAAACTGAGGAGGAACACCTTGACCATCTGCGAAAGCTGTTTGACCGACTGAAGTTATACAAGCTGAGGTTGAACCCAAACAAATGCACCTTTGGGGTGAGGTCCGGAAAATTGCTAGGTTTCATTGTAAGCGATAAAGGTATTCAGGTGGACCCTGCCAAGGTAAAAGCCATACAAGAGATGCCAACTCCCAAGACAGAGAAGGAAGTCAGAGGCTTTCTGGGACGACTGAACTACATTGCCCGATTCATCTCACATCTAACTGCTACCTGTGAGCCAATCTTCAAATTACTTAAGAAAGATCAAGTAGTACGTTGGAACGATGAATGTCAGGCCGCTTTTGAAAAGATAAAAGAGTATCTCCAAGAGCCACCCATTCTTATGCCACCAGTGGAAGGGAGACCTCTGATACTATATTTGACAGTGCTTGATAATTCAATGGGGTGTGTGCTGGGGCAGCATGATGAGTCTGGCCGAAAAGAGCACGCTATTTATTACCTGAGCAAAAAGTTTACCGACTGTGAGTCTCGTTACTCACTGCTCGAGAAAACTTGCTGCGCTCTGGTATGGGCTGCTCGCCGGCTGAGACAGTATATGTTGACTCACACTACTCTGTTGATTTCAAAGATGGATCCTATCAAGTACATATTCGAAAAACCTGCTCTGTCTGGAAGAATAGCAAGATGGCAAATGATCTTGACAGAATATGATATCCAGTATACAACTCAGAAAGCAATCAAAGGAAGTGTACTGGCAGATCATTCGGCACACCAACCTGTGGACGATTACCAATCATTGAACTTTGAATTTCCGGACGAAGACATCATGGTGGTAACTGATTGTGAAGTCCCTGGACCGGATGAAGGACCTGAGGAAGGATCCCGATGGTCTATGCATTTTGACGGAGCCTTCAACGCTTTGGGTAACGGCGTCGGCGCTGTAATCATATCTCCCAAAGGAACTCATACTCCACTCACCGCCCGATTGTGTTTCAACTGCACCAACAACATGGCAGAATATGAGGCATGTATCATGGGTCTTCAAGCCACAATCGACTTAAGGATCAAGTTTCTGAGTGTCTTCGGAGATTCCGCCCTCGTGATCAATCAGATCAAAGGCGAGTGGGATACGAAACACCCAAATCTTATTCCTTACAAGGAGTATGTGCTGACTTTGCTTCCCCATTTTGAAGAGATAACTTTTGAACACTTCCCAAGAGAGGAGAATCAGCTAGCGGACGCACTAGCTACGATGTCTTCAATGTTCAAAGTCAAATGGGACAATGAGGCTCCCAGGATCATTATCTGGAAATTGGACGAACCGGCATACTGCTGCGATCTTGAGGCCGAAAAAGTGACTGAAAAACCCTGGTATCATGAGGTGAAGAGATACTTGGAAGCTCAGGAATACCCTGAAGGTGCATCTGTCAATGACAAGAAGTTCATGAGAAGGTTTGCGGCAAAATTCTTCCTCAGCAACGGCATTCTCTACAAACGGAATCATGATTCAACTCTACTGCGTTGTGTGGATAAGGCTGAAGCAGAGAAGATCATGATAGAACTGCATGAAGGTACATTTGGAACACATTCCAGTGGATACACCATGGCAAAGAAAATCCTTAGGGCAGGATATTTCTGGTCCACAATGGAAGCCGATTGTTACCAACATTCTCGAACTTGTCATAAATGCCAGATCTATGATGATAAGGTGCACATCCCTCCGGTTCCTCTGAATGTCCTGACGGCACCTTGGCCTTTTGCAATGTGGGGCATTGATATGATCGGTGAGATCTGACCGACGGCATCCAACGGGCATCGCTTCATCTTGGTAGCGATCGATTACTTCACGAAGTGGGTTGAGGCAGCTTCCTATGCCATGGTAACCAAGAGCGTCGTGGCACGTTTCATTCGGCATAACCTGATCTGTCGGTACGGCGTCCCGGAAAGAATCATTATGGACAATGGTACCAATCTCAATAACAAGATGATCACCGAGCTCTGCGAGCAATTCAAGATACAGCACCATAACTCCTCTCCTTACCGGCCGAAGATGAATGGGGCTGTAGAGGCAGCTAATAAGAATATCAAGAAAATTATGCAGAAAATGACAGTGACCTACAAAGATTGGCACGAAATGTTACCATTTGCTCTTCATGGGTACCGTACCTCAGCAAGGACGTCAACCGAGGCAACACCCTTTTCCTTGGTCTATGGCATGGAGGCAGTCTTGCCGATTGAAGTCCAGATACCCTCTCTCCGAATAATGAAGGATGCAGACTTGAGTGAAGATGACTGGATCCAGACCCGACTTGATCAATTAAACCTGATTGACGAAAAGAGACTCACTGCTATCTGTCATGGTCAGACGTATCAAAAACGGATGATCAGGGCATTTAACAAGGAAGTCAGACCACAAGAGTATCAAGTTGGGGACCTGGTAATCAAACGCATCATCCTTCCTCAAAGTGATCCCCGGGGCAAATGGACCCCTACGTACGAAGGGCCATTTGTGGTTAAACATATGTTCTCAGGAGGAGCCATGATTCTGACCACCATGGATGGTGACGACCTTCCTCACCCCGCCAATGCAGACATGGTAAAAAGATACTACGCATGAATAAAAGACCCGCTAGGTTGACATACCTAGGCAAAAATAAGGGCTTCCCGGCGAACCAAAAGGGTTCGGGCAAAAATAAGGGATGAAATGAAAAAAAATTTGTACACCCGGCAAGTCGAAAACCTGAAAAGGCGGCTTGGGCAAAAATGGGTATCCCGGTGGACTGAAAACCCGAAAGGGAGGTCCAGGCAAAAGTTAGGGATAAAGCGTAACACTATGTCTCATTGGATCACCTTGCATCCAGAATTCGGCATCAACTATCTGGCTCAGACTTCGGCATCGACCAATCAGCTTCATCTTCAACTAAGCAGCAAAGTGATGAGACGCTTGAAGACATAAAGGCGATAGCAGAGTTGGAACCCAGTGGGAATATTGTGCACATAGCTGTTTTGTTTCTTTTTCAAAATTGTATAAACTCTATGTTATTCGGCGGCATTCTCTTACTAGGATGTCAGCCTCTTGTACAAAAACGCATATTCACAGGCAAATTTCAAAATCAATACAAGTTCACTTTTCCAAACAAATTGCCCATTGTTTTCCATTTTTCTGTTTTGTCTTGCGAAGAACGTCCAATGTCCATTTTTGATATATGCATTTGACATTAAATTGCTGATTCATAAATACTTGCATATGAAATAAAAGACTAATTACAGGTGACATCATAAATAGGGGCAATGTAAAGTTGTCTAATGCAGTCTGGTTGCTTTGTCCGCCGAAGTACCAAGGTAGGTCCAACTGAAGAATGTGATCAAGTTATCTCAACTCTCCACAGAGTAAGACAAGATAGCAACATTCCCCGGTGGAATACAGACACCCCAGTGCAATTCCAAAAGTTTCACCAGGAAGGTGGAATCCATATCCCCAGCAGGTCTTGAAGCTTATCCCCTGTAGATTCTGGAAGCTTATCCCCTGCAGAGTACGGACGTCTCTCCCGAGCTTTATTCAAAGTTATTCTTCACAAGGGCTTATAACTGGGTTATCCTCAGCTAATTATCACGGAAGATAGTCCTCGACGAATTTCTTCCTATCCACAGTGGAGTTCATCAAAGTTCCCCAACATAACTTATCAACACAATCCCCAGCGGAGTTCATCAAAGTTCCCCAACATAACTTATCAACACAATCCCCAGTGGAGTTTATCTTTGGTATCCCCAACGGAGTTTATCATCATTATCCCCAGCGGAATCCATCATTAAAATCCTCAGCGGGCCTCTCATCAAAACTTCAGCAAAGTATCTCTTCCACAAAGCAATTCCCCGCAGAGTAATCTCTCCAACAAGTTTATTCCCCAATGGAGTCATCTTCTCCTACCGGTGTATTCTTGCTACCGTCATCCCCAGCGGAAGCAAAGAGCTCTACTCTTCAATGTCAGCCCAGGATTTAATTCCCCGGCCGGTCGTCAAGGATTTATTTTCCTAAGACGAAAATACATTCATAAACATTTCACATTTCATACATCTTGCTTACATACATGATAAAGTGCATACAACACTATCTCATGTTGAACATCATGACATCATGCATTTCATACATCATGACATTGCATACAACTGATGTTTTTGCCTTTTCAAAAAAAAAAAGACAACCCAAAAGACAACTACCTACAACTGTCACAGTTTCCAGATTCGATTCCTGTATCTAGCCAGGGCACGTCTGAAGAGTTTGAAGATTCGATTCCTGTATCCAGCCAGGGAATATCTATCAACTATCACAATTCCGGACTCGATTCCTATATCTAGCCAGGGCACGTCTGAAGAGTTTGAAGATTCGATTCCTGTATCCAGCCAGGGCATATCTATCAACTGTCGCATTTCCGGACTCGATTCATGTATCTAGCCAGGGCACGTCTGAAGAGTTTGAAGATTCGATTCCTGTATCCAGCCAGGGCATATCTATCAACTGTCGCATTTCCGGACTCGATTCCTGTATCTAGCCAGGGCACGTCTGAAGAATTTGAAGATTCGATTCCTGTATCCAGCCAGGGCACATCTATCAACCACAACATTTCCAGACTCAATTCCTGTATCTAGCCAGGGCACGTCTGAAGAGTTCGAAGATTCGATTCCTGTATCCAGCCAGGGCATATCTAGCAACTATCACAATTCCAGATTCGATTCCTGCATCCAGCCAGGGCATATCTGTTGACCACATTTCCAGACTCGATTCCTGTATCCAGCCAGGGCACATCTGTGAGCAACCGATTGTAGATTCGACACCTGTATCTAGCCAGGGCATATCTACATGAGGAGATTGAAGATCAAACACCTGTAACAAGCCAGGAAAACATCTGTCTTTCTCAAATACACAAGTTCTCGCTAAGGAATCTCTTATGCGATCAACACTTCCAAATGGCATCTATAAGCCCATTCCCGACAAGGTTTTGTCACATCTCTAGATGGCATCTATAAGCCCATCTCCCTATCCACCATCTCTTCAAATGGCATCTATAAGCCCATTCTCGACATCACATTGCTGATACTCCAACATGCGAGTGCAAATTTCCGGGCACTATAGTGTCCAATCTCCTTTTACCCTCGAGTCACGAAAGGCAAACTTGCCAATCTAACTCTTCAGATTCAAGAAGATTGAACAGGGGCAACTGTTGTACCCCAAAATTTGCCCTCCCATTTCCTCAACATTTTCTCATCACAAAACCCTGGGAGCTCAAGATCCAATTAGGGTTTCCTCTGCTCAAGACTTCTCCTTGCACTGTTGACCCAAATTAGGGTTTGTGTTTGAACAAAGATATTTTGACCTAAAATGCCTAATATGACTTTCATACTTCATTTTGGACTCCCAAGTTTATCCATACCAAGTTTCAAGTCTTGATTCCAAATTTTGCCCAGTCAACTGGACAGTTGACCTAGAAATCAGCTGTATTGGGGAAAAAGTCAACTGTGGCCATTTGACAATCAAATCTCATGAAAATTGACCCACATCAACATTATGAACTCACATGGACCATTTGATCAAGTTTGGATCACAATTCCACAAGAAATTTGATCAGATCACCAAAAGGGCAAAATGGTCATTTTTAGGGTTTTGACTGCACAAAGGCAATTTTTGACTGTTTGACCTAGCCAATGGCAAACCAAGCTCACATATGGATTCAAGGACCCCATGGAATTGTCTTGACATGCTCAACAAGTTCAAAAGATCCCAAATGCACAAGATTGACAGTTGAATTTCCCAGTCAATTGATCAATTTTGACTGTATACTAAAAAGTCAAACTTTGACTTTTTGGTCAAAATCAAGTGTCAAGATTCATTTTTCATCAAAACATGCCAAATCATGAAACTTGTTCACCAAGAAATCAAGAATTGCAAATTAGGGTTTGAAATGAAGATTTTTCATAACTTAGAATTTTTCTAAGTTATGAAAAACCCTAATTTTTTCCTAACTTTGCCCCACTTTCTCACCAAGATTCATTTGGATTCAAGCAAAATTCAAAACATGAAAGTTGTATCCTATTGCAAAATCTACAACTTTGATTCACAAAGTTTTCCCAAAAGAGACTTGTAGCTCAAGTTACAATTTTTGGAACAAGGGTACCAAACCATTCTTAACTTAGAGAAAATTTGATCTATTTTAGGCAAGGTTTTTACCTAACTTCAAGACCATTTTTCACATACTTCCACTTGGAATTTCAATTTTCATTTCAAAGATGGATTGTAGTACACATTCCAAGCTTTCCAAAATGTCCAAGAACTCATCAAACAACTTCATGGTTAGAGAGAATCGAATTTTGCAATATGGGAAAAACTCACTTTTGATTTGGTCAATTTACATGTTCATACATTTGTACCATTTTGAATTCAGCATGCTTTCCTTGATTACAGGCCTCTAAACCATCCAACACTCAATAATTTAATGCTAACTCATTGTGCCAAGGCCTTGTTTTATGAGTTTAAGCATTACATGTTGAACTAAGCCATTTATAGAAAAAGCAAATTAGCCATTCTTGAAAAGTTGCACTTTATGTCAATTGGTAAATCAAGAAGGTACAAAGAAAATCTCTGAGGCACAAGTTTATGAACAAAACACACTGACCAAGAGGAAGGTTAGAAGCATAGCTTGGGGGCCTGCATCAGTCTAGACACCAAGTGGCCATCTTTTGCTTAAGTGTGAAGAAACATAGCATAACACATAACAACTTTTCATCTCAGCAAACCAAGCCTTAAGAAAACTTGTCAAACATATTCTAAACATCCATTCTGAGCTAGAACACGACCCTAATATCTCCATTGCCTCCCCATTCCCAGAATCACCCTCAAACTGCCCAAATAGAGCATCTGCTGCAGTTTGAGTTCCATAGCTCAAACCTTCCATGCATTCTTGCTAAAAACACATCAAACACATCCCACAATATCCCTTGAAGCTATTCCAAACCTCAAACACGACCTGTAACACTCCCAGGCAACATCACCATTTTCATTTTCTTGTTTTGCAGCTGAAGTTCCATAGCACGATTCAAAAGGTTTCAAGACAAAGTAAAGCTTTGAATAGCATCCCTGGACATCAAGGAAGTTGTACCAATCATCACCTTGCATTGAAGACACCTCCATCACCAGATACAACTTCAACTGAAAAGGTAAGTTCATGAACACGTATCTCTCTATCCAGGCATTGTTAGCTTTAGGTTTGTGAAGAAAACATGTCACATTCATAGCCCTGAACATGCCCATGTAATTAGATTTCATTTATATTATGTATGCTTAGAGAATTTTAAGTCTGAACATGGAACAAAAACTAGGTCAGGAATTGGGGGAGAAGAAGTTCTCTCTCATCTTAGAGAGTTAAGTCAAGTTCTTTATATCCCTGAATTCGTCTCTTAATGCTCTACATTTTTCATGTTATGAGTTTTGCTTGAAAGTCCATGAATTGAGAGATGAAAAACGCGTGTGGATTGTGTTCAAACATGTTCTGAGATTGAAGATGAAGTCTTCTTGGGCTGGGCCTGAGTTGACTTTCTTTTTGCACCCTTTTGTTACTTTTACACCCCCTGAGCCCATTTTGCTTATTTTAATGATTTTTTGACTTTTCTTTTTTTGTTCTGACTTATTTATTTTTTCTTATAATATTAAAAATACAAAAAATATTTTTTACACCATTTTCATATTTATTAGGTATTTATTTGTTTAGGTTAATATTTGTACATAAATAAATGAATAAACATACTTTTATTTGAAAAATACTAAAATAATACAAACACATTTTATTTTTCATTTCTATTTTGTTTTATCTTCTGAAAATATTTTATGTAAAATATACTCTTTTTTTATAAATATTAAACATTATTATTTTGTATATATAATATATATTTAGTAAATAATACAAATATTTATATACATATTAGTATATTTAGGTTAAAATACAAAATATACACACTTTTATTTTTTTATTATTATTTAATATTAAAAATACCTTTTTGACAAATATACTTCATTTTTATTTTATTTTTGTACATAATTGATTAAATATTGTATATATTAATAATTAATACATTTACTTAATGAAATTAGGGTTTTGCCCTAAAATACATAAAAACTCCAAAAAATTAATACTTTTATTTTTGTTTCCTTTATACACAAAAATACCTTTTCTTTTTCATACACATAAAAAACCCTTTTGCATCTTGCATATTTATTGTATTTCCATTTAATTTGTGCAATTAAATATCTTGTAAATAATTCAATTTTGATGTAATAGTTTAGGTTTAAATTCCTTGTCAAAATACCCCCATTTGAACATTTGTACCCCCCTTCCCATATATTGTGTTGTAATAGCTTAGTAATTTTATTTTTCGCACTTTAATGCTTTCTAAATATACCATGTTAGAATTAGGGTTTGTATGCGAATCAAAAACAACAAAAATAGTTTGACCTAATTTCAAGATAAACAAGCATGAAAATGGACAACACTTATCACACTTGCACCCCTAGGGTATTCCACTTGTTTCCTTCAATAAATGGGTCATATTGCATGTTAGGTCTCTTTGGGCAAAACAAAACAATTCAAATGATCATAGTCCCTCGATGATGCTTTCGAAAGTTGCCTAAAAAGGATCAAGTCCCTTAAAGGAAAATTGCCCAAAGATACTTGGCACCATCGCAATTATGGTCTAAACGATGACCCGCGCCCGTCCCTTTCACATCCTAACATAAGATTGTCCATCAAATGCAATGGTGGAACAAACTTATTAAAAGGGTTAAAACATAGCAATAATCTTTGAGAAATTTAGGAGTAGATAACCTCTTAGTTACTTGAATCAAACTTGCAAAACAAAACACTTGCCTATTTTCTAAAACCACACCTCACAACACTTTCAAAAACAAACTTTCAAAAACAAATGAAAACCTTTTCAAAAGACATACACCTTTGTATACATCCCAACATGGATCATTACAAAGGTTGCCACCACATTGGCCTCTTTTCAAAACATTTTCAAATCCACACACACAAAGCACCATTTCAAACAATTGAAAAATAAGGCAAGTTGATCTAAGCAAGTAACTAAGAGCCCATGGATAACCATAGATAGAAAGGGTGCTAATACCTTCCCTTTCTATAATCTACTCCCCGAACCCAAGAAAACATCTCAAAAGGTTGTTTGCTGTGCTTTTTAAACCTTTCCTTAGGATAAAATAAAAAGTCGGTGGCGACTCTTGCTCAACCGAAACATTTGCAAAAACAAACGCAAAATCATAGTCAGTTCTCCCACCGTATCACAATAACCATGGAGAGAAAATGGTAACATCTCATGCCAATATTTATATGTCACCACCGTCTTCTGTATAATCTTCTTAATGTTCTTATTGGAGGCTTCCACTGCACCATTCATCTTCGGTTGATACGGAGAAGAATTATGGTGCTTGATCTTGAACTACGTGCATATTTCCATGACCATAGTGTTGTTGCGATTGGTACCATTGTCTGTGATGATCCTTTCGTGGATGCCATACTGATAGATAAAATTATGCTTAATGAATCGGGCGACAACATTTTTAGTAACAGAGGAAAACGAGGCTGCTTCAACCCACTTTGTGAAGTAATCAATGGCGACGAGGATGAAGCAATGCCCGTTAGAAGCAGTGGGATTAATTTCTCCAATCATATCAATTCCCCACATTGTGAATGGCTAAGGAGCAGTCAAGACATTCAGAGGTACTAGAGACACATATACTTTGTCAGCATAGATCTGGCACTTATGACAAGTTCTTGAGTGGTGGTGACAATCGATTTCTATAGTCGACCAATAGTAACCTGCTCTTAGAATCTTCTTAGCCATAGCATGTCCGCTGGAATGAGTACCAAAGACACCTTCATGCATATTTTCCAAAATCTTCTCCGCCTCTTTCTTGTTCATACAACAAAGTAGAGTCGAATCATGGTTGCGCCTGTACAGAATTCCGTTACTCAAGAAGAACTTAGCAGAGAACCTCCATAGGAATTTCTTGTATTTGATAGATGCTACCTCAGGGTACTCTTGAGTCTCAAGGTATCATTTCACTTCATGAAACCAAGGCTTCTCTTCTACTCTGCCAGTGTCAACTTCGTAGCAGTATGTCGGTTCGTCTAGCCTTTCAATGGTAATTATGGAGGCCTCGTTGTCCCATATGACCTTGAACATAGATGACATGGTAGCTGATGCGTCTTCCAACTGATTCCCTTCTCGTGGGATGTTCTCAAAAGTGATCTCCTCGAAGTGTGTGATTAAGGTAAGCACGTGCTCTTTATAAGGAATGAGATTCGGGTGCTTCGTATCCCATTCTCCCTTAATTTGTCTGATTACCAGGTTAAGTCTCTGTATACACTCAAGAACTTGATTCTCAGGTCAATAGCAGCTTTAATACCCATGATGCATGCTCCGTATTCAGCCATGTTTTTGGTACAATCAAAGCATAATCTGGCGGTGAAGAGCGTATGGCAACCCTAAGGAGAGATAATTACAGCACCAATTTCATTTCCAAGTGCATTAGAAGCTCTCTCAAAAACCATAGTTCATAGGGATCCTGGCTCAGGTCCTTCATACGGTCCAGGTTCTTCACAATCTGTAACTAGCATAATGTTCTCGTCCGGGAATTCGAAGTTCATAGATTGGTAGTCGTCTACGGCTTGATGAGCCAAATGATCTTCCAGCATACTTCCTTTTATTGCTTTTTGAGTGGTGTACTGGATATCGTATTTTGTGAAGACCATTTTCCATATGGCTATTCTTTCGGAGAGAGTTGGCTTCTTGAATATGTATTTACTGGGATCCATATTAGAGATTAATAAAGTAGTATGAGTCAACATATTGTCTTAAGCAGCGAGCATCCCATGCCAAAGGCCAACAAGTTTTATCGAGCACTGAGTATATTGTTTCACAGTCGGTAAATTTTTTTCTAAGGTAGTATATTGCATGCTATTTTGGACCAGACTCGTCATGCTGGCCCAGTACAAACCCCACTGAATTCTCTAGCACTATTAAGCACATGATTAGAGGTCTTCCTTCAACTGGTGGCATCAAAATCAGAGGTTCTTGAAGGTACTCCTTGATTTTTTCAAAAGTTGTTTGACATTCTTTGTTCCACTTCACTAATTGATCTTATTTTAGTGACTTGAAGATCGGCTCACAAGTAGCAGTCAAATGAGAAATGAACCGGACAATATAATCCAGTCATCCCAAGAAACCTCTGACTCCCTTCTCAGTACGGGGAGTGGGAATTTCTTTAATAGATTTAACTTTAGAGGGGTCAACTTCAATACCTTTGTCGCTGATAACAAAACTCAAGAGCTTACCGGATCTCACCCCAAAGGTGCATTTGTTCGGATTCAATCTTAACTTGTACTTTTTCAGCCTCACAAACAATTTTTGTAGATGGTCAAGATGCTCTTCTTCAGTCTGAGATTTGGATATCATATCATCGATATAGACCTATATCTCGTGATGAATCATGTCATGGAACAAATCCACCATAACACACTGATATGTTGCGTTGGCGTTCCTTAACCCAAAAAGGCATAACCTTGTAGCATAAAGTGCCCCAGTGTGTGACAAAGGTGGTTTTCTCCATGTCTTCAGGTGCCATCTTAATCTAATTATAACCTGAGAAGCCATCCATGAATGAGAATACCTTGTGTTAAGCGGTGTTGTCGACCAAAACATCTATATGTGGCAGTGGGAAGTCATCCTTGGGGCTCGCCCTGTTCAGATCCATGTAGTCTACACACATACATACCTTTCCGTCTTTCTTTGGTACCAGGACAACATTTGCAACCCATTAAGGATATGATGTCACTACTAAGAAACCTGCATTGAATTGTTTCATAACCTCAACTTTGATCTTCTCTGACATCTCGAGACGCATTCGACGAACCTTCTTCTTAATTGGAGAACAACTTTCTTTCATCTGCAGACGTTGAACCACAATATCAGTATTGATCCCTGGCATATCCTCGTATGACCAAGAAAAAATATCAACATATTCAGCATTATCTGGATCAACCTGTTCTTGACACTGCCCTCTAAGTTGACACCTATCTTGACTTCTTTCATGTCTGTCTCAGAAACCAAGTTCACAACCTAGATCGGCCCTTCATGTGGTTGTATGGCCTTTTCCTCTTGCATTAATAGTCTGGCAAGTTCTCCAGGTATTTCACAATCTTCCTCACATTCATCCTCGTCTTGGTAGATCGTATTTTTAAAGTCATAAGTGGCAATAGCAGAGTTGTTATCAACGGGGTTCATAGTGGATGTGGATCTGCAATTTATTGTGTGGGTATGTGTAAGAACACATAGCTATTTGAAAGTGGTAAAAGTAAAAAGAAAGACAGAGAGCATAAAATTTGAGTGCAAAATGTCCAATGCTTTATTAAATGAAAATATGTTTATGAAATGACAACCCTTAACAAACGAATTGTTGTGCCTCGGGTAAGGCACAAGGATTAAAGTCATTGTTTAAATATTACAAAGCCAAAACTTTGAAAGCAATAAAAACATAAATGTAGCTATTACTCCTGACTAAATGAGATAGCGATAATGCCCTCCGCCTTCCAATTGCTGAGCTTGTTGCCAATGGTAGGATAATCTAGCTGTCAAGGTCATGATCACTGCCAGCATCTTCTATAGCATTGACTTTATTGTTGCTGATGCAGAATGGTGGTATTCCAACACGAGCACGAAGAACATCCCTGTGACCCTTTGCGGTGAAACCACAACCAAATTTGTCAGATTTATATGGAATGTCAGGAAGCTGACCCCAAGTAGTACAACCACCTTCTTCTACAACAGCTTTAGCGCCTTTCAGTGAAGCCATTCTAGGGGGAACCCTGGTAACTTTGGGAATGGAAGAGATGTATTCAGTTGAGGCAGGAGGTATGACATCAAAAGTCTGACAGGGAGTCTCGGTGAATTCACCGTCCATCTCTATGTACCAGAAAGAGTTCAAGTGGATAACCATATACTCTTCTTCACTGCAGACAATGGCAATCTTTCCGTTCACAGGATATTTTAACTTCTGATGTAGGGTTGAGGTAACAATGCCTGCCCCATTGATCCAGGGGCGTCCCAAAAAGCAATAGTAATCTGGTCGAGTATCCATTACATAGAAGGTAGATTCAAAGATCTATGAACCCACTTTGATTGGAAGATCCACTTCTCCGTGTACCATCCTTTTTACCCATCAAAGGCTCACACTATAATATTAGTGGGTTTCAGTACAACCCCTTCGCAATCAAGTCGATCAAAAGAGCCCTTCGGTAGAACATTTAATGAAGATCCAATATCAACCAATACGTGAGCCAAAGTAGTGCCCCTGTATTTAGTGGAGACATACAGGGCCTTGTTATGATTTCTTCCTTCGGGAGTTAGATCAGCATCTGAGAAACATAATCCATTGTCAGCCGTTAAGCTAGCAACATAACTTCCAAATTGATTGGTAGAAATTTCTTGAGGCACATGAGAAGACCTCAAGAAATTAACTAAAGCTTGTGCATGGGCTTCGGAACACAGTAACAGGGATAGCATGGAGATCTTAGATGGGGTCTGCCCCAACTGTTCAACAATTTCCTAATCACTCTTGCGGATGATATTTAGTACCTCTTCCAACTCTTGTCTAGAGGTGTCTTCAACTGTAACTTCTTTAGGCACCTCCGTCTGGGCAGGCCCCGTCATTTGTTTTTTTCCTCGAGCCTCGGCAGTTGACTCGATAACGGTAACTCTAACAGGTGTAGCAACAGTCTTCAAAGATATTTCTGGGGAGAAAACCCTTCCGCTTATAGTAACCTTACTTGTCCCAACAATATTTTCAATATCAGGATCAGCAGCTTCAGTAACTTCACCTTTAACAGTTGGTAGTTCTTGTTTGATTCCATGGTAGTAGACGTCAGATCCATAGTTCCAAGGAATATCTTTATCCGAAGAATATGGGATAGGTCCTGGTGTAGTGATGATCAGAGGAGCATCTTTCGGATTAGCAGTAATCCTTACAAGACCTTTGGAGGTGATCCTAACAGGAGTGTCGGATATTACAGATAAGTCTTGACACAGATTCTCAGTAGACAGAACCTTCTCGATCAGAATTATATGATTGTCCATTAGGAGTTGAATGCCTTCCTTCAGCAATTTGTAGCCATTGGGTTGGACTGCACAACAGTAACATTTTTCAACACAACCCGAAAATAAACCGGCCTGCAACAGATTCCTCTTGATGATTGGTAGGGGAGTAACCAATTCACTTATAGTAAAAATATAAAGAACATCGTCAATAGCACTTATTCCTTTGTCATGCTTCGGCATAGGTGCAGTAATCACATTTGGGGTCTCTGGAGGATCAAACTGAATCTCCTTATTGTCAATCATGTCCTGAATTTTGTTTTTCAGGGCCCAGTAGTTGTTGGTATCGTGCTCAGGACTGTTGGAATGGTAGGCACACTATGCATTCGGATTATATTGAGGAGATGAGGTGTTGGGATTTTAAGGAGGCTCCCTCACTATTATCAGCTCTACTTTTAGTAAATATTGTAATGTCTGAGATAATGGCATACTGATCTTCGTAAACTGCCTCCTCGGAGCGTCTGACCTATGTTGATTTCCATGTTGTTGTTGTTGAACAGGCGCAGGATTAAAAATTAATACCGCTCCCACAGACTGATTGCGTTCATTTTTAACACGGCCCTTTTGGCCATAAACAACATATGTATCCTTCTTACCACTGAATGTCTTCTTCACAACACTCGAAGACGCAGCCACTTGAATTTTTCTGCTCTTAATACCACTTTCGACATGTTATCCAGTTAGAATCAGCTCAGTGAAACCAGATGTGGAGCTTCCAATCAGATGGTTAAAGAATGGACCTGTCAGAGTTCCCATGAACATATCAACTAGCTCCCAGTCAGACAAGGGAGGTTGCACCCTTCAGCTAAGTCTCTCCACTTATGGGCATACACTTTGAACCCTTCATTCAAACCCATAGTCATGTTTCGTAATTGCATACGAGTTGGTGCAAGGTCAGCATTATATTGATACTTCTTGTAAAAAGCAGCAGCAAAGTCTTCCCAATTATGGATGTCGGTTCCCTCTAGCTGATAGAACCATTCGAGTTGCGTACCAAACACACTTTCCTAAAAGAAGTGAACCCATAACTCTCTGTCAGCAGTATGGGGTTAGATCTTCCGTACATTGGACCTCAAATGAAGATTCGGACAAGACACGCCATCATATTTATCAAAAGCGAGGACTTTGAACTTATGAGGGATAACTACTCCTGGAATAAGACCCATCTCTTCAAAATCCAATCCAGACACTTTCTGGATTTCCATGTCCTTAAGGCGATCTTCCAATTGTTTGTATCTATCATCTGTGGGAGGATACTGTTCATCAGAATAGTCTTCATCAGAATCTTGGCCAGAACCAAGATTGTTATTCTCTTCATCTTTCACATTTTCGTTATCTTTCTCTTGGTTATCTTCTTCATTCAGGGGGACCTCAAAATCTAGAGCCAACATCGTTATCGAGTCCCGTCAGAGACGACGGTCCTCACATACCAGACTCAAGACAGTTTAGTTAAACATGGAATTAAGTGCAAACAAACTAAACATAATTATTGCAATTAAGAACATCATGTTAATTAAATTAAACAAACGAAACAATAGAAATAAGAAATGAGATAAAGAGAAACCTGTAAAATAAACTGGAATAAAGAAAACTATAATTAACTTCTGAAATTAACTTCGTGTACAATTACAGGAGTTGAATTCATAATATACTGGTGAAACCACCGGCTGGAAATCATCGAAACAATGAAGTCACCACCGAATGTCTTTTATCCCGCCGAGAGGGAAAGGTAAAATGGAGAAAACCTAGAAAGGGAGAAATCACGATCTTTCGACCGAGAGATCGGGTAAGGGAGTCTGTTACGCGAGGGGAAGGTATTAGCACCCCACGCGCCTGTAGTACTCTACGGTATCCACTCTTGTTGTCTAGTCTAAATGGGTGTGGTCAAATCCTATGTCTATGGCTTACAACTGAAAAGGGAATGCATGCAATAGAAAAGAAAATAATGTAGGGAAAATAAAAGATGTGCTCGGTTGGGCCCTACCCCAATGCCTACGTATCCCTTTTAATGAATCAGAGCAGTTGTAGTTCGGCTTAAGTGTTTTGGTTGGTTTGTGTTTTTTAATTAAGACGAACAAAGATAGTCAAGATGGCAAAACATCGAATAAAACAACAAACAAATGAGATGGTAAAATATCGGCTAAATAATAACAAGATAAAATGTCAAAGATGGTGAAACATCAAATGAAACAAACGACAAAACAATCACACCTAACAATGATATTGAGAATCAAAGTAGGATAACAAACATGTGCGATGGTGAAACATCAGCTTCAAACAAATGTGCGATGGCGAAACATCGGCTAAAAGGTAACAAAGATATCATGGCAAAAATGGCGAAACATCGATAAAACAGATGACAAAATATCACACCTAACAATGACATTAAGAATCAAAGTAGGATAACAAACATGTGCGATGGAGAAACATCGACTTCAAATAAATGTGCGATGGCGAAACATCGGCTAAAAGGATAACAAGAAATCATGGCAAAGATGGCGAAACATCGATAAAATAGATGACAAAATATCACACCTAACAATGATATTGAGAATCAAAGTAGGATAACAAACATGTGCGATGGAGAAACATCGACTTCAAACAAATGTGCGATAGCAAAACATCGGCTAAAAGGATAATAAGAAACCATGGCAAAGATGGAGAAACATCGATAAAATAAATGACAAAACATCACACCTAACAACGATATTGAGAATAAAAGTAGGATAACAAACATGTGTGATGGCGAAACATCGGCTTCAACATAAACAAAGTAAGATTGGTTTGTATATTTTACTTTGAAGAAGAGTTTGGGTTCATTAGAGGTGTCTTATGAGTTGCCAAGAAAACAAGTTTTTGTTTTAAGATGCAAGATGCAAAGAGAGAAAAAAACAACTAAGGGAAACTATCCTAGTATTATCCCTAGTGTTATCATACAATGATTGATCCTAAGGTTGAGGATAAAGGAAAACCCTACCTTAATTATCATGCTAAAGGAAGCTTAACAAAACTATCATATAGGGGACATGCAATGAGAGCGAAGTCGTGATGTCAATTTCGAAATTGAGTGACTCATCAATCAACAATTAGAGAAGAAAAGCAATAAACATCCTATAGCGAACATGCAATGAGAGCGAAGTCATGATCTCAATTTCTAAACTGAGTGACTCATCGATCAACACAAACACAACATATGTATTAGATAAAAAACAGAGGGCCTCCTGACATATATCAGCAACAGAGGTCCCATCATGCAATCAGAGAAATATGCAAAATAAAAATGGAAGAGAGGAGATAGTGCAATAACAAACGGATAACTATCTGTAGCAATCGAGCAAGAATAAAAAGAAACCCAGAGAACTTCAAGCAAGTTGGCATCAGTAGACGAATCAAGTCAGAAATTACACCATAAGGATGTAAGTAATGAGATTATCAGATATGAACAGATCCCATGGGCAATGTATGGCATTCACAATATCATGTATATATCCTGCATGGAATATCAAACATGCCAAATACAAAAGCAGTGTTAGTGTAATAAGTTGTGTTCCACAAATAAAGTGGAACACAGTAGCCTCAGGCCAAAAGTGGGATGCTATACATTGTTACAAAGTCTCCAAGATAGGCCAGGGTCTCTAATCCTAAGTCCAAGAAAACGTCTCATACTCCATAATGTCAAGGATAGTAACCAAATAGTCCAAGTATCATTAAAGTTTTTTTTATGGTTCATGTTGATTATTAGGTGTCTTTAAAAGGAAAAGAAAAGCTCAAGTGAGCAAAATAAAAATGACATAAAAGTAAATGCTCAAGTGAGCAAAGATGAAAATAGCATGAAATGTAAAATGCTAAAAGTACATAAAACATAAAAAATAAAAGCATAAAGTAAAGTCAATTGTTAGAAATGAGTGGTTAGTTAGATGACCATCTTGAAACTTGCATTTGGAACTCATTAGAGGATTGGTAGAACCGAAGCCTCCACACAACAAGTTGCATTTTCTTTTTGTCAAGTATATCATCCATTTTGGAATTCTCAAAAGGTAACATGTAATGATCAACAATGTTTAAGTGATCCGCGTTGACCAAAGGTGTTATAGATCCATTAGAGGATTGGTAGAACCAAAGCCTCCACACAATGAATCTCAAGGTTATTGGATCAAAGAGATCAAATTAACATACTTGGGCTTGCAATCATAAGTTTGGGCCACGAATGATCATTTATTCGAATCGGGATAAAATTTAGCGCTATGTTAAGCAATTGTAAATAAACTTATGTAGAAGTCGCACCTATTTTGAGTCTGGTCAATAGCAATCTATTTACTTCATGTTTGGATAAATGATATAGAGATCACCATCCATTAACATGTAGCACAATTAAAAAAAAGAAAGGAATAAGATGAAGAGGGATGGGAATGATAAGGTCATTTGGATCACCATTTCAAAATTCTTTCATCTTTAAATTCAACCACTCCTCTAGATGGATTAAAGAACTAAACATATCATTAATCCAAAGCACCAAGAATTAATTAAATAATTCACTCTTAGGTAGATTTGAATTGATGAACATTTATCCAACTTCATCTACATCACAAAGTCCATTGAGTTTAAAAACAAATTGAACATTTAAAATTGCAATCCAAATTATCCATCAAAGAGAGTGTGCAGAAAAACATTTGAGTCAAAACAACCCCAAAATAAGGCGGCAAAAGTATTTTTGGCATTTTTACAATCAATTGTGCTTAGACAACAAGCTATTACATCAGTGCAGTTTTTTATCAAATCAATTTTCTGTGACAATCAATTGTAATGTTACAACAATTGATTGCAACCTGTTAAAAATCAGTAGAAAATAGCATTTTAAAGATTAAATTCTTGTTCCAACTTTTCATCAAACACCTTATGATCATGGATTCAATTGAGCATGAAAATTCCAGCAAATTATGAGAAAATAGCACTAATGGAGTCATAAAAACAGTGCTCAATGAATCAAAACCAGAAATCCATAAGAGATCACATTGTGAAAGATGATGATTCAACTTACCAAAGGTAGAATTTGAGAATTATCAAACAACTTCAGAATTTGCTTCAATCCAACCACAAGAATCAATTAATCAAGCTTGGATGTAGAGAATTTATGGAGAAAAAAAATTTTGGATGAAGGCTTAGCTCAAAGATTAGTAAGCTTCAATGCAAAGCTTACTATCTTTTTGAAAATTGAGCTTTGAGTGAATTTGGTAGATGGAGAGAATTGAGAGATTTTTTAGCAAAGTAATTTTGGCTATCAAAAGCTTGAAATTTGAATGAAATGAGGGCTCTATTTATAGAGTTTTAAGATTGGGATTAGTGGTAATTTGGTAATTGATTCTTGGAGCCAAATTTGAATTAATGATATAATTCCAAATTATGCAGAAGAAATTGGAGCCAAAATGATAACAGTTTGAATTTGCTGGCTTTTCCCAAAAAAAAACACGTGCATTTTGCTATTATGAGTCGACACATAGGTGGTATGTGTCGATATATCCTAGCTGTATAACACAGCATGTGTCGATACATGCCTCTATGTGTCGATACATACTGGTATTCCAACACATTACAGAATCACACAAACTGCATGAGTCGATACATAACACGTATGTGTCGACACATGCAAGTTATTCAAATAGGATGAGTCGATGCATACATGCATGTGTCGACACATGCAAGTTATTCAAAACTGGATGAGTCGATACATACATACATGTGTCGACACATGCTAGTTATGCACAACAAGATGAGTCGATGCATACCTTTATGGGTCGATGCATGCTATCTTTTTCCACCATACATGATCAAATAAACTTTGCATGAGCTTATTTGTTGGATACTTGGTACCTAAAACAATTTTGCAAAGACAGGGACAAATATATTTTTGTATTTTGATTAGAAGTTAGTCAACAACATATAAACAAAATACACAACCAAGGTGCTTGGAGATAGCTGATCAAGCTTCAAAACCCCAATTTGACTGGTGAATCAAAAGAGTGGTTCCTTCACATAATCAAACACAAACTCCAATCCTCTGAAGATCCAAAGAGATGGATGAAACATCTTGAGATATGCAATTAAATCTGAGTTTGAAAGATCCAGAGGTTCAAATGACAAGGTTCCACTTGAGAAACTTGTCAAAGCAACCAACCTTCAAAGCTTAAGGAAGACTTAATAACCAAAGTACTTTGATCCTATCACAATGTATGAATGCAATGCAATATGATATTCATGATGCAACATAAGCCTAAATCAAGAGGGTAAATTTTGGGGTGCAACAGCTACCCCTATTCAAATATCTTCAACATGATAAGTGATAAAAGTGACAACTTTCGAGCGTACAAGGTTGAAGATGTTTGAATACGAAAGAACCCAAAAATTTACACTCTTGAAGAAAAATGAAACTGAAACAGAAGACTCCTAAGACATGCGTCAGAATGAAGTTTTAACGCAAGTGGAAATGGAACAAAAACAAAGAATAGTATACGCGACTAAACTTCCGGACAGATGTGCCAGGGCAAAACTGGGCTTCAAAAGGGACGATACAAAACTCAAACCACCGAGTATAGGCGAAACTAAGCTCTGGAAAAGAAAATGTACGCGGGTGAGAAGGCGAAACTCTGAGCTCGACCCAAAGCAAAAGTGGCTAAAGTGCGTGATTCTAGGAGCACTTGCTAATCTCAACTAGGATAGACAGTATGAAGGAACTGAAAGGATCCCAGAAATAAGGGACAAAAGCGAGACGAAACTCGACTCAATAACCGGTTAGACGAAACTAAACCAGATGAGTACCAGGACAAAACTGGATTCCACGCACGGGTAACGAGGAGAAACTCGACCCATAGCAAAGTGATGAGAGTGCATGTTTCTCAGAGCACCCGCATGGTCTCAGATCGATGGATAAACATTGACGAAAACTGATAGAAGCATCCAAGGAACAAAGAGACTGATTTCAAACCAGGGACGCAGTACGAACACTGCACTCGATAAATGAACACAGTCAAAGGGTCCAAGGTACGAAAGCAAAAACGAGACGAAACTCGACTCAATAACTAGTTAGGCGAAACTAAACTAGATGATTACCAGGGAGAAACTGGATTTCATGCACAGGCGACGAGGCGAAACTCGACCCAAAGCAAGGAGATTAGGGCATACACCTAAAAACCTGCTGAAAGCAAACATCAATACGAAACTGGTATTTGAAAGGTGCATCAATAGACATTGGAATGAACCAGAGAGGGTAGTGAAGACTAAACCCGAGAATACCGCGCCAGGGAGAAACTGAACTACAGTCAAGAGTAGACACTCGAACAAACAAATTATTGACGTCAAAAGGATATTGGTATGGGGAGGAAACTGAGATAATGACGACGAAGACCTCGTTGGGGGTTTAATCCAAAGTATAGCAGAATCGATGGGGATGACAAAAATAATAATGGCTTATGTTCCGATGCATGTTTGAATTCTTTTTTATAGCGCAATGCTCCATATATAGGAAATGCTACGCGTTTTGGTAGATGCAAATGTAATGATGCATGTTTAAAAGTTCCACTGGGGAATGGCCAATTGAGAAGCCAATAACCAAGAAGTCAGGATTTGACATGACTTGCAAAAATAAATTGCAAAATCCAAAGGAGAGGAGAAAATATGGGGAACCACTAGAGAGGAAACCTTGAAGATAAGGAGCTTCGCGGAGAAACAAACGAGCAACCAGCAGAAATGGGCCACAAACAAAGAGAGAAGCTGCAAAAATAAATTACGAATTCCCATGGAAGATCAGGTCGAAACTGCAGCTTCCGAAAAGGAAGAAAGCCTTTTGCTGGGGGAACAAAACTCTGTTGGAGAGGTGGGACTTCACCGGAGAGATAGAACCTCGTCGAAGATTATCTTGCTGGAGAGATATTCTCTTGGAATGCAACCAAAGGACGAATCTTGCAGACAGTTACACGGTATCAAAACCTTACTGGGGAATAAGATAAGATCCTTAACATAAAGATGCCCCAGTCAACAGATCGGCTGGGAAATGAGAGGTCAAACGAGGGCTCCCGGCTTAACGACTCCATTGGGGATGGGCGACACATCCAAACTTGAAGTCTTGGAGTGAGGCTTTTAAAAGAAGATTCTTGGGGTAACAAAATTTCGTTGTAGAAACGAAACTTCACCGAGGATAGGAAATTTCACTGGGGAAACGAAACTTCACTGGGAATACGAAACATCCCTGGGGAAACGAAACTTCACTGGGGATAAGTAAAGTCCTAAACATACATGGGTCCTGTCTAGCAGAAGAAAAATCGAATTTCCCTTCTTGACAATCATTAAGCTTTTTACAGGTATTCAACGTGTAAACTCTCTTTCGATGTCAAACAAATGTTTTACATGCAGGAAGATGTTTATTTTGAGAACGACAAACCTGATGCAATGATTATTTAAGCCTGAAAGTTGAAAACTTTAACAAAAATGTCGCATCTCTGTTGTGAACGAATCACTGGCTAGAGTGCAAAAAGGTTTTAAAACTTTTCTTCTTCTTTTGAAAAAACAAGTCAAGATACGGGTGACAAGATACCAACACGGCCATGCAACACATATTCAGAGAGTTTAGGAAATACTATCCTGTTGTAGTATGCTTTCGAGTTAAATCCTTGTTTCAGTTAGGACTTTTAGAGGTTGTAATGTAGCCTGGTTCAAGGTTATTTTGCAAAAAAAGTTTTCAAGGTTCAAATTATTTGATGCCCACCCCCTTCGTGATATTCTCCTGTCCTAAGTTCAGCTGACTTATCACAAGCGTTCATCTTTCAAAAGGATTTATAACGGTTGAGTGATCACGACAAATTCTCCAACATTATTGTCGCTTAACTTATGCTGCTTTTTTTTTTTTGATATTATTGTTCCTCTTCTTTTGATGAAAATTTTATTGGATAATCTTTTGGCCTTTTAGGCTCTCTTTTCCCTGACTTTTTCCCTGACAAAAATCTCTTGAATTTCCATTTTTTGGGAGTCTAGCGGGATGCCCTAACTTTTGCCTAAGCGACTTGTTTTCAAGTTTCGACTTAGCGGGGCTTTTTGTTTATTTTTTTATTCATTCTTTTCACCTTAAACAAGTCAACATGACTTTTGAACCTTTTTTTTTCAAAAACAAATGCCTCATTCCTTGATCAACGAGGGATAGCCATTATTTTATCGGTTCGATCTCGACCTCAGGACTTTGTGAGGAAATGAACATCGTGGTTTAGACACACATCTCTTCTCTTTTTTTATCTCATGATGTGAAAGATAAAATGTAGTGATCCTCATATGGGACATTCCTTCTGAAATTTGAATGCTTGGGCAAATCAATTGAACATCTACCCTGCCTCTAGTTAAAAGGTTTTGTTTTATTTTTTTTAACGGAAAAGAAACTTCTACTTCGAAAGCTCAGAGGGGTTTACGAGGGTCTAACTCCCTTATATCTCTGGTGTTTGGGGATTGAAACAATGCATGTACATCGTCAACAGGGTTCTACTCAAAAGTATACCACTACAGTCATTGTTTTTTAGCTAAACTCCTTCCTCCAAACTTTTGTCTAAGCAAAAGAATTGGCACAGCTGGTATCAAAATGCCCGAAAAACAATTGAAGAGTGATTTTGTATGAAAAATCATTTCAAGGAAAAAACATTCAATGCATCAAGGCTGACATTCAGCTATAAACAAAATTCTATACGCAAACAATGCTAAAACAATCAATCAAGATGACACATGAAAGTACAGCAAAGAAACGTAATAAAAGCCATTATGGGGAAGCAGTGTCTCCAGCCAGGTTCACCGGTCCTGCCGACCTACTGTAACCTTGATATTTATCCTGACTCATGACCTTTACCGACAATACGGAGTTATGAAACAAAACGGCACAGCACCCGCCAGCAAATTGAAAGAGAAGTCCATCAAACAGAGAAACAAACATGCCCCTTGCGCAATGGATATTGCGTTTGTTATCCGTATTTCAAGCGATCAACCAATCATAACTCGTATCACCATTGTCGTGTAAGGCCTACGAAGTTTACATGCATATGCTTATCAAAAATATTGGACGTTTTTGCAAACAAAATAGTAAAAAGGGAGCGAAGAAATGCATACGCATACTTGAAAGAAGATATTTTATTGATTTTGAGAGATCAGCCTGTGAAAAAAGGCATTTACATTGGGAAACAAGAAATTGCAAAATTAAAACAAACAAGTGTTTACAAATGGAAATGTGAATGTGAATATCCATCGAGTCCCAACTTTGTTATGACCCTGATGACTCTCATCCTCCTGCTTTCAGGCAAATCATTCTTGGATTAGCCTCAAGCTTACGCCAGGTGAAAGAGTGAAGGAAAGAAACAAAGGACCCCATGCTGAGCGTAATCATTTGCTTTAAGTCCCTAACTTTTGCCTGAATCGCCCTTTCGGGTTTTCGATTCACCAGGACACCCTCATTTTGCCTAAACTGCCCTTTCAGGTTTTCAGTTTAGCGGGTTCTTATTATTTTTTATGCAAAGTATTTTTTAACTACGTCAGCATTCACAGGGAGAGGGAAGTACTCTTCGTCCATAGTCGTGAGTATCATCTCCCCTCCAGAGAAAACTTTTCGGACCATGAAAGGACCTTCGTAAGTCGGAACCCACTTGCCCTTGGGATCTCCCTGGGGGAGAATTATCCTTTTGAGCACAAGGTCGCTTGGTCTGTAACACTGAGGTCGCACCCTTTTATAGAAAGCTTTTCTCATCCTTTGTTGATATACCTGACTGTGGCAAACAGCCGTCAATCTCTTTTCATCAATGAGTTCCAGCTGATCCAGCCGATTCTGCACCCATTCACTTTCATCCAACTCAACATCTCTCATGACCCTAAGAGAGGGAATCTCGACTTCTACCGGCAGTACTGCTTCCATGTTGTAGACCAATGAAAATGGGGTTGCCCCAGTCGAAGTACGCACCGTGGTGCGATAACCATGCAAGGCGAAAGGCAGCATCTCATGCCAATCTTTATAGGTCACCACCATTTTCTGCACAATTTTCTTGATATTTTTATTGGCCGCTTCGATAGCGCCGTTCATCTTTGGTCTATATGGGGAAGAATTATGATGTTTGATTTTGAAGGACTCACAAAGCTCCTTCATCATTTTGTTGTTCAAGTTAGACCCATTATCGATAATGATCTTTTCAGGCACCCCGTAGCGACAGATAATGTTATGCTTAATGAACCGAGTTACCACTTGCTTGGTGACATTGGCATAGGATGTTGCTTCGACCCATTTGGTAAAATAATCGATGGCAACCAGAATGAAACAGTGCTCGTTGGACGCAGTCGGTTCAATCTTGCCGATCATATAAACTCCCCACATTGCAAACGGACAAGGGGAGGTCAAGACATTCAAAGGCACTGGCGGCACATGCACCTTATCAGCATAGACTTGACATTTGTGACAAACCCGTGCATGATTGTAACAGTCAGTCTCCATGGTGGACCAATAATAACCTGATCGCAAGATCTTTTTAGCCATGGTGTGCCCGTTGGAATGGGTTCCGAAATCACCTTCTGGTATCTCCTCAATGATTCTAGCCGCTTCTTTCTTGTCAACACATCTGAGCAGTAGACCATCATGATGCCTTCTGTACAACACACCACTACTGAGAAAGAACTTGGCTGAAAATCTTCTCAAGAACTTCTTATCTGTGACGGATGCCCCTTCAGGGTACTCTTGTCTCTCCAGATATCGCTTAACATCATAAAACCAAGGATTACCATTCGACTCCAAGCTGGCCTCAAAACAAAAAGTTGGCTCACTCAAACTCCTGATAGTAATGGAAGGTGCCTCATTAGCCCACTTAACCTTGAACATGGAGGACAAAGTTGCTAGTGCATCAGCTAGATTATTTTCTTCTCTGGGAATGTGTTCAAACGTGATCTCTTTGAAGTACAGAATCAGCTTCATAACATGCTCACGATATGGAATTAGGTTATGATGGCGAGTCTCCCAATCTCCAATGATCTGGCTGATAACAAGATTGGAATCCCCGTAAACTCTCAAGAATTTGATGTGCAGGTCGATCGCTGCTTCAATGCCATAAATGCAAGCCTCATATTCGGCCATGTTGTTAGTGCAATCGAAACAAATACGAGTCGTGAAAGGAATGTGGTATCCCTCAGGGGAAGTGATAATAGCCCCGACGCCGTTGCCCATGGCATTAGAGGAACCATCAAAAACAAGCGTCCAACGTGATCCCGGCTCGGGTCCTTCGTCTAGGTCTGGTATGTTACAATCCCGAATATACACAATTTCCTCATCTGGAAAATCAAACTTCATTGGTTCGTAATCATTCATGGGCTGATGAGCAAGATGGCCAGCCAGTACACTACCCTTAATTGCTTTTTGAGTAGTGTATTGGATATCATATTCAGTGAGTATCATCTGCCAACGGGCTACCCTGCCTTTAAGAGCTGGCTTCTCAAAAATGTACTTGATAGGATCCATTTTGGATATCAAGTAGGTGGTGTGATTTAACATGTATTGCCTCAAACGTTTAGCGGCCCAGGCAAGTGCACAACAAGTCTTTTCCAGCAATGAGTACCTTGACTCACATTCCGTAAACTTCTTACTCAAGTAGTAAATGGCCTGCTCTTTCTTCCCTGTCTCGTCGTGCTGACCGAGGACACAACCCATTGAGGTTTCCAACACAGTTAGATACATGAATAGTGGCCTTACTTCCACTGGCGGCATGAGTATCAGAGGTTCTTGCAAATATTCCTTTATCTTGTCAAAGGCCTTCTAAAAATCCTCATTCCATTTCACTGTCTGAATTTTCTTCAACAACTTGAACATAGGTTCACAGGTGGCTGTGAGATGAGAAATAAATCTGGAAATATAATTTAACCTCCCCAAGAAACCACGTACTTCCTTCTCCGTCCTAGGTTCATGTATTTCCTGTATCGCTTTGACTTTGGCCGGGTCCACCTCGATACCTTTCTCACTTACAATAAAGCCCAAAAGCTTGCCGGATCTCACCCCGAAGGTGCACTTATTCGGATTCAACCTTAGCAAGAACTGCCTCAGTCTCTCGAACAATTTCTCTAGATGAACAAGATGTTCCTCTTCCGTGTCGGACTTAGCAATCATATTGTCTACATATACCTCAATCTCTTTGTGAATCAAATCATTAAAGAGAGTGACCATGGCGCGCTGATATGTTGCCCCGACATTTTTCAAACCAAACGGCATCACTTTATAACAGAAGGTTCCCCAAGGCGTGATGAATGTTGTCTTCTCCATATCCTCCGGAGCCATCTTACTTTGATTATAACCCGAAAAACCATCCATGAACGAGAACACTTTGGAATGAGCAGTATTATCAACTAACACATCAATATGCGGAAGAGGGAAATCGTCTTTAGGGTTGGCCTTGTTCAAATCCCTATAATCCATGCACATCCTGACTTTACCATCTTTCTTGGGAACAGGCACAATATTTGCGATCCATGGTGAATAATTGACAACCTTTAAGAAATTTGCGTCCAACTGCTTCTGGACCTCCTCATTGATCTTCTTGGACATCTCAGTATTAGTTCTTCGGAGCTTCTGCTTGACAGGAGAACAACCTTCTTTGAGCGGTAGTCGATGCACCACTATGTCTGTATCCAACCCAGGCATATCCTCATAAGACCAAGCGAAGATATCAGAATACTTACGGAGTAGCTCAATCAGTCTGGCTTTTACATTGTCTTCGAGATCGGCCCCTACCTTGACTTCTCTTTTTACCTCTTCTGTACCAATATTCACCACTTCAATCGAATCCTGATTTGGCTGGATAACCCTCTCCTCTTGTTTCAACGGTCTTGCTAATTCCTCAAGAAGACCACAATCTTCATATGCTTCTTCTTCGGCTTGATAAATAGGAGTATCAAAGTCATAATGAGCCATAGCAAAGTCGTTATCAATAGAATCGGGGGTGGAAGTGCATCTGCATGAATGACATTTTTGCGTTTTTTAGTGACTGTGTGTGGAAAGAGAAACATTGCCATTTAAAAAGGGGGAAAAAAGAAGAAGAAAGCAACAAGATTTTGAATGCAAAAACGTCCTTTATTTCATGATAAACTTGCAAAATAAACATGGTGTCCCTACACAAATGATTCATTACGCATTGGGCAAAGCGTAGGAATTATGATATGATAATAAAAGAAACAAGAAAATTACTCCTCAGCGCTTGAAACTTGGATAACATCCACAGAAGTCCAATTTTTGAGTGTCTGGCCTGGAACGCTCAGACGAATCTAATCTTCAACATTGTATCCATCAGCCCTATCATCGCCAACTGCATTGGCGTGTCCTTCTTGAGTAGCACAAGGGCGGGAAAACTTCACAGGAGTAGATAAACTGGATGCTCTGGGAGCTGCACTTTGCTGACTTGGGCTAAAACCAAGACCAAATCTATCAAGCTTCAGAGTAACGTCCAGCACCTGACCCCAACCCTCAAGGTTACCACCTTCCACTACAGCTTTCGCATCTTTGAGGGAAGACATAACAGTTTCTGATTTCTTTTTCTGCTCTGGAGGAGGAATATTGACAGCATGAACTGTCTCAAATGCCTGAAATGGAGTTTCATAAATTTCGCCTTCAACTTAAACATAGCGGAATGATGTCAAATGACTCACGATATACTCTTCTTTGCCGCATACAGTTATCACCTTTCCCTCTGCAGGATACTTGAGTTTCTGATGAAGAGTAGAAGTGACTTCTCTTGTGTGATCGGTGGATCTGGAACTGACTGTTTAACGCTGGTTCGCGAAATGTCGCGGAAGCAAGAGTCGCCACCGTCTTTTATTTTCTCCAATAGGAAAGGACAAAAGCACAGAAAAATTCCTTTTTAAGAGATCGCTCTCGGTTCGGGAGGTAGGTTATAGAAAGGGAAGGTGTTAGCACCCTTTCTATCCATGGTTATCCATGGGCTCTTAGATACTTGCTCAATGTGTTTTCAAAATTATTTTGTTTGCTTTTCAATGTGGGTTTAAAAAAGTTTCTTGGAAAAATTTCAGATCGACTCATACGTCAGAGTGTTTGAAAAGTTTGTTTTGAAAGCTTTTGAAAATGTGTCAATGTGAAAAGTCTTTTGATTTGTTTGAAATTAGAGCAAGTATCCTTGAGAACCTACCTACCCTAAGGAATTCGTCTGGATAAATGTCCTTAAAAGTAGTGCCATCCCACCATTGAGAAGTAGGTAGCACCACCGCTGGAGGTGTTCGGGTCAATTCGATTTTAGGGACATGGTGATCACCGGAGCAATGGGAAGACACCTTAGAAGCTACCCTCATGCCAGGTTCCCGGATCATGAGGACTTACTAAGACGTTTTCTACTCGACGACCACCTTTCGAAAGGCAACAGTGAGGCGTACCCTAGGGGTGGTGTGTGCGAATTGTGTGTCATGTTTCAGTTATTTGTCTTGTCATGTTTGTCGTGTTCTACGCTTGATTTTAATTTGACATTCATTCTTTCATGCTTGATTAACAGTTAGGAGTGCGGAAAAGATAAATCTAAACTATTACAAATGGCGCGGGTCCACATCGCCAAAATTAAACCGGACCCGATTTAGCGGAAAAATAAATAATGCGAGGAAATAAAGTGCGAAAAGTAAATTACATGGCTTTGGGATATTTACAAAATTATAATAAGCGATAATAAAATAAATGCGCAATTAAATGATTAATGACGGGCGTTGGACCCTTTTTGCAAATAATTAAAAGTTAATGAGAATTAAAAATTAAATGATCAAATGTTTTTAGTATTTTGTGTTTTTTAGATTTAATGAGAAAAAGGAGAATTAATTAAAATTAAATTAAACGGCAAACCCTAATTCTAATATTTTTTTATTTATTAAGAAAGAATTAAAATATGACCTAAGTTAAACCTAATTGATTATGTACAATTTTAATTTATGAAAGTAAAATAAATAAATAATAATTATTATGGTGAGAAAAAAAAGGAAATAAAAAGAATTAACAATTAACCTAAATTCTACATTCTTGGATTTTTTATTAAAAAAGGAATTACAATTAAAACCTAATTACACTAAATAATCTACATTTTAATTTATTTGTGAAAATTATTATTATAAAATAAATATTATGTTTTTTTGTATTTTTTCTGATTTTTAGTGTTTTTATAGATTTTTGTTAAAAATAATTAGTTAAAACAAATAATTAAAATAAACATAACAATTAAAATTAAAATAAATGAAATAAAAAAAAGAAATCAAACCAGAGTGGGGTGTAGTCCCCAATTTAGGAGGTGTTGGTCCAAAGATTAAGCCCAATAAGCATGGAAGCTCGTTGACCTTTTGGATTGGGTGCTAGTGCATTGACCACATTCACCATAGGCCTGAGATCTGAGCCCTTAGTCTGCCTCTCCTGGACACGTGTATGGTGAGGTATTGATGGAACATGGTACGTTCCAACGTAGTGCCTGCATAGAATCACGTATTGAAAAATAATATTGGGCATGGCAAGACCTGGGACTTGAACCCAGGTCTTTGAAGTCACAAGCGTTGTCCCCTGGCCAGCTGAGCTAAGCGTATTTAATTAACATGGAATAAACAATAAATATTATAAAAAGAACGCGTTAGTGTTTATGAGAATTCGCGCGAAATTCAAAACGTCCAATGGCTGATGGACACGCCATCTTCTTCCTCACCACCCCTGTAACACAGAACTAATGGGCAACGGTTTTCATGCGTGGTTTAAAGAGGCCTTTCAGAAAATAGCGAATAGGATTCCTTGCTATATAAATCCATCGCGAGGTATGCGTTTTGTTCAGAGGAACATGCTGAGTGCAACCATGGCCATCTTGAACCCTAATTTTACCTGGTTGTAAAACCCCCAATTTGGGAAACCTGAAACCCTAGTATGTAACAATGGCAACTTCTCATATATGGCACAAAAACAAAATCAAACACGTTGGTTAGCTTTAGAATATCATGACAAACAATAATCCATAAAGAAAAATGCATGAGGATGCTTAAATCGTGCTATGCGAATTCAAAGTTTTCTTGATACGGTTTGAGGTCCAGATACCAGTTCAAGGCGTTTGAGTTAATGCCAATGGTTGGAATATGTCCAGGAATTCACAAGGAAGCTTTTGCAAAAGGAATGGAGCTTTGAATCAGTCTCTAGGGTGGATTTCAGAATTGAACTTTTATGAAAAATTTCAAGAATGCAAGGCTTGTTTATGCGCAGCTTTTTTCAGTCTCTGCATTAGGGTTCTGATGTTGATCATATAGGGAATGATTTAGGTTGAAAAAGCTGTACAAAATCTTATGCATTGATGAATTTTGGATATTTGATTTCATATATCTTTTACAATCTTTTTCATGGTGTTTTTGTGCCAAATCTGATCAATTATCATCAAAGCTTGCCTATTTGAGATATGCACGAATTATAGAGATTAGATCATGCATAAAAAGATTTTTTCATGTTAGGTTTATATTTTTCATGAATTAAAATCATTTAAATGAATATAAATTAATATTAATTCAAATAAATAATTAAAAAATATGAGAATACTTCCCTTTGGGCCTAGTGGTCGTGCATAGGCTTGGCATGAAGAAATTTGGAAGATAATTGGGCCCATTTGCATTTTTAGGCCTTTTGCATCAATGTTGACTTTCAAAAATTTCCAAAAATTTCCCAACTTCCACAAGGCATAACTTGGTCAATTTTTAAGCTTTTCACATGTTCTTGGACATTTTGGAAAGGTCTTTGAGTCCTTTAACCAATGCCTTTGGTCCCATGTCATTTTTATTTACCAATCTCAAGTTATGGCCTTTGACTTGAAGTCACTTTTTGTTGACTTTTGAAAATGACCTATAATGTTGAAATTGATAACTTTTTGTGAGAGCATTTCTTGGACTTGGAACATGAAGATGAATTGTAGGAAATGTCTTTCTCTTCAAAATGAGCTTTGGATGGGATTTTTCTGATAATCCATGTGAAAGTTATGCCCTGGTCAATTTCAGTTGACTTTTTCAGCTGTCCAAATATAGCAACTTTTGCATCTTGATGATTTCTGAGCCAAATCTTGAGAATCATGATCAAGCATTGATCAAATGATGTTTGTGGCTTCAAAATGATATGTTGACCAAAAATTTGAACTTTTGACTGTCAAATGACCATTTTGCCCCTACAGTTGACTGTAGTGCAATTTAGGGTTTTGACTGTGCAATTTTGAGCTGAATGCCTTGAAACTTGACATGAGGATACCTGACCATCTTTGTAGGCATATGGGACTTGATTGGGCCTTTGAAAAGTTCATTTGCTTGATCAGAACTCAAACCCTAGTTTTGACTGTATAGGAGATGGTTGAGCTGCACAACCCTGGGGGGAATTTTGTGACCTTGACTTTGACAATTCTTGATGAATATGGGAGGGCAAATTTTGGGGTACAACAGTTGCCCCTGTTCAATCTTCTTAGACCTGAGGATGCAGATTGGCTGACGCGCCTTTCGTAATCCGAGGGTAGAAGATGATTGAACACTAAAGTGCCCAGAAATTTGCGCTCACATAGTGACGGTGATGGGGGAATGGGCTTATAGATGCCATTTAGAGATTGCTTGGATAGGATGATGGGCTTATAGATGCCATCTGGACGTTGATTGCATAGGAGATTCCTTAGCAAGAACCTGCATACCTGCAAAACAGAAAAATGAGTACCTGACACGTCGCAGGAGCTGATTTTAGATGCTTGGTATAGATGTGTCCTGACTGGTTGCAGGAGCTGAGTCTGGAGCTTCAAACGCTGATGAATGAACCAGGGATGGTTACTGCCTTAGCATGAAGGGTAAGAGAATCCTGAATGATCTCAACAACGCTCATTGAGAAAATCTTGGCGAGGATTACCATCTTCGTAGTGTCAGGAAGGGAACCAAAGGATATTACAATCTCAAAGGGAGTTACCTCACTCACGTTGGAGAGGGAACTATAGGAAATTATAATCTGAAAGGAGATATCACCTCACGCTCATGCCGGAGAGGGAAACATCTGAAGAAGGAATTACCACCTCACGCGCCGTTGGAGAGGGGACCATAAGAGAATATCACCTCACGCTCATGCCGGAGAGGAAAACATCTGAAAAAGGAATTACCACCTCACACGCCGTTGGAGAGGGGACCTTAAGAGAATATCACCTCACGCTCATGCCGGAGAGGAGAACATCTGAAGAAGGAATTACCACCTCACACGCCGTTGGAGAGGGGACCATAAGAGAATATCACCTCACGCTCATGCCGGAGAGGGAAACATCTGAAGAAGGAATTACCACCTCACACGCCGTTGGAGAGGGGACCATAAAAGACTATCACCTCACGCTCATCGTCGGAGAGGAAAACATCTTGAAAAAGGAATTACCACCTCACGCTCACCGTCGGAGAGGGGACCATAAGAGAATATCACCTCACGCTCATCGTCGGAGAGGGAAACATCTTAAAAAAGGAATTACCACCTCACACGCCGTTGGAGAGGGGACCATAAGAGAACTTCTACTGAGTCTTTATCAGAAAAATCTGTTTGGAGTCGATTTAACTGGACTGGAGAAGTCCTTGAAATATGTTTGAGAATTTCAACTGCATCTTTCCTGAAAGGTAAAGGTCAGTTATATGCAATGCATGATATGGATCAAGCAATGATGTTCTCAACATAAATGAGATTCGTATGATATGATGCAGTGCGTTATGCATGCTATAATGATGTATGTGATGTTTTATGAATGTTTTTGTCCAGGAAAGTAAATCCTTGACGGGTGCCGGGAAGTCATATCCTGGGCTGATGTTGAGGAAGAGATTTTGCTTCCGCTGTGGATGATTCGTTGCAAGAATACCGATAGGAGAAGATAACTCCGTTGAGGAATAAACTTGGCAAATGAACTAATTTCTGCGGGAGAAAAGATACTCTAGCGATCATGCTGGGAAGTACTACTCTGTGGGGATAGCGATGTTTTGCTGAGTTGATGAAGATAACTCCGCTGGGTATACCGTTGATGAGTTATGCTGGGGATATCCTTATTGTGCTGGAAGTGTTTGATAGACTTCGCTGGGGGTAGAAAGATACTTTGCCGAGGACGCTCTTTCCGTGGCTTTTGGCTGAGGATAACCCAGTTATATCCTGTTAAGGAAATAACTCTTTAAATCAAGCCGGGACGACGCGTTCGTGCTCTGCGAGGGATAAGCTTCCAGAATCTACTGGGGATAAGCTTGCTGCTTGGGGAGATATGAATTCCAACTTTCCTGGGGAAACTGGATTGGACTCTTCTGGGGGAGGTTTGAGTTGCAGGGAAGTGATTCCTTTGAATAGTGGTATACCGCCGGGGAACAATCTTTAGACCAAGACTGCCGGGGATGTTTGTGTATTGCTGCTGGGGAAGTATTGAGATCTACGGGAGGATACTCAATTTCCTTGATATTTGATGACTTTGCTTGGAGAAGAATGTATTGTTTTACTGAACTACTCTCTGGGGAATTGAGATACACTTGGCCGTCTTCTTTAGCTGAACCTGCCTTGGTACCTTGGAGGATAGAACAATTAGACTGCTCGGACAACTCTTTATTGCCCCCGTTTCTAGTGTCACCTGCAATGAATTCCTTTGTTTCGTATGCAAATATTCATGAGTTAGCAAATTATTGTCAATGCATACATCACAAATTGAACCTTGGACGTTCTTCGCAAAACAAAAACAGAAAAAGAAAAACACTTGGGCACATTTAACTGAAGATATATTTTTATTGATTTTTGAATGGCCCGAATAGGCGTTTTGTGTACAAGAGGCTGACGTCCTAGTAAGAGGTACGTCGCTGATCAAAAGAATTTATACAAGTTTTGTACAAAAGAAAAATAAAACAGCTGTGTGAAAGATGAATGATCCACTGGGTTTCAACTCTGCTTATTGCCTTTATAACTCCGAGCGTCTCATCACTCGATGACCTAGGTTGAAGGTGAAGCTGACTGATCGATGCCGTTTTGAACTTGATGCAGATACCGGATTCTGGATGCACAGTGATCAATGAGACATAGTTTTACGCTTTATCCCTAATTTTTGCCTGGACCGCCCTTTCGGGTTTTCAGTCCATCGGGATACCCATTTTTGCCCAAGCCGCCCTTTCAGGTTTTCGACTTGCCGGGTGTACAGATTTTTTTCATTTTCATCCCTACATTTTGCCCGAACCCTTTTGGTTCGACGGGAAGCCCTAATTTTTGCCTAGGCATGTCAGCCTAGCGGGTCTTTTTTCATGCGTAGTATTTTTTAACTATGTCTGCATTGGCAGGGTGAGGAAGGTCGTCACCATCCATGTTGGTTAAGATCATTGCTCCTCCTGAGAACACATGCTTAACCACAAATGGCCCTTCGTATGTAGGGGTCCATTTGCCCCTTGGATCACTCTGAGGAAGGATGATTCTTTTGATAACCAGATCCCCGACTTGGTATTCCTGTGGTCTGACCTTTTTGTTAAATGCCCTGATCATTCGTTTCTGATACGTCTGACCGTGACAGATAGCAGCAAGTCTCTTTTCGTCAATGAGATTGAGTTGGTCAAGTCGTGTCTGGATCCAATCATCTTCGTTCAGATTTGCATCCTTCATTATCCGGAGAGAGGGAATTTGCACTTCGATCGGCAAGACTGCCTCCATACCATAAACCAGAGAGAAAGGAGTTGCCCCGGTTGACGTCCTTGCTGAGGTACGGTACCCATGCAGAGCGAATGGTAACATCTCGTGCCAATCTTTGTACGTTACTGTCATCTTCTGCACGATCTTCTTGATGTTCTTATTCGCTGCTTCTACAGCCCCATTCATCTTCGGTCTGTAAGGAGAAGAATTGTGGTGCTGTATTTTGAACTGTTCGCAGAGCTCAGCAATCATCTTATTGTTCAGATTGGTACCGTTGTTTGTAATTATCCGCTCAGGGACGCCGTATCGACAGATCAGGTTGTGTCGAATAAACCGTGCCACAACAGTCTTGGTTACCGTAGCATAGGATGCTGCCTCAACCCACTTCGTAAAATAGTCAATCGCCACTAGGATGAAGCGATGTCCGTTGGATGCCGTAGGTCTGATCTCGCCAATCATATCTATGCCCCACATTGCAAACGGCCAAGGCGCAGTCAGAACATTCAGGGGAACCGGAGGAACATGCACCTTATCTGCATAGATCTGGCACTTGTGGCATGTCCTGGAGTGTTGGTAGCAGTCAGCTTCCATTGTGGACCAGTAATATCCTGCCCGTAGGATCTTTTTAGCCATAGTATGTCCACTGGAATGCGTACCAAAGGTCCCTTCATGTAGGTCTTCCATGATTCTTTCTGCTTCAATCTTGTCCACACAACGCAGTAAGGTTGAATCATGATTCCTCTTGTACAAGATGCCGTTGCTTAGAAAGAACTTGGCTGCGAACCGCCTCAGGAATTTCTTATCATTGATAGAGGCACCTTCAGGGTATTCCTGAGCTTCCAGATATCTCTTCACTTCGTGGTACCAAGGCTTCTCAGTTACCAATTCAGTTTCGAGATCACAACAGTATGCCGGTTCGTCCAGTTTCCAGATGATGATCCGGGGAGCTTCATTATCCCATTTAACCTTGAACATTGAAGACATTGTAGCTAACGCGTCCGCTAACTGATTCTCTTCTCTTGGAAAGTGCTCGAAGGTTATCTCTGTGAAGTGGGGAATCATGGTCAACACACATTCTCTGTAAGGAATCAAGTTTGGATGTTTCGTATCCCACTCTCCATTGATCTGATTGATCACTAGAGCGGAATCTCCGAAGACACTGAGGAACTTGATCCGTAGGTCGATAGCAGCTTGAAGACCCATGATACACGCCTCATACTCCGCCATGTTATTGGTACAGTTGAAACATAGCCGGGCAGTGAGTGGAGTATGAGTACCTTGTGGAGATATGATGATGGCGCCGATACCATTTCCCAAAGCATTGGAAGCTCCGTCAAAGTGCATAGACCATCGGGATCCTGGTTCAGGTCCTTCATCCGGTCCAGGTACTTCACAATCAGTTACAATCATGATGCTTTCGTCTGGAAACTCGAAGTTCATTGATTGGTAGTCATCTACAGCTTGATGAGCTAAGTGGTCTGCCAATACACTCCCCTTGATGGCTTTCTGGGTTGTATACTGAATGTCGTATTCCGTCAAGATCATCTGCCATCTTGCAATTCTCCCAGACAGAGCAGGTTTTTCAAATATATACTTTATCGGATCCATTTTTGAGATCAACAAGGTAGTGTGAGTCAGCATATACTGTCTCAGCCGGCGAGCAGCCCATACCAAAGCGCAGCAAGTTTTCTCAAGCAGTGAGTATCGGGTCTCACAGTCGGTAAACTTTTTGCTAAGGTAATAAATGGCATGCTCTTTTCGGCCAGACTCGTCATGCTGCCCCAGCACACACCCCATTGAGTTGTCTAGCACTGTCAGATATAGTATCAGAGGTCTCCCTTCAACCGGTGGCATTAGGATGGGTGGTTCTTGAAGATACTCTTTGATTTTGTCGAAAGCAGCCTGACATTCATCGTTCCAACGTACTACCTGATCTTTCTTCAGTAGCTTGAAGATTGGCTCACAGGTAGCAGTTAGATGAGAGATGAATCGAGCAATGTAGTTCAGGCGTCCTAAAAAGCCTCTGACTTCCTTCTCTGTCTTGGGAACTGGCATCTCTTGAATGGCTTTGACCTTAGCAGGGTCCACTTGAATACCTTTATCACTGACCACGAAGCCTAGCAACTTCCCAGATCTTACCCCGAAGGTGCACTTGTTCGGGTTCAATCTCAGTTTGTACAGTTTCAACCGGTCAAACAACTTCTGCAGATGATCTAGATGCTCTTCTTCAGTCTGGGACCTAGCAATCATGTCGTCCACATACACTTCGATCTCATGATGGATCATATCATGAAACAAGGCAACCATGGCACGCTGGTAGGTTGCCCCAGCATTCTTTAATCCGAACGGCATGACCTTGTAACAGAAGGTGCCCCACTGAGTAACAAATGTAGTCTTCTCCATGTCTTCAGGTGCCATCTTGATCTGATTGTAGCCTGAAAAGCCATCCATGAAAGAGAATACCTTGTGCTGAGCTGTATTATCCACAAGGACATCAATGTGAGGTAAGGGGAAGTCATCCTTGGGGCTGGCCCTGTTTAGATCCCTGTAATCAACACACATTCTGACCTTGCCATCCTTTTTAGGTACTGGCACCACATTAGCAACCCACTGAGGGTAAGAAGTTACTGCAAGGAATCCGGCATCAAACTGTTTCATCACCTCAGCCTTAATCTTCTCTGACATCTCTGGACGCATCCGACGAACCTTTTGTTTAACTGGAGGGCAGTCTTCCCTAGTTGGCAAATGATGGACAACAATATCGGTATCCAACCCTGGCATGTCTTCGTAGGACCAGGCAAAGATCTCCATATAGTCATGCAGCATCTTGGTTAACCGTTGCTTCACGCTGAGCTCTAGGTTAGCACCAATCTTTACCTCTTTTCTGTCTGCCTCAGTACCCAAGTTTATGGTTTCCACTGGCTCTTCATGGGGTTGAATTGCCCTCTCTTCCTGAAGCAACAGTCTTGCAAGCTCGCCAGGTACTTCGCAATCATCTTCACCTTCGTCTTCGGCTAAGTTGATCGGATTTTCGAAGTCATAATTGGCATTAGCAGAGCTGTTATCAGTGAGATCCAGAGTGGATTGGAACCTGTATGAGTGAGTGTGTGTGTAAATACAGCTGTTTTGAAAATTATGTAAAGGAAATGAAAGGAAGAAAAAAGGAACACAATATTTGCAATGCGAAAATAGTCCAAGATTTTCATTTATGATGTATAAAATGACAGTTCATATGCCCTCACAAATAGAACCGCGGTGCCTCGGGTAAGACACCGGGCCATAGAGTTTATCATTGTCTATTACAAAATAACAAAACATGGGAATTCATTACTGTGTCACAAAGGTAACAGGGGTGTGATCCTTTGCACTCCAATTGTTCAATCCTTCTTCGGCCGTCGGATAAATCCAGCTGTTGAATTCGGCTTCGTCCACTTCAAAGTCTTCCCCGACAGCATTCACTTCTGAACCCTTGATAAATACTGGAGGCCTTCCGATCTTCTCTTTCCTCATAGCTCTCTGCCCTTCTGAGGTGAAGCCCAGCCCAAGTTTATCAGTCTTCTGGGTGAAGTCTGGCAGTCTGCCCCAGTTAGCACCTTCACCCTTTTGCACTACAGCCCTGGCATCCTTTAGGGAAGCCATCTTCAGAGGACCACCTGCTTCTGCTGTTTCTGCTGCGATTGGAAACACCTCCTCGAAATGTTGAAAGGGGGTCTCAATGAACTCCCCATCCATCTCAATGTATCTGAACGAGTTTAGGTGGCTCACCATGTATTCTTCCTCACCTTGCACGGTGACGATCTTCCCTCTGACGGGGTACTTCAGTTTTTGATGCAAGGTAGAGGTCACTGCCCCAGCCTTATGTATCCAGGGTCGACCCAGCAGACAAGAGTAAGATGGACGGATATCCATCACATAAAAAGTGGAGTCGAACACCTGAGAGCCCACACGAATCGGAATGTCCACCTCCCCATGGACCATCCTCTTTGAACCATCAAAGGCCCTGACAATGATGTTGCTGGGCTTTAAATCAAGGCCTTCACAATCTAGACGATCCAGAGCCTTCTTGGGTAGCACATTCAAAGATGACCCAGTATCAACCAACACGTGTGCCAAGGTGGTGCCCCTGCATTCGATTGAGACATGCAGAGCATCATTATGATCTTTCCCTTTCATGGTCAAATCAGCGTCTGAAAAACCCAAGCCATTGTCCGCCGTTAGACTTGCCACGCAATCAGTGAATTGGACTGCAGAAGTTTCATGTGGCACATGAGCCTTCTTAAGGAATGAGATAAGGGCCTTTGCATGGGCCTCGGAGCACAGCAGTAAAGAGAGCATGGAGATTTTGGAGGGCGTATGCCCCAGCTGTTCCACAACATTAAAGTCACTCTTCTTTATAATCTTCAAGATCTCCTCCATCTCTTGTGGGGAAGCCTCAGCAGCTATGGGTATGGGTACCTCCATCTGGGCAGGCTCAGTTTCAATTCCCTTGCCCCGAGCATCGGATGACTCGGCAGCAGGAGAAACAATAGGATCAGCAGCAGGAATAACAACTTGATCAGCAACGGGAGTCGGTGTACTTGCAGGAATTATCAGGAGTGGTCTTCTAGCAGCAGGTGGCGCAATGTCAGGCGAGAAGAGCCTGCCACTGCGGGTAACTTTGGCCGGGCCAGTGATGTCACAGATGCTGGCGCCAGCGTTGAGCTCTTGTTTCACTCCGTTTATATATACATCTGCCCCATAGTGCCAAGGGACAGCTTTGTTGGATACATAGGGCAGGGGCCCAGGAACAGTGATAGTAACAGGTGCAACGGTCAGAATTTGGACAGGCTTCTTCTGGAGAGCCGGGATCGGATTGTTGAAGATAGTCACCACAGAGACTTCTTCCATCGGAACCATACGAACAGCAGACTTCTTGAATAAAATCTCCTTGCTATCCATTAAGCTTTGGACACCTAACTTGAGCAAGGGACAACCGGATGGGGACACAACACAGAATAGGCAACCCTCACTACAACCCGGAAATAAACCGGCCTGCAGTAGGTTCTTCTTAATGATCTTTAAAGGAGTGGCTAGATCCTCCACAGAAACAGCATAAACATCTTCATCAATAGCATTTACCCCGTGCTGAGGCATAGGGGCAGTAACTACATTCGGTTTTGCGGGCGCTTCGAATTGTATCTCTTTAGCATCGATAAGGTCTTGCACCTTATTCTTTAACGCCCAACAGTCATCAGTGGCATGCCCCGGGCTATCTGAATGGTAAGCACAACGGGCATTCGGGTTGTACTTAGGAGAGGTAGTGTTTGAGAACTTTGGCGCCTCCTTGACAGTCACCAAATTGGTGGCTAGCAACTGTGGCAGGATTTGCGATAGGGTCATGCTTAACCGGGTGAACTCTCTCCGAGGTCTATCAGCCCTTTGAGGATTATTTGGCCGGGGAGCGGCAGCAGGCGTAGCAATCATGACCGCACTGACAGATTGGCGGCGATCAGGTCTTTCTGATTTCCTGGAGCCATACACGGCACTAGACTCCTTTTTGAATGGTTTCTTGTCTGACCCAGATGATGATGCAACCTTTGCAATCTTCCCAGACTTCAACCCAGCTTCAATTCTCTCTCCAGTTAAGATCAAATCAGTGAAACCAGCGGAAGAATTCCCAATGAGATGGTTAAAGAATGGCCCAGATAGGGTCCCCAAGAACATATCCACTAACTCTCGATCAGTCAAAGGTGGCTGCACCCTGCCAGCCAGATCTCTCCACTTCTGCGCGTACTCTTTAAAACCTTCGCTTACGCCCAACGACATACCCTGGAGTTGGGTACGCGTGGGGGCAAGGTCGGCATTATACTGATACTGCTTGTAGAAAGCAGTGGCCAGCTCCTCCCAGTTACGAACTTTGGTCCCATCCAGCTGATAGAACCATTCGAGGTGAGTCCCTGAAAGACTCTCCTGGAAGAAGTGGATCCATAGATTCTTGTCCGCAGAGTACGGCTGAATCTTTCGCACATAGGACCTCAAATGCAGCTTGGGACAGGATGCCCCGTCATACTTGGAGAAGGTGGGAGCTTTGAATTTATGTGGAATGATCACACCAGTCGACAAACCCAGATCTCCGAAATCCAGCCCAGGTGTCTGTTGCACCTCCATAGCCTTCAACCTGTCCTCCAGTTGTTTGTATTTGTTGTCTTCAGGAGGGTACTGCTCTTCATCAAAATCTGTCTCGTTGTCGGAGACCACCGGACTAGGAACCCTTGCTTCTGCCTGAGAAGGACTCCTGCCAACAGAAGAAGCAACCTCTTCATTGTGTAGAGTATTACCCAACCTTCGGCCCGTGTTGAATAGAACAGTTCTTCTTTTCTTCTTCTTCTCCTTCTTCAGGAGCATGGTCTTCAGTTCATCTTGGCCTTTAGCTAGACCCAGGATTAATTCTTGAAACTGCGCATTCTGCGCCTGGAGAGCCTTGATTGAAGCCTCAGTTGATTCAGATCCGGAATTCATGATGCTGAAATAAACAGCGAAGAACTGTAAGCAACCTGAAAAGGGAAAAACCTGCTATGCACATGATGTATGAAATGCGTATGCGATGTATTCAAGGGTTCGAAAGTTCAAATTCGTTGTAGACAAGAAAAGAACACACGTTATCATTAATGAAATCATTGTTAATACATCAAGGCCTCATGGGCAAAAAGAAATACAAAAGTCAAGTCAATCCCAGAATACACTGCGCATCCTCTTCGGAGCTATGTAGGTGTTGAGATTCCTCTCCTCATGCAACAAACGGGTGAGCTCCAGGACTTTCTTTTCACTGGCATGCAGACTAGTCTCAAGAGAATTCCTTTCCTCCTTAAGCTGGATCCAGCTCTTCTGCATCTCTTCCCAGGATGTGGGCATATCAGGGTGCTGAATAACATGAGGCACTTCCCCTTCCAAGACAGGCTCTTTGATTACTGGAAGCATGTGAGGATAAGGCATCACTAACTTCTGAGAACGGGCGCGTACCCATTTGAGATATGGCTCCAAAGGGATGGAGTTCCTGTGCCCCAGTGTCTTGCTGTCTATTCTACTGGGCATCCTCCATGCTCTGATAAATCTTTGACGAAGTCCTTGAGTATCACTGTCGAAGTCAAAAACTATGTCGGGAATTAGCATGTCATGAGGACCATCCCTCCGAGCATAACCAAACTGTCTCCAAGCCAGGCATGGGCTATAAGTAATACCTCCTCTGATTCCAAGTAAAGGAACATTAGGGTACTCCCCACAACGATCAATGATAGTGACATCTCCTCTGGATCTAGGACACCAATGTATATCTGCATGCGTAAGCGTCATCAACCGTTGTGACCATCTCAAACCCCGCTCATTCTTCAGGACTGATTGGGGAAGGTGCGAAATAAACCACCTTCCCAGGAGAGGAGTGCAACACATAAGGACACCTCTTTTTCTCATGGTTCGAGTGTAACATGAGTGAAGGATATCCCCCAGCAATGTAGGTATAGGATTTCTGGACATAAAGATCTGAACAGCACTGATATCAATGAGCTGGTCTGGGTTAGGGAACAGCACCAAACCATAAACAAGGAGGGCCACCACTTCTTCAAAAGCTTGCAAGTCAAGAGAGTTCCAACATTCAAGGGCTTTCTCAAACAGAAACCTGGCTAAGAACCCTTTGACGCCACTTCTAACTTCCCAATGTCCCTTGAGGTCAGATGACTGTAGGTGCAAGGCTTTAGCAATCTCTTCAAGCTTAGGTTCCTTTTCTGTACCGTTGAAAGGTAGCTGATCAAGGATAGGGATCTTCAGGAGCCGGGAGAACTCCTCCAATGTAGGTACCAACTGATAGTCCAAGAAGGTAAAGCAGTGATGCAGAGGGTCAAAGAACTGGAACAAGACCTTTATCATATCTTCCTCAATGTTGGTGTTGACCAAGCTGATGAGGCTTCCATGTCTGTCACTGAATGAAGAGTTCTCGGGAATCCTGGATATAAGCTCCTTAAGCTGAGGAGGGATCCTTACAAGATTGACCTGAATTGTCTTTCTACGAGCAGTTTCCATGTCCTACAAAACAAGAACAAAGATGAAAATTCGAACCCCTGAAATGGTTAGTCAATGCATATGATGCTGGATGATGTCATGATGCTATGATTAAACACACCACAGATATTTACAAAGACAAACATGTAGGGCAAGCAAGGCACACAAGACAAGCCCTTAAGGTTTAAGGCCAGCATGGGGTCTGGGTATTACCCTCTTGAAGTTGGTGGGTTCATACCTGTCCTAATCAAAGTAACTGGGTTCTAAGGTTCCCAATATCACGGGATTGCTTTCATTGTTCATCGTTTCGATTTAGCCACTGAACTGGCGACCGAAATATTCCAGGAAAGCAACCCTCAATTGAGCGTAGTATCGAGTATCCACCAACCTCGGACTGCACCAAAGTCAGTGATCTCACTACTCTAAAGAGGCCAAGATAGTTCAATTAAGGTTCCTAAGGTCTGTTGATGCTTCATGACACCACATGGAGGCCCCGTACTCTCCTTGACTGAACTCAAGGGTTACCGGTACACACCAAAGTGCCACATCAACGTAGCAGACTGTTTCAACCGTGTCGGTATACCCCGCACAGTTCCCTCACAGCCTTGTTGCTACTTTCTAAGAAAGGTATCCCCCAGATCCGGGTTAGGGTCTATAGAACTCCCAAGACAGTCCCACAATTTAAAGCAAACAAGGAAAGCAATTGAAAACACAGTTATGAACTAAACCCTAAGGTACACCTCACTTTAAGTTAAGTCCCCAGCAGAGTCGCCAGTTCTGTGATCGGTGGATCTGGAACTGACTGTTTAACGCTGGTTCGCGAAATGTCGCGGAAGCAAGAGTCGCCACCGTCTTTTATTTTCTCCAATAGGAAAGGACAAAAGCACAGAAAAATTCCTTTTTAAGAGATCGCTCTCGGTTCGGGAGGTAGGTTATAGAAAGGGAAGGTGTTAGCACCCTTTCTATCCATGGTTATCCATGGGCTCTTAGATACTTGCTCAATGTGTTTTCAAAATTATTTTGTTTGCTTTTCAATGTGGGTTTAAAAAAGTTTCTTGGAAAAATTTCAGATCGACTCATACGTCAGAGTGTTTGAAAAGTTTGTTTTGAAAGCTTTTGAAAATGTGTCAATGTGAAAAGTCTTTTGATTTGTTTGAAATTAGAGCAAGTATCCTTGAGAACCTACCTACCCTAAGGAATTCGTCTGGATAAATGTCCTTAAAAGTAGTGCCATCCCACCATTGAGAAGTAGGTAGCACCACCGCTGGAGGTGTTCGGGTCAATTCGATTTTAGGGACATGGTGATCACCGGAGCAATGGGAAGACACCTTAGAAGCTACCCTCATGCCAGGTTCCCGGATCATGAGGACTTACTAAGACGTTTTCTACTCGACGACCACCTTTCGAAAGGCAACAGTGAGGCGTACCCTAGGGGTGGTGTGTGCGAATTGTGTGTCATGTTTCAGTTATTTGTCTTGTCATGTTTGTCGTGTTCTACGCTTGATTTTAATTTGACATTCATTCTTTCATGCTTGATTAACAGTTAGGAGTGCGGAAAAGATAAATCTAAACTATTACAAATGGCGCGGGTCCACATCGCCAAAATTAAACCGGACCCGATTTAGCGGAAAAATAAATAATGCGAGGAAATAAAGTGCGAAAAGTAAATTACATGGCTTTGGGATATTTACAAAATTATAATAAGCGATAATAAAATAAATGCGCAATTAAATGATTAATGACGGGCGTTGGACCCTTTTTGCAAATAATTAAAAGTTAATGAGAATTAAAAATTAAATGATCAAATGTTTTTAGTATTTTGTGTTTTTTAGATTTAATGAGAAAAAGGAGAATTAATTAAAATTAAATTAAACGGCAAACCCTAATTCTAATATTTTTTTATTTATTAAGAAAGAATTAAAATATGACCTAAGTTAAACCTAATTGATTATGTACAATTTTAATTTATGAAAGTAAAATAAATAAATAATAATTATTATGGTGAGAAAAAAAAGGAAATAAAAAGAATTAACAATTAACCTAAATTCTACATTCTTGGATTTTTTATTAAAAAAGGAATTACAATTAAAACCTAATTACACTAAATAATCTACATTTTAATTTATTTGTGAAAATAATTATTATAAAATAAATATTATGTTTTTTTGTATTTTTTCTGATTTTTAGTGTTTTTATAGATTTTTGTTAAAAATAATTAGTTAAAACAAATAATTAAAATAAACATAACAATTAAAATTAAAATAAATGAAATAAAAAAAAGAAATCAAACCAGAGTGGGGTGTAGTCCCCAATTTAGGAGGTGTTGGTCCAAAGATTAAGCCCAATAAGCATGGAAGCTCGTTGACCTTTTGGATTGGGTGCTAGTGCATTGACCACATTCACCATAGGCCTGAGATCTGAGCCCTTAGTCTGCCTCTCCTGGACACGTGTATGGTGAGGTATTGATGGAACATGGTACGTTCCAACGTAGTGCCTGCATAGAATCACGTATTGAAAAATAATATTGGGCATGGCAAGACCTGGGACTTGAACCCAGGTCTTTGAAGTCACAAGCGTTGTCCCCTGGCCAGCTGAGCTAAGCGTATTTAATTAACATGGAATAAATAATAAATATTATAAAAAGAACGCGTTAGTGTTTATGAGAATTCGCGCGAAATTCAAAACGTCCAATGGCTGATGGACACGCCATCTTCTTCCTCACCACCCCTGTAACACAGAACTAATGGGCAACGGTTTTCATGCGTGGTTTAAAGAGGCCTTTCAGAAAATAGCGAATAGGATTCCTTGCTATATAAATCCATCGCGAGGTATGCGTTTTGTTCAGAGGAACATGCTGAGTGCAACCATGGCCATCTTGAACCCTAATTTTACCTGGTTGTAAAACCCCCAATTTGGGAAACCTGAAACCCTAGTATGTAACAATGGCAACTTCTCATATATGGCACAAAAACAAAATCAAACACGTTGGTTAGCTTTAGAATATCATGACAAACAATAATCCATAAAGAAAAATGCATGAGGATGCTTAAATCGTGCTATGCGAATTCAAAGTTTTCTTGATACGGTTTGAGGTCCAGATACCAGTTCAAGGCGTTTGAGTTAATGCCAATGGTTGGAATATGTCCAGGAATTCACAAGGAAGCTTTTGCAAAAGGAATGGAGCTTTGAATCAGTCTCTAGGGTGGATTTCAGAATTGAACTTTTATGAAAAATTTCAAGAATGCAAGGCTTGTTTATGCGCAGCTTTTTTCAGTCTCTGCATTAGGGTTCTGATGTTGATCATATAGGGAATGATTTAGGTTGAAAAAGCTGTACAAAATCTTATGCATTGATGAATTTTGGATATTTGATTTCATATATCTTTTACAATCTTTTTCATGGTGTTTTTGTGCCAAATCTGATCAATTATCATCAAAGCTTGCCTATTTGAGATATGCACGAATTATAGAGATTAGATCATGCATAAAAAGATTTTTTCATGTTAGGTTTATATTTTTCATGAATTAAAATCATTTAAATGAATATAAATTAATATTAATTCAAATAAATAATTAAAAAATATGAGAATACTTCCCTTTGGGCCTAGTGGTCGTGCATAGGCTTGGCATGAAGAAATTTGGAAGATAATTGGGCCCATTTGCATTTTTAGGCCTTTTGCATCAATGTTGACTTTCAAAAATTTCCAAAAATTTCCCAACTTCCACAAGGCATAACTTGGTCAATTTTTAAGCTTTTCACATGTTCTTGGACATTTTGGAAAGGTCTTTGAGTCCTTTAACCAATGCCTTTGGTCCCATGTCATTTTTATTTACCAATCTCAAGTTATGGCCTTTGACTTGAAGTCACTTTTTGTTGACTTTTGAAAATGACCTATAATGTTGAAATTGATAACTTTTTGTGAGAGCATTTCTTGGACTTGGAACATGAAGATGAATTGTAGGAAATGTCTTTCTCTTCAAAATGAGCTTTGGATGGGATTTTTCTGATAATCCATGTGAAAGTTATGCCCTGGTCAATTTCAGTTGACTTTTTCAGCTGTCCAAATATAGCAACTTTTGCATCTTGATGATTTCTGAGCCAAATCTTGAGAATCATGATCAAGCATTGATCAAATGATGTTTGTGGCTTCAAAATGATATGTTGACCAAAAATTTGAACTTTTGACTGTCAAATGACCATTTTGCCCCTACAGTTGACTGTAGTGCAATTTAGGGTTTTGACTGTGCAATTTTGAGCTGAATGCCTTGAAACTTGACATGAGGATACCTGACCATCTTTGTAGGCATATGGGACTTGATTGGGCCTTTGAAAAGTTCATTTGCTTGATCAGAACTCAAACCCTAGTTTTGACTGTATAGGAGATGGTTGAGCTGCACAACCCTGGGGGGAATTTTGTGACCTTGACTTTGACAATTCTTGATGAATATGGGAGGGCAAATTTTGGGGTACAACATCTTGCTTTATGAATCCACGGCCTCCCCAACAAGCAACAGTATGCTTGATGTATATCCATCACGAAAAACGTGCCCGTGAAGGTACAAGGACCAACCTTAATAGGTAGCTCCACTTCCCCAAACACTGATCTTCGAGACCCATCAAACGCCTTCACCATCAAGTCGCTTGGGTGTAACTTTAGCCCAGAATAATCAATCTTCATCAATGCTGACTTGGGCAATACATTTAAAGACGATCATGTGTCTACCAAAACCCGAGATAAAGTAGTTCCTCTGCACTCCATCGAAATATGCAATGCTTTGTTATGGTATGATCCCTGTTGTACCCCAAAATTTGCCCTCCCATATCCTTCAAAGTTTTGGCAAGCATTTACTCAAGTCCACTCAAGGGGTTGCCCAGTTCAAACATCCTCCTAAGCCAGTCCAATTAGGGTTTTGGCTCTTACAAGGAAGTTAAGGTTTTCAGAGGCTCAATCAAGTCCCATATGCTCATATACATTGTCAAACACCTACATGTCAAGTTTCAAGGCTCACAAGGTCAAGTTGCACAGTCAAAAACCCCAATTGCTTCACAGTCAACTGTAGGGGCAAAATGGTCATTTGGCAGTCAAAAGTCAAAAAATTTGGTCAAAATCTTATTTTGAAGCCATAATCATCATTTGGTCAAGTCTTGACCATGATTTCACAAGAATGGCTCAAAAATCATCAAGATGTCAAAAGTTTCTATTTTTGGACAGTTGAAAAGTCAACTGTAACTTGACCAAGGCATAACTTCTTCATGGTTCATCAGAAAAATCCCATCCAATTCTCATTTTGAAGGGGAGGACATTTCCTACAATTCATCTTCACATTCCAAGTCCAATAAATGCTCTCACAAAAAGTTATCAATTTCAACATTATAGGTCATTTTCAAAAGTCAACAAAAAGGCACTTTAAGTCAAAGACCATAACTTGAGATTGGTAAATCAAAATGACATGGGACCAAAAGCATTGGTTAGAGGACTTCAAGACCTTTCCAAAATGTCCAAGAACATGTTCATAGCTTCAAAATTGAGCAAGATATGCATTGGAGAAGTTGGGAAATTGTTGGGAACTTTCAAAAGTCAACTTTTCCTAAAATGCTTCAAATTTGCTAATGGGCCTCAAATTCTTTCTTGAATCATTGCCCAAAGCCTGTGCACGACCCATTGAGCTCAAAATAATTTATTTTCTTATTTTTAATTAATTAATTGAATTTATATTCATATTAATTCATTTAATTGATTTTAATTATAGGAAAATTAAAAAAGATATGTTTTTGGATCTCTTGTGAAGCAAATCATATCAGGGCAAGCTGGCAAAACCGTTTCTCAATCAAAAAAGGAAAATCATCCATAATTGGCAAGGGTTTCATTGAAAAAAGATTGAAAATTATGTGATGAAAAATCAAAGATTGCAAACATTAATTCATGGACTTTTGGGCCAAGGTTTTGACCTAATTTGCATCACATACAAAGGCATAAGCGAACCCTATTCAAAAACACACGTGAAAGCTGCAAAAAACTCCATAGCCAATTTGCAAAAACTCAAGAAATTTGTGAAACTGATTTCATACTTGCAACGCGTTTCAAAGCCTAAAAAGGATTCAATCATCTTGCCTGAGTCCCTAGGAAGCTACTATCATCAAGAACAAGCTCCCATACCCAAGGAAACGGTAGAACAGAGTCACTATTTTAACAAATATTTCCATAATCAAATTCTAATTTCTATGCATCATTGTTATGTTTTGATCATTGATTTATGTTGTTGACACCTTCCTGAAGCTTTTGAGATAGCTTAATTGTGCTAAAGTTGCCTGAATCGGAATTCACCATGGACGAAACCTAGGGTTTCTGAAGCTCCAAATTAGGGCTTTAGCATCAGGAAAAATTGGACCACGTCATGACCATGGTTGAATTCGTCAAGGCCAGACGAATTCAACCAGCCTATCGCGCCCTTTTTATATTGCCTCATCTTATATTCGCTATTTTTCACTATTACACTTAGTGGGGGTTTAAAACCCCCGCTACTTGTTTCATATTTTGCAGGGCAAACGAAGAAGGAGATAGCGTGGCAGTGCATGGTTGGGTATTTCAAAATCTGGCGCGTTTATTTTATTTTACACCACTATGATTGTTTTTCTTACATAATAATTAATGTCCATTATATGTACAAATGCGTTTCATAGCTCAGATGGTGGAGGACGTGTCTTGCAAGCATAGGGACCTGGGTTCGATTCCCAGGTCCCCCATATAATTATTGTTATTTTTCCTCAAGCGTTCACATGCAGCAGGCATTCAAAGCTCCATCATGCGTCCTCACGCGTTAGCCTGCCAGGCGCTCATGATGATCAATCCAATGGCTACAGAGTGAAGAACATGATACACCCTAGTCAGCCAGCAAGCACGTGATGCCAAAAAGTCAACAAGGCCTTGTGCTTCTTGGGCCTGAATTCCAGCAAAAAACCTCCCCTTTGGGCCTGACACCCCCTTGGTTTGCTTTATTTTCTTTATTTTCTTTTCTTTTCTTTTAATTTCTTTTAAGTATTTAATTTTTATTAATTCACCATAAAATAATTTTTCATAACAAAAACAGAAAATCAAAATACAAAATATATTTAATTATTTATTTATTTCCTCACTAATTTATTTTTGTAAATAAATTCTAATAATTAACTTAGTTAATTTAGGTTTAAAATTCAATCTTTTTTCTTAATAAATAAAAACTACATAGAATTAGGTTTTGACATTTTCATCTTTTTCTTAATTAATTATTCTCCTCATTATTTATTATTATTATTAATTACTATTATTTTTGTACATAAACATGTAAATTAATTAATTAGTCTAAATTAGGTCAACTTTGACGTTTTATTAATAATTAAAATAATTTAGAACTAGGGTTTCACTAACTTTAATTTTAATTCTTTTCTTTATTTTCATGAATATCCAAAAAACATAAAAACATTTTCTTTTCTTTAATTAAATAATTAATTAGGTTTCAATTTCATTTAATTTCAAGCAAAGGGTCAAAACCCTCGAACGTCCAGTTTAATTTCTATTTTGCGCATTATTTTCTTATCGATTATTATGTAACTGTTCAAGGATGTAATAGTAATTAGGTTTACCGTATTTTTTTACTTTCCGCATTTTTTATCAAAAACGGGTCTTTGTATTTTGGCGGTGTATAGACCCGCACCTTGTAATAGCGTAGCTTTTATCTTTCCGTCTTTTAATTTTCCGCACTCCTAACTGCTAAACTCGCATGAAAGAATGTATGTTAATTAAAAACAACGCGTAGCTCACAATGCCATGATCAAAGATAACTCTTAAACATGAAAACAACACACAAAACACACATCACTTCTAGGGTACGCCTCACTCGTTGCCTTCGAAAGTGGTCGTCAAGTATAGGACGTTTTAGCGGTCGCTCTTATGTCCAAGATCCAGTCGCCTCGAAACGGTTGCCTCGGATAAAAGGATCTAGGACATTAGGGTTACTTCTAAGGTGTCCTACTATTGCTTCGGTGACCACACTGTCCCTACAAACGAATTGACCCGAACACCTTCAACGGTGGTGCTACCTACCTCTCAATGGTGGGATGGCACTACCTTAAGGACAAAAACACAGCCTAATTCCTTAGGGTAGGTAGATGACTCACGGATACTTGCTCTCTTCAAAAACAAATCAAAATACTTTTCACACCTTACACTTTCAAAAAGCTTTCAAAACAAATTTTTCAAACACTCTTGAAGACAGAAACAAGAGTCATTCAGAAATCTTTCAATGAAACTTTTTTTTTTAAACCCACTCACAATTTGAAAAGCAAGCATTTTGAAAACATAAGAGCAAATATCTAAGAGCCCATGGATAACCATGGATATAAAGGGTGCTAACACCTTCCCTTTCTATAAATCTACCTCCCGAACCGAGAAACGTTCTCATAAGGAATTTTGCTGTGCTTTTGTCCTGTCCATGTTGGAGAAAATAAAAGACGGTGGCGACTCTTGCTTCCGCGACATTTCACGAACCAGCGTTAAACAGTCAGTTCTATTTCCACCGATCACAGAACTGGCGACTCTGCTGGGGACATACTTTAAAGCGAGGTGTACCTTAGGATAGATTATACTTATGTTTTCAATTGCCTGATTTGTGTGCTTTAATATTATTGGGCCTGTCTTGGGAGTTCTATAGATCCTAACCCGGATCTGGGGGATACCTCTTAGAAAGTAGCAACAAGACTGTGAGGGAACTGTGCGGGGTATACCGACACGGTTGAAGCAGTCTGCTACGTTGATGTGGCACTTTGGTGAGTACCGGTAACCCTTGAGTCAAGTCAAGGAGAGTACGGGGCCGCCGCGTGGTGTCGTGAAGCATCAATTAACCTTAGGAACCTTACTTGACCATCCTGGTCTCTTTAGGGTAGTGAGATAACTGACTTTGGTGCAGTCCGAAGTTGGTTGATACTCGATACTACACTCATTGAGGGTTGTTTTCTTGGAATATTTTGATCGCCAGTTCAGTGGCTAAATCGAAACAATGAACACAGAAAACAATCCAATGATATTGAGATCCTTAGAACCCGGTTACTTCTGATAGGACAGGTTTTGAGCCCACCAACCTCAAGAGGGTAATACCTAGACCCCATGCTGGCCTGAACTCTAAGGGCTGTCTTGTGTGACTTGTGTGCCTTACCATGTTTGCTTTTTGTGGATACTTGTGGTGTGTTTTTATCATAGCATCATAACATCATACATCATCATATGCATCCACTAACCACTTCAGGGGTTCGAATCTTCATCTTTGTTCTTGTTTTGTAGGACATGGAAACTATCCGCAGAAAGACAATTCAGATCAACCTCATGAGGGTCCCTCCTCAGCTTAAGGAACTTACATCCAGGATTCCCGAGAACTCTTCATTCAGTGAAAGACATGGTAGACTCATCAGCTTGGTCAATACCAACGTTGAAGAGGATATGGTGAAAGTGTTGTTCCAGTTCTTTGACCCTCTGCACCACTGTTTTACTTTCCCAGATTATCAACTGGTGCCTACATTGGAAGAGTTCTCCCAGCTTCTGAAGATCCATATCCTTAGTCAACTACCCTACAACGGTACGGAAAGGGAACCCAAACTTGAAGAGGTTGCTAAAGCATTACGCCTACAACCATCTGACATCAAGGGACATTGGGAAGTTAGAAGTGGTATCAAAGGATTCTTGGCAAAGTTCCTGTTTGAGAAGGCCCAAGAATGTTGGAATTCCCTTGACCTACAAGCCTTTGAGGAAGTTGTGGCTCTCCTTGTCTATGGATTGGTGTTGTTCCCGAATCCCGATCAGCTTATAGATATCAATGCTGTCAAGATCTTCATGTCCAAGAATCCTATACCTACGTTGCTTGGGGACATCCTTCACTCATGTTACACTTGAACCATGAGAAAAAGAGGTTTTCTTATGTGCTGCACTCCTCTCTTGGGAAGGTGGTTTATTTCGCACCTTCCACAATCAGTTTTGAAGAACGAGCGGGGTTTGAGATGGTCACAACGATTGATGACTCTTACACATGCTGATATACATTGGTGTTCTCGGTCCAGAGAAGACATCACTATCATCGATCGTTGCGGGGAGTTTCCTAATGTTCCTTTACTTGGAATCAGAGGAGGTATTACTTACAACCCGTGTCTGGCTTTGAGACAATTTGGTTATGCTCGGAGGGATGGCCCTCACGACATGTTGCTTCCTGACATAGTTTTTGACTTCGACAACGATGCACAAGGACTTCGCCAGAGATTTATCAGAGCTTGGAGGATGCCCAACAAGGTAGACAGCAAGACACTGGGGCACAGGAATTCCATCCCGTTGGAGCCTTATCTCAAGTGGGTACGAGCCCGCTCCCAGAAGCTGGTGATGCCATATCCTCATGTTCTCCCGGTGATCAAGGAGCCAGTGTTGGAAGGAGAGGTGCCCTACACCATTCAACATCCTGACATGCCTACATCCTGGGAAGAAATGCAGAAGAGCTGGATCCAGCTTAAGGAAGAACGGAATTCTCTTGAATCCAGTCTACATGCCAGTGAGAAGAAGGTCTTGGAGCTCACCCGCCTACTGCACGAGGAAAAGACTCTCAACACTTACATTGCTCCAAAGAGGATGCGCAGTGTCTTTTGGGATTAATTTACTTTGTAATGTTTTGCCCATGAGGCCTTGATGTACTGAACAATTATTTCTTAATGATAATGTGTGTTCTTTTTGTCTACAACAAATTTGAACTTTCGAACCCTTGAATGCATTGCATAAACAGCATATCATGCATCATGTGCATAGTAGGTACTCTTTTTTTACAGGTGGTTTAATCTTCTTCGCTGTTTATTTCAGCTCGTCTCATCATGAATCCTGAATCATCTACTGAGCAATCCATCAAGGCCCTCCAGGCTCAGAACACCCAGTTCCAAGAGTTGATCATGAGTTTAGCCCAAGGTCAAGAGGAATTGAAGGCTCTGCTGGTCAAGAAGAAGAAGAAGAGAACTGTACTATTCAACACTGGCCGGAGGTTTGGTAACACACTACAAAATGAGGCTGACCAAGCTGGTTCTTCTGTAGGGAAAGGCAGTCCCCAAGGGGGAAGGGTTCCTAGTCCTGTGGTCTCTGACAACGAGACCGATTTCAATGAAGAGCAGTACCCTCCCGCTGAAGACAAGTACAAGCAGTTAGAGGATCGTCTGAATGCCATGGAAATTAAACAAGTGCCTGGGTTGGATTTTGGAGACCTGGGTCTATCTTCTGGTGTGGTGATCCCACACAAGTTCAAAGCACCATCTTTCACAAAGTATGACGGGGCATCCTGCCCTAAGCTGCATCTCAGATCTTATGTGCGGAAGATCCAGCCGTATACTGTGGACAAGAACTTATGGATCCATTTCTTCCAGGAGAGTCTTTCAGGGACTCATCTCGAATGGTTCTATCAGCTGGATGGAACCAAGGTTCGTAACTGGGAGGACTTGGCTACTTCTTTTTACAAGCAGTATCAGTACAATGCCGACCTCGCTCCTACACGTACCCAACTCCAGGGTATGTCGCTAGGATCGGGAGAAGGTTTTAAAGAGTACGCGCAGAAGTGGAGGGACCTGGATGGCAGGGTGCAGCCGCCGTTAACCGACCATGAACTCGTGGACATGTTCTTAGGGACCCTATCCGGGCCGTTCTTCAATCATCTCATTGGCAATTCTTATGTAGGGTTTACAGACCTCATTCTGACTGGGGAGAGGATAGAAGATGGGATGAAATCAGGGAAGATACAGAAAGGTGCGTCCTCAAGTTCTGAGAAAAAGCCTTTCAAGAAGGAAGCCAGTGTTGTGTATGGGCCCAGAAGGCAAAATAAACCAGAACGTCGCCAAGCTGTCAACGCGGTGGTAATTGCAAAGCCTGCTGCCGCTCCTCGGCAACTTAACCAACCAAGGGGTGAGAGACCCAGAAGAGAATATACTCGGCTTAGTATGACCTTGTCGCAGATCTTACCGCAACTGCTATCGACCAACTTGGTAACCGTCAGAGAAGCTCCGAAGGTGGTAAACACAACCTCTCCGAAGTACAATCCAAATGCCCGCTGTGCTTATCACTCTGAAAGCCCGGTGCATTCTACTGATGATTGTTGGGCCTTGAGGAATAAGGTCCAGGACCTTATCGATGCCAAGGAAATACAGTTTGAGGCGCCCGAAAGGCCCAACGTTGTGACTGCTCATATGCCCCAGCATGGAGTAAATGCTATTGAAGAAGACCTGTATGCAGTTTCTGTGGAGGATGTTGCTACCCCTTTATTAACCGTCAAGAGGAACATGTTGCTAGCCGGTTTATTTTCGGGTTGTAGCAAGGGTTGTCTTCTGTGTGCCGTTTCCCCTGCTGGTTGTCCGTTGCTGAAGTCAGGCGTCTAAAACCTGATGGATAGCAAAGAGATCTTGTTCAAGAAGACCGTTGTTCCTATTGTTCCTACTGAAGAAGTATCCGTTGTCACCATTTTCAACAACCCTACCAAGGCTCCCCCGAGGAAGCCAGTCAAAATCATGTATGTTGCACCTATTATCATTACTGTTCTGGGGCCCCTCCCCTATAAATCTGAAAAGGTTGTCCCATGGCACTATGGGGCAGATGTTTATGTGCTTGGAGTGAAGCATGAGTTCAACATTAGTATCGGCATCAGTAACATCACCGGTCCCGCTAAAATTACTCGCAGTGGCAGGCTCTTCTCGCCTGACATTGCGCCACCAGTCATCTGAAGACCTCTTATCATCACGTCTACAAATGCACCTGTTTCCCCTCCTGATCAAGCTTCTACCCCTGCTGCCGAGTCATCTGACACTCGGGGCAAGGGGATTGTTACTGATATGCCTGCCCGGATGGAGGCACCAAAGACTGTTAATGTTGAAGCCTCCCAGCAAGAGATGGAGGAAATTCTCAAGATTATCAAGAAAAGTGACTTCAACGTCGTTGAGCAGCTGGGGCATACCCCCTTCAAGATCTCTATGCTATCATTGTTGTTGTGCTCAGAGGCCCATGCCAAGGCCCTGATTTCATTCCTAAAGACGGCCCACGTGCCACAAGAAACGTCGGCTGATCAATTTACTGATTGCGTGGCTAACCTGACCGCTGACAATGGGTTGGGTTTCTCTGATGCTGATCTGACCGCTAAGGGGAGGAACCATAATGATGCCCTGCATGTCTCCATCGAATGCAGGGGCACTACTCTCACCCACGTGTTGGTAGACACCGGTTCTTCACTAAACGTATTGCCCAAAAAGGCCTTAGACTGGTTGGATTGCGAGGGTCTGGAGTTAAAGCCTAGTAACATCATCGTCTGAGCCTTTGACGGGTCGAAGAGGATGGTACATGGTGAAGTAGATATTCTAATCCGGGTTGGTTCCCAAGTCTTTGATTCAACGTTCTATGTGATGGACTCGTCCATCCTATTCTTGTTTGCTGGGTCGTCCTTGGATCCACAAGGCTGGAGTTATGACCTCCACTCTACACCAGAAGCTTAAATACCCTGTCAGAGGGAAGATTGTTACAGTGCAGGGGGAGGAAGAATACATGGTTAGTCATTTGAACTCGTTCCGGTATATAGAGATGGACGGGGAGTTCATTGAAACCCCCTTTCAAAATTTTGAAGAGGTACCTCCAACATTGGCGTCAGCAGAGACAGTGATCGAAGAAGACTCTCCTTTGAAGATGGCTTCCTTGAAGGACGCCCGGGCTGTGATTGAAAAAGGTGAATGTGCAAACTGGGGCAGGCTCCCTGATTTTACTCCAAAGACTGACAAGTTTGGGCTGGGTTTCACTACAAAGGCTCAGAGGGCTGTACGCAAAGCCAGGATCGGAAGACCTCCCGTGTTCATCACCAACCCGGGAGTGAATGCTATTGAAGGCGATGCGGAGGAATCAGAGTTTGATAGCTGGATCTACCCGACGACCGATGGTGGACTGAACAATTGGACTGAAAAATACTACATACCTGTTACTTTTGTTACTCAGTAATGAATTCCTTTGTTTTTTACATTTGTAATGAACAATAAATTGAAACTTTATGGCCCGGTGTCTTACCCGGGGCACCGTGGCTTCATTTGTGAGGGCTTATTACCTGTCATTTCCATATATCATGAATAAAGACATTAGACGTTTTTCGCATTTAAAATCTTGTGCTCCCTTTCTTTCTTTCTTTATATATTACAAAACAGCTATATTTACACACACTCACCTATACAGGTTTCAATCCACTCTGGATCTCACTGGTAACGACTCTGCTACTGCCAGTTATGACTTCGAAAATCTGATCAACTTAGCCGAAGACGAAGGTGAAGATGATTGCGAAGTGCCTGGTGAGCTTGCAAGACTGTTACTCCAGGAAGAGAGGGCTATTCAGCCACATGAAGAGCCAGTGGAAACGGTAAATCTGGGTACTGAGACAGACAGAAAGGAAGTTAAGATTGGTGTCAATCTAGAGCTCAGCGTGAAGCAACGGCTGATTCAGATGTTGCATGATTATATGGAAATCTTTGCCTGGTCTTACGAAGACATGCCTGGGTTGGATACCGACATTGTGGTCCATCACCTGCCTACCAAGGAAGACTGCCCTGCGGTAAAATAGAAGGTCCGTCGTATGCGTCCAGAGATGTCCGAGAAGATCAAAGCTGAGGTTATGAAACAATTTGACGCCGGTTTTCTAGCAGTGACTTCTTACCCTCAGTGGGTTGCCAATGTGGTTCCAGTGCCAAAGAAAGACGGTAAGGTCCGAATGTGTGTTGACTACAGGGATCTAAATAGGGCGAGCCCCAAGGATGACTTCCCCCTGCCTCACATTGACGTTCTGGTTGACAATACTGCTCAGCACAAGGTGTTCTCATTCATGGATGGTTTTTCAGGTTATAATCAGATCAAGATGGCTCCGGAAGATATGGAGAAGACCACTTTTGTTACTCAGTGGGGCACCTTCTGCTACAAGGTCATGCCTTTTGGGTTGAAAAATGCTGGGGCAACCTACCAACGTGCCATGGTTGCTTTGTTTCATGACATGATCCATCATGAGATAGAAGTATATGTCGATGATATGATTGCAAGGTCTCAAACTGAGGAGGAACACCTTGACCATCTACAGAAGCTGTTTGACCGTCTGAAATTGTACAAGCTGAGGTTGAACCCAAACAAGTGCACATTTGGGGTAAGATCTGGAAAGTTGCTAGGCTTCGTCGTGAGCGAAAAAGGTATTCAAGTGGACCCTTCCAAGGTTAAAGCCATACAAGAGATTCCAGTTCCCAAGACAGAGAAAGAAGTCAGAGGCTTTCTAGGACGTCTGAATTACATTGCTCGATTCATCTCACATTTAACTGCTACCTGTGAACCAATCTTCAAGCTGCTGAAGAAAGATCAAGTAGTACGTTGGAACAATGAATGTCAAGCCGCTTTCGACAGAATCAAAGAGTATCTCCAAGAACCACCCATTCTTATGCCACCGGTACAAGGGAGACCTCTAATACTATACTTGACAGTACTTGACAGCTCAATGGGGTGTGTGCTAGGGCAGCATGACGAGTCTGGCCGAAAAGAGCACGCCATTTATTACCTTAGCAAAAATTTTACCGACTGTGAGACCCGATACTCACTGCTCGAGAAAGCTTGCTGCGCTTTGGTATGGGTTGCTCGCCGGCTGAGACAGTATATGCTGACTCACACTACTCTGTTGATTTCAAAGATGGATCCAATAAAGTACATATTCGAAAAGCCTGCTCTGTCTGGAAGAATAGCAAGATGGAAGATGATCTTGACAGAATACGACATCCAGTACACGACTCAGAAAGCAATCAAAGGAAGTGTGTTGGCAGACCATTTGGCACACCAAGCAGTGGACGACTACCAGTCAATGAACTTTGAGTTTCCAGACGAGAACATCATGGTAGTGACTGATTGTGAAGTACCTGGACCGGATGAAGGACCTGAGGAAAGATCCCGATGGTCTATGCACTTTGACGGAGCCTCCAACGCTTTGGGTAACGGTATCGGCGCTGTGATCATATTCCCAAAAGGCACTCATACTCCACTTACTGCCCGACTATGTTTCAACTGCACCAATAACATAGCGGAGTATGAGGCATGTATCATGGGTCTTCAAGCTGCAATTGACCTAAGGATCAAGTTTCTGAGTGTCTTCAGAGATTCCGCTCTCGTGATCAATCAGATCAAAGGCGAGTGGGATACGAAACACCCAAACCTTATTCCTTACAAAGAGTGTGTGTTGACATTGGTCCCCCATTTCACAGAGATAACTTTTGAACACTTCCCAAGAGAGGAGAATCAGTTGGCGGACGCGCTGGCTACGATGTCTTCTATGTTCAAAGTCAAATGGGACAATGAGGCTCCCCGGATCATTATCTGGAAACTGGACGAACCTGCATATTATTGTGATCTTGAGGCTGAAGAGGTAACTGAAAAACCTTGGTATCATGAAGTGAAAAGGTACTTGGAAGCTCAAGAATACCCCGAGGGTGCATCTGTCAATGACAAAAAGTTCCTGAGAAGGTTCGCAGCAAAGTTCTTCCTCAGCAATGGCATTCTATACAAGCGAAACCATGATTCCACCTTACTGCGTTGTGTGGATAAGACTGAAGCAGAAAAGATCATGGCAGAGCTGCATGAAGGTACCTTCGGAACGCATTCCAGTGGACATACCATGGCAAAGAAAATCCTTCGGGCAGGATATTTCTGGTCCACAATGGAAGCTGACTGTTACCAACATTCTCGGACATGTCATAAGTGCCAGATTTATGCAGATAAGGTGCATGTTCCTCCAGTCCCTCTGAATGTCTTGACTGCACCTTGGCCTTTTGCAATGAGGGGTATTGATATGATCGGCGAGATTAAACCCACGGCATCCAGCGGGCATCGCTTCATCCTAGTGGCGATCGATTACTTTACAAAGTGGGTCGAAGCAGCTTCCTATGCTACCGTAACCAAGAACATCGTGGCACGATTCATTCGAAACAACCTGATCTGTCGATACGGCGTCTCGGAAAGGATCATTACGGACAACGGTACCAATCTCAATAATAAGATGATCACTGAGCTCTGTGAGCAATTCAAGATACAGAACCACAACTCTTCTCCTTATCGGCCGAAGATGAATGGGGTTGTAGAAGCAGCTAATAAGAATATCAAAAAGATTGTGCAGAAGATGACAGTGACCTATAAAGATTGGCACGAGATGTTACCGTTTGCTCTTCATGGGTACCGTACCTCAGCAAGAACGTCAACCGGGGTAACTCCTTTTTCCTTGGTCTATGGCATGGAGGCAGTCTTGCCGATTAAAGTCCAGATACCCTCTCTCCGGATAATGAAGGATGCAGGCTTGAGCGAAGATGACTGGATCCAGACTAGACTTGATCAGTTAAACCTAATTGATGAAAAGAGACTCGCGGCTATTTGTCATGGTCAAACGTATCAAAAATGGATGATCAGGGCATTTAACAAGAAAGTCAGACCACAAGAGTATCAAGTTGGGGACCTGGTAATCAAGCGCATCATTCTTCCTCAAAGTGATCCCAGGGGCAAATGGACCCCTACGTACGAAGGGCCATTTGTGGTTAAACATGTGTTCTCAGGAGGAGCCATGATTCTAACCAACATGGATGGTGACGACCTTCCTCACCCCGCCAATGCAGACATAGTAAAAAGATACTACGCATGATAAAAGACCCGCTAGGTTGACATACCTAGGAAAAAATTAGGGCTTCCCGGCGAACCAAAAGGGTTCGGGCAAAAATAAGGGATGAAATGAAAAAAATTTATACACCCGGCAAGTCGAAAACCTGAAAAGGCGGCTTGGGCAAAAATGGGTATCCCGGTGGACTGAAAACCCGAAAGGGCGGTCCAGGAAAAAGTTAGGGATAAGCGTAATACTATGTCTCATTGGATCACCTTGCATCCAGTATCAACATCAGGTTCAGACGGCATCGATCAGCCAGCTTCATCTTCAACCAAGCAGCCAAGTGATGAGACGCTCGAAGATATAAAGGCGATAGCAGAGTTGGAACCCAGTGGGATTATTCTTTTCACATAGCTGTTTTTTTTTTCCTTTTTCACAAAATTATATAAACTCCGTTGTTCGGCGGCGTTCTCTTACTAGGACGTCAGCCTCTTGTACATAAACGCCTATTTACAGGAAAATTCAAAAAAATCAATACAAATCCACTTTTTAGACCAATTGCCAATTGTTTTTCCTTTTTCTGTTTTGTTTTGCAAAGAACGTCCAATGTTCAATTGTGATATATGCATTTGATGCTAATTGCTAACTCATAAATACTTGAATACGAAACAAAGGATTAATTACAGGTAACATCAAAAAACAGGGGCAATAATGAGTTGTCTAAGCAATCTAATTGCTCTGTCCACCAAGGTACCAAGGTAAGTTCGGCTGAAGAATGTAACCCAGATACCTTCACTCCCCGCCGAGTAAGACAAGACTCAACAATACTCTCCCCAAGCAGAGTTGGTCTCCAATCAGCCCCGAAAAGGCACAGTATCTCCAGCAAATCAGCAACACTCTCCCCGAGCAGAGTTAGTCTACTGTCAGCCTCAAGGAAGTTGGATTATCCCCCGAAGATCTCAATAGTTCCCAACGGAGTATACAGATATTCCTAAGCAAGCGTCCCCGGCAGTCTTATTCTAAGATTGTTCCTCGGCGGAATACCAGACACTTCAGTGGAGCCACTCCCCAGTACAGTCCAAAGTTTCCCCAGAAGAGTTGAATTATCCTCCCCAGTAGATTCTGGAAGCTTATCCCCAGTAGATTCTGGAAGCTTATCCCTAGTAGATTCTGGAAGCTTATCCCCTGCGGGGCACGAACGCGTCTCCCCGGCTTTATTCAAAGGTTATTCTTCACCAGAGCTTATAACTGGGTTATCCTCAGCTAATTGCCACGGAAAGATCGTCCTCGGCGAAGCTCTTCCTATCCCCCAGCGGAGTTCATCAAATCCTCACAAAACATATCAACGGTATCCCCAGCGGAGTTCTCATCAAAAACCTCAGCGAAGTATCTCTTCCCACAGAGTATTCCCCGCAGAGTAATCTCTTCAACAAGTTTATTCCCCAACGGAGTCATCTTCTCCTACCGGTTTATTCTATCAACCATCATCCCCAGCGGAAACGAAGAACACCACTCTTCAAACATCAAGCCCAGGATTCAATAAACTCCCGGCATCCGTCAAGGATTTACTTTCCTAGACGAGAATACATTCATAAACATCACATCGTCATGATACATGCATATACACATCATACAATCTCATTTATTCTGAGAACATCACGCATGACATACATCATGACATTGCATACAACTAACGTTTTGTCTTTTCAGGACCAAGATCAATACAAAGATTATTACTATCAACTATCGCAATTCCATATTCGATACCTGTATCTAGCCAGGGCATATCTGTGAGCGACTAATTCCGGACTCGATTCCTGTATCCTGCCAGGGCACGTCTGAAGAGTTTGAAGATCCGATTCCTGTAACCTGTCAGGGTGTATCTGTTGACGACTATTTTCTGGACTCGATTCCTGTATCCTGCTAGGGCACGTCTAAAGAGTTTGAAGATCTGATTCCTGTATCCTGCTAGGGTGTATCTGTTGAAGACTATTTTCCGGACTCGATTCCCGTATCCTGCCAGGGCACGTCTGAAGAGTTTGAAGATCCGATTCATGTATCCAGCCAGGGCGTATCTGTTGACGACTATTTCCGGACTCGATTCCTGTATCCTGCCAGGGCACGTCTGAAGAGTTTGAAGATCTGATTCCTGTATCCAGCCAGGTCGTATCTGTTGACGACTATTTCCGGACTCGATTCCTGTATCCTGCCAGGGCACGTCTGAAGAGTTTGAAGATCTGATTCCTGTATCCAGCCAGAGCGTATCTGTTGACGACTATTTCCGAACTCGATTCCTGTATCCTGCCAGGGCACGTCTGAAGAGTTTGAAGATCTGATTCCTGTATCCAGCCAGGGCGTATCTGTTGACGACTATTTCCAGATTCGATTCCTGTATCCAGCCATGGCACGTCTGAAGGGTTTGTAGATTCGATACCTGTATCCAGCCAGGGCACGTTTGTAAGCAACCTTTTGAAGTTCCGGATTCGATTCCTGTATCTAGCCAGGGCACATCTGTGAGCAACTAATTGTAGATTCGACACCTGCATCCAGCCAGGGCATGTCTGCATGAAAGAGTTTGAAGATCAACCCCTGTAACAGGCCAGGTAATTATCTTTCTTTCTCAGGTACGCAAGTTCTCGCTAAGGAATATCTTACGCGATCGACACCTAGATGGCATCTATAAGCCCATCTCCACAACTATCCATCACAGTTCCAAATGGCATCTATAAGCCCATTCCCGACAAGGTCCTGTCACACCTCCAGATGGCATATTTAAGCCCATCCTCCTATCCACCATCTCTCTAAATGGCATCTGTAATCCCATTCCCGCTATCACACTGCTGATACTCTACTATGTGAGTGCAAATTTCTGGGTACTCTAGTGTTCAATCATCTTCCACCCTCGGATCACGAAAGGCACACAAGCCAATCTACATCCTCAGGTCTAAGAAGATTGAACAGGGGAAACTGTTGTACCCCAAAATTTGCCCTCCCATATCCTTCAAAGTTTTGGCAAGCATTTACTCAAGTCCGCTCAAGGGGTTGCCCAGTTCAAACATCCTCCTAAGCCAGTCCAATTAGGGTTTTGGCTCATACAAGGAAGTTGAGGTTTTCAGAGGCTCAATCAAGTCCCATATGCTCATATACATTGTCAAGCACCTACATGTCAAGTTTCAAGGCTCACAAGGTCAAGTTGCACAATCAAAAACCCTAATTGCTTCACAGTCAACTATAGGGGCAAAATGGTCATTTGGCAGTCAAAAGTCAAAAATTTTGGTCAACATCTTATTTTGAAGCCACAATCATCATTTAGTCAAGTCTTGACCATGATTTCACAAGAATGGCTCAAAAATCATCAAGATGTCAAAAGTTTCTATTTTTGGACAGCTGAAAAGTCAACTGTAACTTGACCAAGGCATAACTTCTTCATGGTTCATCAGAAAAATCCCATCCAATGCTCATTTTGAAGGGGACGACATTTCCTACAATTCATCTTCACATTCCAAGTCCAAGAAATGCTCTCACAAAAAGTTATCAATTTCAACATTATAGGTCCTTTTCAAAAGTCAACAAAAAGGCACTTTAAGTCAAAGACCATAACTTGAGATTGGTAAATCAAAATGACATGGGACCAAAGGCATTGGTTATAGGACTTCAAGACCTTTCCAAAATGTCCAAGAACATGTTCATAGCTTCAAAATTGAGCAAGATATGCATTGGAGAAGTTGGGAAATTTTTGGGAACTTTCAAAAGTCAACTTTGCCTAAAAAGCTTCAAATTTGCTAATGGGCCTCAAATTCTTTCTTGAATCATTGCCCAAAGCCTATGCACGACCCATTGAGCTCAAAATAATTTATTTTCTTATTTTTAATTAATTAATTGAATTTATATTCATATTAATTCATTTAATTGATTTTAATTATAGGAAAATTAAAAAAGATATTTTTTTGGATCTCTTGTGAAGCAAATCATATCAAGGCAAGCTGGAAAAACCGTTTCTAAATCAAAAAAGGAAAATCATCCATAATTGGCAAGGGTTTCATTGAAAAAAGATTGAAAATTATGTGATGAAAAATCAAAGATTGCAAACATTAATTCATGGACTTTTGGGCCAAGGTTTTGACCTAATTTGCATCACATACAAAGGCATAAGCGAACCCTATTCAAAAACACACGTGAAAGCTGAAAAAACTCCATAGCCAATTTGCAAAAACTCAAGAAATTTGTGAAACTGATTTCATACTTGCAACGCGTTTCAAAGCCTAAAAAGGATTCAATCATCTTGCCTGAGTCCCCAGGAAGCTACTATCATCAAGAACAAGCTCCCATACCCAAGGAAACGGTAGAACAGAGTCACTATTTTAACAAATATTTCCATAACCGAATTCTAATTTCTATGCATCATTGTTATGTTTTGATCATTGATTTATGTTGTTGACACCTTCCTGGAGCTTTTGAGATAGCTTAATTGTGCTAAAGCTGCCTGAATCGGAATTCACCATGGACGAAACCTAGGGTTTCTGAAGCTCCAAATTAGGGCTTTAGGCATCAGGAAAAATTGGACCACGTCATGACCATGGTTGAATTCGTCAAGGCCAGACGAATCCAACCAGCCTATCGCGCCCTTTTTATATTGCATCCTCTTCTATTCGCTATTTTTCACTATTACACTTAGTGGGGGTTTAAAACCCCCGCTACTTGTTTCATATTTTGCAGGGAAAACGAAGAAGGAGATAGCGTGGCAGTGCATAGTTGGGTATTTCAAAATCTGGCGCGTTTATTTTGTTTTACACCACTATGATTGTTTTTCTTACATAATAATTACTGTCCATTATATGTACAAATGTGTTTCATAGCTCAGATGGTGGAGGACGTGTCTTGCAAGCATAGGGACCTGGGTTCGATTCCCAGGTCCCCCATATAATTGTTGTTATTTTTCCTCAAGCGTTCACATGCAGCAGGCATTCAAAGCTCCATCATGCGTCCTCACGCGTTAGCCTGCCAGGCGCTCATGATGATCAATCCAATGGCTACAGAGTGAAGAACATGATACACCCTAGTCAGCCAGCAAGCACGTGATGCCAAAAAGTCAACAAGGCCTTGTGCTTCTTGGGCCTGAATTCCAGCAAAAAACCTCCCCTTTGGGCCTGACACCCCCTTGGTTTGCTTTATTTTCTTTATTTTCTTTTCTTTTCTTTTAATTTCTTTTAAAGATTTAATTTTTATTAATTCACCATAAAATAATTTTTCATAACAAAAATAGAAAATCAAAATACAAAATATATTTAATTATTTATTTATTTCCTCACTAATTTATTTTTGTAAATAAATTCTAATAATTAACTTAGTTAATTTAGGTTTAAAATTCAATCTTTTTTCTTAATAAATAAAAACTACATAGAATTAGGTTTTGACATTTTCATCTTTTTCTTAATTAATTATTCTCCTCATTATTTATTATTATTATTAATTACTATTATTTTTGTACATAAACATGTAAATTAATTAATTAGTCTAAATTAGGTCAACTTTGACGTTTTATTAATAATTAAAATAATTTAGAACTAGGGGTTCACTAACTTTAATTTTAATTCTTTTCTTTATTTTCATGAATATCCAAAAAACATAAAAACATTTTCTTTTCTTTAATTAAATAATTAATTAGGTTTCAATTTCATTTAATTTCAAGCAAAGGGTCAAAACCCTCGAACGTCCAGTTTAATTTCTATTTTGCGCATTATTTTCTTATCGATTATTATGTAACTGTTCAAGGATGTAATAGTAATTAGGTTTACCGTATTTTTTTACTTTCTGTATTTTTTATCAAAAACGGGTCTTTGTATTTTGGCGGTGTATAGACCCGCGCCTTGTGATAGCGTAGCTTTTATCTTTCCGTCTTTTAATTTTCCGCACTCCTAACTGCTAAACTCGCATGAAAGAATGTATGTTAATTAAAAACAACGCGTAGCTCACAATGCCATGATCAAAGATAACTATTAAACATGAAAATAACACACAAAACACACACCACTTCTAGGGTACGCCTCACTCGTTGCCTTCGAAACGTGGTCGTCAAGTATAGGACGTTTTAGCGGTCGCTCTTATGTCCAAGATCCAGTCGCCTCAAAACGGTTGCCTCGGATAAAAGGATCTAGGACATTAGGGTTACTTCTAAGGTGTCCTACTGTTGCTTCGGTGACCACACTGTCCCTACAAACGAATTGACCCGAACACCTCCAACGGTGGTGCTACCTACCTCTCAATGGTGGGATGGCACTACCTTAAGGACAAAAACACAGCCTAATTCCTTAGGGTAGGTAGATGACTCATGGATACTTGCTCTCTTCAAAAACAAATCAAAATACTTTTCACACCTTACACTTTCAAAAAGCTTTCAAAACAAATTTTTCAAACACTCTTGAGGACAGAAACAAGAGTCATTCAGAAATCTTTCAATGAAACTTTTTTTTTTAAACCCACTCACAATTTGAAAAGCAAACATTTTGAAAACATAAGAGCAAATATCCCAGAGCCCATGGATAACCATGGATAGAAAGGGTGCTAACACCTTCCCTTTCTACAAATCTACCTCCCGAACCGAGAAACGTTCTCATAAGGAATTTTGTTGTGCTTTTGTCCTGTCCATGTTGGAGAAAATAAAAGACGGTGGCGACTCTTGCTTCCGCGACATTTCGCGAACCAGCGTTAAACAGTCAGTTCTATTTCCACTGATCACAATCCCTCTGGAGGAAGATCAAAATCGGTGAAGCCCAAACCATTCCCGACGGATATATTGGCACAAACATTTTCGAACTGATTGACTGTTATCTCATGTGGCACGAACGCATTCTTCAACAACTTCATCAAAGCATTCCTGTGAGGTTCTGAATAAATCAACAGGGATAAGATAGACATCTTGGACGGAGTATGGCTCAAATAATCAATTATGCTATAATCACTCTTTCTGATAATTCACATCAACTCTTCAACCTCATCGGGAACTGAAGAAGCTTCTGGTATCGGAATTGGTTGAGTCACATTGGCTGGCATAACCCTTGGATTGCCAATAGTTAACTGTTGTTTCTCTTTTTCTCTTGCAGAAGCATCTTCCGCACCTTGCACATTGGAAGGACCAAATACTCTCCCGCTTCTAGTCATTCGACCCACACCAGAAAAGTTATGGATTTCCTCTTCATCACCTTCAGCATGTTCTTTCTCAGACAAACGAGCATTAACCTCCTGCTTTGCCCCATGGTAATAAACATCGGCACCGTAATGCCACGGGACAACCTTCTCACTAGTATACGGCAGAGGACCAGGTACCATAATCATCAGAGGGGGTTCCCTCGAAGGGGAAGGAATGCGCGCAGGGGTGTAAGGAATAGATATCACAGCAACATCTTCTTCAATAATCTTGCGGTAGCTCGGTATTCTATCAAATTGCAGGGAGCCCTCACTTATCAACAATTGGATACCTGCTTTCAAATCATCACAGCCCTTCGGTTTCTCTTTACACTTGACACACTCAGAAGTACAACCCGGGAAAATATAATTGTCAAGCAAATACCTCTTAACACAACTCAACGGAGTAGTTACTTGTTCCACATCCATGATTAAATTCAACATTTCACCATTATCATCAATCATGTTAACAACACCCCCTCCATGCCTTGGCATTGGGTTCTGAGTAACATTCGGACCAGTCACTGGAGTAAACTCAATCGCCTTAGAATCCAACAAGTCTTGTACTTTACATTTCAATGCAAAATAATTGTCAATAGAATGACCAACTCCGCCCGAATGGAATTCGCATCTTGCATTAGCATCATAGTTAACAGGGAGCCTTGCAGGTGGAAGTGGCATATTTCTCAAACTGATCAACTTTAAATCAAGGAAATGGTGGAGCGCTTCAGTAAGAGTCACCGGCAAGGGGTCGAATTTTTTGGGTTGTCTCTGCTGCTGGTTATTATACTGATGGGGAGCATCTTTCTTCCTTCCTTGCTGAGGCACTGCATTTGGTCTCTGATGTGGAGGAGTATTAACAGGAATAAAAACAACATTGATTTGTTGATGCTGACGATCCTCTCTTCGTCCTCTATAGGAGTAAATCGCGCTTGCGCCGCCTTCCCTTTTCTTAGGGTAATTGTTGAATGGTTTCTTACTGCCCCCATGATGAGCTGCTAGAACCTACAACCTGAATATTTCCCAATTTCAAACCCACTTCAATTCTTTCACCAGCCATGACTAATTCTGCAAATCCTACCGAAGTGCTTCCTATCATGTGCTCATAGAAAGGCCCTTGCAGGGTACTCATAAACATATCAATGAGTTCTCTCTCCATGAGTGGAGGTTGAACCCTCACAGCCAACTCACGTCACTTCTGAGCGTATTCCTTGAAAGATTCTTTTGGTCCTTGCAACATATTTTGTAACTGAGTGCGATTAGGTGCCATATCCACATTGTACTGATAATGTTTGACAAAAGCCCGAGCATGATCATTCCAGCAGCGAACATGAGTTTTTTCCAGTTTCATGTACCATTCCAAGGATGCCCCAGACAGGCTATCCTGGAAAAAGTGAATCAAAAGCCCTTGATCCTCAGTATGTACTGACATCTTCCGGAAATAAGCAGTTGCATGAGTAATAGAACACGACATCCCGTTGTACTTTTCAAAAGTAGGAGGCTTGAATTTCTGAGGAACCTTCACCCCCATACACCAACCCAAGATCATTAGCATCCATACCAAGGACTCATTTCCCTTCCACAACCTTCAGACTCTCTTCCAACAAACGATACTTCATATCCTCAATCTGAATCCCCGACTCTGAAAGCCGCACAGAAAACTGATCTTCATCCTGGTCAAAGTCAAAATCCTGATCCTGATAATTCCTTACACCACCCTGATTAGCTCTTCTGTTCCCCAAAAGACGAGGTCCAGGAGATGGAGGAAACTGCCCTACGTTGCGCACGAAAGGGTTTCTCGGCATCCCATGAAAATTTGCAGTTGGTTGATCTTGTGCGTCCCCCATTCCTACAGAGATATTCTAATAAAGCCCTTGATTTCCAACATCCCCTGGATGGCGGCGTTGGTTGTTGACAATGGCAGCTAGCTCCTCCTGTCGGAGATTCACATTGGTGATGACCTCCATGAACTAAGTCATCTGAGTAGCCATCTGAGCCCTCATTCCAGCTAGTTCAGCTTAAACCTGTTCCATCTGTCTTGGCAAGTTGGTTCTGGTGGAATACCGATGAGTAGTCGTCTTGAATTTTGAATAAGAAAAGCAGCAGAATAAGAAAATTGTCTTGAGATAACCTGTAATGTTATGAAATGCATGATGTGCATGATATGTTTGTCATTTCCAAGTATCCAAGAGTCCCTTTATTCATCAGTTACGGCGTGCAACCATACAATCAAAAATAGAAAGGATAATAAGATGAACACTTCAATTATTTACAAACAAAGAAACGATGTCTAAGTGTCTTCGGACAATTAAGAGTAAAATGACAAACAACTAAATACATGTCTTAACAATAAAGCAAAAATAACTGAATAATAACAATAATCAATTGGCCCCTTCCAACAATTCTGGGGGTGGCCAAATACACCAAAAGTAAATAATGGAACTAAATCTCCGGAGCTAAGCGCGCTTCAAGGTATTGACAGTACTCTTCAAGTCTGGCTTTCTCCTTTAAGAGTTGAGATGCAACTATTTTACTTTCTTGGAACTGATCTTCTGCGACACACTTATGGGTCATTTCCTTCTCAAGTTGAGTGTCTTTGTCCTTGAGCTATTTTTCTAAGTTCTGAATCTTCTTCTTGTAGCTATTTTCTGAGGCCTGAAGCTTCCGATACTCTCGCTGAATCTTACTCAATTCTTCTTCCATTTCAGCATGAGACCTCTTCCTAGAACCGGTTGCATCAGAAGTTTCCCTTTGAGCTTCCTTGAGTTTACGAGCTAAGTCGGCCCTTTCTTGATCTGCCCAATAAAGTTTCATCCCCGCCTCACGGTCTTTTGCACGAAGCTGAATATTCTCAACATGAATCTGGGTAAACATCTCAGTAGGCACCGTGTTACTTAAAACAGCAGGAGGTTGCTCGTATAGAGGAGCCGACCTTGCAAATGGTAACCGTAAGATCTTAACCCTGGCTTTAACCCACTCCAAGTAAGGAACCCTAACAATAGGAACCTTCTTACCCAAAGTAGTTATATCCTTCCTGTGAATTCCCTTCCAAGCACTTGTCACTTTTTTCAACATCTCAGGATCACTTCCCCTAGCGAAATATACGGATTCATACATCTCCTTAACCTTTGGCGGTCCATCCATTGCATATCCCAATTGTCGATAAGCAAGCACATGATTATAGTTGATGCACCCCTTAGTTCCAATGAGGGGAACATTAGGGAGATCTCTGCAACTAGTGACAACACTTTGCACTTCCCCCATGTCATAATTCCACCGGATATCAAAATAAGTAAGGTTAACAAGCCTTGATGACCATCAGAGAGAAAGCCTGGTATCCATGAAAGGGCCACTCACTGGTAGATGCAATCTAAGCCATTGATACAGCATCGAATGGCATAAACTTACGTTACCGCCTTTTCCGTGCCTGGAATGAATGGTGTAAAGAGTGTCTGCCAGGAGTGTCGGTATCGGGTTCTTGTTTCTGAAAACACAGATAGCCTTCAGATCCACAAAATTTCTCTTATGAGGGAAGAGGACAATCATGTATATCATGAGAGCGAACAAAGAGCTGAAGTTACCCCAATTGCCTTTCTTTGCCCAATCTTCAGCTTTCTTCACTAAGAAACCCAAATAAAATCCTGCAATACCCTCACTGGACTTCCAATTGTCTTTCACCTCTTTCAAACTCAAATGAAGAATCTCGGCGACAACTTCAAACTTTGGCTTTTCCGGCACTTGGACAAAAGGAACTTCATCGGTCAATCTGATATTAAGCAGGTGCGCATACTATTCTAGGGTAGGAACCAGTTGGTAATCTTGGAAAGTAAAGCACCTTAATTCTTTGTCATAGAACTCGAAAAGAGTGATCAAAGCCATCGGGTCAGCCAGAGTGTTAAGGACTAGTAACAGGTTGCCATAATTTTTGTTGAAGTTGTTCAGAACATCACCCTTCAAGTAAGAACTCAACCTCTTCAACTCAGCCACATCAACGGTAGGAATCTGATAAGAGAAAGTATGTCTGGTGAGCTCTTTAGCATGAACTGAAGCGGACACAACTGGAGGGAGATCAGCCATTCTGACGGAAAGAAAACTCTTGAATGTCCCTGGAAAATGACATGCGCATGCTAGTTATTATTTTTTTTACATCATTTTTTCAGAAATAAATATGATATGATGCAGTATGACAGGATCAAAGTTCACACTGGATCGTGGTTGGACCATTACAGAACAACACCCATCAAGATCAAAGGAGAATCTTGAAGCTTCGAAACTAACATGGGAACCTGAATCATCTTCACAACACAAAGTCACCAACAGTACCTGTACCTGTAATGAAAATTTTTCCCGCCCCTCTCACGGGTGTAGTCTAGGTCAAGGTAAGGTTAAAAGCCAAATCAGAGTACGAGAGATGGAATTCGGTATTATCATCCGATAACACCTATCTGAACTACCTCCAAAGTCATGGATCTCATGGTCAGGTCTACAAAGCATCTGCTTCATAGCTTCCATGGCCACTCTATTCCTATTTCCTATGGAATTCACTCATAGCCTGGGTATGAGGCCTTTTACCTCATGGAACAACCCACCCACCAAGAAAATCCAGAAACCAGACAGTGCAGCCAAATCCAGTATGTAAAAAAAAATAAAGCGCACATAGGATGCAATGCAAACAGATAAATATGCAAAGCGGTAAATAAACACCCAAAGAGAAAACAAACAAGAGCTAGGATCGACTCCGGGATGGACCAGCAAAAGTTCAATCTGTCCCCAGTGAAGTCGCCAGCTGAAACCATCGGCTGGAAATCATCGAAACAATGAAGTCGCCACCGAACGTCTTTTATCCCGCCGAGAGGGAAAGGTAAATGTTGAGAAAACCTAGAAAGGGAGAAATCACGGTCTTTCGACTGAGAGATCAGGTAAGGGAGTCTGTTACGCGAGGGGAAGGTATTAGCACCCCACGCGCCCGTAGTACTCTACGGTATCCACTCTTGTTGTTTAGTCTAAATGGGTGTGGTCAAATCCTATGTCTATGGATTACAACTGAAAAGGGAATGCATGCAAAAGAAAATAAAATAATGTAAGGAAAATAAAAGATGTGCTCGGTTGGGCCCTACCCTAATGCCTACGTATCCCTTTTAAGGAATCAGAGCAGCCGTAGTTCGACTTAAGTGTTTTAGTTGGTTTGTGTTTTTTAATTAAGACGAACAAAGATAGTCAAGATGGCAAAACATAGAATAAAACAACAAACAAATGAGATGGTAAAACATCGGCTAAATAATAACAAGATAACATGTCAAAGATGGCGAAACATCAAATGAAACAAACGACAAAACAATCACACCTAACATTGATATTGAGAATCAAAGTATGATAACAAACATGTGTGATGGCGAAACATCGGCTTCAAAAAAATGTGAGATGGCGAAACATCGTCTAAAAGGTAACAAAGATATCATGGCAAAAATGGAGAAACATTGATAAAACAGATGACAAAACATCACACCTAACAATGACATTGAGAATCAAAGTAGGATAACAAACATGTGCGATGGCAAAACATCGACTTCAAACAAATGTGCGATGGCGAAACATAGGCTAAAAGGATAACAAGAAATCATGGCAAACATGGTGAAATATTCGATAAATTAGATGACAAAACATCACACCTAACAATGATATTGAGAATCAAAGTAGGATAACAAACATGTACGATGGTGAAACTTCGACTTCAAACAAATGTGCGATGGCGAAACATCGGCTAAAAGGATAACAAGAAATCATGGCAAAGATGGCGAAACATCGATAAAATAGATGACAAAACATCACACCTAACAATGATATTGAGAATCAAAGTAGGATAACAAACATGTGCGATGGAGAAACATCGATAAAATAGATGACAAAACATCACACCTAACAATGATATTGAGAATCAAAGTAGGATAACAAACATGTGCGATGGCGAAACATCGGCTTCAACATAAAAAAAGTAAGATTGGTTTGTATCTTTTACTTTGAAGAAGAGTTTGGGTTCATTAGAGGTGTCTTATGATTTTCCAAGAAAACAAGTTTTTATTTTAAGATGTAAGATGCAAAGAGAGAAAAAACAACTAAGGGAAACTATCCTAGTACTATCCCTAGTGTTATCATACAATAATTGATCCTAAGGTTGAGGATAAAGGAAAACCCTACCTTAATTATCATGCTAAAGGAAGCTTAACAAAACTATCCTATAGGGAACATGCAATGAGAGTGAAGTCGTGATCTCAATTTCTAAATTGAGTGACTCATCAATCAACAATTAGAGAAGAAAAGCAATAAACATCCTATAGGGAACATGCAATGAGAGTGAAGTCGTGATCTCAATTTCTAAATTGAGTGACTCATCGATCAACAAAAACACAACATATGTATTAGACAAAAAACAGAGGGCCTCCTGACATATATCAGCAACAGAGGTCCCATTATGCAATCAAAGAACTATGCAAAATGAAAATGGAAGAGAGGAGATAGTGCAATACCAAACGGATAACTATCCGTAGAAACCGAGCAAGAATAAAAAGAAACCCAGAGAACTTCAAGCAAGCTGGCATCAGTAGACGAATCAAGTCAAAAATTACGCCATAAGGATGTAAGTAATGAGATTATCAGATATGAACAGATCCCATGGAAAATGTATAGTATTCACAATATCATGTATATATCCTGCATGGAATATCAAACATGCCAAATACAAAAGCAGTGTTAGTGTAATAAGTTGTATTCCACAAATAAAGTGGAACACAGTAGCCTCGGGCTAAAAGTGGGATGCTATAGATTGTTACAAAGTCTCCAAGATAGGCCAAGATCTCTAATCCTAAGTCCAAGAAAAAGTCTCATGCTCCATAATGCCAATGATAGTAACCAAATAGTCCAAGTATCATTAAAGTTTTTTTTTATGGTTCATGTTGATTATTAGGTGTCTTTAAAAGGAAAAGAAAAGCTCAAGTGAGCAAAATAAAAATGACATAAAAGTAAATGATCAAGTGAGCAAAGATGAAAATAGCATGAAATGTAAAATGCTAAAAGTACAGAAAACATAAAAAATAAAAGCTTAAAGTAAAGTCAATTGTTAGAAATTAATGGTTAGTTGGATGACCATCTTGAAACTTGCATTTGGAACTCATTAGAGGATTGGTAGAACCGAAGCCTCTACACAACAAGTTGAATTTGCTTTTTGTAAAGTATATCATCCATTTTGGAATTCTCAAAAGGTAACATTTAATGATCAACGATGTTTAAGTGATATGCGTTGACCAAAGGTGTTGTAGATCCATTAGAGGATTGGTAGAACCAAAGCCTCCACACAATGAATCTCAATGTTATTGGATCAAAGAGATAAAATTAACATACTTGGGCTTGCAATCATAAGTTTGGGCCACGAATGATCATTTACTCGAATCGGGACAAAATTTAGCGCTATGTTAAGCAATCGTAAGTGAACTTATGTAGAAGTTGCACCTATTTTGAGGCCGGTCAATAGCAATCTATGTACTTCATGTTTGGATAAATTATATAGAGATCACCATCCATTAACATGTAGAATGATTATAAATAAAAAAAGGGATAAGATGAAGAGGGAGGAGAATGATAAGCTAATTTGGATCACCATTTCAAAATTCTTTCATCTTTAAATTCAACCACTTCTCTAGATGGAGTAAAGCACTAAACATATAATTAATCCAAAGCACCAAGAATGAATTAAATAATTCACTCTTAGGTAGATTTGAATTGATGAACATTTATACAACTTCATCTACATCACAAAGTCCATTGAGTTTAAAAACAAATTGAACATTTAAAATTGCAATCCAAATTATCCATCAAAGAGAGTGTGCAGAAAAACATTTGAGTCAAAACAATAAAATAGCACTAATGGAGTCATAAAAATAGTGCTCAATGAATCAAAACCATAAATCCATAAGAGATCACATTGTGAAAGATGATGATTCAACTTACCAAAGGTAGAATTTGAGAATTATCAAACAACTTCAGAATTTGCTTCAATTCAACCACAAGAATCAATTAATCAAGCTTGGATGTAGAGAATTTATGGAGAAAAAAGTTTGGATGAAGGCTTAGCTCAAAGATTAGTAAGCTTCAATGCAAAGCTTACTATCTTTTTGAAAATGGAGCTTTGAGTGAATTTGGTAGATGGAGAGAATTGAGAGATTTTTTAGCAAAGTAATTTTGGCTATCAAAAGCTTGAAATCTATTATCAATCTATTAAAAGTAAAGTACCTGAAAATTCCAAGTCTAACCTTTTGATTAGATGTTATAACTTTTCTTATTCCAAGGGTATAATAGACTAATCAACACTATGCTGTTACCATATTCATTTGGCATTTAATTTTGCTGACATGTCAATCTATCATAATTTTACACTATTTTTTATTTATTTGATTTATTAATTTATTTTATTTATATTTGAATTTTATTTATATTTGAATTCCAATTCCAATGTTTCATTCACGGTTAATTTATTTATATTTGAATTCCAATGTTTTTTTTTGACAGAATTTGAATTCTAATGTTTGACTCACGGTTAATGAGGAAGGAATTGGAATGGCCAAATTAGATCTATTATAATTAAATGGAATATTATTCATTGCATGATTTAAAAATACCCACTATTTATCATTACACTATAAGATTAAATGTATATTATTGGAATTAGAATGGATTATTTTGATATTCCAAGATATCACAACTTCCCATGCATTCTAAACCCTATATATAGCCATTCTAAACCCTTACTCTTTCACTCTTCAATCTTCTTCATTCTCCATTATTTTCAAAAGGTTACGTATTATTTTCCAATTCTTCTTCATTCCCATATTTTGATTCTCTGTGTCCATTTTAATACAGATTTTGTAACAGGTCTAAATAGTAACATCAATGGCGCGACCGATTGAAGCTGTGAAAGACATCAACGACTCAAACATTTAATTTTGCTGACATGTCAATCTATCATAATTTTACACTATTTTTTATTTATTTGATTTATTAATTTATTTTATTTATATTTGAATTTTATTTATATTTGAATTCCAATTCCAATGTTTCATTCACGGTTAATTTATTTATATTTGAATTCCAATTCCAATGTTTCATTCACGGTTTATTTATTTATATCTATTCCTCTCATTTGTTGTTTATGTTTTTTTAGATGCACTATCTATTTTTTGTAAATTTAGAATACAATGAATCAGTTGTACAAAGTGTGTTGTAAATACAAATTAAAGAGAATGTATATATGATGAAGGTTCAAAAGGTCTGTCCTTGGGAATATGGAAAAGTACATTTGAATTTAAAATTTGAATTATTGCAATTATAAATTATGTATTATGATTAATTGATAAAATAATTATGATTTATGATTATAAGTATCTTAAAATCATATAAATTATGATTAATGATTTATTGCAAAATGATAAAATAATTTTCAAAAAAATAAATATTCTAAAATGAGTAATGATTAACTTGAAATTAAATATATAAAGTGAATCATTAAAATCGATAAAATTTTCTATTATTTTAAATAATATTTGTTACTAAAATATATTAAAAATCATGTATTTTTATGAAATATTATTAAAAAGCATGTATTTTTAAGAAATGTTAATAAAAATCGTCTCATTTTTATTAATATTTCTTAAAATACTTTATTTTGAATATTTCTTAAGAAAATACTTTTGAAAGAAACTATTATACGTATGATAACTTTACAAAGAATTAATTGATCAATTAATTCAATTAGATTATTTTCAAAAGATTAATCGATTCATTGAAATTCAATTAAATTGAATTAATGAAAATAAAATATATAATATTGATATAATTTTAAATAGCATTCAAAAAGTATTTTAAGAAAAAACTATATAATTTTGAATGCTATTGATATATTTTAAAATAATTTAGATTTTTATAAAAATTTTAATAAAACAAAATAAAATCAATTGAAATTCTATAATTTGGTAAAACTTATTAAATAACTAAAATTTATGAGAATCTTTTCAATGGTAATCATGATAAAAAATATTAAATGGTAGTCATGAAAATTTAATGATAAATGGTAATCATAAAAAATTAATGATAAAAAGTAAAAATTTAATGATACAATTATTTCTATAAACAGAATAATTACAATTATTTTTATACAAGAGAATAACTTACAAATATTTTTATAAATGGACACACGAGTTCAATGTGTTTATAAACGCAAAGAAAATTAGAATAACTTTATAAACGCGAATAAGTTACAAATATTTTTATAAAGGATAAAAATTGAAGTATTAAAACAATTATTTTTAACATGAATAAATTAAATTTTACTTTATAAATTATCACACGGGTTCAAGTCCCTTATAAACGGGAAAAAGTCTATATGTTGATATAAATATTTTTATATACGGAAATAAGTTACAATAATTTTTTTAAACTAGAATAAGTTACAAATATTTTTATAAACGAAAAAAATTCAATTTATTATTCAATTATTATTATAAATCGGAATAAATTACAAATATTTTTTTATAAATAGACACACGAGTTCAATGCGCTTTCTATGTTTGTAACTATATAAATGTTAATTAACTGAATAAATATATACAAATTTGATAAATGAGAGTGAGAGACGTATAATGTGAATTCAGACGGTAACCGTATGATAGCACGAGTTTCTTACTATTTAATGTTGTTAATTTCATATTAATTTCTAATGCACCGGTTTTCTAAACGTCGTTTTTAAAGACTTTTCATTGCTATTTTCAGAATATACTATTTCAAATTATTCTATTTTTTTCTTATATATAATTAATGTTTTTTACTAATTCTAAATTATGACACTTAAATTACATTTTTGCTAACTCTATAGTTTTCTTCTATTAATTGTTTCTTATTCAATTCTTATATTATATAATTTAACAATAAAGACTTAATACTCTCTTAGTCAAATATATTAATCTAAGATTTCTTTTTTATTTCTCATTTTATTTCTCAATTTAATAGCCGTAGATTGTTCATCTTAATGAAGGACTTTACAGGCATAGATCCACAGGTAAATGTGAATGTATCTATAAATATCAACCGTAAACTGTTCATTTTAATGTTCATCTTTTAAATCTTTCTTTTGCTACTGTTTTATATTAATTCAGTATAGAATTCATTTTTGACTAAATTGTAGAATCTTTTTAATAAAATCAAATTAACATTAAAAATTTAATACTCTTTTGGTCAAATATATTAATATAAGAGTTCTTTTTATTTCTTAATTTAAAAGTTGATGCATATTATTAGTCTATATTTGTAACTATGTGAATGTTAATCAACTAAAAAATATATTCAAACTTGACAAATGAGATTTGACAACGTATAATGTGAATCTAGACGGGACCCGTGCGATAGCACGGATATCTTAGAGCATAAATATCATTGTTTTTTTTTAAGAAGTATATAATTTTTCCTATTTGTTCATGCAGACATGATTTGTTGATAGGACTGACGCTTGCTACAAATATGGAGTTAAATGCCAACATGGTTTACATGAGACATATACTCAACTGAAAACATGGTAACATACTTAATAATTTAATAATCTATAAATATAATGTGAATCCAAACGAGACCCGTGCGATAGCACGGGTTTGTTACTAGTTTGAATGAAATGAGGGCTCTATTTATAGAGTTTTAAGATTGGGATTAGTGGTAATTTGGTAATTGATTCTTGGAGCCAAATTTGAATTAATGATATAATTCCAAATTATGCAGAAAAAATTGGAGCCAAAATGATAACAGTTTGAATTTGCTGGCTTTTCCCAAAAAAAAAACACGTGCATTTTGCTATTATGAGTCGACACATAGGTGGTATGTTTCGATACATCCTAGCTGTATAACACAGCATGTGTCGATACATGCCTCTATGTGTCTATACATACTGGTATTCCAACACATTACAAAATCACACAAACTGCATGAGTCGATACATAACACGTATGTGTCGACACATGCAAGTTATTCAAATAGGATGAGTCGATGCATACATGCATGTGTCAACACATGCAAGTTATTCAAAACTGGATGAGTCGATACATACATGCATGTGTTGACACATGCTAGTTATGCACAACAAGATGATTCGATGCATACCTTTATGGGTCGATGCATGCTGTCTTTTGCCACCGTACAGGATCAAATCAACTTTGCATGAGCTTATTTGTTGGATACTTGGTACCTAAAACACAATTTTGCAAAGACAAGGACAAATATATTTTTGTATTTTGATTAGAATTTAGTCAACAACACATAAACAAAATACACAACCAAGGTGCTTGGAGATAGCTGATCAAGCTTCAAAACCCCAATTTGACGGGTGAATCAAAAGAGTGGTTCCTTCACATTATCAAACACAAACTCCAATCCTCTGAAGATCCAAAGAGATGGACGAAACATCTTGAGATATGCAATTAAATCTGAGTTTGAAAGATCCAAAGGTTCAAATGACAAGGTTCCACTTGAGCAACTTGTCAAAGCAACCAACCTTCAAAGCTTAAGGAAGACTTGATAACCAAAGTATTTTGATCCCATCACAATGTATGAATGCAATGCAATATGGTATTCATGATGCAACATAAGCCTAAATCAAGAGGGTAAATTTTGGGGTGCAACAGCTGGCACGCTTGAAAATCAGGTACACAATTGAAATAATAATAATAAAAATAACAGCACCTAAAACTAATGTTGTGGTAGTTCCTCGATATGAGAAACTATCACTTTTATATGATAAATTTTTCTACTTAAAATCTATGAATAATACTCTGGCTTCTAAACGGGAAAAAATGGTGGACCCCCTTCATGTAGAACTGTCCTGCTTTTATATTCTATTCGTGACCTCGGTGACCATGACATGCATGGAGAAAAATCCAGAAAATGTCTTTGTGGAGAAACGTTTGGAAGACTCTGCTTGTGGAGAATTATCAGGGGACTAGGCTTTGTGGGATAGTGACATAGAGAAGGCCACGCAGATTGAATACGTGGATCACATAATTAAGATGTGGCGAGGGCCACACATGTTGTGGCGAGGGCCACAGGCCAAAACTAGATTATATTTTTTTACTTTATTCTTCTCATTTCCTGTCAATTTCTTGTTCTTTTGCGCATGGAAGCTTGCTGTTTGAAAATACCTGAAATGAAATAGAAATATTGGCATAACATGACATAAATTAACGAAAACAGTAATAGAATTCATGCGAGTCGAGTAAAATATACAATGTAATTTCACGTTATCCTTTATCAAATAGCATTGCATTATCATTTAAATTGTAAGAATTTTCCTAATCAATTTTGAACTTTAATTCAAGTGTTGATATAGCTTATAATCACTTTTAATTATAAGTGGTTTTGTGTATCAACAAAATTAAAGGAAAAAAATCGGAAAATTCACTTGCACACCAAGTGTTTGATAAATTGACTAAACTAGTTCTTTTAATATTACCATTGGAAATATCCTTGCTAAGTGAAATTGATTAAACAGTAAATAAGTTGCAAAATAATTTAAGGTTATTAATTCATATTATCGTTCTCATTCCATATCATTTTTTATTTACAATTTGCATATTTGAGCTTCCCGATAACGTTCGTATAGACGACAATTTAAAAAATCTTCCGCGACGTACTTTGATAAAAAAAATTCAAAACTAAATTTTATTTGGATATTTTTAAAGGCGTATTTATTCACGTCCCTCTAGATATCGTTGTCGTCATCTAACAGGTTGTTGGTCATGAAAAAATTTCTACCTAATATTATAATAGAACTAGAGACAGTTCCTACATTATCATATGACATAACACATATTGGTGGTGCTAGAATTTTCCATCGTCTATTTTGGGCCTTCCAACCTTGTATCAAGGGTTTTGCATACTGCAAACCAGTCGTTAAGTTGATGGAACATGGTTGTACAAAAAGTATAGAGAGACTTTATTAATGATTGTTGCACAAGATGAGAACATGAACATATTTCCAATAGCTTTTGCATTGGTTTAGGGTGAAACTGATGGTGCTTGGACTTTTTTTCTAATGAATCTGAGAATGCACATTACATCTCAACCGAATCTATGTTTGATATCAGACCGACATGAATCCATAAAGAGTACTTATAATAACGGGGAAAATGGATGACAATATCCTTCATATTCACATGAATATTGTATAAGACACATAACACAAAAATTTATACGAGAAATTAAAGGCAAAAACCTTCGCAAAAAAAGTTGTTAGCATCAGTAAAAATCCACGTCTATCCTTATTTAAACATCTTCAATTAAGTTATGTATACTAATTCCTTTTAAATTTTCATAAACAAGATATGCATTGAATGAATCTACATAAGAGTACTATAGAAAGAAAGGAGATACGTAAGGCAACCATACAAGCATTCAACTAGATAGAAAATATTCCTAGAGAAAAGTGGTCTAAAGCGTTTGATGGAGGGAAATAGTGGGCTATATGACTATCAACCTCATTGAATCAATGAACTCGATTTTGAAGGCCACTCGTAACCTACATATTACAACTTTGGTAAGATCAATATACTTTAGATCGAGTACACTATTTGGGAAACGAAGATGTGATTGGACAAAAAATGTTGGCTTTAGGGAAAGTGTACACTTGTAATTGCATCAAAGGGATTGAAAAAGAGGTAATCAAATCCAGCACTCACAATATCATGTAATTTGATCGTCAAAGGTTCTACTTCCTTGTCCAAGAGACGATCAATTATAAGGACAGCCAACCAACTAGTCGTTTCAACGTCGACCTCCTGAATCGAACCTTTTGAATGTGACAGAAATTAATGGCCACAATATGAGGGCAACATTTTTTGCCACAATGAGACTATGCGACCCAAAAATAAAGGTCGCCCAAACTCTACTCACATTAGAACTGAAATGGACAATTGAAAAAGAAAAAAATATGTGGTATTTGTCGACAGATTTGTCATAAGTGCAAAAAAGTCCAACAAATATTGAACTTCTAAATTATTACAACATTTTTTATTTTTATTTTTTATTATTGTTTGCTTTTTTTCTATTTTTTAATTATTAAAAATAATTAATTCATAAATACTTAATTATAAAAATACTACAATATCAAAATATATTTAAAAAGTAAAAAACTTTTTAAAAAATTAATTATTTTTCCTTATTTTAGATGTTATAAATAAACTTTAATTATTTATTTAATTATTTAAAAACATTAAATATATTAAAATATAAATAAAAAACGGAAAAAAAATTTTAATAGTTTGAGATAGCGGATTCATCTAAGGGCTGACACCATCTTCAATATCAGATGTTGACTCTACTTTTTAATTAAAAAGAAGAATCAAATGTTTGGCATATAGGAAATATATTTTCAAAGGGTGGTAAATTGAAAATTAACTTTGCCAAACGTGGCATACCAGTCAAAAGACTTGTACTTGTATAACTTGACTTTTAAGTATTTTCCATTGTTTAGAAATTTGTGCTCTTATTAGTTGGCCGCCATCTTATGTGCGATTGTGCGTTGTGTTATGTTGTGGTTGCTCTTGCTATTATTGCTCCTCTTGGCTAGATTGTCATGTCACTCTCTATAATAGGGTTCAAAGATCCTCTCTATTTTCTTTAAAAAATGGAGATATTCATTATTATAGTTTTAAAATAAATAATACTATAAATGCAAATATTTTTTAAATTAGTGACAATAATTAAATATTTATGCAGAAAAATGGAGTCTAACTTAAAAATATTATTGCTGGTTGTAAGTTAATGGAAATAATTACTCTCTTTTTTTTCAAGTATCAGTTTTATGCTTTTTTTTTTAAATAATTATTTTTTAAAAAAAAATTCTCAAATAACTACATTTTCAAAAAATTTAGTAAAGTAATCACTTTCTAAACAAAATAAATTTGCTACATAGAGGTGGCGTCACTCTGTATGGCACATGCATACAAATTAAAGAGGAAGTATCACACTGCATAACTTGTTCTCCTCTGTAATATTATGTAGTGTGGTGTATGCATGCAATATTAGAGAGGAGACGCCGCCTAGTGTGGCTTGACAGTTGTATTTATTAATTTTTTAAAATAAAAATAAAAGTAACTAAAAATATTTTATAGTAATATGTTATATTACACAATGCATGGATACTTTTTTTTGGACGTCCCCTTAACCTAAGTGGGTCCCAGTATGACATAAATGGTCCCGCCTTTGCCTCACCCCTTGTCTCACTCCTCTCTGTTGATTTTCCTGAGGTGTTTGGGGTCTACTCTGACTCGCTTGATTATGAGGTGCTTGATGTGATGGTTCTGGTTCATCAGAATTATACATCTCATCGATCATTCCGCTCCACTGTGTTGTGCTTCCAAAGAGACTGGTGCCCTTGTTGTTGAAGTTTGGTCTTGTTAGTTGGGATATGTGTGGGTGGGATGGTTGATAGTATTGGGATGTTGAATCATGTTGGAAATGAAGCAACAGTTCTTGTGGTGTATTAAATTTGTATGATGGTTGGGTACTTCATTAATGTGATGTTTGATTGTATGTAGGTTGGGTTGTATGGTAGGAAGGAGATGTATCATATGTATCTTGGGTGTTGTGGTAGAATTAGGAGGGTGCATAATGTTAGTGGTGGGTGTAACATCCAAATTCTACCCGACAATAAATATAAATCAAAGTTATATAAAAATTCTACAACCGAATCAGGATGCCACAAATTCAAATTAAAACAACGACATTCATTACCGATACATAACACATTAAACTTGGATGAACCAACAGCAAACATAATTCAATCTTAAAAAGAAACATCAACTTTCATAACTATACAGTGGAGTCAATTATTCAACTTAAAGGAATGTAACATCTCTGTCCCACTGAGACAACTTTAAATAACAATCATTTAAAGAGCAACAACTTAAAGTTCAATCAACCGAAATAATAACAACAATAAAATAATAAGCATTCATCCCCCCGAGTGTTACGTATTAGAGCAATGACACCGACTCGAACTACTGAAGGTAAACCGCCTTCACTTTGGATTACCTGCATGTTACCAACATCAGGGTAACATTCAAACAGAAGGGGTGAGATATCAAACATTATAATAGAATGTATGATAAATAAAACATTAGAATCAGTTCATACATATTCACCACTTCTCAGATTTTTAACAACATAAGCATAATTAGATCAACCACACAACAACTCAGAATGCAACATAGAATGTAACTCATCTTTATGCAAATGCATGTGGTACCAATGGAGCAAAACTCTTATCTTAAAAATCATGTCAATAAATAGAAGCATCAATAAGGCATAAGCCTTCTTCATAGTTTGCCAATCCAGGCCGTCATAGAGTATGCAAATGTATATGACTCAATGAATGCACTATCACATACTCATAACAATCATCATTCATCGCAAGGCGTAAGCCTATATCACCATTATTACCAGTAAATAGAGGTAATTCATCATCATTTAAAAATTCCTTGCAACTTCGTATTATCAACAAGAATTCACAGTGACAATCACAACAATACAACAACTCAACATAAATCAACATTGGCTATAAGCCTACCACCTTAATCAATGATTCAATCAATAACATAACCAGACGATAACTTAACAATAATTCCCACAACACTGGTAACGACCAAAACATAGCATGTACGGGCAAAAGGGATGGGGAACTACGTGCCCCTCGACATGCATAGAAACTAGGACAATATAACAACTAATTCATACTCCTCGACACGCACAGAGAAAACAGAATAACAACTAACTTATGCTCCTCGGTACGTCCTGCGACCTAATACCGCCCGACAATCCAACACATAACCCCTGGCATGCCTCGCAGCCTAAATGTCGCTCGGTACCTAGCACCATCAGCATCCTCCTCGACCACTAGTTCGGCCAACAGCACAGACACAATACAACATCTTAACGACCACACCACTACAATTCATAATTTCCGGCCAACCGCTCAGAATAACACAGTAACGGGCAACTATACTTCCTATCAACAGATTCATTAATCATACAAGACATGTCACGCAGAAACCTCCCTAAAACGACCACTTTAATAATTTACTAATTTTCCTGCCAACCGCTCGAAATATCATAATGTCCTAACGACCACGTCAACCAGTGATCAACTATCCTAACCTATCCATCAATTAAACTGGGCAGCCACACAGATAACTCAAAATGTTCACAACAAGCAACCGAGAAACTCTGATAGAAAATTGGGAAACATCAATGCACAACAAGCCTACAACGACCAATTCCCACGTGATATACATCATAAATCCTATTATAAGGTCAGAACCCCACCCCTACCTGGATTGAAGGTCGCTCCACAAAAGCTCCGGCCATAATCCTTGATTTTATCTGCTCGACATTGAGCAGCTTGCTCCTCTTCAGCGCAGCTCTTTCGGTCAACGTACAAAACTTCTTATTCTCCAACTAAAACAAATCCTTGTGTCAGCTTAACCTTATATATCAATTATATTGGGCCTAACCTATACACTCCCACTTTACTACTTCCAACCAATAACATAAGCCCAATACTATATATTCCAACATTATTATTATTATTAATCAACTAACTAATTAATTAATAATAATCCAACAACTTATACCAATAATTCTCAACATCTCGCAACTTCGACAAATAATTCAAAAATAATTTAATTAAATAATTAATTAAATTAACGGGCGTTACAACTCTCCCCCACTTAGAATATGTTCGTCCTCGAAAATTTACCTCATTCGAACAACTCAGGGTAGGAGTCCCGCATCTTTCTTTCCAACTCCCAAGACATGGTTTCTCCGGCAGCTCCTAACCAGACTACTTTCACCAAAGAAATTCCCTTGCCTCTTAGAGTCTTCATTTCACGGTCTGAGATTCGTACAGGCATCGTCTCCACAGTAATATTATCACGTACTTGCACAACATCCATATGAATCACATGAGATGGATCTGAAATATAATTCCAGAGTTGTGACACATGAAATACGTCATGCAAATTTGAAATATTAGGCGGCAAATCCACTCTATAAACAACATTCCCAACTCTTTATGAAATCTGATACGGACCAATAAAACGAGAAGTGAGCTTCTTAGACTTCAATGCTCGCCCAACACCAGTCATAAGCGTAACTCTCAGAAACACATGGTCACCTGCTTGAAATTCTAAATCTTTCCTTCGCTTTTCATGATAACTCTTCTGTCTCCTTTGGGAAGCTTTCATCTTTTCTCAAATCAACTTCACCTTCTCAGTAGTCTCACGAACAAGTCAAGGTCCAAGCACTACACTTTCTCCAGATTCATGTCAACATAAAGGAGTTCTACATCTCTGACCATACAACGCTTCAAAAGGTGTCATTCAAATACTAGAATGGTAACTGTTATTATAAGTTAACTCTATTAACGGGAGATAAGTATCCCATGAACCTCCCTGTTCAAGAACACATGCTCTCAATAAATCTTCTAACGACTGAATAGTCCTTTCCGTTTGACCATCATCTGAGGATGATACGCCGAACTCAACCTCAACTTAGAACCCAATGCCTCTTGTAAACTCTTCCAAAAATTTGAAGTAAATCTCGGATCTCTATCTGACACAATGCACAAAGGAACACCATGCAGCTTTACAATTACACTAGTGTAAATATCTGCCAACTTTGATAGTGGAAAATTGATGTTAATAGGAATAAAATGAGCCTACTTTGTAAGCCTATCAACAATCACCCAAATCTAATCATGTCCCCTTGAAGTATTAGGTAACCCCGTCACAAAGTCCATCGAAATGCTATCTCATTTCCAATCTGGAACTTCTAACAGTTGCATCAACCCTGCAGGCTTCTGATGTTTAACTTTCGACTTCTTGCAAGTCAAACATGCATACACAAACCGAGCCATATCACTCTTCATTTCGCGCCACCAAAACAAATTCTTCAAATCCTGATACATCTTGGTAGCTCCTAGATGAATGCTTAACTTGCTTATATGACTCTCTTCAAGAATCACTTTATTCATCTCCGCATCATCAAGAATACAAATCCGATTAGGAAATCTCAACACACCTTATGCATCTAACTTAAAATCACTATTCTCAGACTGATCGATTCCAACCATCGAATCTACCAATTTTACATCTAACTTCTGAGCTTCTTTGATATTATCTAGAAAATCATTATTAATCTTCAACATTCCCAACATAACACTCTGCGGTGTCACTTTGCAAACTAAGCTCATATCTCTTAATTGTTCAATTAATTCCAACTCTTTAACCATAATTGCTGACATATGTAAAGTCTTGCGACTCAACACATCAGCTACCACATTTGCTTTTCCTAGATGATAATTCAAACTGAAATCATAATCCTTTAACAACTTCAACCATCTTCGTTGTCTCATATTCAATACCTTCTGATCAAACAAATACTTTAAACTCTTATGGTCGCTAAATACTTCAAATCTAGAACCATAAAGATAATGCCTCCAAATTTTCAACACAAAAACAACTGCAGCAAGTTCTAAATCATGCGTAGGATAGTTCTTCTCATGAGTCCTCAACTGCCTTGACGCATAAGCGACTACCTTATCATTCTGCATAAGCACACCTCCTAAAACCATCTTAGAAGCATCACAATATACCACAAAAGGTTCTCCTGGATTGGGTAATGTCAAAATTGGAGCCGACGTTAATCTCTTCTTCAATTCTGTAAAACTTTCTTCACACTAAACATCCCACACAAAAGCGCTACCTTTACAAGTCAACTTAGTCAACGGAAGTACCAACTTAGAAAAACCTTCGATAAACCTTCTATAATAACCAGCTAATCCCAAAAAGCTTCTAATCTCGGTAGCCGACTTTGGAGTTTCCCATTGCAACACAACATCTACTTTATATGGATCTACAGTAATGCCACTACCTGAAATAACATGACCAAGAAAACTAATCTCCTTTAACCAAAATTCACACTTAGATAGCTTTACATACAACTTATTTTCTTTCAAAACTTGCAATATTATTCTTAAGTGTTCTGCATGCTCTTCTTCCGACTTAGAGTAAATTAAAATGTCGTCAATGAACACCACCACAAATCGATCCAAATAAGTATGAAAGATACAGTTCATGTATTCCATAAATACTCTTGGCGCGTTAGTAACACCGAAAGGTATCACCGAATACTCATAGTGTCCATAACGTGTTCTAAAAGCCGTCTTCTGGATACCTTCCTCCTTCACTTTAATCTGATGATAACCCGACCTCAAATCAATTATACTAAATACACGAGCATCCACCAATTAATCCATTAAGTCATCTAATCTTGGAAGTGGATACTTGTTCTTGATTGTCACTTTATTCAATTATCTATAATCAACACAAAGCCTCATACTTCCATCTTTCTTCTTTACTAACAACACTGGAGCTCCCCACGGTGATACACTTGGTCTCAAAAACTTCTTTTCAAGTAACTCTTCCAATTTCTTCTTTAATTCTGACAATTCAGATGCATACATCTTGTATGGTGCCATAGAAACAGGTCTGGTACCAGGTACAAGATCAATAGAAAATTCAACTTCTCTCTGGTGGTACATCAGGAATTTCATCGAGGAAAACTTCAGGAAATTCATGTACCACTCGCAATTCCTCAATTACAAATTGATTCTCGATAGATAGCGACACCATCAACGAGAACATCTGAGCCTCTTCTTGCATCAACTGTCGCAACTGTCTAGTAGACAACAAACTATCTTCCTCTTCTTCAGGAGTAGAAAACCTCACAGACTTGTTATAATAGTTAATATAAACACAGTTATGCTCTAACCAGTTCATACCTAATATCACATCTAATCCACTTAAAGGCAAACTAACCGAATCAACAGCAAAGTCTCTGTCGAATATCGACAAAGGACACTTTAAACACACCAAAGAAGTAGTCACCGACCCCTTGGCTGGAGTATCGACGACCATTTATCCATTCATAGAAGATAATATAAGACCCAATCTTTCAACACAATCAGTAGCAATAAAATAATGAGTAGCACTAGTATCAATAATAGTAATTAAAGGAGTACTATTAGTGAGACATGTACCTCTGATGAGTCTGTCCTTACTAGCCGTCTAATTTTCAGCCTAAGCAAACACTTTTCCACTGGTTTGCACCTTCTTTGGTTTCTAACACTGACTACCAATGTGTCCTTCTTCACCATAATTGAAGCAAATCACCTCCTTATGCTTGCACTCAGATGCAACATGTCCAGTCTTACCACAACGGAAACACCTATTCACCTCAGCAGTACACACATTGCTCTTATGACCAGGTTTTCCACATTTGAAACAAACCACACCAGCAGGAGCATCTCCCCCATTATTTCTATGACCCTGAGCAATTTTCTGTTTACCTTTACCAGCTGGGGCATCATAAGGCTTACCACAATTCTGTTGATGCTTACCCCTCCTCTCACTGATAATCTTATAATGAGCATTATTATCTTCTTCATAAATTCTGCAACTATCAATCAAATCGGCAAAGACACAAATCTTCTGGTATCCAACTACCTTCTTAATCTCTGGGCACAACCCATTCTAAAACTTGATGCACTTTGAAAACTCAGCATTTGCCTCACTATAGTGCAGATAAAACTTAGCCAACCCAGTAAACTTTGCAGCATACTCAACAACCGACATACTCCCTTGCTTCACCTCAAGAAATTCATTTTCCTTCTTACCACGAACGTCTTCAGGGAAATACTTCCTCAGAAATTCCATACGAAACACAGCCCAAGTGACATTTTCACCTGCAGCTTCCAACCTCTGACACGTCTCTAGCCACCAGTCACCAGCTTTGAATGCTAGCATATGACTACCATATCAAACCTTCTGCATTGGAGTGAAGTCCATCACATGAAAGATTCTCTCAATCTCTTTCAACCAATTCAACGCTCCGTCAGGATCATACTTACCCTTGAAGGTAGGCAGATTTTCCCTCTGGAAAGTTGCCAAACTACGAGATCCAACATTCCCGTCCGTGTTCGGCTGATTCTCCATAGCATGCGCCATTTCTTCTAAAGCAGCAACAAGTGCAACATCATTCCTTCCAGCCATCTCGACTTATCTCTACATCATAAACAACAATTAGAACTTAAATTAACAATACTCGATTATTAAACAAAACTATGACTCGACAACTTGGTCGGACGGACCGACTTGCTCTAATACCAACTTTGTAACACCCCAATTCTACCGGACAATAAATATAAATCATAGTTATATAAAAATTCTACAACCGAACCAGGATGCCACAAATTCAACTTAAAACAACGACATTCATTACCGATACATAACACATTAAACTTGGATGAACCAACAACAAACATAATTCAATCTTAAAAAGAAACATCAACTTTTATAACTATGCAGCGGAGTCAATTATTCAACTTAAAGGAATGTAACATCTTTGTCCCACTAAGACAACTTTAAATAACAATCATTTAAAGAACAACAACTTAAAGTTCAATCAACCAAAATAATAACAATAATAAAATAGCAAGAGTTCACCCCCCCCCCCCCCGAGTGTTACGTATCAGAGCAATGACACTGACTCGAATTATTGAAGGTAAACCGCCTTCACTCTAGATTACCTGCACGTTAACAATATCGGGGTAACATTCAAACAGAAGGGGTGATATATCGAATAATATAATAGAATGCATGATAAATAAAACATTAGAATCAGTTCATACATATTTGATGCGGTGTGCTTGCAAGTGTACGAATCGCGTCAGAGTAATATAAAAATATTATCAATCCACAGAGACCAATCGTCAATCTATCGTTTCCTATTGTTACGGTGTTTAGCTAAGTCAATATTAAACAGGGAATTGAGCATGCAAGAAAGTAAATTACGGCGAAATAAACTCCATATATAAAAGCAGGGTCGAATGTAATTCACATAGTCAGATGATATTCGCAATGCTTCGGAATAGAACTACTTATAGAGCAATATTTTCTACTAAAGAAAAGAACTAATTTAATAGGAACTGTCGCTTTCGCATAATCAGGACTGAGTTTACTCTCTAATCAGACCTTCTTATCGTCACTTATAAAAAGGCGTGCATTGTGTTAAAGTAATAAACCTATTTTTAAGAAATAAAGTACTTGACCAAGTTGAAAAGTATTTTGACCTGGAATTTCAAATAAAAAATGGACCTAACTTTAACCCTATAAACACGTCGGAAAATAGTTTCAAAATTGATTTCTTTGATAATAAAAATCCCTAATTGTGATACGGTGGCAGAACTGACTGTTAATATTGTTTTGCGTTTTTTGTTCGCAAATGTCGCGGTAAGCAAGGGTCGCCATTGACTTTTATTTTATCCAATCAGGAAAAGGAAAAAGAACTAAAAAAACCTTTTTCGAGATGTTTCTGAGTACGAGGGGTAGATTATAGAAAGGGAAGGTGTTAGCACCCTTTATATACATGGTTTTCCATGAGCTCTTAGGTACTTGCTCATTTTGAAAACTACTTGTGTGTGCTTGTTTTGAAAAGTTTTGTTTTACTTCATATTAACCCTTGTTTCTGTCCTCAAGAGTGTTACGGAGTTGTTTTTGAAAACTTTGTTTGGAAAGTGTTTGTGTGAGAAAGTTTTTGTTTGTTTGAGCAAGTACCTAGGAACTAATCTACCTACTCGAAAAAGGTCTGTTCGTTTTCCTTTTAGACAATGATATCCCATTGTTGAGAAATAGGTAGCATCGTCGTTGGAGTTTTTTAAGGACATTCAAAGGGACAAATACAATCACAAAAGCAATGTTAGGAAATGTTAGTAATCATCCTAAAGCCTTAAAGATCTTTTTCCGAAGCAACATCCGAATGGATCATTTTAGATCTTTCGGGGCTAGAGGACAACCACTAACAAACCCTATACTTTATGACCGTTTACCGAAGGCAACCGGAGTGGAGTAAACATGTGCAAGTGTAATTTTCAGTTAATTTATCTTTGCACATTTAGGGTTTTCTACCGTATTAATTTTCAGTTTGTCTTTCCATACAATCCTATTAACATACATTTAAGCAGTTTATAGTTTGCGGAATTTAAAGCAAGAAAGTTAAAGTCCTAGCTATTACAAGGCTTTTGCAGATACATAATTATCTTGGACTGAAAATAAAGATGCGGAATTTAAAACCCTAATTACTATTACAAAATCGGAGCAGTTATAATAATAGAAAAAGAATTAAAAATGCACGCGGCGAATTAAATGCGAGGATGAATTAAGAATCCTAAAAATCTAATTGAAAAAATATTTAGGTTATTTTTGAGAAAAAAATTGAATTATGTACAAATTGAATCCTAATTCTAAGTGGTTTTAATTATAAAAAAGAATTAAATTGCCCTTATTTTGATAAACTAATTAATTAAAGAAATAAAATATTTTATAAAAAAATGATTTTTAATGTTTTTGTGATTTTTGATTTGATAAAAAAATGATTTTTGTGTTATTTTTTGTAAAAGGAAATAATTAGTAAATAATTAAAACAAGAAATAAAGAGAAAAGAGAAACGAATTGGGCATGTATTGCTGGATAGGGGGTGTGTTGCTGAATTGCTTAGGCCCAAAGAGTTGAGCCCAATCAATGCGCTGGATCCAGTGCTGGCCAAAGTGAAGGGTGTACCATGGACCTTGCTGCATGGGACGTTGGATTGGTGATGGAGATGATCCATTGGCTGGATTGTGTGGCTGCATGGTGGGCGCCTGGCAAGGTAATGTATAGAACCTTCTTTTAAATGTTAGAAAAATAAAGAAAATGCTAGGACCTGGGATCGAACCCAGGTCCTCCTACTCATACATACGCGCGCTTAACCAACTGGACTACAAGGCTTAATTGTTAATGTAATGATAACAATATATAATATATAAAACAAAATGGATAACTGAAACCAAAAAAAAAAGTGCACCCATTATTCAAATAGGCCAATGATGGTTAGACACGTTAGCTTCTTCTTCCCCTGTCCGTCGTTTTAGGCCAAGCATTTTTACCTACGGACGAACCTCCATAGCTACAAACCTGCAAGCTTCAAAAATTCACAGCAGGCATGATAAATCAATTCTAGCTATACCAATCAACTCGTCTTGATCTCACGAGTATCATGGTATTCTTTTCTTGGTCCAATTTCACCTGTACAGAGAAACCATAAAACGACAAAGCAAACCCTATCAACGGAAATTATGAGTACAGACGCTGAAACATCAATTAAACCATTCAAACATGTTGCAAATATGTCAATGAACACAAATATATCATTAGAACATGTTTATGATGCAAGAATTGTTGTAATCAAATTTGGAAAAGGAAGCAAACCGCGTGAGTGTTATGTGACGATTCTGGCCTTGTGGAAGCTTGCAAATGATTGGAGAATGTGCTGGAGATGTCTAGGAAGCGATTGGCAGCCTTGTAATGCTTTGAATTGCCCTCTAGGGTAGAAACCGATCCACCACTTTTTTGCAAAATTTTGAGTTTCGTTCTCAGCTTTCACGACCTGCAATCCTTGTCATTTTGGCTTGAGTATGTTCTATATATGTAGTAGGATGGATTAGGGTAAAAAAAACAATTTTAAGCTCTTGGAATCATGAAGATTGGATTTTATTTTTCTCATGTATCATATCTTTCTAAATGCCTCCAAATCATGCCAATTTTAATTCAATTTGCCTTGATTTGATTTGGTCTAATTAATCCAACTTTGAATAGATTTGATTCCTACAAAAAAATCAGATCAAAAATCAATCTTTTATATTTTTTTCCATTTATTTGATTTAATTTGTATTTTAAATAATAAAAAATTAAAAGAAAGTAAATAATGAAGCAAATAAAGTATGGGTGCTGATTTGGGTTGTGGACCATATTTCCAACAAGATACAATCCTGAAATTCTAGGCCCATTTGACAAAAATGCATTTTTGAGCACATTTGACTTTTGGCAATTTTGCAAAAATGGTCAACTTTGTCAAGGCATATCTCCTCCAATTTTAACCCTAGAGAGGTGTTCTGGGACTTTTTAGAAATCTTATGATGTCCCCTAAACAAACCTTTTGGTTTCATCTCAATTGGGTCTTCCATGTTCATGTAAGAAGCTTTGACCCAAAAGGTGTTTTTGTTGACTTTTCAAAATGACCTATAATGTGGAAATTCATATCTTTTTATGAGTGCATATTTTGAACTTGTGGTCTGGAGATGAATTTTAGGGAATTACATCCTCTTCAAAATGAGCCTTATATGGGAAATTTCTAATAATGTATGAAGAAGTTATGTTTGGTCAAAGTTTGGTTGACTTTTCCTGAGAAACCCTAATTTAGCAACTTTTAGGTTTTGATGAATTTGGGGGCATTCCTTGAGGAATCATGATCAACCCTTGATCAAATGATGGATATCTCTTCAAAATGTTGATGTTGACCAAAAATCTTGAAGTTTGACTGTATGTGAGCCACAATTGACTTTTGACCTAGTATAGTTTATTTTCAGGCATCTGGGCAATTGATTGAGCAACCTTCTTGTGCAAGGCATGAAACTTGACATGGATGATCTTGAGAAGATTGGGACCATGGAAATCATTTGGGACCCTTGGACTTCAACCGTCTTGATGAGGAGTGAAACCCTGGTTTGAAGCTTGTTGCCTTAGGAGGAGGATTTGTTTGGTCAATCCTTAGTCATCCTTGAGCAATTGAGGACCTCTAGAGGCATGTCTTGAGTGAAATGAGAGGGCAAATTTTGGGGTACAACAGCTGCCCCTGTTCAATCTTCTTAAACCTGAGGATGTAGATTGGCTTGTCTTCCTTTCGTAATCTGAAGGTGGAAGATGATTGAACACTAGAGTGCCCAGAAATTTGCACTTGTCTGAGATGGTGCTGGACTGTGTAGGTAGTATCAGGAATGGGCTTACAGATGCCATTTGGAGGAGATGACAGAAGGTCACCGGAGATGGGCTTAAAGATGCCATCCAGAAGATATGACGGAGAATCGTCGGAGATGGGCTTAAAGATGCCATCTAGAGGATGTTGATTTCCCGAGATATTCCTTTGATGAGAATTCCTATTCCTGTCGTTAAGGAGGAATTTGCTGAGGAATGTTGGTCTCTGTCTTGGGAGAAATGTAATTTTAGGAACTTCAGTTGTTCGTTACTCTACTGGGGAATCATCTCTTAGTCGAGGAGATGAAAATGAACTGCTATCTGGTCGTGCTCTAAGCCTTACAGTGATTTGTTGAGGATAATAAGACGGACTGCTATCTAGTCGTGCTCTAGGTTTTACAGTGACTTACTGGGGAAATGAGATTAAACTTGCTATCTAGTCGTGCTCCAGGATTTGCAATCTCAAAAACTATTATCTGGTCATGCTCCAGGCTTCAGAAGGAATTAAGTGGTTATCTGGTCGCATCCGGGTTTCAACTTGAATTTAATGCATACTAACATCCAGTCGTTTCCAGGCTTCAGTAGTAATTGGCCGAGTAAACTGCTATCTTGTCGAATTCCAAGCTTTGAAGTACCTCATACTGTTATCTGGTCGTGCTCCAGGTTTCATAGTGTCTTTTACCGTTATCTGGTCATGCTCCAGGCTTCGGTAATTTGGGGAAATCAAGTTATTATCCAGTCAGTTTCCAGGCTTCATAGCTTCTTTAACTGGAATAGAAATCTTAGTATCGATTTGACTGAACCAGGGAAAGGTCTCGAGTTGTCTTCAACTGGGAGAGAAATCTTAGTATCGATTTGACTGAACCTGGGAGAGGTCTCGGATTAACTTTGACTAGCATAGAAATCAGGGGAATCTTAGCGGCGATTCGGCTGGCCCAGACGAAAGTCTTAGAACATCTTCAACTAGAATAGAAAACTTAGTGTCGGTTTGACTGAACTAGAGAAAATCTTGAAAAGTGTTGGAATATCTTCAACTGGAATAGAAACCTTGGTGTCGGTTTGACTGAACCAGAGAGAACTTATGAGAACTTGATTGCATCTTTCCCTGAAAGGTAAAGAGTAAGTCGTATGTAATGTCGTGATGTATGAAATTTATTGAGTAATGATGTTCTCAAAATAAATGAGATTGTGCGGTATAATATGTATGCACATGCCATGATGTGTGAATATGCAATGCTATTATGATATTCTCTAGCCAGGGAAAATAAATCCTAGACTGCTGCTGGAGAGTATAAGGAGTTGAGTTCTTCGTTTCTGCTGGGGATAGTGACTGAAGATGATTAGCTGGGAATTTACATCCATTCTTCTTGAGAACATTCTGCCGGAGGAGACTCTGTCTGAGAATAATCCTGCGGGGGAATGACTCTATGGGGAAGAGAGATACTCTGTTTGAAGATATGCTGATTTGGAGAGATAAACTCAGCTGGGGATGAACTTCCATTGCTGGAGAGAAGAGCTCTATTGGAGATTGAGCTTCCGCTGTCAGAGAAATAAACTCTACTCGGGAGATGGCTTTATAAACTGCTCATGGTTATAAAACTAGGTTGGGGAATGCAGATATCAGCTTTCTGAAGGAACCTGTTGGGGAAGGAATTCCTGCTTGGGGATACGGAGGTCAGACTTTGGTTGTCTTGGCTCTGTGGGGAATATATGTATCACTGGCTTGTATGTGATAGTGACTTCGCTTCCAACTGTCTCTTCCCCTTGTACCATGCTGGAAAAAGTACATGTGGAGATTTTGTGGATGGATCTATGTCGTGATTGTACTTAAACATGTATTTAATGAGTGTCAGGATGACATCCGTCTCTGGATCTTATCTGAACTGTACTTGAAACATGTGTTGAATGAATGTCAGAATGACATCCGTCTCTAGATCGTATCTGAATTGTACTTGAAACATGTGTCGAATGAGTGTCAGAATGACATATGTCTCTGGATCGTATTTGAACTGTATTTGAAACATGTGTTGGATAAGTGTCAGAATGACATTTGTCTCTGGATCGTATCTGAACTGTATTTAGAGGAGAATCTGGAGTAAGTATCAGGATGACATCTGTCTCTGGATCGTACCTGAACTGTTTCTAGAAGAGAAATCTGGAATAAGTACTAGGATAACATCCATCTCTGGATCGTACCTGAACTGTTTCTAGAAGAGAAATCCGGAATAAGTACCAGGATAACATCTGTCTCTGGATCGTGCCCGAACTGTTTCTCAATGTATGTGTTGACTCCTAAATTCGACACCTACTATATATTGGCCTTATGGGCCAAGAAATAGAACAAATAAAGCCAAGATGGAAAATGTTTCGACAGATGAAAAAAACTTAGAGAAAATATTTGAGTTACACATTGGTCTTCGACCAGGCATCACCATCAAGATTTCGACTAAGAAGGTCGTATGACCTTCGACCGGAAGAACATACCTTCATGTCAATACCAAAGACAAAGGATATTTGAATTTGAATTGTTGGAGGGAAAGACGGTTTCACCAGCATTTAAAGGAAAGAGACGTGGCTGGAAGAGAGAGGTCGAGGGACATGCAGAGGACACTTGTCTTCATCTTAGAGCAAAGCCACCCTTCGACGGTTACATAGTTTTAGTATAAAATAGGAAGTCTGTGTAGTTTTTCCGTGTGTTTAACCTATTGTGCTAGTTACTCAAATATTGTCCAAGTACCCGCTGTGTGTGAAAGGATAAACTGAGAAATGTACGTTGGAAACACCACTTTTCATTAATAAAGCCTTTTTTACACTGCTTTGATCTTATTTTGCAAAGTTATTTTTCCTGCATCTTTACCTGCATTTCTATTAACTTTATTACTTTCTAAAACCACAAGCATCTTATCTTTGGTCGAACGTGCGTTCTTCCTAGACATCTATTTTCACATCAAACCAACATAAAAATTAGCATATGTTCTGGGATCAATCTGATCGATCCCGCGAGTAACCAAAAGGACTTTCCTTTTTTGGAGGATCAGCGATTGTTTACCAAAAACCACGGTAAACAAATTGGCACACCTGGTGGGACGTTGCTAGTTTTTATCGTCTATTTGTTCATGTTATTGCTTCCCTTTTATAAGTATACAGCGTTGCATGTTATTAAGAAGTGGTAGAATAACCAACGAGTGTATTGTTAGGAAGAGAAATAGCAAAAGTAGAATGGCTAATGAGCAAAATCATGGAGAAATACCTCCACCAAACACTACTGGAACAAGGGTTATTACCATTGTTGGAGAAAATTTCTCAACTTCTGTTGGTTCAATACCAACGTTGACCACAAATCAAGCAGGACCCTTACTAACACATGTGGGTCCTAGAGGTCCTTTAGGAATGCCCCCACCAAGGGCAAATCCAGGATCTTGACCATACATTCCCCCAGGATTCTCGACGGCCTGGATGGGTCGAGAACAACCATATGGCATGCCAACCACTGAAATAGCTAGCCTTATGAACGTTGCATCTACTTTTTCAGAACCTTTGGTGAGTGCATCATCTCCATTACATGGATCCTGAGCTAGTATGGAAAATTTGGGTAGAAATCAGATTTTAGGAGGACCATCAAATGCAATACCAAGCCTCACAAATGCTTTTACAGCAATTTTGAGGCAATAGATGGACGAAAGCAACCATGATATGGTGCAAATGTTGGCACAAACTTTAAGTACAGTGCTGAACTCTCTAATTCAAAACACTACCCAGTCAAATCAGCAGATGGCAGCGCAAATGACGCGCATGGCTAAATTCTTTGGGGTACCCCAAACCATTCGACAACCCCAAAGAATACCAATAAGAGTAAACCAAGGGGTAATCGTGGAAGAGGATTTGACTGTTAATCAAAATCCTCAGATCCCTAGAGTAGAAATAGAGCAACCTAGGATCGAAATACCTCGAAATCCCCCACCAATCCCTAGAGAGATCGATTAAGGAGTGATTATGGTGAATAGGAACCAAAATGCTGATGAATTGATATAGCAAGTTCGACACCAAAATTATGGAACAAACAATAATCTGACTGCCATGATCGAAAGGATTATGATTCAGAATGGGATGAACGTTGTTTTTCATAGACCAAACTTCACATCCCCATTGTCAGAATATGTTCTACAAACAGACTTACCCCCTAGGGGAAAAGTCCCTAAGTTTACCAAATTTTCAGGGGATACGACAGAATCTACTGTCAAACATGTGGCGAGATATTTGATAGAGGCTGGGGAAATAGCAAACAACAAAAACCTTAGGATTAAATATTTCCCAAGATCTCTAACAAAGAATGCTTTTACTTGGTTCACTATCCTCCCAACCAATTCGATCCACAATTAGAATCAATTGGAAAGATTGTTCCATGAACAATTTTACATGGGACAGACCAAAATAAGTCTAAAAGAATTGGCTAGTGTGAAGAGAAGAGTCACTGAACCAATAGATGAGTATCTAAGTAGGTTTCGATTACTTAAAGCCAGATGCTTTACCCAAGTTCCTGAACATGAATTGGTCGAAATCGCAGCAGGGGGCGTGGATTATTCAATTAGGAAAAGTTAGATACCCAATACTTGAGAGACATGGCCCAACTATCCGACAGAGTTCGATAGGTAGAATGTCTTAAAGCCGAAAAGGCTAAAGCTACAAAAACTCATCGAAGAGAGAGAGTAGCCTATGTCGAAATGGACGATGAGGATCCAAAGACATCTAGTGATCCTATAGATGTCGAAGAAGGCGAGATAGACTTGGCAGAATTGAAACAAGGACCGCCATATTCTTGTAAATTGCTAGTGCCATCAAATGGAAAAAATCATGTAGAGTCTGAAAGAAACAACGACAAATTCCCTAAGAAAACATATAGTTTTGACATATCCAAATGTGATGAAATATTTGATTTATTAGTCAAAGATGGCCAAATGATAGTGCCCCCAGGGGCAAAGTTGCCTCCTTTAGAACAAAGAAAGAAAAGAGGTTTTTGTAAATACCACAATTTTTTGGGCCATAAAACCTCACAATGTTTTCTTTTCAGGGATCTTGTCCAACAAGCACTCAAAGAAGGAATACTTAAGTTCGTTGATAATCCAGCAATGAAAATTGACGCAAACCCACTGCAGATGGAGGCACATTATGTTGAGCCAGTCAGCATTCATGTGGTGGAAGTTTTCGAAGATTTCGTTAACAAGCCCATCTTCGGTAGCTTTACTGGAAACATATCCAGGAAGACTATCAAAGGAGTGATGAAGGCCACTAAAGGCCTAAACCTGAATAAAGGAGCTGCCCAAGGCTCAAACAAAAAGGCCACTGAAGGCCTGAAACTGAATAAAGGAGCTGCTGAAGGCTCGAGCAAAAGGGTTACTGAAGACCCACACAGAAATAAAGGAGTTGCTGAAAGCTCCAACAGAAGAACTACTACAGGTTCTTACTTGGCTGCCGTGAAAGGTTCGACATAAAACTTGGAGGCCAAAATGCAGAAAATGACTCTCGTTGCCAAGAGCAACATGGAGGTCAACATGGTCGAAGTCTCTGATACCAAGGCTTCAGAAGAGGCTATTCGACAAGAGGAAGTGAACAAAACCGCATTTCCTAAAGAAAATGAAGATCTGGCAGAGTTTTTACATCGATGCTAGAAGAAAAAGTCTGAAGTAATGCTATGTCCCAGATGCAGTTCTATCTTCGACAAGAAAGCTGCAGAACACATACAGGGTATGAGAGCAGTAAAGGCAAAGTGGAGCAGCAATGCTCAACCAAAAATGGGTCCAGAAGAAAGATATGATCCCAGGAGGGGACATCAAAGAGGACCCATGAACCAGGTAAAGAGGCCACCAACTTATAGGCCTCCAACTAATGTACCTATAAATACTTGGCTTAACACTATGGGCAGAAAAAGGCCCAATGAAGAAAAATGGAAGACGTTCGACATGCCAAGGGGCTCCTCTTTGGACTACAGAAAAGAGTATCATGCCTCTACATCAAATAAAATGGCTCACATATCGAGCAATTACAAGGGGAAGAACCTCATGTCTCGTTCACAATGGCGGAGATTCCAAAGACGGCGAAAAGCCGAGAAGGAGGCTGCAGCATAGCCTCACCAAGAGGCTAGCACCAACGTGCAAAGAAAGCAAAGAAAACCTCTGGAGAGGAAACCTCTGGCATGGCCAAAAGAATGTGGGTCAAATGACGAAGGTGACTCCGACTCTGACGATACTTTAGACATCATGGTGAACATCATATCGGTGCTGCCTAGGGAATATAACCGTTAGGTCAAAGTTGAGGAAACTGACTTGACGGTCAAACAAGAGATGGCCAGGCATAGGCCAATGTGTTATTATATAATGAATAATGGCTGCGTGGAAGAACAGAATGCTTTCTTCGATCCACAAACTAAGGCGATGAAAAATCACCTCAAGCCCTTGTTTATCAGAGCGAAGATAGGGGAAGTGACTATAAACAAAAGCCTTGTTGATTGTGGAGCGACCCTAAACATAATTCCGCAATCTATGCTGGAAAAACTAGGAAAAGGAGATGCTGACATCAAGCCCCACAACATGGTCCTCTCCAATTATGAAGGGGGCATTGGAACCACAATGGGAGTCATACAACTAGATCTCAAGGTGGGATCAATCCTTCGACCCACCATGTTTATGGTGATCTCAGCAAAGCCAAACTATAATCTGCTCTTGGGTCGAGAGTGGATACATGGCATTGGTGCAGTGCCATCTTCAATGCATCAAAGGGTTACAGTTTGGCATCCCGATGGCATTGTAGAAAACATCGAGGCAGATCAAAGATATTACCTAGGCGAAGTTAACAGTGTCGGGAAGAATAGTTTCGACAGGAATTTGGCTCATATAGGGCCATGTAACCCTCTTGAATTCGATCTAACTCCAACACCCAACGCCTTTTGTTCTCTGTACCTCCACTCTGACTATGGGTTTCAGTGGGATAGAGAAGATTTGTCCAACATCGACTACGGAGGGGTTGATGATATACGGCCAACAGGCTGGGGAAGTGAGTTTGGTGATAATGACTGAGTCACAAGCTCTTCGAAAGATTTCGGCATATGTAGCCGAAAACATAATGATAGCGGTCTTAGAGGCTGAGGTCAAGTACGTGGCTCATGAAGCCAATGAGCAGGTATCTCCAGAAGAAGGCCCTGGGAAATATTTCGACCCAGAACCTCCTGACTTGGAAGAGAAAGAAGTCTGAAATCAGAGGTTAGATGCCATTTATGATGATGAACCTCTGGGTTTCGAAAAGGACCCGTTGGCAGATGGTGTTAGGATGCTAGCACAGGACCCCTTAGAAGAAGTAAATCTAGGCGAAGGTCCGATAAAAAAGCCAACGTATATTAGCGCAAAGTTAGATCCAAAACTCCGGGTCAAAGTGATCCAATTGTTAAAAGAGTTCAAGGATTTCTTTGCATGGGATTATGACGAAATGCCTGGTCTCGACAGAAGCTTGGTGGAACTTCAATTACCAACAAAACCTGGAAAGAAGCCTGTCAAGCAAACTCCAAGGCGCTTTGCACGGGAGATTCTGTCGAAGATCAAAATAGAAGTCGAAAGACTGCTGAAATGCAAGTTCATACAAACGACCAGGTATGTCGAATGGATTGCAAATATAGTACCTGTCATAAAGAAAAAATGGTACTTTAAGGGTGTGAATTAACTTCAGAGATCCCAAAGATGAATATCCAATGCATGTGGCAGAAATGCTTGTCGATTTTGCCGCTGGTTTTGAGTACATGAGTATGTTTGACGGATACTCTGGCTATAATCAGATTTTTATTGCTAAAGAAGATGTGTCGAAAACGGCTTTCCGTTGCCCTAGGGCCTTAGGCACTTACAAATGGGTAGTGATTCCTTTTGGCCTAAAAAATGCAGGGGCAACATATCAAAGAGCAATGAATTCTATTTTCCAGGATTTCGTTGAAACATTTATGCAGATTTACATTGATGATATTGTTGTCAAATCTGTTTCAGGGCAGGCTCACATCGACCATCTTCGATAGTCCTTTGAAAGGATGAGGCGCTATGGTCTAAAAATGAATCCTCTGAAGTGCACTTTTGGTGTCAAAGCGGGGAATTTCTTAGGATTTATGGTCCATAAAAAGGGAATCGAGATAAACCAGAACAAGACCAAAGTTATCTTGGAAGCTAAAGCGCCAACCGACAAGAGGGAATTGCAGTCTCTACTGGGGAAGATAAATTTCCTAAGGAGATTTATATCCAACCTCAGTGGGAAAACGCAATCCTTCTAACCACTACTTCAACTCAGCAAAGGAGGATTTGAATGGGGGCAAGAACAACAAGAGGCCTTCGACAAAATCAAAGAATACCTCATCAAGCCACCAATTCTGGCACCTCCTTGTAGAGATAGGAGTATGAGATTGTACATAGCCGCATCTATCAAAACCTTAGGGAGCATGTTATCTCAAGAGGATGAGAATGGTGTCGAAAGACACATTTATTACCTTAGTAGAGTTTTAAATGATGCGGAAACTAGATATAACGAAGTTGAAAAACTATGTTTATGTCTTTACTTTTCATGTACAAAACTCAAGCAACATATTAAACCAGTTAATGTTTACGTTTTGTCTCATTTTGATGTTTTCAAATATATGTTGTCGAAACCCATTTTGCACAGCAGAATTGGCAAATGGGCACTTGCATTAACTGAGTATTCGTTAACCTTCATGCCTCTCAAGGTTGTGAAAGTTCAAGTGGTATTAGAATTTATAGTTGACCACTCAATAACAGAAGAACCAATAAATTATTTGGAGATTGAACCTTGGAAGTTATACTTCGATGGTTCTAGTCATAAATACGGAACTGGAGTAGGGGTTCTCATTATTTCTCCAAACAAAATTCCAACAACATTTAAGTACAAGATCGAAGGAGATTGTTTAAATAATGAGGCTGAATACGAAGCTTTAATCGTAGGTCTTGAAATCTTGTTGGAATTGGGGGAAACTCGAGTTGAATTAATGGGAGACTCAGAATTAGTCCTAAAACAAGTTACGAAAGAATACAAATGCATAATAGAAAATATTATCATGTATTTCGTAATAACTATGCGTTTGTTGAAGAATTTTGAAGTGGTTAACATTCGACATATACCCAGATTGGAAAATCAAGTGGCTAACGATTTAGCACAGATCGCTTATGGGTATAAAGTTTCTAAAGAGAAACTACAACAAGCAATCAAAGTTAGAGGAAGAGTAGCATCCACTAAGTTGTCTCCAATAGATTTGGAAACAACAACGTTGGGATACACTGATCACGAAAATTTGAGATTTCGTTCATAGACAATCTAACAGAACAAGATTGGAGAAAGCCTATAGTGGATTATTTACAAAATCCAGTGGCTTCGACGGAGCGAAAGATAAAGTATAGGGCACTAAGCTATATACTAATGGGAAATGAATTGTTCAAGAAAACGCCTGAAGGTGTGCTGCTAAAATGCTTAAGTGAAACAGAAGCATACATAGCTCTTTCGACTACACATTTGGGGCATGTGGAGCACATCAAGTAGGCCATAAGATGAAATGGTTGTTATTTCGACAAGAACTGTATTGGCCAACTATGTTAAAAGATTGTATTAAGTTTGCAAAAGGATGTCAAGAATGTCAGGTGCACACAGGCATCCAGCATATACCGGCAAGTGAACTTCATTCGATTGTGAAGCCTTGGCCTTTTAGAGGTTGGGCTTTAGATCTTATTGGAGAGATTCGACCAACATCCTCTAAAAGCCAGAAATACATATTGGTGGGCATTGATTATTTTACTAAATGGATCGAAGCAATTCCTTTAGTCAATGTAGACCAAGAAAATGTCATTGAATTTATTCAAAAGTACATTATATATAGATTTGGAACCCCTGAGACAATAACGACAGATCAAGGATCAGTCTTTACTGGTCGAAAAATGCAAGAATTTGCTACAGAAATGGGATTCAAACTATTAACATCTACGCCTTATTATGCACATTCTAGCGGCCAAGTCGAAGCAGCAAACAAGGTAGTAATCAATTTAATAAAGAAACACATGGGAAAGAAAACAAGAAATTGGCATATGACGTTGGATCAAGTTTTATGGGCTTGTCGAACCTCTCCTAAAGAGGCCACAGGAACAACACCATTTCGCCTAACTTATGGTCATGATGCAGTATTGCTTGTAGAAATTTGTCTACAGTCAACGAGGGTTCAAAAACATCAGGATATTCCTTCTGAAGTTTATTGGAATATGATGTTAGACGAATTGGTGGATTTGGATGAGGAAAGATTGAAAGCCTTAGAGCTCTTAAGATTATAAAAGAAACGGATCGAGAAATCCTATAATCGAAAAGTAAAACCTAAGGCATTTTTGCCTGAAGATTTAGTTTGGAAGGTAATTCTTCCTATGGATCGAAAAGATAGAACTATGGGAAAATGGTCCCCTAAGTGGGAAGGACCTTTCAAAATTATTCAAACTTTCTCTGGTGGAGCCTATGAGATCGAGGAGTTAGGTGAAGATCAAAGACTTCTGAGAGTAAATGGTAAATACTTGAAAAGGTATAGACCTATGCTTCAAGAGGTTAAAATAGCCAATGTATAGTCACAGTCGAATAAAGGAAAAGCCAAAATGGAAATTTAAATTTCATTAAAAATAGCCAAAATGGCCTTAAAGTCATTACAATGAATGATTATACAAATTTAGAAACAGGATTCAAAAGGGGAGATTGGCCTTGATCTGGAGATATTTAATCCTTTGCAATTCCAGACGCCGTTCGCAAAGAGCCTTCGACTGATGAAGGGTTTCAAGTTTAGCATCAAGCGTTTGAGCTCGACCAACATGCTTCAACCCTTCAGCAAGTTCCTCCCGGCTTTTAGACTCAATATTTGTGGCAAGAAGTTCTTCCTTCCTTTTATCATTGGCGGCAATTTTAGCCTCCAATTCTCTGATTTGCACCTTCATTTCAGCCGTGTCTCGATCGATCTCCTCAGCTTCTTTTTGCCTAGCTTATTGAGCCCTCGACAGTTCTTTTACTTTGGAAGTTGATTCAGTAGCAGCATGCCAAGTGGAAGCTACATGGCCATTGGCCTTTTCGATCTCACAAACAAGAGTCCTTTGACGATTGTAGTCCGTTGACACTTGGTCAATAATGGAAGTTAAATCCAGAATGACGTCGGCTACATCTGGAGAAGCAATGAGGAGATCAACAGCCCTCAAGGTAGTCTTCAGAAAGGAAGGAGCAGTAGGTTCTCCCTCCAAGGTTAGCATTAAGTCTCTTTTGAAAATTTGTGCTTTAACCTTCTGAAGTGCCTCATAAAGAGGGGAGGTCGAAGTAGACTTTCCGGATGCAGTCGAGACACTGGTCAGAAGAACTTTCTCGCCCTTCGAGAATGGCAGTCAAGTAGCCCAGAGGATTTTGCTGTTTCATCAAGGCCAAAGCCTCTTTGGTTCGAGACCATGTCGAAGGGGAACCCTCATTAGTGACAACAACCACATTAACCTCCTGTGTGGGAATATGGGCAGTTTCAGCATCTGTCAGGTTTTGGGCCCCTTCAGTAAAGCCTTCGATGCCATCAGCATCTGGAACTCTTTCACCTTTTTTTCCTCCAACATATTCTCCCGTTCTGTTACAGCTATGGTATCAGTGGCCACCTCCTCTTCTTCGACTTCCTGTATGTCAACCAGTGGGGCCCTATTTTCTTCATCATCTCCTATAGGGCCTTCTTCATTGACTTCCTCTATGGTCTCATACTGAGGTTCAGAAACTTGGTTCACCTCATCAGCTGAGCTCACAAAAGAGCCTTTTGCTGAAGAAGGCCTATAGGTAGGATCTCCCTCACTATTTAATAGAGTGGCGGATCCTTCAGCGGGAGTAGGAACTTGTTTAGAGGTGCCAGCAGTGTCCTGGAGATTAAAAGAAGTTTTAATCTCATAAATTTTATAGAGAAAAGGGTTAGTTCAATAAGTAAGCGATTGACTGTCGAAGCAATAACCTGAATTGGAACTTCGGCACCGGGGCTAGAATTGTCGCTCTCACTGGGATTGTTTAGCCTGGCAGCTACTTCTTGCTCAGTAGGCTCTCTAATAACTATAGGAGGAGGCCTTAATTTGGTAGCTGTAATTTTAATTTTTGTTTTAGGACGAGGCTCAGGTGCAGGAATTGCTTTCTTCAATTTTTGTCTCTTCAGAGGAACAGGGGGAGACTCCTCTTCTTCATCACTAGAGATTTCGATTTCTTGAACCTTCCTTTTCTTGGGAGTAGTTTTCTGAAACATCCAGAGAGATAAGATTCAAATATATCAGCATCTACATCAGAAAATAAAAAAAAAGGAAAAAGGTACAGTAGAAAGTAAATACCTTTGGCGAAGGATCAACAGAAGGGTCTCCCCCTTTGGTGCTTTTAGAAGCCTTCTTTGTGCTGGTCCTCTTGACAGCTATACAGGAAACAAATATAAATTGAATGTCGAATGATTAAACCTAAGACAAAGAGGAAAAAGGAAAGAAAATAATACCTTTCTTAATCTTGTCAAGGACCAGTTTAAACACCTCGCGAAGGTGATGGGAGAAGTCCATCTCATCGAAGAACTCCTCATTATAATACTGCCTCCACCACCCTTCAAAATTGCTAGAACACAAAAAATTAAGATTGAAATCGAACATGGTTAGTACGGTCCAACCAACGTACCTACCGATATGCTTGGTAGCAGCATCTTCTGAGTAATCTGTGTTGTAAAATAACAGTAGTTTCTCTCGAGGATAGATGGGTGATGGGAGTGACTGGACAATGCCGAATTGTCGAGAAACGAGATTTGGATGGTAAGCAATCAAACTTAATTGATTCTCCGAGCTCTTGAATCTTAGTGGAATGATTCTGGGTCGAAGAAACGGCTCCCAGATGCCCACATATTCGTCCTCCAAGTCCTCCTCATCAGTCGAAGGAAATGGTCTAGTAAACCAATCTGGGCCAACTTTTCGACTGGAAAATGGAGCCATGGTTGAAACAAAATGTTTGCGCTCTACAAACATCATCATGAAGCTTGTTAAAGCCTTTTGAAATTGTTGAACCTCGTCAGTCGGAGTCAGAAAAGCAAGTCGGGTACCTTCGATCCTCCTGTTCAGGATTTCTGGGGCCGCTTCATTGATCTTGTTCTTCTGAGGAAGGAAAGATTCGAAGGTGGCGTTGAGCCAAAGTTGAAGAAGCCGGAAAGGGACAGAAAGAAGCATGCTTGCCCTATCTCCTATGACCTTGAGTTGAGTCACACCATTGCTGATGTACTCATATAGATTGGCCAAAATCAATTCAGCCAAACAGGGGGTAGCCATGATGAAGCGTGGGCATCTTCTTAGTCACCTGAAGCGACTTGGTGCAGAAGACAAAACGGGATAACCACATAGCCAGAAAATCTATATGTTCCACCTCCGACACAGTGCTTGAGGATTTGTCATGGAAATGGTTGATGAAGGTGGTGTATGTGGGTTTGGTAGCTGAAAACCCAATGACATCTTCAGATAGATCCTCTGGGTTGAAATAATCGCCAGTTAGTCAAAGACCGGTGATCGCTGCTATGTCGAAGAGGGTTGGTATTACCATTCCACAGGGAAGATGAAATGTGAAGTGGGCGCTATCCCAGAAGTATAGCAAAGATACCAACATAAGAGGGCAATAAGATAATCTTGTCTTCGACAACATCACCAAATCGTAAATCCCCATTTCTTTCCAAACTGGGGTTTGCGCCTTCTCCATCTTATTCAGCCAGTCTGAATACTCAGAAGAGAGATTAGGGAACGATCGAAAGATCCTGTTCCCTTTTTTCATGAATTGAAGGTTAATGTCCTCCTTAGTCGGAGCGTGTTGCTGGTTAGCTGGAGTCGCATCCTCAAGATCGTCCCTTGGTTTCTTCGCACAGCCTATAGGTTTGAGTCTTGGGTGAGTAGGGAAGAAAGTACGATTCTTCATAGGATTCTCGATGCATGTGGATAGAGGTTCAGACATAGCGTATATATCTTCAGAGTACCTGATAGGAATGAGAAGCTGGGAATCATATGCCTCTCGCCATTCTCTGGTCATGGGTTCAGAAACGTACCATGGCTCCTCAGTCGAAGTAGGAGAAGGGCTTGTAGGGAAGATTTCTGGTTGGCGGTGTACATCGGCGGAATTCTTAGGTTTGGGGTTGTTGGGAGCGTTAGAAAGGAAAGCCATTGTTGCAAGTTGGTAAGGAGCGAAAATGCTAAGAGTAGGGTGTTTTCTGCAGAAGAGTTAAAAATGCTAAGTGTTGTGAAAGTTCCAAATGAAGGGGCTCAAGACTATTTATAGTGTCCAAAGGGAAGTATGTCTTGTCAAAGCAATTTAATGCTATGGACATAGTGGGGCACGTGGCACGCTGCAAAGCAATAATCGTGCAGATGATGGGAAATGTTTGACATGCTTACCTAGGTTTTATAAGTAATGGTCATAATGGAAGCATGGTAACGGATGATTGAAAAGATGTCTTGGGAAAATAGTAATGATGTTTTCTGAGAATGGCAGCCGTGGGAAGGCGAAAAGCGCACGTTAAGCCTTTCGTAGACAACAAGGGGGACAGGTATCGAATAGAAAGATCAAAGAATGGCTATTTCTTTTAGCGTCGAAATAGACATTCTTGGGGGGAAATTTGTTGGCTCATAAATTCGACACCTACTATATATTGGCCTTATGGGCCAAGAAATAGAACAAATAAAGCCAAGCTGGAAAATGTTTCGACAAATAGAAAAAACTTAGAGAAAATATCTGAGTTACACATTGGTCTTCGACCAGGCATCACCATCAAGATTTTGACTAAGAAGGTCTTATGACCTTCGACCGGAAGAACATACCTTCGTGTCAATACCAAAGACGAAGGATATTTGAGTTTGAATTGTTGGAGGGAAAGAAGGTTTCACCAGCATTTAAAGGAAAGAGACGTGGCTGGAAGAGGGAGGTCGAGGGACATGCAGAGGACACTTGTCTTTATCTTAGAGCAAAGCCACCCTTCGACAGTTACATAGTTTTAGTATAAAATAGGAAGTCTGTGTAGTTTTTCCGTGTGTTCAACCTATTGTGCTAGTTACTCAAATATTTTCCAAGTACCCGCTGTGTGTGAAAGGATAAAATGAAAAAGGAAACACCACTTTTCATTAATAAAGCCTTTTTTACACTGCTTTGATCTTATTTTGAAAAGTTATTTTTCCTGCATCTTTACCTGCATTTCTATTAACTTTCTTACTTTCTAAAACCACAAGCATCTTATCTTTGGTCGAACGTGCGTTCTTCCTAGACATCTATTTTCACATCAAACCAACATAAAAATTAGCATATGTTTTGGGATCAATCTGATCGATCCCGGGAGTAACCAAAAGGACTTTCCTTTTTTGGAGGATCAACGGTTGTTTACCAAAAACCACGGTAAACAGTATGAAAATCTTGAATAAGTAGCAGAATGACATCCGTATCTGGATCGTGTTTGAATTGTTTCTCGATGTATGAAAATCTTGAATAAGTAGCAGAATGACATCTGTATCTGGATCGTATCTGAACCATTTCTCGATGTATGAAAATCTTGAATAAGTAGTAGAATGATATCCGTATCTGGATCGTATCTGAACCGTTTCTCGATGTATGAAAATCTTGAATAAGTAGCAGAATAACACCCGTATCTGGATCGTATCTGAACTGTTTCTCGATGTATGAAAATCTTGAATAAGTAGCAGAATGACATCTGCATCTAGATCGTATCTGGACCGTTTCTCGATTCTGGTGCTCTTGATGAATGTTGATCAAGGTATAAATCTTCCACTGATAGACAGGTGACGGGACATAGTCGTACGTTTTAAATCCATAACTTTTACCTGGACCGCCCTTTCGGGTTTTCAGTCCACTGGGATACCTTTTTGCCCAAGCCGCCTTTTCAAGTTTTTGACTTGTCGGATGTACAGTTTTTTTATGTATATCCCTAACTTTTTCCCGAACCCTTTTGGTTTGCCGGGATTCCCTTATTTTTGCCTAGGTGTGTCAACCTAGCGGGTCTTTTTTTTTCATGCGTAGTATTTTCCGACTATGTCCATGCTTTCAGGATGTAGAGAGTTGTCACTGTCCATAATGTTGTGTTGTAGTACTGTCAAAAATGTTTTCTTGATGGCACATGATTTGTTGTTCGAATGTGTGTGTAATGCCCCAAGCGGTTTAGATGGAGATCTGCCCCTGGTTATTTGGCACTTTTGGAGAGACTGCCCCAGGTGTGTTTAGACATCATGTCATGCCCCTTGCTTATGAAAGACCTGTTATTGGAAGTGTCTTTCCCGCTGAGTTGATTCTGTCCATTGAGAGGATGTCTGTTCATTGAATATCCATTGTGCGGATTTCTCTGCTGTCAAACAATTAGTCATATGCAAACAATGTCATTTAAAGAATGCAAAACTCATGTATGTCTTGAAAATTTTTTGAAAATGTGTTTTGTGTAGTAAAACGAAATTTACAAGAATGTGATATCAACTCAGGATTCGTGACAAATCCTACAGGAGTCAGGATACCTTTGTAACAGTATAATCTTAAACTAACCCATGCTTCAGCTAGGACTTTTAAGGGTTATAATGTGGCCTGGTTCACGGTTCAAGAAATAAAGGATAAAGGCTCAAATTTTATTTATACCCAACCCGCTCTTCGTGATGTTCTTCAGTCTTATGCTCAGTTAGTTGCGCGTTTAGATCCAGATTGAGTCTGGAATCTTTGCTCTGATACTTGGTGATGATTTTTTTTGAAAAGGAATTCATTTTTGTAATCTTCTTTTTTTCGAGGATTTGTAGTAACCTTTTTTTTGTTATCGCTTCTTTTCCCTAAACTGTTTCTTTTGTGCTTACAGTCAGCGGGATGCCCTAATTTTTCTCTTAAATCTCCTTCATAGGTTTTGACTTAATGGGCTTTTATTTCGAGAGATAATGACTGCCTGTCTTGATGATTATACGGAACCATCACCGTCTTTTGTTTTGAAAGGACGTCTTCGATGCCATTCATTGTGTACGAAGCAGCAGATTGTGACCGAATGCACTTCTGAATTAACTGAGAAAACTACCATACCCCAGGTTATGATTAAGGGTTTTAATTTGTGTGAAAATAAAAACTCCTACTTCTTTGGCTCGAAGGAGTTGACTAGGGATTATCTTCCTTATAACTCCATCATTTAGGATTTGAAACAACGCCTGTACATCGTCAGCGGGGTCTGTTCAAAAGCATACTGTAGAGATTGTGGTATCATTTTCGTCATCCTCCCTCTAAGGCTTAGAGTTTTTAATCGAGAGTTGAATATCACGAAAAGGAAGTATAGAGAAGTTTAAGCATAGTGAGGACAGATTAATTCAAGACAAACATGTATAATGCTTTAATGAAATAACAAAGTTTTGACATGACAATAATTGTTCGAATAAGCAAAGAAAATACAAATTGAGAATTTAATGAACAAAAATGTTTTCAATCCTAACCATGTTTTGGCATGGGAGCAGTGATCACGTTGAGAGTCTCTGGAGGGTCGAATTCAAGCTCTTTGACGTCAATCATATCTTGAATTTTGTTTTTTAGAGCCCAACTGTCATTTGTATCATGTCCAGGACTATCAGAATGGTATGTGCACCTTTCACCGGGGTGGTAACTAGGAGCAGAAGTATTGGGATTTCACAGAGGAGCCTTTAACGTAATCAACCATGCCTTAAACACATATTATAATGCTTGAGCTAATGACATGTTAATTCTGGTGAACTGTCTCTTAGGCGTGACCTCTTTACGCTGATTCCCCCGTTGGTGTCGTTGCATAGGCGTAGGATTAGAGACCAGTATTTCCCCCACAGATTCATTGTGGTCGTCTGCCTTATTACGACCCTTCTGGCCATACACAACATTGGCTTCCCTCTTACCATCAAGAGGATTCTTCTCAGCATTAGAAGATGCAGCCATCGGTATCTTCCCACTCTTGATACCACTTTCGATCCTTTCTCCAGTCAGAACCATCTCTGTGAATCCAGATGAGGAACTCTCAATCAGCAGATTAAAGAACGGGGCTGTCAGAGTGCCCATGAATATATCTACTATTTCCCGATCATTCATAGGAGGTTGTACCCTACCAGCTAGATCCCTCCATTTCTGGGCATATTCTTTGAAGCCTTCGCTAGAATCCATAAACATGCTTTAAAGTTGTGTACAAGTTGGAGCAAGGTCAGCATTGTATTGGTACTGCTTGTAGAAAGAAGCAGCCAAGTCTTCCCAAGTATGAATGCCTGTTCTTTCTAACTGGTAGAACCACTCCAGTTGCGTGCCAACTAAACTTTATTGGAAGAAATGGACCCATAACTTCCGATCAGCAGTTTGAGGCTGTATCTTCCTCACATAGGAACGAAGATGCATTTTAGGACAAGAGACCCCATCATACTTAGAAAATACCGGTGCCTTGAATTTTGGGGGGATGACAACCCCGGAGACTAGACCTAACTCTTCAAAATCCAGCCCAGGAACCTTCTGGATTTCCATAGCACTCAGACGCTCTTCTAACTGCTTATACTTTTCATCAGCTAGAGGGTACTGCTCCTCATTATAATCAATTTCATTTTCAGACTCTTTAGGACTAGGGTCCTCTTCTCTGGCTTCACCCTCTTGATTCTCTCCCTCTTTAGATGAAGAAGCTAAATCAATAACCCGTCTTGGCGGACCTCTGAACCTTCTGCTCATATGTGCCACACCGGTTGTCCTCTTGGTCTTCTTATTGTTCTTCTTAACAATCAGAGCCTTCAGCTCTTCCTGTCCTTTGGCCAGAGCCACAATCATTTACTGGAACTGCGTGTTTTGAGTCTGAAGATCTTTCACAGTTTGTTCAAGAGTCATTGCTGAAATAAACAGCGGAGGAGATGAGAAATCTTTTATGAATCCTGTTATGAAATGATATGTATGATATGTATACAATGTTTTCAAGGGTTCTTAAAGGCTCAAATTTGCTTAAACAAAAAGGAACAAACACGAATTATATTAGTAAACTTGAATTGTTACAAACAATGTATTTTGAGAGTACAATTAATAAAAATAAAACAAAAAGAAGACTAGGTTTCCCATGAGCGCATCCTCTTTGGCGCGATGTAGGCGTTGATATTCCTCTCTTCATTCTTCAAAGTAGGTATCGGTAGGTGCGAAATAAACCACCTAGCCAATAGAGGAGTGCAACACTGGAGGGTCCCCATTCTTTTTAGAGTGCGAGCATGCAGAGAGTGTATAATATCCCCGAGTAATATAGGTACCAGATTCCGAGACAGAAAACCTTGGATTGTTCTCACATCTACGGGTTGATCTGCATTAGGGAACAGTACCATCCCGTAGACAAGGAGCGCCAAAAACTCTTCAAAATCTTGTAGATCCAGGGTATCCCAAAAATAGTAAGCCTTCTCGAACAGAAATTTAACCGGAATTCCTTGAACACTCCCTCTGGTTTCCCAATTTGTCACTATGTCGGACCATTGTAAGGATAGAGCTTTAGCAATTTCTTCAGGTTTGGGATGTCTTTCCGTACCGCTGAAAGGTAGTTGATCAAGAATGGGTATCCCTAATAACTGAAAAAATTCATCCATAGTAGGCACTAACTGGTAATCCGGGAATGTGAAATAGTGATGCAGAGGATCGAAGAACTGAAATAGCACTTTCAACATTTCTTCGTCAGGTTTTGCAGTGACCAAGTTGAGAAACCGACCATGCTTTTCAGTGAAAGGAGAGCTTTCGGGAATCATTACTGCCAAGTCCCTTAATTGGGGAGATACTTTCACTAGGTTAATCTAAATAGTGTTCCTGCGGGCGGATGCCATATCCTATAAAACAGAGCAAAGATGAGCCCTAGAAACCCTTGAAACAGTTAGTATGATATGCTATGGTATGATTTTTATGATGTCATGATAAATCACAAGTATAGCAAACACAGACAAATCACACCAAGTCCTTAGGTTTAAGGCCTGCTTGACTTTTAAGGTCATACCCTCTTGAAGCTGGATTGGTTCAACCTGTCTTATAAATATGTAACCGGGTTCTAAAGGGATCTCAATATCACCGATCTTTCCCCCAAGCCTTGTTCAATCGAAGATTGACTCGTAATCAAACAAAACTCAAAAGTCAAACCTCAATGAGTATAGCATCGAGTATCTGCCGACCTTGGGCATACACCAAAGTCGACCATCTCGATACGTCATACTGGCCAAGTTGTGCAATTAAAGGTTCTAAGGTCAGTTGATGTTTTATGACACCATGCGGCGGCCCCGTACATCTCCCTGATTGACTCAAGGGTTACGGGTACCAACCAAAGTGCCACATCAACGTAGTTACTGCTTCAACCGTGTCGGTATGCCCCAGCACAGCTCCCTCACAGTTTATTGCTACTTAACTAAAAGGTGTTTCCCGATCCGGGTGTAGGATCAAATAACCCAAACAGTTCCCATAAATATAAAGCAAGCAAGACAATCAAGAGAAAGCAATTAAATATGATCTAGATCCTAAGGTTTACCCCACTTTATATTCTAGTCCCCAGCAGAGTCGCCAGTTCTGTGATACGGTGGAAGAACCGCCTATTAATACTGGTTTGCGTTTTTTGTTCGCAAATATCACGGTAAGAAAGAGTCGCCATCGACTGTTATTTTATCCAATCAGGAAAAGTAAAAAGAACTGAAAAAACCTTTTTCGAGATGTTTCTGAGTACGGGGGGTAGATTATAGAAAGGGAAGGTGTTAGAACCCTTTCTATCCATGGTTTTCCATGGCCTCTTAGGTACTTGCTCATTTTGAAAACTTCTTGTGTTTGCTTGTTTTGGAAAGTTTTGTTTTACATCGTTATATCCCTTACTTCTGTCCTCAAGAGTGTTACAAAGTTATTTTTGAAAACTTTGTTTGGAATGTGTTTGTGTGAAAAAGTTTTTTTTTGTTTGAGCAAGTACATGGGAACTAATCTACCTACTCAAAAAAGGTCTGTTCGTTTTCCTTTTAGACAATGCTATCCCATTATTGAGAAATAGGTATCATCGTCGTTGGAGTTTTCTAGGGACATCCGAAGGGACAAATACGATCACAAAAGCAATGTTAGGAAATGTTAGTAATCATCCTAAAGCCTTAAAGATCTTTTTCCGAGGCAACATCCAAATGGGTCATTTTAGATCTTTCGGGGCTAGAGGACAACCACTAACAAACCCTATACTTCATGACAGTTTACCGAAGGCAACCGGAGTGGAGTAAACCCTAGGAGTAAGCATGTGCGAGTGTAATTTTCAGTTAATTTATCTTTGCACATTTAGGGTTTTCTAGCGTATTAATTTTCAGTTTGTCTTTCCATACAATCCTATTAACATACATCTAAGCAGTTTATAGTTTGTGAAATTTAAAGCGAGAAAGTTAAAGTCCTAGCTATTACAAGGCTTTTGCAGATACATAATTATCTTGGACTGAAAATAAAGATGCGGAATTTAAAACCCTAATTACTATTACAAACTTGGAGTCGTTACAATAATAGAAAAAGAATTAAAAATGCACGCGGCGAATTAAATGCGAGGATGAGTTAAGAATCCTAAAAATCTAATTGAAAAAATATTTAGGTTATTTTTGAGAAAAAAATTGAATTATGTACAAATTGAATCCTAATTCTAAGTGATTTTAATTATAAAAAAGAATTAAATTGCCCTAATTTTGATTAAACTAATTAATTAAAGAAATAAAATATTTTATAAAAAAATGATTTTTAATGTTTTTGTGATTTTTGATTTGATAAAAAATGATTTTTGTGTTATTTTTTGTAAAAGGAAATAATTAGTAAATAATTAAAACAAGAAATAAAGAGAAAAGAGAAAAGAATTGGGCCTGTATTACTGGATAGGGGGTGTGTTGCTGAATTGCTTAGGCCCAAAGAGCTTAGCCCAGTCAACGCGCTGGATCCAGTGCTGGCCTAAGTGGAGGGTGTACCATGGACCTTGTTGCATGGAACGTTGGATTGGTGATGGAGATGATCCATTGGCTGGATTGCGTGGCTGCGTGGTGGGCGCTTGGCAAGGTAATGTATAGAACTTGTGTTTAAATGTTAGGATAATAAAGAAAATGCTGGGACCTGGGATCGAACGCAGGTCCTCCTACTCATACATACACGCGCTTAATCAACTGGACTACAAGCCTTAATTGTTAATGTAATGATAACAATATATAATATATAAAACAAAGTGGATAACTGAAACAAAAAAAACGCACACCCATTATTCAAATAGGCCAATGACGGTTAGACACGTTAGCTTCTTCTTCCCCTGTCCTTCATTTTAGGCCAAGCATTTTTACCTACGGAGGAACCTCCATAGCTACAAACCTGCAAGCTTCAAAAATTCACAGCAGGCATGATAAATCAATTCTAGCTATACCAATCAACTCGTCTTTATCTCACGAGTATCATGGTATTCTTTTCTTGGTCCATTTTCACCTGTACAGAGAAACCCTAAAACGGCAAAGCAAACCCTAGCAATGGCAATTATGAGTACAGGCGCTGAAACATCAATTAAACCATTCAAATATGTTGCAAATATGTCAATGAACACAAATATATCATTAGAACATGTTTATGATGCAAGAATTATTGTAATCAGATTTGGAAAAGGAAGCAAATCGCGTGAGTGTTATTTGACGATTCTGGGCTTGTGGAAGCTTGCAAATGATTGGAGAATGTGCTGGAGATGTCCAGGAAGCGATTGGCAGCCTTGTAATGCTTTGAATTGTCCTCTAGGGTAGAAACCGATCCACCATTTTTTTGCAAAATTTTGAGTTTCGTTCTCAGCTTTCACGACCTGCAATCCCTGTCCTTTTGGCTTGAGTATGTTCTATATATATAGTAGGACGGATTAGGGTAACAAAAACAATTTCAATCTCTTGGAAACATGAAGATTGGATTTGATTTTTCTCTTATATCATATCTTTCTAAATTCCTCCAAATCATGCCAATTTTGATTCAATTTGCCTTGATTTGATTTATTCTGATTAATCTAGTTTGAATAGATTTGATTCCTACAAAAAATCAGATAAAAAAATCAATCTTTTATATTTTTTGCCATTTATTTGATTTGATTTGTATTTTAAATAATAAAAAATCAAAAGAAAATAAATAATGAAGCAAATAAAGTGTGGGTGCTGATTTGGGTCGTGGATCATGTTTCCAACAAGATACAATCATGAAATGCTAGGCTCATTTGACAAAAAAAATGCATTTTTGAGCACATTTGACTTTTGGCAATTTTGCAAAAATGGTCAACTTTGACAAGGCATATCTCCTCCAATTTTAACGCTAAAGAGGTGTTCTTGAACTTTTTAGAAAGCTTATGATGTCCCCTAAACAACCCTTTTGGTTTCATCTCAATTGGGTCTTCCATGTTCATGTAAGAAGCTTTGACCCAAAAGGTGTTTTTGTTGACTTTTCAAAAGGACCTATAATGTAGAAATTCATATCTTTTGATGAGTGCATATTTTGAACTTATGGGAAGAAGATGAATTGTAGGGAATTTAATCCTCTTCAAAATGAGCCTTGGATGGGAAATTTCTGATAAAGTATGAAGAAGTTATGCTTGGTCAAAGTTTGGTTGACTTTTCCTGAGAAACCCTAATTTAGCAACTTTTAGTTTTTGATGAATTTGGGGGCATTCCTTGAGGAATCATGATCAACCCTTGATCAAATGATGGATATATCTTAAAAATGTCGATCTTTACCAAAAATCTTAATGTTTTACTGTATGTGGGCCACAGTTGACTTTTGACCTAGTATAGTTGATTTCTAGGCATCTGGGCAATTGACTGAGCAAACTTCTTGTGCAAGGCATGAAACTTGATATGGATGATCTTGAGAACATTTGGACCATGGAAAGAATTTGGGACCCTTGGACTTCAACCATCTTGATGAGGAGTGAAACCCTGGTTTGAAGCTTGTTGCCTTATGTGATACGGTGGGAGAACTGACTTGAGGTTTTACGTTTGTTTTCGCAAATGTTTCGGTTGAGCAAGAGTCGCCACCGACTTTTTATTTATCCTAAGGAAAGGTCAAAAAACACAGGAAAGACCTTTGAGATGTTTTTGTGGGTTCGGGGAGTAGATTATAGAAAGGGAAGGTATTAACACCCTTTCTATCCATGGTTATCCATGGGCTCTTAGTTACTTGCTTAGATCACTTGCCTTTGCTTTTCAATTGTTTGAAATGGTGCTTTGTGTGTGGTTTTGAAAATGTTTTGAAAAAGATGCCTTGTCTAGGCAACCATTGTAACAATTCTTTACTCGAATGTTTTACAAAGGTGTTTGTCTTTTTGAAAAGATGTTTCAATGTTTTGAAAGTTTGTTTGGAAATTGTGTTGTGATGTGTGTTTGAAAATGGCAAGTGTGTTTTGCAAGTTTGATCAAGTAACTAAGAGATATCTACCCAAATTCACTCAAAGATCTTTCTTATGTTTTTAACCCTTTTACCAGTGTTGTTTCACCATTGTATTTGGTGAACAACCTTGTGTTAGGGTTTTTAATAAAGAAAAGATTTGTATTATTTACATACATAAGCTATTAAAATGGAACAAATATCAAATAAATATGAAAAAAATGTGGAAAAATATTTTTGGTGTTTTTTATGTTTAAGCAAAAAATATGAAATCAGAATAAAAAATAAAAAGTCAAAAATGACAAATATTTAATCAAATGGGCCAGGGGGTGCAAATGGAAAAGAGGGTGCAAAAAGTAAGGATGTCTCAGGCCCAGCCCAAGCCATCATCTTCAACCTCCAGCTCCTTGTTCAAACAGAAAACGCGCGCCTCTCCTTGTCCAACACAAACTCCTGATTCTTTGATTATTTTGCAAAACTCATAACATAAACATTGTAGAGCATCAAATCACGAGTTCAAGCATGTAAAAAAACTTGGATTAACACTCAAAGGCCAGAGAGAATTTCTCTGGACCTAAATTTTAACCTAATTTTTTCATCATGTTCGTGGCTAAAATTCTCAGAGCATGCTTAACATAAATGAAAAGTGATCACATGTATAGCTTCAGGGCTATGAGTAGGACATGTTTCATTCACAAACCTAAGCCTAACTCTTCCTAGATTGAGAGATAGAAGTCCATGGATTACCTGTCTCAGCTTGAATCGTGCAGAGCAATGTGGCCAACTTCAATGGAGTTTGAGCTTCTGTATAGCTTGCCTGAGGTCCAAGGAAGCTTTTCCAACACCTAGCTTGCTTTGAATCACTCTGTATTGTGCTATAGAAGTCCACCTGCAAAACTGAAAACTGAAAATGGCAAGTGAGATTAGGGGTGTTACAGCTTGTGTTTAGGGCTTGGAATAGTTTAGGTGGATGGAAAGGAATGTGTTGGAACTTGTTTGGGCAAAAATGCACGAGTGGATAATGCTAGGCAAGTCAAACTGCAGGGATGCCCTGTTTTTGCAGCAAAACAGTGTTTTTGTGTTTTGGGAGGTATGAGGAATGGTTGAATCGTGTTTTAGGCTTGGCTTGATGTATGGAAAATGTTCACAAGGTTTGTGTTTGGCTGTGTTGACAGGAAATGGAAGTTGGAGTGTTTTTGCAAAGTTGCTTCAAGTGTAAGTAAGAAAGTGTGTCCTTGAATACACGCCAGTACAATGCCTAATGTATGCAGCAAAACAAAGTTATTGGTCACTGGAATGTGTAGATTTGATTTGGCTCTCAGATTTGGCCCCATGCCTCAAGGATTTGGTATTTGACATAAAGCAACTTTAAGCAAAAATGGCAATTCACCTTTTACTACTTAAGGCTTAATTTTGTGTGCAATGTCCAAATGAACAAAATAAAACCTTGACACAATGGTTAGGCATTAAATTATGGAGTGTAAATGGGTTTTGAAGCCTGCAATCTAGCATAAACCAAGCTGATTTGAAAATGCCATTTGCTATGAACATGCTTTGGCCATGAACAAAAGTGAGTTTTTGCCAACTTTGCAAATTCGATTCTCTCTAACCACAAGGGTGTTTGAGAATTTCTTGGACAATTTGGAAAGCTTGGAATGTGTACTATAATACATATTTGTAATGCAAATTGAAACTCCGAGTGGAACCATGTGAAAAATGGCCAAGAAGTTGGACAACAATCCTGCCTAGAATAGGGCAAAATTTCTCTAAGTTAAAAATGTTTTGCACCCTTGTTCCAAAAATCATAACTTAAGATACAAGCTTCCTTTGAGAAAACTTTGTGAATCAAAGTTGTATATTTTACAATGGACTACAAATTTCATGTTTCAAGTTTTGTTTGAATCCATTTGCATCTTGGTGAAAAAAATGGGGCAAAGCTAGGAAAAAATAAGAAAATTTCATAACTTAGAAAATTTCTAAGTTATGAAATTTTTTCATTTTAAAACCCTAATTTGCAATTTTGGGTTTCTTGATGAACAAGTTTCATAATTTGACATGTCTTGATGAAAAATGAATCTTGGCACTTGATTTTGACCAAAAAGTCAAAGTTTGACTTTTTAGTATACAGTCAAATTTTGATCAGTTGACTGAAAAATTCATCTGTCAATCCTATGCATTTGAGATCTTTTGAACTTGTTGAATGGGTCAAGACAATTCCATTGAGTCCTTGAGTCCATATGTGAGCTTGGTTTGCCATTGGTCAGGTCAAACAGTCAAAAATTGCCTTTGTGCAGTCAAAACCCTAAAAATGACCATTTTGCCCTTTTAGTGATCTGATCAAATTTCTTGTGGAATTGTGATCCAAACCTGACCAAATGGTTCATGTGAGTTCATTATGTTGATGTGGGTCAAAAATCATGAAGTTTGACTATCAATTGGCCATAGTTGACTTTTTCCCCAATACAGTTGATTTATAGGTCTGTCCAATTGACTGGGCAAAGATTTGAATCAAGGCTTGAAACTTGGTATGGATAAACTTGTGAGTCCAACATGAAGCATGAAAGTCACTTTGGGCATTTTAGGTCAAAATATACCTGTGCAAACTCAAACCCTAATTTGGGTCAACAATGCAGGGAGGGGTCTTGAGCAGAGCAAACCCTAACTTGATCTTGAGATCCAAGAGTCTTGTGGTGAGAAATGTTGATGAAATGAGAGGGCAAATTTTGGGGTACAACACCTTAGGAGGAGGATTTGTTTGGTCAATCCTTAGTCATCCTTGAGCAATTGAGGACCTCTAGAGGCATGTCTTAAGTGAAATGAGAGGCAAATTTTGGGGTACAACACTAACTAACCGGACAAAGCACTTTTGCTTCCTTTGACCTGTTAGAACTAATCGGGTTTAACAAAGGGTTGGACGGGTTTCGATCTTATCCAACAATAATAAAGTACAAAAAACTCGTATTAAAAACCAAAATAGCCCATAAGCATTTTTATTGACACATTATACTGAATATCGATCTAACTAGATTCCTTGCATTCTAGCCCAGTAAGGTTCAACTTGACATGGGAATGTAAACAGACATGTTAAAATAAATCATGCGAGAAAGTAAATAATTTAAAGTTCGGTGCGGGAAATAAACAAAGTAAAAGAAGATGCAGAAAATAAACAAAGTAAAAGCAGGTGCGGGAAATAAACAAAGTAAAAGCAGGTGCGGGAAATAAACAAAGTAAAAGCAGGTGTGGGAAATAAAGAAAGTAAAAACAGGTGCGGGAAATATAAATAGAAACCTGCTCCAAACGGGGAGGTTTTAAATCTGGTACAAACTGGAAGTAAAATGTGACTGGAAATAAACAGTAGTTGAAAATAAATGTGACAGGATAAACTTTTGCCGAAGTGCTCCAAACTCGATTACATACTCAATCTACGAACTCGATCACAGACTCAATCAACAATGCAATAATTCCCCTATGTGAAGAATTATCGCTTTACAATGGTGAAATTATATGGCTTAAGTTCGCAACTATGATTGGATCAAGTTTGCAACTAAGCTTGGGTAAATTGAAATGAAATCAGGAAATTCTATTTATAGAGGATGAAGAATGTAGGAAATCACAGGAATGCCCCCGCAGCTCCTTTTGGGGGGGGGGGGGGGGAACATCGTACAAAGGTGGCGACCGCCATGAGTGTAAATGAAAGGAAATGGGGAACGTGGTAGTTCAGGTCAGCAGGAGGTGGTCCACGTCATGGCCTAGCCTATGGTTGGCGCCATGGTGAACGCCATGAGTGCAAATTTGACCTAAACTCCTATTTTTCATCCTGTTTTCCTTCATTTCTTTAGGGGAGCTCTAGATAATTGAAATACCTGAAAGAGAAACAAAAGATAAGCATAATACGAGAAAAAATAATAAAAAACCTAAATAACATGTGAAATCAGAGTCAAAAACAAGTGTAAAGTAAGTGTTATCAAATTCTCCCACACTTAAACCTTTGCTTGTCCTCAAGCAAAAACTCTAAATAGATTAAGAAGAAAAGCAGTGTTAGTGAACAAGTTGGGCTGCAAGGGGCCTCTGAAATTAAAACAGGGATGTATTGATAGGTATTGACTGATTCAAACCAAGGATATCGTAGTGACACTCTTCCGTAAAACGGACATAAGCTTCGTTCTTTTATGAACCAATCCATATCATGCCACTATGCTTAGGCCTATATTTTTCTTTTTTTTCAAACCCTTTTTCATTCAGGTGCAATCACATTAAGCCCGTTATTCGTACATGATCATAGTAAAGTGTCCGGGTAGTGATTCTGATCATAAAACACGAGTGTGATATGGTGGGAGAACTGACTTGAGGTTTTTGCGTTTGATCGCAAATGTTGCAGTTAGCAAGAGTCGCCGCCGACTTTTCTTTTATCCAAAAGGAAAGGTGAAAAAGCACAGAAAAGACCTTTGATGTTATTTCTTGAGTTCGGGGGATAGATTATGAAAAGGTAAGGTATTAGCACCCTTTTCATCCATGGTTTTCCATGGGCTCTTAGTTACTTGCTAGATCACTTACTTTTTTTTGAAATTGTGCTTTGTGTGGTTTTTTGAAAGTGTTTTGTAAAGAGGTCATTGTTTAGGCAATCTTTGTAATGATTCTTGTTTGTAAGAATGTATACAAAGATGTTGATCCTTTGAAAATGTTTTCAATGTTTGTAAGATGTTTGAAAGTGTGTGTGTTTGTTTTGAAAATAGCAAGGATGTTTGTTTTGAAATGGAGCAAGTAATTGGAGCAATCTACGTACTCAAATGTCTTTCTTGTTCATTTTCTTTTCCTTTGACATTGTTGTCTTACCATTGATTGGGTAAGCAACCCTGTCTTTGGATGTAAACGGGACGGGCGTGGGTCATCGTATAACCATTATTAGCAACGTTTCAAGGTATCTTAGCATTATTTTTGAAGGACTAAGATCATTTGTAAGGCAACTTAGATAGCGTCATCGAGGGACCATGATCTTGTATTTTTGCTTGTTTTTTGCTAAGATACCTCACATGCATAACATGGCCATTTGTGTAAGGCAACAAAGTGGATTTTACCCTAGGGATGCTAGTGTGCAAGTATATTGTTTTCATGCTTGATTTTGTCTTGAATTAGGGTTTTCTAAGCATTGGTTTTAGTCTTTCCATGCAAACCCTAATGACTAGCATGTTATATAAAAGCGATAAATTGTGAAATTTAAAGTTACTACGCTATTACAACACTTATGGGGAGGGATGTACAAGTTGAATGGGGATTGAAAGAATTAAACCTATTTAATCTATTACAACCAAATTGAATTGATATGAATATACAAGGAATTTAAATAAATACAAAGTATAAAAGTAAATGTGCAAGGATGCAAAATGTGAAGAAAATGAATTTGTTTGGTTCTCATGAAAAGAGATTTTGTCTTAACCTAATTAAATAAAGAAAATAGTTAATTAAGTTTGAATTTATTAAGAAAATATTTTTGAATAAAACCTTAATTCTATTTAGTTGATTAAAAGAAAATAAGTTTAGAAAAAAGTATTCTAAGTATTTTTATTTTGAAAATATTTATAGCATTATAAAATAATTTTTGGCCCTTTTTAATATTAAAAATAATGTATTTTCAATGGTGTGAAAATTAAATAAATAAAAAAAATAATATTAATTAAGTTTACAAGATTTAGTTAATAAAAATAAATAAAGTAGAATAATAAAAATATTTTTTTATGGAAAAAATAGAATAAAATAAGTCAAAATCTAAATATATCATTTTTTGTATTTTATGATTTTTTGTATTTGGAAAAAATATATTTAAGAAAAGATAAATGAAATAAATAAATAACTTGGGCCAGGGGGTGCCAAGAGGAAACAGGGAGGTTAGTGAGCAAAAACAAACAAAAAAACAAGTCAGGCCCAAAGAGGCCCAGCGCCTGCAAAAAAAACAAACAAAGGCAGAAAAATGTGAAAAAATGAAAAAGGGTACCACTGGGGCTCGAACTCGGGTCCCATAGGTTACACGCGCGCGCTTCTACCACTGGGGTGGCTATACAGCCGTTAATACAAATGAAACAATAAATATGTAAGGCAAAACATGTTTTGAAGACTTCATCTTCAACCTCCAGCCAGACCAACTGTAACTTGCTCATTTCTCATCAAAAATGAAAATTGTAAACATGAAACTTGTAGCAAATTTTCTCACGATTCCAGAAATGTAAAGTATTAAAACTATAGATCAAAGATAAGCAAGAATTTTAATGGCCCTAATCGGAACCCTAAAAATTTCAGAAGTTTCAGTTTCAAAATTCTCTAAGCTCAAGCAAAATTAATGGAAACTAAGGACGTGGTTAGCTTCAGGGAAATGATATCTACGTGTTTTATTCACAAATAAACTATTGATGATGCCTGTATGAAGAGTTCCAAGTTGAGAAAACTTACCTCAAAACTGGAAAACTTACCTCAAGTTGCAGACTCTGTTTTTTGGTTATGGAAGTTATGGTAAATGGTGTTACAGTTCTGGAATATGGATAGGGATGAGTTGTATTTGATTTAAGGAAGCTTTAGAAACTAAAAGGCCAAGAAACGCACGAGGGAAATGGGAGTTTGATGTTCAAGGTCAGAAACTGTGCAACAATGGAGTTTTTGTGCAATTTCTGATTTGAGAAAGTTTTTGTGTATTTAGGGGTGCTCAAGCTCGTCCTCTGGCTCACAAATATTGACTCTATTTATAAGCAACAAGTTTGGAATGCTCTCTAGTTGATTAGAATTCAAATTTACATGTTTATGCATAACATGTGATTTTTTGAGAAATTCAAGTTTCCATGCCTTGTACTTCGTTCATAGAGTTGTTAACCACTTTAAACACAATGCTTATGACTTTGTGGATGGATTTTAATCAAGAAAAACAAGTTGGGAGCTCAAGAAGCTGACTTTGTGCATAAAAGCTTGCTTTATAAGAATGGATATGTTACTTTCTCCCTAAAATGGAAAATTGATTTGGACAAAGCTTGAAACACTTGGATAAGGGCATAATCAGTTGTGTAAACCATTAATTATGGAGTTAAAAACAAGTTTGTTGCCTGCAACGCAAGGATTATGCAGCCTAGCATGGATTTGGTTCAAGTGTTCATCAAAAATGACTTGTAATTCAAGTTACAAAATCCTAACTTCATCTCTTCGATTCTCCCTACTCAAGAATGATCTCAAGGAATTCTTGGACATTTTGGAAAGCTTTCAATGTGCTCTACAACCCATATTTGAATTTCTTTTGAAGATTCCACTTGGAACTATATGAAAAAGATCCATGAAGTTGGGTCAAAATCCTGACCAAATTAGGGCAAAATTTCAGTAAGTTTTTAGTTTCATGACCAAATGTTCATAAAATTATAACTTGAGATCCAAGAATTTTTGGAAGGAGTTGTGTAAAGAAAAGTTGTAGAATTAATGGAGATCTACAACTTTCATGTTGGAAGTTTCTCTTGAATCATCTTGCATCATTGTGAAAATTTGGCTCAAAGTTATGAAAAAATATGAAATTTCCAACACTTAGAAAAATTTCTAAGTTTAGAAATTTTGACTATTCAAAATGAAATCTTGAATTTTTTATTTCTTGATGAATAAGTTTCATATTTTGACATGTTTTTATGAATTTTAATCCTTGGCACTTGAATTTGACAAAAAAGTCAAAGTTTGACTATTCAGTATACAGTTGACTGCAAAATTTATCTGTCAACCCAATGGACTTGCAATGTTTTGAACCATGTTATTAGGTCAAAATGATGCAATTGGACTCTTGAGATCATTACTGAAACCAATTGACCATTTTCTAGGTCAAAAACCAGAAATTGCCCTTTCCTAGTCAAAACCCTAATTTTGACCATTTTGCCCTTTTGGAGATTTGATCAAATTTCTTGAGGAGTTGTGGTCCAAACTTGATCAAATGATTCATATGAGTCAAAAATGTCTATATGGATCAAAAATTATGAGGTTTGACTGTAAATTATGAGGGCAAAATTTCTCTAAGTTAAAAATGTTTTGCACCCTTGTTCCAAAAATCATAACTTAAGATACAAGCTTCCTTTGAGAAAACTTTGTGAATCAAAGTTGTAGATTTTGCAATGGACTACAACTTTAATGTTTCAAGTTTTGTTTGAATCCATTTGCATCTTGGTGAAAAAAATGGGGCAAAGCTAGGAAAAAATAAGAAAATTTCATAACTTAGAAAATTTCTAAGTTATGAAAGTTTTTCATTTTAAAACCCTAATTTGCAATTTTGGGTTTCTTGATGAACAAGTTTCATAATTTGACATGTCTTGATGAAAAATGAATCTTGGCACTTGATTTTGACCAAAAAGTCAAAGTTTGACTTTTCAGTATACAGTCAAATTTTGATCAGTTTACTGAAAAATTCATCTGTCAATCCTATGCATTTGAGATCTTTTGAACTTGTTGAATGGGTCAAGACAATGCCATTGAGTCCTTGAGTCCATATGTGAGCTTGGTTTGCCATTGGTCAGGTCAAACAGTCAAAAATTGCCTTTGTGCAGTCAAAACCCTAAAAATGACCATTTTGCCCTTTTGGTGATCTGATCAAATTTCTTGTGGAATTGTGATCCAAACCTGACCAAATGGTTCATGTGAGTTCATTATGTTGATGTGGGTCAAAAATCATGAAGTTTGACTGTCAATTGGCCATAGTTGACTTTTTCCCCAATACAGCTGATTTTTAGGTCAACTGTCCAATTGACTGGGCAAAGATTTGAATCAAGGCTTGAAACTTGGTATGGATAAACTTGTGAGTCCAACATGAAGCATGAAAGTCACTTTGGGCATTTTAGGTCAAAATATACCTGTGCAAACTCAAACCCTAATTTGGGTCAACAGTGCAGGGAGGGGTCTTGAGCAGAGCAAACCCTAACTTGATCTTGAGATCCAAGAGTCTTGTGGTGAGAAATGTTGATGAAATGAGATGGCAAATTTTGGGTACAACAGTTTCCCCTATTCAATCTTCTTGCACCTGAAGAGTTAGATTGGCAGTTTTGTCGTTCGCGACTCGAAGGTAAAAGGAGATTGGACACTAGAGTGCCCAAAAAATTTGCACTCGTTAAAGCGTAGTTTGAGGGAATGGGCTTAAAGATGCCATTTGAAGATGGGCTTAAAGATGCCATCTGGAGATGTGACAGAATCTTGTCGGGGGATGGGCTTAGAGATGCCATCTGGAATGTATGTTGTAGGTGAAAGAAATGAGTATCAGAAAGGTGTCCATGTTTTGGAACATCTCTGAACTGGGGGTCTGAATAAGCAATAGACTGACATCCATGTTTGGAGAATCCGTAAACTGTTTTCAGAAGTCTTGAATCTGAACAAGCAATAGGTTAACATCCGTATTTGGAGAACCCGTAAACTGTTTTCAGAAGTCTTGAAGCTGAATAAGCAATAGATCAGCATCCATGTTGGGAAGCGTCCGTAAACTGTTTTCGGAAGTCAAAGCTTATTAATCTTATCCTGAAAAGGGTAAAATATTAGCTGAAACACAAAATTATGTTGTATGAAATGTATGATGCAATATATATGTTATATCAATGTTTATGATATATGAATGTAGTGAATGCGCATGTAAGCTGATGAGCTGTGTTGCTGAGGATAGATGAATCCTGGATAATGAAATCTTTGACTGCTGCCGAGGAAAGTAAATCCTTGACTGCTGCAGGGGATTGCAAGAATCTTTTGATCATTGAAAATGAGAAGTCCCGGGACCACTGTTGGGGACTCAGGAGCTTGGGTTGTACGCCACTTTGAGAATGAGAATCTTCATTCTATTGGGAATATCAGGAGCTTGGGTGTATGCCAATCTACTGGGGTTTTAAGGACGAGAGTCTTCATTCTGTTAACGGTTAACTGTTATCTGGTTGATCTCCAGGTTTTCACAGAAACTTGTATTGCTATCTGGTCGTAATCCAGGCTTCACCATAACTTGTTGAGCTGCTATCCGGTCGAATCCGGGCTTCACGGCTTGTGTTAAAGATATACCACTATCTGGCCGACTCCAGGCTTCATAGTATTCTTGGCTGCTGTCTGGTCGTAATCCAGGCTTCACAGAAACTTGTATTGCCATCTAGTCGTAATCCAGGCTTCACAATAACTTGTTGAGCTGTTATCCGGTCAAATCCGGGCTTCACGGCTTGTGTTAAAGATATACCACTATCTGGTCGACTCCAGGCTTCGTAGTATTCTTGGCTGCTATCTGGTCGTAATCCAGGCTTCACAGAAACTTGTATTGCCATCTGGTCATAATCCAGGCTTCACAATAACTTGTTGAGCTGTTATCCGGTCAAATTCGGGCTTCACGGCTTGTGTTAAAGATATACCACTATCTGGTCGACTCCAGGCTTCGTAGTATTCTTGGCTGCTGTCTGGTCGTAATCCAGGCTTCACAGAAACTTGTATTGCCATCTGGTCGTAATCCAGGCTTCACAATAACTTGTTGAGCTGTTATCCGGTCAAATTCGGGCTTCACGGCTTGTGTTAAAGATATACCACTATCTGGTCGACTCCAGGCTTCGTAGTATTCTTGGCTGCTGTATGGTCGTAATCCAGGCTTCACAGAAACTTGTATTTCCATCTGGTCGTAATCCAGGCTTCACAATAACTTGTTGGGGATTAAACTATTATCCGGTCGAATTCGGGCTTCATAGCTTGCTCTTAGGAGATACCACTATCTGGTCGTAATCCAGGCTTCGCGGTAGTCTAATACTGTTATCCGGTCGTAATCCGGGCTTCCCAATATGCTGTAGAGATCAAGATACTATCCGGTCGAATCCGGGCTTCATAACTTGAATTTTGTGAGAATTTGATCTTTGACGACCGTAACTTCCAACAGGTGATGAAGGAACTTTTGAACGACCAATCAATTCGAAATGTAATTTGTTTTGGAGAATAAATCCTTGACAAATGTTGGGGAAATAGACCCATAACCGAAGCTGGGGGTTGAAAATCCTTTGATTACTGAGGGTGAGAAATCCTTGTTGACTGCTGACTGCTTGGGGAACAAGATCTTCAGTTGTTGAGGGATCTTAGGACCACTGTTGGGGATTGAAAATCCTTGGTGACTTGTGGGGAATGAGAATTCTGATGATCTCTACTGGGGAGTCCAGAACCTGGTAGACTTATGCTGGAGAAGTAAGACTGAGAATCTTCAATCTGATGGGAAGTATCTCTGTGGGGAGAATGTTCGCTAATCTGGTTCCACTGGGGATTGATAGTTGGAAGTTTTAGCTCCGCTAAGGATTAACAGCTTTGGCTCCACTGGGGGTCTTGAAACCTAACTCTGAGGGGAATTAGATTCTGGAAGGCTCTCTTAGCTGGGGAAATCATCTTTGAGAAAGATTTTATTCTACTGAGGATCCTGAAGTTTAACTCTGTTTGGGGAATTAAGTTCTAGATTTTAACTTTGTTGAGGAATTTGGAGTTTAATTCCGCTGGGGATTTCTTCTGAAAGGGCATCAAGATATCTATCTGTACCTTCAACCTATCAGCAATCATCTTTCTTGATTTGTAAGAAAATGATTATGTTCAAATGCATATGCCTATTTTAACAAAATATTGGACGTTTCTCAAATAAAACATAAGTGTAAAAAGCAACAGGAAGACAAAGCAAATTTCTGTATTTGGAAAAGTGTTTGTATTAACTTTTTATGAGTATCTTTGTACAAAGGAGACAGGCATCCTAGTAAGAGGATGTTGTCGTAAAAAATTGAAAATTTTATACAAAAGAAAGATGGCTATGTGTAACAATTCCATGGGATTCCATTCTGTTATAGCCTTCACAACTCTGAATATCTTGTCCATTTAATGCTTCGTCCGCCGATGATTGGATTGATCAGAAGCTCAGAGCTTGTTGATGAAGAGATTGTTCTTTAAAGTGATCCAATGAGACATAGTCATACGCTTTAATTCCCTAACTTTTGCCTGAATCGCCCTTTCGGGTTTTCGATCCACCGGGAAACCCTTTTTTGCCCAAGTCGCCCTTTCGGGTTTTCAACTTGCCGGGTGTACAGATTTTTTTGTTTTATCCCTAATTTTTGCCTGAACCGCCCTTTCGGGTTTTCGGTTCACCGGGATGCCCATTTTTGCCCAATTCGACTTTCGGGTTTTCGACTTGTCGGGTTATTTTATGCGTAGTATCTTTTGACTATGTCTGTGTTCGCAGGGTGTGGCAAATCGTCGCCGTCCATGGTGGCCAGAATCATTGCACCACCAGAAAATATGCTCTTGATCACAAATGGTCCTTCGTAAGTAGGAGTCCATTTGCCCCTGGGATCACTTTGCGACAAGATAATCCGCTTGATTACAAGATCTCTGACTTGATATACCTGACTTCTTACTTTCTTGTTGAAAGCCTTGATCATCCATTTTTGGTACGTCTGACCATGACAAACAACAGTGAGTCGCTTTTCGTCGATCAAATTGAGTTGATCAAGTCGGGTCTGAATCCAATCGTCATCACTCAAACCAGCATCCTTCATAATCCTTAAAGAAGGAATCTGAACTTCCATGGGTAAGACAGCTTCCATGCCATACACCAAAGAAAATGGGGTTGCCCCTGTTGAAGTACGTTCCGTGGTACGATATCCATGCAGAGCAAACGATAACATCTCATGCCAGTCCTTGTAGGTAAATGTCATTTTCTGAAGGATCTTCTTGATGTTTTTGTTCGCAGCTTCAACAGCACCGTTCATCTTCGGCCGATAGGGAGATGAATTGTAATGATAAATCTTGAACTGTTCGCATAGAGCGGTGATCATAGTATTGTTCAGATTTGTACCGTTGTCTGTGATAATCCTGTCAGGGACACCATACCGGCATATGAGGTTCTTCTGGATGAAGCGGGCAACCACATTCTTTGTAACAGAGGCAAAGGAAGCTGCTTCGACCCACTTGGTGAAATAGTCAATAGCGACCAAGATGAAGCGATGTCCATTGGATGTCGTGGGCTTGATTTCTCCAATCATGTCAATGCCCCACATTGCGAATGGCCAAGGAGCTGTCAGAACGTTGAGAGGAACAGGAGGAATATGTATTTTGTCGGCATAGACTTGGCATTTGTGACAAGTACGGGAATGTTGATGGCAATCAGCTTCCATGGTAGACCAGTAATAGCCTGCCCTTAGAATCTTCTTAGCCATCGTATATCCGCTCAAGTGGGTGCCAAATGTGCCGCTGTGTATCTCAGTCATGATCAACTCTGGTTCAGCTTTGTCCACACAACGAAGTAAAACACAATCATGGCTGCACTTGTAAAGGATGCCATTGCTTAGGAAGAACTTGGCCGCAAATCTCCTTAAAAACTTTTTGTCATTGACGGAAGCTCCTTCGGGATACTCTCTAGTCTGGAGATACCTTTTGATTTCATGGAACCAGGGTTGTTCCACTAATTCTTCGGTATTAATCTCATGGCAGTGCGCAGGTTCGCTCCTTCGCTCGATGGTGATTTGGGGAGCCTCGTTATCCCAGTTGAGTTTAAACATGGAAGACATTGTAGCCAGAGCATCTGCTAGCTGATTTTCTTCTCGCGGGAAATGCTCGAAGGTGATCTGCTCGAAATGAGGCAGCAACGTTAGGACATGTTCTTTGTATGGGATAAGATTAGGATGTTTGGTATCCCATTCTCCTTTGATTTGACTGGTAACCAAAGTCGAGTCCCCAAATACGATCAAAGATTTGATCCCCAAGTCTATAGCAGCCTTGAGACCAAAGATGCAAGCTTCATATTCGGCCATGTTGTTGGTACAGCTGAAACAAAGTCGGGCAGTGAAAGGTGTATGGCAACCTTCCGGGGAAATGAGTACCGCACCGATACCGTTTCCAAGTGCATTTGAAGCACCATCAAAGTACAGGGTTCATCGGGATCCATTTTCAGGTCCGTCATACGGTCCGTTACCTTCAATGTTGTCCAAAGTCATGATGTCCTCGTCCGAGAAGTCGAATCTCATGGATTGATAATCTTCGATAGCTTGATGAGCTAGGTGGTCAGCTAGTACAGTCCCTTTTATAGCTTTTTGGGTAGTATACTGGATGTCATACTCATTCAGGATCATTTTCCATCTAGCGATTCTTCTAGATAAAGCAGGCTTCTCGATGATATACTTGATCGGGTCCATTTTGGAGATCAGCAAAGTGGTATGAGTCAACATATACTGCCTTAGTCGGCGAGAAGCCCATACTAAAGCGCAGTAAGTTTTCTCGAGCAGTGAGTAGCGAGTCTCACAGTCGGTAAACTTTTTGCTAAGGTAATAAATTGCATGCTCTTTTCGACCAGACTCGTCATGTTGGCCCAGTACGCACCCCATTGAGTTGTCCAAAACAGTCAGATACATGATCAGCGGCCTTCCTTCGATGGGTGGCATCAGAATAGGAGGTTCTAGAAAATACTCCTTGATCTTGTCAAAAGCAATTTGACAATCATCGTTCCATTCGACTACCTGATCTTTCTTTAATAGTTTGAAAATTGGCTCACAGGTAGACGTCAGGTGAGAGATGAACCTGGCGATATAGTTCAAGCGTCCCAAGAATCCTCTAACCTCCTTTTCAGTACGGGGGGCAGGCATTTCTTGTATAGCCTTTACTTTTGCTGGATCGACCTCAATGCCTTTGTTGCTGACAATAAATCCCATAAGTTTACCAGACCTAACTCCAAAAGTGCACTTACTTGGATTCAGCCTGAGTTTGTATTCCTTCAACCTGGCAAACAGCTTTTGTAAATGTTCAAGGTGTTCCTCTTCTGTTTGTGATCGAGCTATCATGTCGTCTACGTAAACTTCAATCTCATGATGTATCATATCATGAAACAAAGCTACCATGGCGCGTTGATAGGTTGCCCCTGCGTTCTTCAGTCCGAACGGCATCACCTTGTAGCAGAAGGTACCCCATTGTGTAACAAAGGTTGTTTTCTCCATGTCCTCAGGGGCCATTTTAATCTGGTTGTAGCCTGAGAATCCGTCCATGAAGGAAAATACCTTGTGCTGCGCTGTGTTGTCAATCAAAATGTCGATATGTGGTAGCGGAAAATCATCTTTAGGGCTGACCCTGTTCAAATCTCGATAGTCCACACACATTCTGACCTTGCCGTCTCTTTTGGGAACGGGCACAATGTTAGCAACCCATTGTGGATAGGATGTAACAGCCAGAAAGCCAGCATTGAATTGCTTCATTACTTCAGCTTTAATCTTCTCAGACATGTCGGGACTCATTCAGCGGACTTTTTGCTTGATCGGTGGACAGTCCTCTCTTGTAGGGAGACGGTGAACCACGATGTCTGTGTCTAACCCTGGCATGTCTTCATAGACCAGGCGAAGATTTCAACGTATTCATTTAACAGCTGTATTAAGCGCTCCTTGACACTTGGTTCCAGATTGGTACCCACTTTGACTTCTTTCATGTCTTCCTCTGTTCCTAAGTTGACAGTTTCCAACAAATCTTCATGAGGTAAGATGGCCCTCTCTTCTTGTTGTAGTAGTCTGGCTAGCTCTCCCGGTACTTCAAAATCTTTGTCATCTTCGTACTCAGCCTGATTGACCAAATCTTCAGAGTTATTGAAGGATACAACAGAATAGTCACCCATGGAATCCGGAGTGGATGGGTACCTGCATTTGTGAGTGTGGGTGTTGTGTAAGGGATAGCCATCCTTAAACAAACAAAAATGCAAAAGGAAAGAAAATGAACACATCAGTTTATAAATGAAAAACGTCCAATGATTCATTAAACATGGCATATGATTATGAAGAGAATCAAGCCCTTACAAATGGACCTACATGCCCCGGGCAAGGCATGAGGTGAAAAGTAGTGTGCGAATTGTTTAAGAGTAATTATTACAGACCAACAGGAAATGTTCGAAAGATAAATTACTGATTGATGAAAGTAATGGGAATGAAGTCTTTCGTCTCCCAGTTGTTCAGCCCTCCTTCGATGGTTGGAAAGATCCAGTCTTCAAAGTTGGCCTCTTCGTCTTCGTCTCCTAAAGCATTGATTCCATGAGGAGAAATCTTGATGGGTGTCCTTTCAATTTTGGAGCGACGCATAGCCTTTTGCTCCGCAGCGGTAAACCCTAACCCAAACTTGTATGTCTTGTGGGGAAAGTCAGGAAACTGACCCCACACTGTGCTCTTCCCCTCCTTCATTGCAGCCTTTGCGTCTTTCAGAGATTCCATCCTGGCCACCTGCTTGGGTACCTCAGCTACTGCCTTTGCTACTGCCACCTCGAGAGAAACTTCCTCAAAGTGTTAAAAGGGTGTTTCGATGAGTTCTCCATCCACTTCCACATACCGAAAGGAATTCAGATGACTGATCATGTATTCCTTCTCACCGTGTAATGTTATGATTTTACCCTTAACAGGGTATTTCAGCATCTGATGTAGAGAGGAAGTGACTGCCCCAGCATTATGAATCCACGGCCTTCCTAGAAAGCAAGAGTATGATGGGCGGATGTCCATCACATAGAATATGGAGTTGAACACCTCAGTGCCTACCTTGATGGGAATGTCGACCTCCCCATGCACCATTCTTTTAGACCCGTCAAAGGCCCTGACAATGATATTACTTGGTTTCAGCTCCAAGCCTTCACAATCCAACCGGTCTAGAGCTTTCTTAGGCATCACATTTAGAGAAGAACCAGTATCGACCAAGACATGGGCGAGACTGGTTCCTCAGCATTCAACTGACACATACAGTGCGTCATTGTGCTTTCTTCCCTTCGGAGTCAGGTCAGCATCAGAGAAACCCAGGCCGTTGTCGGCGGTAAGGCTGGCTACACAATCTTGGAATTGATCGGCTGAGGTTTCTTGGGGCACATGGGCTGTCTTCAAAAACCTTATCAAAGCTTTGGCATGAGCCTTCGAACAAAGCAGCAGGGCCAACATGGAGATCTTCGAGGGGGTTTGCCCCAGTTGCTCCACCACATCATAATCACTCTTCTTGATTATTTTCAGAATCTCCTCCATTTCTTTTTTAGAGGTCTCAGGGATGACCAATGGCTGAGCCCTCGTCCTGATGAGCTCTTCTTGGATCCCTTTCCCCTTATCATTAGCAGCAGTAGAAGGGGCAACCACAGGAGTTATAATTTCTTCAATCATTGGAGTTCTTGCAGATAGTTTTACCGGTGCAGGGGTAACCTTGGGAACAGCTGAGGGTCCAAAGATTGCCTTTGGAGGGGCAATCTCTGGAGAGAAAATTCTTCCACTTCGGGTAATTTTGCTCGTACCGGCAATGTTTCCAATGTCGGCAGTTTCTTCGTCAGAGCTCTCTTCAGTTATCTCAATTTGCTTAACACCGTGGTAGTAGATTTCTCCACCATAATTCCACGATATTGATTTGTCATATTTGTAAGGGACGGTGTTGTACCCCAAAATTTGCCCTCGCATTTTTCCTCAAGAAATCACAGCTTCAGACGTTTCCTGATTTTTCAAACTGGCTCAAGAATCGGTAAAACTGACTTTTCTCGTCAGTCAAACAAAATTAGGGTTTTTATTGATCTTTCAGGGCTTTGGATTGTTTCACACAAGTTGGCTTAGGGTTTTGGTTGATTCTGGCTCAACTTTGATCAGGCGAATGCTCTTTGGCATTTAATCAGGAATTAGGGTTTATGCGCGCGTTCTCAGAAAGATCTAAATTCTACAGTGCTTTACAAGACACTCCAAGATTTGGGTTGAATTCACATTATTTGATTTAATCAGTAAAAGACTGCAGTTGGTTTGAATTCACGTTCGTTTGATTGAACCAGTCAAAAGAAATATGCAGTTTGGATTTAAAGTGCTTGGTAAGAAATCAGTAAGAGAGGAATGCGTCTGATCAGTTATTGCGTTTGACTGTGCGTTGCTTTGGATGATGTAGGCGCCAAGTTCATTTATTTTGATCAACATAGAATCAATGTTTAGTTGATTATTTATTGTTCTAAGAATTAAATATCTGGAATTTAATTTTCATTTATTTTAATTTAAGGAACTATGAATAATAAGTAAATAATTGAAAAGGAATTGAAAAGAATTAAATGGATCAATAGAATTTTTATTTCATATTTAATATTTGTTACAATTATTATTTGGATACAAGTATTCATTTACGAAGTATTTATAATAATAATAGTTTACAATGATTAAATTGAAAATAAAACTATCCTATTTTTCTAAATATTTTCTAAAGTCCCCAATTCTTCATTCTTCACTTTGCTCCCCTCCGTTCAATTACTCATCTGCAAAAAGAAAAGGAGAAAAGTCAGTGACTGATAAATAAATAAAGACAGATAAAAAGAAATTCATCATTAAGGGCCACTGATTAGGATCAGTTAACCCTCTCTGCAAATCACGGGATTTCTCCCGGTTCACAAAGAGGGAAGAATTTTATGCAAAGTTGAGAAAAAATGCAAAGTGTCAAAACTGCTCAAACTCCAAGTTCAAATCAAACTGAAAAATCCAAATTCCTACTTTCTGTCAAATGCCAAAAGGTACAAGTTACTGCACAAAGATATCAAAGAAGATAAAAAAAGGTACCCAAGCTGTCAAAAGAAGATTTTGGAAAGATATCAAGCTGTCAAGAAAAGATAAAGAATGCAGAGGAAATCTATTATGCAAGCAAACCTATTCATATCATCATTTCCCATAAGGGTGGCCCTTTCAGAAAAAAGTACACACAAAAACATTTAATATTCTTTAAAGTGTACTAAAGAGAGAGAAAAAGAAGAGATAAGAGAGCAGATTTTTAGGCTTTTAGGCAGGAAGAAAGATATACAAAGGGACTGAACACAGTAAAGAAAGGGGGGCCATACCAACAGATGCAAAAGAAGCAGAATTTTCACCAAAGTAAAAAGAAATATACAAACTGATATAACCTTCTACTGCATTTCAACCTAGGCCTGAAGACTTCACAAAACCTGCATTAGCTCAAACCGGCCTCAACATACAAACCAGCTGAAGCAAGTCAAAATCCTAACCTGCATATGCAAAACCTAAGCCAAAAAGCAATAACCAGCATAACCTCAGACACCACAACCTGCAATGGCCTAAAAACCATTACCTACTGTTAAACAATAACCTGCATTGGCTCAAACCTGCAGAAGAACCTCACCACAAGATATACCAACATGTACACCCAAACCAAGCCCTAACATGAAGCAAAAACCTACTACTGCATTTCTAAAACCAGTCCAGAACCTCAAAGCCTGAAACCAGTTCAAGCCTCACCTGAATCAGTCCAAACCTAAAGCCTAAATTCACAAAAAACCTGAAGTCTGGCCATTCAAGCAAAACCTTGTCAACTTTCAAAACCAACACAAATTTACCCAGGCAACCTGTATACCCTGTGTACACCAGCACCATCCAAATAAAAATATCATTGAGAAAAATAACCAGTCAAAACCTCTAGCCCTCAGTAAAAAGAACATCATTGGGCAATAAAAGAAGCATATTCAAAGGCAACTTAAGCCCTCAGAACCCTAGGCTCATCATGGGGCAAGGAAGAAGTGAATAGACAACCAAAAGCATTCAATTCATAGCCAACAGAAGTATTTCAACAGGCAAATCAACAAAGGCAACCAAGGCAACACCAAGCCAGAAGAAGAGAGAAAATATAAGGCAACAAACATTTCAAAAGCAACTCAAAAGGCAAATCATTCAGAAGCAACATCAAAGCATACAGGCGAGGCCCTCAGAACTCTGAGTTCATCATAGGGCGGAAAAAGGAGCAACAAGCATACAGTGGCAAAAAGGAGAAGAAGAAAAGAAGACGTGTATCAAGCTTTCAGTTCAGATCATCATAAAGCCTAAAAAAGGGTAGTACAGAAATACCAAAGAGCAAGCTAGCGTCTTCACCGTCCCTCCATCGCCAAAAGCCCTCCAAACGCCTCCTAATCACCTCCTCCAACGAAGGTAACTCGTTTTATCTTTCTCTTCGTCCCTCAAACAAAAAAGAACGAGTAATCAGAATCCGTGACACAAAGCTAAACATGCAAGACAAATTATTAACCTAAAATACGTTGAAAAAGAGATATCACCTTACAGCCTCGTTGGACCGAAGAGGAAGAGGAGATGGTGGTAGCGTGGTGGCTCAGGCAAGGAGACGTTGTTCAGTAGCCATGGCAAAGAAGCAAGAAGACGAAGACAACGCGAACGAAACCCCCAAGACGGCGCTGCGAACCCTGAAACCCTTTTCTGAAGACAAAACAATCTAACCCTAAACATTTGTTTCAGCATCCTGGGCCTTGCCCATTCCAACGTACGCCTAAAGCCCAAAAATACCTAATACACCCCCCTTTTGCTTCTGGACACTCTTGGGTCAAGGCCCATTCAAACCACTCTTTTTCTTCCTTAGAATTTTAAAAAACCCTATCATTTTCTTTTTACTAAATATATCTTTTATATATCATATTACTTTTTATTATTTAGTCATATTTTTCATATAAACATATTTTTAAAACACAATATATTCTATCCCTCTAACTTAAAATATCTTTTTATTTTGTATCTTATCACAATAATACATTAATACTAAAAATGCTTAAAGGTATATTTTTTTCTAATTCCTGATATTTAATTAAAACTCTTTTGTACATAAATAACAAAAATACATTTTTGCATAATTTAAATTCTTAAACACTTAATTAAAATACTTTTTGCATATAATAAACAAAGACACATTTTTATACATAATTTAATTAGGATTTAAAACATTTGATTAAAACATTTCTTTTTTTTTTGTACATATTAAAAATATACAAATCAAAGATTTATTAAACACATATTTAGGTCAACAATACCTTAATACACATTCAATTTCACATTCCGCACCTGTAAATAATCAATACATCTCACACTTACACAATACAAATACATTTACATTGCTTTTATACACATTTGTTTATCTTATACATTGATATACGTCATTTACATTTGATCGCAAATTCAATTTGGTTGTAACTTATTGGATACTATAAGTCTCATCCCCATTTGTGAATATTGTACCCCCACTCCCGGATACTATTTTGTAATAGCGTAGATTTTACATTTTCGCAATTTACCGCTTTCAATTATACCATGGTTAGACCTAGGGTTTGCATGTACATAAAATCAAACGCTAGATAACCTAATACAAGACAAATACATGAAATCAATACACAATCACACTTGCACCCTCTAGGGTAATCCCACATATTGCCTTCCAAAATGGGCCATGCTTGCACGTCGAGTTTCTTTGGCAAAACAAAATCAAATGATCATAAGTCCCTCGATGACGCTTTTGAATGTTGCCTAAACGGAATGATCATAGTCCCTTCAAAGCAAATTGCCAAAGACACTTGACACCATTGCATTCATGGTCCATACGATGACCCGCGCCCGTCCCGAACAAACTTCCTAAACGCAAGATTGTCCACCAAATTCAATGGTGGAACAAAATTGTTAAAAAGGGTTAAAACATGACAAAAACCTTTGAGTACAATGGGGTAGATAAAACTCTTAGTTACTTGAGATCGACTTGCAAAAAAACTTGCCTTCTTTTCAAAAACCACAATCCACAACACTTTCAAACAAACTCTCAAAAACATTTGAAACATCTTTTCGAAAAGATCCACACTTTTGTAAAACACTCAAATACGAGTCAAATACATTGGTCGCCTAAGACGAGGCATCTCTTCAAAAACATTTTCAAAACCCATACACACACCACAATTTCAAGCAATCAAAAATCAAGGCAAGTGATCTAAAAAACCAAGTAACTAAGATCCCATGGATAACCATGGATGAAAAGGGTGCTAATACCTTCCCTTTTCATAATCTACCCCCCGAACCCATGAAATATCTCAAAAGGTTTTTGCTGTGCTTTTTCAACCTTTCCTTTAGGATAAAATAAAAAGTCGGTGGCGACTCTTGCTCAACCTCACAGGTGCGAATACGAACGCAAAACCACAGTCAGTTCTCCCACCGTATCACAGAACTGGCGACTCTGCTGGGGAGAATTTTAAAGTGGGGTTACCATAGGGTTTAGATCACCTTTATTTTCAATTGATTGCTTTGTTTGCTTTTACATTTGTGGGCTTTGTATCGGAGTTTCATAGATCCTAACCCGGATCTGGGGAAAACCTTTTTAGGTAGCATAATCTGCGAGGGACCTGTCCGGGGTATACCGACATGGGTGAAGCAGTGGCTACGTTGGTGTGGCGCCTTGGTCTGTACCGATATCCCTCGTGTTGAAACGGGGAGAATATGGGTCTTCCAAGGAGTCATTAAGCACCAACCGACCTTAGAACCCTAAATTGACCCAACTTGGCCATTAGAACAGTAGCAGTATGCTACACTCATTGAGGCTAAACTCTCGCGATGGTTCCGGCCGCAAGAAAAGATAGAGATGTTGGAGTTATGACCGATCGAGGGTAGCCAATGATTTGAGATCCTCTAGAACCCGGTTACTTTTGATAGGACAGGTTTTAACCAACGAACTGAAAGAGGGTAGTACCTGAACCTCATGCAAGCCTAAACTTAAGGAATTGTTTGCTTTGTGTGAATATGTTTGCCTGTATATACACTCACTTGCTTCTGCATACATGTACATAACATCATGACATCATACCATAGCATTTTCAATAACCATTTCAAGGATCTCGAAGGTTCTTTTGATGCAGGGTTACGTTGAACCAGACATCTATCAAGGGGCAAGAGGTTTCTCCTCTAACCAATGCAATCAAATATCAAGTGCAACAACTTGAATCAGTGGCTATGACCCACTCGACATGGTGAGCTTGGTTATCGTGGAAAGACATCCATCGATACAAAGTTCTTCAGTCAAAGTTCAAATACAACAACTTGAATCAGTGGCTATGACCCACTTGACATGGTGAGCTTGATTCTCATGGAAAGACGTCCACCGGTGCAGAAATCTCCAATCCAAGAGAAGAGTTCAACCTCTAATATTTTCTTGTGTTTACCCCAAGAGATCCTTGAAAGCATGCAGCCACATACCATGCATTGCATTTTGACAGTCTTTCCTTTTTCAGGTTTCCTTACTCTCCTGCTGTTTATTTCAGCAAGAGATGGCTCTAGAAAGGTCTGTCAAAGACATCCAAGACCAGACTGCTCAGCTGCAGGAGATGTTCCTGAACTTGTCTCTGGGGCAAGAAGAGATGAAAGCTCTCCTCACAAAGGGTTTGGAGAATTCCAACAATGCCAGGAGTGATCAGCTTGCGGAGCTGCAGTTCGATCTGACAACCTTGAGGACTCAAATGATGGGACAGTTGGTGGGCCAGATGGCTCTCATCCAAGACCTATCCCAAAGGCAAGAGGAACTCAGAGTTCTTGTCCGCCAATTTCCAAACAACCAACTGGGGCAAATATCTGAGGTCGAAGAGCAAGTCACCGCTCAACCTCCATGCACTCAAGAGGACAAGGGGAAAGCTCCTTTGCTTGCTTCAGGGTCACAAGCCCATCAACAACCTCGCCGGCGTCAACGGGGCAATCGACGTAAGCAAGAAACGTCGGGAAGACAGTTCACGGAGACTGAAATACCATCATTCTTTATACTGAAGCGTCTGTTGGAGGTCAACTTGCTTACCGTAAAGGACCCTCCTCAGAAGCTCAATACCTCCTCTCCTCACTATCATCCCGACGCAATTTGTGTTTACCACTCCTACAGCCCAGGACACGACACCAACGACTGTTGGGCCTTGAAGAACAAGATTCAAGATCTTATCGACATTGGGGTGCTGGAATTCATGCCAGATGGCGAGATGAAAATCTTACGTTAAAGGGTTCTCCACTTGAAGTGACGAAGCTCGAGCTGAAAGAATTTTGCTTCTTTTTGAATTTTCAAAGTTGTAATTTCTTTTGCTGTCAAACAATTATTTGTTGATGTTAAACTCTGTTTTCATTAATGCATTGCATATGTTTGTCTTGAATTCATCCATTCGTTTCACTACTCTTATGCTTTTCTTTATGATATTTGACTCTTGATAAAAAGCTGTAAGCCTTTAGAGGGAGGATGACGAAACAATACCATGATCTTATACAGTATGCTTTTGAACAGACCTTGCTGATGATGTACAGGCATTTCTTTCAATCCCCAAACACTGGAGTTATAAGGAAGTTAATCCCTAGTCAACCCCTTCGAGCCAAAGAAGTAGGAGTTTTATGTTCTAAACGATCAAAACCTTTGATATAAACCTGGGGCAGGGTAGTATCTCAATTAATCCAAAAGAAAATGCGCACTGAAGTCGCAAACTCTCAATTCGTAATACAACGAACGACGTCGAAAAAGAAAGCATTCCTTTGGAATCAAAAGACAAGGATGGTTCCCTATAACATAGACAGTCAATCTCTCAAAAAGAGAAAAAAGCCCACCAAGCCAAAACCTATAAAGGAGGCTTAAGAAAGCTGGGGCATCCCGCTGACTGTAATCCCGGAAAACGGTAACAGTCAGGCAAAAGTTAGGGATAACAAATCAAAATCAAAATAGTGAGGTCATTACAAAATCCTCAACAACATGAAAAATGTTGAAAAAGAAAAAGGAGATGATTATTGTCTCCCCAAATTCAACTGGCGAACCATCGCCCAAAAGTCATTCCCAAACTCAAATCAGAGTGTGACGCACAATTAACTGAACTTAGGTTGAAGGACATCACGAAGAGCGGGTGGGTACAAATATACTTTGAGCCTTTATCCTTTGTTTCTTAAATCGTGAACCAAGCCACATTACAACCCTTCAAAAGTCCTAATTGAAGCGTGGGTTAGTTCGAAAGCATGATGTTACAAAAGGTATCCTGACTCCTGTAAGGCTTTACTCTAAATCTTGTGTTGACTAGTCTTATGAAAAGTTTTCTGCTAAAAACGCATTTTTCAAAACTTCGAGACAAACATAAACTTTGCATTGCTTGAATATCACTGTCTGCATTTGGCTTTTGGTTTAACAGCGAAGAAATTCATACAGCGAATGTTCGGAGGAACGAAAACTCTCTCAGTGAGCAAAATCACTTCAAAGGGACGACACTTCCTTTGCAAAACTCCTATCAACGAGGGGCATGACATGTCGCAATTCAATTAACCTGGGGCAGTCCAGTCAAGGTCCAACAGATCTTTCAAAGTTCAGTTAACCTGGGGCAGTCCAGTCAAGATTTCAAGAAATCTCTCAATATGCAGAGTAATCTAATTCAAGATTCCTTCATCACCACTTGGGGCATTCGAATGCCAAAAGTGTTCAACAAATCAACTATCACATTTCCAGACTCGATTCCTGTATCTAGCCAGGGCGCGTCTGAAGAGTTTGAAGATTCGATTCCTGTATCCAGCCAGGGCATATCCATCAACTATCACATTTCCAGACTCGATTCCTGTATCTAGCCAGGGCACGTCTGAAGAGTTTGAAGATTCGATTCCTGTATCCAGCCAGGGCATATCTATCTACTATCACCTTTCCAGATTCGATTCCTGTATCCAGCCAGGGCATGTCTGAAGAATTCCAGATCAACACCTGTAACAAGCCAAGAAAACATCTGCGAACGATCGATTGTAGACCAACACCTGTAATAAGCCAGGAAATTATCTACATCACCACTTGGGGCATTCGAATGTCAAAAGTGTTCAAAAAACCGATGCAGCTTTACACGAGATCATCATCAGGAAACCCTACACCGGTTCCTCTTCAAGACTTCTGAAAACAGTTTACGGATTCTTCCCAACAACGGATGTTAATCTACCAACTTGTTCAGACTCTTCTCCACCGTTGAAAACAGTTTACGGACGCTTCCCAACAACGGATGCGGCTCTATTGCTTATTCAACTTCAAGATTTCTGAAAATAGTTCACAGGTTCTCCAAGTAACGGATGTTAACCTATCACTTGTTCAGATTCTTCTCAAGACTTCTGAAAACAGTTTATGGATTCTTCCCAACAACGGATGTTAATCTATCAGCTTGTTCAGATGCAACCTTTGAAAACAGTTTACGGACGCTTCCCAACAACGGATGCTGCTCTATTGCTGATTCAATCTCAAGATTTCTGAAAACAGTTCACGGGTTCTCCAAGTATCGGATGTTAACCTATCATGGTATTGTTTCGTCATCCTCCCTCTAAAGGCTTACAGCTTTTTATCAAGAGTCAAATATCATAAAGAAAAGCATAAGAGTAGTGAAACGAATGGATGAATTCAAGACAAACATATGCAATGCATTAATGAAAACAGAGTTTAACATCAACAAATAATTGTTTGACAGCAAAAGAAATTACAACTTTGAAAATTCAAAAAGAAGCAAAAGTCTTTCAGCTCGAGCTTCGTCACTTCAAGTGGAGAACCCTTTAACGGAAGATTTTCATCTCGCCGTCTGGCATGAATTCCAGCACCCCAATGTCGATCAGATCTTGAATCTTGTTCTTTAAGGCCCAACAGTCGTTGGTGTCGTGTCCTGGGCTGTAGGAGTGGTAAACACAAACTGCGTCGGGATGATAGTGAGGAGAGGAGGTATTGAGCTTCTGAGGAGGGTCCTTTACGGTAAGCAAGTTGACCTCCAACAGACACTTCAGTATAAAGAATGATGGTATTTCAGTCTCCGTGAACTGTCTTCCCGACGTTTCTTGCTTACGCCGATTGCCCCGTTGACGCCGGCGAGGTTGTTGATGGGCTTGTGACCCTGAAGCAAGCAAAGGAGCTTTCCCCTTGTCCTCTTGAGTGGATGGAGGTTGAGCGGTGACTTGCTCTTCGACCTCAGATATTTGCCCCAGTTGGTTGTTTGGAAATTGGCGGACAAGAACTCTGAGTTCCTCTTGTCTTTGGGATAGGTCTTAGATGAGAGCCATCTGGCCCACCAACTGTCCCATCATTTGAGTCCTCAAGGTTGTCAGATCGAACTGCAGCTCCGCAAGCTGATCACTCCTGGCATTGTTGGAATTCTCCAAACCCTTTGTGAGGAGAGCTTTCATCTCTTCTTGCCCCAGAGACAAGTTCAGGAACATCTCCTGCAGCTGAGCAGTCTGGTCTTGGATGTCTTTGACAGACCTTTCTAGAGCCATCTCTTGCTGAAATAAACAGCAGGAGAGTAAGGAAACCTGAAAAAGGAAAGACTGTCAAAATGCAATGCATGGTACGTGGCTGCATGCTTTCAAGGATCTCTTGGGGTAAACACAAGAAAATGTTAGAGGTTGAACTCTGCTCTTGGATTGGAGATTTCTGCACCGGTGGACGTCTTTCCACGAGAATCAAGCTCACCATGTCAAGTGGGTCATAGCCACTGATTCAAGTTGTTGTATTTGAACTTTGACTGAAGAACTTTGTATCGATGGATGTCTTTCCACGAGAACCAAGCTCACCATGTCGAGTGGGTCATAGCCACTGATTCAAGTTGTTGCACTTGATATTTGATTGCATTGGTTAGAGGAGAAACCTCTTGCCCCTTGATAGATGTCTGGTTCAACGTAACCCTGCATCAAAAGAACCTTCGAGATCCTTGAAATGGTTATTGAAAATGCTATGGTATGATGTCATGATGTTATGTACATGTATGCAGAAGCAAGTGAGTGTATATACAGGCAAACATATTCACACAAAGCAAACAAGTCCTTAGGTTTAGGCTTGCATGAGGTTCAGGTACTACCCTCTTTCAGTTCGTTGGTTAAAACCTGTCCTATCAAAATTAACCGGGTTCTAGAGGATCTCAAATCATTGGCTACCCTCGATCGGTCATAACTACAACATCGCTATCTTTTCTTGCGGCCAAAACCATCGCGAGAGTTTAGCCTCAATGAGTGTAGCATACTGCTACTGTTCTAATGGCCAAGTTGGGTCAATTTAGGGTTCTAAGGTCGGTTGGTGCTTAATGACTCCTTGGAAGACCCATATTCTCCCCGTTTCAACACGAGGGATATCGGTACAGACCAAGACGCCACACCAACGTAGCCACTGCTTCACCCATGTCGGTATACCCCGGACAGGTCCCTCGCAGATTATGCTACCTAAAAAGGTTTTCCCCAGATCCGGGTTAGGATCTATGAAACTCCGATACAAAGCCCACAAATGTAAAAGCAAACAAAGCAATCAATTGAAAATAAAGGTGATCTAAACCCTAAGGTAACCCCACTTTAAAATTCTCCCCAGCAGAGTCGCCAGTTCTGTGATACGGTGGGAGAACTGACTGTGGTTTTGCGTTCGTATTCGCACTTGTGCGGTTGAGCAAGAGTCACCACCGACTTTTTATTTTATCCTAAAGGAAAGGTTGAAAAAGCACAGCAAAAACCTTTTGAGATATTTCGTGGGTTCGGGGGGTAGATTATGAAAAGGGAAGGTATTAGCACCCTTTTCATCCATGGTTATCCATGGGCTCTTAGTTACTTGGTTTTTTAGATCACTTGCCTTGATTTTTGATTGCTTGAAATTGTCGTGTGTGTATGTGTTTTGAAAATGTTTTTGAAGAGATGCCTTGTCTTAGGCGACCAATGTATTTGACTCGTATTTGAGTGTTTTACAAAAGTGTGGATCTTTTCGAAAAGATGTTTCAAATGTTTTTGAGAGTTTGTTTGAAAGTGTTGTGGATTGTGGTTTTTGAAAAGAAGGCAAGTGTTTTTGCAAGTCGATCTCAAGTAACTAAGAGTTTTATCTACCCTATTGTACTCAAAGGTTTTTGTCATGTTTTAACCCTTTTTAACAATTTTGTTCCACCATTGAATTTGGTGGATAATCTTGCGTTTAGGAAGTTTGTTCGGGACGGGCGCGGGTCATCGTATAGACCATGAATGCAATGGTGTCAAGTGTCTTTGGCAATTTGCTTTGAAGGGACTATGATCATTCCGTTTAGGCAACATTCGAAAGCGTCATCGAGGGACTTATGATCATTTGATTTTGTTTTGCCAAAGAAACTCGACGTGCAAGCATGGCCCATTTTGGAAGGCAATATGTGGGATTACCCTAGAGGGTGCAAGTGTGATTGTGTATTGATTTCATGTATTTGTCTTGTATTAGGTTATCTAGCGTTTGATTTTATGTACATGCAAACCCTAGGTCTAACCATGGTATAATTGAAAGCGGTAAATTGCGAAAATGTAAAATCTACGCTATTACAAAATAGTATCCGGGAGTGGGGGTACAATATTCACAAATGGGGATGAGACTTATAGTATCCAATAAGTTACAACCAAATCGAATTTGCGATCAAATGTAAATGACGTATATCAATGTATAAGATAAACAAATGTGTATAAAAGCAATGTAAATGTATTTGTATTGTGTAAGTGTGAGATGTATTGATTATTTACAGGTGCGGAATGTGAAATTGAATGTGTATTAAGGTATTGTTGACCTAAATATGTGTTTAATAAATCTTTGATTTGTATATTTTTAATATGTACAAAAAAAAAAGAAATGTTTTAATCAAATGTTTTAAATCCTAATTAAATTATGTATAAAAATGTGTCTTTGTTTATTATATGCAAAAAGTATTTTAATTAAGTGTTTAAGAATTTAAATTATGCAAAAATGTATTTTTGTTATTTATGTACAAAAGAGTTTTAATTAAATATCAGGAATTAGAAAAAAATATACCTTTAAGCATTTTTAGTATTAATGTATTATTGTGATAAGATACAAAATAAAAAGATATTTTAAGTTAGAGGGATAGAATATATTGTGTTTTAAAAATATGTTTATATGAAAAACATGACTAAATAATAAAAAGTAATATGATATATAAAAGAAATATTTAGTAAAAAGAAAATGATAGGGTTTTTTAAAATTCTAAGGAAGAAAAAAAGTGGTTTGAATGGGCCTTGACCCAAGAGTGTCCAGAAGCAAAAGGGGGGTGTATTAGGTATTTTTGGGCTTTAGGCGTACGTTGGAATGGGCAAGGCCCAGGATGCTGAAACAAATGTTTAGGGTTAGATTGTTTTGTCTTCAGAAAAGGGTTTCAGGGTTCGCAGCGCCGTCTTGGGGGTTTCGTTCGCGTTGTCTTCGTCTTCTTGCTTCTTTGCCATGGCTACTGAACAACGTCTCCTTGCCTGAGCCACCATGCTACCACCATCTCCTCTTCCTCTTCGGTCCAACGAGGCTGTAAGGTGATATCTTTTTTTCAACGTATTTTAGGTTAATAATTTGTCTTGCATGTTTAGCTTTGTGTCACGGATTCTGATTACTCGTTCTTTTTTGTTTGAGGGACGAAGAGAAAGATAAAACGAGGTACCTTCGTTGGAGGAGGTGATTAGGAGGTGTTTGGAGGGCTTTTGGCGATGGAGGGACGGTGAAGACGCTAGCTTGCTCTTTGGTATTTCTGTACTACCCTTTTTTAGGCTTTATGATGATCTGAACTGAAAGCTTGATTCACGTCTTCTTTTCTTCTTCTCCTTTTTGCCACTGTATGCTTGTTGCTCCTTTTTCCGCCCTATGATGAACTCAGAGTTCTGAGGGCCTCGCATGTATGCTTTGATGTTGCTTCTGAACGATTTGCCTTTTGAGTTGCTTTTGAAATGTTTGTTGCCTTAAATTTTCTCTCTTCTTCTGGCTTGGTGTTGCCTTGGTTGCCTTTGTTGATTTGCCTGTTGAAATACTTTTGTTGGCTATGAATTGAATGCTTTTGGTTGTCTATTCACTTCTTCCTTGCCCCATGATGAGCCTAGGGTTCTGAGGGCTTAAGTTGCCTTTGAATATGCTTCTTTTATTGCCCAATGATGTTCTTTTTACTAAGGGCTAGAGGTTTTGACTGGTTATTTTGCTCAATGATATTTTTATTTGGATGGTGCTGGTGTACACAGGGTATACAGGTTGCCTGGGTAAATTTGTGTTGGTTTTGAAAGTTGACAAGGTTTTGCTTGAATGGCCAGACTTCAGGTTTTTTGTGAATTTAGGCTTTAGGTTTGGACTGATTCAGGTGAGGCTTGAACTGGTTTCAGGCTTTGAGGTTCTGGACTGGTTTTAGAAATGCAGTAGTAGGTTTTTGCTTCATGTTAGGGCTTGGTTTGGGTGTACATGTTGGTATATCTTGTGGTGAGGTTCTTCTGCAGGTTTGAGCCAATGCAGGTTATTGTTTAACAGTAGGTAATGGTTTTTAGGCCATTGCAGGTTGTGGTGTCTGAGGTTATGCTGGTTATTGCTTTTTGGCTTAGGTTTTGCATATGCAGGTTAGGCTTTTGACTTGCTTCAGCTGGTTTGTATGTTGAGGCCGGTTTGAGCCAATGCAGGTTTTGTGAAGTCTTCAGGCCTAGGTTGAAATGCAGTAGAAGGTTATATCAGTTTGTATATTTCTTTTTACTTTGGTGAAAATTCTGCTTCTTTTGCATCTGTTGGTATGGCCCCCCTTTCTTTACTGTGTTCAGTCCCTTTGTATATCTTTCTTCCTGCCTAAAAGCCTAAAAACCTGCTCTCTTATCTCTTCTTTTTCTCTCTCTTTAGTACACTTTAAAGAATATTAAATGTTTTTGTGTGTACTTTTTTCTGAAAGGGCCACCCTTATGGGAAATGATGATATGAATAGGTTTGCTTGCATAATAGATTTCCTCTACATTCTTTATCTTTTCTTGACAGCTTGATATCTTTCCAAAATCTTCTTTTGACAGCTTGGGTACCTTTTTTTATCTTCTTTGATATCTTTGTGCAGTAACTTGTACCTTTTGGCATTTGACAGAAAGTAGGAATTTGGATTTTTCAGTTTGATTTGAACTTGGAGTTTGAGATTTTGGACTTATGCAGTTTTGACACTTTGCATTTTTTCTCAACTTTGCATAAATTCTTCCCTCTTTGTGAACCGGGAGAAATCCCGTGATTTGCAGAGAGGGTTAACTGATCCCAATCAGTGGCCCTTAATGATGAATTTCTTTTTATCTGTCTTTATTTATTTATCAGTCACTGACTTTTCTCCTTTTCTTTTTGCAGATGAGTAATTGAACGGAGGGGAGCAAAGTGAAGAATGAAGAATTGGGGACTTTAGAAAATATTTAGAAAAATAGGATAGTTTTATTTTCAATTTAATCATTGTAAACTATTATTATTATAAATACTTCGTAAATGAATACTTGTATCCAAATAATAATTGTAACAAATATTAAATATGAAATAAAAATTCTATTGATCCATTTAATTCTTTTTAATTCCTTTTCAATTATTTACTTATTATTCATAGTTCCTTAAATTAAAATAAATGAAAATTAAATTCCAGATATTTAATTCTTAGAACAATAAATAATCAACTAAACATTGATTCTATGTTGATCAAAATAAATGAACTTGGCGCCTCCATCATCCAAAGCAACGCACAGTCAAACGCAATAACTGATCAGACGCATTCCTCTCTTACTGATTTCTTACCAAGCACTTTAAATCCAAACTGCATATTTCTTTTGACTGGTTCAATCAAACGAACGTGAATTCAAACCAACTGCAGTCTTTTACTGATTAAATCAAATAATGTGAATTCAACCCAAATCTCGGAGTGTCTTGTAAAGCACTGTAGAATTTAGATCTTTCTGAGAACGCGCGCACAAACCCTAATTCCTGATTAAATGCCAAAGAGCATTCGCCTGATCAAAGTTGAGCCAGAATCAACCAAAACCCTAAGCCAACTTGTGTGAAACAATCCAAAGCCCTAAAAGATCAATAAAAACCCTAATTTTGTTTGACTGACGAGAAAAGACAGTTTGACCGATTCTTGAGCCAGTTTGAAAAATCAGGAAACGCTTGAAGCTGTGATTTCTTGAGGAAAAATGCGAGGGCAAATTTTGGGGTACAACAGTTGCCCCTGTTCAATCTTCTTGAACCTGAAGAGTTAGATTGGCAAGTTTGCCTTTCGCGACTTGAAGGTGAAAGAAGATTGGACACTAAAGTACCCAGAAAATTTGCATTCGTCGATGTGTCGGTAGAGGTGAATGGGCTTAAAGATGCCATTTGGTGATGGGCTTAAAGATGCCATCTGGTGCGATAGAATCTTGTCGGGGGATGGGCTTAGAGATGCCATCTGATAATGGGCTTAAAGATTCCATTTGGTGACTGCTAGTAGGAGGATGGGCTTATAGATGCCATCTGGTTATGTTGAACTGTATGTCAATGGTGAGTGGACAAGTATCAGAAAGCCACCCATGTTTTGGAACATCTCTGAATCGGGTGTCTGAGCAAGCAATAGATTGACATCCGTAAACTATTTTGAAGTTGAGATTGAATAAGCAATAGAGCCACATCCGTTGTTGGGAAGCGTCCGTAAACTATTTTCCAAAGTTGACATCTGAACAAGTTGGTAGATTGACATCCGTTGTTGGGAAGAATCCGTAAACTGTTTTTCAGAAGTCTTTGAGAAGAATCAGGACAAGTAATAGGTTAGCATCCGTTACTGGAGAACCCGTGAACTGTTTTCAGAAGTCTTGAAGTTGAAGAGGAACCGGTGTAGGGCTTCCTGATGATACGTTTGAATGGATCTGGAGTAAGTATCATAATGTCGCCGTGTCTGGATCAAATCTGAACTATTTCTGGATGAATCTCGGGAGGTGATCTTTGTCTGTCGACTGATCTTACCTGAAAAAGGCAAAGGGTTAGTTGTATGCAATGTTATGATGCATGATGTAATGTATGTGACATGACATGAATGTGGTGAATGCGCATGTAAGCTGATGAGCTATCTTGCCGAGGATAAATGAATCTTGACTGCTGCAGATAAAAGAGTCTTGATTGCTGTTGGGGAAATAATCCTTGGCTACTGCTGGGGAAGAGAATTCCTGATGACCTCTACTGGGGAGTTCCAATCTAATTGACCCATGCTGGGGAGGTAAGATTGAGAATCTTCAGCTCGGTGGGAAGTAACCCTGGCTACTTCACTGGGGAACTCAAGATTTACCCTCCCAAAACTCTGTGGGGAGAAGGTTCAATGGTCTGGCTCCGCTGGGGATTGATAATTTGAAGTTTTAGCTTTGCTGGGGATAATGAAGCTTGACTCTGAGTGGAGTTAGCTTGAGAAGAATCTGAACAAGCGATAGGTTAACATCCGTTACTTGGAGAACCCGTGAACTGTTTTCAGAAATCTTGAAGTTGAATCAGCAATAGAGCAGCATCCGTTGTTGGGAAGCGTCTGTAAGCTGTTTTCAAAGGTTGCATCTGAACAAGCTGATAGATTAACATCCGTTGTTGGGAAGAATCCATAAACTGTTTTCAGAAGTCTCGAGAAGAATCTGAACAAGTGATAGGTTAACATCCGTTACTTGGAGAACCCGTGAACTGTTTTCAGAAATCTTGAGATTGAATCAGCAATAGAGCAACATCTGTTGTTGGGAAGCATCCGTAAACTGTTTTCAAAGGTTGCATCTGAACAAGCTGATAGATTAACATCCGTTGTTGGGAAGAATCCATAAACTGTTTTCAGAAGTCTCGAGAAGAGTCTTGAGATTGAATCAGATGAATGAGGTTGAATTTCTCTAACATACGACCTCAGGTGCATCTTCGGGCAAGACAGACCGTCGTATTTTGCAAAAGTTGGCACCTTAAACTTTTGAGGGATCACAATCCCAACAATCAATCCCAATTCTTCAAAATCTAACCCGGGAACCCTTTGCAGCTCCATAGCTGCCAGTCTATCCTCCAGGTTTTTGTATTTGTCATCCGCTGGCGGGTATTGCTGCTCTGAATAATCTTCATCTTCCTCAAACTCTTCTTCTTCAGCCTCAGACTCAGAAGGTAATGCAGCTCCTTTTCCTTTACCGGTCCCCTCATCCGATGTGGAGGGGAATTCAAGAACTCTCCTAGCTTCATTCTCAAATCTTCTTCCCAGTGTAGCTACCCCAACTCTTTTCTTTTTCTTTTTTCCTTTTTCTTTCTCTTTATTCCCTAACAGTGCTTTAAGATCCTCCTGACCCTTTGCCAAGGTCATAAGGAGCTGTTGAAATTGGGAGTTTTATGTCTGCAGATCTTTGATCGTCTGCTCAATATCCATCTTACTGAAATAAACAGCAGAAAGATAAGGAAACCTGGTGTGAAGACCTGTTTATGCATATGATGAATGATGTTTATTCATGTAATGCATTCAAGGATTTAGAAATTCAAAGTTGTTGCAAACAAAAAGAACACATGTCATATTAATAAGAAGGAATTTTGTCAGTACATAAATGCCCCATGAGCCAAATATTACAAAAACTTCTTAAGGTAAAAAGACGTTGCGCATCCTCTTTGGTGCGATGTAAGTGTTGAGGGTCTCCTCCTCGTGAAGTCGGCGGGTAAGCTCCAAAACCTTCTCCTCACTGGCGTAGAAGCTGGCTTCAAAAGTATCCCTTTCTTCCTTGAGTTGGATCCAACTCTTCTGCATTTCCTCCCATGATGTTGGCATGTCAGGATGTAGGATGGTGTATGGAAATAAAGAAAGTAAAAGCAGGTGCGGGAAATATAAATAGAAACCTACTCCAAACGGAGAGGTTTTAAATCTGGTACAAACTGGAAGTAAAATGTGACTGGAAATAAATAGTAGTTGAAAATAAATGTGGCAGGATAAACTTTTGCCGAAGTGCTCCAAACTCGATTACATACTCAATCTACGAACTCGATCACTGACTCAATCAACAATGCAATAATTCCCCTATGTGAAGAATTATCGCTTTACAATGGTGAAATTATATGGCTTAAGTTCGCAACTATGATTGGATCAAGTTTGCAACTAAGCTTGGGTAAATTGAAATGAAATCAGGAAATTCTATTTATAGAGGATGAAGAATGCAGGAAATCACAGGAATGCCCCCGCAGCTCCTTTGGGGGGGGGGGCATCGTACAAAGGTGGCGACCGCCATGGAGGCCATGGCGCCCGCCATGAGTGTAAATGAAAGGAAATGGGGAACGTGGTAGTTCAGGTCAGCAGGAGGTGGTCCACGTCATGGCCTAGCCTATGGTTGGCGCCATGGTGAACGCCATGAGTACAAATTTGACCTAAACTCCTATTTTTCATCCTGTTTTCCTTCATTTCTTTAGGGGAGCTCTAGATAATTGAAATACCTGAAAGAGAAACAAAAGATAAGCATAATACGAGAAAAAAATAATAAAAAACCTAAATAACATGTGAAATCAGAGTCAAAAACAAGTGTAAAGTAAGTGTTATCAAATTCTCCCACACTTAAACCTTTGCTTGTCCTCAAGCAAAAACTCTAAATAGATTAAGAAGAAAAACAGTGTTAGTGAACAAGTTGGGCTGCAAGGGGCCTCTGAAATTAAAACATGGATGTATTGATAGGTATTGACTGATTCAAACCAAGGATATCGTAGTGACACTCTTCCGTAAAATGGACATAAGCTTCGTTCTTTTATGAACCAATCCATATCATGCCACTATGCTTAGGCCTATATTTTTCTTTTTTTTCAAACCCTTTTTCATTCAGGTGCAATCACATTAAGCCCGTTATTCGTACATGATCATAGTAAAGTGTCCGGGTAGTGATTCTGATCATAAAACACGGGTGTGATACGGTGGGAGAACTGACTTGAGGTTTTTGCGTTTGATCGCAAATGTTGCGGTTAGCAAGAGTCGCCGCCGACTTATCTTTTATCCAAAAGGAAAGGTGAAAAAGCACAGAAAAGACCTTTGATGTTATTTCTTGAGTTCGGGGGGTAGATTATGAAAAGGTAAGGTATTAGCACCCTTTTCATCCATGGTTTTCCATGGGCTCTTAGTTACTTGCTAGATCACTTACTTTTTTTTGAAATTGTGCTTTGTGTGGTTTTTTGAAAGTATTTTGTAAAGAGGTCATTGTTTAGGCAATCTTTGTAATGATTCTTGTTTGTAAGAATGTATACAAAGATGTTGATCCTTTGAAAATGTTTTCAATGTTTGTAAGATGTTTGAAAGTGTGTGTGTTTGTTTTGAAAATAGCAAGGATGTTTGTTTTGAAATGGAGCAAGTAATTGGAGCAATCTACGTACTCAAATGTCTTTCTTGTTCATTTTCTTTTCCTTTGACATTGTTGTCTTACCATTGATTGGGTAAGCAACCCTGTCTTTGGATGTAAACGGGACGAGCGTGGGTCATCGTATAACCATTATTAGAAACGTTTCAAGGTATCTTAGCATTATTTTTGAAGGACTAAGATCATTTGTAAGGCAACTTAGATAGCGTCATCGAGGGACCATGATCTTGTATTTTTGCTTGTTTTTTGCTAAGATGCCTCACATGCATAACATGGCCATTTGTGTAAGGCAACAAAGTGGATTTTACCCTAGGGATGCTAGTGTGCAAGTATATTGTTTTCATGCTTGATTTTGTCTTGAATTAGGGTTTTCTAAGCATTGGTTTTAGTCTTTCCATGCAAACCCTAATGACTAGCATGTTATATAAAAGCGATAAATTGTGAAATTTAAAGTTACTACGCTATTACAACACTTATGGGGAGGGATGTACAAGTTGAATGGGGATTGAAAGAATTAAACCTATTTAATCTATTACAACCAAATTGAATTGATATGAATATACAAGGAATTTAAATAAATACAAAGTATAAAAGTAAATGTGCAAGGATGCAAAATGTGAAGAAAATGAATTTGTTTGGTTCTCATGAAAAGAGATTTTGTCTTAACCTAATTAAATAAAGAAAATAGTTAATTAAGTTTGAATTTATTAAGAAAATATTTTTGAATAAAACCTTAATTCTATTTAGTTGATTAAAAGAAAATAAGTTTAGAAAAAAGTATTCTAAGTATTTTTATTTTGAAAATATTTATAGCATTATAAAATAATTTTTGGCCCTTTTTAATATTAAAAATAATGTATTTTCAATGGTGTGAAAATTAAATAAATAAAAAACATAATATTAATTAAGTTTACAAGATTTAGTTAATAAAAATAAATAAAGTAGAATAATAAAAATATTTTTTTATGGAAAAAATAGAATAAAATAAGTCAAAATCTAAATATATCATTTTTTGTATTTTATGATTTTTTGTATTTAGAAAAAATATATTTAAGAAAAGATAAATGAAATAAATAAATAACTTGGGCCAGGGGGTGCCAAGAGGAAACAGGGAGGTTAGTGAGCAAAAACAAACAAAAAAACAAGTCAGGCCCAAAGAGGCCCAGCGCCTGCCAAAAAAAACAAACAAAGGCAGAAAAATGTGAAAAAATGAAAAAGGGTACCACTGGGGCTCGAACTCGGGTCCCATAGGTTACACGCGCGCGCTTCTACCACTGGGGTGGCTATACAGCCGTTAATACAAATGAAACAATAAATATGTAAGGCAAAACATGTTCTGAAGACTTCATCTTCAACCTCCAGCCAGACCAACTGTAACTTGCTCATTTCTCATCAAAAATGAAAACTGTAAACATGAAACTTGTAGCAAATTTTCTCACGATTCCAGAAATGTAAAGTATTAAAACTATAGATCAAAGATAAGCAAGAATTTTAATGGCCCTAATCTGAACCCTAAAAATTTCAGAAGTTTCAGTTTCAAAATTCTCTAAGCTCAAGCAAAATTAATGGAAACTAAGGACATGGTTAGCTTCAGGGAAATGATATCTACGTGTTTTATTCACAAATAAACTATTGATGATGCCTGTATGAAGAGTTCCAAGTTGAGAAAACTTACCTCAAAACTGGAAATTGTGTTTGGAGTTTGAGCTTGTTTCAAGTGATGGTGATGATCAGGTTAGCTTCCTTGAGGTCCTAGGAAGCTAATGCAATGGTTAGCTTGAACAATGGATGGCTGAAATGGCCTGGAGAAGTCAAGTTGCAGACTCTGTTTTTTGGTTTTGGAAGTTATGGTAAATGGTGTTACAGTTCTGGAATATGGATAGGGATGAGTTGTATTTGATGTAAGGAAGTTTTAGAAACTAAAAGGCCAAGAAACGCACGAGGGAAATGGGAGTTTGATGTTCAAGGTCAGAAACTGTGCAACAATGGAGTTTTTGTGCAATTTCTGATTTGAGAGAGTTTTTGTGTATTTAGGGGTGCTCAAGCTCGTCCTCTGGCTCACAAATAGTGACTCTATTTATAAGCAACAAGTTTGGAATGCTCTATAGTTGATCAGAATTCAAATTTACATGTTTATGCATAACATGTGATTTTTTGAGAAATTCAAGTTTCCATGCCTTGTACTTGGTTCATAGAGTTGTTAACCACTTTAAACACAATGCTTATGACTTTGTGGATGGATTTTAATCAAGAAAAACAAGTTGGGAGCTCAAGAAGCTGACTTTGTGCATAAAGCTTGCTTTACAAGAATGGATATGTTACTTTCTCCCTAAAATGGCAAATTGATTTGGACAAAGCTTGAAACACTTGTGAAATTCTGGCTGCAGATACTCAATGTCACGTTCAATGTTATGACACCGTATCTGACTTACTATATGACAGTAAATACAAAAGCAATAAAGAACACAATCAATTGTTTACCCAGTTCAGTGTGCAACAACACCTACTCTGGGGGCTACCAAGCCAGGGAGGAAATCCAATATAAGAGATGTTAATTCAGGAATAAACCAACCAGTTTATCTCCTTCACTTAAGACCTACCCAATGCAATTTCAATCTAAGTACAACTTAAACCTGAGATCCTACTCACTCCCCCTCAATCACAGCAGTGATACATAAACCAATTTGACTTAAGAATTGATGAAGACACTCTTCAAAAACAAACACTTGATTAAGCTTCACAGCTTTTTAATCAAGCAACACAATCACTCGTGCTTCACAGCTTTGAGTGATGCACACAACTAACTTGACTCTGCTTCACAGCTTTAGTCAAGGAACATTCAAACACTCTTGCTTCAAAGCTTTGAGTGCTACACAGCCCTTACAATTTGAAACCTATTCCAAGTCACTTATCACAATGATAATTGCTTGGAGTACAATAATCAAATCTATACAGATTACAAATGATCTTCTGATCAATAAAAAGGGATCCTTGAAAAACAGCAGCTCTGTTGAATATATAGCAGCTGCAACTTCAGTTAGGGTTTCCACAAAAACCTAGGGTTAATTCCGTTTGACCTAAAGACCAAGTCATAGGACTTTATTAACCAGGTTAGGGTTGAGCCAGGTTACCCCTCAGAAAACGCAGGATTCTGTTCAGAAAAGACTGAGTTATTTTCCTGAAAAAACTCAGACTTATCCAACCTGCAAACCTGTTAGTTCAGAACAGGATGTCATAACATCTGTTATGACATCTGAGAAAACCTGTCTACTGATTTAGCAAAATGTGATCATTTTGCAAAATGCTCAGATACACACTTATAAACATCAGTACTTCAATTACAATATTTTTCTGCAAAGGTACCTGATGAGTCAGTACAAACTGAACTAGAATGTTATGACATCAGTCATGACATTCACACATACACTTGGGATTTACCAAAAATGCAAGCCAATACCTAAACACCTACAAACTCCCCCTTTGGCAGATTTTTGGCTAAAGACCCTAAGCAATCAGAGATAGATAGCAGCAGAAATAAGTGACAGCAGAAAAATAGAATGTCAAGTACTAATTAAGTAAGTACCAAAATATTCTCCCCCTCTTTAGCCACAAATGGGCCAAAGATACATGTGCATAATGATTATACAGTTATCCAAAAACAATTAATAAGAACAGCAGCAGGAAAAAAGAACTGAACACACTTCCAAACTCCACCAGATATCAGCACTGACCAGCAACACCACCAAACAGCAACCAACCTTCAAGCACTGTCATCAGACTCAGAGGATTCGGGCTTCTTTCTTTTCTTGTGAGCAATGTCAGCATTCTTCTCTTTGTTTGATGTTTCAACATTCTTAGAGACATCTGGATTTGTTTCAGCATTTGAACTTTCTTGGTTCAGAGGAACAGAAATGCCAGGAACTGAGTGGTTCTCGTTCAGAATTCTTGAAACAATTTTTGCTATTGCTTGATTAACATAGGCTGTCCCTTCCCTATTTGCAATTTCAGGGGGAACTGAAGAAGAAGGATGAGATGGATTACCAGAGGCAGAAGCTTGGGGCTTTCCTGCATGTCTTGTTCTCAACTCTTTGACCTTGGTGGGGTTAGTTCCCACTTTTCTACGAGAAGAGATCTCCAGAACTTCAGAGTCCAGACAAGAAGAGATTGTCCTAGAATCTTGATCAGAGGAAGAGGTTGAAATAGTCGTATTGGATGATGATGGTGTTTGAGACATTTTGGCAGTCCTAGAGGACCAACAGCAACTGAGGAGAAAATTCTGATTGAGAGACTCGGTTTTGATGAGGAGACGAGAGGGGAAGGAAGCAAGGGAGTGTCTATTCAACTTCTTAAAAGAATTGTAGGAAATGAGAAAATACAGTTTTAAACCAATCAGAACAGGCATAACTCCTTTGATCCTTGTTTTAAGCAAAATTAATTGCTACAATTCCTCATGTTGGCAAATACCCAACTTACCCCTTAAGTTTTCAAATTGATTTGCATCCAGAGCCTTGGTAAAAATGTCAGCCAGCTGTAGCTCAGTGGCAACATGTTCCAATTTGATTGTCTTCTCTTCTACAAGGTCTCTGATAAAGTGATGTCGTATGTCAATATGTTTGGTCCTGCTATGCTGAATGGGATTCTTGGATATGTTGATTGTACTCAGATTGTCACAGTACAATGTCATAACATCTTGTGTGACATTATACTCAGTGAGCATCTGTTTCATCCATATTATTTGAGAGCAGCTACTACCAGCTGCAATGTATTCAGCTTCAGCAGTGGAAAGAGACACACAATTCTGTTTCTTGCTGAACCAGGAAACCAGATTACTTCCCAAGAAGAAACATCCTTCAGAGGTGCTTTTTCTATCATCAGCACTACCAGCCCAATCAGCATCACAGTAGCCAGTCAGAGCTGGTTCACAGCCATGAGTATACATCAATCCATAGTTGGAAGTACCACTTACATACTTCAAAATTCTCTTCACTTGATTGATATGACTGACTTTGGGATCAGCTTGGTATCTAGCACAAACTCCAACTGCAAAGGCAATATCAGGTCTGCTGGCAGTTAAGTACAGCAAGCTTCCTATCATGCTTCTGTACAGACTTTGATCCACCTTAACCCCACTTGAATCTTTGGAAAGCTTTAGATGAGTAGGAGCAGGGGTCCTTTTGTGACTTGCATTCTCCATACCAAACTTCTTTACAATGTTCTTAGCATACTTGCTTTGAGATAAGAAGATTGAGTCCTCCATCTGTGAGACTTGTAGTCCAAGAAAATAAGTTAGTTCTCCCATGAGACTCATTTCAAATTCAGCCTGCATTTGGTCAGCAAAGTGTTTAACCATATGTTCTGACATTCCTCCAAACACTATGTTATCAACATATATTTGGGCAACCATCAACTTTCCTCCTTCAGTTTTGACAAAGAGAGTTTTGTCCAAGCCTCCTTTTCTGTAGCCTTTGTCTGAGAGAAACTTTGTTAACCTGTCATACCATGCTCTAGGAGCTTGTTTCAGGCCATATAGGGCTTTTCTTTTACCACCAAGACTCTCTAATTGCATTGGTCCCATCAGATCCATATGGAGGAGTTCTAAAACCTTAGAGGTGGTCAGATGTCTTGACTTTGGATGTGACATCCTAGTCTGCTTACCAACCTGACATTCACCACAAACTCTTCCTTCATCAATTTGCAGTCTTGGAATTCCTCTGACTGCCTCCAAGGAGATGATCCTCTTCATACCCCTTAGATGAAGATGGCCAAGTTTTTGGTGCCACAGTTTCACCTCTTTTTCTTCTCTTGCAATGGAACACACAGATGAGAAATTAGTGTTCTCAGGCTCCCACAAGTAACAGTTGTCTTTGGATCTGACTCCTTTCATTATTATCTCTTGTTTGTCATTGATTACAAGGCATTCAGATTTTGAGAAATTGACCTAGAATCCTAGATCACACAATTGACTGATACTAATGAGATTAGCGGTCAGCCCTTTCACCAGCAGTACTTCATTCAGACTTGGAACTCCAGGGCAGTCCAAATCACCAACTCCTTTGATTTCACCTTTAGCCCCATCTCCAAAGGTCACAAAACTGGTGGTGTGAGGCTTAACATTATTGAGGAGGTTCTTGATTCCAGTCATGTGTCTGGAACATCCACTGTCAAAGTACCAGTCTTCCTTTGCAGAGACCCTCAGGGAAGTGTGAGCTATCAGTGCAGTAGCCTTTTTCTTCCATTTAGGAGCATGTGGTACCTTTTTAGGCTTAGGTTTGACACCTGAGTTCTGATTAGGATATCCATGTAGTCTGAAGCAGAAGGGCTTTATGTGGCCATATCTCCCACAATGATGACATTTCCATCTTTGGTACCTTTTCTTCATATGTCTCTGTTCCTGATGTTGAGAGATGTGTTGAGACATCTGTTTTGACATTTGCTTACCAGTACCAGATTTCTTTGCTTCCATAAATCCTAGTCCAGATTTATTTCCCACATTTTGTCCAACCTGAAGGATCTCTTCCAATTTGTCTGTTCCATTTGTCAACATCTTGACAGATTTGGTCATTTGATTCAGTTGTGAGTTCAGCAATTGAACTTCTCCTTCTAGATGACTTATAGTTTCAAGGTTTGCCCTTTTTTCAGCCTCCAGCTTTATGATGAGTTTTGATTGTTTCTCATTCTGCACACAGACTTCAGTACTTCTGATACACAATTTCTTGTAAGTATCAGCCAGTTCTTTAAAAGTCACTTCTTCATCACTGATGTCACTTTCAGAGGTACACACACCAGTTAAAGCAGTAACTCGTTTGGCAGATTCTTCTTCAGAATTACTTTCTGAATCACAGTCAGACCAAGTAACTGTCATTCCTTTTTGTTTCTTAAGAAAGGTAGGACATTCAGCTCGAATATGCCCATATCCTTCACAACCATGGCATTGAATTCCTCTGCCTTGAATTCCCTTCTCTTCTGACCTTGGTCTTCTGCTGGAACTGTCAATGTCAGAGGGAATGTTATGAACATTAGACCTTGACTTTGGATCTATTCTTTTGATGAGTTTATTGAACTGTCTTCCAAGCATGGCTACAGCTTCTGAAATGTTTTCTTCAACATCAGTGTTGGACATAAGTGCTATGCTCTTGTTCTTCTTGACACCATTATCAGTGATTCCCATCTCAAAAGTCTGAAGAGACCCAATAAGTTCATCCACTTTTAACTTGCTAATGTCCTGGGCTTCCTCTATGGCAGTTACCTTCATTGCAAATCTTTTAGGCAAGGATCTGAGAATCTTCCTCACCAGTTTTTCTTCTGACATCTTTTCTCCCAGTGCTCCTGAGGTGTTGGCAATCTCCAAGATGTTCATGTGAAACTCATGAATGGTTTCATCTTCCATCATTTTTAGATTCTCAAACTTGGTGGTCAGCATCTGAAGCCTTGACATTTTTACTTTGGAAGTGCCCTCATGAGTAGTTTTGAGAGTGTCCCAAACTTCCTTGGCCAGTTCATATTGATGTACTAGTCTGAAAATGTTTCTATCAATTCCATTGAACAAGGCATTTAAAGCTTTTGAATTTCCCAGAGCTAACTCATCTTCTTCTTTACTCCAATCTTCCTCAGGCTTCAGACTGATTGTCCCATCTTTCTCAGTTATGGTGGGATGAATCCATCCTTTGTCAGCAGCTCTCCAAGCCTTTTTGTCCAGATATTTTAGGAAGGAAATCATACGAGGTTTCCAGTAGTAATAATTAGTTCCATCCAGAATGGGTGGTCTATTTCCAAAAACTCCTTCTTTGTCCATAGTGCCAGAAAGTGATATCCCTAGATCTCACCCAGTAATACAGGCAGGGTGCCTGCTCTGATGCCAATTGAAATTCTGGCTGCAGATACTCAATGTCACGTTCAATGTTATGACACCGTATCTGACTTACTATATGACAGTAAATACAAAAGCAATAAAGAACACAGTCAATTGTTTACCCAGTTCATTGTGCAACAACACCTACTCCGGGGGCTACCAAGCTAGGGAGGAAATCCACTATAAGAGAAGTTAATTCAGGAATAAACCAACCAGTTTATCTCCTTCTCTTAAGACCTACCCAATGCAATTCCAATCTAAGTACAACTTAAACCTGAGATCCTACTCACTCCCCCTCAATCACAGCAGTGATACATAAACCAATTTGACTTAAGAATTGATGAAGACACTCTTCAAAAACAAACACTTGATTAAGCTTCACAGCTTTTTAATCAAGCAACACAATCACTCGTGCTTCACAGCTTTGAGTGATGCACACAACTAACTTGACTCTGCTTCACAGCTTTAGTCAAGGAACATTCAAACACTCTTGCTTCAAAGCTTTGAGTGCTACACAACCCTTACAATTTGAAACCTATTCCAAGTCACTTATCACAATGATAATTGCTTGGAGTACAATAATCAAATCTATACAGATTACAAATGATCTTCTGATCAATAAAAAGGGATCCTTGAAAAACAGCAGCTATGTTGAATATATAGCAGCTGCAACTTCAGTTAGGGTTTCCACAAAAACCTAGGGTTAATTCCGTTTGACCTAAAGACCAGGTCATAGGACTTTATTAACCAGGTTAGGGTTGAGCCAGGTTACCCCTCAGAAAACGCAGGATTCTGTTCAGAAAAGACTGAGTTATTTTCCTGAAAAAACTCAGACTTATCCAACCTGCAAACCTGTTAGTTCAGAACAGGATGTCATAACATCTGTTATGACATCTGAGAAAACCTGTCTACTGATTTAGCAAAATGTGATCATTTTGCAAAATGCTCAGATACACACTTATAAACATCAGTACTTCAATTACAATATTTTTCTGCAAAGGTACCTGATGAGTCAGTACAAACTGAACTAGAATGTTATGACATCAGTCATGACATTCACACATACACTTGGGATTTACCAAAAATGCAAGCCAATACCTAAACACCTACAAACTCCCCCTTTGGCATATTTTTGGCTAAAGACCCTAAGCAATCAGAGATAGATAGCAGCAGAAATAAGTGACAGCAGAAAAATAGAATGTCAAGTACTAATTAAGTAAGTACCAAAATATTCTCCCCCTCTTTAGCCACAAATGGGCCAAATATACATGTGCATAATGATTATACAGTTATCCAAAAACAATTAATAAGAACAGCAGCAGGAAAAAAGAACTGAACACACTTCCAAACTCCACCAGATATCAGCACTGACCAGCAACACCACCAAACAGCAACCAACCTTCAAGCACTGTCATCAGACTCAGAGGATTCGGGCTTCTTTCTTTTCTTGTGAGCAATGTCAGCATTCTTCTCTTTGTTTGATGTTTCAACATTCTTAGAGACATCTGGATTTGTTTCAGCATTTGAACTTTCTTGGTTCAGAGGAACAGAAATGCCAGGAACTGAGTGGTTCTCGTTCAGAATTCTTGAAACAATTTTTGCTATTGCTTGATTAACATAGGTTGTCCCTTCCCTATTTGCAATTTTAGGGGGAACTGAAGAAGAAGGATGAGATGGATTACCAGAGGCAGAAGCTTGGGGCTTTCCTGCATGTCTTGTTCTCAACTCTTTGACCTTGGTGGGGTTAGTTCCCACTTTTCTACGAGAAGAGATCTCCAGAACTTCAGAGTCCAGACAAGAAGAGATTGTCCTAGAATCTTGATCAGAGGAAGAGGTTGAAATAGTCGTATTGGATGATGATGGTGTTTGAGACATTTTGACAGTCCTAGAGGACCAACAGCAATTGAGGAGAAAATTCTGATTGAGAGACTCGGTTTTGATGAGGAGACGAGAGGGGAAGGAAGCAAGGGAGTGTCTATTCAACTTCTTAAAAGAATTGTAGGAAATGAGAAAATACAGTTTTAAACCAATCAGAACAGGCATAACTCCTTTGATCCTTGTTTTAAGCAAAATTAATTGCTACAATTCCTCATGTTGGCAAATACCCAACTTACCCCTTAAGTTTTCAAATTGATTTGCATCCAGAGCCTTGGTAAAAATGTCAGCCAGCTGTAGCTCAGTGGCAACATGTTCCAATTTGATTGTCTTCTCTTCTACAAGGTCTCTGATAAAGTGATGTCGTATGTCAATATGTTTGGTCCTGCTATGCTGAATGGGATTCTTGGATATGTTGATTGTACTCAGATTGTCACAGTACAATGTCATAACATCTTGTGTGACATTATACTCAGTGAGCATCTGTTTCATCCATATCATTTGATAGCAGCTACTACCAGCTGCAATGTATTCAACTTCAGCAGTGGAAAGAGACACACAATTCTGTTTCTTGCTGAACCAGGAAACCAGATTACTTCCCAAGAAGAAACATCCTCCAGAGGTGCTTTTTCTATCATCAGCACTACCAGCCCAATCAGCATCACAGTAGCCAGTCAGAGCTGGTTCACAGCCATGAGTATACATCAATCCATAGTTGTAAGTACCACTTACATACTTCAAAATTCTCTTCACTTGATTGATATGACTGACTTTGGGATCAGCTTGGTATCTAGCACAAACTCCAACTGCAAAGGCAATATCAGGTCTGCTGGCAGTTAAGTACAGCAAGCTTCCTATCATGCTTCTGTACAGACTTTGATCCACCTTAACCCCACTTGAATCTTTGGAAAGCTTTAGATGAGTAGGAGCAGGGGTCCTTTTGTGACTTGCATTCTCCATATCAAACTTCTTTACAATGTTCTTAGCATACTTGCTTTGAGATAAGAAGATTGAGTCCTCCATCTGTGAGACTTGTAGTCCAAGAAAATAAGTTAGTTCTCCCATGAGACTCATTTCAAATTCAGCCTGCATTTGGTCAGCAAAGTGTTTAACCATATGTTCTGACATTCCTCCAAACACTATGTCATCAACATATATTTGGGCAACCATCAACTTTCCTCCTTCAGTTTTGACAAAGAGAGTTTTGTCCAAGCCTCCTTTTCTGTAGCCTTTGTCTGAGAGAAACTTTGTTAACCTGTCATACCATGCTCTAGGAGCTTGTTTCAGGCCATATAGGGCTTTTCTTTTACCACCAAGACTCTCTAATTGCATTGGTCCCATCAGATCCATATGGAGGAGTTCTAAAACCTTAGAGGTGGTCAGATGTCTTGACTTTGGATGTGACATCCTAGTCTGCTTACCAACCTGACATTCACCACAAACTCTTCCTTCATCAATTTGCAGTCTTGGAATTCCTCTGACTGCCTCCAAGGAGATGATCCTCTTCATACCCCTTAGATGAAGATGGCCAAGTTTTTGGTGCCACAGTTTCACCTCTTTTTCTTCTCTTGCAATGGAACACACAGATGAGAAATTAGTGTTCTCAGGCTCCCACAAGTAACAGTTGTCTTTGGATCTGACTCCTTTCATTATTATCTCTTGTTTGTCATTGATTACAAGGCATTCAGATTTTGAGAAATTGACCTAGAATCCTAGATCACACAATTGACTGATACTAATGAGATTAGCGGTCAGCCCTTTCACCAGCAGTACTTCATTCAGACTTGGAACTCCAGGGCAGTCCAAACCACCAACTCCTTTGATTTCACCTTTAGCCCCATCTCCAAAGGTCACAAAACTGGTGGTGTGAGGCTTAACATTATTGAGGAGGTTCTTGATTCCAGTCATGTGTCTGGAACATCCACTGTCAAAGTACCAGTCTTCCTTTGCAGAGACCCTCAGGGAAGTGTGAGCTATCAGTGCAGTAGCCTTTTTCTTCCATTTAGGAGCATGTGGTACCTTTTTAGGCTTAGGTTTGACACCTGAGTTCTGATTAGGATATCCATGTAGTCTGAAGCAGAAGGGCTTTATGTGGCCATATCTCCCACAATGATGACATTTCCATCTTTGGTACCTTTTCTTCATATGTCTCTGTTCCTGATGTTGAGAGATGTGTTGAGACATCTGTTTTGACATTTGCTTACCAGTACCAGATTTCTTTGCTTCCATAAATCCTAGTCCAGATTTATTTCCCACATTTTGTCCAACCTGAAGGATCTCTTCCAATTTGTCTGTTCCATTTGTCAACATCTTGACAGATTTGGTCATTTGATTCAGTTGTGAGTTCAGCAATTGAACTTCTCCTTCTAGATGACTTATAGTTTCAAGGTTTGCCCTTTTTTCAGCCTCCAGCTTTATGATGAGTTTTGATTGTTTCTCATTCTGCACACAGACTTCAGTACTTCTGATACACAATTTCTTGTAAGTATCAGCCAGTTCTTTAAAAGTCACTTCTTCATCACTGATGTCACTTTCAGAGGTACACACACCAGTTAAAGCAGTAACTCGTTTGGAAGATTCTTCTTCAGAATTACTTTCTGAATCACAGTCAGACCAAGTAACTGTCATTCCTTTTTGTTTCTTAAGAAAGGTAGGACATTCAGCTCGAATATGCCCATATCCTTCACAACCATGGCATTGAATTCCTCTGCCTTGAATTCCCTTCTCTTCTGACCTTGGTCTTCTGCTGGAACTGTCAATGTCAGAGGGAATGTTATGAACATTAGACCTTGACTTTGGATCTATTCTTTTGATGAGTTTGTTGAACTGTCTTCCAAGCATGGCTACAGCTTCTGAAATGTTTTCTTCAACATCAGTGTTGGACATAAGTGCTATGCTCTTGTTCTTCTTGACACCATTATCAGTGATTCCCATCTCAAAAGTCTGAAGAGACCCAATAAGTTCATCCACTTTTAACTTGCTAATGTCCTGGGCTTCCTCTATGGCAGTTACCTTCATTGCAAATCTTTTAGGCAAGGATCTGAGAATCTTCCTCACCAGTTTTTCTTCTGACATCTTTTCTCCCAGTGCTCCTGAGGTGTTGGCAATCTCCAAGATGTTCATGTGAAACTCATGAATGGTTTCATCTTCCATCATTTTTAGATTCTCAAACTTGGTGGTCAGCATCTGAAGCCTTGACATTTTTACTTTGGAAGTGCCCTCATGAGTAGTTTTGAGAGTGTCCCAAACTTCCTTGGCCAGTTCATATTGATGTACTAGTCTGAAAATGTTTCTATCAATTCCATTGAACAAGGCATTTAAAGCTTTTGAATTTCCCAGAGCTAACTCATCTTCTTCTTTACTCCAATCTTCCTCAGGCTTCAGACTGATTGTCCCATCTTTCTCAGTTATGGTGGGATGAATCCATCCTTTGTCAGCAGCTCTCCAAGCCTTTTTGTCCAGAGATTTTAGGAAGGAAATCATACGAGGTTTCCAGTAGTCATAATTAGTTCCATCCAGAATGGGTGGTCTATTTCCAAAAACTCCTTCTTTGTCCATAGTGCCAGAAAGTGATATCCCTAGATCTCACCCAGTAATACAGGCAGGGTGCCTGCTCTGATGCCAATTGAAATTCTGGCTGCAGATACTCAATGTCACGTTCAATGTTATGACACCGTATCTGACTTACTATATGACAGTAAATACAAAAGCAATAAAGAACACAGTCAATTGTTTACCCAGTTCATTGTGCAACAACACCTACTCTGGGGGCTACCAAGCCAGGGAGGAAATCCACTATAAGAGATGTTAATTCAGGAATAAACCAACCAGTTTATCTCCTTCACTTAAGACCTACCCAATGCAATTCCAATCTAAGTACAACTTAAACCTGAGATCCTACTCACTCCCCCTCAATCACAGCAGTGATACATAAACCAATTTGACTTAAGAATTGATGAAGACACTCTTCAAAAACAAACACTTGATTAAGCTTCACAGCTTTTTAATCAAGCAACACAATCACTCGTGCTTCACAGCTTTGAGTGATGCACACAACTAACTTGACTCTGCTTCACAGCTTTAGTCAAGGAACATTCAAACACTCTTGCTTCAAAGCTTTGAGTGCTACACAACCCTTACAATTTGAAACCTATTCCAAGTCACTTATCACAATGATAATTGCTTGGAGTACAATAATCAAATCTATACAGATTACAAATGATCTTCTGATCAATAAAAAGGGATCCTTGAAAAACAGCAGCTCTGTTGAATATATAGCAGCTGCAACTTCAGTTAGGGTTTCCACAAAAACCTAGGGTTAATTCCGTTTGACCTAAAGACCAGGTCATAGGACTTTATTAACCAGGTTAGGGTTGAGCCAGGTTACCCCTCAGAAAACGCAGGATTCTGTTCAGAAAAGACTGAGTTATTTTCCTGAAAAAACTCAGACTTATCCAACCTGCAAACCTGTTAGTTCAGAACAGGATGTCATAACATCTGTTATGACATCTGAGAAAACCTGTCTACTGATTTAGCAAAATGTGATCATTTTGCAAAATGCTCAGATACACACTTATAAACATCAGTACTTCAATTACAATATTTTTCTGCAAAGGTACCTGATGAGTCAGTACAAACTGAACTAGAATGTTATGACATCAGTCATGACATTCACACATACACTTGGGATTTACCAAAAATGCAAGCCAATACCTAAACACCTACAACTTGGATAAGGGCATAATCAGTTGTGTAAACCATTAATTATGGAGTTAAAAACAAGTTTGATTCCTGCAACGCAAGGATTATGCAGCCTAGCATGGATTTGGTTCAAGTGTTCATCAAAAATGACTTGTAATTCAAGTTACAAAATCCTAACTTCATCTCTTCGATTCTCCCTACTCAAGAATGATCTCAAGGAATTATTGGACATTTTGGAAAGCTTTCAATGTGCTCTACAACCCATATTTGAATTTATTTTGAAGATTCCACTTGGAACTATATGAAAAAGATCCATGAAGTTGGGTCAAAATCCTGACCAAATTAGGGCAAAATTTCAGTAAGTTTTTAGTTTCATGACCAAATGTTCATAAAATTATAACTTGAGATCCAAGAATTTTTGGAAGGAGTTGTGTAAAGAAAAGTTTTAGAATTAATGGAGATCTACAACTTTCATGTTGGAAGTTTCTCTTGAATCATCTTGCATCATGGTGAAAATTTGGCTCAAAGTTATGAAAAATATGAAATTTCCAACACTTAGAAAAATTTCTATGTTTAGAAATTTTGACTATTCAAAATGAAATCTTGAATTTTTTATTTCTTGATGAATAAGTTTCATATTTTGACATGTTTTTATGAATTTTAATCCTTGGCACTTGAATTTGACAAAAAAGTCAAAGTTTGACTTTTCAGTATACAGTTGACTTTTGATCAGTTGACTGCAAAATTTATCTGTCAATCCAATGGACTTGCAATGTTTTGAACCATGTTATTTGGTCAAAATGATGAAATTGGACTCTTGAGATCATTACTTAAACCAATTGACCATTTTCTAGGTCAAAAACCAGAAATTGCCCTTTCCTAGTCAAAACCCTAATTTTGACCATTTTGCCCTTTTGGAGATTTGATCAAATTTCTTGAGGAGTTGTGGTCCAAACTTTATCAAATGATTCATATGAGTCAAAAATGTCTATATGGATCAAAAATTATGAGGTTTGACTGTAAATTGACCATAGTTGACTTTTTCCCTAATACAGTTGATTTTTAGGTCAATTGACTGATCAAAAGTGTGATCCAAGGCTTGAAACTTGGCATGAGTAATCTTGGGTGTCCATAATGATCCATGAAAGTCATATTAAGCATTGAAAGTTCAAAAATCCTTATGCAAACTCAAACCCTAATTTTAGTCATCAGTGCATAAGGAGGTGTCTTGAGCTGATCAAACCCTAGTGCAGTCTTGAGCCCAAGGAGATCTTGTGAGAAAATTCTTGATAAATGAGAGGGAAAATTTTTGGGGTATAACAGCTGCCCCTTTTCAATCTTCTTAAGCCTGAAGAGTTAGATTGGCATGTTTTGTCATTCGTGACTCGAAGGTGGAAGATGATTGGACACTAGAGTGCCCAGAAATTTGCACTCGGTGATGTGATGGTAGAGGTAATGGGCTTAAAGATTCCATTTGGGGAGATGATAGAAAGATGTTGGAGATGGGCTTGTAGATTCCATATAAGAGTGATTGTTGAATTGTAATTTGTAAGCTGAAAGAATAAGTATCAGAATGGTGTCCGTGTCCGCAACGTATTTGAATGGTATCTGGAAGCTGGTTTTAAATGAGTATTAGAATGGCGTCTGTGTCTGGAGCGTATCTATACTATATCTAGAAGTAAAAACGGAATGAGTGTCAGAATGGCATCCATGTCTAGAGCGTATCTGAATTGTATCTGAAAGTTGAATTTGAATGAGTATCAGAATGACGTCTGTGTCTGGAGCGTATCTGAACTGTATCTGAAAAAGAGTCTGAATGAGTATTAGAGTGGTGTCCACGTCTGGAGCGTATCTGAACTGTATCTGAGAGTTGAATCTGAATGAGCATCAGAATGGAATCCGCGTATGGAGCGTATCTGAACTGTATCTGAAGAGCCTTTGAACATTGTTAATGGTAGCTATCGATTATCCTTATCCTGAAAAGGGTAAAATGTTAGCTAATATGCAATGTCATGTTGTATGAAATGCATGGTATAATGAGATTATGATACATGCATTCGTGTGATCAATGTTTATGATATATGGATGTGATGTATGCGTATGTGAGCTAATCTGCTGCACTGCTTGCTGGATTGGGGAAAATAAATCCCTGACTACTGCTGAGGCTATGGAGTATAAGTCTTCATGTTCTGAAGTCTAAGTGTTGATGAATTTCGGTTTGGAGAAATAAACTCTGTTGTATGGGGTATGTCGTGTACTTCCTGTAAAATCCTATTGGGGAATCCTGAGAAATTTGACGACTTTTACTGGGGATTGATAATTGGAAGCTCTGTTCTACTGGGGATTAAACTGCACATTGTGGGGGATTATGGAAATAACTTAGAGATATTTCCCTACCCCTTAAAGCCATCAGTGATTGTCTTTCTATTTTGTTTATTTGTAAACAGTAATTATGTTCAAATGCATATGTTCAAAAATGAATCATTGAACGTTTTTTGTAAACAACAAAATAGAGTAAAGAAAAATAGATAGTTTTTGCACTTTCAAAAGGATATCTTTGTGTTGACTTTGAGTAAGTATTTTTGTACAATGATACAAACATTCTAGTAAGAGAATGTCGTCGTAAAAAAATGAAAATTTTGATACAAAGAAAAGATAGTTATGTGTAATAATCCCATGGGGTTCCCATTCTGCTATAGCCTTCGTATCTCTGAGCGTCTTGTCTATTTGTTGCCTTGTCCGAAGTTGATTGAATTGATCAGAACTGTCGAGTTTGCAGGTTGTCCGTAAGGTCATCCAACGAGACATAGTCATACGCTTTAATTCCCTAACTTTTGCCTCGCCCGCCCTTTCGGGTTTTCAGTCCACTTGGAAACCCTTTTTTTCCCAAGCCGCCCTTTCGGGTTTTCAACTTGTCGGGTGTACATTTTTTTGTTTTATCCCTAATTTTTGCCCGAACCTTTTTTGGTTCACCGGGATGCCCTTGTTTTTCCTAGGTGTGTCAACCTAGAGGGTCTCTTATGCACAGTATCTTTTGACTATGTTTGTGTTCACAGGGTGCGGTAGGTCATCATCATCCATGGTAGTCAATATCATTGCGCCACCAGAGAATATGTTTTTGATTACAAATGGTCCTTCGTATGTAGGAGTCCATTTGCCCCTGGGATCACCTTGTGGCAGTATGATGCGCTTGATCACCAGATCTCCAACTTGATATACTTGTCGTCTGACCTTTTTGTTGAAAGCCTTGATCATCTGTTTTTGATACATTTGACCATGACAGACAGCAGTAAGCCTTTTCTCATTAATCAAGTTTATTTGATCAAGTCGAGTCTGGATCTAATCGTCTTCATTCAGCCATGCATCCTTCATGATTCTCACAGAGGGGATCTGGACCTCAATAGGCAAGACAACTTCCATGCCATAAACCAGAGAATAGGGTGTTGCCCCAGTTGATGTGCAAGCTGTGGTACGATATCCGTGGAGAGTGAATGGTAGCATCTCATGCCAGTCTTTGTATGTGACTGTCATTTTCTGTATGATATTTTTAATGTTCTTATTCGCGGCTTCGACATCACCATTCATCTTTGGCCGGTAAGGGGAATAATTGTGATGCTGAATCTTGAATTACTCGCACAAGGCGGTGATCATAGTATTGTTCAGGTTTGTACCATTGTCTGTAATGATCCTCTCCGAGATACCCTAACGACAGATGAGATTCTTCTTGGTGAACCGGCGACAACATTCTTGGTAAAGCAAGCGAAGGAAGTTGCCTCCACCCACTTTGTAAAATAGTTAATGGCCACTAGGATGAAGCGGTGTCCATTGGAGGCTGTTGGCTTGATCTCCCCAATCATATCAATTCCCCACATAGCAAAGGGCCAAGGAGCCGTCAAGACATTCATAGGAACCGGAGGTACGTGCATCTTGTCAGCATAAATCTGACACTTATGGCAAGCTCGAGAGTGTTGATAGCAATTTGCTTCCATGGTAGACCCAATAATAGCCTGCCCGTAGGATTTTCTTTGCCATCGTATGCCCACTAGAATGGGTGCCAAAAGTGCCTTCATGTAACTCAGCCATGATCCTTTCAGCTTCAACCTTGTCTACGCACCGAAGTAACACCGAGTCATGGTTGCGTTTGTAAAGGATGCCATTACTAAGGAAGAATTTAGCGGAGAATCTCCTTAAGAACTTCTTATCATTGACTGAAGCTCCTTCAGGATATTCTTGAATCTCGAGATACCTCTTGACTTCGTGAAACCAAGGTTGGTCCACCATTTCTTCAGTATTAATATCGTGACAGTGTGTTAGGTTCATCCCTTTGTTCAATGGTGATTTGGGGAGCCTTGTTATCCCATTTAAGTTTAAACATAGATGACATTGTGGCTAGTGCTTCAGCTAGGTGATTTTCTTCTCGCGGAAAGTGCTCGAAGGTAATCTCCTTAAAATGTGAGAGCAACGTCAAAACATGTTCTTTGTAAGGGATAAGGTTAGGGTGTTTGGTGTCTCATTCCCCTTTGATCTGGCTGATAACCAAAGTTGAATCTCTGAATACATTCAACGATTTGATCCCCAAGTCTATGGCAGCTTTGAGACCAAAGATGCACGCTTCGTATTCCACTGTGTTATTTGTACAATTGAAGCATAGTCTTGTCGTAAAGAGAGTATGACACCCTTCAGGAGATATAAGTACAACACCAATACCATTGTCGAGTGCATTAGATGCCCCATCAAAAACCAAGTTCCATCGGGATTCTTGTTCAGGTCCGTCATATGGCCTGAATTCTTCATAGTTGTTTACCATCATGATGTCTTCATCTGGGAATTCGAATTTCATGGACTGGTAGTCTTCTACAACTTGGTGAGCAAGGTGATCATCTAGTACACTACCCTTTATTGCTTTCTGGGTAGTATATTGTATATCATATTCTGTCAGGATCATCTGCCATCTCGCTATTCTCCCAGAGAGAGCAGGTTTCTCGAAGACATATTTTATCAGATCCATTTTAGATATCAACGAGGTAGTATGGGTCAGCATATACTTTCTTAGCCGGTGAGCATCCCATGCCAGAGTGCAGCAAGTTTTCTCGAGCAGTGAATATCTTGTTTCACAGTCGGTAAACTTTTTTCTCAGGTAATAAATAGCGTGCTCTTTTCGGCCATACTCGTCACGCTACCCCAGCACACACCCCATTGAATTTTCCAACACGGTCAGATACATAATCAATGGTCTTCCCTTGACTGGTGGCATCAAAACAGGAGGCTCTTGCAGGTAATCTTTGATCTTGTCGAAAGCAGTTTGGCATTCATCGTTCCATTTGACTACTCAATCTTTCTTCAATAGTTTGAAGATTGGTTCACAAGTAGCTGTCAGGTGAGAAATGAATCTGGAAATGTAGTTCAAGCGTCCCAAGAATCCTCTGACTTTCTTCTCAGTACGAGGAGCGGGCATCTCTTGTATTGCTTTTACCTTAGCAGGATCTACTTCAATACCCTTATTGCTGACGACGAAGCCTATGAGCTTACTAGACCTTACTCCAAACATGCATTTATTTGGGTTCAACCTCAGCTTGTATTTCTTTAATCTCTCAAATAGTTTCTATAAATGATCAAGATGGTCTTCTTCTATCTGAGACCTAGTTATCATGTCGTCCATGTAGACCTCTATTTCTTGATGTATCATGTCGTGAAATAGAACTACCATGGCACGCTGGTAGGTTGCCCCTGCATTCTTCAGTCCGAATGGCATAACCTTGTAGCAGAATGTGCCCCACTGTGTGACAAAAGTTGTCTTCTCCATGTCTTCAGGCGCCATTTTGATTTGGTTGTAACCTGAGAAATTGTCCATGAAGGAAAACACTTTGTGTTGTGCCGTATTGTCAACTAGGATGTAAATGTGGGGAAGTGGGAAATCATCCTTAGGGCTTGCCCTATTCAAATCTCTGTAGTCCACGTACATTCGTACCTTGTCGTCTTTCTTGGGCACGGGAACAACATTGGCAACCCATTGCGGGTAGGAGGTGGCGACCAAGAATCCAGCGTTAAATTGTTTCATGACTTCTGCTTTAATATTTTCTGACATGTCAGGTCGCATATGATGAACCTTTTGTTTTACTAGTGGATAGTCTTCTCTTATAGTTAGACGATGTACCACAATATCTGTATCAAGTTCTGGCATGTCTTCATATGACCAGGCAAAGACCTCAACATACTCGTGTAACAACTGAATCAACCGCTCCTTGACACTGGGTTCCAGGCTGGCACCCACCTTGACCTCTCTTTCGTCTTCTTCGGTACCTAGGTTGATTGTATCCATGGGTTCCTCGTGGGGCTGAATGGTTCTCTCTTCTTGTTGTAGCAATCTGGAAAGTTCCCCTGGTACTTCATAATCTTCCTCACCTTCGTCTTCGGCTTGGTAGATTAGATTCTCAGAGTCACAGAAGGCCATAGCAGAACCGTTATCCATGGGATCCCGAATGGATGTAGACCTGCATTGTGAGTGTGAGTGTGTGTAAGGGTATAGCTATCTTTGAAAGAAATGAAAAATGTAAAAGAGAAAAACAATGAGCACAAAGTTTGTATGCAAAACATCCATGATTCATTGATGTCATATGGAAATGAGATAATAACCCTTACAAATGGACCATTTTGCCTCGGGTAAGACACAAGGTTTTAAGAGTCTAAATTGTTTTAATATTACAGATCCAACAAAATGTAAAGACAAATTACTGTGGGATAAAAGTGATCGGGATGAAATCTCTATCCTCCCAGTTGCTGAGCCCTCCATTGACAGTTGGGAAGATCCAATCCTCCAGGTTGTAGCCATCTTCATCATCCTCTACCACATTGACCTCACGGTTGTTGGTCTTCAAGGATGGTCCTCCAGCACGAGCGCGACGTACAGCCTTCTGAGCACCTAAAGTGAAACCCAAACCAAACTTGTCGGACTTGTATGGGATATATGGGAGTTGTCCCCAAATAGTGCACCCACCTTCTTCTATCACTACTTTTTCATCCTTCAAAGATGACATCCTTAGTAGAGGCCTTGTGATCTTGGGAACTGTCCAGGTTACTGCCACATCTTGCAGGACTTCCTCAAAGTTTTGGAATGAAGTTTCAATAAATTCACCATCTAACTCCACATATCTGAAGGAATTGAGATGGTTGATCATATACTCTTCTTCTCCATGAACGGTGATAATCTTCCCTTGAATCGGATACTTCAGCATTTGGTGCAACATAGAAGTGACAACGCCAGCATTGTGAATCCAAGGTCTGCCTAGCAAGCAGGAATATGAAGGGAGGATATCCATTACATAAAAAGTTGAATCAAATGTTTGGGTTCCAACCTTTATGGGGATATCTACTTTCCCATGCACCATTCTTTTCGAGCCGTCAAAAGCCCTCACTACTATGTTGCTTGGCTTCAATGTCAATCCCTCGCAGTCAAGCCTATCAAGAGCCTTTTTAGGTAATACATTCAGAGATGAGCCAGTATCCACCAAAACATGAGACAAGTTTGTTCTGCTACATTCAACTGAGACATGAAATGCCTCATTATGTTTCCTTCCTCTTGGCGTTAAATCAGCATCTGAAAAACCTAGACCATTATCTGCAGTCAAGTTGGCTACGCAGTCTTGGAACTGGTCGACAGATGTTTCTTGGGGTACATGAGCAGTCTTCAGGAATTTTACCAAGACCTTTGCATGCGCCTCGGAACATAGTAGTAAAGCCAGCATGGAAATTTTGGATGGAGTTTGCCCCAATTTTTCAACTACATCGTAGTCGCTTCTTTTTATGATCTTTAGGATTTGCTCCATCCTTTATGTAACGCCCGTAATTTAATTAATTATTTAATTAAATTATTTTTAGAATATTTCTGAAGAAGTGTTATTAAATTGGATTTATTTTATTAAGTGGAGAAATAATAATATTAGAGGTATAATATTACTGTTTGGTGAAATAATGTTAGAAGCTAATATTATTTCATGTGGGCCTATATTGTGTGAGTGGAAGTAATAAGGGGGTGTAGGTTTTGAGCCTAATAAGGAATAATATAATAATATTAGGTTATTTTATTATTTGTGAGAAAGAATAGGAGAAAGAAGAAGTAAGAAGAGAATAAGGATTGAGAAGGAGAACGTGAAGCTGCTTGAAGTAGAAGGAAACGGCAAGAACGAAGATTCAACCCGGAAATTGTAGAGCGACCTTCAATCCAAGGTAAGGGTGGGGTTCTGACTTTATAATTGGGTTCATGATGTTTGATATGTGGGGTTAGAGGATTGTTGTTTTTGTTCTTGAATTGGATGATGTATGATGAAGATTTGATGCATTTGAATGAATAATGACGTTATGATATCGTTTGATCGATGTAGTATTATAGGTTAATGTTAGGTGATAATATATTATGTTTATAATAAGGTTTTTAGGGCTGTAATATGAATTCCCGTGGTGAAAATACAGAGGAAATCGCAGAATTATGCAGGAGGAACCAGGATGTGTCGACCTCAAGCTGGATGAGTCGATACATGGGCGAGGTTAGACTCAGGATGATTCGATGCATGTAGGGCTTGCATCGATACATGTTAGTTGTAAGACTCAGGATGAGTCGATCGGTAAGGTGCATGTGTCGATACATTCTGTGATTTGAAGCAAGACGAGTCGATCCATGAGGAGGATGTGTCGACTCATGTTGTGCAAGAGAAGCATTACGCGTCGATCCATAGAGTTTCGTGTCGACCCATACTGACTAATTTTGACAGAATCAATTTTAAATTGCTGTAACTTGAGTTGTAGGATGATGTTTGAGATGTCGTTCGAAGTGTTGATTAGCTAACGCGGTGAACTTTATTCTAGATGATTTAAATGATGATGAAGAGGTGTAATCCTAGTAACCAATCTAAGATTTAGAATTAATTCCCGTGATTGATCGTTATTGCTGGATTTTGGATAGAATGATGAACATGAGATGTTTAGAGGTTGTTGTTAGGAATTATGACAGTAGGATTAGTGACAATAATGAGGTACAGTAGCAGAATAACAGTATGGATTACTGTACTATTGATATACAACTGAGTTATTAGTGAGATGTGATTATTAAAGTTGTGTTGGATAATTTATGATGAACAAATGGCGTTTGATAAATAAATGATGTTTAATAAATTATTTTGAGATGTTTATGAGATGTTGTAATGGAGATGTTGTTGTTTTGAGATGTTTATGAGATGCTGTAATTGAGATGTTGTTGTTTTGAGATGTTTATGAGATGTTGTAATTGAGATGTTGTGGTTTTGAGATGTTTATGAGATGCTGTAATTGAGATGTTGTTGTTTTGAGATGTTTATGAGATGTTGTGTTTTGAGATGATTGAGATGTTGATATTACATTCATGAAGAGTCGCATACATTGCATTTTTGAGATGGAGCTTATGCTCGTTGAGATGGCCTGGATTGGAAAATTTTGAGATGAAGGCTATGCCTTGTTGATGCCTCTATTAATTGACAGATTTTTGAGATGGGAGTTCTGCTCCAATGGTACCACATGCATTTGCATAGTTTTGAGTCGCATTATATGATTGAATAATGAAATGTATTTGATGTTAATGAATGAGTATATATGCTGTAATTATTGTTGATTATGAGATGAGAAGTGGTGATATTATTGATCTGATTTAATATATTAATTATCATGCGCTTTATTATATTGTTAGATATCTCACCCCTTCTGTTTGAATGTTGCCCCTATGTTGGTAACGTGCAGGTAATCGAGAGTGAAGGTTGTATACCTTCAATAGTTCGAGCCGGTGTCATTGCTCTGATATGTAACACTCGGGGGGATGAACGCTTGCTGATTTTTGATTGTTGATTTTTAGTTGTTGAACCTTAAATTGTTTATTATTAGATAAGAGATGTTTCGAAGTTGTTGTTTTATTTAGAGATGTCATTGAAGAATTCCGCTGCGTAGTTGTTGAATTATTTTATTAAAGATGCTATGTAGATGGTTCATCCGATTTTTGAAAAAGTGTTATATATCCATGATGAATGCAATGAATTTGTTAGAAGAATTTGTGACGTCCCGATTCGTTTGTATGAATGAAATTTTATAACTCTGAATTATTTTGCATAATTTGTTGGGGGTGGAATTGGGGTGTTACACTTTCTGGGAGGTCTCAGGGATAGCCAATGATTGTGCCTTCGTCCAGACAGGCTTGATCAGAATACTTTTATCTCGAGTCTCGGTTGACTCGGCAGTAGGAATGTCGGTAGGAGTGATAGTAGGGATTGTACCAGCTTTGTCAGTTGGAGCATTGGTGGAGATGATTGTGGGACTGGGAATAGCCTTCGGAGAAGCAACAACAACAAGAATGATTACGGGTCCATAAACTGCTTTTGGGGGAGCACTTTCTGGAGAGAATATCCTTCTGCTTCGGGTAATCTTGCTAGTCCGGGCAATGTTACTGATATCAGAGTTATCTTTCTATGAACTTGAATCTTCGGCAGCTGGCCAATCCTGCTTGATACTGTGGTAGTAGATATCCCTTCCATAATTCCATGGTACGGTTTTGTCTGACAAATACGGGACTGGTCTAGGCATTGTAATTATCAAAGGAGCTACTTTTGGAACTGATGTAATTCTAATGGGTCTTTTGGTGGAGACCTTGGAAGAATTGTCGGAAATGGTCACGATGGAAACATCATTATAAGAAACAAGTGGAACAAAAGTCTTTTCGAACAGAATCTCCTTGTTATCTATTAGGCACTAAACGCGTGCTTTCAATAAAAGATAGCTGGTTGGTGAGGACAAACAAAAATGATAGCTTTCATCACAGCCTGAGAAAACACTGGCATTTAATAAGTTATTTTTGATAGTCAGAAGTGGGGTCATAAGTTCATCAATTGAAGTAACAAAAATATCCTCTTCAATGGCGTTGGCATTATGGCCGTGTTTGGGCATAGGGGAAGAAATGACATTGGGACTTTCTGGCACATCGAATTCAATCTCTTTGGCTTCAAGGAGGTCTTGTACTTTGTTATTTAAAGCCCAACTGTTGTTAGTGTCATGGTCGGGACTCTCAGAATGGTATGCCCAACGGGAATTAGTATGATAGTGAGGAGATGTTGTGTTAGGGTTCTTTGGAGCTTCTTTCAAAGTCACTAGGTTGGATCTTAGCAAGTGTGTCAATACTTGAGATAAGGTCATGTTAATTCTGGTGAATTGTCTGACTGGTCTTTCCATCCTTGGTTGGTTGTTTCTTTGCTGATCAGGCGCAGGTTTAGGAATCATAACAACCCCCACCATTGGATGGAGTTCGGCCCTATCTTGATTTCTCTGAGGATAAACAGCAACCACTTCTTTCTTTCTGATAAATGGCTTCCTTACAGCAGTGAAGGATGCATCTTTTTGAATCTTTCCACTTTTTATTTCGGCTTCTACCCTTTCTCCGGTCAATATTAGTTCAGTAAAACCTGCCGATGAACTACCAATTAGGTGATTGAAGAAGGGACCAGGCAAGGTGCCCAAAAACATGTCTACTAATTCTCTTTCAGATAGAGGAGGTTAAACTCTTCTGGCCAAATCTCTCCATTTTTGCGCATAGTCCTTGTAGCCTTCATTTGAAACCATGGACATACTCTAGAGTTGAGTACGGGTAGGCACAAGATTAGAATTGTATTGGTATTGTTTGTAAAAGGTTGCAGCAAGATCTTCCCAGTTATGAACATTGGATCTTTCTAACTAATAAAACTAATCAAGTTGAGTTCCAGACAAACTGTCTTGGAAGAAATGTACCCATAAATCTTTGTCAGCGGTATGGGGCTGGATCTTCCTTACATAGGACCGGAGATGCATTTTGGAGCATGAGACTCTGTCATATTTGGCTTGCATGGATTCTTATAGGTAAGTACCCTCTTGAAGTTTAGTTGGCTCAATCTGTCCTAGTAATAGTAACCGGGTTCTAAGGAGTTCAATATCACTGGTCTGTTTCCTTGGTCATTGTTTCAGCACAAGCCTCTTTAATGGCGACCGAAATATCCTAAGAAACCAAAACTCAATGAGTGTAGCATCGAGTATCTACCAACTTTGGACTGCACCAAATCCGGTCATCTCACTACATCCTAAAGGCCAAGTTGGTCAAGTAAAGGTTCTAAAATTTCATTAGTGCTTTATGACATCACTCAGCGGCCCCATATTCTCTTTGATTAACTCAAAGGCTACCGGTACCCATAAATATGTCGCACTAACGTAGCTATTGTTTAGACCATGTCGGTATACCCCGCACAGTTTCCACAACGTATTGCTACTTACCTATAAGGTATCTCAAATCCGGGTAGAGGATTCAAACCCAAACAAAGAACCATAATGTAAAGTATACAAGTCAGACAATGAAAGCAAATAAATGTGATCTAGCCCTAAGGTAACCCCACTTTTAGGAATATCCCCAGCAGAGTCGCCAGTTCTATGATACGGTGGGAGAACTGACTTGAAGTTTTTGCGTTTGATCGCAAATGTCGCGGTTAGCAAGAGTCTCCACCGACTTTTCTTTTATCCAAAAGGAAAGGTGAAAAAGCACAGGAAAGACCTTTGAGATTATTTCTTGAGTTCGGGGGTAGATTATGAAAAGGGAAGGTATTAGTACCCTTTTTATCCATGGTTTTCCATGGGCTCTTAGTTACTTGCTAGATCACTTGCTTTTGTTTGAAATTATGCTTTGTGTGGTTTTTTGGAAGTATTTTGTAAAGAGACCATTGTTTAGGAAATCTTTGTAATGATTCTTGTTTGTAAGAATGTATACAAAGATGTTGATCCATTCAAAATGTTTTCAATGTTTGTAAGATGTTTGAAGGTGTGTGTGTTTGTTTTGAAAATAGTAAGGATGTTTGTTTTGAAGTGGAGCAAGTAATTAGGAGCAATCTACCTACTCAAATGTCTTTCTTGTTCATTTTCTTTTCCTTTGACATTGTTGTCTTACCACTGATTTGGTAAGCAACCCTGTCATTGGATGTAAACGAGATGGGTGTGGGTCATCGTATAACCATGATTAGCAACGTTGCAAGGTATCTTAGCATTCTTTTTGAGGGACTAAGATCATTTGTAAGGCAACTTAGATAGCGTCATCGAGGGACCATGATCTTGTATTTTTGCTAAGATACCTCACATGCATAACATGGCCATTTTTGTAAGGAAACAAAGTGGATTTTACCCTAGGGGTGATAGTGTGCAAGTATATTATTTTCATGCTTGATTTTGTCTTAAATTAGGGTTTTCTAAGCATTGGTTTTAGTCTTTCCATACAAATCCTAATTACTAGTATGTTATATAAAAGCGATAAATTGCGAAATTTAAAGTTGCTACGCTATCACAACATTTGTGGGGGGGGGGGGGGGGTGTACAAGTTGAATGGGGATTGCAAGAATTAAACCTATTTAATCTATTACAACCAAATTGAATTGATATGAATATACAAGGAATTTAAATAAATACAAAGTATAAAAGTAAATGTACAAGGATGCAAAATGTGAAGAAAATGAATTTGTTTGGTTCTCATGAAAAGAGATTTTGTCTTAACCTAATTAAATAAAGAAAATAGTTAATTAAGTTTGAATTTATTAAGAAAAGATTTTTGAATAAAACCCTAATTCTATTTAGTTGATTAAAAGAAAATAAGTTTAGAAAAAAGTATTCTAAGTATTTTTATTTTGAAAATATTTATAGCATTATAAAATAATTTTAGGCCCTTTTTAATATTAAAAATAATGTATTTTCAATGGTGTGAAAACTAAATAAATAAAAAACATAATATTAATTAAGTTTACAAGATTTAGTTAATAAAAATAAATAAAGTAGAATAAATAAAAAAAAAATTGTGTAAAAAATAGAATAAAATAAGTCAAAATCTAAATATATCATTTTTTGTATTTTATGATTTTTTGTATTTAAAAATATATTCAAGAAAAGATAAATGAAATAAATAAATAAATAAATAACTTGGGCCGGGGGGTGCCAAGAAGAAACAGGGAGGTTAGTGAGCAAAAACAAATAAAAAAACAAGCCAGGCCCAAAGGGGTCCAGCGCCTGCCAAAAAAAACAAACAAAGTCAGAAAAATGTGAAAAAATGAAAAAGGGTACCACTGGGGCTCGAACCCAAGTCCCATAGGTTACTCGTGCGTGCTTCTACCACTGAGGTGGCTATACATCCGTTAATACAAATGAAACAATAAATATGTAAGGCAAAACGTGTTCTGAAGACTTCATCTTCAACCTCCAGCCAGACCAACTGTAACTTGCTCATTTCTCATCAAAAATGAAAACTGTAAACATGAAGCTTGTAGCAAATTTTCTCACGATTCCAGAAATGTAAAGTATTAAAACTATAGATCAAAGATAAGCAAGAATTTTAATGGCCCTAATCTAAACCCTAAAAATTTCAGAAGTTTCAGTTTCAAAATTCTCTAAGCTCAAGCAAAATTAATGAAAACTAAGGACATGGTTAGCTTCAGGGCAATGATATCTACATGTTTTATTCATAAATAAACTATTGATGATGCATGTATGAAGAGTTCCAAGTTGAGAAAACTTACCTCAAAACTGGAAATCGTGTTTGGAGTTTGAGCTTGTTTCAAGTGATGGTGATGATCAAGTTAGCTTCCTTGAGGTCCTAGGAAGCTAATGCAATGGTTAGCTTGAACAATGGATGGCTGAAATGGCCTGAAGAAGTCAAGTTGCAGACTCTGTTTTTTGGTTATGAAAGTTATGGTAAATGGTGTTACAATTCTGGAATAAGGATAGGGATGAGTTTTATTTGATGTAAGGAAGCTTTAGAAACTAAAAGGCCGAGAAACACACGAGGGAAATGGGAGTTTGATGTTCAAGGTCAGAAACTGTGCAACAATGGAGTTTTTGTGCAATTTCTGATTTGAGAGAGTTTTTGTGTATTTAAGGGTGCTCAAGCTCATCTTCTAACTCACAAATAGTGACTCTATTTATAAGCAACAAGTTTGGAATGCTCTAGTTGATCAGAATTCAAATTTACATGTTTATGCATAACATTTGATTTTTTGAGAATTTCAAGTTTCCATGCCTTGTACTTGGTTCATAGAGTTGTTAACCACTTTAAACACAATGCTTATGACTTTGTGGATGAATTTTAATCAAGAAAAACAAGTTGGGAGCTCAAGAAGCTGAATTTGTGCATAAAGCTTGCTTTACAAGAATGGATATGTTACTTTCTCTCTAAAATGGCAAATTGATTTGGACAAAGCTTGAAACACTTGGATAAGGGCATAATCGGTTGTGTAAACCATTAATTATGGAGTGAAAAACAAGTTTAATGCATTAAAAGAAAGTATTATTCAGCCTAGCATGGATTTGGTTCAAGTGTTCATCAAAAATGACTTGTAATTCAAGTGACAAAACCCTAACTTCATCTCTTCGATTCTCCCTACTCAAGAATGATCTCAAGGAGTTCTTAGAAATTTTGGAAAGCTTGCAATGTTCTATAAAATCCATATTTGAATTTATTTTTAAGATTCCCCTTGGAACTATATGAAAAAGTGCCATGAAGTTGGGTCAAAATCCTGACCAAATTAGGGCAAAATTTAAGTAAGTGTTTAGTTTCATGACCACATGTTCATAAAATTATAACTTGAGATCCAAGCGTTTTTGGAAGGAGTTGTGTAAAGAAAAGTTGTAGATTTCATGGAGATCTACAACTTTCATGTTGGAAGTTTCTCTTGAATCATCTTTCATCATGATGAAAATTTGGCTCAAAGTTATGAAAAAAGATGAAATTTCCAACACTTAGAAAAATTTCTAAGTTTAGAAATTTTGACTTTTCAAAATGAAATCTAAACTTTTTGATTTCTTGATGAATAATTTTCATATTTTGAATTTTTTTGATGAATTGTGATCCTTGGCACTTGAATTTGACCAAAAAGTCAAAGTTTGACTTTTCAGTATACAGTTGACTTTTGATCAGTTGACTGCAAAATTCATTTATCAATCCAATGGACTTGCAATGTTTTGAATCATGTTATTAGGTCAAAATGATGCAATTGGACTCTTGATATAATTCCTTAAACCAATTGACCATTTTCTAGGTCAAAAACCAGAAATTGCCCTTTCCCAGTCAAAACCCTAATTTTGACCATTTTGCCCTTTTGGAGATTTGATCAAATTTCTTGAAGATTTGTGGTCCAAACTTGATCAAATGATTAATATGAGTCAAAAATGTTGATATGGATCAAAAATTATGAGGTTTGACTGTAAATTGACCATAGTTGACTTTTTCCCAATACAACTGATTTTTAGGTCAACTGCTTAATTGATTGATCAAAAGTGTGATCCAAGGCTTGAAACTTGGCATGAGTAATATTGGGGGTCCATAATGATCCATGAAAGTCATATGAAGCATTGAAAGTTCAAAAATCCTTGTGCAAACTTAAACCCTAATTTTGGTCATCAGTGCATAAGGAGGTGTCTTGAGCTGATCAAACCCTAGTGCAGTCTTGAGCCCAAGGAGATCTTGTGAGAAAATTCTTGATAAATGAGAGGGAAAATTTTGGGGTACAACAGCAGGGCTCTGGTACAAAAGATTGGTGTAACCCCTTTTATTGACCCATTTATAGTTGCGGGGGATCGGATCATAATCCGCCCTACCAAGTTCAGCACCAGATATCTTTGAACCAACTAAAGATGGGTAAAAAACATTTCTTTTTCTTCTTCTTTTGATTTTGCTTTTGCTTTATTTTTCAACATACAACTTTTGTTGAGTTAAATGACTTTGTGAGGGTCACCTATCCCGGGTTTGTAGTTTATAATAAGAACATAATATATAGATCATTCACTTCTCTTCGGTCCCCTACGTAGAGCATGCTTAGACCGGAGCTGACTGCTAGGATAAACTATTCAAGGATTTAAGAATGAAAATTTAAGGCCACGGTATAGGGGGTATCAGGATCGAATTCCTAAATTTACGAATCTTAAGGTGTAAAAACGATGCCGGTGCTTCAAAAGGACTTTCCCAAGTCATACTACATCCTATCTCAACCAGGTCTTATAGCCCAACTAAGTTCAAAACACAGTGTTTTTCTTAGAAAAAAATTTCGGTTAGGCTCAAGAAATGGGGGAGTGGACATACACCAGACCATACAGATATAGATGACTCTTCAAACACATGTATTATTTTGAAAAGAAAACAAACAAGCAAACTAAAGCAAATAAAGAAGTAAAATAACGAGAAGGAAAATGCAGGAAAGGAAAAATAAAGCGATTAAATCTCCTCCCACACTTAAATTGAACATTGTCCCCAATGTTATGAAATAAGATAAGGAAAGAGTCACCTGGTAAAGTACTAAGGATGGTTGGGTCCCTCGCCATCCTTCGGTGAATGTATAGGATACAGTGGTCCTTTCTGGAGATGGACATGGATGATACTCAGGTATCGGAGGTGATTTTCACTCGTCCACGGTCTCTCCAAGACCTTCTAAGGCATATCTCCAATTGGCATGGTTATGGACATTAGTCATCATGGGATCAGGTAAGGTAAAATAGTGAACGGTTTCATTATCAATCAGGAGTCTATATTGTATGACCCAAAGAAGAAGCAATCCGAGTCATTGTCCCTCCTACATGGAGGATACCTTCAGCAGACTTAGAAGTCATCATGAGATTCCACAGCAAAAAATTTCCACAGGCTACAGGGCGATACTGGGTCGCACAGTAGAGGAAAAAGATCTCCTCCTAGCTAACATGGGTATCAGTGTCGGCCTCCCCAGGAAAGTGTGAGCAATAACCATCTGAAAATACCTGAAAGCGGGGTTGTGAATAATAGGGGATAGCTGAGTGGAAGGATCAAGGCTCCCTCCAGCAGTAATATCTCTCGAGAATTTCTCTATGTCCCTAGTCATGAAATAGCCAACCGGTAGCTCAGGTATAGCATCGGGTGTGGTCTGGAAGCCTAGAAAGTCGCCAAACTCTCTCTGGGTAAAACAATATTCTATCTTGATAGTCTGAAAGTGAGATATCCATCCTGGCCATTATAGGGCTCAAACTCGAATGAACTGAGGAATTCTAAGGTGAGGTTCCCGTAGGTCACATTTAGGTCATCTGCATACTCGTCCCACTTTAGTTGGTTGCATAGATACATGATATTGGCTTCAAAGCCAAGAGCTTCTATGCAAATCTGGTCTGGATATCTGGTCGGTGCCATGGGTCACTGTGAAAGGACCGCATAGAGTTGTCTCTGAGTGTCATCTCGGAAGGAAACATGCATGTCATCGAAATGCTCCATCCTGAAAAATGTAGTTAGCAAAGACGGCTAGCAGGTGATGCCTGAAATCATGAATTTTGCAACTGTTAGTATAAAGATGAAAATAAAATTTGAAAAAAGTAAATAAATGCAAAAAATAAAAATAAACCCATGGGTTGCCTCCCATGCAGCGCTTGTTTAACGTCGTTAGCTTGACGAGTAAACTTCATATATCGGAAACTAGTATTGGTGGATCAATCAGAGTGTGGATGGAGTAGTTGGTGGGAATGTCACCTCCTTCGTAGTGCTTCAACCTCTGCCCATTGACGATGAATGGGCTACAAGAATTATTCTTGATCTCGACTGCTCCAGATCTTAGGATTCTAGAGACCTCAAAAGGACCAGTCCATCTTGAACATAGCTTGCCAGGAAAAAGTCGCAACCTGGAATTGAAAAGGAGAACAAGGTCGCCTATATTGAAATCTTTCTTTACAATTCTTCTGTCATGCCAAGTTTTGGTTCTTTCTTTATATATTCTAGCATTCTCATAGGCAGACTGGCGGAATTCCTCACATTTATGAATGTCAAGGATGCGTTTTTCACCAGCAGTCAAATATTCCAAATTCAGGGTCTTAATGGCCCAATAGGCTTTATGCTCTAACTCGAAGGGTAAATGACAAGATTTTCCATAGACTAATTGGTAAGGGGTTATTCCAATAGGGGTTTTAAAAGTTGTTCTGTAGGCCCATAGTGCTTCAAGTAGCTTCTGAGACCAATCTTTTCTGGAAATTGAAACAGTTTTTTCTAAGATTTGTTTAATCTCTCTGTTAGACACTTCTACTTGGCCGTTAGTCTGTGGATGATAAGGTGTTGTTACTCTGTTCTTTAATCCATACTTACTAAAGAGCTTATCAAAGATTCTGGATATGAAATGTGATCCTCCATCACTTATAACGAGATGGGGTGTTCCAAACCTCAGAAAAATGATATTCTTAAATAACTTGACTACCACTCTTGTGTCGTTTGTGGGTGATGAAATAGCCTCAACCCATTTAGACACGTAGTCCACAGCTACCAAAATGTACCTATTTCCCATTGAAGGTGGAAATGGTCCCATAAAGTCTATACCCCAAACATCAAAGAGTTCAACTTCCTGGATATTCCTCATTAGCATCTCGTCACGTCTTGATATGTTCCCGGTGCGTTGGCATCGGTCGCACTGTTGTACCCCAAATTTTGACCTAAGATACCATCTCCCATCTGCATCATTGCATTGCAAGGGTTTTGACCTACTTTTATCAATTTTTCAAAGCAGTGTAAAATTCATAACTTTTCCAAGTCGAGAGCTGTTTATTTTTGAACGCTAAATTTATTAATTGATCAATGATAAAACAATGTTTATTAATTATTTATTATCTTAAATTTAAATAATTGGAATTTATTTTCAGTTATTATATAATTTAAAGATTTATAAATAATATAATAAATATTTGAAGGGAAGTTCATTAATTGATCAACAATGTTATTTAATTATTTATCATCCTAAGTTTAATAGTTGAAATTTACTTTTTCAGTTATTATAATTTAGAGAAATATAAATAATGGAATAGATTGAAGAGAAGTTAATTGATCAATGATGTTTATTTAATTATTTATCATTCTAAGTTAAATAATTGAAATTCTATTTTCAATTATTATAATTTAGAGAATTATGAATAATGAATTAAATAATTGAAGAAAGGTTTATTGATCAAAGGATGTTTATTTAATTGTTTATTATTCTGAATTTAAGTAATTGAAATTTATTTTCAGTTATTATATAATTTAAAGAATTATAAACGATAAAATAAATAATTAGAGAGAAGGAAAGAATTGATTGGTAAAATATTGGAATTTTATTCATTTTATTCTAATTGTTACAATTGTCGTTTAAATACTGTATTTATTTACAACGTATTTACAAAGATAATTTTTACAAAGTTTAAAATGAAATAAAAAACTATTCTAATTTTTCCTAAATTCTAAATCTTCATCTTCTATCCAATGCTTCTTTGTTTGTTCATTTAATTTTACCTGCAAAAGAATTAAAAGAAAAAAGTCAGAAATAAAGAAATAATTAAAAGCAGAAAAATTAATTTTAGTGTTCATCATTAAAAGTAAACGGCTGGAATCAGTTTTGCCCTTTTTGCAAATCACGGGATTTCTCCCGGTTCACAAAAAGGGATGAATTTTTATTTTTCAAAATAGAACGCACAAGTTAAAAGATGCACAAATTCATTTTTGTTTTCAAAACTGCATAGTTAAAAAACCAAAAATCAATTTCATTTTCAAAAGCCAACAGCATATTTCAAAATCAACACAGCATGCATAGTAAAACAGCATATGCATTTTCAACACAAGGCCATATGTAACGTAAACATGCCAAGAAATATGGAAGAGGCCAAAAAACATGAGGCTCCCATGCAGTAGTCAAAGAAAGTGTGCAGTTTAAACCATATATGCAAGCAAGTAATATTCCATTTACATCATTTTCCAGCATAATGCTTTTTCAGAACCAATACATAACATCACTTTTTTATGTCAATTTGTATTGAGGAGAGAGAAGAGAGAAAGAAGTATGGTTTTACAGGTTTTGGTTTAGGCAGGAAATAGATAGCCAACAGAACAGCAGCAATGCAGTAAGAAAAGAGAAAGCATGAAATAGGAATAGAGACAAACCATATGAAGCAGTAATGTGCAGAGGCATCAAAGAAAATATAATAAAAATATTCAACCTGTAACGTAAACCTCAGAGGAGGAAGAACCAAAACTGTTATAACATAACACAAACCCCTTCAAAACAAAAAAAAAGAGTTCACAACCTGTTCATCAAGCCTTCAAGACTGAAATCCAAAAACTGTCAAAAAATATACAAAACAATTTTCTCAAAGTCTAACAAGCATGAACCATCAACCTAAAACCATCACCAAAGCCTTGTTTCAAAACCTTATGGCCTAAACCATAAAACCTCAAAACTGTCCAGCCTAACCATAACCATTCCAAAACCATGGCCTAAGCCACAAACCTATTTCCATAACCTGCAGAAAAAACCATAAAACTCAAGAACCTACTGCATAAACCATCAAACGATTATGGCCTAAGAAACCAGTAGAACCTGCAACCTTATGGCCTAAAAACCAGAAAAACCATAACCATTTTCAAAACCTTATGGCCTAAACCATAAAACCTCAAAACTGTCCAACCAAGGCCATAACCTGCATAACGCCAATACCCTGTCCAAACCTGCTATCTCATAAACCAAAACCTTATGGCCTAAAAAACCAGTATACCCAAAACCTGCAAAACCAGTTGAAACCTTGGCCTAAAACCAAAAACCTACTGTATCGAGCCAAAAAAACCAGAACCATGCCAAATATGTCCATAACCACATAAGTCCTCAGAGTTATCATCATAGGCAAATTTCAAGGCAACAGAATCACAAGAAGGAAGAAGAAGAAAGCTAGTCAAAACAATATTTCAACACTAGCATGTTCAAAGCAGTCAAGCCTCAAACATTCATCATAGGCAAATACCAAAACATACAGAAGCATAGCTGAGAAGAAGAGAAAAAAAGCATACATCGAGGCAACAAAAAGGAGATAAAGAGTACAGAGTACCAGGGTCTCCAAGCTCACAGCCTCACTGCGTTTCCCCCTCCGCCAACAAGCCTCCATAATGCCTTCCCTCCATCCTTCATAAAGGTAACTTTGTTTCTCTTCTTCCTTTCCAATATCTCAACAGAAATCATATAAAACGAAGTCAGAATTGAAATGGACATAAAACTATAACATGCAACAAAAATCATAAAACCTAATGCACTGAAAAGAGCGAGAGCATCACCTTCACTGTATCGCTGAGCAATGCACGGGGAAGAAGGAGGCGTCAGTGGCTCGGGCAAAGGGAGAGCTCAGGCGAAGGCGGGAGAACTCAGGCGAGAGCATAGAAGACGAAGAGAGATCGAAGAAGCACGCGTGAACAAGCGGCGCCGCTGTATCCCTTTTGCCAAACCCCAATACAAAATGAAGTAAAACAACTTGAACCCTAAAACAAATTATGAGGTTTGGGCTTAATCCCTTGTCCCTGCCTAAGCCCAACGAATTCATTAAGCGCACCCCCTTTTTTGTCTGTTTTGATTAGGCCTTTTAGAAACCCCCTTTGGCCCATATAAACTCTCTATCATCTACCCTTTTTTTTTATACCTTTTTTTCTTTTCTCTATTTATTTTCTTTAGTTTTTCTTCCAGAATTTTATTAGTTTAGATAATTAGTAAATTTAATCAAATAGGTGTAATTCAATTAAACAATTTTAAATAATTTGACCATTTTATTAAGTTTAGCTCTAAGATTAATTTGGTAATTTTAGTTTTCCTTTTTTCTAATTAGATTTAAATTAATAACTTTTAATTTCTAATTTAGTTTAATTATTTAATAACTCTTAAAAATAATGCTTTATATTAATACCTCTAAAAACATAAAAATAATAAAAACATTAAAAACATGTTATTTTATTTAATTAATTCTCTTGCGTTATTAATATTAAACAAAAATCTACAAAAATGCATATTTACACCATTTAGTCTTTTATTTAAATTGTTGTATATCATTTATCTATCATAATTTTCTGTTTACTTGATTATTCTGTTTACGTCTAAATCCAAGGGAAAAACGATTAAATTTGTTGACTTCATGTCCTCAAGTCCAATCACGCGAACATCTGCATTTCATTAAAACTTAAGACAATTTCTCTCAAATATTCAATCTTTTCAAAACTTATACCTTTTAAGCCAAAACTTCGACATTAGGTCGTCGTATCTTCAAAAACCCGTCTGTACCCTTTTCGGCCAAAACAATTTATTTTAAATCAAACGAACATTTTAATAAGCAGATATTTCAAAAGGTTCCTATAGAGTACTATAGATACATTGGGTGCTAATACCTTCCCACTGTATAACCAACCCCCGAACCACAGATCTCTTTTCAAAAACGCCTTGTATTTTTATTACTTTTAAAAAAGTATTATTTACATTGCATATTTAGGGTTTTATTTCGCTCTTTCCCCTTTTCCCTTGGAAATAATAAAGCGCGGTGGCGACTCTTGCTTTTGTGAGACGAATTAATCAATAATTCGATCTCCGATTTACCCCGCTACATTTTTTATCGCTACAGAATTGGCGACTCTGCTGGGGACAGATTGACCTCTTACTGGTCCATCCCTAAGTGGGTTAAGCCTAGTTTGTTTTATCTGTTTTATTATTATTTGATTTGTTTGATTATGTGTTTAAATTGGGGTGTTTGGGTTTTTTTTGCAAAGTATGAATCCTATACCCGGATTAAGTTACACTTAAGAATAGGACGGGCGGTACAGTCATGTTAACTTTGAGGGAGTAATCCCGAAGAAGGAGGCATGAGATCCCCCACTCAATGGAAGGCCCTCTTGAACTTAATATTTGTTTACCGAGTAATCGGGAAGACATTATTATTTTCGACCTAGGAGCCAGAGAAATTGAGGACCGTAGAACCCTAACCCATCTTGGCCTTTTTAGGTGTAGCGCAGAAACTATAACGGAGTAATTCGGAAGTAGTTGTTACGCGATGCTACGCTCGGACGAGTTTCTCTTGAGAATATTGCTATTTATTGAGTAATCAAGACGTTAGTAATATCCGAAGGAGGAATGTAGACTCTGGGAACTTTTAGAACCTTGTCTTACAGGTGTGATTGAACCATTAGTACATACCTTTGGGTGGGATTTACCCTTGACTCCATGCCGAAACGTTGAACCTTTGAACCCCATGTTTGTGAACTTGTGTGTGACTGTTGCATTATCATTCATTCATGCATTCATCAACATCTTTGTAAAAAACTTGTTTTTCAAGGAACTTAGGAATGATTTTTGCAAGACATCTCAGGTACTATGGAATTTGGAAGCAGAAACACTCGAAGTTTTAGTTTTAAGGAGCCCGAGACTGAAGAACTGAAGAGTCTAATTCCTAAGATCGAGAACCCGGCGGATTTTCAGAAAAAGTATGGGTCCATTATACCTCTCATGAAGCGCAAGATGAAGGAAGGCATCCTTAATACGTTGGTCCAATTCTACGATCCTTTGTACCGGTGTTTTACATTTCCGGATTACCAGTTGATGCCCACCTTAGAAGAGTACTCCTACATACTTGGTTTGCCGATCACTGACTGTGTTCCTTTTTCTGGCTTAGAAGAGGAGCCCAAATCTCACGAGATAGCGACTATCACCCACTTGAAGAAGTCAGAGATAGAAGAGAACATGACTACAAAAGGGGGAATCCGAGGTCTGTCTGCGCAGTTTTTGTTGAGGAAAGCTCGTCACTTCGCTGAGATAAAAGATACTATTGCCTTTGAAGACGTCTTTGCTTTACTCGCTTACGGTCTATTCTTGTTCCCTAACGTTGATAAGTTTGTGGATATCAACGCCATCAGAATTTTCTTGATTGGAAATCCGGTTCCTACGCTGCTAGGAGATACCTACTACTCCACCCATATTCGAAACTCTTATCAAGGAGGGATGATTATTTGTTGTGCACCGTTGCTATATCAGTGGTATGTTTCTCATCTACCTAGGTCTGATATTTTCTAGGATCTCGAGAAGGAGCCGCGATGGGCGCCAAAGATTATGGCTCTCACTCATTTCGACATCGATTAGTATAATCGAGTTCACTGTGACGTGAAGATCATCGATAGCTGTGGTGCTTTTCCTAACGTGCCTCTTCTTGGTACGAAAGGTGGAATTAACTATAACCATGTTCTCGCGCGCCGTCAGTTTGGATACCCGATGAGAGATAAGCCAAACAACATCCATGTGAGTGGTTTCTTTCTGCGGGAAGGACAAGATCACCAGGCAGCTAAGAGGGAGATCGAAGGAGCTTGGTGCCACATCCATAGGAAAGGGAGAGATATGTTAGGACATAGAGGTGCCGTTTCTTTGGAGCCTTACCTACAATGGGTTCGTGCTAGGGCTTGCACTCTCAAGATGCCCTATAAACCTGAGAAACCTTTATTCCCTACTGTTGCATCATCATCTGTTGATATCCCTATCGAGAATATAGGAGAATACCAAGGAAATCTGGCTAGGATGAAGTCCGAGAGAGATGCTTGGAAAGAAAAGTACAATATGTCTGAATATGAGAATCGGGTCCTGGCTCGACAGCTAAAGGAAAAGGAGGATTTACTCTTTATTCAAGACGGCTGGTTCATTGATCATGATGAGAAGCTTCGTCAAAAGGATGCTTTACTGAAGAAGTATGCTAGTGAAAGGAAGAGAAAGAAGGAAGGTTCCGTAAGCGTTGCTCTTGTTCCCAATCCACAAAAGGAAATCATTGATCGACTGGTAGCTGAGAAGAAAGAGATGGAAGACTTTTATGAAAAGAAGATCAGGAAGCTCCGGTTACAGCTGGCATTTGGGCCTTCATCTGATGATTCTGAGTGATCTTTAGCTTTTAGTTTTATTTTACTGATGTCATTTTGTAAAACTCTGTAAAAGGGCTTCATGTTCCAAAGTTGTAATTTACTGCTTTATTTATGGACTTCATGTTCCAAAGTTGTAATTTATTGCTTTATTAAGGGCTTCATGTTCCAAAGTTGTAATTTACTGCTTTATTTATGGACTTCATGTTCCAAAGTTGTAATTTATTGCTTTATTATGGGCTTCATGTTCCAAAGTTGTAGTTTACTGCTTTGTTATTGGGTTGTTATCCCAAAGTTGTAATTTATTGTTTTGTTGTTCCAAAGTTGTGAGTTGTAATTTACCGCTTTTGATTAATGGATTGAGTTTTTGTTGTTCCAAATTCCTTTACCATTGATGTGTGCAAAATCATTGAAGGTCCTTGAAAAACTATTAAAATGAGTTATCATTTGTATCACACATCATGCATCATTCAACATTCCACTTCACATGTTTTCTAGAGTCTTATCCTTGTTTCTTTTTCCACTCGAGTAGTATTGTCAAGCTGTCTCATCGATACGATACTCGAGCCAATCGACAGAGGAAGATGGAAAATCTGGAACAGGAAAACCATGAGCTTCGTGAGGAGGTCGCTACTCTTCGTGTCGGTATGGAAAAGTTAATTGTGCTAGTGGAAAGTTTGGTGGCTGTTCAGAATCAGCCATCGACTACAGCTGCTGAGATTCAGACTTCAACTACTGTGGTTTCCGAGATTGTCACCGTTCCAACATCTATGACTCAAATCAACTCTCCGCTTCAACATCAGATGCCAAAAGGTTTTCCGTGGGGAATGCCTTACAACTTTGTGCCAGAGGGATATCAGCCTGCCGTACAACCTTTGTTTCAACCTACTTTGTCTCTTCCTCAACCAGAGACAACTGCCATGCCGCCAGTAATCCCGTCTGTGACACCTTTCCCGCAACCAGTAATGATAACTGTCGCTCCTGTGATTCACTCTGTGCCATACCTGAATGAACCTACTTATCCTGCCGAGCCTGCTGAAAGTTTGGGTCTTTTTGATAGAATGGAAGAATTTCAGGATCAATTCCAAGAAATGCAGAAGGAGCTCAGAGCGTTAAAAGGGAAGGATTTGTTTGGGAAGAACACGCATGACCTTTGTTTAGTTCCGAATGTCAAGATTCCAGCAAAATTCAAAGTGCCAGACTTTGAGAGATATAAGGGTGATTCGTGTCCTCGAAGTCATTTGACTATGTACGTGAGAAAGATGTCTATGTATTCCGATGATCATGACTTGTTGATTCACTATTTTCAAGACAGTTTGACGGGTGCTGCTCTAAAGTGGTATATGGGTTTAGACAGCATTCGGATCCGCAACTTCAACGATCTTAGCGAAGCTTTTGTCCACCAGTATAAGTACAACGTTGACATGGTGCCAGACAGGGATCAACTTCGGGCGATGTCGCAGAGAGACAGAGAATCTTTTAAGGAATACGCCCAGAGGTGGCGTGAAATTGCTGCTCAAATCTATCCACCTCTTGAGGAGAAAGAGATGACGAAGATATTCTTGAAGACTTTAGGTTCCTTTTACTATGAAAGAATGATCGTCAGCGCACCCAGTGACTTCACCGAAATGGTAAGCATGGGCATGCGGTTAGAGGAAGGGATTCGTGAAGGGCGTTTGGTTAAAGAAGGAAGTCCGTCTAGTAGTACTAAGAAGTTTGGAAGTGTTTTCCCGAAAAGAAAAGAGCAGGATGTCAGCGCTTTGTTCCCAGGGAGACCAAGGAGAGGTTACTCACACGTCACGGCAGTCACTCCGGCTGTCCGCCCAGCTTTGATGACCCCAGCTCATCAAACCCCACCAACTCAACAACGACCATTTCAGCAGCAGCCTCGACAACAGGCTTATCCATTCAACAATCAGAACCGTTCACCAAGAAAACCGCAGTTCGATGCCATTCCTATGACTTATACTGAATTGTTCACTGCTTTAATCAGAAAGAACCTCATAACGACAAAACCTCCTCCTGTCGCACCAAATAGTACTTCTCCGTGGTACAAGGCGGATCAGTTTTGCGAATATCATCAAGGGTCGCCGGGGCACAACCTTGAGAATTGTTTTGCTTTGAAGGCGGACGTGCAGAGGTTGATTAAGAATGGTATCTTGTCTTTCAAGGATGTTAACCCAAATGTTAGAGATAATCCTTTGCCTCGACATGGGGCAGCTTCAGTGAATATGGTGGAAGGTTGTCCTGGAAAGTTTCGAGTTTTTCAAGTCGAACACATAAGAGAGTCGTTGATCAGGTTACATCAGAGTTTAAGAAGACTTGCCTTTGTTAGGCATCAGCATGATTATGATGTTTGTGAATTTTTTTCAAGAGAGGTTGATTGCCCTATTGTGAAGGAGGATATTCAAAAGTTGTTAGACCGGAGAGTTATCACTATTACCTATGACAGAGATCCGGAGGATGAAGTGAATGTTATAATACCACAATTCAATTTGCCTGAATCAGTAGAGATCGTTTACGACAGTCAGACTGCACCTGTTGCTCCTTTGACCATTTACCCACCTGGTCCTGTGCCTTACAACTCAGACCAAGCTGTACCGTATAAGTATAATGCCACAATGATTGATAATGGGGTAGAAGTCCCTATACCGACCAGGCTGTCTTTTGTTAACATTGCTGATGTGAGTAGAGTTACGAGAAGTGGACGTGTCTTTGCAGCAGTACCTTTGAAGAGACCAGAAGTTCAAGTCAGGAGGCCCATACCGGCAGAAATTCCAGTGAGAAATGTTGAACCAAGGGTTGAGATAGGTCGATCCAATGAACCTATCCCACACCCTGAGGATGATGAGATTCTGAAGCTCATCAAGAGAAGTGAATATAAGATTGTGGACCAACTTTTGCAAACTCCTTCCAAGATTTATTTGCTCGCTTTACTAAGAGATTCTGGTGCCCATAGAGAAGCTTTGATGAAGGTCTTGGACCAGGCGTTCGTGGATCATGATGTGACGGTTGACCAATTTGATGGGATTGTGGGAAATATTACTTCATGTAACAATATTGGTTTCAGTGATGAAGAGCTTCCGGAGGAGGGAAGGAACCATAATATGGCTTTGCATATCTCAGTAAGTTGCGGAAGTGATACTTTATCAAGTGTGTTGGTAGATACAGGTTCGTCGTTAAATGTAATGCCCAAAACTACATTGTCTCGACTCTCGTATCAAGGTGCTCCCATGAGACCTAGTGGAGTAATTGTCAAAGCATTTGATGGTTCTAGGAAGACTGTCATTGGTGAAGTGGATCTTCCTATAGTAATTGGTCCTCATACTTTTCAGATCACTTTTCAAGTAATGGATATTCGTGCTGCCTACAGTTGCCTATTGGGTCGTCCATGGATCTATGATGCAGGGGCAGTCACTTCCACGCTCCATCAGAGATTGAAGTTTGTGAGGCATGGAAAGCTAGTAATGATTGGTGGAGAGCAGGCTATGGTGGTAAGCCATTTGTCATCTTTCTCTTTTATTGATGCTGATGAGGATGTTGGAACCCAATTCCAAGCTCTATCTGTTGCTAAGAATGAAGTGAAGAAGCAAGGGACATCCATTTCTTCTTTTGAGGATGCGCGACGAGTGGTTGAAAGTGGTTCGGCTGAAGGTTGGGGCCAGGTGCTGACTTTGCCCGAGAACAAGTCTGGAGAAGGTATTAGTTTTCGTCCCGTGTCTGCAAGAGTCAAGCAGGAAGTGGTTACTCGTCCGATTCAAGAGGTTTTCCGAAGCGCAGGTTTTATCCATCCGACTCCTCCTGAGGTTGATGCTATAATAGGAGACGATTCTGAAGAGGATTTACCCGATTTTGTGATGCATGGAGTGGTTTGCCAGAACTGGATAGTTGTTGATGTTCCTATTGTGATGCACATTTCCGAGTAATGTTTTGTTTTGTTTTTTGAAAAAACTTTCGCTCTGCCCAAGGCGGAAAGTATTTGTGTCGGGCTATGAAAAAATAATTCCTTTTGCTCTGCCCAAGGCAAAAGAGAAATGTATGGGCTCTTTGTTTCAAGTATTTCCCTTCAATAAATAAAAATGTTATTTTGTCCACTACTGTTTTATTTTTCACTTTTTCTGGGAAATAGTAATGAAAATCAATTGGTAGTAATAAGAAAATATAATAACTTTTTGTTTTATTTGTACAAATCGATTTCTAAAATAAAGCATAATCATATGTGCAGATTAATCCATGACTTAACCATTGAAAACAATGATCCTATGCCCTCTCCCAACTTTGAATTCCCTGTGTTCAGAGCTGGAGAAGAGGTTAGTGAAGAGATTCCTGATGAAATTTCCCGTTTGCTTGAGCACGAGGAAAAGATTATTCAGCCGTTTGAAGAACCTGTAGAGCTGATCAATCTGGGTGATGAAGAAGATAAAAAGGAAGTCAAAGTCGGAGCACTGCTTATCCCAGAGGTCAAAGAGAAAATGTTGGAGCTTCTCAAAGAGTATGTTGATGTGTTTGCTTGGTCCTACCAAGATATGCCAGGTTTGGACAACAGTATTGTGGAGCATCGTTTACCGTTGAGACCTGAATGTCCGCCGATTAAGCAGAAGTTGAGAAGGACTCGTCCCGATATGGCTGACAAGATCAAAGAAGAAGTTCAAAAGAAGATTAATGCAGGTTTCCTTGTTACATCGGTCTATCCTCAATGGTTAGCCAATATAGTGCCTGTTGCTAAGAAGGATGGCAAAGTCCGGATGTGTGTAGACTATAGAGATCTGAATAGAGTTAGCCCAAAGGAGGACTTCCCATTACCGCACATTGACGTATTGGTCGACAGTACCGCGAAGTTCAAAGTCTTTTCTTTCATGGATGGTTTCTCTGGTTACAATCAAATCAAGATGGCACCGGAATATATGGAGAAGACAGCTTTCATTACACCTTGGGGAACGTTTTCTTATCGGGTTATGCCGTTTGTTTGAGGAATGCTGGCGCAACATACCAAAGGGCCATGACTGCTTTGTTCCATGACATGATGCATAAAGAGATAGAAGTGTATGTAGATGACATGATCGCTAAATCGCAAACTGAAGAGGATCATTTGGAACATTTATTGAATTTATTCCAGCGTTTGAGAAAGTATAAACTCCGTCTGAATCCCAACAAGTGCACTTTTGGTGTTCGTTCTGGAAGACTTCTGGGTTTCATTGTTAGTCAGAAAGGTATTGAGGTAGATCCTGATAAAGTCAAAGCTATTCGGGAAATGCCTGCACCCAAGACAGAAAAACAAGTAAGAGGATTCCTTGGGAGATTGAACTATATTTCTAGGTTTATATCTCATATGATTGCTACCTGTGGGCCGATTTTCAAGCTTCTCCGAAAGAACCAAGGATGTGTGTGGACAGAAGATTGTCAGAGAGCTTTTGATAGCATCAAAGAATATTTGCTTGAACCTCCCATTTTGATTCCTCCAGTGGAAGGAAGACCTTTGATTATGTACCTGACTATATTGGAAGATTCCATGGGATGTGTGCTTGGTCAACAAGATGAGACTGGAAGAAAGGAACATGCTGTATATTATCTGAGTAAGAAATTCACAGACTGTGAGTCTCGATACTCATTGCTTGAGAAAACCTGTTGTGCTTTAGCTTGGGCTGCTCGCCGTCTGCGCCAGTATATGATTAACCACACCACTTGGTTGATCTCCAAAATGGATCCCATCAAGTATATCTTTGAGAAGCCCGCCTTATCTGGAAGAATAGCCCGTTGGCAGATGTTGTTATCCGAATACGACATTGAGTATCACACTCAGAAAGCAATCAAAGGGAGTATTTTAGCCGATCATTTGGCTCACCAACCAATCGACGATTATCAATCCATCAAGTTTGATTTCCCAGATGAAGATGTTATGTACTTGAAAGCTAAAGATTATGAAGAGCCGTTACCTGAAGAAGGACCTGATCCCGGATCGCATTGGGGTTTAATTTTTGACGGAGCTGTGAATTCTTATGGAAATGGAATTGGGGCAATCATCATCACTCCCCGAGGTACTCATATCCCGTTCACGGCGAGATTGAAGTTTGACTGCACGAGCAACATGGCTGAGTACGAGGCATGTATTATGGGTCTCGAAGAAGCAGTGGATCTAAGGATTAAGATTCTTGATATTTACGGAGATTCGGCATTGGTAATTAATCAAATCAAAGGAGAATGGGAGACTCGTCATCCTGGTTTGATCCCTTACAGAGATTATGCTAGAAGATTGTTAACTTTCTTCAACAAAGTAGAATTACATCATATCCCTAGAGATGAAAACCAAATGGCTGATGCTTTAGCTACTTTGTCTTCAATGTTTCAAGTGAATGGTTAGAACGATGTGCCTACAATCCGGGTTATGCGCCTCGACAGACCTGCTCATGTGTTCTCAGTAGAAGAGGTCACCGACGACAAACCGTGGTTCTATGACATTAAACGTGTTCTTCAAACTCAAGAGTACCCGCCTGGGGCATCCAATAAAGATAGGAAGACGTTGAGGAGATTAGCAAGCAGTTTCTTCCTCAATGAAGAAGTTTTGTATAAGAGGAATTACGACATGGTCTTGCTCAGATGTGTAGACAGACGTGAAGCAGACATGCTGATGCAAGAGGTACATGAAGGATCCTTTGGCACTCATGCCAACGGACATGCAATGGCTAGAAAGATGTTGAGAGATGGTTACTATTGGATGACAATGGAATCAGATTGCTGCAAATATGTGAAGAAATGTCATAAATGCCAGATTTATGCGGACAAGATGCATGTGCCACCGACCCTCCTCAATGTTATCTCTTCACCTTGGCCTTTCTCTATGTGGGGCATTGATATGATTGGAATGATTGAACCCAAAGCTTCAAATGGTCATCGTTTCATCTTGGTAGCGATCGATTATTTTACCAAATGGGTGGAAGCAGCATCTTATGCTAATGTAACCAGACAAGTGGTAGTCAGATTTATCAAGAATCAGATCATTTGTCGATACGGTATCCCGAGCAAGATCATTACTGATAATGGTTCGAATTTGAATAACAAGATGATGAGAGAGCTTTGTGAGGAGTTCAAGATCGAACATCATAATTCTTCTCCTTACAGACCGAAGATGAATGGGGAAGTTGAAGCTGCTAACAAGAACATCAAGAAAATTGTCCAGAAGATGGTGGTAACTTATAAAGATTGGCATGAAATGCTTCCGTTTGCTTTACATGGATACCGTACTTCAGTTCGAACTTCAACAGGTGCAACCCCATTTTCCCCAGTTTATGGTATGGAAGCAGTACTCCCCGTGGAGGTTGAGATTCCGTCTCTGAGAGTGTTGATGGAAGCTAAACTTTCTGAGGCTGAATGGTGTCAAAGTAGATATGATCAGTTGAATTTAATTGAAGAGAAGAGATTGACAGCTTTATGTCACGGTCAATTGTATCAGCAGAGAATGAAGAAGGCTTTTGATAAGAAGGTTCGACCATGCGAGTTCAGAGAAGGTGACCTTGTGCTCAAAAAGATATTATCTTTCCAACCTGATTCTAGGGGCAAGTGGGCTCCGAATTACGAAGGACCGTATGTCGTTAAGAAAGTTTTCTCTGGAGGTGCCTTGATTCTCACCAATATGGACGGTGAAGAGCTCCCGCGTCCCATGAACGCCGATGCAGTCAAGAAGTATTTCGCTTAGATTTGAGTTGACAGTTTGCTAAGTTGAAAACCCGAAGGGGCGGCTTAGGCAAGCTTTTGGTCAGACCAGTTTGGGCATTTGAACACATTTGGAAATTCGAAGTTGTTAGGGAGAATAGTGATCATTGTTTTTATGTAACCCTTTCTTTCATGTACTATTTCCCAAACTTTTGTAAACCGTTGGAGTCGCGTTGTTAGCGAACTACCATCTTATTAATGAAATTTGAGCATTTACCTTTTGTGGGCAAAATCAAAATTTTTACGGAAATATTTGAAACAAAGTTATTTAAAGTATTCTTATTTTAAAAATGTGTCGTGAATAATGAAAGGAATATTAACAGTTGTTCCGAAGATGGTCAAGCCATGAAATGCGAAACAATACAGTAATTTATCCTTGCATGATGAACATGTTTTATTTCAAAATCGTCATGAGGTGTTGGTTGTGTAAGCTTGCGTTTCTCGTGGTACTAAGTTTGGTGACTCCCCGGCTGTTCCAGTTAAGCGTTGTTTTGGTTACCTTTATTCGAGCAGATTTCCGTAGTGTGGTACGCTTTGTCTCATGCCAGTAGTCTATTGGTGTCAGAAATTTGGATTTGAATGTTTTTCTACTCAGAAGACTTGAGCCTTGTAGCGTGATATGCTCTGACGTTGCTCTGTGGTTCCAGTTCCAGTTTATTTTCCGTCTTTTTTTAAGATTGGCCGAGTATCTATCTTGTCGTGACATCTTATTGTCTTCAAGATATTCCGTCTGCTCGTTTCGTCAGCATAACATACATTTACTCATTTACACTTATATCACGTATGCATATTCACATTTGCCGTTGATTTTGGGTTGTACTTCGTTTTTAATACAATGTACGTGTTCTTTCCAAATAGAAGGTTAGCTTAGGCAGAAAATGTGCTTCCTTTCTAAATTCCCTAACTGAGCTAATCCTCATGGATGATTTTTGATTTAGCTTACCCGGTCCATTTCTGGATAGGATGAATCCCCAATCAAGTTACTTTCTCATTGGGTGGAGTCTTGTTTGACTGTTTTCTCTCTAGTTTATCCCTGGATGAAGTTGTTGTCTCTTGCATAGGCTATCTCACGATTTTCCCCAGTGAAGTTGCGACCTAGACGAAGGGTGCATTTATTTTGCACATTTAAGTATGTGATCTCCTCGGGAAGGATTGATTCATGATTTTCTTTGACGAAGATTTTATTCTCTGCCAGCGTCATCGCAATTTCCTTCTGAATTACCTTGTGGAAAACGACAAGCGGCAGCTCTTCACGAGCAACTTGTGCGTTATTATTGTTATTGGAAAACGACAAGTGGCAGCTCTTCACGAGCAACTTGTGCGTTATTATTATTTTTGGAAAACGACAAGCGGCGGTCTCTTCATGAGCAACTTGTACGTTATAGACATCGTTGGAAAACGACAAGCGGCAGCTCTTCACGAGCAACTTGTGCGTTATTATTGTTATTGGAAAACGACAAGCGGCAGCTCTTCACGAGCAACTTGTGCGTTATTATTATCTTCGGAAAACGACAAGCGGCAGCTCTTCACGAGCAGTTTGTGCGTTATTATTTTTTGGAAAACGACAAGCGGCAGCTCTTCATGAGTAACTTGTGCGTTATAGACATTGTTGGAAAACGACAAGCGGCAGCTCTTCACGAGCAACTTGTGCGTTATTATTATCTTCGGAAAACGACAAGCGGCAGCTCTTCACGAGCAGTTTGTACGTTATTATTTTGGAGAACGACAAGCGGCAGCTCTTCACGCGCAACTTGTGCGTTATTATTTTTGGAAAACGGCAAGCGGCAGTCTCTTTATTTGAGCAATTTTTACGTTATTATTTTTCTGGAATACAGCAGGCGGCAGCTTCTTTATTTGAGCAGCTTGTATGTTATTGGTATTTTCTTGGAAAACAGCAAGTGGCGGCCTCTTTATTTGAGCAGCTTGTATGTTATTGACATCCCTAGACGACAGCAAGTGGCAGCCTCTTTATTTGAGCAGCTTGTATGTCATAATATTTTTTGGACGACAGCAAGTGGCAGCTTCTTTATTTGATCAACTTGTGTATCTACAATCTTATTATCTCAGCATTAATGAGTATATCTCCGAAAATCTCGCAGAGAAGTTTGTTGCGAATCTTTACCTTCAGAAGTCGGTAATCCGTTATCAGCAAATTTGATGCTCTCTGTCTATCTTTGACCTTGAGTTGTGAGCTCACTGTTATTTTTGGGTCGATAATCTGTTTTATGGCCTATGCAAGATGTCTTCTTTGTTAGGGTCAGAGGTCGTATTCCCTCAATTTTATTCGTTGTCAAGAGTCTGTCATTTGAAATCGATGGCTCGTTTCCCCAGTAGTGTATAATCTACGTCCTTGTGTTTTGTTGGTGTTTGATTCCTCCAGCATTGTCTTGTTTCATGCAATGTTTTCCTCTGTGAATTCAATCATTACATTCATATCAAACATAGTGGCGGTATCTTAGGGCAAAATTTGTGTATTATGTATTTAAGTACCTTCAATCTCGTCGAAACGAAGATTTTAATCTTCATATCTCCGGATAGAAGAAACTTAAATAGGGGCAGCTGTTGTACCCCAAATTTTGACCTAAGATACCATCTCCCATCTGCATCATTGCATTGCAAGGGTTTTGACCTACTTTTATCAATTTTTCAAAGCAGTGTAAAAATTCATAACTTTTCCAAGTCGAGAGCTGTTTATTTTTGAACGCTAAATTTATTATTTGATCAATGCTAAAACAATGTTTATTAATTATTTATTATCTTAAATTTAAATAATTGGAATTTATTTTCAGTTATTATATAATTTAAAGATTTATAAATAATATAATAAATATTTGAAGGGAAGTTCATTAATTGATCAACAATGTTATTTAATTATTTATCATCCTAAGTTTAATAGTTGAAATTTACTTTTTCAGTTATTATAATTTAGAGAATTATAAATAATGGAATAGATTGAAGAGAAGTTAATTGATCAATGATGTTTATTTAATTATTTATCATTCTAAGTTAAATAATTGAAATTCTATTTTCAATTATTATAATTTAGAGAATTATGAATAATGAATTAAATAATTGAAGAAAGGTTTATTGATCAAAGGATGTTTATTTAATTGTTTATTATTCTGAATTTAAGTAATTGAAATTTATTTTCAGTTATTATATAATTTAAAGAATTATAAACGATAAAATAAATAATTAGAGAGAAGGAAAGAATTGATTGGTAAAATATTGGAATTTTATTCATTTTATTCTAATTGTTACAATTGTCGTTTAAATACTGTATTTATTTACAACGTATTTACAAAGATAATTTTTACAAAGTTTAAAATGAAATAAAAAACTATTCTAATTTTTCCTAAATTCTAAATCTTCATCTTCTATCCAATGCTTCTTTGTTTGTTCATTTAATTTTACCTGCAAAAGAATTAAAAGAAAAAAGTCAGAAATAAAGAAATAATTAAAAGCAGAAAAATTAATTTTAGTGTTCATCATTAAAAGCAAACGGCTGGAATCAGTTTTGCCCTTTTTGCAAATCACGGGATTTCTCCCGGTTCACAAAAAGGGATGAATTTTTATTTTTCAAAATAGAATGCACAAGTTAAAAGATGCACAAATTCATTTTTGTTTTCAAAACTGCATAGTTAAAAAACCAAAAATCAATTTCATTTTCAAAAGCCAACAGCATATTTCAAAATCAACACAGCATGCATAGCAAAACAGCATATGCATCTTCAACACAAGGCCATATGTAACGTAAACATGCCAAGAAATATGGAAGAGGCCAAAAAACATGAGGCTCCCATGCAGTAGTCAAAGAAAGTGTGCAGTTTAAACCATATATGCAAGCAAGTAATATTCCATTTACATCATTTTCCAGCATAATGCTTTTTCAGAACCAATACATAACATCACTTTTTTATGTCAATTTGTATTGAGGAGAGAGAAGAGAGAAAGAAGTATGGTTTTACAGGTTTTGGTTTAGGCAGGAAATAGATAGCCAACAGAACAGCAGCAATGCAGTAAGAAAAGAGAAAGCATGAAATAGGAATAGAGACAAACCATATGAATCAGTAATGTGCAGAGGCATCAAAAAAAATATAATAAAAGTATTCAACCTGTAACGTAAACCTCAGAGGAGGAAGAACCAAAATTGTTATAACATAACACAAACCCCTTCAAAACAAAAAAAAAGAGTTCACAACCTGTTCATCAAGCCTTCAAGACTGAAATCCAAAAACTGTCAAAAAATATACAAAACAATTTTCTCAAAGTCTAACAAGCATGAACCATCAACCTAAAACCATCACCAAAGCCTTGTTTCAAAACCTTATGGCCTAAACCATAAAACCTCAAAACTGTCCAGCCTAACCATAACCATTCCAAAACCATGGCCTAAGCCACAAACCTATTTCCATAACCTGCAGAAAAAACCATAAAACTCAAGAACCTACTGCATAAACCATCAAACGATTATGGCCTAAGAAACCAGTAGAACCTGCAACCTTATGGCCTAAAAAACAGAAAAACCATAACCATTTTCAAAACCTTATGGCCTAAACCATAAAACCTCAAAACTGTCCAACCAAGGCCATAACCTGCATAACGCCAATACCCTGTCCAAACCTGCTATCTCATAAACCAAAACCTTATGGCCTAAAAAACCAGTATACCCAAAACCTGCAAAACCAGTTGAAACCTTGGCCTAAAACCAAAAACCTACTGTATCGAGCCAAAAAAACCAGAACCATGCCAAATATGTCCATAACCACATAAGGCCTCAGAGTTATCATCATAGGCAAATTTCAAGGCAACAGAATCACAAGAAGGAAGAAGAAGAAAGCTAGTCAAAACAATATTTCAACACTAGCATGTTCAAAGCAGTCAAGCCTCAAACATTCATCATAGGCAAATACCAAAACATACAGAAGCATAGCTGAGAAGAAGAGAAAAAAAGCATACATTGAGGTAACAAAAAGGAGATAAAGAGTACAGAGTACCAGGGTCTCCAAGCTCACAGCCTCACTGCGTTTCCCCCTCCGCCAACAAGCCTCCATAACGCCTTCCCTCCATCCTCCATAAAGGTAACTTTGTTTCTCTTCTTCCTTTCCAATATCTCAACAGAAATCATATAAAACAAAGTCAGAATCGAAATGGACATAAAACTATAACATGCAACAAAAATCATAAAACCTAATGCACTGAAAAGAGCGAGAGCATCACCTTCACTGTATCGCTGAGCAACGCACGGGGAAGAAGGAGGCGTCAGTGGCTCGGGCAAAGGGAGAGCTCAGGCGAAGGTGGGAGAACTCAGGCGAGAGCATAGAAGACGAAGAGATATCGAAGAAGCACGCGTGAACAAGCGGCGCCGCTGTATCCCTTTTGCCAAACCTCAACACAAAATGAAGTAAAACAACTTGAACCCTAAAACAAATTATAAGGTTTGGGCTTAATCCCTTGTCCCTGCCTAAGCCCAACGAATTCATTAAGCGCACCCCCTTTTTTGTCTGTTTTGATTAGGCCTTTTAGAAACCCTCTTTGGCCCATATAAACTCTCTATCATCTACCCTTTTTTTATACCTTTTTTTCTTTTCTCTATTTATTTTCTTTAGTTTTTCTTCCAGAATTTTATTAGTTTAGATAATTAGTAAATTTAATCAAATAGGTGTAATTCAATTAAACAATTTTAAATAATTTGACCATTTTATTAAGTTTAGCTCTAAGATTAATTTGGTAATTTTAGTTTTCCTTTTTTCTAATTAGATTTAAATTAATAACTTTTAAGTTCTAATTTAGTTTAATTATTTAATAACTCTTAAAAATAATGCTTTATATTAATACCTCTAAAAACATAAAAATAATAAAAACATTAAAAACATGTTATTTTATTTAATTAATTCTCTTGCGTTATTAATATTAAACAAAAATCTACAAAAATGCATATTTACACCATTTAGTCTTTTATTTAAATTGTTGTATATCATTTATCTATCATAATTTTCTGTTTACTTGATTATTCTGTTTACGTCTAAATCCAAGGGAAAAACGATTAAATTTGTTGACTTCATGTCCTCAAGTCCAATCACGCGAACATCTGCATTTCATTAAAACTTAAGACAATTTCTCTCAAATATTCAATCTTTTCAAAACTTATACCTTTTAAGCCAAAACTTCGACATTAGGTCGTCGTATCTTCAAAAACCCGTCCGTACCCTTTTCGGCCAAAACAATTTATTTTAAATCAAACGAACATTTTAATAAACAGATATTTCAAAAGGTTCCTATAGAGTACTATAGATACATTGGGTGCTAATACCTTCCCACTGTATAACCAACCCCCGAACCACAGATCTCTTTTCAAAAACGCCTTGTATTTTTATTACTTTTAAAAAAGTATTATTTACATTGCATATTTAGGGTTTTATTTTGCTCTTTCCCCTTTTCCCTTGGAAATAATAAAGCGCGGTGGCGACTCTTGCTTTTGTGAGACGAATTAATCAATAAATCGATCTCTGATTTACCCCGCTACATTTTTTATCGCTACACGCACTTGACAATGTAGGCATGAACATCGCGCCATAAAGTTGGCCAATAGAGGCCTGCTTGAAGAATCTTGGCGTGCATTTTAGATATACCTGCATGTCCACCATAAGTTGCAGAATGACAGTTTCTGATGATGTCTTCCATTTCCTTTTCTGGGATGCAACGCCTGAAAATATTATTTATTCCTATCTTGAATAGGAGTGGTTCATCCCAGTAGAAATGTTTAACATCTTTGAAGAACTTCTTTTTCTGTTGGTAATTTAGATCAGGGGGTATGATATCTGCAGCTAGGTAGTTTACAAAATCAGCGTACCAAGGTACGCTCTTCATTACTGAATTTTTTTCAAAATCTTTATCTCTGTAAGGCTCAAAATTATCAGTCTTAGCTATAAGTCTGTCATAGGTGAAATCATCATTTTTAGGCAATAAGTCAGGTTTTAAGTGTTCTAATCTAGAGAGGTGGTCAACGACAACATTCTCTGTGCCTTTCTTATCCTTAATGTCTAGATCAAACTCTTGGAGTAATAGGATCCATCTAAGTAATCTAGGTTTAACATCCTTTTTATTTAATAGATAACGTATGGCAGCATGATTAATGTAAATAATGATCTTTGCTCTAACTAGGTAGGACCTAAACTTATCTAGCACAAAAATTACTGCCAGTAATTCTTTCTTTGTTGTTGCATAGTTGAGCTGGGCGGTATCTAGGGTTCTACTAGCATAATATATAACATGTAATTTCTTATCTTTTCATTATCCTAGAACAACACCAACTGCATAATCATTGGCATTGCACATGATTTCAAAAGGTTGTGTCCAATCTGGGGGTTGCATGATCGGGGCTGAAATCAGTGCTTCTTTCAAAAATTTAAAAGCTTCGAGACATTTCTCGTCAAAAACAAATTCAACGTCCTTCATTAGAAGATTAGTCAAAGGTTTTATTATTTTAGAGAAGTCTTTTATAAAACACCGATAAAAACCAGCATGTCCAAGAAAACTTCTAATCTCCCTAATGGTTTTAGGTGGGCTGAGGTTTTCTATAACTTCAATTTTGGCTCTATCGACCTCAATGCCTCTTTCGGAGACAATGTGTCCTAATACTAAACCTTCATTAACCATAAAATGGAATTTTTCCCAATTTAGCACTAGGTTCACCTCTACGTATCTTTCAAGGATTTTTTCGAGGTTGGAGAGACAATCTTTAAAATTGAATCCACACACCGAGAAATCGTCCATGAAAACTTCCATTGTTCCATCTAGGTAATCTGCAAATATAGACATCATACAACGTTGAAAAGTGGCAGACACTCGCACTTTTGTTATCTAGATGGATACTCAGGATTTTTCCAAATACCTATTCACCCTGAGGATCAAGATAAAACAACCTTCACCTGACCTCTCGCTTAAGTTCCAATATACACTCGTCAATGACGTCGATGGCATAACAGGCATCTCCTATGACTGGTGCTATTAAGAACTTTGAAAGAATAAATGCTATCTTTTCATCACCCACCTCAAATGTTAATTTTCCTTTCTTAACGTCAATTATGGCTCCGGTTGTTGATAGGAATGGTCTACCTAAGAGGGTTGGGATTTCTTCGTCTTCTTTAATATCCATAACCACGAAATCCGTTGGGATATATAGCTAACCGATCTTAACTGGTATGTTTTCAAGTATGCTTATAGGATACTTAACTGATCTATCAGCCAGCTGGAGAGACATTTTAGTCGGCTGCAATTCTCCTAAGTTTAACCTTCTACAAACTGCTAAAGGCATAAGGCTGGCGCTAGCTCCTAGATCTAAGAAGGCTTTGTCAATAGTATGATTTCCTAAGATACAAGGAATGGAAAAACTTCCTGGATCCTTTTCTGTCTTGGAAAGTTTATTTTCTGAAATAAAATTGCATTCGATAGGTTTGGAATCATCAAGTCTACGCTTGTTGGTCAGGATGTGTTTTAGGAATTTAGCATAAGATGGTATCTGAGTGATGGCTTCGGTGAAAGGAATCTCTACATGGAGTTTTTCTATAACTTTAACGAATCTCTGGTATTTATTGTTAAGTTTGGTTTGTTTAAGTCTTTGTGGAAATGGGACTGGGGGTTTGTACGGGGGTGGTGATTTATTAGTTTTATCTTTTAATTCTGGTTCTTTTTGCTTTTCGGGTTCCTCTGGTTCCTCCACTTGGTCTGTAGGCAAAACATTTGTCTTAGGTTGTGAGGGTGTACTCATGGCTGGATTCTTGGGTCCATCGTAAGTAGTCCCACTTTGTAAGGAAATGGCATTAGCTTTCCCTTTAGGATTTGGTTGAGGTTGTCCAGGGAATTATCCTCCAGGTGTAGTTTGTGGGGCTTGTGTTTGGGCTATCTGCGAGATCTAGGTTTCAAGCATCTTGTTATCTGATCAAACTTAGTTCCTAATTGCGTGATTAGTTTGTTTACGTGAATATTCTGATTTAGGAACTCTTTGTTTTGCTGGGTTTGAGCTGAAATGAAATTTTCCATGATTTTCTCAAGGTTTGGTTTGGGTTCCACAACTTGCATAGGTTGATTTGGTCTTTGGGCTTGGAAACCCGTAGGTCTCGGAGGTGCAGAGTTTTGTATTGGGCTATTGTTTTTATAAGAAAAGTTTGGGTGATTCCTCCATCCGGGGTTGTAAGTGTTTGAAAATGGGTTTCCTTGAGTGTAGTTTACTTAGTCTGAGCAAGGCTCATTCAACAAGTTACATTCCGCAGGTTGATATCCTTGGGTCCCACAAAGTTTGCATTATGAAGCTATTGCGGCTATAGTATTAGGGTTTTGAGACATGTTTTAAACTTTTAAGGCAATAACATCCATTTTAACTTGCATCATGTCTAGAGAACTTATCTCATGTTTTCCTCCTTGGGTCTTCTTTTTCTCTACCATAGCTCGTTATGTTCCCCATTGGTAATGGTTTTGGGCCATGTCCTCAATGAGAGCGCGGGCTTCTAGGTAAGGTTTATTCATCAATGTGCCACCAGCGGCAGCATCGATAGACATCTTTGTGTTGTAATGGAGTCCATTATAGAAGGTCTGGATGGTTAGCCATTTTTCTAGTACATGGTGTGGACAAGCTCTTAACAGGTCCTTATATCTCTCCCATGCTTCAAAAAGTGATTCTCCCAGGTTTTGGTTAAATCTAGTGATTTGGTTTCTAAGGACAGCAGTTTTGCTGGGCGGAAAATATCTTTTGAGAAATACTCTCCTAAGGTCTTCCCAGGTTGTTATTGAATTGGGTGGAAGGGAATCCAACCAATATCGTGCTTTATCTCTGAGGGAAAAAGGGAATAATCTTATTCGTATTGCCTCAGGTGAAGCACCATTTCATTTTAAAGTGTCTGCTAATTGTATAAAAGTTTTTAAGTGTTGATTCGGGTTCTCAGTAGCGAGACTACCGAATTGGTTTTGTTGCACCAATTGTAGCAATGAGGGTTTTAGTTCGAAATTATTTGTAGTTATAGCTGGGTTTACAATACTTGAAATAGGTTCCTCATCTGACGGTTGGGAAAATTCCTTAAGGGGTCTTTGGTTACGATTCTCGGCCATAGTTTTTCTAATTCTACGGAGAAAATGGATGTAACGTTCAAGTTCCGCTAAAGGATTGAATAAGGTTCCGGTGCTGCGAGATCTTCGCATTAAACGGACGGTAAAACTTAGTCTAGACGGTGCGACTATAGGGTGCGAAATTTGACGAAATTGGTCCCCGGCAACGGCGCCAAAAACTTGATGCGGTGTATTTGCAAGTGTACGAATCGCGTCAGAGTAATATAAAAGATTATCGATCCACAAAGACCAATCGTCAATATATCATTTCCTATTGTTAGGGTGTTTAGCTAAGTCAATATTAAACGGGGAATTGAGCATGCAAGAAAGTAAATTGCGGCGAAATAAACTTCAGATATAAAAGCAGGATCGAATGTAATTCACATAGTCAGATGATATTCGTAAAGCTTCGGAATAGAACTACTTATAAAGCAATATTTTCTACTAAAGAAAAGAACTAATTTAACAGGAATTGTCGCTTTTGCGTAATCAGAACCGAGTTTACTCTCTAATCAGACCTTCTTATCGTTACTTATAAAAAGGCGCGCATTGCGTTAAAGTAATAAACCTATTTTTAAGAAATAAAGTACTTGACCAAGTTGAAAAGTATTTTGATCTGGAATTTCTAATAAAAAGGGGACCTAACTTTAACCCTATAAACGCGTCCGAAAATAGTTTCAAAATTGATTTCTTTGATAATAAAAATCCCTAACTAACCGGACAAAGCGCTTTCGCTTCCTTTGACCAGTTAGAACTAACCGAGTTTAACAAAGGGTTGGACGACTTTCGATCTTACCCAACAACAATAAAGTACAAAAAACTCGTATTAAAAATCAAAATAGCCCATAAGCATTTCTATTGACACATTATTTGGAATATCGATCTAACTAGATTCCTTACATTCTAGCCCAGTAAGGTTCATCCTGACATGGGAATGTAAACAGACATGTTAAAATAAATCATGCGAGAAAGTATATAATTTAAAGTGTGGTGCGGGAAATAAACAAAGTAAAAGCAGGTGCGGGAAATAAACAAATTAAAAGCAGGTGCGAGAAATAAACAAAGTAAAAGCATGTGCGGGAAATAAACAAAGTAAAAGCATGTGCGGGAAACAAACAAAGTAAAAGCAGGTGCGGGAAATATAAATAGAAACCTGCTCCAAATGGGGAGGTTTTAAATCTGGTACAAACTGGAAGTAAAATGCGACTGGAAATAAACAGAAGTTGAAAATAAATGTGGTAGGATAAACTTCTGCCGAAGTGCTCCAAACTCGATTATAGACTCAATCTACGAACTCGATCACAGACTCAATCAACAGTGAAATAATTCCCCGATGTGAAGAATTATCGCTTTATAATGGTGAAATTATATGGCTTAAGTTTGCAACTATGGTTGGATCAAGTTTGCAACTAAGCTTGGGTAAATTGAAATGAAATCGGGAACTTCTATTTATAGAGGATGGAGAATGCAGGAAATCACAGGAATGCCCCCCAACTCCTTTTGGGGGGGAAAACATCACCCAAAGGTGGCGCCCGCCATGGAGGCCATGGCGCCCTCCATGAGTGTAAATGAAAGGAAGTGGAGAACGTGGCAGTTGAGATCAGCAGGAGGTGGTCCACGTCATGGCCTACCCTATGGTTGGCGCCATGGTGGACGTCATGAGTGCAAATTTGACCTAAACTCATGTTTTTCATCCTGTTTTCTTTCATTTCTTCAGGGGAGCTCTGGATAATTGAAATACCTGAAAAGGAAACAAAAGATATGCATAATAAGAGAAAACAATAATAAAAAACCTAAATAACATGTGAAATTAGAGTCAAAAACAAGTGTAAAGTAAGTGTTATCAATATTCAACACTTCTCAGATTTTTAACAACATAAGCATAATTAGATAAACCACACAATGATTCGAAATGCAAACAGAATGCAACTCATATTTATGCAAATGCATGTGGTATCAATGGATCAGAACTCCCATCTTAAAAAACCTACCAATAAATATAGAGGCATCAATACGGCATAAGCCTTCTTCGTAGTTTGCCAATCCATACCATCATAGAGTATGCAAATGTATATGACTCAATGAATGCACTATCACATAATCACAACAATCATCATTCATCGCAAGGCATAAACCTATATCACAATTATTACCAGTAAGTAGAGGTAATTTAGTATCATTTAAAATTTCCTGCAACTTCGTATTATCAACAAGAATTCACATCGACAATCACAACAACACAACAACTCAACATAAATTAACATTGGCCATAAGCCTACCACCTCAATCAACGATTCCATCAATAACATAACCAGACGATAACTTAACAATAATTCACACAGCATTGGTAACAACCAAAACATAGCATGTACTGGCAAAAGGGATAGGGAACTACGTGCCCCTCGACATGCATAGAAACTAGGACAGCATAACAACTAATTCATACTCCTCGACACGCACAGAAAACATAATAACAACTAACTTATGCTCCTCGGCACGTCCTGCGACCTAATACCGCTCGACAATCCAACACATAACCTCTGACACGCCTTACAGGCTAAAGCCGCTCGATACCTAGCACCATCAGCATCCTCCTTAACCATTAGTTCGGCCAACAACACAGACACAAATACAACGTCTTAATGACCACACCACTACAATTCATAATTTCCGGCCAACCGCTCGGAATAACACAATAATGGGTAACTATATTTCCTATCAACAGATTCATTAATCATACAAGACATGTACGCAAAAACCTCCTTAAAACGACCATTCAAAAATTTACTAATTTCCCTGGCAACTGCTCGGAATATCCTAACGTCCTAACGACCACGCCAACCAGTGATCAACTATCCTAACATATCCATCGATTAAACTGGGCAGTCACACAGATAACTCAAAACGTCCATAATAAACAACCGGGCAACTTCGATAGCAAATTCGGAAACATCAATGCACAACATGCCTACAACGACCAATTCTCACGTGATACACATCATAAATCCCATTATAAGGTAAGAATCCCACCCTTACCTAGATTGAAGGTCTCTCCACCAAAGCTCCGACCGTAATCCTTGATTTGCTCTGCTCGACATCGAGCAACTTGCTCCTCTTCCGCGCAGCTCTTTCGGTCAACGTACAAAACTTCTTATTCTCCAACTAAAACAAATTCGTGTGTTAGCTTAACCTTATATATCAATCCTATTGGGCCTAACCTACATACGCCCACTTTACTACTTCCAACCAATAACATAAGTCTAACACTATATATTCCAACATTATTATTATTAATCAATTAATTAATTAATTAATAATAATCTAACAACTTATACCAATAATTCTCAACATCTCGCAACTTCGAAAAATAATTTAATTAAATAATTAATTAAATTAATGGGCGTTACAGTGGATCGGGTCATGCTCTTGGTATTGTGTTTGTGTGTGTGGCATGAATTGATGACGGGTTTGGTTGGATGTGGTGGTGTATGGTTGTTGGGTTTGAGTGGGTTCACATTGTTGTTGGGTTTGGTATTGTTGAGGGGTTGGTTGTTGGGTTTGGTATTGTTGAGGGGTTGGTTGTTGGGGTTATTGTTGGGCGTATGATGCAACTCTTTGGCGTGGGTCGATCAAATATGTCTCTTGAGACAAACAGATTTGTTGAAATTGATGTATACCATCTCAAATATTGGAGAGTCGGTTTTAAGTCATCTTGCGAGATCGGGTCCCTTAGGACCAATTCATGTCAATGCCTCCATTGATGACATTGATTTTTAGCAAAGTCTCTCAAATCATTAAATCCCCATTGGCCGTCAACTCTTAGTAGATGCCATTGTCCCAAACATGTAGGGGAGTCTGGGATACCCTGTTGCATGCCGAATTGTATCTATACACAATCACTATGGTGCATCTCCACATTAGTGAACCTGATGAGCACTGTTTTTGCAGTCCAGACTTTAGTATCAGTTGGGTTTATCTCATGGTCGAGATCCTTATATGGCCTCCATACAAACTGTAGAGGAAAAAAATGTTAAGCTAATATTAATACTAAACTTAATTAACCTATTGAAAGCGTTGTATAAAATATGTAAGTTTAATACCTCTTCGGGTCCAACATGATCAATAAGATTTCGGTAGACTACTATTGTGTTTTGAGGGGATTTATTGTAATTCATCCCAGGAACAGACCACCTACGTAGAAAAAATGGGTAATAAATTGATACATGTTTGTTATAGTATATAGTATGTAAAATTTATGTTTTTGTAATCTTACTTTGTAGAAAAGGGGAAGACGAATGACCTTGTATTGCAGGGGCGAGTGTCGGCATTCTCGACCAGCACCATGTCTGGAGCAAAAAAGCACGGGAATAGAAAGAACAACTATCGTTCGATGCATTTTTACACAAGAAACTATACAGATGGGCCAAAACAGCAGAGCCCCAACTATATGTGTTTATTTTATCAAATTGTCTTAACAAAGGTAAATACATGATATTAACAGTACTACTCGTTGTTTCAGCAAATAAAAAGTGGTCAAATAATATCATTATGTAACACCGAGCTTTCACAATTTTTTCTTGCTCGGTAGAGTTTTCGGTTATTACGAGACTACTATGATATTCTCTAAGAAGACGGAGATTAGTACCTTTGCCTCTAGACCCTTGTTCAAATAATGAGACTCCCAAAAGTTCCTCGCATATGGTGTTGTCTTGGTTGACTCGGCCATTGACAGCCTTACCATTGATCGGTAGACCGAATAACATGTACATGTCCTCTAGTGTGACGGTACATTCACTACATGGAAGATGGAAGGTGTGAGTTTCAGATCTCCATCTCTCCACTAATGCGAGAATAATTTTATAGTCAACATCGTAATTGACTATTTTGAGTAACGGACCAAAATCGGTATTAGTCGTAAGTACGGTTCAATTTGTACGTCGTAAGGTACATACTCATGGACACGACAACGAAATATTAAAAACATGAATTACGTATAAGAACTATAAGATTTACGTATAACAATCATAAGAATTACGGAAATAAAATTTACCGACAATAATAAGTATTGAAGAAAATAAACTTACAAAGGTTTCAATGTTGTTGAGAGTTCTTCTATGTTGATCACCCATGGTCAAGAGAGTCGTTTTTTCTTGATTACTCTTGTGTTCTTGTTGATGTTTCAAGAAAGAAATAGTGTGAGTTATGATTGTGATGAACATATAGGGTGATTATTATAATTGCGAAGAAATCTGGTTGATAAACTAAGAAGCATTAAGGTGGATCGATAACATTCCATTGGAGAAGTGGACTCGGGCATTTGACAATAGTGAACGATGAGGCCACATGACAACAAATTTGGTGGAGTCATTGAACTTTGTCTTCAAAGGCATTCAAAACCTATCAATTACTGCTTTGATTAGAGCAATATATTTTAGGATGGGGTCATTGTTCGACACAAGAAGTTCAAAATGGAGGGCAGTGTTACAATCAAGGCAGTTGTTCAGTGAATGCACAATGAATTCATTTAACGGGGAGGCTGCCAAAGAAAACACCCATAATATCACTGTGTTTGACCGTATTAAAGGTTGGTTTAGTATAGAAGAGATAATGGATCATAATAAGGGGAGGTCAAGGGGATATTATCGGGTCGAACTAGATAGAGGTTGGTGTGATTGCAGAAAGTTTCAAGCATTTCGTATGTCTTGCTCTCATGTCATAGCGGCATGTTCGTGTGTTCGCTTGGACCCAAGACAACATATATTCCCCGTTTACATAATAAAAAGCGTTTTAAGTGTGTACATCAATACCTTCTTTGTGTTGGCAAAGGAGGATTATTGACCTGCTTATCAAGGGGACATTGTTTGGCACAATGAACAAATACGACAGAAGAAAAAGGGGCATCCCAATAGCACTCGTATTAAAACTGAAATGGATATGGCCAACAAAATGATAAGATTATGCAATACATGTCGTCTTCCCAGACACAATCGAAAAAAATATCTGAATATTGGGTCTAGCTCTGCAACCTAATTTTTTTATAGCAAACTTTCCGGAGTAATTAATTTGTTGTAAGCAAGAAATTTCAATTTAAATTCGGGTTTTCATTTTGTTTTCAATTTATCATTCGATTACAACAACCTTCACATAATGACCCAAAAAATTACAACACCACAAACTCAGGACAACAACACAACAACATGATAAGCAGACAAAACAACTAAGCACATCATAATATCTAAGAGATAAAACCATCAACACAATATCGTCTGGTCCAAGCATCATCATCATGATATCAGCGTCGCATCTCACCTTTTTCTATGATCGGCTTACTCCATTTTTGTTCCTCACTGTAATTTGCCTTTCTATTTTTCTCTGATTTGTTCACCTTCAGGAATGTCTCCTTCCAACCAGTGAATCAAGTGCTTCTGAAAATGCTCGAACGTCTGCGTGCTCCAGAGTTTGATCTTCATCAGAGACTTTGTCGCTGAAAAAATAACATGCGCATCTCTTTTGATCAGTGAAAACCTTGGCAAGGGAGTGGAAGACATTTTCTAAGTGTGATGTGAGAAATGGTGTGAAAAAATGAAGAAGATTGGTGGTTGCATTTATAGAAAATCATATACAACTGTCAAGTCACACTAGGTGGCGCCTCCTCTCTAATAATACATGCATGCGCTACACTGCATGACATTATAGAGGAGGACAAACCATACAGTGTAGCGCCTCATCTTTAATTAGTATGCATGCGCCACACAAAGTGACATCTCCTTTGTGTGGCGAATTTTTTTTATTTGAAAAGTGATTATTAAAGAAATTTTTTGAAAATGTGATTATTAAAGAATTTTTTTTTAAAAAAAGTGATTATTTGAAAAAAAAAAATCCAAGTTTATCCTTCTTGAGTACAATTATATCACTTCCTTCTTTTTCATTGCTAAAAAGCACACCCCTACCAATAGTCATTGAGCCCGCTGATGTAGAGACTCAATTTCTTAGCAAAGAAAACTATCCATGTCAGACAGCGCCTTTAAATCAACTAGGTAGCATGTGAATAATGAAAACCTTATAGTAATTAGGAGAAAATATTTTCTACAGAATTGTATCTAGTGATAAACCAACAATATTTCTAATTGCTAATGCCAATAGTAGCTCACTTAAAAGAATGTTGTTTGTTATATGTAGTTCGCAAGATAACAATCTTCTTTTCATAATCTCATTATGCAACTGACCTCCTAAATAAAGCACCAAGTATCATCAAACTTGAGTGAAATATTTTTTTTATTAAGTTGGAGCAAAAAATTAAAACATTGCAATTTAATCTCTTCCCGTGACCAAATCATTCATTTCATTGAATACATACTTTACCCACCCACTATTAGAAGCCAAAGGTTTAGACATGAATCAATCATATGACCAACATTTCTTTATAAAATAATCAGTAGTTCAAGCGAAAAGGTGCAATAGCCTTTTATAAACTTGCGATTTCTAGAGGTCTACCATGGAGATCAGCAGCACATTCAGCAGGCATGTGAATGTGATACTGTCAAACCAATCATGATTAGCCCCTAGCTTCAGGTTAACAAGTCAACCTCACATTTACACATATGCATCTACAAGCAGGTAAAATAAGAGTCTGCCAATGTTGTATCCTTTAGTTGGTTGCAACACCAAACTAGGGAGGATCTCACCATCATCATCCAATTGGTTGACACGAACTGTGTCATTGATTCACAGGCATATTGAATTCATCAAGGCATATTAAAATAATGGCTCTTTGAAGATCAAAGGGACCGAGCAACATTTTTGAACTCATTCAAGCAAGTATGGAGTATCTTCTGACGCTTCACAAGAGACTCGCGTTCATTTTGCAGCACATCTATGGCACCAGGAGCAACAAACATGTCCATGAATTTCTCATCGTTCACAGCAAATAAGTCCAATCCAAGAGCCACAACAAGACGATCTCGGCTGCACAAACAAGCACAACAAGGTGGTATTATAGTGAAAGAATAATGATCATTGCATTATACATTCTATGTCATTCAGTAGCTTGCAGAAAAGTATGCATAAGTATTAAGTAGTATCAATAATCATTAAGAGTGGATATAAGTCTGAGAACGAAAAGAAAAAAAATTCAAATGGAGAATCATGAAATACCAGCTTATGTAGTAGGTGGTATTTATTAGAAAAAAGTTACCAACCTTATCTTGGTGAACAAATAAAATCAACCAGAAAAGAAAAACAAATGATATAAAAAAATATGAGGTTTACAGTTAAATTGCAACCGCAAGGTGATGGACATGAAACAGTGTGACACAGTTGAAAATATGTGACTAAAGCCATCTTGAATCTGGGCATAGAAAGCTTACCAAGGAGTCAGGAACCCAGAGTTTAATGTCGATGTAACGCCTCTTTCAACTAGAACTTCCCGTATACGTGCAAAATGCTGGGCAGCTGACAAACATACTTCTGAGTATGCTGATCCTGTTCTCTCTCCATTTCCAAATAAAATGGAATCATTTTGCAGTCTACTATAGTCTGAATTTTTGCTATTTCCTGTCATTCTGGACGCTCTCTTTCTTGGTCCCATGTCATTACAAATTCCAAGCTCCTTTCTAGGCCCGCCATATACAGGATCACCAGGCTGATCAGGAGAAGGGGTCTCAGGTATTGTGAGTTGGCTTTCACGCAGACTCTCTCTAACTTTTGCTGCTTTACCTGGTGTTGTTTCCTCCACTGCATTCTTTTCTGGAGGTATATTTTCTTGATCCCTCCTTACATCTGAATTTGCATCACTCAATTCAAGAAAAAATGAAGAGGCTGAATTTTGGGGGAATTTGTTGAAGCTTGAAGCATTTAAGCCAGCACATGGTTGAAAGTCATTGAAGCAGACCTGTGAGTATGGACTGGTAACTGAATCAAGGTGATGCCTAACAAGCTGCTTGCACTGCTTAGACAGATCCCTTAAGAACCGAGTGTAAGCACACCTTAAAGCAGCATGAAAACCTACATAGCCATCCATGTTTTCCGTTTTTATCCCATCTTCAAGGAAAAAAACTACCAGTCAGTTTTCAATCAATTGCAAGAAACAAAACAAAATATTTGAGATACAATTTCACATGATCACCGTTCAGCTCTATCAGTATCTTACAAAGGACTGTATGCTTTATATCAAACTAGACAAAATATAGTTAGAATCTAAAGGGTGAAATTGCAGAAAACATGACACAACATGAAATGAACTAACAGTACTCCCAACACACAGAAAGGTTAATCTCTGAAAGGACAGTCAAATATTCAATTAGGTAGACAGGAAATTAAACTAGAATTCAAACAGCACTTTGAAATATCGTTAGACTGAAGAAACCAGACTAAGTATATCTTTCAATTTTCTCTTCACATTTTCCAATTTCCTTCTTATTCTTTCCTTTCCAATTTTCTCTTCTCACATTTTCCAATTTCCTTCTTATTCTTTCCTTTCCAATTTTCTCTTCTCACATTTTCCAATTTCCTTCTTATTCTTTCCTTTCCAATTTTCTCTTCTCACATTTTCCAATTTCCTTCTTATTCTTTCCTTTCCAATTTTCTCTTCTCACATTTTCCAATTTCCTTCTTATTCTTTCCTTTCCTCTTCTCTTTATATCTTTCTCTTTCCTACATTTCTCGAACCCCGATTAGAGGGTATGAAACCATCTTTATCCAGGAAATAACTTGAGGAAAAAATAGATATAACATTCAAGTAGTGAAGACAAAAAAATATAAATCAGACAGAAGGGTATACCAACAAGGAGGAAGCTTTACTTACATGCTGAATCGTGCTTACGGTTTCGCTCTAGAGCCAAATCAAATAAGTTTCCTAATACAAAAGTAAGGCGGTCACATGCAGTATCAAGAAGAGGAGCAAGCCATGATCTAGCAGCAGCACGTGCAATCTCTGCAGCAGCCTCTGTTAGCCCTCTTCCCCCACCTCGGCCAGCATGGGCAAGTAATATATTCGCAACCTATTTAAAGTGATGATAGATACCAATGAATTTCAATTTGAAATGAAAGTAAAGAAAGAAGATAAAACATTTCCAACATCATGTGAATTTATGAAAAGTATATAAATATGTATATCACCTTTTCCCTCGAGACTGGGGGGCATTCAATGGAATATGCAGCACAGCGAAATTCATGCATCACCCTCTCAAATGCAGCCCCTCCGTAAAGCCGAAGACTGGCATTGGGGGGATTCACGTCCGTGCTGATACCAGGCCAAAACCCAAGACCACTTTGAGACTGCTCTTCCACTGTTGTTTTCCCCCACTGCTCAGGGGAAGGATCCGCTGCACCTTCAATCAAGGCACCCTGTTGGAACATTCATTTCCAAAGTAAAATAGTTAGTCATTTACATACGCATAATAATCTTCGGTTCATGACCAAGTTCAAAATACATTTTTGTTTCGTCAAAATAATAACTATGATTACCCACCACATGGTTGCTGATAGAAGCTGCACACAGCATTGCAAATTTCCTCAGATGAGAAATATCTGAAGTGGCCTCAATTTTGGAATCTAATCCAGCAAGTTCACAAGTTACCTCAGTACACCTTTGCTCAAGAAGTGCAAGAGTTGATGGAGCAGCTTCTTTGTATTTCTTCTGAAGCTCAGACTCCAAGTAATCCCTCAGACGGCCAAAACCAATATATGACTTGAACTTTTCTTCATCAAAACCTCCCTTGACACCGTCACGAAGATGATGCATAACCTCCGAGTCCACATTAGAGATCTGCCTGCGGAACTCTTCATTAGATACGTTACCCCTATCCTTAGGCAGGGCCACAAAAAAGGGGTGAGTGTTGTCTCCAAGGTAACCACTTGCACTCAAATAGCGATCCACTTCCCACCGGTCACTAAATTCCTGCATGTATCACATAACTAACTTATCACTAAAACCATTACTAACCCCCAAAAAACAATAGTATGTGTCATTTTATATACAAGGTTTGAAATAGTTGCAATAACAGTCGTGGCCACATTTCAATCTTTGATATTATAAAGATTCACAGTCAATGCGGTCACAGTTGCAATAACAGAGGTGGCCACAATTATAGTTGCATTGTGGTCACACATACATCAAAAACCTTGATGACACAACCTAGACTACAGTTGCATTGTACAATTTTGAAACTACAACTGTGGGCAAATGTGGCTAATGAGACCATAGTTGTTGTCGCAATGTGAGGTGATCACACAGTCATCAAAAATCTTTATTTAAATAATTGATTAGTACCTTGAGGCGATTATCAAATTTGGAAACAACAATGATTGTACGTCTAAAGGAGGGATCAATTTCACGAATTGAATCCAACCACAAAGAGGAGCACCACTCGACGCTACTTTGCTGAAGAAACAAGAGTATACGGTGTGGAGGAGTAGCCAATGTCTTCACCATGGAAATAATCTCCTCAGGCGTGTTATCCGGTTCACCCTTCTTGGCCTGCCATACAACCAATCAGATCACACACAAATTGCCAATCTAACAAACCATGACTTGAATCACTTATCGTTCAAACATAACAAGAAATACCTTGAGAACAAAACCCGGGGTGTCGATAATGGTAAGGTTAGGACAGTGTGCGTATTCAGCTTTGAGTACAATTGGCTTAGGTGAAACTGCTGTTTTGGTTTTCTTCAAAAGTTCCTCTGTCCGAGACTTTATAATGTCAGCAATTGTAGTTGCTGAAAGCACCGGATTTCCATACTCTTCAGAATCTTCCTCCTGTGTTTGTTTGTTTCCAACACTCAAAATCAATCTTAAGAAATTCATGGTATTAACTATTAACACATACAAATTGAGACAGAACTGTTTCTGAAGTCGTTAATTAAACTACTAATAATCAGAAACTAGGAATTGAACTGAGTAATATGAGAAAATGAATGAATTTACCTGGAAGCGACAGCGAGGTTCAAGAGCGGATGGATCGTGAAGCATTTGAAGGATGAGAGGGCGACGAGTTCCCATCTCGACCTCACGGATATTGAAGCGAAAACCGAGGAGAGCTTCGAGGAGGGAGCTTTTTCCATCGGACTGGCCACCAACAGCGACGATTTCAGGGATAGGGAGAGTCTCGCCGAAAGCAACGGCGGCGGCTTGGAGGCGATTGTAGGCCTCAAAGCGAGATTTGGAATCGGAATGCCTCCTTGACCTGGTGGAAGTGGATGGGGTTTTAGTGGGAGTGGTGGTGGATGACATGGTGGTGGTGTTGATAGGGATACCAGAGAGAAGGAAGGGGGCAAAAAGGGAGCGACACAGATGTAGTTTGAATTTGAATTTTGGACTAACGGCCTTCCTAGTTCTTTTAAAATGCTTTTCTTTTTTAATTAATATAGGTCTTTTGATTTTAAAAATAAAATAAATATTAACAAGATTTAATATATAGGATCAAGATCCTCTCTTGCCAATTGTCTCCGGCTTCTATTTTGCCATTAATCTCAACCCTTCATTTATCCTTTTCTCTTACTTCAAAAATAATTTGATTTATTTGTTTGTTTTTCATGATTTTTTTTACCATTAGATCAAATATGAGAGATGGTTGAATGCAAAAAGTAAGAGAAGATCCATTTCTAATATATATTGATTGTATCTGATCAGAATGATTATCGATGACCCACAAGCTTGAGTTGAACGGCAGTTGAAGTGAATAGGAGGGTGTACCTGCAAGGTACTCTGATGACAAAGTAAGAATAGAGACAATCGGAGTGCAAATATTAGAAGTAACGGTGAATGAATAAATATCTGACCCTCTCGTGTGAGAGGGTATTTATAGTCCCCAACGTTGGACCAAGATCCACGTATTAGATCAAGTAGTTAGACCCAATAACAAAGACTGTCAGGGTTACGTGAGTAATAGAGTCCGGCGCGTGGCCTTCTCCCTGGTCAACTGACCTGAGATAATAGAGAAGTTGGACCCTTTATTCTCGATGGGCAGGATAATGGTTAAAGATAATTGTTGTACACGTTTCCCTGGTGGGCACGTGGACAAATCCCCAACGTTATTAACTTGGGCTAGATTCCATTGGGCCATAGCAGAGGTGTTGGATTGGGCATATGCCCAACGATAGGTCAAATGTCAGCCCATTCCAGAACATGAACACCCCAAGTTATTGCTCTTTAGCAAAAGAGTGATAACTTAGGATTAACTTAAATGTCGAGGAAAGTTTTCCCCACAAGGGAAATTGTAACACCCCAATTCTACCCCTCGTAACTAATAATAAAATCAGAGTTTCAAAATTTCATCCAAACATAAATTGAGGTATCACATATTCGTGTTTTTCATCACTTTGCATTATAATGCACATCACAAAAATCAAAAGTCGGATATACCGATTCATATCATAAATCATCATATAAACATATGACTATTCACAGCACTGCGGATGTGTTCACAAAATATGCATATCATCATGTTATCATCAATACATAAGGTCATAAGATAGTATACATAAACTATCCTATCAAAATAATCACGTCGCCCAAAACCTGAGTGTTACTACTATCAGAGCAGAGCGACTCAAAATAAAGAGACTCGAGCTAATCCTCGTCATCCTCGTGGATCACTTACACGTTACCAATATAAAGGCAACGGCGAAACAAGTAAAGGGTGAGATACTCCAAAACATATAATTAAAGGCATGATATATATATATATATATATATATATATATATATATATATATATATATATATATATATATATATATATATATATATATATATATATATATATATATATATATATATAGTTTTGGAATCATAAATGATATAGGATTAATAAGAGTATGTCAACATATATCAAAATCTCACATACTTTAAAATCATCAATTAGTGTATAAAATCAACACTTTAATTTCATCACATAATCACCATAATCATGTCAAAACGAGACATAAACTTCATCGCCATAAAATCATATCGTCGCTTTACCGTCATGTTATATTCATCGCTTACTCATCATGAAATCATCACATATATTCACTTTATGTTCAATACAAAATTCATCACAAAACAAAGTATCATATAACAATCGCAATTCATCATAAGTCATCAATAAAACTCAACGCCAAAAGACTCAAAAATAGACATAACCGACTCCATGAGACACGACTATGTTATGCATGTGGTACCCGTCGCTTTGTCCATAATTAAGGACATTTGGCATAAAGCCCACCGTCGCTTTGGCATAAAATCCCTCGTCGCTTAGCATAAAAGCCCTCGTCGCCAATGCAATGTATGTGACTCAACAAGACGACATCACAAACAAGACACAACAAAAACATCATCATCGCACATCAAAATTGGCATAAAGCCCACATCGCCATATTTATCCACATCAAGATAAATGTAGTTGTTTAGTTATTGGCTTGCATTTTTGGTAAAACCCAAGTGTGTGTGTGAATGTCATGACTGATGTCATAACATTCTAGTTTAGTATGTACTGATTCATTAGGTACCTTTGCAGAAAAATATTGTCATACAGGTACTGATGTTTATAAGTGTGTATGTGAGCATTTTGCAAAATGATCACATTTACCTAAATCAGTAGACAGGTTTTCAGATGTCATAACAGATGTTAAGACATCCTGTTATGAACTAACAGGTATGCAGTTTGGTTAATTCTGAGTTTTTTCAGGAAAATGACTCAGTCTTTCCAGAACAGAATCCTGTGTTTTCTTTGGGTTAACCTAGCTCAACCCCAACCTGGTTGATAAAGTCTTGTGACCTAGTCTTAAGGACAAACGGAATTAACCCTAGCTTTTTGTGGAAACCCTAACTGAAGATGCAGCTGCTATATATTCAACAGAGCTGCTGTCTTGGAATGTATCCCTTTTTGATAGAAGATCATTTAGAAGCTGTATAGTTTTTACTATTGTAATCCAAGCAATTATCATTGTGATAAGTGACTTGGAATAGGTTTTAATTGTAAGGGTTGTGTAACACTCAAAGCTTTGAAGCAAGAGTGTTTGTATGTCTCTTGACTAAAGCTGTGAAGCAAAGTCAAGTTAGGTTTGTGTATCACTCAAAGCAGTGAAGCAAGAGTGTTTGTGTTGCTTGATTAAAAAGCTGTGAAGCATAATCAAGTGTATGTTTTGAAGAGTGTCTTCAACAATTCATTAGTCAAATTGTTTTTATGTATCACTGATGTGATTGAGGGGGAGTGAGTAGGAACTCAGGTTTAAGTTGTACTTAGATTGAAGTTGCATTGGGTAGGTCTTAAGTGAAGGAGATAAACTGGTTGGTTTATTCCTGAATTAATATCTCTTATAGTGGATTTCCTCCCTGGCTTGGTAGCCCCCAGAGTAGGTGTTGTTGCACACTGAACTGGGTAAACAATTGACTGTGTTCTTCACTGTTTTTGTATTTACTGTCTTATAGAAAGTCAGATACGGTGTCATAACATTGAACGTGACATTGAGTATCTGCAGGGGGAGTGAGTAGGAACTCAGGTTTAAGTTGTACTTAGATTGAAGTTGCATTGGGTAGGTCTTAAGTGAAGGAGATAAACTGGTTGGTTTATTCCTGAATTAATATCTCTTATAGTGGATTTCCTCCCTGGCTTGGTAGCCCCCAGAGTAGGTGTTGTTGCACACTGAACTGGGTAAACAATTGACTGTGTTCTTTACTGTTTTGGTATTTACTGTCTTATAGAAAGTCAGATACGGTGTCATAACATTGAACGTGACATTGAGTATCTGCAGCCAGAATTTCAATTGGTATCAGAGCAGGCACCCTGCCTGTATTACTGGGTGAGATCTAGGGATATCACTTTCTGGCACTATGGACAAAGAAGGAGTTTTTGGAAATAGACCACCCATTCTGGATGGAACTAATTATGACTACTGGAAACCTCGTATGATTGCCTTCTTAAAATCTCTGGACAAAAAGGCTTGGAGAGCTGCTGACAAAGGATGGATCCATCCCACCATAACTGAGAAAGATGGGACAATCAGTTTGAAGCCTGAGGAAGATTGGAGTAAAGAAGAAGATGAGTTAGCCCTGGGAAATTCCAAAGCCTTAAATGCCTTGTTCAATGGAATTGATAGAAACATTTTCAGACTAGTACATCAATATGAACTGGCCAAGGAAGTTTGGGACACTCTCAAAACTACCCATGAGGGCACTTCCAAAGTGAAAATGTCAAGGCTTCAGATGTTGACTACCAAGTTTGAGAATCTAAAAATGATGGAAAATGAAACCATTCATGACTTTCACATGAACATCTTGGAGATTGCCAACACCTCAGGAGCACTGGGAGAAAAAATGGCAGAAGAAAAATTGGTGAGAAAGATTCTCAGATCCTTGCCTAAAAGATTTGCAATGAAGGTAACTGCCATAGAGGAAGCCCAGGACATCAGCAAGTTGAAAGTGGATGAACTTATTGGGTCTCTTTAGACTTTTGAGATGGGGATCACTGATAATGGTGACAAGAAGAACAAGAGCATAGCACTTGTATCCAACACTGATGTTGAAAACAAGGAGGATGAAGAAGAAAATATTTCAGAAGCTATAGCCATGCTTGGAAGACAGTTCAACAAACTCATCAAAAGAATAGATCCAAAGTCAAGGTCTAATGTTCATAACATTCCCTCTGACATTGACAGTTCCAGCAGAAGACCAAGGTCAGAAGAGAAGGGAAATCAAGGCAGAGGAATTCAATGCCATGGTTGTGAAGGATATGGGCATATTCGAGCTGAATGTCCTACCTTTCTTAAGAAACAAAAGAAAGGAATGACTGTTACTTGGTCTGACTGTGATTCAGAAAGTAATTCTGAAGAAGAATCTTCCAAACTAGTTACTGCTCTAACTAGTGTTTGTACCTCTGAAAGTGACACTAGTGATGAAGAAGTAACATTTGAAGAACTGGCTGATACCTATAAGAAATTGTGTATCAGAAGTGCTGAAGTCTGTGTGCAGAATGAGAAACAAGCAAAACTCATCATAAAGCTGGAGGCTGAAAAAAGGGCAGATCTTGAAACTATAAGTCATCTAGAAGGGGAAGTTCAATTGCTGAACTCACAACTGAACCAAATGACCAAATCTGTCGAGATGCTGTCTAATGGAACAGATAAATTGGAAGAGATTCTTCAGGTTGGACAAAATGTGGGAAACAAATCTGGACTAGGATTTGTGGAAGCAAAGAACTCTGGTACAGATAAGAAGATCAGGCCTGATAAGCAAATGTCAAAACAGCTGTCTCAACACAACTCTCAACATCAGGAACAGAGACATATGAAGAAAAGGTACCAAAGATGGAGATGTCATCATTGTGGGAGATATGGCCACATAAAGCCCTTCTGCTTCAGATTGCATGGATACCCCAATCAAAACTCAGGTGTCAAACCTAAGTCTAAAAAGGTACCACATACTCCTCAATGGAAGAAAAAGGCTACTGCCCTGATAGCCCATACTTCCCTGAGAGTGTCTGCAAAGGAAGGCTGGTACTTTGACAGTGGGTGTTCTAAACACATGACTGGAATAAAGAACATTCTCAATCATGTTAAACCTCACAACACTAGTTATGTGACCTTTGGAGATGGTGCTAAAGGTGAAATCAAAGGAGTTGGTAATTTGGACTGCCCTGAAGTTCCAAGTCTGAGTGAAGTATTGCTGGTAAAAGGGCTGACTGTTAATCTCATTAGTATCAGTCAACTGTGTGATCTAGGATTCAAGGTCAATTTCTCACAATCTGAATGTCTTGTAATCAATGAAAAACAAGAAATTGTAATGAAAGGAGTCAGATCCAAAGATAACTGTTACTTGTGGCAGCCTGAGAACACTAATAACTCCACTATGTGTCCAATTACCAAAGAAGAAAAAGAGATGAAACTGTGGCACCATAAGCTTGGTCATCTTCATCTAAGAAGAATGAAAAGAGCTATCTCTATGGAAGCAGTTTGAAGGACTCCAAGACTACAGATTGATAAAAGAAGGGTTTGTGGTGAACTTAAAATTGAAAGGCTTGGTAAAAAGAAACATGTCTATGATGTGGTGGATAAACTTGAAGAAGGATGTGTTGTCAGAACCAGAAGTAATCATGACAAGGATGTTGGAAACAATAAGTCTAATAAATTCTGTTTCCCTGAAGAAATGAGTCGTGAAGTCTCTTCTCCTATAACTCACCATCAAAATGGAGTTGACAAAAAGAAAAATAAGATCATTCAAGAATCAACCAGAACTATGATTCATGTCAAAAGAATGCCTTCCCAACTCTGTGCTAAAATGGTTGCAGCTAGGAGTAACTGTTCTCAAAATATCTGGATAAAACAGATGCTCACTGAGTATAATGTCTCACAAGATGTTGTGACATTATATTGTGACAATCTGAATACAATCAATATTTCCATGAACCCTATTCAGCATAGCAGGACCAAGCACATTGACTTTGTTGAGAAGAAGTCAATTAAACTGGAACATGGTATCATTAAGCTTCAGCTGGCTGATTCTTCTACCAAGGCTCTTGTTGGAAATAAACTTGAAAACTTGAGGGGCAGGTTGGGTATTTGCCAACATGAGAAATTGTAGCAATTAATTTTGCTTAAAACAAGGGTTGAAGGAGTTAATTTTGTTAAGTCTAATTTTAGTGGGTTAATCATATGTTTTCCCAATTCTTTCAAAATCTTTAAGAAGTTGAAAAGACTCTCTTTTGCCTCCTACCTCTCTCGTCTTTGCAACCTGTTCCCTTCTCTCAATCAAAGTTTTTTCTCAAATTGCTACTGGTGCTCTAAGTCAATCAAAATGTCTCAAACATCATCTTCAACCAAGGCGACCTCTTCATCTTCATCATCTTCATCATCTGACCAAGACTCTCGAGCAATCACCACATGCATAGAATCTGAAGTTCTTGAGATCACTCCTCTCAGAGAGATGGCTACTGACCCCGCCAAAGTCAAAAAGCTGAGAACTAGACATGCAGGAAGAGCTCAAGCTGCTGCCTCTGGTAATCCTTCTCATCCTTCTTCTTCTGTATCAAATAGAGAAGGATCAGTTCAAGTTCATCAAGCAATTGCTAGGCTAGTGACAAGTATACTAAGCGGAAACCAATCTGTATCGGGGATTTCTGTCCCTTTAAATCAATCAGGAAGCCCAAATGTGGATGTCTCTGAGAATGTAGATGTCTCTGAGAATGTTATGACACAAAATGACAACATTCAGAACCCTTCAGAAAAGACTGATGATCCACCTATCATTGATATGGATGAGGAATACTCAGACAATGATCTGATTGCCAATGTAAACCCTAGCATAGCTAGGAGAATGATGAAAAGGAAGAATAATTAGAATGCTGGAAAATGTTTGACAAAAGATAAACCTGCTAATAAGAAATCCAAGGCTGAAGGCATGGCTGGGGTAGAATCTGTGAAAACTGTTCAGTCCAAAGGGAAGGTGAAAGCCCAGGTGCATACTGATAGACAACTAATTTCAAAGAAGAGAAAAGAACCTGAATCTTCTGATTCTGATGAGGAATCAGAGTTTGAGATTGATGCTGAAGAAATTCCTATCAGAAGGAAGCTCCCCTCCAGCAAAATTGCTAGAGTTCCTGAAGTCCCAACAGACAATATCTCTTTTCATCATCCTGACAATGCAAACAGATGGAAGTATGTTTGCTTGAAGAGAATAGCTTTAGAAAGAGAGCTAAACAATGATACCATGGAGTGCAAAGACATCATGGACCTGATCAAGAATGCTGGACTGATGAAGACAATGATAAAATTTAACAAGTGTTATGAAAATCTGGTCAAGGAGTTCATAGTTAACTTGTCTAATGATTGTGCTGATGGAAGGTCAGCTGACTTTGAAAGTGTTTTTGTTAGAGGAAGAAGGGTTAATTTCTCTCCATCAAAAATTAACAAATTTCTTGGAAGATCAAATGAGGATTGTCCTGATCTGGAAGTCACTGACAATGAAGTTTGTCAAACCATCACAGCAAGGCAAGTGAAGTGCTGGCCCTTGAAAGGCAAGTTGAATGCCAGCAAACTTAGCATGAAATTTGCCATCCTGCACAAGATTGGTGCAGCCAACTGGGTCCCTACAAACCATAAATCAACTATCTCCACAGGATTGGGGAGATTTATTTATGTTGTGGGAACCAAGACTGCTTTTGACTATGGCAGGTATATTTTTGAACAAACTTTAAAACATGCTGGTAGTTATGCTGTCAAAGGACCAATTGCCTTTCCCTCCCTCCTTTGTGGAATTATCCTTGCACAATACCCTGATATCCTGGTGGCAAGAGATACTGCTTGCAAAAGAGCTCCTGCCCTTGGGTTGCACTACAAACTGTTTCAAGGATCTCATGCTCCTGATATTGTCATAACATCAGCTGAGACATCGTCTGTGAAGACCCAGTCCAAAACATCTGATGTCATAGCTGTATTAAAAGAGACCTGCAAAGAACTGGAAGCTAGGAAAAAGACCCTAGAAAACCTAATTGCCAGGTTAGAAAAGGAGGAAGCTGAAGGAAACAGAAGGGAAGAAGGTGTAGAAGCTGAAGGTCATCTCAATACTGAAGAAACTAGCTCCTCTGAGTCTGATGGAAGTGCTTAAAGATTGGTGGAGTTGCTGATTGGTGGAGTTGGTGCTGGTACCTGGTAGAGTTTGGAAGTGTGTTCAGTTTTTAGTTCTGCTCTCATTACTTTTTCTGGATGACTGTATAACTTTTAAGAACATGTATCTTTGGCCCATTTGTGGCTAAAGAGGGGGAGATATATTTTGGTACTTAATTAGACATTCTATTTTTCTGCAGTCATTTCTTTCTGCTGCTATCTATCTCTGATTGCTTAGGGTCTTTAGCCAAAAATCTGCCAAAGGGGGAGTTTGTAGTTGTTTAGTTATTGGCTTGCATTTTTGGTAAAACCCAAGTGTGCGTGTGAATGTCATGACTGATGTCATAACATTCTAGTTTAGTATGTACTGATTCATTAGGTACCTTTGCAGAAAAATATTGTCATACAGGTACTGATGTTTATAAGTGTGTATCTGAGCATTTTGCAAAATGATCACATTTACCTAAATCAGTAGACAGGTTTTCAGATGTCATAACAGATGTTAAGACATCCTGTTCTGAACTAACAGGTATGCAGTTTGGTTAATTCTGAGTTTTTTCAGGAAAATAACTCAGTCTTTCTAGAACAGAATCCTGCGTTTTCTTTGGGTTAACCTAGCTCAACCCCAACCTGGTTGATAAACTCCTGTGACCTAGTCTTAAGGACAAACAGAATTAACCCTAGCTTTTTATGGAAACCCTAACTGAAGATGCAGCTGCTATATATTCAACAGAGCTGCTGTCTTGGAATGTATCCCTTTTTTACAGAAGATCATTTAGAAGCTGTATAGTTTTTACTATTGTAATCCAAGCAATTATCATTGTGATAAGTGACTTGGAATAGGTTTTAATTGTAAGGGTTGTGTAACACTCAAAGCTTTGAAGCAAGAGTGTTTGTATGTCTCTTGACTAAAGCTGTGAAGCAAAGTCAAGTTAGGTTTGTGTATCACTCAAAGCTGTGAAGCAAGAGTGTTTGTGTTGCTTGATTAAAAAGCTGTGAAGCATAATCAAGTGTATGTTTTGAAGAGTGTCTTCAACAATTCATTAGTCAAATTGTTTTTATGTATCACTGCTGTGATTTAGGGGGAGTGAGTAGGAACTCAGGTTTAAGTTGTACTTAGATTGAAGTTGCATTGGGTAGGTCTTAAGTGAAGGAGATAAACTGGTTGGTTTATTCCTGAATTAATATCTCTTATAGTGGATTTCCTCCTTGGCTTGGTAGCCCCCAGAGTAGGTGTTGTTGCACACTGAACTGGGTAAACAATTGACTGTGTTCTTTACTATTTTTGTATTTACTATCTTATAGAAAGTCAGATACGGTGTCATAACATTGAACGTGACATTGAGTATCTGCAGCCAGAATTTCAATAAACATATCATCGCATCGCATATCATCAAGTATTCATTATAAACGAACGATCGCAAACATCATGTTTAATCACACCACATCATTATCAAATAATTCACTTAATTCCAAACATGGAAAAATAATCAAACATCAATAATCATCACAAAAGTCATTCACAATAATCGGCATCAATCATAATCGTCAACGTCGCAATCAGATTGTCCATACGCGACTTAAACCGACTAAAACGCAACCCAGTTCAACTTAACCGTAAATTGACCAATTTCGGGTCACTTCGTAAAAACTCGTAATCTCGAAAAAATAACCTCACCACAATGTTCTACACGTCAAAATTAGCTAGCACGTCAATTTTCGTTCAATTCGGAGCAACTCTCTCCGTCGCCGAAATTACCGAAATCGGAAAATTGAAACATAATTGGGTTCCAAATTAAATCGGCTAACTTATGTCATATTTGTATTTAATTAATATAATTAATTAATTTAAGAAATTAAGAAAAAGAAAACAAAACAGAAACTATTACTGAAAACCAGAACAAAGATTATACATACTGAGAAACAGGAGGAAAAAAACCGAAAATGCAACATGTCCCCCTAAGCACATGGGATGAACGTCCCAAAAATTAGAGAAGGATTGGAGCAGACCGTCTCCACCCTTTCCTAAGTGCATCATGCACTTTTCCATTTCCTGCATAATGTATTTGTTTTGCAAAACTGACAGTTTCCTAAAAATTAATATAATTCAGTTTTTCTTTTCTAATTTCAATTACTTAAATAACAATCTAACAACAACTATACCTCTAATTTAACTCATCTAATTTATTTCAGCAATCACCTAATAAACTCAAAAACCTTAAAAATCAATTTTATCCCAAATCAAAATATACCAATCAAACCCTAACTATAGGAAGTGGAAAATGAAACCCCTTACCTTAGATGTTTGAATTGATTCTTGATGTTCCAACCAACCCAAGCTTTGTGTTCTTCTTGTTCTTCTCTTCTCCAAGACTCTCTAGCTCTCTCTATGCCTCTAAGTGTGTTTTTAGTGTTATGTCATAAAACAAGGAATGTGTTTGGTTTTGGTCTTTCAAGACAAGGAAACTTACTAAAATGCCCTTCTTAAAATATCACCACTAAATAACACTAAATAATATTATTAACCCAAATAATTAAATATCGGTCCGAATAATATTTTACAGAACCGAACGGAATAAAAACCGGACCGAACAAAATAATTATCGGTCCCCCAAAATAAATACCGGGCCGAATAAAATAATTACCGGTCCGAATAAAACATCGTCGAATATATTAACAGATATAACGGTTAATTTAAATATTCTCGTCGCAAAAATAAACGTCAAACGGTAACTCGAAAATATTAATATAATATAATATTAAATAAAACGGGGCGTTACAACTCCCCCCCCCCCCACTTATAAAAGTTTCGTCCTCAAAATTACCTGACTCGAAAAGCTCGGGATATGAATCCCGCATCTCGCTTTCCAGCTCCCACGTCGCACTTTCACTAGTTGCTCCTATCTAAACAACTTTAACCAAGGAGATCTCTTTGCCACGAAGAGACTTTATCTCACGATCTTCGATCCTTAACGGCATCGTCTCTACCGTAAGATTGTCTCGCACTTGAATATCATCCATCTCAATCACATGTGAAGGATCCGGAACATACTTCCGAAGTTGCGACACATGGAACACATCGTGCAAATTCGAAATATTTGGCGGTAACGCCATTCTATAAGAAACTTTTCCCACTTTACTAGTAATTTGGTAAGGACCAATAAAGCGAGGAGTTAGCTTCTTCGACTTCAAAGCTCGCCCAATGCCGGTTGTAGGAGTAACTCGCAAAAATACATGACCACCATCTTGAAATTCCAAGCCTTTCCTCCTTTTATCATGATAACTCTTTTGTCGACTTTGAGAAATTCTCATCTTTTCTCTAATCATCTTCACCATTTCAATAGTCTCTCTAACCAATTCTGGTCCAAGCACCACACTTTCACCCGACTCATACCAACACAAAGGAGTTCTACACCTCCGACCATACAAAGCCTCGAACGGTGCCATTCCAATACTAGCATGAAAATTGTTGTTATAAGTAAACTCAATCAAAGGAAGGTATGTATCCCATGAACCACCATGTTCAAGAATACATGCTCGTAACAAGTCTTCCAACGATTGAATCTTCCTTTCTATCTGACCATCAGTTTGAGGATGATAAGCCGAACTCAACCTCAACTTTGAACCCAAAGCCTCTTGCAAGCTTTTCCAAAATTCAGAAGTAAACCTCGGATCTCTATCCGAAATAATACACAAAGGAATACCATGTAATCTCACAATCACATGCGTATAAATTTTCGCCAACTTCGATACATGATAAGTGATGTTAATAGGAATAAAGTGAGCCGACTTTGTAAGCCTATCAACGATCACCCAAATTGCATCGTGTCCTCTTGGTGTATTCGGTAACCCCGTTAAGAAATCCATAGAAATGCTATCCCATTTCCATTCTGGAATCTCTAACGGTTGCATCAACCCTGCAGGTTTCTGATGCTCCACTTTAGACTTCTGACAAGTCAAACAAGCATAAACAAACTGAGCCACCTCTCGTTTCATGCCCGACCACCAAAATAGTTTCTTTAAATCCTGATACATTTTGGTCGCTCCGGGATGAATACTCAAATTGCTTCTATGACTTTCTTCCAAAATCATTCTCTTCAAATCCATATCATCAGGAATACAAATTCTATCTCGGAACCTCAAAACACCCTGAGCATCCAACTTAAAATCTTCATTTTCAGTTTGACCAACACCAATCAACAAATCAACAAGTTTCACATCAAGCTTCTGAGCTTCTCTAATGCTATCAAGGAAATCATTATTGATCTTCAACATTCCCAAGATAACACTCTTCGACGTCACTTCTATCACAAGACTCATATCTCTAAATTGCTCAATCATTTCCAACTCTTTCACCATCAAAAGTGACATATGCAAAGTCTTTCGACTTAAAGCATCGGCCACCACATTAGCTTTACCAAGATGGTAGTTCAATCCAAAATCATAATCTTTCAACAATTCAAGCCACCGTCTTTGCCTCATATTAAGCTCTTTCTGATCGAACAAGTATTTTAAACTTTTATGGTCATTAAATACTTCAAATCTAGAACCATAAAGATAATGCCTCCAAATCTTAAGCACTAAAACAACGGCTGCAAGCTCCAAATCATGCGTAGGATAATTCTTCTCATGAATCTTCAATTGCCTAGAAGCATAAGCAACCACTTTGCCATTTTGCATAAGCACACCCCCTAAGCCCATCTTAGAAGCATCACAATAAACAACAAACGATTCTTCAGGATTAGGTAGAATCAAGATCGGAGTTGTTGTTAACCTTTTCTTCAATTCCACAAAACTTTCTTCACACTTAACATCCCACACAAATGCAGCTCCTTTACAAGTCAACTTTATCAAAGGAAGCGCCAACTTAGAAAAACCTTCAATGAACCTTCTATAGTAACCAGCCAAACCTAAGAAACTTCTAATCTCAGTAACAGACTTAGAAGTTTCCCATCTCAACACAGCATCAACTTTAGAAGGATCCACCGCAATGCCATCACCAGAAATGACATGCCCCAAAAAGCTCACTTCACTTAACCAGAACTCGCACTTTGACAACTTAGCATAAAGCTTCTTCTCTTTCAGAACTTCCAACACAAAGCGCAAATGTTATGCGTGCTCTTCTTACGATTTAGAATAAACCAGAATATCCTCAATGAAAACAACCACGAAACGATCTAAGTAAGGATGGAAAATACGATTCATGTACTCCATGAATACTCCCAGTGCATTAGTGACACCGAAAGGCATCACCGAATACTCGTAATGTCCAACCTCGTCCTGAATGCAGTTTTCTGAACATCTTATTCTTTCACCCTTATTTGATGGTAACCCGATCTCAAATCAATCTTGCTAAACATGCGAGCGCCAACCAATCGGTCCATCAAATCATCAATTCTAGGAAGTGGATATCTATTCTTGATAGTCACTTTATTCAACTGACGATAATCAATCAAAGTCTCATGCTACCGCCCTTCTTCTTCACCAATAACACAGGAGCTCCCCACGGTGACACACTTGGTCTAACAAACTTCTTCTCGAGTAAATCTTCTAATTGGCTCTTCAATTCTGCTAACTCAGATGCGGACATCCTGTATGGTGCCATAGAGATAGATCTGGTACCAGGGACAAGATCCACAGAAAATTCAACTTCTCTTTCTGGAGGTGCACTAGGAATCTCATCAAGGAATACTTCAGGAAAGTCGAACACCACCGGAAAGTTTGCAATCACAGCTTAACTCTCCACAGAAAGAGTCGCCATCAACAAGAAAACCAACGCCTCATCTTTCATGAACTCATACAACTGCTTCATCGACACCATCGTAGCTTGTTCTTCTTCTACTAAGGAAGAAAACCTTACAGTGTTGTCATAGCAATTGATATGGACATAATTAGATTTCAACCAATCCATACCTAGAACTACGTCCAACCCGACAAGCGGTAAGCAAACAAGATCCACAATAAAGTCTCTATCAAATATTGATAAAGGGCAACTTGCACACACAAAAGAAGTAGTAACCGTTCCCTTAGCCGGAACTTCTACCACCATATCTCTATCTAGAGATGACAAAGTGAGACCCAATCTCTTTACACAATCCACAACAATAAAACAGTGAGCAGTACCAGTATCAATAATAGTAATAAGAGGAATGCTATTAATGAAACCAGTACCTCGCACAAGACCATCCTCATTTTCCGTCTGAGCACCCGACAAAGCAAACACCTTTCCCGCTCCTTGAGTCCTCTTAGGCTTCTTACATTGAGCACTAATGTGACCTCCCTTGCCACAATTAAAACAGACCACATCCTTATGCCTACAATCACGAGTCATGTGACCCACTTCACCATATCGGAAACATCTCACCTCAACCTCCTTAGCTCTAACATCACTTCGACAAACATTACTTTTGTGGCCAGGTTTCCCACACTTGTAACAAACAATACTAGCAGGAGCATCTCCCCCACTAGTTCTTCGCCCAAGAAACGCTTTCTGTTTTCCTTTAGCAGCTGGATTATCATATGGTTTTCCACGGATTTGCTGACCTTTGTTTCTCTTATCAGACATAATCTTATAATGAGCATTACTGTCCTCCTCAAAGATCCTACAACTATCAATCAAATCCGAAAAGACAAGAATTTTCTGATAACCAACAACTTTCTTAATCTCAGGACGCAAACCATTTTCAAACTTGATGCATTTAGAGAACTCGCCATTCGGCTCCTCATAATGCGGATAGAACTTGGCCAACTTAGTGAACCTTGCAGCATAATCAGTGATAGACATGCTTCCTTGCTTTAATTCAAGGAACTCTATATCCTTCTTTCCCTGAACATCTTCCGGGTAATACTTCCTCATGAATTCCCTTCGGAAAACTTCCCACGTCACTTCCTCACCAGCAACCTTAAGCCTCTGACGAGTTTCAACCCATCAGTCATCCGCTTCAGCATTTAGTTTATGAGTACTATAACGGATCCTTTGCACAGGAGTGCAATCCATCACACGAAAGATTCTTTCAGTCTCCTTCAGCCACACCAAAGCACCTTCGGGGTCATACTTTCCTTGGAAAGTAGGAGGATTCTATCTTTGGAAGGTTGCCAAACTACGAGACCCAGCGTTCTCGTCAGCATTCGGCGGGTTTTGGAAAGCCTGAGCCATTGTCTGCATAGTAGCAGCAAGAGCCTCATCATTCCTACCAGTGTTCCTTCCAGCCATAACAACTTCTGCTCAAAATAAAACAAGGATTGGAATCAATAAATAACAATACTTGATTGTTAGACAACAACAAACTCAACAACTTGGCCGGACATACCGACCTGCTCTAATACCACTAATGTAACACCCCAATTCTACCCCTCGTAATTAATAATAAAATCAGAGTTTCAAATTTCATCCAAACATAAATTGAGGTATCACATATTCGTGTTTTTCATCACTTTGCATTATAATGCATATCACAAAAATCAAAAGTCGGATATACCGATTCATATCATAAATCATCATATGAACATATGACTATTCACAACACAACGGATGTGTTCACAAAATGTGCATATCATCATGTTATCATCAATACATAAGGTCATAAGATAATATACATAAACTATCCTATCAAAATAAGCACGTCGCCCAAAACCCGAGTGTTACTACTATCAGAGCAGAGCGACTCAAAATAAAGAGACTCGAGCTAATCCTCGTCATCCTCGCGGATCACCTACACGTTACCAAAATAAAGACAACGGCGAAACAAGTAAAGGGTGAGATACTCCAAAACATATAATTAAAGGCATGATAAAATATTTATAGTTTTGGAATCATAAATGATATAGGATTAATAAGAGTATGTCAACATATATCAAAATCTCACATACTTTAAAATCATCAATTAGTGTATAAAATCAACACTTTAATTTCATCACATAATCACCATAATCATGTCAAAACGAGACATAAACTTCATCGCCATAAAATCATATCGTCGCTTTACCGTCATGTTATATTCATCGCTTACTCATCATGAAATCATCACATATATTCACTTTATGTTTAATACAAAATTCATCACAAAACAAAGTATCATATAACAATTGCAATTCATCATAAGTCATCAATAAAACTCAACGCCAAAAGACTCAAAAATAGACATAACCGACTCCATGAGACACGACTATGTTATACATGTGGTACCCGTCGCTTTGTCCATAATTAGGGACATTTGGCATAAAGCCCATTGTCGCTTTGGCATAAAAGCCCTCGTCGCTTAGCATAAAAGCCCTCGTCGCCAATGCAATGTATGTGACTCGACAAGACGACATCACAAACAAGACACAACAAAAACATCATCATCGCACATCAAAATTGGCATAAAGCCCACATCTCCATATTTATCCACATCAAGATAAACATATCATCGCATCGCATATCATCAAGTAGTCATTATAAACAAACCGTCGCAAACATCATGTTTAATCACACCACATCATTATCAAATAATTCACTTAATTCCAAACATGGAAAAATAGTCAAACATCAATAATCGTCGCAAAAGTCATTCACAATAATTGGCATCAATCATAATCGTCAACGTCGCAATCGGATTGTTCATACGCGACTTAAACCGACTAAAATGCAACCCGGTTCAACTTAACCGTAAATTGACCAATTTCGGGTCGCTTCGTAAAAAATCGTAATCTCGAAAAACTAACCTCACCGCGACGTTCTACACATCAAAATTAGCTAGCACATCAATTTTCGTTCAATTCGGAGCAACTTGCTCCGTCGCCGAAATTGCCGAAATCGGGAAATCGGAACATAATCGGATTCCAAATTAAATCGGCTAACTTATGTCATATTTTTATTTAATTAATATAATTAATTAATTTAAGAAATTAAGAAAAAGAAAACAAAACAGAAACTATTACTGAAAACCAGAACAAGGAATGTACATATTGAGAAACAGGAGAGAAAAAAAACCGAAAATGCAACATGTCCCCCTAAGCACATGGGACGAACGTCCCAAAAATTAGAGAAGGATTGGAGCAGACCGTCTCCACCCTTTCCTAAGTGCATCATGCACTTTTCCATTTCCTGCATAATGTATTTGTTTTGCAAAACTGACAGTTTCCTAAAAATTAATATAATTCAGTTTTTCTTTTCTAATTTCAATTAATTAAATAACAATCTAACAACAACTATACCTCTAATTTAACTCCTCTAATTTATTTCAACAATCACCTAATAAACTCATAAACCCTAAAAACCAATTTTATTCCAAATCAAAATATACCAATCAAACCCTAACTATAGGAAGTGGAAAATGAAACCCCTTACCTTAGATGTTTGAATTGATTCTTGATGTTCCAACCAACCCAAGCTTTGTGTTCTTCTTGTTCTTCTCTTCTCCAAGACTCTCTAGCTCTCTCTATGCCTCTAAGTGTGTTTTTAGTGTTATGTCATAAAACAAGGAATGTGTCTGGTTTTGGTCTTTCAAGACAAGGAAACTTACTAAAATGCCCTTCTTAAAATATCACCACTAAATAACACTAAATAATATTATTAACCCAAATAATTAAAATAACTCCAAATAATTAAATATCGGTCCGAATAATATTTTACCGAACCGAACGAAATAAAAACCGGACCAAACAAAATAATTATCGGTCCCCCAAAACAAATACCGGACCGAATAAAATAATTATCGGTCCGAATAAAACGTCGCCGAATATATTAACAGATATAGCGGTTAATTTAAATATTCTCGTCGCAAAAATAAACATCAAACGGTAACTCGAAAATATTAATATAATATAATATTAAATAAAACGGGGCGTTACAGAATTAGCTTTTGTCCTCGACGCTCGGGGTTAAACCAGCGTAAATAGTCGTATTTTGGTCGGGGAGAATATAGTCGTTGGATTATCAAGCTCCTCATCGACCCTTCGTGTGTGGTGCGGGCATGTTTGCAGGACCCTCTTCGGTTGATTCGTGGACTGTCCGCCTTCACGTGGTTGCTCTCTTGGGACTTCACGTTCGCGGGGAAACCGCGGAAATTTTCCCCGAACTTGTCTCCTTGAGGTGCCCGTAGGAAAAAAGTGTTGCAACGATGTCGCCCATGTGTTCGATAATGAAGAATTTGAAATAGCTTTAGTGCATGGTTTCACGTGTGAGATTTTGATGCATGCGGCGCATCAATACGCGTGTCAAATGTGGTGGCTATTTAGAGTGCCATCATTGCCTGGGGAAGCCTAGGGGTCTAAGCAATGATGATTTCTTGCATGCTACCCTATATGGTGGGGACTAGCTATAAAAGGAGGTGAAGAAATCCACTTAAGCATTTTCACTTTTGCTCTCTTCTTGCTTCTCCTCTATTCACAAGTTATTCTCCTGCCGCCGCTGTGACCGTAGATTTTTCCAACATTCATCTTTCTCCAAGTAAGTGATTTCCTTTGAATATGTTAATTTTCTTTAGGGTTTTAGATGAACGGATGAAGTTTCTGGCAAAGTTTGTGAAATTCGGACGAAGATCCATGGGTTTTCCGATGAAGTTCATGAATTTCGTATGAATATTCATGAACTCTGGGTGATAATCTATGAACTTCAAATGAATTTCATGTATTTCATATGAAGATTCATGAATTCTGGATGGAGATCCATGAATCTCAGATGAGCTTCATACGGGTCCATGTCGGGGATTCCTCCTCGTGATTCGGGAAAATCTGAGAAAGTCACTCTGTCGGGGAGAACGTTCGTGATTTTACTTACCCGAGGGGAGTCGTTTCCTATGGCATAGCCATCAAGGGCTTGAATCGAGGACCTACCCTCGAGGAGCTCCTCTCCCTTTAACTTGACCTGCGGTGGAATGGTGGATTTGATGATGTCGAATTCACTGTTTTCCTATACTTTTCAGGTAAGATGGCTCTACCAGTCGAATAAGTTATTTTACCCGAGTCTAACAACGAGGAAAATGTAAGCACAGGCAACCCCCTAGATTGGGTTGCGCCCGAACCTAGGAATCTGATGTATCAGTTTGTTTATGATCCTTCTGATGTGTTCAACATTGTCGAGGAGAGGGAAGATGATGCTCATGCCTCCTGGTCGATTCTAATTCCGAATAAGAATGAGAGGATCTACTCAGCTTTTCCAGGAAAGCGTTTCCCTATGTATGAGTTTTCCTTTAAGGAAGCAGGGATGTGCCTGCCTTTTACGGATTTCCAGGTGGGGACTTTCAAATGGCTATACCTGGCGCCTTCTCAACTCAACCTGAATGCCCTTGCATTTATGCGAGCATTTGAAATAGTTTGTCAATACCTTAACATTGGCGCTACCTTAACATTGTTCTTCCAAATATTCCACCTCCAGCAGTAGACAGTCGGGGGCCTCCAGACCTGGGTGTCACTCAAGCAGTTCGAAAAGCTGTTTTGACCATATCTAGAATCTGCTCGGCATTTCAAGGAAAGGTTCTATGTCATGAAGCCTATTTCAGAAGCGGTCGTGGGCTCCTTGTACGAGTGTTTAGTCGAGAATAAGGATGGTCAGGAAGTGACGAAGCTAAGGGCGAAATTTCCCCTCGAGTGGTAGTGGAAGCATTTCGAGCAGAAGCCAGAATATTATGCAGTAAAGCCCAAGGAGTTAGATGCCCAGGATAGACTTGCTTATGATAAATTGGAGACCTATGTCAAGAGTTTCTCCCCTGCCATATGTCTGGATTTGAACAACAACTTCATTTTTAATGATGAGGGGGAACATATCTATGTTGCCCGCCTTATAAATATGAAGGCGCTCCTCGAATGTTCTTCTGATGAGGAGTCCTTGAGACTTTTAGGTGGGGGCGTGCTTGTAATAAATATTTTTTATATTTTTCTTTGTGAGCTGATTGTTTCCCTTTTTTATTGTAGGTCGGATGGCGACCATCCCGGAACGTGTGCTCAAGTTAAGGGGCAAGGTTGGCCAAAAGGTGCCCAAAGGGCGTGCTGCACAAATCCAGGAATAAGTCAAACTTGACGCCTATGTCGGAGGTTCCTCTTCTCCTCAAGGTGATCATTTCTCTCCATCCAGATAGACTGCAAAAAGGAGGCACGAGGAAAGTCCTGAACTCGTGGTCCTTTCAAATAAAGGCAAGAATGTCGGGGAGACCTTTGTGTTGCCCCCTGTTATCTTAACTGTGGTATTTTTGGCGGGGACAACTCTTTAGGTCTTTATGAAGCGGAGATGGAAGCCATTTTGTTTGTGGATAAGCAGACCATGCGAAAGAATCTGTCTGAGGACGTGGCTATTATAATGAGGGTTCTTGAGACTGCTTTGGCCCTGAATGACACGACGTACTCCTAGGCCGCCCTTGACAAAGCGAATTCCTAAATTGACAAGTTGAAGGCGCATAATGAAAAACTAAAGAACAATATGTTTGACCATCACTCGAAATATGAGATCCAAGTCGGTCTCCTCACAGAGTTTAACGAGCTAAAACAGAAGATGGACGCCACAACCAAGGAGAATGAATGACTGGCTGCCCAGGAAAAGGAGTAGGAGGGGATCGTGGCACCTTCTGATGAAGAAACTGACGCGGAGAAGGCCCTTTAGACTAGGAAAGAGTTTATTGCCCGAATTCGTCTGCTCGAGCAGGATGTCGTGGATACCCTCGGTTATGGTGTTAACACCGTTATGGAGCAACTAAAGATTATCAACATCGGGGTCAAGCTTGTGACCAAAGGAATTGGGCCTATGAACCAGGTGTTTGATGGGAAGATAATTTATCCTCCCGATGATAATTATGAAGAGGAGTCGGATGATGAAGAGGATTGACACGAAGATTAGTTTGAGTTTTAGGTCTGCGTGCCCGTGCATTTATTCGGTCTACGTTCCAATTTTTTGTTAATGTTTGGACAAGGAGCTCGTCTCGGTTTTGTATATCTGCCTTTAGTTTGGGCTTGAGTGCCCCTCTTTATGTAATTTCTAGACAATACCAACTTTTATGGTCGGCTTTATTGAACACTTATCTTGCATGTTTAACTGCGTTATTATTTGGCGTTTATGCTTGTCATATTCATTTTGTATAAGTGTGGGAATTCATGCTCGATCTTTTTATTGATGGACGATAATGCATGGAGACGTGTCGGGAATATGGATTTGGATTCTGTTTGGACAAGGCCACGGTCGCGTTTAGGACCTTATTCTTGCGACATGAACAGTCCCATCGTGAGTTGGGTATTCTGCCTCTTTGGTACAACGACGGTGGAGCTTGGTCAAGGTCTCTCCATCGGGCTAAATTTTCGCCCGTCTTATGAGCGAGAACCCGCCTTTAATTGGTTGTTGGATGCAATGTTCGTACCTCAACATGCTTCCATGGTCGATCAAGACCTATCTATGTCAGAGAGGTCAGGTCGACTACCAAGTCCCAGCTTTTGTTTGGGACTTAGCTATAATATTATTTTAGCTTGTTAGCGTTCCAAGGTCAAGGTAGATGTTTCCCATATAGGCGTTCGAGGTAGTATGCTCCATTGTCCGTCTTATCATAGATGCAGTAGGGGCCCTCCTAGTTGGCAGCCAACTTTCCTTCACGGGAATCTTCCTGATTTCTCCGTAGAGCCAAACTACCGACTGAGAATTCGCGTTTTATGACTTTGGAATTATGTCATCGAGTTATTTGTTGCTTTAACTTAGCCTCTCTAAGGGACGTTTTCGATCAAATCTCTTCGACTAGGTCGAGCTCCTCTCTCAAGGCTTCATCATTTAGCTCCTCATAGAGTGAAGATTCAGTTTGCCTAGATGGCTCTCTGATTTCTACGGGGATGACTGCCTCGGTAGCGTACGTTAGTCGGAAAGGTGTCTCCCTGATAGTTATTTGGGGTGTCATCCTATAAGCCTAGAGCATGTTGTGGAGCTCTTCAACCCACCATTTCTTTGCCTCGCCTAGTCTGCGCTTAAGTCCCTGCAAGATGACCATGTTTGCAGATTTCGCTTGCCTGTTTGTTTGAGGGTGCTCGACAAAAGTAAAATATTGCTTGGTTCCGAGCTTAGCAACAAAATATTGGAATTCTTATCAGTTAATTGTGTCTCGTTGTCAGTGACAAGTGCTTGCGGTACGCCAAACCAGTCGAGCATATTTCTTTTATAGAAATGAAGAATATTATGAGACGTGATTTTGGCGAGGGCTTCAACCTCTATCTATTTTGTGAAGTAATCGGCGACGATGATTAGGAATTTGTTTTGGTATGATCCTTGGGGGAAGGGGTCGAGGATGTCCATTCCCCACCAAGCGAAAGGCCACAAAGAAGATAATGTTTTGAGCTCGTGCGAAGGTGCCAAGTACATATCCGCGTGGCGTTGGCATATATCGCACTTTTGACGTGCTCCTTGGTGTCCTACTACATTATGGGCCAATAATATCCTACTTGCAATGCCTTTCATGCCAAGGACCTCCTGCCTAGGTGTTGGGCGTTAATACCTTCATGGATTTCCCGTAAGATGTCAGGGATTTTAGTTTCCCTGACGTACTTTAGGAGCTGGATGGAGAATCCCCGCCTATACAGTTTCTGATTGACCAAAACGTAAGATCAAGCTCGGCATTTTATCGCGCTGACCTCTTTTTGGTCAGATGGTAGTTCCCATTTGGTGAGGTAATTGAACATCGGGTCATCCAATAGGTATTGTCCCCAATGGAATTTATGTCGAGCGACGCAGTGGGTTTCTCGATGCTCGAGTGGGAAAGGGATTCCTGGATGACAGGTTTGTTTCCACACTTCTTCTTTGTGCTTACAAGTTTCGAGAGTATATCAGCTCGAGTGTTTTGTTCACGGGGAACTTGTTTAATTTTCGCGCGGTCGAACCTTTTCATTTTTCTCTAACTAGATTTAAGTATTCGATGAGGCTGTCATTCTTGTCCTGATACTCTCCTCGTACCTGGGACGCAATGATTTGGGAGTCAGTGAAGATTTGTACTTCCTGGGCGCCTAAATCCTTGGCTAACCTTAGCCCTGCGAGCAGTGCTTTGTATTCGGCTTGGTTGTTTGACGTCAGGAAAGATAAAATAAGAGAATGCTCGATTACGACACCTTCTTCATTCTCGAGGAGGATGTCGGCTTCACTCCCTGTTGAATTGGACTCTCCATCTACAAAGATGGTCTACTTTTGCGCTCCCTCTACAGGGGGCTCAACGGTGGTCATTCTGCGACGAAGTTGGCCAGTGCTTGGGCTTTTAGGGATTTTCGGCTCACATATTGGATGTAGAACTCTGATAATTCTAGGGACCATTTTAGCATTTGACCGACCATGTCTGGTCGTCTGAGTAGTTACTTTATAGGTTGGTCGGCTCGCACAATGATCGTGTGGGCCAAGAAGTAACGTATGAGTCTCCTCGCTGCATTGATGAGGGAAAAAGTCACTTTTTTCGATTTGTTGATATCTAACCTCACGGTCTTGTAGTGTTTTACTGGTGATATACGAGTTTATGCCCATCTGTGGTTTCGTGAATGAGGGTCGCGCTGACGGCCTCTACTGAAACTGCCATGTAGAGAAAAAGAATTTCCCTGTTCTCGGGTCATGAGAGCACGGGGGGTTCCGAGAGAGATTGCTTGAGGTGGAAGAGGGCTTGTTTATTAGACGACGGCGCGTATCTAGAGGGGGGTGAATAGAGGCGCACAAAATATTTCTAGACACAGATCTAGAATTTAATTTGTTTTCAAAACTTTTTGATGCGGAAGAAATTAACTGGATAAGTCATCTAGAAAACAACTTATTGAAAACTTAGATATACAAATTATGGAAGATAAATCTATGAGATAAAATTGAGTAATTGATTAATACATACTCAAATCAACAATCCACTTATTTATTGTTTGAGCACAATCACTTTGCAATGCTATTTCCAAGGCTAAATAATCAAAGAACTAACTTGATCGTTTTATCAAATACTTGGCGTGCAAGTGATTTTTCAGAATTTCTCTTTGATTAGTGTTGATATACAAAACCACTTATAATCAAAATTTATTATAAGTTACATCCACACCTATTTCAAAAATAGATTTTGAGAGAAACATTCTTACAATTCAATTACTATCACAATTCTATTTGATAAATAGATTGATAAAATTGAAAGCAAGTAAAAGCGGGAAAGTAAAAACACACAAGGAGTTTGTATACAGAGTTCCCCGTTGTCTTCCTTGCATGTGGGTACGTCTGCGCCTATTTCCAATGGAACTAGGATAATTCTTATATGCAAAATGTTTAATACAATGGAAGAGTTAGAAATAACAATACAAAATTCTCCAGTTTGGTGTTGATGCTCCTTCCCCGATCTATGATCTTAAGCAAGATCAAATCAACTGATAGATGCAATCTATTTGCTGCTTAAGCTACTTCCTTAAAAGGATTTCAAACACTCAAGGGATTTTTCACTCGAGTAAATCTGATTGCAAACTATCAACACAAGATCACCGATTCTATCATCCAATTCTTGCTACTTCCTTAAAAAGATTTCAATCACTCTAAGGTTCCTTGAAAATATTTAAAACACTCCAAGAGATCTTTCACATGGATGATTCCTTATCGCACGATCTTGCACAAAAACCTCCAATTCAACAAATGATGTTGGAGGACAAACCCGATGGTTTTTCCGGATGAAGACCCCTAGAAGAACTCAACCTAAACCAATTGGAAATCTTCAATTCTTCATCTAGATGGCACCCCGAGGGAACATCATCACAATGTAATATTGGTGTGTATGTATAGATTGGAAGGTTGAAATGAAGAGAAAAAGTAGGCTAATTTTATGGTATCATCAAGTTAGAAATGATGCATGAATGGATATTTATAGTTTGGAAAAGTTTAAGGAAAAAAGGACAATTTCGGAATAAAAGAAAATAAAAAATTGACCAAAAACATAATTTATGTGTCGACCTCAAAATTGTATGTGTCAACACATACTTCATAAAAAGGCTGCATGTGTCGACCTGAAAGACTCTATGTGTCGACCTGAACAAGTTAGTAGCTAGAGGCTTTAAAACGTGAGTACATGTATCAACCTGAAATATGGATATGTTGACACATAAAATAAGAATTTATGCAATCTCAGAATTCTTTCATTATGTATCGACCTGAAGGCTATATGTGTTGACCTGTGACTTACAGAAGCTTACAGGCTTAAAAACTGAGTTGCATGCGTCAACTTGAAAATCGAATGTGTTGACACATGTTTGATCGGTGGAAATAGAACTGACTATTTTGGAATGCTGGTTCGCGTTTGCGTTTCGCAAAATGTCGCGGTAAGCAAGAGTCGCCACCGTCTTTTATTTTCTCAAACAAGGAAAGGACAAAAGCACAGCAAAATTCCTTTTCGAGATGTTTCTCGGGTTCGGGAGGTAGATTATAGAAAGAGAAGGTGTTAGCACCCTTTCTATCCGTGGTTATCCACGAGATCTTAGGTACTTGCTCACTATGTTTTCAAAAGGTTTTGCTTTTCTTGTGTTTGTGGGTTTTGAAAAAGTTTTGTTTGAAAACTTCGATTTAACTCTTGTATCTGTCTCAAGAGTGTATGAAGTGTTTATTTGAAAACTTTGTTTGAAAAGTGTAAGTGCGAAAAGTTTGTTTTTGTTTTGAAAGAGCAAGTACCTGAGAACCTCTACCTACTCAAAAGAAATTAAGCTGTGTAAATGTCCTTTAGACAGTACCATCCCACTATTGAGAAGTAGGTAGCACCGTCGTCGGAGTTTTCGGGTCAATTCGATTTTAGGGACATGTGGTCACTAAAGCAATGGTAGGATGCCTTAGCGGTAACCCTAATGTCCTAGATCATTTTTTTATCGAGGCAACCGTTTCGAGGCAACTTTGATCTTTAGACAGGAGGGCGACCTCTAAAACACCTTATACTCAATGACCACGTTGAGGCAACCAAGTGAGGCGTACCCTAGGAGTGGCATGTGCGAGTGTGTCAGGTTTCAGTTAAGTTATCTTTGTACATGTTATGGTGATCTACGATTGATTATAATTTTAAGATAAGATCTTGTCATGCATAGCCTATTAGCATACATCTAACAGTTAATGGTTGCGGAAAATAAAAACTAAACTATTACAAGGCGTCGGGTATTTACATCGCCAAAAACAAACCCTTGAAAAAAGTAAATTGCGGGAAATTAAATAAAAGCGATAAAAAGTCCTAATTAAAGCTATTACATCCTCGGAGCAAATACAATTATATGATAAAAAATACGAGTCAAGAATAATCACACGCGCGAGAAAAATTGGATCAGAGAGTTTTTAGGGTTTTGACCCTTTTTTGAGAAAGAAAGAGATTTTTGTTATTTTGCATTTAATTAAATTAAACCTAGACTAATTAATTAATTAAATAAAAGAAAGATATTTTTTGAGTTTTTTTATGTTTTTTAAGGAAAAAATAAAAGATGGTCAAAAGTTATTAAAAACCCTAATTCTACATTGATTTTAAATTATTGCAAAAAAGTTAGAATTAACCTAATTAAAACTAAATTAATTAATTATATTTATTTACAAAAATAACTAATTAAATTTAATAAATAATACTAAAAATATTATATTTTTTAGTTTTCTGATTTTATTATGAAAATATTAATTTGTTAGTTAGTAATTAATTAAAAATAATAAAAATAAATCAAGCAAATAAATAATGAAAGAAAATAAGAAATGCAAACTCAGGGAGGTTTTGGGCCAATTTTGTGGTGTATGTGGCAATTCTGAAGCCCATTTACATCCAGCCTGTTTGACTTTTCTGGACTCCCTGCATGCTCGTTGACTAGGGAGCATGATGATCTCTCACCCATGACCATTAGATTCATGTCTGGAGACATCTGGCGCTTGGGAATGGAAGCATATGGTGGACTCCCCTTTGAAAGCTACACCTGAACACCTGAAAAATAAAAACAACAATGTTTTGGGGGACCTGGGATTCGAACCCAGGTCCCAGCGCTCACAGGCCAACACGTTTACCACTCAACCACCTGCACCTTTTTATTATTTGGATAATAGGCAATTATTATATATGCAAACAACTCAATATGCTGTAAATAAAACAAAACGCGCGCTTTTTCAAATTGACCAACCATGTGATAACACATCATCGTCTTCAACCTTTTTCTGCATAGTTAAAATCAGATAGTGGGGGTTTTAACCCCCACTACTTCCTGCAAGGAAAAATAGCGATTAGAAGCACAGTGAATATAAATGTTTCGCGAGGTGTGGGTTGGAATCGGCTTGGCCTCACGATTTCAACCATGTATCTTATTAGCCCCAATTTTTCCTGGATTGAAAAGCCCTATTTAAAAGCACAAGAACCCTAGAAATTCAGTCATGGTATCTTACGATTCAGGGCACTATAGTCTAATTAATTCATTCCATTAGCTTTGTATGGTCTCTAGCAATGCAAATCAGTCACAAAAACATGTTAAATGCGCATGAATTAAGAGATACAATTATGAAATATAAGGGCAAACCGTGGGACTGTGTATCGTGATTCCTTGAGCTTTGATGCTCGAATTTGATTGTAAATCGTTCCTGGGACCTCCTGCAATGTATTTGGATGATCAAAACGCCTTGAATTGGCCTAGAATGCAAGAACAGGTTTGGACTTTTCTTGAAAATTCTTGAATTTGACAGGGTCGTTTCTGCAGCTTTCTCACGTGTACTAGGTCATGGTTAGCTTGCATACATATAGGAGAATCAAATTAGGTCAAAGTTTTGGATCCAATCCATGTGCATTGATGTTTAAATCTTTGATTGAAAATCAAATATTCTTGATTTTTCATGATTGAACAATGTTTCCAAATTTGGATTTTTTTGTATCTTTGACTTGTGCACGAATTTGCCAGCATGTTTTGATCATATTTGCTTCACAAATTGATTTAAAAAATCAAATCTTCTATTTTCTTATAATTTAAATTAATTAAATGAATTAATATGTATTAAAAATCCAATTAATCAATAAAAATAAGAAAATAAATCCCATTTAGCTTGGTGGGTCGTGCATAGGTCATGGGTAAAGTTTCAACAAGAGATTTGAGGCCCATTAGCAAAAAGAAGGTGTTTTGAGCAAAGTTGACTTTTGCAATTTCATGAAAATTTCCCAACTTCTCCAATGCACATCTTGCTAAATTTTGATCATATGACCATGTTCTTGGACATTTTGGAAAGCTCTTGAAGTCCTCTAACCAATGCCTTTGGTCCCATGTCATTTGGATTTACCAATCTCAAGTTATGGCCTTTGACTCAAAGTGTACTTTTGTTGACTTTTGAAATTGATCTATAATGTAAAAATTGGTAACTTTTTGTGAGAGCATTTCTTGATCTTGGAGTGTGAATATGGTTTGTAGGAAATTGCATCCTCTTCAAAATGAGCTTTGGATGGAATTTTTCTGATAAACCATGAAAGAGTTATGCCCTGGTCAAAGTACAGTTGACTTTTCTGTTGTCCAAAAATAGTAACTTTTTGCATCTTGATGATTTTTGAGCTATTCTTGTGGAATCATGATCAAGACTTGATCAAATGATGATTGTGAACTCAAAATAAGATGTTGACCAAAAATTATGACTTTTGACTGCAAAATGACCATTTTGCCCTTGCAGTTGACTGTAGATCAAATGAGGCTTTTGACTGTGCAAATTGGCACTGTGAGTCTCGAAACTTGGCATGTAGGTGCTTGAGAATGTATATGGGCCTATGGGACTTGATTGAACCATTGAAAACCTCAAATTCCTTGAAAGAACCAAAACCTTAATTTTGAATTGACTGCCTAATGAGGTGTTTTAACTGTACAACCCTTGAGCAATCTTGAGCCATTTGAGGATCATTCTTGACAAATCTTGAGGAATATGGGAGGGAAAATTTTGGGGTACAACAGTTACCCCTGTTCAATCTTCTTAAACCTGAGGATGTAGATTGGCTTGCGTGCCTTTCGTGATCCGAAGGTGGAAGATGATTGAACACTAAAGTGCCCAGAAATTTGTACTCAAATGGTGCAGTATCAGCAATGTGATGTCGGGAATGGGCTTACAGATGCCATTTGGAGAGATGATGGATAGGATGATGGGCTTATAGATGCCACCTGGAGGTTGTTGGTAGGTAGTTTTGTCTTTGTTGACGGGTTGTCTTCATTGACGAGTTGTCTTCATTGACGGGTTGTCTTCATTGACGGGTTGTCTCTATTGACAGGTTGTCTTCATGGACGGGTTGTCTTCATTGACGGGTTGTCTTCATCGACGGGTTGTCTTCATTGACGGGTTGTCTTCATCGACAGATTTTCTCTATTGACGGGTTTGTATCGGAAAAATCTTTAGGAATTGACTTAGCTGATTTTGTCTCCTTTGACTGTATTAGCATCAGAAAAATCTTTAGGAATCAATTTATCTGGTTTTGTCTCCTTTGACATAGCTGAGTATTTAACTGCATCTTTCCTAAAAGGTAAAGGTCAGTCATATGCAATGCATGATATGGATCGAGCAATGATGTTCTCAACATAAATCAGATCGTATGATATGATGCGTATGTGCATGTATCATGATGTATGAAGATGTGATGTTTTAGCTGGGGAAAATAAATCCCGGAGCTGTTGGAGAATAGAGTTGAATTCTTCATTTCCGCTGGGGATGATGAATGAAGATGATTGTGTGAATAAACCTGTAGGAGAAGATGACTCCGTTGGGGAATAAACCTGGTGAAGAGATTACTCTGCGGGGAATTACTCTGTGGGGAAGAGGTACTTTGCTGAGATTTTAATGATAACTTCGCTGGGGACTCCGTTGATAAGCTCTGTTGGGGATTTTGATGATGAACTCCGCTGGGGATAGAAAGAACTTCACTGAGGATGATCTTTCCGTTGCAACTTCCTGAGGATAACCCAGTTAGACTCTTGTGGGGATAACCTTCTGAATATGGCTTGGGAGATACATTTGCACTCTGCAGGGGACAAGCTTCCAGAATCTACCGGGGAGATGATTCAACTCTGGTGGGGATGCTTTTTAGACCGCACTGGGGAATGGCTCCACTGGGGGTATCTTGTATTCCGCCGGGGAACATTCTTATATTTCGTTGAGGAATATTAAGACTGCCGGGGATGCTTGCTGAGGAATATCTGTATACTCCAATGGGGAATATTAAGACCTACTGGGGATACCCAACTTTTTTAGGGCTGATGGTAGACTAACTCTGCTTGGGGGAGAGTATTGCTGATTTGTTCATGGTTGTAAGTCTCAGTGGGGAGAGCTACCATTATTGTTTTATTCTTGGGGAGTGAAGGTATCTTGGTCATATTCTTCAGCCGAACCTACCTTGGTACCTTGGTGGACAGAGCAACTAGACCTCTTAGACAATTCTTATTGCCCCTACTTCTGATATCACCCGTAATTAGTCCTTTATTTCACATGCAAATATTTATGAACATCAATTAATGTCAAATGCATATATCAAAAATGAACATTGGACGTTCTTTGCAAAATAAAACAGATAAAGGAAAAACAATTTGCAATTTGTCTGAAAAATGAACTTGTATTGATTTTGAAATTTGCCTGTAAATAGGCATTTTTGTACAAGAGGCAGACGTCCTAGTAAGAGAACGCCGCCGAACAAAATAGAGTTTATACAATTTGTGAAAAGGAAACAAAACAGCTATGTGAAAAATCCCACTGGGTTCCAACTCTGCTATCGCCTTTATGTCTTCAAGCATCTCATCATTTTGCTGCTTAGTTGGAGATGAAGCTGATTGACTGGTGCCGTCTGAGCCTGATAGTTGATACCAAAGTCTGGATGCAGGATGATCCAATGAGACATAGTGTTACGCCTTAATCCCTAATTTTTGCCTGGACCGCCCTTTCAGGTTTTCAGTCCACCGGGATACCCATTTTTGCCCAAGCCGCCTTTTCAGGTTTTCGACTTGCCGGGTGTACAGATTTTTTTTATTTTCATCCCTTATTTTTTCCCGAACCCTTTTGGTTCGCCGGGAAGCCCTTATTTTTGCCTAGGCCAGTCAACCTAGCGGGTCTTTAATTATGCGTAGTATCTTTTCACTATGTCTGCATTGGCGGGGTGAGGAAGGTCGTCACCATCCATGGTGGTTAGAATCATCGCTCCTCCTGAGAAGATGTTCTTAACCACAAATGGCCCTTCGTACGTAGGGGTCCATTTTCCCCTGGGATCACCTTGAGGTAGAATGATGCGCTTGATTACCAGGTCTCTGACTTGATACTCTTGTCGTCTGACTTTCTTGTTAAATGCCTTGATCATCCGTTTTTGGTACGTCTGACCATGACAAATAGCAGTGAGTCTCTTTTCATCGATTAGGTTTAGTTGATCAAGCCAAGTCTGGATCCAGTCATCTTCGCTTAAACCTGCATCCTTCATGATCCAGAGAGAGGGTATCTGAACTTCAATGGGCAGGACTGCCTCCATGCCGTATACCAAGGAATAGGGTGTTGCCCCTATTGACGTCCGTGCTGAGGTACGATACCCATGAAGAGCAAATGGTAACATCTCGTGCCAATATTTGTAGGTCACTGTCATCTTCTGCACAATCTTCTTAATGTTTTTATTAGCTGCTTCTACAGCCCCATTCATCTTCGGCCGGTAGGGAGAAGAGTTGTGGTGCTGTATCTTGAATTGCTCGCAGAGCTCAGTGATTATCTTGTTGTTAAGATTGGTACCATTATCCGTAATGATCCTCTCTGGTACACCGTATCGACAGATCAGGTTATGCCGAATGAACCGTGCCACGACGTTCTTGGTTACGGTAGCAAAGGAAGCTGCTTCAACCCACTTTGTAAAGTAATCAATCGCTACCAGGATGAAGCGACGCCCGTTGGATGCCGTAGGTCTGATCTCGCCGATCATATCAATGCCCCACATTGCAAAAGGCCAAGGTGCTGTCAAGACGTTCAAAGGAACCGGAGGAATGTGCACCTTATCAACATAGACCTGGCACTTGTGACATGTCCGAGAGTGCTGATAACAGTCGGCTTCCATTGTGGACCAGTAATATCCTGCCCAGAGGATTTTCTTTGCCATGGTATGTCCACTGGAATGAGTTTCGAAGGTACCTTCATGCAGCTCTTCCATGATCCTTTCTACTTCGATCTTATCCACACAACGCAGTAAGGTTGAATCATGGTTTCGTTTGTAAAGAATGTCATTGTTGAGGAAGAACTTTGCCGCGAACCTTCTCAGAAACTTCTTGCCATTAACAAACGCGCCCTCGGGGTATTCTTGAGCTTCAAGGTACTTCTTTACTTCATGATACCACGGCTTTTCTGTTACCTCTTCGGTCTCAAGATCACAACAATATGCAGGTTCATCCAATTTCCAAATAATGATCCGGGGAGCCTCGTTGTCCCATTTGACTTTGAACATAGAAGACATCGTAGCTAGCGTGTCCGCCAACTGATTCTCCTCTCTTGGGAAGTGTTCAAAGGTTATCTCCTCGAAATGAGGAAGCAATGTCAATACATACTCCTTGTAAGGAATAAGATTTGGGTGTTTCGTATCCCACTCACCTTTGATCTGACTGATCACGAGAGCGGAATCTCCGAAGACACTCAGAAACTTGATCCTTAGGTCAATTGCAGCTTGAAGACCCATGATGCATGCTTCATACTCCGCCATGTTGTTGGTGCAGTTGAAACATAGTCGGGCGGTGAGCGGAGTATGAGAGCCCTTAGGGGATATGATCACAGCACCAATATCGTTACCCAAAGCGTTTGAGGCTCCGTCAAAGTGCATAGACCATCGGGATCCTTCCTCAGGTCCTTCATCCGGTCCAGGTATCTCACAATCAGTTACTACCATGATATTCTCGTCTGGAAATTCAAAGTTCATCGACTGGTAATCATCCACTGCCTGATGTGCCAAATGGTCCGCCAACACACTTCCTTTGATTGCTCTTTGAGTCGTGTACTGGATGTCATATTCAGTCAAGATCATCTGCCATCTTGCTATTCTTTCGGACAAGGCAGGCTTTTCGAAGATATACCTGATTGGATCCATTTTTGAAATTAATAGAGTAGTGTGAGTCAACATATACTGTCTTAGCCGGCGAGCAGCCCATACCAAAGTGCATCAAGTTTTCTCGAGCAGTGAGTATTGGGTCTCACAGTCGGTAAACTTTTTGCTAAGGTAATAAATAGCATGCTCTTTTCGGCCAGACTCGTCATGCTGACCCAGAACACATCCCATTGAGTTGTCCAGTACTGTCAAGTATAAGATTAGAGGTCTCCCTTCAACCGGTGGCATAAGAATGGGTGGCTCTTGGAGATACTCTTTGACTCTTTCGAAAGCGGCCTGACATTCATCGTTCCAACGTACTACTTGATATTTCTTCAGTAGCTTGAAGATTGGTTCACAAGTAGCAGTTAGGTGCGAGATGAATCGGGCAATGTAGTTCAACCATCCTAGAAAGCCTCTGACCTCTTTCTCTGTCTTGGGAACTGGCATCTCTTGTATGGCTTTCACTTTGGCAGGGTCCACTTGAATACCTTTGTCGCTTACGACGAAGCCTAGCAATTTTCCAGATCTCACCCCGAAGGTGCACTTGTTCGGGTTTAATCTCAGCTTGTACAACTTCAACCGGTCAAACAGCTTCTGTAAATGGTCAAGGTGTTCCTCCTCAGTTTGGGACCTTGCAATCATATCATCGACGTATACTTCAATCTCATGATGGATCATATCATGGAAAAGAGCAACCATGGCACGCTGATACGTTGCCCCAGCATTTTTCAACCCAAACGGCATGACCTTGTAACAAAAGGTACCCCACTGAGTAACGAAAGTGGTCTTCTCCATATCTTCAGGAGCCATCTTGATTTGATTGTAACCGGAGAAACCGTCCATGAAGGAGAATACCTTATGCTGAGCAGTGTTGTCAACCAGTACGTCGATGTGCGGCAGAGGGAAATCATCCTTAGGGCTCGCCCTGTTCAAATCCCTGTAATCAACACACATTCTGACCTTACCATCTTTCTTCGGCACTGGAACCACATTGGCAACCCATTGAGGGTAAGAAGTTACTTTTAGAAAACCGGCGTCAAATTGTTTCATAACCTAAGCCTTGATTTTCTCGGACATCTCTGGACGCATACGACGAACCTTCTGTTTTACCGGAGGGCATTCCTCCTTGGTAGGCAGATGATGAACCACAATGTCGGTATCCAACCCAGGCATATCTTCGTAAGACCAGGCAAAGATTTCCACATAGTCATGCAGCATCTGAACCAACCGTTATTTCATACTAAGCTCCAGATTTGCACCGATCTTGACTTCCTTTTTGTCTGTCTCAGTACCCAGATTCACTGTTTCCACTGGCTCTTCATGTGGCTGAATGGCCCTCTCTTCCTGAAGTAGCAGTCTTGCAAGCTCACCAGGCACTTCGCAATCATCTTCACCTTCGTCTTCGGCTAAGTTGATCGGATTTTCGAAGTCATAACTGGCAGTAGCAGAGTCGTTACCAGTGAGATCCAGAGTGGATTAGAACCTGTATATGTGAGTGTGTGTAAATAGCTGTTTTGCAATATATAATAAAGAAAGACAAGGAGCGCAAGATTTGTAATGCAAAAAACGTCCAATGCTTTTATTAATGATATATGAAAATGACACACAAAAGCCCTCACAAATGAAGCCACGGTGCCCCGGGTAAGACACCGGGCCAAAAAGTTTCACAATATTGTTTGTTACAAATTCAAAACAAAGGAGTTCATTACTGAGTAACAAAAGTAATAGAGATGAAGTCTTTCGCTGTCCAGTTGTTTGGTCCCCCGTTGGTCGTAGGGTAGATCCAGCTGTCGAATTCAGATTCCTCCACGTTATCTTCAATGGCATTTACTCCCGAGTTGCTGATGAACACATGAGGTCTTCCAATCCTTGCCCTACGAACAACCTTTTGAGCTTCCTTCTCAATAACAGCCCGAGAATCCTATAGGGAAGCCATCTTCAAAGGAGAATCTTCAATCACAGTCTCTGCTGATGCCAGTGTCTGAGGGACCTCTTCAAAGTGTTGAAATGGAGTCTCAATGAACTCCCCATCCATCTCTATGTACTGGAACGAGTTGAGGTGGCTGACCATGTATTCCTCCTCCCCTTGAACTGTCACAATCTTCCCTTTGACCGGGTACTTCAACTTCTGATGGAGTGTGGAGGTCACAGCTCCAACCTTGTGGATCCATGGACGACCCAGCAAACAAGAATAGGATGGCCGAATGTCCATCACGTAGAATGTAGAATCGAAGACCTGAGAACCAACTCTAATTGGGATATCAACCTCACCATGTACCATCCTTTTAGACCCGTCAAAGGCCCGGACAACAATGTTACTTGGCTTTAGCTCCAACCCTTCGCAATCCAACATGTCTAGAGCTTTCTTGGGCAAGACGTTCAATGAGGAACGAGTGTCAACCAACACATGTGCCAGAGTAGTGCCCCTGCATTCAATGGAGACATGCAGGGCATCGTTATGGTTATTCCCTTTAGCAGTCAGATCGGCGTCGGAGAAACCCAAACCATTATCAGTAGTTAAATTGGCCACACAATCGGTAAACTGATCAGCTGATGTCTCTTGTGGCACGTGGGCCGTCTTCAGGAAGGTAATCAGAGCCTTGGCATGGGCCTCTGAACACAACAACAATGATAACATAGAAATCTTGGAGGGGGTTTGCCCTAGCTGCTCAACTACATTATAACCACTCTTCTTGATGATCTTCAGAATCTCTTCCATCTCCTATTTAGAAGCTTCAACATTGATGGTCTTTGGTGCCTCTGTCTGGGCAGGCATATCAGTGGCTATCCCTTTGCCCCGAGCGTTAGATGACTCAGCGACAGGGGTAGAACTAAGAACTTGATCAAGAATGGCATCAGGCATACTTGCAGGTGTGATGACAATAGGTCTCTGGATAGTTGGTGGCGCAATATCAGGTGAGAAAAGTCTACCACTGCGGGTGACTTTAGTAGGCCCGATGATGTTGCTGATGCCGATATTAGTATCAAACTCTTGTTAACCCCAAGAACATAAACATCTGCCCCATAGTGCCAAGGGACAACTTTGTCAGAGGTGTAGGGAATAGGCCCCGGAACAATGATGATTATGGGTGCAATCTTCTGAGCAGGCATAATTTTGACAGGCTTCCTCGAGGGAGCCTTGGGAGAATTGTTGAAAATGGTGACAATGGAAACTTCTTCAGTAGGGGTGGCAGGAACAACAATCTTCTCGAACAAGATCTCTTTATTATCCATCAGGTTTTGGATGCTTGACTTCAAAGATGGACAACCAGTAGGTGAAATAGAACACAGATGGCAACCTTCACTACATCCCGGAAATAAACCGGCTAGCAACAGGTTCCTCTTGACAGTCAACAGCGGGGTAACAATATCATCCACAGAGGCTACAAACAAGTCTTCCTCTACAACATTTACTCCATGTTTGGGCATGGGAGCAGTCACAACATTGGGCCTCTCGGGCGCCTCAAACTCAATCTCTTTTACATCAATTAGGTCTTGGACCTTATTCTTCAAAGTCCAACAATCATCCGTATTATGCCCCGAGCTCTCAGAATGATAAGCGCAGCGGGCGTTGGGGTTATACTTTGGTGATGTAGTGTTGGGATTCTTAGGAGCTTCCCTTAGAGTCACCAAATTGGTCTTCAGCAACTGCGGCAATATCTGGGACAAGGTCATGCTGAGTCGAGTGAACTGCCTTCGAGGTCTCTTACCCCTTTGTTGGTTGTGATGCTAAGGAGCACTAGAAGGTTTTGAAATGACCACCGCGTTAACAGCTTGGCGGTGTTCAGATCTATTCTGTCTCCTTGAACCATAGACATCACTGGATTCTTTCTTGAACGGCTTCTTTTCAGTGCTCGAGGAGGCACCTTTCTGTATCTTTCCAGCCTTGATACCAGCTTCGATCCTCTCACCAGTCAAGATAAGGTCTGTAAACCCGACTGAAGAATTTCCAATCAAATGGTTGAAGAACGGACCAGACAGGGTCCCCAGAAACATATCAACCAGCTCACGATCAGTCAAAGGCGGCTGCACCCTTCCGACAAGGTCTCTCCATTTTTGGGCGTACTCTTTAAATCCTTCACCCGTCCCTAGTGACATACCCTGGAGTTGGGTACGCGTAGGAGCGAGGTCGGAATTTAATTGATACTGCTTATAGAACGCAGTAGCCAAATCTTCCCAGTTGCGGATACTGGCCCCATCCAGCTGATAGAACCATTCGAGTTGAGTCCCTGAAAGACTATCCTGAAAGAAATGGATCCAGAAATTCTTGTCAGCAGTGTAAGGTTGGATCTTCCTTACATATGACCGAAGGTGCAGCTTTGGGCAGGAGGCTCCGTCATATTTGGCAAAAGCAGGTGCCTTGAACTTATGGGGAATCACCACCCCAGAGGATAAGCCTAGGTCTCCAAAGTCCAACCCGGGCACATTCTGTATCTCCATGGCGCTCAAGCGGTCCTCCAACTGTTTATACCTATCCTCAGCAGGAGGATACTGTTCTTCATGATAATCTGTCTCGTTGTCAGAGAATATGGGGCTAGGAACCCTCCTTTCCTGTGGGCTGTCTTTCCCTACTGATGAGGTAGTCAGCTCAACCTCATTCTGCAGTCCATTTCCAAATCTGCGTCCCGTGTTGAACATGACGGTCCTCTTCTTCTTCTTCTTCCTCTCCTTCAGAATCAGAGTCTTCAAATCCTTTTGACCCTGGGCTAGGCTCATAACCAACTCTTGGAACTGAGCATTCTTGGCCTGGAGGGCCTTGATAGCTTGTTCAGTGGAAGGTTCAGTAGACATGATGATTGCTGAAATAAACAGCGAAGAAGATAAGTGACCTGTAAAAGGGTACTTGTGATCGGTGGAAATAGAACTGACTGTTTTGAAATGCTGGTTCGTGAAATGTCGCGGTAAGCAAGAGTCGCCACCGTCTTTTATGTTCTCCAACAAGGAAAGGACAAAAGAACAGCAAAATTCCTTTCGAGATGTTTCTCGGTTCGGGAGGTAGATTTATAGAAAGGGAAGGTGTTAGCACCCTTTCTATCCGTGGTTATCCACGGGCTCTTAGATACTTGCTCACTATGTTTTCAAAAATTGTTTGCTTTTCAAGTGTATGTGGGTTTTGAAAAAGTTTCATTTTGAAAACTTCTAGGTAACTCTTGTATCAGTCCTCAAGAGTGTATGAAGTATTTGTTTGAAAACTTTTTGAAAGTGTAGGTGCGAAAAGTATCTTTGTTTGTTTTGAAAGAGCAAGTACCCAGGAGAAATCTACCTACTCTAAGGAATTAGGCTGTGTAAATGTCCTTTAGACAGTACTATCCCACTATTGAGAAGTAGGTAGCACCGTCGTTGGAGTTATTCGGGTCAATTCGATTATTAGGGACATGTGTGGTCACCAAAGCAATGGTAGGACGCCTTAGCGGTAACCCTAATGTCCTAGATCCTTTTTATCTGAGGCAACCGTTCGAGGCAACTGGATCTTTCGACAGGAGGGCGACCTTTAAAACACCCTATACTTGACGACCACGTCGAGGCAACCAAGTGAGGCGTACCCTAGGAGTGGCATGTGCATGTGTATTGAATTCAGTTTATGTTTATCTTTGAACATGCATTTGTGAGCTACGGGTTGATTTTATTTGTCATACAAGTCTTGCAGGCATAATTAACAATTAATGTTTGCGGGAAATAAATTGCAGAAAGGTAAATCTATGCTATTACAAGGGGCGGGTATATACATCGCCAAAAACATAACCCGTTTGGAAAATAAATACGAGAAAGTAAAAGAAAGCGATAAAAGACCTAATTAACTATTACATCCTCGGAAACAGATACATAAATATGATCAAATAATGAATTAACATAAATATGCGCGCGAAAGAATTGAATCGGGACGTCCTTAGGGTTTTGACTCTTTTTGAGAAAAGAATTGAATTTTGTCCTTTTTGTTGCAATTAAATTAAATATTAAACCTAATTCTAATTAATTAATTGATTAAAAGAAAAAAAAATGTTTTTTGTGTTTTTTATGTTTTAATGAAATAAAAAGAAATTAAAAGTCAAAAGTTAGAAAAAACCTAAGTCTAATTTATTTTATTTATTGTAAAAGAAAATTAAAATTAAACCTAATTAAACTAAATTAATTCATGTTAGTGTTTATTTACAAAATAATAATTGAAATTAATAAATAATAATAATATAATAAAAAATATGGTTTTCTGAATTAATTATAAAAAATAATTATTTGTTAGTTAATAATAATAATGATAATAATTATAATTAAAAGAAAATAAAAAGAAAGAAAGTAAAAGAGAAAATAGAAACCAGGGGGGTTGATGGACCCATTGGAGGTGAATTTGCAGATTTCAGGCCCAATTGATGTGCAAGCCTTGTTGGACTTTTTGGATCAGGTGCGTGTTCATTGACTGGGGATCATGAGGACTATCACCTCCTGGCCATCAGATTGGTATTAGTGGCCACTTGGCATGCATCTGGATGAGGCGTATGGAGAGACTTGCTTTGAGTGCCTGCATAGGAATACATGATGAAAAAGAACAAACAATTATTCTGGGGGACCTGGGAATCGAACCCAGGTCCCAATGGTTAATAGCCACATCACCTTCCACTACGCCATATGCCTGTATTTGATAATATAATGGATAATGAAAATAATATAAAAAAAACAACGCATGTGCTGGGAATTAAAAATCACGCGCGTAAGTTTGAATGGACTAATCAGGATGGAACACGTCCTTCATCTTCTTCGTTTTCCTGCAAAAGAATAAAGAGATAGCGGGGGTTTTTAACCCCCACAACCTGCATCCACAGAAAATAGCGGATATGCGTGTGTTGTACATAAATTGTTCGCGAGGGTGGTTCTAGATTCGTCTGGTTGCAATGAATCCAACCATGTGCGTGAGAAGGTCTAATTTTTCTTGTATGGGAAAGCCCCAATTTTGAAGCTTGGAAACCCTAAAATCCATTAATGGCGTTTTCTGTTTCAGGGCATCTTAATCCAATTATCTTGTACCAAAAGCTTCGTACAGTCCTTATGAACATAAAAAAATTAACAAAAGGTGTCAAATATGCATGAATCAAAGTATATGATTTTGGAAAAATTGTTCAAACCGTGGGTCTGTGTAGAACATTTTCTTGAGCTTTAAGGCTTGTTTTTGATTGCAATGTGTTCCTGGGGATCCCTGCAATGTGTTAGAAGCAATGGAAAGCTTTGAATCGTGCTGGAATGCCAAAAACAGTTTTCACTTTTTCTTGACTTTTTTCAATATTGCATATGGTTTCTGCAGCAGTTTTTCACGTGAATAGCATTAGGGTTGGCTTGCTTGCATATATGGGAATAGAATTAGGTCAAGTCTTGGCCCAAAGATCCATTGCATTCATGTTTGCATATTTGATTTTCAATCAAATCTTTTTGCCTCTTTTTGATGGAGAAAACTTGCCAAAATTGGAGATCTTTGTCCCCTTGATGTGCACACGAATTTGCCAGCTCATATTGGTCATATTTGCTTCATAAAAAGATTTGAAAACCATATCTTTGAATTTTCTACATTTTAAATCAATTAAATGAATTAATATTAATAAAAAATTCAATTAATTAATTAAAAATAAGAAAATAAATCAATTTAAGCTCAATGGGTCGTGCATAAGCCTTGGACAATGTTTCAAGAAGAAATTTGAGGCCCATTAGCAAAAATAAGGTATTTTGAGCAAAGTTGACTTTTGCACATTCACAAAAATTTCCCAACTTCTCCAATGCATATCTTGCTCAATTTTGATCCTATGAACATGTTCTAGGACATTTTGGAAAGGTCTTGAAGTCCTCTAACCAATTCCTTTGGTCCCATGTTATTTGGATTTACCAATCTCATGTTATGGTCTTTGACTTAAAGTGCATTTTTATTGACTTTTGAAATTGACCTATAATGTAGAAATTGATAACTTTTTGTGAGAGCATTTCTTGGACTTGGAATGTGAAGATGAGTTGTAGGAAATGTCATCCCCTTCAAAATGAGCATTGGATGGGATTTTTATGATGAACCATGAAAAAGTTATGCTCTGGTCAAGATACAGTTGACTTTTCAACTGTCCAAAAATAGTAACTTTTGCATCTTTGATGATTTTTGAGCCATGCTTGTGGAATCATGATCAAGACTTGATCAAATGATGATTGTGGCTTCAAAATAATATGTTGACCAAAATTTTTGACTTTTGACTGCCAAATGACCATTTTACCCTTGCAGTTGATTGTGAAGCAAATGAAGCTTTTGACTGTGCAATTTGACCCAGTGAGTCTTGAGACTTGGCATGTAGATGCTTGACAATGTATATAGGCCTATGAGACTTGATTTATTCATTGAAAATCCCAAATTCATTGCAAGAACCAAAATCCTAATTTTGACTGGCTTAGGAGATGGTTTGACTGTGCAATCCTTGAGCAAATCTTGAGCCTTTTGAAGATGGCTCTTGACAAACTTTGAAGAATATGGGAGGGCAAATTTTGGGGTACAACAGTTGCCCCTGTTCAATCTTCTTAGACCTGAGGATGTAGATAGGCTTGCGTGCCTTTCGTGATCCGAAGGTGGAAGATGATTGAACACTAGAGTGCCCAGAAATTTGCACTCACATAGTGGAGTATCAGCAGTGTGATGGTGGGAATGGGATTATAGATGCCATTTGGAGATATGATGGATAGGAGGATGGGCTTATAGATTCCATCTGGAGATGTGACAGGATCTTGTCGGGAATGGGCTTATAGATGCCATTTGGAGATTGTCTGTTGAATTGTAATTTTGTAAGTTGAAAGAGGGAACCTGTGTAGGGTTGCCTGCTGATGAGCTCATGTAAAACTGCATCTTTGAAGGAAGGAAACCTGTGTAGGGTTGACTGATGATGAGTCCGTGTGAAACTGCATCTGGAGCTGAGAGGGAAACCTGTGTAGAGTTTCTTGATGACGAGTCCGTGTAAAACTGCATCATTGGAAGGAGAGAGCCTGTGTAGGGTTTCTTGATGACGAGTCCGTGTAAGACTTCATTTTTGGGAAAGAGAGAACCTGTGTAGGGTTTCTTGGCGACAAGTCCGTGTAAAACTTCATCTTTGGAAAGAGAGAACCTGTGTGGGGTTTCTTGGTGACAAGTCCGTGTAAAACTTCATCTTTGGAAAGAGAGAACCTGTGTGGGGTTTCTTGGTGACGAGTCTGTGTAAAACTACGTCTGGAGAGAGAGAACCTGTGTAGGGTTTCTTCGGGATAAGTTCGTGTAAAACTTCAGGATGAACCGGGGTAAGGTTATCTTGAGACAAGCCCGTGTAAGACTTCTGGAGGAACCGGGGTAAGGTTACTGCAGGATAAGTTCGTGTAAAACTTTAGGAGGAACCGAGGTAAGGTTACCTTGAGATGAGTCCGTGTAAGACTTTTTCTGAAAGAAAAGGAACCGGTGTAGGATTACTTTGATGATAAGTCCGTGTAAGACTTCTTCTGAAAGAAAAGGAACCGGTGTAGGGTTACTTTAAGGTAAGTTCGTGTAAAACTTCTGGATGAACCGGGGTAAGGTTACCTTGGGGATAAGTTCGTGTAAAACTTTAGGAGGAACCGGGGTAAGGTTACCTTGAGATGAGCCTGTGTAAGACTTTTTCTGAAAGAAAAGGAACCGGTGTAGGGTTACTTTGATGATAAGTCCGTGTAAGACTTCTTCTGAAAGAAAAGGAACCGGTGTAGGGTTACTTTAAGGTAAGTTCGTGTAAAACTTCTGGATGAACCGGGGTAAGGTTACCTTGGGGATAAGTTCGTGTAAAACTTTAGGATGAACCGGGGTAAGGTTATCTTGAGATAAGCCCGTGTAAGACTTCTGGAAGAAAAGGAACCGGTGTAGGGTTACTTTGATGATAAGTCCGTGTAAGACTTCTTCTTGGAGATAAGTCTGTGTAAGACTTCTGGATGAACCGAGGTAAGGTTATCTTGACGATGAGTTCGTGTAAAACTTCATCTTGGAACTGAGGAGGAACCGGTGTAGGGTTGCCTGAGGACGAGTCCGTGTAAAACTTCGTCTGAAATTGAGAAGGAATCAGTGTAGGGTCGCCTCATGACAGTCAAGTAGATAGTCGTCCACAGAACTTTCCTGGCTTGTTACCGGTGTTGATTTGGAACTGCAAAGGTAGATGGTAATCATCTTTTAATTGACCTTTTCCTGAAAAGGCAAAGTATTAGTTGTATGCAATGTCATGATGTATGAAATGCATGATGTCATGATGTTCTCAAAAATAAATGAGATTGTGTCGTATGCACTTCATCATGTATGTAAATAGGAGATATGAAATGTGATATGTTTATGAATGTATTTTCGTCTAGGAAAATAAATCCTTGACGACTGCCGGGAGCTTGTTGAATCCTGGGCTGATGTTTGAAGAGTAGAGTTCTTCATTTCCGCTGGGGATGACGATTGCAAGAATAAACCGGTAGGAGAAGATGACTCTGTTGGGGAATAAACTTGTTAGAGAGATTACTCTGCAGGGAATTACTCTGTGGGAAGAGATACTTCGCTGAGATTTGGATAATTACTCCGCTGGGGACTCCGTTGATAAGTTTTGTTGAGGAATTTGATGAACTCCGCTGGGAATAGGAAGAACTTCGCCGAGGACGATCTTTTCGTGGCAATCAGCTGAGGATAACCTAGTTAGACCCTGGTGGGGAATAACCTTCTGAACATGGATGGGGAGAGATATGTACTCTGCAAGGGATAGGAAGAACTTCGCCGAGGACGATCTTTTCGTTGTAATTGGCTGAGGATAACCCAGTTATAAGCCCTGGTGGGGAATAACCTTTGAACATGGTCGGGGAGAGATATGTACTCTGCAGGGGACCAGCTTCCAGACTCTACTGGGGATAAGCTTCCAGAATCTACTAGGGATAAGCTTCCAGAATCCATTGGGGAGGATGATTCAACTCTCCTGGGGAAACTTTTGAACTGTACTGGGGAAGTGGTTCCACTGGGGTGTCTGGTATTCCACCGGGGAACAATCTTATATTAATACTGCCGGGGATGCTTGCTTAGGAACATCTGTATACTCCGCTGGGGAATATTGAGATCTTCTGGGGATACCCGACTTCCTTAAGGCTGACAGTAGACTAACTCTGCTTGGGGAGAGTATTGCTGACTTGCTGGAGATACTATGCCTTTTGGGGCTGACGGGAGACCAACTCTGCTTGGGGAGAGCATGGCTGATCCTGGTCTTACTCAACGGGGAGTGAAGGTATCCTAGTCATATTCTTCAGATGAATATATACCTTGGTACCTGGAGGACAGAGTATCTTGTACAGTTCTTATTGCCCCGGTTTCTGCGGGAGAAGATACCTATGGAGGTGCTTGATGACTGCCGATTGACAAATCTTCTTCTGGTAGGCAAGTGACAAGATAACATGACATAGTCGTACACTTTGATCCCTAACTTTTTCCTGGACCTCCCTTTCGGGTTTTCAGTCCACCGGGATACCCTTTTTTGCCCAAGCCTCCTTTTCATGTTTTCGACTTGCCGGGTGTACAGATTTTTTCATTTCATCCCTTATTTTTGCCCGAACCCTTTTGGTTCGCCGGGAAGCCCTTATTTTTGCCTAGGTGTGTCAACCTAGCGGGTCTTTAATTATGCGCAGTATTTTTCGACTATGTCCACGCTCTCAGGATGTAGGGAGGTGCCCCCGTTGTTGTGTTTGCCATGTGACCAGAAGATGTTTGATCGTATAAGATTCGTTGCTGGAATTCAGGTCCAATGCCCCAAGTGACTCAGATGGAGGTCTGCCCCTGGTTATTTGGCATTTGAGAGATTCTCTGAATCTTGACTTGACTGCCCCAGATTGTGGACAATGCTCATGTCTGCCCCTTGGTTGGGAGTGCTTTTGTTCACTAGATATTATTCGTGCGAATTTCTCAGCTGTTCGAACAAATAGCCATATGCAAACAATGTTATTTAAAATGTAAAGCTTATGTCTGTCTTGAAGTTTTTGAAAATGCATTTTTCATTAAAACAAGCAAATTTTGTAAAATGTGATGTCAACTCGTTATTTTACCGCAAGCCTTAAGGAGTCAGGATACCTTTGGTAACAGTATGCTTTCAAACCGACCCGTGCTTCAGCTAGGACTTTTTGAGGGTTGTAACGTGGCCTGGTTCACGGTTTAAGAAACAAAGGATAGAGGCTCAAAGTATATTTGTACCCACCCGTTCTTCGATCCTAAACTCAGCTGATCGTGCATTAGACCTTGTTTGAATCCTTGCTCTGATATTCCGGTGATGGTTCGGATACTGATAGTTTATTTTGAATAGGCAGTCATTTCTTTTTGTTGAGGGTTTGTAGGACCTCTTTCTTTTTGATTTTATTATCCCTATTTTTTGCCTGAACTGTTTCTTTTGTGATTACAGTCAGCGGAATGCCCCAGTTTTGTAAGTCTCCTTCATAAGTTTTGACTTAATGGGCTTTTATTTCTGATAGATAATGACTGCCTGTCTTTATGATTATTCGGAACCATCACTGTCTTTCATTTTGCAAGGACTTCTTTGGTGCCATTCATTGTGCACCTGGATCAACTAAGAAGACTACCCTGCCCCAGGTTATGATTAAGGGTTTTAATTTTTTTTTGTGAAAAGAAAAAACTCCGACTTCTTTGGCTCAAAGGGGTTAACGAGGGATTATCTTCCTTATAACTCCAGTGTTTAGGAATTGAAATAATGCCTGTACCTCATCAGCGGGGTCTATTCAAAAGCATACTGTAAAGATCATGGTATCATTTTCGTCATCCTCCCTCAAGAGGCTTAGAATTATTAATCGAGAGTTGAATATCAAAAAATAAAAGCAATTTTAAGCATAGTAAACACAATTACTTCAAAACAGACACGTGTAATGCATTAATGAAATAACAACGTTTGACATGACTAAATGTTTGAATAATCAAATAAAAATACAACTTGAACATTCGAATGAACAAAAGTTTCTTAGTTTGAACTAGTCATCTCAGATGGAAGATTCTCAGCAGAAGATCTTCATTTTACCACCCGGCATGAACTCCAGCACCCTTCCGTCGATCAAGTCCTGGATCTTGTTCCTCAGGCTCCAACAGTCGTCGGTGTCATGTCCAGGACTGTCAGAATGGTAGGCACACCTTTCATCAGGATTGTACTTTAGGGAGGTTATGTTGAGATTCTTAGGAGGATCCTTTAAAGTAATCAGCTTGACCTCCAACAAGCGTCTCAGTATTAGTGATGATGGTATACCAGTCTCTGAGAAATGTCTTCCAGTCGTATTTCGCTTACGCCAATTACCCTGTTGCTGTTGGCGAGGTTGATGCTGGACTAGTGACCCTGAAGCAAACTGAGGAGCTTTTCCCTTGTCTTTTTTCCCCAAGGGTGGTTGAATGATGGCTTGATCTTCAACCCTAGTCGTCGGCCTTACTTGGTTATTTTGAAGCAACTCGTTGACGAGGACCCTGAGCTCTTCCTGTCTTTGGGCTAAGTTTTGAATGAGAGTCATCTGCCCCAGCATCTGGGCTCTCATTGTATCCACCTCAGCTTGCAGATGTTTCAGCCGTTCGTCCTTATCGTCCTCAAAACTGTTCCTGACCAAAGTCCCCATGAGGAGTGTTATCAACTCTTCCTTCCCCTTGGATAGGTTTAGAAGGATTTCCCTGAACCGAGTCTCTTGAGCATGAAGATCCTGGTTGTCTGGTTGGAAAGCCATTGCTGAAATAAACAGCGAAGAAGGTGAGTGACCTGTAACAAGGGTACCTGTAATGCAATGATATGTATGTATGCATACAATGTTTTCAAGGATCTCGCGGGGTAAACAAGAAAATTGTTAGAATTTGAATTTTGTAGCTTGATTGAAGGAACTTCATGTTGTTGAGAGTCCTTCTTCAATTGTCAAGGCTCACCATATCCAGTGGGTCATAGCCCCTGACTCGAGTTACCACATTTTGATCTCCAAACAACCTTGGCTGGAGAAAAATAAATCCCCTTTTGCCCCTTGCTAGGTATTTTGATTCATCATGACCTGCATCACAGACCCTTGAGATCCTTGAAACGGATTAGTCCTTATGCAGGATGTATGCAATGGTATGATGGCATGATGTTATGCTATGCGTGGAGTGATGTAAGTGAACCCTGTTATGAGTCCAGATTAAGGACTGTAAACAAAACCTGCATGGAACCCATGTGGTCAGATAACAAGAATAGGAAAGTAGTCAAGTTTGAAGGCACACAAGTCACACCAGAAAGCCCTTAGAGTTTAGGCCAGCATGAAGTTTAGGTACTACCCTCTTTCAGTTTCGTTGGTTAAGACCTATCCTAGAAAATAGTAACCAGGTTCTAGAGGATCTCAATATCACTGACTACCCTCAATCGGTCATAACTCCAGCATCGCAATCTTTTCTTGCGGCCAGAACCATCGCGAGAGTTTAGCCTCAATGAGTGTAGCATACTGCTACTGTTCTATGGCCAAGTTGGGTCAATTTAGGGTTCTAAGGTCGGTTGGTGCTTAATGACTCCTCAGAAGACCTATATTCTCCTCGTTGCAACACAAGGGATATCGGTACAGACCAAGGTGTCACACCAACGTAGCCACTGCTTCACCCGTGTCGGTCTACGCCGGACAGGTCCCTCACAGCTTATGCTACCTAAAAGGGTATTCCCCAGATCCGGGTTAGGATCTATGAAACTCCGATGCAAGCCCACAAATATAAAAGCAAACAAAGCATACAATTGAAAACATAAGAGTGGTATAATCCTAAGGTACACCTCACTTTTTAAGTATCCCCAACAGAGTCGCCAGTTCTGTGATCGGTGGAAATAGAACTGACTATTTTGAAATGCTGGTTCGCGAAATGTCGCGGTAAGCAAGAGTCGCCACCGTCTTTTATGTTCTCCAACAAGGAAAGGACAAAAGCACAGCAAAATTCCTTTTCGAGATGTTTCTCGGTTCGGGAGGTAGATTTATAGAAAGGGAAGGTGTTAGCACCCTTTCTATCCGTGGTTATCCACGGGCTCTTAGGTACTTGCTCACTATGTTTTCAAAAATTGTTTGCTTTTCAAGTGTATGTGGGTTTTGAAAAAGTTTCGTTTTGAAAACTTCTAGGTAACTCTTGTATCAGTCCTCAAGAGTGTATGAAGTATTTGTTTGAAAACTTTTTGAAAGTGTAGGTGCGAAAAGTATCTTTGTTTGTTTTGAAAGAGCAAGTACCCAGGATAAATCTACCTACTATAAGGAATTAGGCTGTGTAAATGTCCTTTAGACAGTACTATCCCACTATTGAGAAGTAGGTAGCACCGTCGTTGGAGTTATTTGGGTCAATTCGATTATTAGGGACATGTGTGGTCACCAAAGCAATGGTAGGACGCCTTAGCGGTAACCCTAATGTCCTAGATCCTTTTTATCCGAGGCAACCGTTTCAAGGCAACTGGATCTTTAGACAGGAGGGCGACCTCTAAAACACCCTATACTTAACGACCACGTCGAGGCAACCAAGTGAGGCGTACCCTAGGAGTGGCATGTGCATGTGTATTGAATTCAATTTATGTTTATCTTTGAACATGCATTTGTGAGCTACGGGTTGATTTTATTTGTCATACAAGTCTTACAGGCATAATTAACAGTTAATGTTTGCAGAAAATAAATTGCGGAAAGGTAAATCTACGCTATTACAAGGCGCAGGTATATACATCGCCAAAAACATAACCCGTTTGGAAAATAAATACGAGAAAGTAAAAGAAAGCGATAAAAGACCTAATTAACTATTACATCCTCGGAAACAGATACATAAATATGATCAAATAATGAATTAACATAAATATGTGCGCGAAAGAATTGAATCGGGACGTCCTTAGGGTTTTGACCCTTTTTGAGAAAAGAATTGAATTTTGTCCTTTTTGTTGCAATTAAATTAAATATTAAACCTAATTCTAATTAATTAATTGATTAAAAGAAAAAAAAATGTTTTTTGTGTTTTTTATGTTTTAATGAAATAAAAAGAAATTAAAAGTCAAAAGTTAGAAAAAACCTAAGTCTAATTTATTTTATTTATTGTAAAAGAAAATTAAAATTAAACCTAATTAAACTAAATTAATTCATGTTAGTGTTTATTTACAAAATAATAATTGAAATTAATAAATAATAATAATATAATAAAAAATATGGTTTTCTGAATTAATTATAAAAAATAATTATTTGTTAGTTAATAATAATAATGATAATAATTATAATTAAAAGAAAATAAAAAGAAAGAAAGTAAAAGAGAAAATAGAAACCAGGGGGGTTGATGGACCCATTGGAGGTGAATTTGCAGATTTCAGGCCCAATTGATGTGCAAGCCTTGTTGGACTTTTTGGATCAGGTGTGTGTTCATTGACTGGGGATCATGAGGACTATCACCTCCTGGCCATCAGATTGGTATTAGTGGCCACTTGGATGAGGCGTATGGAGAGACTTGCTTTGAGTGCCTGCATAGGAATACATGATGAAAAAGAACAAACAATTATTCCGGGGGACCTGGGAATCGAACCCAGGTCCCAATGGTTAATAGCCACATCACCTTCCACTATGCCATATGCCTGTATTTGATAATATAATGGATAATGAAAGTAATATAAAAAAAACAACGCATGTGCTGGGAATTAAAAATCACGCGCGTAAGTTTGAATAGACTAATCAGGATGGAACACGTCCTTCATCTTCTTCGTTTTCCTGCAAAAGAATAAAGAGATAGCGGGGGTTTTTAACCCCCACAACCTGCATCCACAGAAAATAGCGGATAGGCGTGTGTTGTACATAAATTGTTCGCGAGGGTGGTTCTAGATTCGTCTGGTTGCAACGAATCCAACCATGTGCGTGAGAAGGTCTAATTTTTCTTGTATGGGAAAGCCCCAATTTTGAAGCTTGGAAACCCTAAAATCCATTAATGGCGTTTTCTGTTTCAGGGCATCTTAATCCAATTATCTTGTACCAAAAGCTTAGTACAGTCCTTATGAACATAAAACAATTAACAAAAGGTGTCAAATATGCATGAATCAAAGTATATGATTTTGGAAAAATTGTTCAAACCGTGGGTCTGTGTAGAACGTTTTCTTGAGCTTTAAGGCTTGTTTTTGATTGCAATGTGTTCCTGGGGATCCCTGCAATGTGTTAGAAGCAATGGAAAGCTTGAATCGTGCTGGAATGCCAAAAACAGTTTTCACTTTTTCTTGACTTTTTTCAATATTGCATATGGTTTCTGCAACAGTTTTTCACGTGAATAGCATTAGGGTTGGCTTGCTTGCATATATGGGAATAGAATTAGGTCAAGTCTTGGCCCAAAGATCCATTGCATTCATGTTTGCATATTTGATTTTCAATCAAATCTTTTTGCCTCTTTTTGATGGAGAAAACTTGCCAAAATTGGAGATCTTTGTCCCCTTGATGTGCACACGAATTTGCCAGCTCATATTGGTCATATTTGCTTCATAAAAAGATTTGAAAACCATATCTTTGAATTTTCTACATTTTAAATCAATTAAATGTATTAATATTAATAAAAAATTCAATTAATTAATTAAAAATAAGAAAATAAATCAATTTAAGCTCAATGGGTCGTGCATAAGCCTTGGACAATGTTTCAAGAAGAAATTTGAGGCCCATTAGCAAAAATAAGGTATGAAGTCCTCTAACCAATGCCTTTGGTCCCATGTCATTTGGATTTACCAATCTCAAGTTATGGTCTTTGACTTAAAGTGCATTTTTGTTGACTTTTGAAATTGGCCTATAATGTAGAAATTGATAACTTTTTGTGAGAGCATTTCTTGGACTTGGAATGTGAAGATGAGTTGTAGGAAATGTCATCCCCTTCAAAATGATCATTGGATGGGATTTTTCTGATGAAGCATGAAAAAGTTATGCTCTGGTCAAGATACAGTTGACTTTTCAGTTGTCCAAAAATAGTAACTTTTGCATCTTTGATGATTTTTGAGCCATGCTTGTGGAATCATGATAAAGACTTGATCAAATGATGATTGTGGCTTCAAAATAAGATGTTGACCAAAATTTTTGACTTTTGACTGCCAAATGACCATTTTACCCCTGCAGTTGATTGTGAAGCAAATGAAGCTTTTGACTGTGCAATTTGACCCTGTGAGTCTTGAGACTTGGCATGTAGATGCTTGACAATGTATATAGGCCTATGAGACTTGATTGAGTCATTGAAAATCCCAAATTCTTTGCAAGAACCAAAATCCTAATTTTGACTGGCTTAGGAGATGGTTTGACTGTGCAATCCTTGAGCAAATCTTGAGCCTTTTGAAGATGACTCTTGACAAACTTTGAAGAATATGGGAGGGAAAATTTTGGGGTACAACAGTACCTGTTTATGCATATGATGAAATGAAATGCATATGATTTATGCATGCAATGTTTTCAAGGATCTCGCGGGGTAAACAAAGAAACTTGTTAGAATTTGAATTTTGTGGCTTGATTGAAGGAACTTCATGTTGTTGAGAGTCCTTCTTCAAGAGTCAAGCTCACCATATCGAGTGGGTCATAGCCCCTGACTCAAGTTATCATGTTTTGATCTCCAGACAACCTTGGCTAGAGGAAAATAAATCCCCTTTGCCCCTTGCTAGACATTTGGTTCATCATGACCTGCATCACAAACCCTTGAGATCCTTTGAAATGGGTTAGTCCTTATGCAAGATGTATGCAACGTTATGATGTTATGATGTTATGATGTCATGTTAAAGGCACACCACAAGTATTCACAAAAGGCAAACATGGTAAAGGCACACAAGTCACACAAGAGCCCTTAGATTTCAGGCCGGCATGAAGTTTAGGTACTACCCTTTTTCAGTTTCAGTTGTTTAAGACCTGTCCTAAAAATAGTAACCGGGTTCTAGAGGATCTCAATATCACTGACTACCCTGGATTGGTCATAATTCCAGTTTGGCAACTTTTCTTGCGGCCGAAACCATCGCGAGAGTTTAGTCTCAATGAGTGTAGCATACTGCTACTGTTCTATGGCCAAGTTGGTCAATTTAAAGGTTCTAAGGTCAGTTGGTGCTTAATGACTCCTCAGAAGACCCATATTCTCCTTGTTCCAACACAAGGGATATCGGTACAGACTAAGGTGTCACACCAATGTAGCTACTGCTTCACCCGTGTCGGTCTACGCCGGACAGGTCCCTCACAGTTTATTGCTACTTACCTAAAAAAAGGGTACCCCCAGATCCGGGTTAGGATCTATAAAACTCCGATACAAGCCCACAAAACTTAAAGCATACAAAGCATACAATTGAAAACACAAGTGATCTAATCATAAGGTACACCTCACTTATAATATCTCCCCAGTAGAGTCGCCAGTTCTGTGATCGGTGGAAATAGAACTGACTGTTTTGGAATGCTGGTTCGCGTTTGCGTTTCACAAAATGTCGCGGTAAGCAAGAGTCGCCACCGTCTTTTATTTTCTCCAACAAGGAAAGGACAAAAGCACAACAAAATTCCTTTTCGAGATGTTTCTCGGGTTCGGGAGGTAGATTATAGAAAGGGAAGGTGTTAGCACCCTTTCTATCCGTGGTTATCCACGGGCTCTTAGGTACTTGCTCACTATGTTTTCAAAAGGTTTTGCTTTTCTTGTGTTTGTGGGTTTTGAAAAAGTTTTGTTTGAAAACTTCGATTTAACTCTTGTATCTGTCCTCAAGAGTGTATGAAGTGTTTGTTTGAAAACTTTGTTTGAAAAGTGTAAGTGCGAATAGTTTGTTTTTGTTTTGAAAGAGCAAGTACCTGAGAACCTCTACCTACTCAAAAGAAATTAAGCTATGTAAATGTCCTTTAGACAGTACCATCCCACTACTGATAAGTAGGTAGCACCATCGTCGGAGTTTTCGGGTCAATTCGATTTTAGGGACATGTGGTCACTAAAGCAATGGTAGGACGCCTTAGCGGTAACCCTAATGTCCTAGATCATTTTTTTTATCGAGGCAACCGTTTCGAGGCAACTTTGATCTTTAGACAGGAGGGCGACCTCTAAAACACCCTATACTCAATGACCACGTTGAGGCAACCAAGTGAGGCGTACCCTAGGAGTGGCATGTGCGAGTGTGTCAGGTTTCAGTTAAGTTATCTTTGTACATGTTATGGTGATCTACGATTGATTTTAAGTTTAAGATAAGATCTTGTCATGCATAGCCTATTAGCATACATCTAGCAGTTAATGGTTGCGGAAAATAAAAACTAAACTATTACAAGGCGTCGGGTATTTACATCGCCAAAAACAAACCCTTGAAAAAAGTAAATTGCGGGAAATTAAATAAAAGCGATAAAAAGTCCTAATTAAAGCTATTACATCCTCGGAGCAAATACAATTATATGATAAAAAATACGAATCAAGAATAATCACACGCGCAAGAAAAATTGGATCGGAGAGTTTTTAGGGTTTTGACCCTTTTTTGAGAAAGAAAGAGATTTTTGTTATTTTGCATTTAATTAAATTAAACCTAGACTAATTAATTAATTAAATAAAAGAAAGATATTTTTTGAGTTTTTTATGTTTTTTAAGGAAAAAATAAAAGATGGTCAAAAGTTATTAAAAACCCTAATTCTACATTGATTTTAAATTATTGCAAAAAAGTTAGAATTAACCTAATTAAAACTAAATTAATTAATTATATTTATTTACAAAAATAACTAATTAAATTTAATAAATAATACTAAAAATATTATATTTTTTAGTTTTCTGATTTTATTATGAAAATGTTAATTTGTTAGTTAGTAATTAATTAAAAATAATAAAAATAAATCAAGCAAATACATAATGAAAGAAAATAAAAAATGCAAACTCAGGGAGGTTTTGGGCCAATTTTGTGGTGTATGTGGCAATTCTGAAGCCCATTTACATCCAGCCTGTTTGACTTTTCTGGACTCCCTGCATGCTCGTTGACTAGGGAGCATGATGATCTCTCATCCATGACCATTGGATTCATGTCTGGAGACATCTGGCGCTTGGGAATGGAAGCATATGGTAGACTCCCCTTTGAAAGCTACACCTGAACACCTGAAAAATAAAAACAACAATGTTTTGGGGGACCTGGGATTCGAACCCAGGTCCCAGCGCTCACAGACCAACACGTTTACCACTCAACCACCTGCACCTTTTTATTATTTGGATAATAGGCAATTATTATATATGCAAACAACTCAATATGCTGTAAATAAAACAAAACGCACGCTTTTTCAAATTGACCAACCATGTGATAACACATCATCGTCTTCAACCTTTTTCTACATAGTTAGAATCAGATAGCGGGGGTTTTTAACCCCCACTACTTCCTGCAAGGAAAAATAGCGAGTAGAAGCACAGTGAATATAAATATTTCGCGAGGTGTGGGTTGGAATCGGCTTGGCCTCACGATTTCAACCATATATCTTATTAGCCCCAATTTTTCCTGGATTGAAAAGCCCTATTTAAAAGCTCAAGAACCCTAGAAATCCAGTCATGGTATCTTACGATTCAGGGCACTATAGTCCAATTAATTCATTCCATTAGCTTTGTATGGTCTCTAGCAATGCAAATCAGTCACAAAAAAATGTTAAATGCGCATGAATTAAGAGATACAATTATGAAATATAAGGGCAAACCGTGGGACTGTGTATCATGATTCCTTGAGCTTTGATGCTCGAATTTGATTGTAAATCGTTCCTGGGACCTCCTGCAATGTATTTGGATGATCAAAACGCCTTGAATTGGCCTAGAATGCAAGAACAGGTTTGGACTTTTCTTGAAAATTCTTGAATTTGACAGGGTCGTTTCTGCAGCTTTCTCACGTGTACTAGGTCATGGTTAGCTTGCATACATATAGGAGAATCAAATTAGGTCAAAGTTTTGGATCCAATCCATGTGCATTGATGTTTAAATCTTTGATTGAAAATCAAATATTCTTGATTTTTCATGATTGAACAATGTTGCCAAATTTGGATTTTTTGTATCTTTGACTTGTGCACGAATTTGCCAGCATGTTTTGATCATATTTGCTTCACAAATTGATTTAAAAAATCAAATCTTCTATTTTCTTATAATTTAAATTAATTAAATGAATTAATATGTATTAAAAATCCAATTAATCAATAAAAATAAGAAAATAAATCCCATTTAGCTTGGTGGGTCGTGCATAGGTCATGGGTAAAGTTTCAACAAGAGATTTGAGGCCCATTAGCAAAAAGAAGGTGTTTTGAGCAAAGTTGACTTTTGCAATTTCATGAAAATTTCCCAACTTCTCCAATGCACATCTTGCTTAAATTTGATCATATGACCATGTTCTTGGACATTTTGGAAAGCTCTTGAAGTCCTCTAACCAATGCCTTTGGTCCCATGTCATTTGGATTTACCAATCTCAAGTTATGGCCTTTGACTCAAAGTGTACTTTTGTTGACTTTTGAAATTGATCTATAATGTAAAAATTGGTAACTTTTGTGAGAGCATTTCTTGATCTTGGAGTGTGAAGATGGTTTGTAGGAAATTGCATCCTCTTCAAAATGAGCTTTGGATGGAATTTTTCTGATAAACCATGAAAGAGTTATGCCCTGGTCAAGGTACAGTTGACTTTTCTGTTGTCCAAAAATAGTAACTTTTTGCATCTTGATGATTTTTGAGCTATTCTTGTGGAATCATGATCAAGACTTGATCAAATGATGATTGTGAACTCAAAATAAGATGTTGACCAAAAATTATGACTTTTGACTGCAAAATGACCATTTTGCCCTTGCAGTTGACTGTAGATCAAATGAGGCTTTTGACTGTGCAAATTGGCACTGTGAGTCTCGAAACTTGGCATGTAGGTGCTTGAGAATGTATATGGGCCTATGGGACTTGATTGAACCATTGAAAACCTCAAATTCCTTGAAAGAACCAAAACCCTAATTTTAAATTGACTGCCTAATGAGGTGTTTTAACTGTACAACCCTTGAGCAATGTTGAGCCATTTGAGGATCATTCTTGACAAATCTTGAGGAATATGGGAGGGAAAATTTTGGGGTACAACAACATGTAATCCAAAAATGTGCATAAAGTGTTTTTCAATGAGATTGGTTAATTTAAAAGTTCTTTTTGATGAGTCTTAAGACCTATGATACAGAGGAGTGCCACAAGACAAAGAGATACAAAGTGATATAATTAATTTTATCGTCGTTCCATCTTTCCCGATTTTGACATCATGCAAAACACCTTATGTTGAAGTTGTACTCACATTGTTCGCATTCCTCAGTTTATTCAAATGTTGCTTCTTTGTGTAGGAGCTTGAAAAATGGAAGTGCGTGTTGGGTAGATTTCACCACGAAGCAAGAGAGCAAGGTGAGCATACCGTTCAAGATTTGTATGGATTTTTTTGATTCGGGTGTGGGGAGTTTAGAGAAGGCCCTATATTTTTAGGGGTTGGCTTGGATCCCTCTTTCTGTCAAATAGAAACTAAGAAACTTGCCTTGCATTTGTATGTTTTCTTATTGTATTGTATTGGATATAAAAATGGATTGTCTCCTGCCATTTGCTTCTGCCACCCCCCCTGTTGCTTATCTAAAGGTTAAGAATTGATAGAAATTAAATAAAGAAAAATATGTTGTATTGAAAATTGGGAAAGGATATAGATGAATGACTAAGATGATGGCCGAATGGACAACAGTAAAGAATCCACTATAAATGATCTATATCCATTGGATATGGATTCTCTCTAGTGTATACTACGTTGCTGCCTATCCAGCTTCATCATGATTATTCATTTATATTTTTTCTCCCTCTTAAAAAAAACTTCTTATTATTTAATTTGTAATAATTTTTAGCCATTAGATAATGCAGTGGAGGAATAGCTGCAGACAAAGGCAACATGTGATCCATTTCCTATTGTAGTACTCTTTCTGTCTCAAAAAAAAAATTCTCATTTACACTTTTTCTCGATCTCAATTGTTCATTTACAATACCAATATAAATTTTTTTATTTTTTATTACTATATCCTTATTTATTAACCTTCATTTCGTTCATTTACTCTATTAACTATAATTAATAATGACATTCTAGTAAATAATACTAGATTTCATTAAAATCAACACATTTAATCATTTTCTTAAGAGCCGCGCATAGTCCAAATAGGATTTTTTATGAGACGAAGGGGTAGTATTTACTCTCTCACAGGTCTTGTATTTACTTATTATATTAATATTTACTCTTTCTCACAAGTCTTCTGCTTAAGGTCGTGGACTGTCACAAATATTTTACATAGTGGGAACTACCTCCACTCATCCAATCATGATGCATGGAATATATGGAAAGGAATTAACTGATGATTGATGATATTAAACACATGTTAGGCATGTGGGCAACCTCGTGACGTCGGGAGAGATCATTGGAGATGAGTCATCCACCACACTCCCTGGTGGAGTAATGTCATGCTAGTCAAGGCCAGGAGAATAGTCTTGAGACTTTATGTGTTCCGCTAGGTCACAATGGCTATATATACCTACCTCAATGGTTAAAGGTTAAGGGGATATTCTTGACAAGTCACATAGATTCGACCTTCGATTGGTTTATCTCAGGTATGATATACACTATTATATTCACCGCAAGTACAATTAGCATCAATCTTGGGTCCCTAGTAAAACATTCCTAAGACACACACTTTCAAAAGTTTATTGACCAAATTGTCATTCCATAATGGTGGTCAAATGTGTAACATCCAAATTTGGAAATCAAGAAGCCTTAGTAGAGATGCAGGTCGATATGGATGAATTATGTGTCAGAATAAAAACCTACAAGTCATTGTCCATACCATTCATCAATAATAGTGACATGAATACGTATTATAAGAAGGAATATAAGTTGAAGATCATCAACCTCTCTTCTGAAATCTGGGAAGCCTTTATCTTAGATAATTTCAAGTTGCCCCCTTTAGTGACATTTGATGGGAAGAGAGACCCCTAACAATATGTCACTGCCTTCAACACACAGATGGGGACATATGCGCATCAAATTCACTCAAGTGAAAACTTCTCTCAGGAACCTTGAAGGATGGAAGATTACATTAATACATGAATCTACCTTATTACTTATTATCAAGACCTATTTTGGATGATAATCCACCAATTCTCGATCACCAAACCCAGAAAGGTGTCAACCACTAGTCTTTTCAATATACGCAAAGGGAAATCTAAATCCTTGTGAGAGTATTTGGCATGTTTCAACAAAGTCACCGTCAAGGTGGTGAACCCTAATTAGAAGATGTTCATAGGAGCTTTCTAGAATGAACTTGAATCTGTACATTTTAATGAATCTCTCGTCCAAAACTTGAGACTCAATGGAAGAAATAATCGTGAGGGCAGAATGTTATGTGAGGTGCGAAGAGAGCAACTTAGAAAAAGAAAGCAAGAGAAACAGAGAAGATAGGAATAAGTCCCATGGAAAACTAGGCGCTGTTAAATACCATGAGAAGGAAAATATGGTGAGAACTGTTTCAATAAAAGGCTATTCCTGAACCTTCAACCCCTAAATGGGAGGTAATGGGAAATGTGTTGGACAAGTGACTTGAAGCAAAAGAGGGGATGAACTATGGTATTTAAAATTCATGATTTATTTAAAGTTTTATTACTTAAAAAACAAATTGTGTCAATATCTTAAAAACATGATATTATGTTTGGTGAAGCGAATATTGGTGCTCCTTCTCAGATTTAAAAGGAATAATATATTTCTTATTATATTATTAGATTATTAGACCTGTATATATACATGAGCCTGCATCCTATTTTAGGAAATATGGACAACTAATTCTTAAAGGAACAAATCCCTGTAATTATGGGATTGATCATAAATACCTAGACCTAATAATAGCAAGATACAATTGTTATAGCAAATATAAAACATCCTAAAATACAGAGAGAATCGTGGGTTTTGACACTCCCCCTCAAGCTGGTGAATAGGTGTTTTCCATTCCCAGCTTGGATATAATCCTTTCAATGTTAATGCAGTTCAGCCCCTTGGTGAGTATGTATGCAAGTTGGTTATGAATGGATACATATGGTGTTCAAATCATACTACTGTCTAGTTTTTCCTTGATAAAGTGTTTGTCAACCTCGATGTGTTTAGTTCTATCATGCTGCACCGGGTTGTGGGCTATACTAATTGCAGATTTGTTGTCACAATATAACCTCATAGGTTCATCCCACTTTATCTTCAAGTCTTCTAATATAATCGTCAGCCATAGAAGTTCACATATTCCATGGGCCATTGCTTGAAATTCTGCTTCCGCACTCGATCTAGCTATCACACTCTGTTTTTTGCTCTTCCAAGTCACTAGGTTTCCATCAAGGAAGGTGCAGTATCCAGTAGTTGATCTTCTATCTACCACTGACCCCGCATAGTCTGCATCCGTATATGCTTCAAGACTTACACTCTTGTTTCGTTTGAACAAAATCCCTCTTCCAGGGGTCCCTTTCAAATACTGCACAATTCTAAGAGCAGCTTGCAAATGTGCTTCCTTTGGTTGGTGCATAAACTGGCTAACTAAACTTACAGCAAAAGCAATGTCTGGTCTTGTGTGAGATAGGTAAATAAGCTTTCCTGCAAGTCTTTGATACATTTCCTTGTCCATAGTAATGTCCTCCTCCGCACTTCCCAACTTTATATTCGGATCAACTGGAATACTTGCTGGTTTGCAGGCTGTCTTACCTGTTTCTTTAAGCAAGTCAGTAATATATTTTTGTTGAGATATGAAGATTCCCTTCTTGGAATGGGCCACTTCAATTCCCAAAAAATATTGAAGTCTCCCTAATGTCTTGATCTAGAATTCCTTGGCAAGACATTCACTTAGCACTTGCTGCTCCTTTTTATCATCCCCACTTACTATAATATCATCCACATACACTAATAAAATCGTTACTCCCCCTGAAACTGAATGTTTGATAAATAATGTGTGATCCCCTTGGCTCTGTTTGTAGCCCAAATTTATCATAACTTTGGTGAATCTTCCAAACCATGCTCTTGGGGATTGTTTCAGCCCATATAGAGCCTTTCTTAACTTGCAAACAGTTCCAACAGCAACCTGTCCACTGTAACCAGGGGGCAATCCATGTATATTTCTTCTTCAAGGTCTCCATGTAAAAAAGCTTTCTTCACATCGAATTGTTGCAGGTCCTAATCATGAATTGGCTGCTAATGACAATATTACTCTGACCGTGTTCATCTTAGCAACCGGGGCAAATGTCTCCAAGTAATCTACTCCATAGGTTTGAGTGAAACCTTTCGCCACTAATCTTGCCTTGTAGCGTTCAATGGTCCCATCAGCCCTGTACTTTATTGCATATACCCACTTGCATCCTACTGTTTTTTTTCTTTAGTTGGTAGGGTGACAAGTTCCCAAGTCCTATTCTTGTTTAATGCCTCCATTTCCACATCCATGGCTTGTTTCCAATTCCTGTCAGATAATGCTTCAGATTCAGATGAAGGTGTGTGTGTGGAGTTGAGGTTTGTGAGAAAGGTTCTATGGGTAGGTGAGAATTTTTCAAAGGATAAGAAATTTGATAGTGGGTAAAGTGGTTGTTGGGTGCATGTTCTAGTTCCCTTTCTGAGGGCAATGGGTAGGTCTAGATTTTGGTCTACCTGTGCTTCTAGATTTTTATAAACAAACTCATTAGAATCATTGGAGTTTATAGGATTTGAAGATATTACCTCATGCAGAGATGATGGGTTGGATTCTTGGACATTGCCAGATTCTAGAATGGCCTTTTCTCTCCTTGTATATACCAGATTTTCCCCAAAATTTCCACCATTAGGTGCAGGTTCAGGTTCTGCTGTTGATTCCGGTGCCGTTGATTTAGGTTTTGTCCGTCTTTCAGGGACAACAATGCATTCAGGTGCTGGTTCTGTCTGTCTTTCAGGGACAGCAATACATTCAGGTGCTGGTTATGTCCGTCTTTCAGGGACAACAATGCCATTTGTCCCACTTTCAGGTCCAAATGTCATATTTGGAAGCACGAGAGTCTCATCTTCCTCTCGTACATTCTCCCCCTGAAGATGAGGCTGCTTGAAGTAGCTCTCTTGTTCGTTGAAGGTGACATCTCTTGACACATAGAATTTTTTTGATAGGGGTTAATAACATTTGTATCCCTTTTGTGTGGAAGAGTACCCTAAGAATACACATTTGATTGCCCTAGGGTCTAATTTTCCCCTTTCATTGCTATGAATATGTACAAAGGATACACACCCAAATATTCTAGGTTGGAGTTTATTTGTAGGATCCAAGTGTGGGTAGAATGAGGATAGGACTTCCATGGGACTTTTTGAGTCTAATATTTTTGTGGGTAACCTATTGATTAGGTAGGTGGCAGTAAGAAGGGCTTCCCCCCAAAATCTCTTAGGAACATAGTTTTGGAAAAGTAGAGCCCGAGTTTGATCTAATAGGTGCCCAGTTTTCCTTTCTGCAATCCCATTCTATTGGGGTGTGTTCACACATGAGGACTCATGGATTATCCCTTCCTTTTGACAGAAAGAGTTTAGTATAAGGTTAAAGTAGTCCTTAGCATTATCTGACCTAATTCTTTTGATACCAACTCCAAATTGATTTTTAATCATTGAGACAAACTGAAAAAACACGGAACTAACTTCAGATTTTTGTTTTAATAAAAAAACCCAAGTCACCCGAGTACAATCATCTATGAAGGTCACAAACCATTTAGCACCTCAGATATTAGGAACATACGCCGGACCCCATACATCAGTGTGAACAAGAACAAAAGGGGAAGGACTTATTTTATTGCTAATGGGAAAAGGTACACGCTTGTGTTTTGCAAGCTCACACACCTCACAGTTGAGACTCTCCACATTTAAATTTTTAAACAAGGAAGGGAAGAGCATTTTTACAACTCTAAATGAAGGGTGTCCTAGCCGGCAATGGTATAGTTGGACCTTCTCTTTATTAGTCATGGTGGATTCAGATACGAGGGATCGACTATTGGTAGGCAGGTTAGGATCCTCCATGTAGTATAGGCCATTCCATTCTCTACCGTGTCCAATCATCCTCCCCGATTTCTTGTCCTGTAATATACAAGAGTTGTTATAAAAAACATCATTACATGAGAGATCTTTTATGAGTTTTTGTATAGAAATCAGATTGTGGACAGTTTGGGGACATGAAGGACATTTTTTAGTATTATGGATGGGCTTATTTGAACCTCTCCTTGTCCTGCTGCAGTTATAAGAGTTCCAACAGCTGTGGAAATTTTCTTGTTGCTAGGACATGGAGAATATGTGGAGAAATATTTGGGTATACGGGTCATATGGTCAGTGGCTCCAGAGTCTAGTATCCAGTAATGTGTAAAGGGTGTATCTGAAGCATTAAGCCCAAAAGAAAGTGGAAACTTACCAGAATATATTAAGGAGCATGTACTTGTGGGATTCTCGAGTTTGCTAAGGAATGATCTTACTCGTTCTATTTCTTCTTGATTCAGCTGACCAGATTCTTCCCTTTGACCATTAGCAATGTGTGCTTGCCCTTGCCTAATGTGTGCTTGCCCTTGTCCTCCCCTTTTTGGAGGGCCTCCTTTCTGCCCCCATTCTCGGCTTGGGGTTCTTCCATGTAATTTCCAGCACTTCTCCCTTGTGTGACGCGGCTTGTTACAGTGGGTACACCAGACCTCCTCATGGTTTTTCTCCATATTGGGAACCCCATTTTTCCTCATGATTGTTCCTCCTTCAGCTATCATTTTGGAGCTTTCAGTGGTTGAGGTTTCCAGCATCAGTCCTCTCCTGCTTTCTTCACTCCGGATAATGGCTACCACTTCATTAAGCCCTGAGACTTTCTCTTTTCCCAGGATTTGGATTCGGACCTGGTCATATTCAGGGTTCAAGCCTACCAAAAAATCATATACTCTATCTTGTTCAATATACTTCTTAAGGATTGCTGAGTCTTCTGAACACTTTGCTTTTATAACTCTATAGTGTTCCAATTCCATCCATAGAGACTTGAATTGATTGGCATATTCTGTAACAGATTTGTTTCCCTGTTTGGCTGCCACGGTTTTCACCTTTACATCATAAATTTGAGCAGCATCCTTGGCCTTAGAATAAGTCTGTTCTACTGCCTCCCAAATTTCCTTTGCTGACTTAAGGAACATGCAGGTATCACTGATTTTTGGGACCATTGAATTCCACAGCCACGCCATAATCATGGAGTCTTCTTCATCCCAGGATTTGAACTTGGGATCTGTTTCATCAGGTATATTATCAGTCAAGTAACTGACCTTTCCTTTTCCTTTCAAGATGTTCTTAATGAGTTGAGACCACTTGAGATAATTCTTCCCATTTAGCCGATAAGAAGAATGGACATTCTGCAATTCTCCATTGGTCTGGGGTTTGTCCCCAGTTTCCAGAGTGGGATTCACGATCTCAGCCATGACCAGATGTGATCAAGGTAGAGAGGGTGCAACAGAGCTTAAAGAGGGTGCAACAATGAAGGCTGCAAGCAACAATGAAGGCTGCAAATTAGGGTTTACAGACACGGTCAGAGACTCCCAAGGATCAGGAGCTATGATACCATCTCAGATTTAAAAGGAATAATATATTTCTTATTATATTATTAGATCATTAGACCTGTATATATACATGAGTCTGCAGCCTATTTTAGGAAATATGGACAACTAATTCTTAAAGGAACAAATCCCTGTAATTATGGGATTGATCATAAATACCTAGACCTAATAATAGCAAGATACAATTGTTATAGCAAATATAAAACATCCTAAAATACACAGAGAGAATCGTGGGTTTTGACACTCCTCTTAGCCATTTTAATCTTAGTTATAATATGTATGTTCCATATATTGCTCTCCTCATCATTCTACATGTTGATGAGTCAGATTTAGTTGCTGGTGGAAATGTGATTGATGTCCCACTCTTGTATGAGCCTATAAGAAATCATCATCTCATTCAAAAGGATCTGGGAAATTAAGATGATGATAAAGATGTTCCAAACATCTTGTCTGACATGTTGACAAAGTCTCAAATGCATAAGGAGAATGATGATCATGTCCATGAGATGTTAAGGTTGATACTATTATAGTCAATAGTGGCGTTGTTAATAACTAAAATCATGCAATAGAAGATATGGAGGAAGTGTGTGAAAATGTGATGAATAAGGATGAAAGCTTATTTTGTGAGTGCAGTATCCTTTCTTAGATGTTTTGAATGATGTCAAAACTAGGTAATATATAGTATTTATACATTGGACCTTATCTCTCTATGTCTAGGTTGTATTTTTATCTTCGGATAATTAGGGAACAAGTCAAAAGCATTTTGAAAAGCTTAAAATGTAAAAAAAAATATCATTTTTATGAAAATCATGTTTTGAGTCGACCCACCCGTGTTAGGAGTCGACTCCCATTGGAAGTATTTTGAAACAAAGCTCTTTTATACAAAGGAGTTTATACACAGGGCCTTGGAGTCGATACCCAACATGAAGGAGTCGACTCCCTCGAGCTGTGGACCGACTCCCACTTAAAGTTATTTTGAAAACTTATTCCCTGGCTAGGATGGGTCAACTTCCAAGCTATTGGAGTCGACACAAAGCATGAAGAAGTCGGCTCCCACGAGATATGTATTACTCATACTGAAGCATATTTTCTCAAAAAAATTATGTCCACTTGGAGTCGACTCCTAGGCAGTATGGGTTGACTCCCTCGCCCTTGTGGGTCGACTCCCACCTCTAATGAGTCAATTCGCACTGTTCAAAATGTCAAATTTTGTAATTTTGTAACCCTGCTTTTTGTTTTGTTTTATTCTTTCACACATACACACACACACATACACACACACACACACACACACACACACACACACACACACACACACATATATATATATATATATATATATATATATATATATATATATAGTCATTCATGCATTATTTCTCATTATTGAAACAAAAAATATACAAATTTTTTCATCATTTTTATCCTCTTATTGCATACACACAACAACTACACATAATCATTTTTGTTGAGTGATCAAGAGATAGTTTGATAACGTCCAATTAGGATTATTTGTAATCAATTGGGTTGGAAAGTTTTTGGGTTTTCAAGATAAATCCATTCGGGTTATTCTTCCAAGATCATGGATTGATTTGGGAGTCTTTCACAAGATTGTGTAGTTTGGATTTAGTCTAGTGAAAGCTTTGAAGAACGAGGCTTTCTATCAAAGGAGTAACGGTAATCAGGGGATCACTTTGGTAATCTTGGGTCACAATACGTTCTCAATTTAGATTCAGTCGAGTGAAAGCTTTGAAGAATGAGGATTCTGTCAAAGGAGTAGCGGTAGCCGGGGGGTCAAATTGGAAATATCGGGTTACTTGGTTGAGCTATAATCAAGGGGAGAGAAGAAGTTATGATCAACATAAACCATATGGTTTGAAGGTTTTGATTGCTAATTTCTATCTTGTAAACTATATTTGCAAATGTTAGTTTTCATTACCTCAATTCCAAACGGAATTGGGGGCATACGAACCCATAGCGAGGCCGATTGGGGAACTGCCTAAACAAATCCTTATCTCTCTCTCTCTCTCTCATTTACATTTACTTGCAAATTGTGAAATAATTGTTAGAATACTGCACCAGACCTAGAGGGGGCTGAATAGATCCCCAAATAAAAACTACCTTTCAAACTGGTTGTTTAAAACTTATTTGAAAAACAATGTTGAGCAGAAGGTTTTTGGCCTAGATCAATATAGTAGTCTAAACGAACCAAGTTATTGGAAACTCAGTTATGCACGAGCCATATGGAATTAACATAATGATAAAATCAATCAACATAATAATATCTCAATTAACCATTTAATATCTGTTGTACCCCAAAACTTTCCCTCCCATTTCATCAACATTTCTCATCACAAGACTCTTGGAACTCAAGATCAAGCTGAGGTTTGCTCTGCTCAAGACACCTCCTTGCACTGCTCAAGACACCTCCTTGCACTGTTGACCTAGATTAGGGTTTGAGTTTGCACAGGGATGTTTTGACTCACAGTGCCCAAAGTGACTTTCAAACTTCATGTTGGACTCACAAGTTTGTCCATACCAAGTTTCAAGCCTTGATTCAAATTTTTGCCCAGTCAATTGGACAGTTGACCTAAAAATCAGCTGTATTGGGGAAAAAGTCAACTGTGGCCAATTGACAGTCAAACCTCATCAATTTTGACCCACATCAACATTATAAACTCATATGAACCATTTTATCAAGTTTGGATCACAATTCCACAAGAAATTTGATCAGATCACCAAAAGGGCAAAATGGTCATTTTTAGGGTTTTGACTGTACAAAGGCAATTTTTGACTGTTTGACCTAGCCAATGGCAAATCAAGCTCAACCATGGACTCAAGGACTCAATGACATTATTTTGACCCATTCGACAAGTTCAAAAGATCTCAAATGCATAGGATTGACAAATGAATTTTTTCAGTCAACTGATCAAAATTTAACTGTATACTGAAAAGTCAAACTTTGACTTTTTGGTCAAAATCAAGTGCCAAGGGTCATTTTTCATCAAGACATGTCAAATTATGAAACTTGTTCATCAAGAAACCCAAAATTGCAAATTAGGGTTTAAAATGGAAAAATTTCATAACTTAGAAATTTTCTAAGTTATAAAATTTTCTTATTTTTTCCTAACTTTGTCCCATTTTTCACCAAGATGCAAATGGATTCAAACAAAACTTATAACATGAAAGTTGTAGTCCATCACAAACTCTACAACTTTTATTCACAAAGTTTTCTCAAAAGAATCTTGGATCTCAAGTTATGATTTTTGGAACAAGGGTACCTAAAACTTTTAACTTAGAGAAATTTTGCTCTAGTTTAGGCAGGATTTGACCCATCTTCTTGGCCATTTTTCACATAGTTACACTTGGAATATTAAGTTGAATTTCAAATATGGATTATAGTACATGTTGCAAGCTTTCCAAATTGTCCAAGAACTCCTCAAACACCTTTGTGGTTAGGGAGAATCGAATGCTTGAAGTTGGCAAAAACTTACTTTGTAACCATGGCCAATACATGTTCATACCAAGTTGCAAATCTGACCAAACTAGCTTAGTACATAATTAAAGGCCTCTAAACCAATTTACACTCCAAAATTGAATGCAAATACATTGGACATTGGCATTGTTATGATCAAGAGAGCATTGTACAATGAACATTTCCATTTTGAGCATAAAGGTTACACTTCCATTTTCATAAAGGGCACTTTATGTCAAATTGCTTTTTCTTGAGCCTTGGACTTTTTTCCTTGCAGCAAACAAGTTCCCTAATCTCAGGCATAGTACACCAACTTGAGCATGCTTGTAACTAGCCTGTACAGGCCTTAGCATAGTCACTTCACATTTTTCTTTCAAAACAAGTCATTTGTGCCAAAAGTCAAGAACACACATATCTGATAAAACCAACTCAAGCAATGTTTTGAAACAAGTTTTACATACCCTTGTAAGTTAGAAGCACGAGCCTTTCACCCCTAAAGCACCCTCATACTCAAAAACCTCATTTTCTTGCAAAACAAGGCCAGTTCTGCAAATCACAAGCCACCATTAAATCCTCTCGTGCGTTTTGTCCAAAATCATTTCAAACACATTCCAATCAATATACCTAAGCTATCCAGACCATTCACAAGTTGCTGTAACTCCATTAACACACATCACCATTTTTGTTTGGAAGCTTTGCAGGTTGAGTTCTGTATCACGATTCAGGCTACTTCAAAACAAACTAAGCATTCGGAAAGGTTCAGGGGACATCAAGCAAGCTCAAAAGAACCTCAAGCACCATTGGAAGTTGCTGCATTGTCCAGCTCGAACTCAACTGAAACAGGTATTTCATGAACTTCTATCTCTCTATTTAGGAATAGTTAGACTTATGTTTATGAATGAAAGATGTTGTATTCATTGCCCTGAAACCATACATGTGCTTAGTTTTCATTTATATTAATCGTGCTAGGAGAATTTCATCCATGAACTTTCTGAAAAAACTAGGTTAGAAATTAGGGCCAGAGAAATTCTCTCTAGTCTTGGAGAGTTAGCTTATGTTTTTTATATGGTTAGATTCGTTGTTTGATGCTCTACAAGTTTCATGTTTTGAGTTTTGTCAAAGGATTACAAATACAGGAGATACATGTTTGTGTAGCAAGCGCGCGTTTTTTTCAAATTTCTGTTGGGCAGAGGAAGAAGATGAAGTAGCTGGGTTGGGCCTGGCTACTTCCTGCTTTTGACACCCCCATTTTCAGTTTCACACCCCCTGGCCCATGTCTTTGTATTTTTATTATTTTTGCATTTTTATTTCATTTCTGACTTTGATATTTTATTTTCAAACATAAAAAATTCCTAAAAAATATTTTCATAAATTTTTATATTTATTTGGTATTTATTTCAATTATTTCAAACATTAAAATGATTACATACTTTATATTATTTGTTAAAACTTAAAAATAATGTAAAAAATACTTTTATTTTCATTTATTATTTTTATTCACATTTGAAAATATTTTCTTGAAATATATGCATTTTTGTAAATAATTTATTTATTTTTTACGCACTTAACATATATATATATATATATATATATATATATATATATATATAATATATATATTTATATATATATATATATATATATATATATATATATATATATATATATATATATATATATATATATATATATATATATATATATATATATATATATATATATATATATATATATATATATATATATATATATATATATATATATATATATATATATATATATACATATATACTTTTGTTTTATTAAAAATTTAGAAATAAAACACAAAAATATTTTATTTTATTTTTATTATTATTTATACTGAAAAATACCTTTTTTTGGATACATTTCATTTTTATACATGTTAATATATTTTTGTACATAAATAATACATTATATTTATTTTCTTAAGAAATTAGGGTTTTTTGCCCTAAAAACAAATAAAATTAATCTTTTATTTATTTCTTTATACCTTTTACATTAAGAATACTTTTTGCATACATGAACAAATAAAAACTTTTTTTGCATAATACATTTCATCTAATATTTATTTATTGTATTTTATTTAAATATTGTACATTTAAATGTTATGCCTTGCTAATTCAATTTGGTTGTAATAATTTAGGGTTTAATTTCTTGCAAAAATACTCCCCTATTCAAATTTGTACCCCTTCCCTATATCATGATTGTAATAGCTTAGAATTTAAATTCTCGCATTTAAATGCTTTCAATTATGCCATGATTAGAATTAGGGTTTGTATGCAAAAATCAAAATCAACAAATAGTTTGACCTAATCAAAGACAAAATGCATGAAAAAACAAACACAATGAACACTTGCACCCCTAGGGTTTCAATCCATTTGTTGCCTTCAAAAATGGGCCATGTTATGCATGTCAAGTACTTTGGCAAAACAAAAACAAAACAAAAGATCATAGTCCCTAGATGACGCTATCTGAGTTGCCTAAACAAAATGATCAAGTCCCTCAAGAAAATTGCCAAAAATACTTGACACAATTGCTATCATGGTCTATACGATGACCCGCGCCTGTCCCGTTTAACATCCTAACACAAGGTTGTTCACCAAATACAATGGTGAAACAACACTGTTAAAAGGGTTAAAAACTTAAGAAAGATATTTGAGTAAAATAGGGTAGATAACTCTTAGTTACTTGATCAAAGCTTGCAAAAACATCCTTGCTATCTTTAAAACACACTTCACAACACAATTTTAAAACCCTACTTTCAAAAAGACAAAAACACCTTTGTATACATTCAAACAAGAATCATTACAAAGGTTGCCACAATGATGGCCTCTTTTCAAAACATCTTTCAAAATCACACACAAAGCACCATTTCAAAAAATTGAAAAGCAAAGCAAGTGATCTAAACAAGTAACTAAGAGCCCATGGATAACCATGGATAGAAAGGGTGCTATCTCAAAGGTATTTCCTGTGCTTTTTGACCTTTCCTTAGGATAAAATAAAAAGTCAGTGGCGACTCTTGCTAAACCGAAACATTTCCGAACACAAACGCAAAATCCCAAGTCAGTTCTCCCACCGTATCACAGAACTGGTGACTCTGCTGGGGAAAACTTTAAAAGTGGAGTAACCTTAGGGCTTAGATCACCCTTTTCATGATTATATTGTTTGCTTTGATTGCTTTACATTTGGTTCTCTTGTTTGGGCTTGAAATCCTCCACCCAGATTTGGGAAACATTCATAGGTAAATAGCAATACGTTGTGAAACTATGCAGGGTATACCGACATGGTTGAAGCAATAGCTATATTAGTGCGGCATATTTGTGAGTACCGGTAGCCTTTGAGTCAATCAAAGAGAATACGGGGCCGCTGAGTGATGTTATAAAGCACTAATGAACTCTTAGAACCTTACTTGACCATCTTGGCCTTTTATTAGGGGTAGTGAGATGACCGACTTTGGTGCAGTCCGAAGTTGGTAGATACTCGATACTACACTTATTGAGGGTTGTTTTCTTAGAATATTTTGGTCGTTAGTTAAGTGGCTAAACCAAAACAATGAACATAGAAAACAATCCAGTGATATTGAGCTCCTTAGAACCCGGTTACTATTTATAGGACAGGTTTGAGCCAACTAAACTCAAGAGGGTATTTACCTATGAAACCTCATGCAAGCCTGAAACTAGGGTTTTGTGTGACTTGCTTGTACATGTGCTTGTGCATACATCATGAACATCATAAAGCATAATATGCATCCACTAACCATTTCAAGGGTTTGGATCTTCATCTTTGTTCTTGTTTTGTAGGTCATGGAATCTCTTCGCAGGAAAACAATTCAAGTCAACCTTGTGAGAATCCCTCCTCAACTCAAGGAACTTACATCCAGGATTCCCGAGAATTCTCTCTTCAGTGAAAGACATGGTAGACTTCTCAAATTGGTCAACTCCAACATTGAAGAAGACATGGTGAAAGTTCTCTTCCAGTTCTTTGACCCCCTACACCATTGTTTCACATTCCCTGATTACCAATTGGTGCCTACTTTGGTGGAATTTTCTCAACTCCTGAGAATTCCTATTCTTCATCAACTACCCTACAATGGTACGGAAAAAGAACCAAAGCCTGAAGATGTTGCTCAAGCATTACACTTGCAACCATCTGACATCAAGGGACATTGGGAAACCAGAAGTGGTGTCAAGGGTTTCTTGGCAAAGTTTCTGTATGAGAAGGCACAAGACTGCTGGAATTCACTTGATCTACAAGCCTTTGAAGAGATTGTGGCACTCCTCATCTATGGGTTGGTACTGTTCCCAAACCCTGATCAACTTATAAATGTGAACGCTGTCAAGATTTTCATATCCCGGAATCCTGTACCTACATTGCTTGGGGACATCCTACACTCCTTTTACACACGAACAATAAGGAAAAGAGGTGTTCTCATATGCTGTACTCCTCTCCTAGCAAGGTGGTTTATTTCTCACCTTCCACAATCAGTTTTGAAGAATGAGCAGGGTTTAAGGTGGTCACAATGGTTGATGACCCTCATACATTATGATGTTCATTGGTGTTCTCGGTCCAGAGAAAATGTCATCATCATTGATTATTGTGGGGAATCCCTAATGTCCCACTACTTGGCATTAGGGGAGGCATCACCTATAACCCCTGTTTAGCTCTAAGACAATTTGGATATGCTCGGAGGGATGTCCCTCATGACATGCTGATTTCTGACCTAGTTTTTGACTTCGACAATGATGCGCAAGGACTTCGACAATGGTTCACCAGAGCTTGGAGGATGCCCAACAAAGTGGATAGTAAGACACTGGGGCACAAGAATTCCATCCCCCTTGAGCCTTATCTCAAGTGGGTAGGAACCCGCGCCCAGAATCTTATGATGCTATATCCTCACATTCTCCCCTTGATCAAAGAGCCTGTTATGGAAGGAAAGGTTCCATACACCCTCCTACATCCTGACATGCCAACATCATGGGAAGAAATGCAAAAGAGTTGGATCCAACTCAAGGAAGAACGGAATACTTTTGAAGCCAGCTTCTATGCTAGTGAGAAGAAGGTTTTGGAGCTTACCCGCCGACTTCATGAGGAGGAAACTCTCAACACTTACATCGCACCAAAAAGGATGCGCAATGTCTTTTTACATTAAGATTTTTGTAATATTTTACCCATGGGGCACTTATGTACTAACAAATTTCTTCTTAATATGACATGTGTTCCTTTTTGTTTGCAACAAATTTGAATTTCTGAATCCTTGAATGCATTACATGAATAACATACCATTCATCATATGCATAAACAGGTCTTCACACCAGGTTTCCTTATCTTTCTACTGTTTATTTCAGCAAGATGGATTTGGAGCAGACGGTTAATGATCTACAAGCACATAACTCTCAATTCCAGCAACTCCTCATGACCTTGGCAAAGGGTCAAGAGGATCTTAAAGCACTGTTGGAGAAAGATAAAAAGAAAAAGAAGAAAAGGCTCGGAGTAGCCACAATGGGAAGAAGGTTTAAAAGCAACGCTAGAAAAGTTCTCGAGTTCCCCTCAACGTCTGATGAAGGGACTGGTAAAGGAAAAGGAGCTGCGGGACCTTCTGAATCTGAAGTTGAAGAGGAAGAAGAGGAAGAGGATGAAGACTACTCCGAACAGCAATATCCCCCGGAGGATGATAAATATAAGAATCTTGAGGATATATTGGCAGCCATGGAGTTGCAAAGGGTACCTGGTTTAGATTTTGAAGAACTAGGATTGGTCGCTGGGATCGTCATTCCTCCCAAGTTCAAAGTACCAACATTTGCTAAGTATGACGGTCTGTCCTGCACAAAGATGCATCTGAGATCCTATGTCAGAAAGATCCAACCCCACTCATCTGATAAAGACCTCTGGGTACATTTTTTCCAAGACAGTTTGTCAGGCACACAACTGGACTGGTTCTATCAACTTGAGAGGTCTGATGTCCATAACTGGGAAGACTTAGCTGCTGCTTTTTACCGTCAATACCAATACAATGCTGATTTGGCACCCACTCGTACTCAACTACAGAGTATGGGTATGGCTTATAATGAGGGATTTAAAGAGTATGCCCAGAAGTGGCGTGATCTGGCTGGAAGGGTGCAGCCACCATTATCGGATAGAGAGCTGGTTGACATGTTTCTGGGGACCCTGTCTGGCCCTTTCTTCAATCATTTAATCGGGAGTTCCTCTGCGGGATTTACTGAACTAATTTTGACCAGCGAAAGGGTCGAGGCCGGTATTAAAAGTGGTAAGATTCAGAAAGATACCTCCGCGTCCACTGCTGTTAAGAAATCCTTCCCAGCTAAGAAGGAAGCCTCTGCTATTTATTCTCAGAAAAGTCAAGGAAGAACCGAGCGCCGGCCAACTGTAGGGGCCGTGATGATTCAAAACTCTTCAAATGATCAACCTCACGACAATAAGTCAAGACCTAATCAACAACGGGTAGAAAGGCCACAACGGCAATTCACCCAAATCAACATGACGCCAACTCAAATACTCCCTCATTTGTTAAAGCTGAATCTGACCAGTTTGAAGGAAGCGCCAAAGAACCATAATACCTCCTCTCCATACTACCACTCCAATGCCAAGTGTGCTTACCACTCTGACAGTGTTGGGCATGATACCAACAATTGTTGGGCGCTTAAGAACAAAATCCAAGACCTGATTGACGCCAAGGAAGTAGAATTCAATGCGCCCGAAAAGCCAAATGTGATTTCTGCTCCGATGCCCAAGCACTGTCATAATGTTCATGCCGTTATGGAAGACCTTCATGTTACCGATGTTGCTGACCTTTTGACTCCGTTACTAGTGATTAAAAAGAATTTGATGAGAGCCAGGATATTCCCAGGCTGCGGAAATGACTGTTACTTTTGTTTAAACATACAAGCTGACTGCCCGATGTTGAAGTCAGGCATCCAACGCCTGATGGATACCCAAGAGACACTCTTCCAAAAGACCCCTGTTGATACCTTCACTCCTATTACTCCTGCTACTTTTTCTACTTCAACCAACAATATTGCAATTATAACCATTTCCGATGATCTTCCCAAGGCTTGCAAAAGGCCTGTCAAGATTACACCTGATCCTGAGTTTGTACCATTAAAAATCACCATGTCGGGGCCTGTTCCGTATCAATCTAACAAAACGATACCATGGAACTACGAAGGAGAAATCTTCTATCATGGCATCAAACAGATTGAATTAGTCCAAGAGAATTCTGAAGAGGAAATCCCTGATATAGGGAACATTGCGGGAACAAGCAAGATAGCCCGCAGCGGACGGATTTTTTCTCCGGAGATTTCTCCCCCTCGAGCAGTTTTCGGACCCTCGAAAGCTCTTGTGCCTGTTAAACCATCTGTGCAAGGCCCGATGATTGAAGAATTGGATACTCCTGAAGTAAGACCATTTGTTGATACTACCGATAAGGGTAAGGGGATACTAGAAGCGCCTGTCAGGACGAAGGCTCATGCTGTGGTTATCCCCGGAACCACCCAGAAAGAAATGGATGAAATCTTGAAAATAATCAGAAATAGTGACTACGAAGTCGTGGAACAACTAGGGCAGACCCCTTCTAAATTTTCAATGTTGGCTCTTCTACTCTGCTCTGAGGCCCATGCTAAGGCCCTGATCAAATTTTTGAAGGCGGCACACGTGCCCCAAGAAACTTCGGCTGACCAGTTTCAGGAGTGCGTGGCCAATCTTACTGCTGATAATGGTCTGGGATTTTCCGATGCTGATTTGACTTCCAAGGGAAGGAAACACAACGACGCGCTACATGTTTCAGTTGAATGCAGGGGAACCACCCTCACCCATGTCTTAGTTGATACTGGTTCTTCCTTGAATGTGCTGCCGAAGAAAGCTTTAGACCGTTTGGACTGCGAAGGATTGACCCTCAAACTTAGTAACATCGTCGTTAGGGCCTTTGATGGGTCCAAAAGAATGGTTCACGGAGAGGTTGACATTCCTATCAAAGTAGGCACAGAAGTTTTCAACTCCACCTTTTATGTGATGGACATCCGTCCGTCATATTCGTGTTTGTTGGGAAGACCGTGGATCCATTATGCTGGGGCGGTTACCTCCTCTTTGCACCAAATGCTGAAATATCCTGTTAAGGGTAAGATTATAATGGTGCACGGCGAGGAAGAGTAAATGATAAGTCACCTCAACTCCTTCCGCTATGTGGAGCTGGATGGAGAGTTCATCAAAACGCCTTTCCAACATTTTGAGGAAGTTTCTTCTGAGGTCGCAGTTGCGAAGACAATGGTCGAGGTGCCTATCATTCCCAAGCATGTGCCTAGGATGGCATCTCTCAAGGACGCAGAGGCTGTAATTAAAGAAGGGAAGAGTACATTATGGGGGAAATTGCCTGATTTTCCCCATAAGACGGACAAATTTGGACTAGGGTTTACTGCTGCAGGACAGAAGGCTATGCGTCGCTCCAAGGCTGGAGGACCACCCGTCAAAATCACCCACCACAGGATTAATGCTGTAGAAGATGAAGATGAAGAGGACAACTTCACAGATTGGATCTTTCCAACCGTCGAAGGGGGTTTAAGCAACTGGGAAGCAAAGGATTTTATTCCCATCACCTTCATCAACCAGTAAATTTATCTTTGAACAATTTCTTATTTTGGTCTGTAATAACTAAACAATTCGTACACTATTTTTACCTTATGCCTTGACCGGGGCATATAGGTCCATTTGTAAGGGCTTGATTTTCTTCATTATCATATGCCATGTTTTAATGAATCATTGGACGTCTTCATCTATAAATTGTTGTGTTCATTTTCTTTCCTTTTGCATTTTGTTTTGTTTAAGGATGGCTATCCCTTACACACACCCATACTCACAAATGCAGGTACCCATCCACTCCGGATTCCATGGGTGACTATTCTGATTTAGCCTTCGATAACTCTGAAGATTTGGTCAATCATGCTGAGTACGAAGTTGACGAAGACTGTGAAGTGCCAGGAGAGTTAGCCAGACTTTTGCAACAAGAAGAGAGGGCTATTCTGCCTCATGAAGAGTTGCTAGAAACCATCAACTTGGGGACAGAAGAAGACAAGAAAGAGGTAAAAGTGGGTGCCAACCTGGAACCAAGTGTCAAAGGGCGTTTAGTGCAGTTGTTGAACGAATATGTTGAAATCTTCGCCCGGTCTTACGAAGACATGCCAGGACTAGACACAAATATCGTGGTCCATCGTCTCCCTACAAGAGAAGACTGTCCACCGGTCAAGCAAAAGATCCGCCGAATGAGGCCCGACATGTCTGAGAAGATCAAAGCTGAGGTAATGAAGCAATTCAACGCTGGCTTTCTGGCTGTTACTTCCTATCCACAATGGGTTGCTAACATTGTGCCCGTGCCTAAGAAGGACGGCAAAGTCAGAATGTGTGTGGACTATCGGGATTTAAACAGGGCTAGCCCCAAGGATGATTTTCCACTGCCACATATCGACATCTTGGTTGACAACACAACTCAACACAAGGTAATTTCCTTCATAGATGGATTCTCGGGATACAACCAGATCAAAATGGCCCCCGAGGACATGGAGAAAACTACTTTTGTCATGCAATGGGGTACCTTCTGCTACAAAGTGATGCCATTCGGACTGAAGAATGCAGGGGAAACCTATCAACGCGCCATGGTAGCTTTGTTTCATGATATGATACATCATGAGATCGAAGTTTACGTAGACGACATGATAGCTCGATCACAGACAGAGGAAGAACACCTTGATCATTTGCAAAAGCTGTTTGCCAGGTTGAAGGATTATAAGCTCAGACTGAACCCAAGCAAGTGCACTTTTGGAGTTAGGTCTGGTAAACTTTTGGGATTTATTGTCAGCAACAAAGGTATTGAGGTTGATCCAGCTAAAGTAAAGGCTATACAAGAAATGCCTGCCCCTGTACTGAAAAGGAGGTTAGGGGATTCTTGGGACGCTTAAACTATATCGCGAGGTTCATCTCTCACCTAACATCTACCTGTGAGCCAATTTTCAAACTGTTGAAGAAAGATCAGGTAGTTGAATGGAACAATGATTGTCAAGTTGCTTTTGATAAGATCAAGGAGTATTTATTGGAACCTCCTATTTTGATGCCACCCGTTAAAGGAAGACCGTTAATCATGTATCTGACTGTTTTGGATAACTCAATGGGGTGCGTACTGGGCCAACATGACGAGTCTGGCCGAAAAGAGCATGCCATTTATTACCTTAGCAAAAAGTTTATCGACTGTGAGACTCGCTACTCACTGCTCAAGAAAACTTGCTGCACTTTGGTATGGGCTGCTCTCCGGCTAAGGTAGTATATGTTGACTCATACCACTTTGCTGATTTCCAAAATGGATCCGATCAAGTATATCTTCGAGAAGCCTGCTTTATCTGGAAGAATCGCTAGATGGCAAATGATCCTGACTGAGTATGATATCCAGTATACTACCCAAAAAGCTATAAAGGGGAGTGTACTAGCTGACCATCTGGCTCATCAAGTCGTCGAAGATTACCAATCTATGAGATTCGACTTCCCTGACGAGGACATCATGACATTGGACAACATTGAAGGTAACGGACCGTATGACGGACCTGAACAAGGATCCCGATGGACCCTGTACTTTGACAGTGCTTCAAATGCACTAGGCAGCGATATCGGTGCGGTACTCATTTCTCCGGAAGGTTGCCATACACCCTTCACTGCCCAACTTTGCTTCAGCTGTACCAACAACATGGCTGAATATGAAGCTTGCATCTTTGGTCTCAAGGCTGCTATAGACTTGGAAATCAAATCTTTGGTCGTATTTGGGGACTCGACTTTGGTTATCAGTCAAGTCAAAGGAGAATGGGACACCAAACATCCTAATCTTATCCCATACAAAGAACATGTCTTAACATTGTTGCCTCATTTCGAGCAGATTACCTTCGAGCATTTCCCGCGAGAAGAAAATCAGTTAGCAGATGCTCTGGATACAATGTCTTCCATGTTTAAACTCAACTGGGATAACGAAGCTCCCCAAATCACCATTGAACGAATGGACGAACCTGCGCACTGTCATGAGATTAACACCGAAGAAGTAGTGGAACAACCCTGGTTTCATGAAATCAAAAGGTATCTCCAGACTAGAGAATATCCTGAAGGAGCTTCCGTCAATGATAAAAATTTCTTAAGGAGATTTGCTGCCAAGTTCTTCCTAAGCAATGGCATCCTTTATAAACGCAGCCATGATTATGTTCTACTTCGTTGTGTGGACAAGGTTGAAGCAGAGTTGATCATGACCGAAATACATAGTGGCACATTTGGCACCCACTTGAGCGGACATACGATGGCTAAGAAGATTCTAAGGGCAGGCTATTACTGGTCTACCATGGAAGCAAATTGTCATCAACATTCTCGTACTTGCCACAAATGTCAAGTCTACACCGACAAGGTACATATTCCTCCTGTTCCTCTTAACGTTCTGACAGCTCCTTGGCCATTCGCAATGTGGGGCATTGATATGATTGGAGAGATCAAGCCTACGGCATCCAATGGACATCTCTTCATCTTGGTCGCTATTGATTATTTTACCAAGTGGGTCGAAGCAGCTTCCTATGCCTCAGTTACAAAGAATGTGGTTGCCCGCTTCATCAAGCAGAACCTCATATGCCGGTATGGTATCCCCGACAGGATTATCACGGATAACAATAAAAATTTGAACAACACTATGATCATCGCTCTGTGCGAGCAGTTCAAGATTTATCATCACAATTCATCTCCCTACTGGCCGAAGATGAACGGTACTATTGAAGCCGCAAACAAAAACATCAAGAAGATCATTCAAAAGATGACAGGCACCTACAAGGACTGGCATGAGATATTACCGTTTGCTCTGCATGGATATCGTACCACGACATGTACGTCAATAGGGGCAACTCCATTTTCTCTGGTATATGGCATGGAAACTGTTCTACCTATGGAAATTCATATTCCTTCCTTGAGGATTATGAAGGATGCCAGTTTGAGTGAAGACGATTGGATTCAGACCCGACTTGATCAACTTAACTTGATCGACGAGAAGCGACTTACTGCTGTTTGTCATGGTCAGATGTATCAAAAACGAATGATCAAGGCTTTCAATAAGAAAGTCAGACGCCAGGTATATCAAGTCGGAGATCTTGTAATCAAGCGGATCATCTTACCGCAAAGTGATCCCAGGGGCAAGTGGACTCCTACTTACGAAGGACCATATGTGATCAAGAGCATCTTTTCTGGTGGGGCAATGATTCTGACCACCATGGACGGTGACGATTTGCCGCACCCTGCGAATGCAGACATAGTCAAAAGATACTACGCATAAAATGACCTAACAAGTTGAAAACCCGAAAGGGCGACTTGGGCTAAAATGGGCATCCCGGTGAATCGAAAACCCGAAAGGACGGTTCAGGCAAAAATTAGGGATAAAACAAAAAATCTGTACACCCGACAAGTTGAAAACCCAAAAGGGAGACTTGGGCAAAAAAGGGTTTCTCGGTGGATCGAAAACCCGAAAGGGCGGTCCAGGAAAAAGTTAGGGAATTGAAGCATATGACTATGTCTCGTCGGATCACTTTAAGAACAATCTCTTCACCAACAAGATCCAAGCTTCTGACCAATCCAGTCATCGGAGGACGAAGCAGCGAATGGACAAGATTATCAGAGTTGTGAAGGCTATAGCAGAATGGGAACCCCATGGAATTATTACACATAGCCATCTTTCTGTTGTATAAATTTTTTCTCAATTTTTACGACAACATTCTCTTACTAGGATGCCTGTCTCCTTTGTACAAAGATACTTACAAAAGTTAATACAAAGATACTTCAAAGTGTAGAAATTTGCTTGCCTTTCTTTCTTTTTTAACACTCATGTTTTATTTGAAAACGTCCAAAGTTTTGTTAAATAGGCATATGCATTTGAATACAATCACTGCTTACAAATAAAACGAAATTGAGAAAGGATAATTACTGATAGGTTGAAGGTATAGGAAGATGTCTTTGTGCCATTGCAGAAGAAATCCCCTACCATATGTCATCCAGATCCTCAAACAAGCTAAAACCTCAGAATACATGTCCCTAGCAGAGTTAAGCTTCAAGATCCCCAGCGGAGCCAGTGCATTCTAAACTTGATTCCCCAGCTGAGTTAAGTTTCAAAGTTCCCATCAGAGTTCAAACTCCTGATCCCCAGTGGAGCCCGAAAACCCTGAAATACCTATCCCCAGTGGAGCCAGCATATTCTAAACCTTCTTCCACGGAGAAGTCAAATTTCCAACTGTTCAACTTCCCCAATTTCCCCAGCAGGCTATCTTAAAAGTCTGAAAACCAAGCAGATAACAATTAACTTCTTGGCTTATCCCCAACTAGGATGCTTCCCCAGTAGTTTGGCCTACAACCCAAAGCTCCTGATTTCACCGGCCGAGTAAACATTCTCCCCACAGAGTTATCTCCCAGCAGATCGAAGATTCTTGGTCTCGCTTCTCTAGCAAAAGCCTCCTAGGTTTTAACTCCCTAGTAGAGATTTTCAGAGTCTTCCTTATTTCCCAGGAAAGTCATGAAGGATCCTCATTCCCCGCAGAAGTTGTCAGAACCCTTGTAAATCCCCACAAGTTACCAAGGATTTTCAATCCCCAGCATTGGTCCCAAGATTTCTCATTCTCAACAATCAAAGATCTTTAATCCCCAAGCAGTCAGCAAGGATTTCTCATCTTCAGCAATCAAAGATTTTTGAATCCTCAGCATCAGTCAAGGATTTACTTTCCCCGGCAGCAGTAGAAGATTTCATTATCTCCAGTTATCAAGGATTTATTTTCCTCAGCAAGACAGCTAATCAGCTTACATGCACATCCATTACGTTCATATATCATAAACATTAAGGAAACACAGTTCACTGCATCATACATATCATGCAACATAACTTTGTGTTTTAGCTAACATCTTATCCTTTTCAGGATAAGATTAAAAGGCTATCATTAACAATTATTCAGATACAATATGGATACACCCCAGACACAACGGTCATTCTATTACTCATTCAGAATTTCAAGTCAAAATACAGTACAGATACACCCCAGACACGGCGGTCATTCTACTACTCATTTAGATTTCAGCAATCCGATATAGACTAGATACGCTCCAGACACGGAGGCCATTCTATCTCTCATTCAGATTCAACTATCAACTTCAAGTTCAGATACGCTCCAAACACGGATGCCATTCTGGCCCTTACACCAGCAGCTTGATTCTCCCCAGTGCATTCGCCACGGAAGTCATTCTGTCGCTTATTCAGATCCCAGTTACAGTTTCAGATACACTCTAGACACAAAAGTCATTCTGCTACTCATATAGATCTCAACTTCAGATACAGTCCAGATATGCTCCAGACACGGTTGCCATTCTATCACTCATTCGGAATTTATCCCCAGCCCAGAGATGCTCCATACACAGATGTTTCTCTGTCGCCCATTCAGAATTCAAAATACAGATACACTCCAGACACGACAGTCATTCTGATATTCATTCAAAATTCAAATATAGTTACAGCTCAAATACGCTCCAGACACGGACGCCATTCTTTTTCTCATACAGACTCAGTCTCCAGATACAGTTCAAATGCATTCCCGACACAGATACCATCTTGATGCTCATTTTTTTGACCTACAACATTACAGTTCAACAAACATTTTTGGATGGCAACTTTAAGCCCATCTCCAGCAAGATTCTACCATCTCCAAATGGCATCTTTAAGCCCATTCCCTCACCAATATTTTGACGAGTGCAAATTTACGGGTACTCTAGTGTCCAATCTTCCTTTACCTTCGAGTCACGAAAGGCAAGCTTGCAAATCTAACTCTTCAGGTTCAAGAAGATTGAATAGGGGAAAGTGTTGTACCCCAAAATTTTCCCTCCTATTTCATCAACATTTCTCATCACAAGACTCTTGGAACTCAAGATCAAGCCGAGGTTTGCTCTGCTCAAGACACCTCCTTGCACTGTTGACCTAGATTAGGGTTTGAGTTTGCACATGGATGTTTTGACTCACAGTGCCAAAAGTGACTTTCAAACTTCATTTTGGACTCACAAGTTTGTCCATACCAAGTTTCAAGCCTTGATTCAAATTTTTGCCCAGTCAATTGGACAGTTGACCTAAAAATCGGTTGTATTAGGGAAAAACTCAAATGTGCCCAATTGACAGTCAAACCTCATAAATTTTGACCCATATCAACATTATAAAATCATATGAACCATTTGATCAAGTTTGGATCACAATTCCACAAGAAATTTGATCAGATCACCAAAAGGGCAAAATGGTCATTTTTAGGGTTTTGACTGTACAAAGGCAATTTTTGACTGTTTTACCTAGCCAATGGCAAATCAAGCTCAACCATGGACTCAAGGACTCAATGAAATTATCTTGACCCATTCAACAAGTTCAAAAGATCTCAAATGCATAAGATTGACATATGGATTTTTTTAGTCAACTGATCAAAATTTAATTGTATACTGAAAAGTCAAACTTTGACTTTTTGGTCAAAATCAAGTGCCAAGGGTCATTTTTCATCAAGACATGTCAAATTATGAAATTTGTTCATCAAGAAACCCAAAATTGCAAATTAGGGTTTAAAATGGAAAAAATTCATAACTTAGAAATTTTCTAAGTTATAAAATTTTCTTATTTTTTCCTAACTTTGTCCCATTTTTTCACCAAGATGAAAATGGATTCAAACAAAACTTACAACATGAAAGTTGTAGTCCATCACAAAGTCTACAACTTTGATTCACAAAGTTTTCTCAAAAGAAGCTTGGATCTCAGGTTTTGATTTTTGGAACAAGGGTACCTAAAACTTTTAACTTAGAGAAATTTTGCCCTAGTTTAGGCAGGATTTTGACCCATCTTCTTGGACATTTTTCACATAGTTCCACTTAGATTCTTAAGTTGCATTTCAAAGATGGATTATAGTACATGTTTCAAGCTTTCTAAATTGTCCAAGAAATCCTCAAACACCTTTGTGGTTAGGGAGAATCGAATGCTTGAAGTTGGCAAAAACTCACTTTGTAACCATGGCCAATACATGTTCCTACCAAGTTGCAAATCTGACCAAACTAGCTTAGTACATAATTACAGGCCTCTAAACTAATTTACACTCCAAAATTGAATGCAAATACATTGGACATTGGCATTGTTTTGATCACGAGAGCATTGTACAATGAACATTTCCATTTTGAGTATAAAGGTTACACTTCCATTTTCATAAAGGGCACTTTATGTCAAATTTCTTTTTCTTGAGCCTTGGACTTTTTTCCTTGCAGCAAACAAGTTCCCTAATCTCAGCCATAGTACACCAACTTGAGCATGCTTGTAACTAGCCTGTACAGGCCTTAGCATAGTCACTTCATATTTTTCTTTCAAAACAAGTCATTTGTGCCAAAAGTCAAGAACACACATATCTGATAAAACCAACTCAAGCAAAGTTTTGAAATAAGTTTTGCATACCCTTGTAAGTCAGAAGCACGAGCCTTTCACCCCTAAAGCACCCTCATACTCAAAAACCTCATTTTCTTGCAAAACAGGGCCAGTTCTGCAAATCACAAGCCACCATCAAATCCTCTCGTGCGTTTTGTCCAAAATCACTTCAAACACATTCCAATAAATATACCTATCCAGACCATTCACAAGTTACTGTAACTCCATTAACACACATCACCATTTTTGTTTAGAAGATTTGCAGGTTGAGTTCTGTATCACGATTCAGGCTACTTCAAAACAAACTAAGCATTGGGAAAGGTTCATGGGACATCAAGCAAGCTCAAAAGAACCTCAGGCACCATTGGAAGTTGCTGCATTGTCCAGCTCGAACTCAACTGAAACAGGTATTTCATGAACTTCTATCTCTCTATTTAGGAATAGTTAGACTTAGGTTTGTGAATGAAATATGTTGTATTCATTGCCCTGAAACCATACATGTGCTTAGTTTTCATTTATATTAATCGTACTAGGAGAATTTCATCCATGAACTTTCTGAAAAAACTAGGTTAGAAATTAGGGCCAGAGAAATTCTCTCTGGTCTTTGAGAGTTAGCTTAAGTTTTTTATATGGTTAGATTCATTATTTGATGCTCTACAAGTTTCATGTTTTGAGTTTTGTCAAAGGATCACAAATACAGGAGATACAAGTTTGTGTAGTAAGCGCGCGTTTTTTTCAAATTTCTGTTGGACAGAGGAAGAAGATGAAGTAGCTGGGCTGGGCCTGGCTACTTCCTGCTTTTGACACCCCCATTTTCAGTTTCACACCCCCTGGCCCATTTCTTTGTATTTTTATTATTTTTACATTTTTATTTCATTTCTGACTTTGATATTTTATTTTCAAACATAAAAAATTCCTAAAAAATATTTTCATAAATTTTTATATTTATTTCAATTATTTCAAACATTAAAATGATTAAATACTTTATATTATTTTGTTAAAACTTAAAAATAATGTAAAAAATACTTTTATTTTCATTTATTATTTTTATTCACATTTGAAAATATTTCCTTGAAATATATGCATTTTTGTAAATAATTTATTTATTTTTTACACACTTAACATATTTAATATATATATATATATATATATATATATATATATATATATATATATATATATATATATATATATATATATATATATATATATATATATATATATATATATATATATATATATATATATATATATATATATATATATATATATATACTTTTGTTTTATTAAAAACTTAGAAATAAAACACAAAAATATTATATTTTATTTTTATTATTATTTATACTGAAAAATACCTTTTTTTGGATACATTTCATTTTTATACATGTTAATATATTTTTGTACATAAATAATACATTATATTTATTTTCTTAAGAAATTAGGGTTTTTTGCCCTAAAAACAAATAAAATTAATCTTTTATTTATTTCTTTATACCTTTTACATTAAGAATACTTTTTGCATACATGAACAAATAAAAACTTTTTTTGCATAATACATTTTATCTAATATTTATTTATTGTATTTTATTTAAATATTGTACATTTAAATGTTATGCCTTGCTAATTCAATTTGGTTGTAATAATTTAGGGTTTAATTTCTTGCAAAAATACTCCCCTATTCAAATTTGTACCCCTTCCCTATATCATGATTGTAATAGCTTAGAATTTAAATTCTCGCATTTAAATGCTTTCAATTATGCCATGATTAGAATTAGGGTTTGTATGCAAAAATCAAAACCAACAAATAGTTTGACCTAATCAAAGACAAAATGCATGAAAAAACAAACACAATGAACACTTGCACCCCTAGGGTTTCAATCCATTTGTTGCCTTCAAAAATGGGCCATGTTATGCATGTCAAGTACTTTGGCAAAACAAAAACAAAACAAAAGATCATAGTCCCTCGATGACGCTATCTGAGTTGCCTAAACAAAATGATCAAGTCCCTCAAGAAAATTTCCAAAAATACTTGACACAATTGCTATCATGGTCTATACGATGACCCGCGCCTGTCCCGTTTAACATCCTAACACAAGGTTGTTCACCAAATACAATGGTGAAACAACACTGTTAAAAGGGTTAAAAACATAAGAAAGATCTTTGAGTAAAATAGGGTAGATAACTCTTAGTTACTTGATCAAAGCTTGCAAAAACATCCTTACTATCTTCAAAACACACTTCACAACACAATTTCAAAACCCTACTTTCAAACATTGAAAACTTTTCAAAAAGACAAAAACACCTTTGTATACATTCAAACAAGAATCATTACAAAGGTTGCCACAACGATGGCCTCTTTTCAAAACATCTTTCAAAATCACACACAAAGCACCATTTCAAACAATTGAAAAGAAAAGCAAGTGATCTAAACAAGTAACTAAGAGCCCATGGACAACCATGGATAGAAAGGGTGCTAATACCTTCACTTTCTATAATCTACTCCTCGAACCCAAGAAAATATCTCAAAGGTCTTTCCTGTGCTTTTTGACCTTTCCTTAGAATAAAATAAAAAGTCAGTGGCGACTCTTGCTAAACTGGAACATTTGCGAATACAAACGCAAAATCCCAAGTCAGTTCTCCCACCGTGACACAATATCCAACACAACGGTTTTCTATTTCCAATGAAATCATATTAAAAATATAACTCGACACTTTATCGAACATGTCGCGCACAATTAATTTTTTAGAATTTTCTTTGAGCTTAGTTGATCTGAAAAAGAACTTACAATCAAAGTGATTATAAGCTAATTAATAAAACAATTTAAACTTTAACAATCAAAGAAAAATTCTATATAAATTGATCAATCAAACAACACATTCAACAAATTGCACATAGAGAGTAAATGAGAGTAAGTGATAGAACATTGTAATTTTCCTTTGAGTTGAACGAGCTAAACAATTTGTCAAATACTTGGTGTGCAAGTGAATTTTAAGAATTTTCCTTTAAGTTGTGTTGATACACAAAAGCACTTATAATCAAAAGTGATTATAAGCAAAATCAACACTTGATGTAAATCAAAAATAGTTTGGAAAATTACTTACAATTCAATTGATAATACAATGTTATTTGAAAAATTTATTGAATAATATTAAAGCAAGTAAAAGCGATAAAAGAGGAGAGACACAAGTATTTGTCTAAAAATTTCCCCACTTTTGTCCTCGCATGTGGGTACGTTTGCGCCTAATTTCAATATGGTATTGAGATATTTTCTTACTTTGCAAAAGTATAAATACAAGAGAAGTGTTCAAGGGAAACTATACAAAACATAACTGTTTGATGTCAATTCAACCCTTTCTCTTCTTTTGATCTTCAACAAGACCAAGACTGATAGATGTAACCTATTCTTCGCTTAAGTTACTTCCTTGAAAAGATTTTAAACACTACAAGGTTCCTTGCAAAGATTTCAAACACTCCAAGGTATTTTTCACTCGAGTAAATCCGATTGCACACTATCAACACAAGATCTCCAATTATATCATCCAATTCTTGCTACTTTCTTAAAAAGATTTCAAACACTCTACGGTTCCTTAAAAAGATTTCAAACACACCAAAGGATTTTTCACATGGACGATTCCTTCTTGCATGATCTTGCATGAAAACCCCCCAATTTAAAAAATTATTTTAGAGGACAAACCCGATGGTTTTCCTGGATGAAGACCTCTATAAATCCGATAGTTTTCCCGGATAAAGAATGTCGGGGTAAGCTATCAGTGAGCCATGGTCGCCTTGTTGTAAGTTTAGATGCGCCTAAGAGGGGGGGGGGGTGAATTAGGTTCTTTAAAACTTTTTCTGAATTGTATGAATATTTTTGCACGAGTTTCTTTTATTTCTTTTTCCGATAAGTGATAAAAGCAGTAAATGCGGAAAGTAAAGAACACAGAGATGTATCCTGGTTCCCCTCACAGTTCGAGAGTACTCCAGTACCCTTTCAACATGAAAGAGATTTCCTTATAGTTGGTAATTTGTACAAAGACTACCTAACAACCAAGAACAATCCTCTTGGACCAAGAACAATCCTCTTGGACCAAGAACAATCCTCTTGGATTTTCACTAAGACCACAAAGAGAACAATCCTCCCTAAGTGTCTTTCTTGTTTCCAACAATCCTGAAAACAAGTATACAATAGTTTGTTTGATTTGTATAAGAGTTTGAATAATGAAATAGCAATGTCAATCACTTGATTGATCTTTTCTATTCAATATGAAATTTAAGATGGAATACTCTTCTAAGTGCTCAAGAACAATTTTCAGTATGCATATGAAAATGATGAACAAAAATCTTGAGTATAAAGAGTATGATCAAAAGAATAGAAAGTTGTTAGTGATTGTTGTTGATTTTTCAAAATTCTAAACAAAAATAATTTATAGTGTAGTAATACCTCTTCAATGAATCATAGCAATGTTTAAACCATTTTTACTAAAACAATGTATTTGAAAAGATACAAAGATTGCCATGAAAAGGTGTTACAAAAAGTTGCTGGAAAAATAAAAATTTTCAAAATCTAAAGCACAACAACCGGTTGCACTAAAGCAACAACCGATTGCTGTAAAAGCAACATTTAAAAAATTTGAAAAATATAACTATGACAACCGATTGTCATTGAGGAGCAATCGATTGCTCATTGGCCAACGTTCAAAAAATTTAAAAATAAAACACATGATAATCGATTGCTACTAGATGACAATCGATTGTATGTCAAACATAAGCTTTTGTTTTTTGGATGCAATCGATTGTCCTAGCTTGACAATTGATTGCTTGTGTACAAAAATTGAAAAATCATTATTTTCAAAGATTTTAAGCAATTTAAAACATCCTTCTTCAATCATACATAGTATATACTCAAAATATTATTTTAATAAAGTAAATGCTTGATTAAAAATAGTTTTGAGCACTAAGAGCATAAGATCAAAAATTTCATATACCTTAAGCCATAAGTCTTGAAAAGTTGATCTTGATCAATGAATCTTTGCTTGAGATAAATCTTCTATCTTGATCCATTCATTTTTGCATGCTAGCTTGTCTTCATCAAAACACTTGGAAAGCTTGATTTCACACTTGTTTCATGACATGATTTACCATGAGATAGAGGTATATGTGGATGACATGATAGCCAGGTCTCAAACTGAGGAAGAGCACCTTGATCATTTACAAAGTTGTTTGATAGGTTGAAGACGTACAAGCTGAGGTTGAATCCAAACAAGTGCACCTTCGGGGTAAGGTCTGGTAAACTGCTAGGTTTCATTGTCAGTGACAAGGGCATTCAGGTAGACCCTGCAAAAGTAAAGGCTATACAAGAGATGCCGGCTCCTCGCACTGAGAAGGAGGTCAGAGGCTTTTTGGGACGACTACATTATATTTCTAGGTTCATTTCCCCTTTAACTACTATTTGTGAGCCAATCTTCAAGCTTCTGAAGAAAGATCAAGTGGTAAAATGGAATGAAGAATACCAGACTGCCTTCGAAAGAATCAAGGAATACCTTCAAGCACCACCAATTCTGATGCCTCCGATTGAAGGAAGGCCTTTGATAATGTACTTAACAGTGTTGGATAATTCAATGGGGTGTGTGCTGGGGCAGCATGACGAGTCTGGCCGAAAAGAGCATGCAATATACTACCTTAGCAAAAAGTTTATCGACTATGAAACAAGATACTCACTGCTCGAGAAAACTTGTTGCGCTTTGGCATGGGATGCTCGCTGACTGAGATAGTATATGTTGACCCACACTACTTTACTGATATCTAAGATGGATCCAATCAAGTATATCTTTGAGAAACCCGCCCTCTCCAGAAGAATAGTAAGATGGCCAATGATCTTGACCGAATATGATATCCAATACACGACCCAGAAAGCAATCAAGGGAAGTGTACTAGCTGATCATTTGGCTCATCAAGCTGTGGATGACTATCAGTCCATGAATTTTGAGTTCTCGGACGAGAATATTATGCTAGTGACCGACTATGAAGAACCTAGACCGGATGAAGGACCTGAAGATGGATCCTGTTGGATTATGGTTTTTGACGGAGCCTCGAACGCACTCGATAATGGCTTGGTGCTGTAATTATATCTCCTGAAGGCTGTCATACTCCTTTCACCGCCAGATTATGTTTCAACTGTACCAATAATATGGCGGAATATGAAGCATGCATCATGGGTCTCAAAGCTGCTATTGACCTGAGGATCAAGTTCTTGAGCATTTTCGTGGATTGAGCCTTGGCAATAAGTCAAATCAAAGGCGAGTGGGACACGAAGCACCCGAATCTCATCCCGTACAAAGAGCACATGCTGACATTGCTTCCAAACTTTGAAGAGGTCACCTTTGAACATTTTCCATGAGAAGAGAATCAGTTAGCGAATGCGCTAGCTACCATGTCATCTATGTTCAAGGTCAAGTGGGTCAATGAGGCTCTCCAAATTACCATCGAGAGGTTGGATGAACCAACATACTGCTACGAGATCGACACTGAAGGAGTATCAGACAAACCTTGGTTTCATGAAGTGAAAAGGTATCTCAAGGTTCAAGAATATCTCGAGGGGGCATCTGTCAATGATAAGAAGTTTCTGAGAAGGTTCGCTGCAAAGTTCTTCCTCAGTAATGGAATCTTATACAAGCGCAATCATGATTCTACTTTACTTCGGTGTGTAGACAAGGGCGAAGCAGAGAGGATTATGGTAGATTTACACGAAGATACCTTCGACACCCATTCTAGTGGACACACCATGGCCAAAAAGATCCTACGAGCAGGATATTATTGGTCCTCTATGGAAGCAGACTGCTATCAGCATTCCCGAACTTGTCATAAATGCCAGATCTATGCTTATAAGGTACATGTACCTCCGGTTCCTTTGAACGTCTTGACGACTCCATGGCCCTTTGCAATGTGGGGCATTGACATGATCGGAGAGATTAGACCTACCGCTTCCAATGGGAATCGCTTCATCCTAGTGGCCATTGATTACTTCACAAAGTGGGTTGAGGCTGCCTCTTTTGCTACTGCTACCAAGAATGTTGTGGCGTGGTTTATCAAGCATAACCTGATTTGTCGGTATTGTGTCCATGAGAGAATCATCACAGACAATGGTACAAATCTCAACAATACAATTATCACCGAACTCTGTAAGCAATTCAAGATCTAGCATCATAATTCTTCCCCTTACCGGCCGAAGATGAATGGCACTGTAGAGGCTTCTAACAAGAACATTAAGAAAATCATACAGAAGATGACAGTGACATACAAAGACTAGCATGAGATGTTACCATTTTCTCTTCATGGGTACCACATCTCTGCACGAACGTAGATATGGGAAACACCCTACTCTCTAGTATATGGTATGGAGACTGTCCTACCTATTGAGGTCCAGATCCCTTCTCTGAGAATCATGAAGGATGCGGGTTTGAATAAAGACGATTGGATCCAGACTCGACTTGATCAACTGAATCTGATTGATGAAAAAAGGCTTACTGCTGTCTGTCATGGTCAAATGTATCAAAAACAGATGATCAAGGCTTTCAACAAAAAGGTCAGACGCCAAGTATATCAAGTCGGGGATCTAGTGATCAAGCGCGTCATATTGCCGCAAGGTGATCCCAGGGGAAAATGGACTCCCACATATGAAGGTCCATTTATGATCAAAAGCATATTTTCAAGAGGAGCCATGATTTTGACCACCATGGATGGTGACGACCTTCCTCACCTTGTTAATATGGCCTAGAAAAAAATAAGGGCATCCCAACGAACCAAAAGGGTTCGAGAAAAAAATTAGGGATGAAAACAAAAAAATATTTGTACACCCGTAAAGCCGAAAACCTGAAAAGGCGGCTTGGGCAAAAAAGAGTATCCCGGTGGACTGAAAACCCAAAAGGACGATCTAGGAAAAAGTTAGGGATTTGAAGGGTATCACTATGTCCCATTTGATCACACTGCGACCAGACTACAATATTAACTATCAAGCTCAAACGACACCGATCTATCCAGTCAGCTTCGGACAAGTAGCAAAGCGATGAGACGCTCGAAGACATAGCAACAATAGCAGAATTGAAACTCAATGGGATTATTACGCATAGCTGTTTTCTTCTCTTTGTACACTACTTTGTATAGTCTTCACTCTCACCGAGGTGTTCTCCTACTAGTACTTCAGCCTCTTTATACACAACGCTTGTTATAGGGAAACTTCAGAAATCAATACAAATCATTTCTTTAGAAGTACAAAACTGTTTGCTTTTTTTTTCTCTTTCCTATTTGTTTTGCAAAAACGTCCAATGACTTATTTTTGACATATGCATTTGAATATGACTGCTATTCACAAATATTTGCATAAGAAACAGAAGGATAGTTGCTCATGACTTAAGGAACGGGGCAAAGTCTATAAAACCATTTCAATCCCGACAAGTTACTCCTTCGAGCAGGTATAGGGGAAGAGACAATTTTGAGACGAAGTCACCATTACATATGACCCTGGGACGTCTATGTTCCCCACAGAGTAGAGGCAATCAAAAGTTTTGATCTCTGCTTACCCAAACAGGAGTTACTTTCCCTAGAAAAGTTCCTTCAGAGAGCCAATATCTATATTCCCCAGCCGAGTTTTATAATCGCAAACGGTTTATAAAACTTTCTCCCGAGCAGATTTTATTTCTCTGTCTGCGGAATCTCCTCCCGAGCAGAGTTTATTGCCCTGAATGCAGAAGCTTAATCCCCAACAGAGTTTATTCTTCCAGCTACAAAAGTTCATCCCCCAGCGGAGTTTATTTCTCCAAATCGGTAAAATCTTCCAGCAAGGTATCTCCTCTCGCAAACAGAGTTATTCCCCTATAGAGTTATTCTCAGGCAGAGTCTCTCCCCGACAGAATATTCGCAAACAGAAAGGAGTAAATCCCCAGCATAGTCATCTCCATTCACCATCCCCGGTGGAAATGAACAATTCAACTTCCCCATACTCTTCACCAGTAGTCCGAGATTTATTTACCCCGACTAAGAAATACCGCAATAACATCTCATATTCATACATCATATATATTGCATATAACACAATATCGTTTATTTTGAGAACATCATCGCAATTCATTTCATACATCATGACAGTGCATACGAATAACTCTTTACCTTTCACGGAAAAGATCAAATCAATAAGCTACGTCTAACAAAGGGCTATTCCAGGATTTCCCTCAGAAAGATGTCCTCACAAGATCTTCTCTGGATCAGCCAGGTCAACACTAAAATCTCTCTGATTACCATTCCAGTTGAAGATATTCCAAGACTTTCATCTGGGTCAGTTGAATCGATACTAAGATTCTCTTGATTATTATGCCAATCAAAGTTAACCCAAGATTTTACCTGGGTCAGACAGGTCGACACTAAGATCTCTCTGATTACCATTCTAGTTGAAGATATTCCAAGACTTTCGTCTGGGTCAGTTGAATCAATACTAAGATTCTCCTGATTACTATGCCAGTCAAAGTTAACCCAAGATTTTCCCTGGGCCAGACAGGTTGACACTAAGATCTCTCTGATTACCATTCCAGTTGAAGATATTCCAATACTTTCGTCTGGGTCAGTTGAATCGATACTAAGATTCTCCTGATTACTGTACTATTCAAAGTTAATTCAAGGCCTTCCCCTGGTTCAGTCAAATCGATACTAAGATTTCTATCCCAATTGAAGACAATGCGAGACCTTTCTCTGGTTCAGCCAAATCGATACTAAGATTTTTATCCCAGTTGAAGACAACTCGAGACCTTTCTCTGGTCCAATCAAATCGATACTAAGATTTCTATTCCAGTTAAAGAAGCTATAAAGCCCGAATAATAGTCAATCAACAATTCATGACACTGTGAAGCCTGGATCCCGACCAGATAACAATTTAATCTCATTCCCCCAGTAAGTCGTTGTGAAGCCTGGAGCACGACCAGATAACAGTTAGCCTTATTATCCTCAACAAGCCACTGTAAAGCCTGGATCCTGACCAGATAGCAGTTCACTTCCATCTCTTCAATCAAGTGATGACTCCCCAGTAGAGTAACGGATAACTAAAGCTCCTAAAACTCTATGTTCCAAGACAGAGACCAACATTCCTCAGCGGAGTCCTCTCTAACAGCAAGAGCAGGAATTCCCACAAAGGGATATCTCATGAAATAATCATTGTTCTGGATGGAATCTTTAAGCCCATCTCTGAAGATCTTCTGTCATCTTTTCCAAATGGCATCTATAAGCCCATTCCCAATATTATCTACACAGTCAAGTATCATCTCAGACGAGTGCAAATTTCTGGGCACTCTAGCATTCAATCATCTTCCACCTTCCGATCATGAAAGGCAGACCAACCAATATACATCCTCAGGTTTAAGATGATGAACAGGGGCAACTGTTGTACCCCAAAATTTGCCCTCTTATGTTTTTCCAAGATTTCCTCTGGCATAGGTGGTTACAAACCCTTGCCTAAAGAAAAGGAAAATTTTCAAATGATGGTTAAGTATCCTTCGATTGGCATCTGCAAAAGGTCCTTTGAATGGCATCTACAAGATATCCTTCGATTTGCGTAGGGCCTTTCAATGGGCATTTCCAACAAGATAACTTTAATGGGCATCTTAAATAAGGTTTTTTTTCGTTAGAGCGTACAAAGTGCCTTTTGACAGGCATGTTAACCAAGTAATCTTTCGTTTAGACTCATGACAAGCCTTTCGATCGGCATTGTGTCAAGGCCTTCGATTGGCATTCTGAAAGACCCTTTTGTTTGGAACCCTGGGCCAAGCCTTTCAATTGGCATGTCAAGGGATCCTTCGATTTAGCATTGTGTCAAAGTAGCTTCAACATGCATGTTAACCGTGTCCTTCGATTGGCATGGACAAGATCTTTCGATTGGCGTAGCAAAGGACTCTTCGATTGACATATCAATAAATACCCTTTGATTGGTATTTGGACAAGGGCCATTCAAAGAACTCCTTCCAGGCCATTCGAAAGAGACCATCAAGAGGGCACTCGAAAAACATGTCCAGGTACACTAAACATGAAAAAATGGCATGTTTTCCTTGCAAATATGGCAAGAATTCAATGTTGATCGTGGATTAAATTTTTGAATTAAAGGCCAGATTCTTGCCTTGTTTGTTTCTAACTCCACAAGTGTTGATTCGACCAGAGTGTTTCTTTTCAAATCAAGCAATCGAAGCAGAGGATGGCTCAATCGAAGGAGCCATTACATTGAAGCTGGTGCAATTCGAATTAGAGTTCAGAGCTTTCGAAGGAAACAATGCTCTGATGAGGGAAGCTGAGTAATTCGAATTGGAGCTTAGAGCCATCGAAGATAGCAAACTCGAAGGGAAGTGGATCTGCAGGGGCAGGTTAGCTTTCGATTTTCATCATATTGGAGGCCCAAACAACTCATAACAGGCTGGCAGTAACGCATGAAAATAGATTGGCACTTGATTGAATCAAATATAGAAAGTTTTTATGAAGAAATCAAATCAAATCTCTTCATCATAATGGACTAAGATTTGATACACAAATGTTGACCTAAATTCCCTTGTCTATATAAACCTTATGATCTCAGAGAAAAGACAGACGGATACACGCGGAGACTTCCACACGGAGACTGCGTCAGAAGAAAATGCAGCTTGCCCCATGAGATTCCATAAAGTTGCACAAAATTTTAAGGACTGTCAAACTCAAAGCTGATTTTGCAAGCAGCCTCCGTCCAAACTAACACCTGAATCATGTTCTCAGGATTCACGCAGAAGCATCCCTCATACAATCCCCCTGTTGGTAATTTTTTCTTTGATCTCAAACTTGTTAAATATGATTTAAATTCATGTCGAACATATATACATATTGCTACTAATGTTCATGTTTGTTTGATTGTGTCACATGTGAGCAAAGATGTAGGATTGAGATCATGCCATTATTGGGGAACGATCTAAGCTTACCTTCGATTCTTACAACTTTACTTTATCTTCGATGGGTAAACACCATAGGGGGCCACTGAGCACGCAAATGTGATATTTAAGTTAAATACTGTGTTTTTTGTTTCTAACGTAATATTGATGTTTCGTTTGTACCAATGAATGGAAATCTTTTGACCAGGTTGGTGAGGAAGATGTGTTGAAACGAAAAGGACTAGGGTTCGACACCCATGTCATATATTTTGTGTTTTTCTAACAAACTTCCTTGCAGATCCAGTATCCTAGATCGAAGGATGTCACATCCAGATCGAACACCCCAAACGTGCAGTCTCTCAGGCACCTTCGATCAACCCTCTGGATCGAAATGCAACCAAAGCTTCTTCGATCCAGGCATTACTTCCAAGAATGCACTTTTTTCCCTTTACTTTTTTGGTCTTTCGATTTCATCCTTTTTGTTGGTTGTTTGTCCTTACTTCTTCTAAGTTTTAATTAACATTAAAAAAACACCACAAAAATATTAGGCTTAGTTTTTTTATATTAAATTAATTTTGTCAATTAATTAATTAGTTTAATATTTTCTTAAAAAAAAACTAAAGTTGAATAGACTTAGGATTTTTTAATTCAATTTCTTTTCATAACAAAAACAAACAAAAAATTCCTTTCACTTAGGATTTTAGACGTATTTTCAATTCATGCGCGCGTTTATTTACTTTAGTATTTTTTGTTAATTATGTAACTGTGCCCGGTTTGTAATAGTTTAATTAGGGTTTTTATTTCCGCACTTTATTTTTCAGTAATTATTTATGTATCTATACGAAAGCCTTGTAATAGCGTAGGACCTTTATTTATCGCTTTTATATTTTATATGCTTGTATATAATTGCTAGCAACCTAGGCGTGCATGATTAATCAATCAATCAGTAGACCATTAAATTCAAGATAAATATATCTGAAAAAAGCATACTGCTTCACACTTGCACCCTTAGGGTATACCTCACTCGGTTGCCTTCGAATTACGGTCACAATTCTTGAAACGTGAGAATTCTTAGTGGATGTCCTTAAGTCTAGAGATCACTAGTCCCTCGATGACCCTCTCGACTGTTGCCTCGGTATAAAAGTGATCTTAGGGCTTTAGGGCAGTTACTAAGAGATCTTGCTCTGTTGCCTTAGTGACCGTATGTCCTTTTCGATAGTCCCTTAACATCCAACGACTAGGGTTACCTACTCACTAATAGTAGGATAACATTGTCTAAAGGATAGGAGGAAAAGAACAATATTTTTCGAGCAGGTAGATAACTGTTAGGTACTTGCTCAAAAAAATTTTCACACCATACTTTCAAACACTTTTCAAACAAAGTTTTCAAAATGCTTTATCACACTCTTGAGGACTGATACAAGAGTTACCATAAAGTGAATCACCGCACTAAGGCATTTTCAAAGCTTTTCAAACCACACTGACACAAGCAATTTTAAAAAATGAGCAAGTACCTAAGAGCCCATGGAAAACCACGGATGGAAAGGGTGCTAACACCTTCCCTTTCCATAATCTACCCCCCTTACTCAGAAATCTCGAAAAAAGGTCTTTTTATGTTCTTTTCACCCTTTCCTTTATTGGATAAAAGAAAAGTCAGTGGCGACTCTTGCTTACCCTGACATTTGCAAACACAAACGCAAAACCAGTATTAACAGTTGGTTCTGCCATCGTATCACACCTATATTCAAGGGACATGACCATTTTGTAATCCGAAGGCAACAAGGGAGGTTACCCTAGAGGTGCAAGTGTGATGTATTCAGTTATTTTATTATTTGAAGTTAGGGTTTTCTAACGTTTGTTTTTATCTTTCCATGCAAACCCTAGTTACTAGCAGTAAAGTAGCAAATAGAGAAAACAATAAAGGTATGGAAAGTAAAAGCAGAAAATATAAACCTAAACTATTACATCGCTTTGGGGTAAATACATAATAGTGAGTGCGGAAAGGAAAACACTTTGGGGGAAAATACATAATAGTGAGTGCGGAAAGGAAAACATATAACTATTACATCTCGGGAGGCAGATACATAATAATGAATGCGGGAAGATAAAAGCTACGTTACAATTTATCTAAGAAAGTAAGGAAAAAAGGAAAGAGGAAAACAAAATGTTTTTTGGGCGATTTTTGATGAAAAAGGTGTTTGATGATTAATTAAATAAACCTAAAAAATAATTAATTTTAATCAATAAAAGAGGTTAACTAAATTAATTAAATTAAAAAACCTAAAATCTAATTTAATTAGGGTTTGTGAAAAAAAAGGTTTTGTTGTTTTTATGGTTAAGTGAAATTAGGGTTTAAGGGAAGAAAATAAGGGAAAGAAAACAACTTAGAAATAAAACCACACAAAATGTCAGGGGTGGGTGTTGAACCCATACCCTTTGCCTTTCACCCACAGGCCTTGCCAATGCGCCAAGCGCGGGCCTGTGTTGGAAGAATGGGATCAACGTGCTATGTAACAAAACCTGCAAAATATGAAAAAAATCCTAAAACACCAAAAGGCAGGGATCGAACCCGTGCCCTGGCATAGTAAGACCTTATCTTGCGCGCGCTTTCCACTGGGAGGGCTGTACATCTATTAACATCTATGAAACTAATTAAATATAAAATAAACATTTTTGTATGGACCGGAGAATTGCCAGAGCCCTAGCTCTGGTCGTATTCTCCAGCGAGCTCGTTTCCTTATTCCTGTAAAACAACAAAAAACAATGACTCAGTGGTACCTAACCCCCTAATTTGGGCCTTGCGATTTCAATGGGACCATTATTTTTGGATAAATATACCTGTAGAAAAAGATATGAAGCATATAGTTTGAAACGGTTCAAACATTGCCAAGTATGGTTCGATCGTCATGGAGGTCATGCATAAGGTCTACCATGCGTGGTTATGTCTCAGAAACAGGTTAGCGAAGTTAGTATACATTAAAACGACATGAAAACAAGAATTCAAACTTGCAAAAAAAATTAAGAAATTGGAGAGGCATGTATGCTGGTTTTATGCCCTTTGGATCATCATATTCGATCCCACATTACCCCATAGTTCTTCTGGAGTGGAATTGGACAGGTATTTGGCCTTGAGGGAGGCTGCAAGATAGGGTTTCACTTTGCCCTAATTTTTGATATTTTTTGAATTTTGGAGATGCTTCTTGTTGCAAGGGTTTCATGTGGCCTGATGTCTGAACAATGAAGAGTATATATAGAGAGGAAATTAGGTCAAACAAATGGGCTTGGACCTTTGTAAGAAGACTTGATTTTATTTAATTTATTTTAACCTTAAATAAATAAAAATCAAAATAAAAATAGAATAAAAATACATGGGGTGTATGAAGTGACTCAGAGGTTAATGTTGAGACCTATAACACCCATGGACCTTGAAACACAAGCCCATTATCCCAAAAATTCAAATTTGGTCACTTTTGTTTCATGAATTTTCTCAAAATTTCCCAACTTGCACCAATCATAACTCTCTCAATTTTCATTATATGAAGGTGATCTGGGATGTTTTGGAAAGCTCAAGATGTCCTCTACAATCTCTATTTTTATTATTTTTGCATTTGAAGATTTTATCTTGATGTAAGTTGCCTTGACAAAAAGTGTCTTTTTATTGACTTTTGAAATGACGTATAATGTATTGGCCCATGCCTCTCAAATGAAGCATTTTTTGGACTTGAGCTTAGAGAGAAAAAGTCTTAGAGAATTGAATTTACTTCAAAATGAGCTTTGTTTGGGGAAAATATGATGAAGCATGTGAATTTTGTGCTTGGTCAAAGTTCGGTTGACTTCTCCTTAAGAAAACCCTAATTTGATAACTTTTGACTTTTGATGAATCTTAAGTTTTCTTGATGAATCTTAAGTTTTCTTGATGAATCATGATCAAACCTTGATCAAATGATGAATATGACTTCAAAATATTGATGTTGACCAAAAATCTTGAAGTTTGACTATATGTTGGTCAAAGTTGGCTTTTTGCCCAATATAGTTGATTTTCAACCATCTGGCTAATTGACTGAGAAAACTTGTGATGCGAGGTTTGAAACTTGTCATGAGCATTCTTTGAGACATATGAGAAAACATGAAATCCACTTGAGGCATTAGAAATCCAATCTTCCTTGAGAAAAGTGAAACCCTAGTTGTAGGTCCATTGCTTAGGAGAAGAATTTGTTTGATCAATTATTGAGTAACCTTGAGCAAATGAAAACTCTAAGAGCCTGAAGAGATATCTTGAATAAAATGGGAGGCCACATTTTGGGGGTATAACAGCTTCCCCTATTCAATCTTATTAAACCTGAGGAGTTAGATTGTCATGTCCGCCATTCGTGATCTGAAGGTAGAAGAGGATTGAACACTTAAGTGCCTAGAAATTTGCACTCACATGTGCACAGAGTAATGCTTGGTTAATAATATTGCTTGAATGGGCTTAAAGATGCCATTCAGATAGATGATAGAGTGTCTTCGGAGATAGGCTTATAGATTCCATCCGAAGTAACAGTTGATAGGAGTATCAGAATGAGTCTACGTTCGACTGTTCTAGGAAATATGCTAGAATGAGTCTGTGTCCGACTGTATCTAGTAGACGCAATGGGGAATGTAAGAATGAATCTTGTGTCTCGATTGTATCTAAATGATGTCCTAGAATAAGTCTATGTCTCGACTACATCTATAAGTGGACCAGAATTAGTCTTTGCTTGACTGTATCTGAGATCTGTGTTAGAATGAGCCTACATCTGGTTGTATCTGAGATCTATATTAGAATAAGCCTACGCCTAGCTATATCTAAATATATACTAGAATAAAAATCAGAATGGACCTATGTCTGGACCGTATCTGGACGGTATCTGGAAGATATACTAGAATGAGTATCATAATGGATCTGCGTCTTGATCATATATAGAGTATGTGATACGGTGGGAGAACTGACTTAGGGTTTTGCGTTTGTGTTCGCAAATGTTTCGGTTTAGCAAGAGTCGCCATCGACTTTTTTATTTTATCCTAAGGAAAGATCAAAAAGCACAGGAAAGACCTTTGAGATGTTTTCTTGGGTTCAGGGAGTAGATTATGAAAAGGGAAGGTACAAGCACCCTTTTCATCCATGGTTATCCATGGGATCTTAGTTACTTATTTAGATCACTTGCTTTGCTTTTCAATTGTTTGAAATGGTGCTTTTCAATGGTTTGAAATGGTGCTTTGTGTGTGGTTTTGAAAGATGTTGAAAAGAGGTCATCGTTGTGGCAACCTTTATAATGATTCTTGTTTGAATGTATACAAAGATGTATTTTTCTTTTGAAAAAGTTTTCAATGTTTGAAAGTTGGATTTTGAAATTGTGTTGTGAAGTGTGTTTGAAAAATAGCAAGGATGTTTTGCAAGCTTTTGATCAAGTAACTAAGAGTTATCTACCCTATTTTACTCAAAGATCTTTCTTATGTTTTTAACCCTTTTAACAGTGTTGTTTCACCATTGCATTTGATGAACAACCTTGTGTTAGGATGTTAAACGGGACAGGCACGGGTCATTGTATAGACCATGATAGCAATTGTCCTAAGTATTTTTGGCAATTTTCTTGAGGGACTTGATCTTTGTTTTGTTTGTGTTTTGCCAAAGTACTTAACATGCATACCATGGCCCATTTTTGAAGGCAACAAGTGGATTGTAACCCTAGGGGTGCAAGTGTGCATTGTGTTTGTTTTTTTCATGCATTTTTGTCTTTAATTAGGTCAAACTATTTGTTAATTTGATTTTTGCATACAAACCCTAATTCTCTAATCATGGCATAATTGAAAGCTTTTAAGTGCGAGAATTTAAATTCTAAGCTATTACAACATGATTATGGGGATGGGGGGTACAATTTTGAATAGGGGGTATTTGACAAGAAATATAAACCCTAGTTACTATTACATCCAAATTGAGTCTAAAATGCAATCAATATTTAAATGTACAATATTTAAATAAACAAAATAAATAAATATTAAGTAAAATGTATTATGCAAAAAAGAAGTTTTTTATGTATGTATAGTATTTTTAATATAAAGAAATATAAAGAAATAAATAAATAAAAAAAGGATTAATTCCATTTATTAAAGGGGCAAACCCTAATTCTTTTAAGAAAATCATATGTTATATTATTTATATACAAAAATATATTAACATGTACAAAATAAAATATATTTGGAAAAAAAGTGTTTTTTAGTATAAATAATAATAAAAATAAAAATGTAATATTTTTTTATTTCTATTCTATGTTTTTAATAAAATAAAGGTATATATATATATATATATATATATATATATATATATATATATATATATATATATATATATATATATATATATATATATATATATATATATATATATATATATATATATATATATATATATATATATATATATATATATATATATATATATATATATATATATATATATATATATATATATATTAAATATGTATAAAATAAAATATTTTCAATGTGAATAAAAAATAAGAAATGAAAATAAAAGTATTATTTACATTGTTTTTAGATTTAAACAAATAATAAAAAAGGTATTAAGATGTTTTCTATATTAGAAAAAATTAAAATAAATACCAAATAAATGTAAAAAAAATTATGAAAACATTTTTTAAGCATTTTTTATGTTTGGAAATAAAATAATAAAGTCAAAAATGAAATAAAAATGCAAAAATAATAAAAATACAAGAAATTGGGCCAGGGGGTGTGAAAAGCAAGATAGGGGTGCAAAAAGTGAGAACAAAACAGGCCCAACCCATTTCCACTTCATCTTCTTCCTTGTGACAAAAACGCGCGCTTGCCCTGTACAAACTGCTAACTCCTGGAAACGTGATCTTTTTCCAAAACTCAAAACATGAAACTTGTAGAGCATTAAACCACGATTCTAACCATATAAAAAAATTAATCTAACTCTCAAAGACCAGAGAGAATTTCTCTGGCCCTAAAATCTGACCTATTTTTTTCAGCATGTTCATGGATAAAATTCTCTTAGCACGTTTAATATAAATGAAAACTGAGCATATGTATGGTTTCATGGCAATGAGTACTACATCTTTCATTCACAAACCTAAGGCTAAATGTTCCTAAATAGAGAGATAGAAATTGGAGAAATACCTGTTTCAGTTGGATTCGAGTTGGACAATACAGAGCTTCTCAATAAGTTTTGAGGTGCCTGGTAGCTTGCCGGAACTTCACTTGGTCTTTTCCAATAGCTAGTTTGCTTCGAATGTTCCTGAATCAGCCTCCAGAAGTCAACCTGCACAAGCTTGAAATGAAAATGGTGAACACTATAAATGGAGTTACAGTTGGAAATGGAGGTTTGGGATAGCTTGAGTGAGTTGAATGGAAGGTATTGGAACTGGTTGCAAGCAAAACGCACGAGTGGATGTGAGAATGGAAGTGATTCTGCAGGGCCTACCCTGTTTTGCAAGAAAAAGTGATTTTTGTGTACAAGGGTGTTTGAGGGATGAATGGCTCGTGTTTCTGGCTCACAAGGATGTGCCAAACTTGTTTGAAATGTTGGCTTAAGTTAAATATATCAGATGTGCAAGTTGTTGACCTTTTGCAAGGTTTCTTGTTTTTGAAGTAAAAGTGAGAATTGACAATGCAAAGGCTTGTACAATCTAGCTTAGGGTCTGCTAAGAGTTGGTACCAATTGCCTGATATTATTGAACTTTGTTTTCTGCAAAAGAGTGGGTCCTTGGCTCAAGATAAGCAACTTGACATAAAGTTGCCTTTATGAAAATGGAAGTGTTATCTTTATGCCAAAAATGGATTTGTTCATTGTATAATGCTCCCTTGATCAGAACAATGCCTCTAACCAATGTGTTTTCATTCAATTTTTGAGTGTTGAAGGGTTTAGAGACCTGTAATTAAGTACAAAGCTAGTTTGGTCAGATTTTGCAACTTGTATGAACATGTATTGGACATGGTTACAAAGTGAGTTTTTGCCAACTTCAAGCATTCGATTCTCGCTAACCACAAAGGTGTTTGAGGAGTTCTTGGACAATTTGGAAAGATTGCAATATGTACTATAATCCATCTTTGAAATGAAACTTGAGATTCCAAGTGGAACTATGTGAAAAATGTCCAAGAAGATGTGTCAAAATCCTGCCTAAACTAGGGCAAAATTTCTCTAAGTTAAAAGTTTTAGGGACCCTTGTTCCAAAAATCATAACTTCAGATCTAAGCTTCTTTTGAGAAAACTTTGTGAATCAAAGTTGTAGACTTTGTGATGGAATACAACTTTCATGTTGTAAGTTTTGTTTGATTCCATTTGTATCTTGGTGAAAATGTGGGACAAAGTTAGGAAAAATTAAGAAAATTTCATAACTTAGAAAAATTCTAAGTTATGAAAATTTTCAATTTCAAACTCTAATTTTAAATTTTGGGTTTCTTGATGAAAAAGTTTCATAATTTGACACATCTTGATGAAAAATGACCCTTGGCACTTGATTTTGACCAAAAAGTCAAAGTTTGACTTTTCAGTGTACAGTCAAATTTTGATCAGTTGACTGAAAAATTCATCTGTCAATCCTATGCATTTGAGATCTTTTGAACTTGTTGAATAGGTCAAGATAATGTCATTGAGTCCTTTAGTCCATGGTTGAACTTGATTTGCCACTGGCTAGGTCAAACAGTCAAAAATTGCCTTTGTACAGTCAAAACCCTAAAAATGACAATTTTGCCTTTTTGGTGATCTGATCAAATTTCTTGTGGAATTATGGTCCAAACTTGATCAAATGGTTCATATGAGTTCATAATTTTGATGTGGGTCAAAATTCATGAGGTTTGAAAATTGGCCACAATTGACTTTTTCCCCAATATAGTTGATTTCTAGGTCAACTGTCCAATTGACTGGGCAAAAATTTGATTCAAGGCTTGAAACTTGGTATGGACAAACTTATGAGTCCAACATGAAGTATCAAAGTCAATTTGGGCATTGAAGGTCCAAAAATACTTGTGCAAACTCAAACCCTAATTTAGTTCAACAGTGCAAGGAGGTGTCTTGAGCAGAGCAAACCCTAGCCTGTTCTTGAGTTCCAAGAGCCTTGTGATGAGAAATGTTGATAAAATGAGAGGGAAAATTTTGGGGTACAACAGTTGCCCCTGTTCAATCTTCTTGAACCTGAAGAGTTAGATTGGCAAGTTTGCCTTTCGTGACTCGAAGGTAAAAGAGGATTGGACACTAAAGTGCCCGTAAAGTTGCACTCGTCAAAAATGTATCTGAGGGAATGGGCTTAAAGATGCCATTTGGAGATAGTAGAATCTTGCTGGAGATGGGCTTAAAGATGCCATCTAAGATTTGTTTGTTGAGAATCAGTAGAATGAACATCAGAACGGTATCCGTATTTGGAACGTATCTGAGTTGTATCTGGAGATTGGGTTTGTATGAGCAAGGTAATGGCGTATGTGCCTAGAGCGTATCCGAGCTGTAACTGTATTTGAATGGAGGATAGAGAAACATCTGTGTATGGAGCATCTAGGTGCTGGGGATAAGTTCTGAATGAGTGGCAGAATGACAACCGTCTCTGGAGCATATCTGGCCTGTATCTGGACTATATCTGAAGTTGAGATCTGTATGAGTAGAAGAATGAATTTCGTGTTTGGAGTGTATCTGAAAATGTAACTGGGATTTGAATAAGTGACATAATGACTTCTGTGGCGACTGAACCGGGGAGAATCAAACTTCTGGTGTAAGGGCCAGAATGGCATCCGCGTTTGGAGCGTATCTGAACTTGAAGTTGATAGTTGATAGTTGAATCTGAATGAGAGATAGAATGGCTGCCGTGTCTAGAGCGTATCTAGTCTGTATCTGATTGTTGAAGCCTGAATGAGTAGTAGAATGACCGCCGTGTCTGGGGTGTATCCGTACTGTATTTTTACCTGGAATTCTAAATGAGTAATAGAATGACCGCCGTGTCTGGGGTGTATCCATACTGTATCTGAATAATTGTTAACGATAGCCTTTTAATCTTATCCTGAAAAGGGTAAAATGTTAGCTAAAACACAAAGTTATGTTGCATGATATGTATGATGCAATGAACTGTGTTTCATCAACGTTTATGATATATGAATGTAATGGTTATGCATGTAAGCTGAGTATCCGTCTTGCTGAGGAAAATAAATCCTTGATAGCCAGAGATAATGAAATCTTTGACTGCTGCCGGAGAAAATAAATCCTGACCGATGCTGAGGACTCAAAAATCTTTGATCGTTGAAGATGAGAAATCCTTGCCGACTGCTCGGGGATTAAAGATCTTTGATTGTCGAGAATGAGAAATCCTGGGACCACCGTTGGGGATTGAAAATCCTTGGTGACTTGTGGGGATTTAACAAGAGCTTCGACAACTTCTGCGGGGAATGAGAATCCTTCATGACTTTCTTGGGAAATAAGGAAAACTCCGACGACCTCTACTGGGGAATTAAAACCTGGGAGGCTTCAAATGGAGAAACAAGAACTAGAATCCTCAGTTTGTTGGGAAGTAACTCTGTGGGGAGAGTGTTTACTCGGCCGGAGAAATCAGGAGCTTGGGTTGTATGCCAAACTACTGGGGAATCATACTAGTTGTGGATAGGACAAGAAGTTAACTATTATCTAGTCGATTCTTAGACTTTTTTAAGGTAACCTGCTGGGAAATTGGGGAAAGCTGAATAGTTCCCGTTGGGGATTAAAGTTGGAAATTTGACTTCGCTGGGGAAGAAGGTTTAGACTATTCCAGCTCCGCTGGGGATACGCATTTCAGGGTTTTCGGGCTCCACTGGGGATCGGGAGTTTGAACTCTGATGGGAACTTTGAAACTTAACTCAGCTGGGGAATAAAGTTTAGAATGCACTGGCTCCGCTGGGGATCTTGAAGCTTAACTCCGCTGGGGACATGTACTCCAAGGTTTTAGCTTGTTGAGGATCTGAATGACATATTATAGGGGATTTCTTCTGGAATAGCCTAAAGACGTTTTCCTATACTTTCGATCTACCAGTAATTATCCTTTCTCAAATTTTTTTTATTTGTAAGCAGTGATTATATTCAAATTCATATGCCTATTTAACAAAACATTGGACGTTTTCAAATAAAACGTAAGTGTAAAAAGAAGAAAAGAAAGGCAAGCAAATTTCTGCACTTGAAGTATCTTTGTATTAACTTTTGTAAGTATCTTTGTACAAAGGAGACAGACATCCTAGTAAGAGAATGTTGTCGTAAATTGAGAAAAAATGTATACAAAAGAAAGATGGCTATGTGCAATAATTCCATGGGGTTCCCATTCCTCTATAGCCTTCACGAATCTGAGTATCTTGTCCATTCGCTACTTCGTCCGCCGATGATTGGATTGATTAGAAGCTTGGAGCTTGTTGGTGAAGAGATTGTCCTTAAAGCGATCCGACGAGACATAGTCATATGCTTTAATTCCCTAATTTTTGCCTGGACCTCCCTTTCGGGTTTTCAGTCCACCAGGAAACCCTTTTTTGCCCAAGTCGCCCTTTCGGGTTTTCAACTCGCTGGGTGTACATATTTTTTTGTTTATCCCTAATTTTTGCATGAACCACCCTTTCGGGTTTTCAATTCACCGAGATGCCCATTTTTGCCCAAGTCTCCCTTTCGGGTTTTCAACTTGTCGGGTCGTTTATGCGTAGTATTTTTTGACTATGTTTGCATTCGCAGGGTGCGGAAAGTCGTCATCGTCCATAGTGGTCAGAATCATTGCCCCACCAGAAAAGATGCTCTTGATCACAAATGGTCCTTCGTAGGTAGGAGTCCACTTGCCCCTGGGATCACTTTACGGCAAGATGATCCGCTTGATTACAAGATCTCCGACTTGATATACTTGACGTCTGACTTTCTTGTTGAAAGCCTTGATCATCCGTTTTTGATACGTTTGACCATGACAAACAGAAGTAAGTCGTTTCTCGTTGATCAAATTAAGTTGATCAAGTCGGGTCTGAATCCAATCGTCTTCACTCAAACCGGCATCCTTCATGATCCTTAAGGAAGGAATCTGAACCTCCATAGGTAAAACAACTTCCATGCCATATACCAAAGAGAAGGGGGTTGCCCCTATTGAAGTACGTGCCGTTGTACGATATCCATGCAGAGCAAACAGTAACATCTCATGCCAGTCCTTGTAGGTGACTGTCATCTTTTGAATGATCTTCTTGATATTTTTGTTCGCGGATTCAACAATACCGTTCATCTTTGGCCGATAGGGAGATGAATTGTGATGATAAATCTTGAGCTGCTCGCACCGAGCGGTGATCAAAGTGTTGTTCAAATTTGTACCATTGTCCGTGATAATCCTGTCGGGGATACCATACCAGCATATGAGATTCTGCTTGATGAAGCGGGCAACCACATTATTTATAACGGAGGCGAAGGAAGCTGCTTCGACCAACTTAGTGAAGTAATCAATAGCGACCAAGATGAAGCGATGTCCATTGGATGCCGTAGGCTTGATCTCTCCAATCATGTCGATGCCCCACATTGCGAATGGCCAAGGAGCTGTCAGAATGTTGAGAGGAACATGAGGAATATGTACCTTGTCAGCATAGACTTGGCATTTGTGGCAAGTACGAGAATGTTGATGACAATCAGCTTCCATGGTAGAACAGTAGTAGCCTGCCCTTAGAATCTTCTTAGCCATCGTATGTCCGCTTAAGTGGGTGCCAAATGTGCCTCTATGTATTTCGGTCATGATCAACTCTACTTCAACCTTGTCCACACAACAAAGTAGAACACAATCATGGTTGCGTTTATAAAGGATACCATTGCCCAGGAAGAACTTGGCAGCAAATCTCCTTAAGAACTTTTTGTCATTGACGGAAGCTCCTTCAGGGTATTCTCGAGTCTGGAGATACCTTTTGATTTCATGAAACCAGGGTTGTTCCACTACTTCTTCGGTATTAATCTCATGACAGTGCGCAGGTTCGTCCATTCGCTCGATGGTGATTTGGGGAACCTCGTTATCCCAGTTGAGTTTAAACATGGAAGACATTGTAGCCAGAGCATTTGCTAGCTGATTTTCTTCTTGCGGGAAGTGCTCAAAGGTAATCTGCTTGAAATGAGGCAATAATGTCAGGACATGTTCTTTGTATGGAATAAGATTAGGATGTTTAGTGTCCCACTCTCCTTTGACTTGACTGATAACCAAAGCCGAGTCCCCAAATACGACCAAAGATTTGATTCCCAAGTCTATAGCAGCCTTGAGACCAAAGATGCAAGCTTCATACTCAGCCATGTTGTTGGTACAGCTGAAGCAAAGTCGGGCAGTGAAGGATGTATGGCAACCTTCCAGAGAAATGAGTACCGCACCGATACCGTTGCCAAGTGCATTTGAAGCACCATCAAAGTACAAGGTCCATCAGGATCCTTGTTCAGGTCCGTCATACGGTCCGTTACCTTTAATGTTGTCCAATGTCATGATGTCCTCGTCAGGGAAGTCGAATCTCATAGATTGGTAATCTTCGACGGCTTGATGAGCTAGATGGTCAGCTAGTACACTCCCTTTTATAACTTTTTGGGTAGTATACTGGATATCATACTCAGTCAGGATCATTTTCCATCTAGCGATTCTTCCAGATAAAGCAGGCTTCTCGAAGATATACTTAATCAGATCCATCTTGGAAATCAGCAAAGTGGTATGAGTCAACATATACTGCCTTAGCCGGCGAGCAACCCATACCAAAGCGCAACAAGTTTTCTCGAGCAGTGAGTAGCGAGTCTCACAGTCGGTAAACTTTTTGCTAAGGTAATAAGTGGCATGCTCTTTTCGACTAGACTCGTCATGTTGGCCCAGTACGCACCCCATTGAATTATCCAAAACAGTCAGATACATGATTAACGGCCTTCCTTCGACGGGTGGCATCAAGATAGGAGGTTCAAGCAAATACTCCTTGATTTTATCAAAAGCAACTTGACAATCATTGTTCCATTCAACTACCTGATCTTTCTTCAACACCTTGAAGATTGGCTCACAGGTAGATGTTAGGTGAGATATGAACCTCGCAATATAGTTTAAGCGTCCTAAGAAACCTCTAACCTCCTTTTCAGTGTGGTGGGCAGGCATTTCTTGTATAGATATTACTTTAGCAGGATCAACCTCAATGCCTTTGTTATTGACGATAAATCCCAAAAGTTTACCAGACCTAACTCCAAAAGTGCACTTGCTCAGGTTTAGTCTGAGCTTATACTCCTTCAATCTGACAAACAGCTTCTGCACATGATCGAGGTGTTCTTCTTCTGTCTGTGAACGGGCTATCATGTCGTCTACGTACACTTCAATCTCATGATGTATCATGTCAAGAAATAAAGCTACCATGGCGCGCTGATAGGTTGCCCCGGTATTCTTCAGTCCGAATGGCATCACTTTGTAGCAGAAGGTACCCCACTGCGTGACAAAAGTAGTTTTCTCCATGTCTTCGGGAGCCATTTTGATCTGGTTATATCCCGAGAATCCATCCATGAAGGAAAATACCTTGTGTTGAGCCGTGTTGTCAACCAAGATGTCGATGTGTGGTATGGGAAAATCATCTTTAGGGATAGCTCTGTTAAGGTCCCTATAGTCCACACACATTATGACTTTGCCGTCCTTCTTAGGCACAAGCACAATGTTAGCGACCCATTATGGATAGGAAGTAACAGCCAGAAAGCCAGCGTTGAATTACTTCATTACCTCAGCTTTAATCTTCTCAGACATGTCGGGCCTCATTCGGCAGACCTTTTATTTGATCAATGGACAGTCTTCTCTTGTAGGGAGACGATGAACCACGATATCTGTGTCTAATCCCGACATGTCTTCATAGGACCAGGCGAAGATTTCAACATATTCATTTAAAAACTGCACTAAGCGCTCTTTGACACTTGGTTCCAGGTTGGCACCCACCTTAACCTCTTTCTTGTCTTCCTCTGTTCCCAAGTTGATGGTCTCTAGCAACTCTTCATGGGGCAGAATAGCCATCTCTTCTTGTTGCAAAAGTCTGGCTAACTCTCCCGGCACTTCACAGTCTTCGTCAACTTCGTACTCAGCATGATTGATCAAATCTTCAGAGTCCCCGAAGGCTAAAGCAAAATAGTCACCCATGGAATCCGGAGTGGATGGGTACCTACATTTTGTGAGTGTGGGTGTGTGTAAGGGATAGCCATCCTTAAACAAAACAAAATGTAAAAGGAAATAAAATGAACACAACAGTTTATAGATGAAAAACGTCCAATGATTCATTAAACATGGCATATGATAATGAAGAAAATCAAGCCCTTACAAATGGACCTATCTGCCCCGGGCAAGGCATAAGGTGAAAATAGTGTATGAATTGTTTAGTTATTATAGACCAAAATAGGAAATTGTTCAAAGATAAATTACTGGTTGATGAAAGTGATGAGAATAAAGTCCTTTGCTTCCCAGTTGCTTAATCCTCCTTCGACGGTTGGAAAGATCCAATCTTCAAAGTTGTCTTCTTCATCATCATCTTCTAAGGAATTAATTCCATGGTGAGTGATTTTTACGGGTGGTCCTCCAGCCTTGGAGCGACGCACAGCTTTTTGGCCAGCAACAGTAAAACCTAGTCCGAACTTGTCTGTCTTGTGAGAAAACTCAAGCAGTTTCCCCCACATTGTACTCCTTCCTTCTTTGATTACAGCCTCTGCATCTTTGAGAGATGCCATCCTAGACACATGCTTGGAAACGATAGGCACATCAACCATTGTCTTTGCAACTGCGATTTCAGGAGAAACTTCCTCAAAATGTTGGAAAGGCATTTCTATGAATTCGCCATCCAACTCCACATAGCGGAAGGAGTTAAGGTGACTTATCATGTACTCTTCCTCACCGTGCACCGTTATAATCTTACCCTAAACAGGATACTTTAGCATTTGGTGTAAAGAGGAGGTAACTGCCCCGACATAGTGAATCCACGGCCTTCCCAACAAGCACGAATATGAAGGACGGATGTCCATCACATAAAAGGTGGAGTTGAAAATTTCCGTGCCCACTTTGATAGGAATGTCCACCTTTCCGTGAACCATCCTTTTGGACCCATCAAAGGCCCTAACCACGATATTACTTGGCTTCAGCACTAACCCTTCACAGTTCAAACGGTCTAACGCCTTCTTCGGTAGCACATTCAAAGATGAACTGGTGTTAACCAGAACATGGGCAAACGTGGTTCCCCTGCATTCTACTGAGACATGTAGTGCATCGTTGTGCTTCCTTCCCTTGGGGGTCAAATCAACATCGGAAAAACCAAGACCATTATCAGCAGTAAGGCTGGCCACGCACTCTTGAAACTGGTCAGCCAAAGTTTCTTGAGGCACGTGTGTCGTCTTTAAAAATTTGATTAAGGCCTTAGCATGGGCCTCAGAGAAGAGTAGAAGAGCCAACATGGAGATTTTAGAAGGGGTCTGCCCTAGCTGTTCCACGACGTCGTAGTCGCTCTTTTTGATTATCTTTAAGATTTCTTCAATTTCTTTCTGGGTGGTTTCGGGGATTATCACAGTCTGAGTCTTCATCCTGACAGGCGCTTCTAGTATCCCCTTACCCTTATCGGTAGTATCAACGGAGGGTCTAACTTCAGGAGTATCCAATTCTTCAATTATCGGGCTTTGCACAGATGGCTTAACAGGCACAAAAGCTTTCGAGGGTCCAAAGACTGCTCGTGGAGGAGCAATCTCCGGAGAGAAGATCCGTCCGCTGCGAGTTATCTTGCTTGTTCCCGCAATGTTCCCTATATCAGGGGTTTCATCATCAGAATTCTCTAGGACTGATTCAATCTGTTATATACCATGATAGAAGATTTCTCCTCCGTAGTTCCATGGTATCGTCTTGTTAGATTTATACGGGACATGCCCCGACATGGTGATTTTCAACGGCACAAACTTAGGATCGGGCGTAATCTTGACAGGCCTTTTGCAAGCCTTGGGAAGATTGTCGGAGATGGTTATTATTGAAATGTCATTGGTTGAAGTAGCAAAAGTAGCAGGAGTAACAGGAGTGAAGGTATCAGCAGGAGTCTTTTGAAAGAGTATCTCTTGGGTATCCATCAGGCGTTGGATGCCTGATTTCAACATTGGGCAGTCAACTCGTATATTTAAACAAAAGTAACAGTCTTTTCCGCAGCCTGGGAATATCCCGACTCTTATCAAATTCATTTTAATCACTGGTAAATGAGTCAAAAGGTCAGCAACATTGGTAACATGAAGGTCTTCCATAACGGCATGAACATTATGACCGTGCTTGGGCATTGGGGCAGAAATCACATTCGGCTTTTCGGGCGCATCAAATTCTACCTCCTTGGTGTCGATCAGGTCTTGGATTTTGTTCTTAAGAGCCCAACAGTTGTTAGTATCATGCCCTATACTGTCAGAGTGGTAAGCACATTTTGCATTGGAGTGGTAATATGGAGAAGAGGTACTAGGGGTCTTTGGCGCTTCCTTCAAATTGGTAAGATTCAGCTTTAACAAATGAGGGAGTACTTGAGCCGGCGTCATGTTGATTCGGGTGAATTGCCGTTGTGGCCTTTCTACCCTTTGCTGATTAGATCTTGGCTGACTGCTACGAGGTTGATCATTTGAAGAGTTTTGGATCATCACAGCCCCTACAGTTGGTCTGCGCTCGGTTCTTCCTTGGCTTTTCTGAGAATAAACAGCAGAAGCTTCCTTCTTAGCTGGGAAGGTCTTCTTAACAGCAGTGGACGCGGAGGCATCTTTCTGAATCTTACCACTTTTAATTCCCGCCTCGACCCTTTCACCGGTCAGAATTAATTCGGTGAATTTTGCAGAGGAACTCCCGATTAAATGATTGAAGAAAGGGCCAGACAGGGTCCCTAAAAACATGTCAACCAGCTCTCTATCCGACAATGGTGGCTGCACCCTTCCAGCCAGATCACGCCACTTCTAGGCATACTCTTTGAATCCCTCATTAGAAGCCATACCCATACTCTGTAGTTGAGTACGAGTAGGTGCTAAATCAGCATTGTATTGGTATTGTCGGTAGAAAGCAGCAACTAAGTCTTCCCAGTTATGAACCTCCGATATCTCGAGTTGATAAAACCAGTCCAATTGTGTGCCTGACAAGCTATCTTGGAAAAAATGGACCCAAAGATCCTTATCAGATGAGTGGGGTTGGATCTTTCGGACGTAGGATCTTAGATGCATCTTCGGACACGACAGACCATCATACTTAGCAAATGTAGGAACTTTAAACTTGGGAGGAATAACGATCCCAGCGACTAACCCTAGTTCTTCGAAATCTAAACCGGGTACCCGTTGCAACTCCATGGCTGCCAATCGATCCTTAATATTTTTAAACTTATCATCCGCCGGGGGATATTGCTGTTCGGAGTAGTCTTAGTCTCCTCCCTCTTCTTCTTCTTCTCCTTCAACTTCAGATTCAGAAGGATTTGCAGTTCCTTTTCCTTTACCACCCCCTTTGAAATTCTAGCAACAGATACTTAATGTCACAGTGAATGTTATGACACCGTATCTGACACACTTTAAGACAGTAAATTAAAAACAGTAAAGAACACAATCAATTGTTAACCCAGTTCAGTGTGTAACAACACCTACTCTGGGGGCTACCAAGCCAGGGAGGAAATTCACTATAAGAGATATTAATTCAGGAATAAACCAACCAGCTTATCTCCTTCACTTAAGACCTACCCAATGCAATTTCAATCTAAGTTCAACTTAAACCTGAGTTCCTACTCACTCCCCCTCAATCATAGCAGTGATGCTAAACTATTGATTAATGAGATTATGAAGACACTCTTCAGTACACACACTTGATTTTGCTTCACAACTTTAATCAAGTGACACAAACACTCGTGCTTCAAAGCTTTGAGTGATAAACAACCCTAACTTGATTTTGCTTCAAAGCTTTAATCAAGTGACACAAACACTCGTGCTTCAAAGCTTTAAGTGATACACAACCCTTACAATAAAATCCTACTCCAAGTCACTTATCACAATGATAATTTCCTGGCTCACAGTAGTTACAACTATACAATCCCTTATTGATCTTCTGTCAAAAAGTATCTTTCACCATTAATCTTCAAGAGGAATATATAGGCCGACTATTCTTCAGTTAGGGCTTCCATGAAAAGCTAGGGTTAACTAAAGTTAACCTAAAGACTTGGTCTTAGGCTTTCATCATACCAGATTAGGGTTAAGCAAGGTTAACCTAATGTCCACGTGAGCATCTGATCTGGACTGAATATATTAACTCAGAGAAACATATCAGATTCCTGAAAAATCTCAGGAATAACAAATCTGCACAAATGTTAGATCAGTACAGGATGTCTTAACATTGGTTATGACAACAAGAATCCTGCTCATTGATTTTGGTAGAATACACTATATATGATCATTGTTTAATGATCATGATAAACACCTCTTACTGAGAATTTCCTGTATGACATTCTTTTCTGCAGAATGTACCTTTATCCCAGAATGTTATGACATCAGTCATGACATTCGCAACTCTGGTTTTACCAAAAAAATGCCAACAAACAAACTCCCCCTTTGGAAATTTTTTGGCTAAAACCCCTAAACAATCAGAGATTAGAATGCAGCAGCAGCAAAATTTTTAATAACAGCTACCAAGTCTAATTCTACCAAAATTACCACAAATTCTTCTCCCCCTTTTTATCCATAAAGAGGACAAAGATACTTGTACTTTAAGTTATACAGTCATCCAAAAGGAATAAAAAAATACAAATAATAAGAAGTCATTTGGCAGCAACAAGTTCCAGCAGCAATCTTTTCAACAACACTGACCTTCAGGCACTGTCATCTTCCGAGGAAGCACTATCTTCAGCATTATGCTGGTCTTCATCAGCATCCTCTTCGCTTATTTGTTCTTCATTCTCCTCCTATTCTAGTCTAGCAATCAGCTCTTCAAGAGTCCTTTTTCTTGTATCAAGCTCTCTGCAGGTTTCTTTTAGCACAACTATAACATTAGTTTTCTTGGAATGATATTTGACAGTTGATGTCTCAACAGATTTCATAACAATGTCAAGGACATGTGTTCCCTGAAACAGCTTATAGTGCAAACCAAGAGTAGGGGCTCTTTTGCATACAGAGTCTTTTTAACTAGAATATTAGGATACTGAGCAATGATTATACCACACAGAAGAGAGGGAAAAGCAATAGGGCCTTTAATAGCACAACTTCCAGCATGTTTCAATGTTTGATCAAAGATGTACTTGCCATAATCAAAGTTTGTCCTGGTTCCAATAGCATAGATAAATCTTCCCAATCCTGTGGAAATGGTGGATTTGTGGTTGGTGGGAACCCAGTTAGCTGCACCAATTTTGTGCAGTATGGCAAACTTCATGCTCAGCTTGCTTGCATTTAGCTTTCCTTTCAAGGGCCAGTGCTTGACTTGCTTGGCAGTGATGGTTTGACAAACTTGGTTGTCAGTAACTTCAAGCTCAGGTTGAGTATCATTAGGCCTTCCTAGGAAATTGTTTATCACAGTAGGAGAGAAATTTACCTTTCTTCCTCTCACATAAACACTCATAAAATCAGCTGACTTTCCATCAGCACATCTATCAGACAAATTTACTATGAATTCTTTGACAAGAATCTCATAGCAGTTGGAAAACTTGACCACTGTTTTCATCAGGCCAGTAGCTTTAATTAGATCCACGATTTCCTTACACTCAATAGCACTGCTGTTCAGCTCTCTCTCCAAGGCAATCCTTTTCAGAGACACATACTTCCACCTGCTTGCATTTTCTGGATGGTGAAAGGAGATGTTATCAATGGCAACTTCAGAGACTTTAGGCAGTTTACTAGAAGAGGGTTTATTCCTGAGAGGAATGTCTGGAACATTGCTCTCAACATCAAAATCAAAGTCTGATTCCTCATCAGATTCAGAGGGTTCAGGATCCTTCCTTTTCTTGGATATTGGTTGTCTCAAAGGTTTTGAGAGACTACCAACAGGTACTCTAGCTTTTACCTTCCCTTTCCCTTTCGACATTCCAGCTTTTTGATCCTTCTCAGCTTCTACTCTAGTCTCGTTCTCAGACCTGGTTTTCTTATGAACAACTTTAGTAGCCTTCTCTTTGGAGGGGCTTTGGGAAGCATTCTTCTTTTCTTTTCTGCTCATCATCCTTCTAGCTATGCTAGGGTTTATATTAGCAATTAAATCATTGTCAGAGTATTCTTCATCAAAATCAATAACCGAGGGTTCAACAGCCTTGTCAGCAGGGTTCTGGTGATCATCATGTTTTTCTGGAGATTTCCTAATGTTGTCATCAGGTGTCTCAACATTCTGAGTGACATCTGGATCCATTTCTACATTAGGACTAGTAGTTTCTTGGTTCAAAGGTACAGAAATGCCAGGAACAGAGTGATTCTCATTAATAATCCTAGTGACTAGTCTGGCAATAGCTTGATGTACATAAGCAGAACCTTCCCTATTTGCTATCTCTGGAGGAACAGAAGATGATGGTTGAGAAGATTTACCAGATGGAGAGGCTTGTGATCTTCTTGCATGTCTGGTTTGCAGCTTCTTGACCTTAGTGGGATCAACTGCCAGTTCACAAAGAGGAGTTATCTCAAGAACATCAGTCTCCATGCAGTTTGTGATTGCCCTAGGTTCGCTGTCAGAGGATGCGGAAGAAGCAGTCGCCTTTGAAGAAGATGATGACATGGATTGTTGAGACATTTTGAGTGATTTAGAAAACAAGTAACAATGAGATTGAAATCTTCGTTTGAGAGAATGGAGATTGTTGCAGAAATGCGAGAAAAGGGAGATATATGAATGTCTATTTAACTTCTTAAAATTTTGGAAAGAAATAGGGAAACAGATGATTAGCCCAATCAAAATAGACTTAACTAAAATATCTCTTTCATCCCTTGTTTTAAGAAAAATTAATTGCTACATCTCTTCATATTGGCAAGTACCCATCTTGCCCCTCAAATTTTCAAATTGACTAGCATCAAGTGCCTTGGTAAAAATGTCAGCCAGTTGTAGTTCAGTGGCAACATGTTCCAGCTTAATCACCTTTTCCTCCACAAGATCTCTGATGAAGTGATGTCTAATGTCAATATGCTTAGTCCTGCTGTGCTGTATAGGATTCTTGGAAATGTTGATAGTAATCAGATTGTCACAGTACAATGTCATGACATCTTGTGTGACATTATACTCAGTTAGCATCTGTTTCATCCAGATCATTTGAGAGCAGCTGCTACCAGCTGCTATGTATTCAACTTCAGTAGTAGATAGAGACACACAATTCTGTTTCTTGGTGAACCAAGAGACAAGATTATTTCCCAAAAAGAAGCATCCTCCAGAGGTGCTCTTTCTATCATCAGCACTACCAGCCCAATCAGCATCACAGTAACCAGACAAAATTGGTTCACATCCATGAGAGTACAACAAGCCATAGTTGTAAGTTCCACTCACATACTTCAGAATTCTTTTCACTTGGTTGATGTGACTTACTTTAGGTTCAGCCTGGTATCTTGTACATACTCCAACTGTAAAAGCAATGTCAGGTCTGCTGGCTGTTAAGTATAGCAGACTTCCTATCATGCTTCTGTACAAGCTTTAATCCACATTTGCCCCACTTGTGTCTTTGGACAGCTTTAAATGAGTAGGTGCAGGTGCCCTTTTGTGACTGGCATTCTCCATTCCAAACTTCTTGACAATATTCTTTGCATACTTGCTTTGAGACAAAAAAATTGAGTCTTCCATCTATGTGACTTGCAGTCCAAGAAAGTAGGTCAATTCTCCCATGAGGCTCATTTCAAATTCAGCTTGCATCTGGTCAGCAAAATGTTTAACCATTTTATCTGACATTCCTCCAAACACTATGTCATCAACATAAATTTGAGCTACCATTATCTTTCCTCCTTCATTTTTGACAAAAAGAGTTTTATCCAAGCCTCCTTTCCTGTATCCTTTATCAGTGAGGAATTTTGTCAATCTGTCATACTAGGCTCTAGGAGCTTGTTTCAGACCATATAAAGCTTTCCTCAATTTGTAGACATGATCAGGACATTTTGGATCCACAAATCCTTTAGGCTGTTCTACATATACTTCCTCATTTAAGTACCCATTTAGGAAGGCACTCTTTACATCCATCTGAAATAGCTTAAACTTAAGGAGACAGGCAACTCCCAAAAGAAGTCTGATTGATTCCAGTCTTGCTACAGGAGCAAAAGTTTCATCAAAATCAACCCCTTCAACTTGAGTGTAGCCTTGAGCAACAAGCCTTGCCTTATTCCTGGTGACAACTCCTTCAACATCTGATTTGTTCTTATAGATCCATTTTGTGCCAATAATGTTTGTTCCTTCTGGTCTAGGAACTAACTCCCATACTTCATGTTGCTTGAATTGGTTCAATTCATCTTGCATTGCTCCAATCCAGTATTCATCAGTCAAAGCCTCCTTAACATTTTTTGGTTCAATCTTAGATACAAAGCAAGAGTTTGAGATGATTTCTCTAGATCTTGTAATGACTCCACTGTTAGGGTCTCCTATGATGAGTTCCTTAGGATGATCTTTCTGAATTTTGATGGAAGGATCTTTGTTAGCCTCCTTTGATTCATACTCTGATGAAGTAGTTTTAGGTACATAATCATTTTTAGACACTTGAGTTGAAGTCTCAAAGAATGTCTCAACATCATATGGGACATTTGTTTCCTCATGGTAATCATCAACTATGACATTTATAGATTCCATCATAGCTTTGGTCCTGGAATTGAATACCCTATATGCTCTACTGTTGGTAGAGTATCCTAGGAATATTCCTTCATCACTTTTAGGATCCATCTTTCTCCTTTGTTCACGATCTGTCAGAATATAGCATTTGCTTCCAAAGACATGGAAGTACTTTACTGTAGGCTTTCTTCCTTTCCATAGTTCATAAATGGTGGATGATGTTCCCTTTCTCAAGGTGACCCTGTTATGGACATAACAGGCTGTATTCATAGCTTTAGCCCAAAAATGAATAGGAAGTCCTTTGGCATGTATCATTGCTCTGGCAGATTCCTGTATAGTCCTGTTTTTCCTTTCCACAACTCCATTTTGTTGAGGAGTTATGGGTGAAGAGAATTCATGATTAATTCCTTCTGAGGAACAGAACTCATCAAACTTACTGTTTTCAAATTCCTTGCCATGATCACTTCTGATTCTGACAATGCATCCTTCTTTTTCTCTTTGAATTCTTTTGCACAGTTCCTTAAATACATCAAATACATCAGACTTTTCCCTAATGAAGTTAATCCAGGTGAATCTAGAAAAATCATCCACAACAACATAAGCATATCTCTTTCCTCCAAGACTTTGCACCTGCATTGGACCCATCAGATCCATATGTAGAAGTTCTAGCACCTTAGAGGTGGTCAGATGTCTTGTCTTTGGATGTGACATTCTAGTTTTCTTTCCAACCTGACATTCACCACAGACTCTCCCTTCATCAATTTGAAGCCTTGGAATCCCTCTGATTGCCTCCATGAATATGATCTTTTTCATCCCTCTTAGATGTAAATGACCAAGTTTTTGGTGCCACAGTTTCACTTCCTTTTCTTCTTTGGCTATAGAGCATACAAAAGAGTAATTAGTGTTTTCGGACTCCCATAAGTAACAGTTGTCTTTTGATCTGACTCCTCTCATTACAACTTCTTGTTTTTCATTAGTTACAAGACATTCAGACTTGGTGAAGTTGACCTTGAATCCTAGATCACATAATTGACTGATACTTATGAGATTAGCAGTCAAACCATTTACCAGCAACACTTCATTTAGGTTTGGAACTCCAGGGAAGTCCAAGTTTCTAACTCCTTTGATTTCTCCTCTAGCACCATCTCCAAAAGTGACATAACTAGTAGTATGTGGTTTAACATTATTCAGAAGATTCTTGATTCCAGTCATGTGTTTAGAGCATCCACTGTCAAAGTACCAGTCTTCCTTGGCAGAAACTCTGAGGGAGGTGTGAGCTATCAGGGCTACAGACTTTTTCTTCCACTGTTGAGTATATGGTGCCTTGTTAGACTTAAGTTTGACAACTGGGGTCTGATTAGGATATCCATATAATCTGAAGCAGAATGACTTTATGTGCCCAAACCTTCCACAATGATGACATCTCTATCTTTGATACTTTTTCTTCATATTTCTCTGTTCTCGATGTTGAGTGCTATGTTGTGACATCTGCTTTGACATTTGTTTATCAGGCCTGATCTTCTTCTTGTCTACAGTAGATTTCTTTGTAGCCACAAATCCTAAAACAGACTTGTTTCCCACATTTTGTCCAGCCTGAAGGATTTCTTCCAACTTGTCAGTTCCATTTGTCAACATCTTAACAGACTTGGTCATCTGATCAAGTTTTGAGTTTAGCATTTGAACTTCACCTTCGAGATGGTTTATAGTATCAGTGTCTGCCTTCTTTTCAGCCTCCAATTTTACTATGAGTTTTTTTTGTTTCTCATTTTGCTGGCAGACTTCAACACTTCTGATACATAGCTTCTTGTAGGTGTCAGCAAGTTCTTCAAATGTCACTTCCTCATCACTAGAGTCATTATCAGAGTTACAAATACCAGCTAGTGCAGTGACTAGTTTAGCAGATTCTTCTTCAGAGTTACTTTCTGAGTCACAATAAGACCAAGTAACAGACATTCCTTTCTTTTGTTTCTTAAGAAATGTAGGACATTCAGCTCGAACGTGCCCATATCCTTCACATCCATGACATTGGATTCCTCTGCTTTGATTTCCCTTTTCTTCAGACTTAGGTCTTCTGCTGGAGTCATAGGATATGCTAATGTAAGAGGGAATGTTCTTGACATTTGACCTTGACTTTGGGTCCATTCTCTTGATGAGTTTGTTGAACTGTCTTCCAAGCATAGTTATAGCTTCTGAAATATTCTATTCATTACCCTCCTTGTTTTCATCTTCAGTATTGGATACAAGTGCTATGCTCTTGTTTTTCTTGTCAACATTGTCACTGATCCCCATCTCAAAAGTCTGAAGTGACCCAATGAGTTCATCAACCTTCAAGTTGTAGATATCCTGAGCTTCCTCTATATCAGTCACCTTCATTGCAAATCTTTTAGGCAAGGATCTGAGAATCTTTCTCACCAGCTTTTCTTCTGACATCTTTTCTCCCAATGCTCCTAAGGTGTTGGCAATTTCCAAGATGTTCATGTGAAACTCATGAATGGTCTCATCTTCCATCATCCTTAGGTTCTCAAATTTGGTAGTAAGCATCTGAAGCCTTGACATTTTTACTTTGGATGTACCCTCATGGGTGGTTTTAAGAGTGTCCCAAACATCCTTGGCCAGTTCACATTGATGTACTAGTCTGAATATGTTTCTATCAATTCCATTGAACAAGGCATTTAATGCTTTGGAGTTACCCAGGGCTAACTCATCTTCTTCTTTGCTCCATTATTCCTCAGGTTTCAGACTGGTCGTCCCATCTTTCCCAGTTATGGTGGGATGGTTCCATCCTTTGTCAGCAACTCTCCAAGCCTTTTTGTCCAGTGATTTCAAGAAGGCAATCATACGAGGTTTCCAGTAGTCATAATTTAATCAATCCAGAATAGGTGGTCTGTTCCCAAATCCTCCTTCCTTGTCCATAGCGCCAAAAAATAATATCCCTAGATCTCACCCAGTAAGACAGGCAGGGTTCCTGCTCTGATGCCAATTGAAATTCTGGCAACAGATACTTAATGTCACAGTGAATGTTATGACACCATATTTGACACACTTCAAGACAGTAAATTAAAAATAGTAAAGAACACAATCAATTGTTAACGCAGTTCAGTGTGTAACAACACCTACTCTGGGGGCTACCAAGCCAAGGAGGAAATTCACTATAAGAGATATTAATTCAGGAATAAACCAACCAGTTTATCTCCTTCACTTAAGACCTACCCAATGCAATTTCAATCTAAGTTCAACTTAAACCTGAGTTCCTACTCACTCCCCCTCAATCACAGCAGTGATACTAAACTATTGATTAATGAGATTATGAAGACACTCTTCAGTATACACACTTGATTTTGCTTCACAACTTTAATCAAGTGACACAAACACTCGTGCTTCAAAGCTTTGAGTGATAAACAACCCTAACTTAATTTTGATTCAAAGCTTTAATCAAGTGACACAAACACTCGTGCTTTAAAGCTTTAAGTGATACACAACCCTTACAATCAAATCCTACTCCAAGTCACTTATCACAATGATAATTGCCTGGCTCACAGTAGTTACAACTATACAATCCCTTATTGATCTTCTGTCAAAAAGTATCTTTCACCATTAATCTTCAAGAGGAATATATAGGCCGACTATTCTTCAGTTAGGGCTTCCGTGAAAAGCTAGGGTTAACTAAAGTTAACCTAAAGACTTGGTCTTAGGCTTTCATCATACCAGATTAGGGTTAAGCAAGGTTAACCTAATGTCCACGTGAGCATCTGATCTGGACTGAATATATCAACTCAGAGAAACATATCAGATTCTTGAAAAATCTCAAGAATAACAAATCTGCACAAATGTTAGATCAGTACAGGATGTCTTAACATTGGTTATGACAACAAGAATCCTGCTCACAGATTTTGGTAGAATACACTATATATGATCATTGTTTAATGATCATGATAAACAACTCATACTGAGAAGTTCCTGTATGACATTCTTTTCTGCAGAATGTACCTTTATCCCAGAATGTTATGACATCAGTCATGACATTCGCAACTCTGGTTTTACCAAAAAAAATGCCAACAAACAAACACTTACACCCTTCATCAGATGTCGAGGGGAATTAGAGAACTTTTCTAGCATTGCTTTCAAACCTTCTTCCCATAATGACCACACGGGGCATTTTCTTCTTTTTCTATTTATCTTTCTCCAACAGTGCTTTAAGGTCCTCTTGACCCTTTGCTAAGGTCATGAGGAGTTGCTGGAATTGAGAGTTCTGTTCTTGTAGAGCCTTAACCGTGTTCTCCAAATCCATCTGTTGAAATAAACATCAGAAAGATAAGGAAACCTGGTGTGAAGACCTGTTTATGCTTATGATGAATGATATGTTATTCATGTAATGCATTCAAGGATTCAAAAAATTCAAATTTGTTGCAAACAAAAAGAACACACGTCATATTAAGAAGAAATTTGTTAGTACATAAGTGCCCCATGGGCAAAATATTACAAAATTCTTAATGTAAAAAGACATTGCGCATCCTTTTTGGTGCGATGTAAGTGTTGAGAGTTTCCTCCTCATGAAGTCGGCGGGTAAGCTCCAAAACCTTCTTCTCACTGGCATAGAAGCTGGCTTCAAAAGTATTATGTTCTTCCTTGAGTTGGATCCAACTCTTTTGTAATTCTTCCAATGATGTAGGCATGTCAGGATGTAGGAGGGTGTATGGAACTTCTCCTTCCAAAACAGGCTCTTTGATCACGGGGAGAATGTGAGGGTATGGCATCATAAGATTCTGGGCGCGGGTTCGTACCCACTTGAGATAAGGCTCAAGGGGGATGGAATTCTTGTGCCCCAGTGTCTTACTATCCACTTTGTTGGGCATCCTCCAAGCTCTGATGAACATTTGTCGATGTCCCTGCGCATCGTTGTCGAAGTCAAAAACTAAGTCAGGAATCAACATCTCATGAGGGTCATCCCTCCGAGCATATCCAAACTGTCTTAGTGCTAAACAGGGGTTGTAGGTAATGCCTCCCCTAATGCCAAGTAATGGTACATTAGAGAATTCCCCACAACGATCAATGATAATGACATTTTCTCTGGACCGAGAACACCAATGAACATCAGAATGTGTGAGGGTCATCAACCGTTGCGACCACCTTAAACCCTGCTCATTCTTCAAAACTGATTGTGGAAGGTGAGAAATAAACCACCTTGCTAGGAGAGGAGTACAACACATGAGAACACCTCTTTTCCTCATTGTTCGTGTGTAAAATGAGTGTAGGATGTCCCCAAGCAATGTAGGCACAGGATTCCGAGACATGAAGATTTTGACAGCGTTCACATCTATAAGCTGATCAGGATTTGGGAACAAGACCAACCCATAGATGAGAAGTTCTACAATCTCTTCAAAAGCTTGTAGATCTAGAGAATTCCAGCAGTCTTGTGCCTTCTCAAACAGAAACTTTGCCAAGAAACCCTTGACACCACTTCTGGTTTCCCAATGACCTTTGATATAAGATGGTTGCAAGTGTAAGGCTTGAGCAATATCTTCAGGCTTTGGTTCTTTTTCCGTACCGTTATAGGGTAGTTGATGAAGAATAGGAATCCTCAGGAGTTGAGAAAATTCCTCCAAAGTAGGTACTAGTTGGTAATCAGGGAATGTGAAACAGTGGTGTAGGGGGTCAAAGAACTGGAAGAGAACTTTCACCATGTCTTCCTCAATGCTGGAGTTAACCAAGTTGAGAAGTCTACCATGTCTTTCACTGAAGAGAGAATTCTCTGGAATCTTGGAAGTAAGCTCCTTGAGTTGAGGATGGATTCTCACAAGGTTTACTTGAATTGTTTTCCTGCGAAGAGATTCCATGACCTACAAAACAAGAACAAAGATGAAGATCCAAACCCTTGAAATGGTTAGTGGATGCATATGATGCTTTATGATGTTCATGATGTATGCACAAACATATGTACAAGCAAGTCACACAAGATCCTAGTTTCAGGCTTGCATGAGGTTTCATAGGTAAATACCCTCTTGAAGTTAGTTGGCTCAACCTGTCCTATAAATAGTAACCGGGTTCTAAGGAGCTCAATATCACTGGATTATTTTCTGTGTTCATTGTTTTGGTTTATCCACTTAACTGGCGACCAAAATATTCCAAGAAAACAAACCTCAATGAGTGTAGTATCGAGTATCTACCAACTTCGGACTGCACCAAAGCCGGTCATCTCACTACCCCTAAAAAGGCCAAGATGGTCAAGTAAGGTTCTAAGAGTTCATTAGTGCTTCATGACATCACTCAGCGGCCCCGTATTCTCTTTGATTGACTCAAAGGATACCGGTACTCACAAATATGTCGCACTAATATAGCTATTGCTTCAACCATGTCGGTATACCCCGCACAGTTTCCACAACGTATTGCTATTTACCTATAAATGTTTCCCAAAAATCTGGGTGAAGGATTCAAACCCAAACAAGAGAACTAAATGTAAAGCAATCAAAACAATCAAGACATGCAAAGGTGATCTAAACCCTAAGGTTACTCCACTTTTAAAAATGTCCCCAGCAGAGTCGCCAGTTCTGTGATACGGTGGGAGAACTGACTTAGGGTTTTGCGTTTGTGTTTGCAAATGTTTCGGTTTAGAAAGAGTCGCCACCGACTTTTTTATTTTATCCTAAGGAAAGGTCAAAAAGCACAGGAAAGACCTTTGAGATGTTTTCTTGGGTTCGGGGAGTAGATTATGAAAAGGGAAGGTACAAGTACCCTTTTCATCCATGGTTATCCATGGGCTCTTAGTTACTTGTTTAGATCACTTGCTTTGCTTTTCAATTGTTTGAAATGGTGCTTTGTGTGTGGTTTTGAAAGATGTTTTGAAAAGAGGCCATCGTTGTGGCAACCTTTGTAATGATTCTTGTTTGAATGTATACAAAGATGTATTTGTCTTTTGAAAAAGTTTTCAATGTTTGAAAGTTGGATTTTGAAATTGTGTTGTGAAGTGTGTTTGAAAAATATCAAGGATGTTTTGCAAGCTTTTGATCAAGTAACTAAGAGTTATCTACCCTATTTTACTCAAAGATCTTTCTTATGTTCTTAACCCTTTTAACAGTGTTGTTTCACCATTGCATTTGATGAACAACCTTGTGTTAGGATGTTAAACGGGACAGGTGTGGGTCATCGTATAGACCATGATAGCAATTGTGCTAAGTATTTTTGGCAATTTTCTTGAGGGACTTGATCATTTGGTTTAGGCAACTCAGATAGCGTCATCGAGGGACTATGATCTTTGTTTTGTTTTTGTTTTGCCAAAGTACTTAACATGCATACCATGGCCCATTTTTGAAGGAAACAAGTGGATTGTAACCCTAGGGGTGCAAGTGTGCATTGTGTTTGTTTTTTTCATGCATTTTTGTCTCTGATTAGGTCAAACTATTTGTTAATTTGATTTTTGCATACAAACCGTAATTCTCTAATCATGGCATAATTGAAAGATTTTAAGTGCGAGAATTTAAATTCTAAGCTATTACAACATGATTATGGGGATGGGGGGTACAATTTTGAATAGGGGGTATTTGACAAGAAATATAAACCCTAGTTACTATTACATCCAAATTGAGTCTCAAATGCAATCAATATTTAAATGTACAATATTTAAATAAACAAAATAAATAAATATTAAGTAAAATGTATTATGCAAAAAAGAAGTTTTTTATGTATGTAAAGTATTTTTAATGTAAAGAAATATAAAGAAATAAATAATAAAAAAAAAGGATTAATTCCATTTATTAAAGGGGCAAACCCTAATTCTTTTAAGAAAATCATATGTTATATTATTTATATACAAAAATATATTAACATGTACAAAATAAAATATATTTGGAAAAAAAGTGTTTTTTAGTATAAATAATAATAAAAATAAAAATGTAATATTTTTGTATTTCTATTCTATGTTTTTAATAAAATAAAGGTATATATATATATATATATATATATATATATATATATATATATATATATATATATATATATATATATATATATATATATATATATATATATATATATATATATATATATATATATATATATATTAAATATATTAAATATGTATAAAATAAAATAAAAATATTTACAAAAATAAAATATATTCAAGAAAATATTTTCAATGTGAATAAAAAATAAGAAATGAAAATAAAAGTATTATTTACATTGTTTTTAGATTTAAACAAATAATAAAAAAGGTATTAAGATGTTTTCTATATTAGAAAAAATAAAAGTAAAAACCAAATAAATGTAAAAAAAATTATGAAAACATTTTTTAAGCATTTTTTATGTTTGGAAATAAAATAATAAAGTCAGAAATGAAATAAAAATGCAAAAATAATAAAAATACAAGAAATTGGGCCAGGGGGTGTGAAAAGCAAGCATAGGGGTGCAAAAACTGAGAACAAAACAGGCCCAGCCCATTTCCACTTCATCTTCTTCCTTATGACAAAAACGCGCACTTGCCCTGTACAAACTGCTAACTCCTGGAAACGTGATCTTTTGCCAAAACTCAAAACATGAAACTTGTAGAGCATTAAACCACGATTCTAACCATATAAAAAACTTAATCTAACTCTCAAAGACCAGAGAGAATTTCTCTGGCCCTAAAATCTGACCTAGTTTTTTCAGCATGTTCATGGATAAAATTCTCTTAGCACGTTTAATATAAATGAAAACTGAGCATATGTATGGTTTCATGGCAATGAGTACTACATCTTTCATTCATAAACCTAAGGCTAAATGTTCCTAAATAGAGAGATAGAAGTTGGAGAAATACCTGTTTCAGTTGGATTCGAGTTGGACAATGCAGAGCTTCTCAACAAGTTTTGAGGTGCCTGGTAGCTTGCCTGAACTTCACCTGGTCTTTTCCAATAGCAGTTTGCTTCGAATGTTCCTAAATCAGCCTCCAGAAGTCAACCTGCACAAGTTTGAAATGAAAATGGTGAACACTGTAAATGGAGTTACAGTTGGCAATGGAGGTTTGGGATAGCTTGAGTGAGTTAAATGGAAGGTATTGGAACTGGTTGCAAGCAAAACGCACGAGTGGATGTGAGAATGGAAGTGATTCTGCAGGGCCTGCCCTATTTTGCAAGAAAAAGTGATTTTTGTGTACAAGGGTGTTTGAGGGATGAATGGCTCGTGTTTCTAGCTCACAAGGATGTTCAAAACTTGTTTGAAATGTTGGCTTAAGTTGAATATATCAGATGTGCAAGTTGTTGACCTTTTGCAAGGTTTCTTGTTTTTAAAGTAAAAGTGAGAATTGACAATGCAAAGGCTTGTACAATCTAGCTTAGGGTCTGCTAAAAGTTGGTACCAATTGCCTGATATTATTGAACTTTGTTTGCTGCAAAAGATTGGGTCCTTGGCTCAAGATAAGCAACTTGACATAAAGTTGCCTTTATGAAAATGGAAGTGTTATCTTTATGCCAAAAATGGATTTGTTCATTGTATAATGCTCCCTTGATCAGAACAATGCCTCTAACCAATGTGTTTGCATTCAATTTTTGAGTGTTGAGGGGTTTAGAGACCTGTAATTAAGTACAAAGCTAGTTTGGTCAGATTTTGCAACTTGTATGAACATGTATTGGCCATGGTTACAAAGTGAGTTTTTGCCAACTTCAAGTATTCGATTCTCCCTAACCACAAATGTGTTTGAGGAGTTATTGGACAATTTGGAAAGCTTGCAATATGTAATATAATCCATATTTGAAATGCAACTTTAGATTCCAAGTGGAACTATGTGAAAAATGGCCAAGAAGATGGGTCAAAATCCAGCCTAAACTAGGGCAAAATTTCTCTAAGTTAAAAGTTTTAGGGACCCTTGTTTTAAAAATCATAACTTGAGATCCAAGCTTCCTTTGAGAAAACTTTGTGAATCAAAGTTGTAGACTTTGTGATGGAATACAACTTTCATGTTGTACGTTTTGTTTGAATCCATTTGCATCTTGGTGAAAATATGGGACAAAGTTAGGAAAAATTAAGAAAATTTCATAACTTAGAAAAATTCTAAGTTATGAAAATTTTCAATTTCAAACCCTAATTTGTAATTTTGGGTTTCTTGATGAACAAGTTTCATATTTTGACACATCTTGATGAAAAATGACCCTTGGCACTTGATTTTGACCAAAAAGTCAAAGTTTGACTTTTTAGTGTACAGTCAAATTTTGATCAGTTGACTGAAAAATTCATCTGTCAATCCTATGCATTTGAGATATTTTGAACTTGTTGAATAGGTCAAGATAATTTAATTGAGTCCTTGAGTCCATGGTTGAACTTGATTTGCCACTGGCTAGGTCAAACAGTCAAAAATTGCCTTTGTACAGTCAAAACCCTAAAAATGACCATTTTGCTCTTTTGGTGATGTGATCAAATTTCTTGTGGAATTATGGTCAAAACTTGATCAAATGGTTCATATGAGTTCATAATGTTGATGTGGGTCAAAATTCATGAGGTTTGACTGTAAATTGGCCATAGTTGACTTTTTTCCCCAATACAGCTGATTTCTAGGTCAATTGTCCAATTGACTGGGCAAAAATTTGATTCAAGGCTTGAAACTTGGTATGGACAAACTTATGAGTCCAACATGAAGTATGAAAGTCAATTTGGGCATTGAAGGTCCAAAAATCCTTGTGCAAACTCAAACCCTAATTTAGGTCAACAGTGCAAGGAGGTGTCTTGAGCAGAGCACACCCTAGCCTGGTCTTGAGTTCCAAGAGCCTTGTGGTGAGAAATGTTGATAAAATGAGAGGGCAAATTTTGGGGTACAATAGAGTATATCTGGAATATATGCTAGAATGCGTATCATAATAGATCTATGTCTTGACCATATCTGGACTGTATCTAGAACCTGTGTTGGAATGAGTCTACGCCTGACTATATGCAAATGACCATCAGAATGAATCATTGATTGACTGTATCTGACGGATGAGAAATTGTTGACAATGTTTATCTGTTGCGAACTAACCTGAAAGAAAACAAAGTTAGTTTCATGCAATGTCATGATGTATGTAATTCATTGTGTAATGATGTTCTCAAAATAAATGAGAGTGCTATATGCGCTTCGTATGCTATGCCATGATGTATGGATGTAAGATGTTGCTGGAACATATCAGTAGCTTCATATAACATCTCTGGCATGCGAAAATAAATCCCTGACTGTTGCTAGGGAATGAAGAATATGAATCTTCAATCTTGTTCAGAATGTCTACGCTGGGGATTCCTACTTTCTGTTTAAGGATACTCCGCTGGTGATGTTCGACTTTAGCTTGGGGATAGAAGAATTCTAGGAACATTGATCGTTCATCGTTAGATTCTTCTGTACCCTGACTGGGGGTAAAAGAAATGTATATTCCTCTGATGTAATACCTGACCAGGTTTCAGATATCGTAACAACTCTTTGGGGATAACAACCTTGACTACACTTTGCTGGAGAAGAGAACTTTCTTGGGGATTTGCAGTAATCGGAGAAATGAACTTTGTTGGGGAACTAAACCCTGTTGGAGAAATAAACCCTACTAGAGTAATAAACTCTGCGGGAGAAGAGAATTCTTCAGAGGATTTTATAGTGTTGGAGAAATAAACTCTGCTAGAGAATTAAATTCCTGTAAACTGTGCTGAGGGAATCATTTCTGATTTCATAGGTCGTGCGGAGGAAATTTCCACTATATGTTAGGGAAATGATCAAACTTCCTTGTATGCTAGGGGACCTACTGGGGGAGATGATCATGTGAACTTCTAGAAGATTCCCCAATTCCTATCTGAAGGCATATTATACTTGATGGGGAATGTATCTCCGTCGGGGATGAGCTTGTGAAGGTAGCTGTATGGGGATTCTTTGTGGGGATTTATGGATAACTTAAACATTATCCCAACTCCTAGAGTCTTTAGTAAATGCTTATTCCTGTTTTTGTGCACATATTTGTTAACAGTAATCATATTCATATGCATATGTTCATTCAATTTAGTCATGGAACATTTTTGCAAACAAAATAGAGAAAGTAAAGCAATTTTGAATTTTGAATTTGACTTGTATTGATAATTTTCCTATAAACAGGCGGTTTTGTACAAAGGAGACACAAATCCTAGTAAGAGGAAATCTTCATAAAAGAGAATACAAAGAAAACAAGGAAAAACAACTATATGGAAGTGATCTCATTGAGTTTCAACTCTGCTATTACCCTTATATCTTCAAGCATCTCATCCCTTGCTGTCGAAAGAAGTTGACTTTGTCCGCGTTTACAGGGTGTGGAAAATATTCGTCGTCCATAGTGGTAAGTATCATAGCACCGCCAGAAAATATCTTCTTGATTACAAACGTCCCTTCGTAGGTGGGAGTCCATTTTCCTCTGGGATCACCTTGTGGTAGGATGATGCACTTTATTACCAAGCCACCAGCCTGATATACTCGATGCTTGACCTTCTTGTTGAAAGCTTTGATCATACGCTTCTGATACATCTGACCATGACAAACAACTACAAGTCTTTTCTCGTCAATAAAATTTATCTGGTCCAGTCTAGTCTGAATCCACTCGTCTTTGTCTAAATCTACGTCTTTCATAATCCTTAGAGAAGGAATCTCGACTTCGATAGGTAGGACAACTTCTATATCGTAAACTAGAGAGAATGGGGTTGCTCCAGTTGATGTCCGTACTGAAGTACGATAGCCATGAAGAGAAAATGGTAGCATCTCATGCTAATCTTTGTATGTCATTGTCATCTTCTGTATAATGTTCTTGATGTTCTTGTTGGCGGCTTCCACTGCGCCATTCATCTTTGGTCGATACGGAGAAGAATTGTGATGCTTGATCTTGAACTGCGTGCATAGTTCTGTGATCATAGTGTTGTTGAGATTTGTACCATTATCCGTGATTGTGATACGGTGGCATAACCGATTGTTTAATACTGGTTTGCGGTTTGCGGTTTGCGTTTTGTGTTTGCAAAATGTCGCGGTAAGCAAGAGTCGCCACCGACTTTTATTTCATCCAATCATGGAAAAGGAAAAAGAATAGAAAAAACCTTTTTTCGAGATATTCTGAGTACGGGGGGTAGATTATAGAAAGGGAAGGTGTTAGCACCCTTTCTATCCGTAGTTATCTACGGGCTCTTAGGTACTTGCTCATTTTTCAAATTTCTTGTGTATGTTTGTCTTGAAAATGCTTTTACTTCGTGATAACCCTTGTATCAGTCCTCAAGGGTGTGACAAAGTTGTTTTGGAAACTATTTTGAAAGGTGTTTGTGTGAAAAGTTTTTATTGAGAAAGTACCTACTAGCATCTACCTACTCGAAAAAAGTTTGTTTTTGTTCTCGTTTCCTTTAGACAACACTATCCTACTATTAAGGAGTAGGTAGCACAGTCGTTAGAGTTATAAGGGACGTTCGAAAGGGACGAATACAATCACTAAAGCAATAGTTAGAAAACTTTAGTAGTAACCTGATCAGTGCATTTTGATGCACATCTTTCCACGATTGTACTAATGCATTTCTTTAGTTTATTGTGTTTATTCTTATGTTTTAAATTGTTTTGCTAATTTATCTTATTTTTGCATTTAATTAATTTTCGTATTTTATTTTTCAGCATGTGCAACTTTCAATAAAAAATTCATAACTGGAGCTACAGGACTCGGATTGAGGCGTTCTAATATTGGTTGGAAAGCTAAGAAAAAGACCTACAACTTTCATGAAGAAGTCGAGAGCCAATTCGGACTGTAGCAAGGTTGAAAAAATTGTTGAAGTTGCAGCACTAGTTTTAGTTAAGTTTCGGGTCAATTAGTTTTGGGCCTGGGTCGTTTGTTTGACCCAGTTGGGTTGTAAAACGGGTCGCTCTCTTTCCCCTTAGGGTAGCAGCCGTGGTACGGTAGCATCCCATTCGAATTCACTGTTCACGAAATTCCATTCACGATTTGGAAAAGCTAGGACGAATGACTATGGAGAACTAATTCCTTTGGGTTGATCTACTGTAATTCTGGTTCCAATACTTGAGATTATTATAATGTTAATTTAAGTTTAATTCCTTTCAATGATATTTTGTGTTATTGTATGCTTAATTCGATTGCATAAAATATATTGATTCAATTTGGTTGATTGTATGATCCTAACATAGACTCATCACGTTTTCTTAATCCGTTGTTGTGTCTGATCAGTCATGTTTGCTTAATCCATGAAAACTTATCCCGTTTGCTTAATTCGGACAATAGGATCGTACATCTCACAAACTTCACCGCGCTTGTCATTGAGTTTGTACCCAAATAGGAATAGACAATCCGCTTCGGGTATTAGAATTATAATAATCGATGATAGTAGGAACCCAAAACAGTAGATCGACTTATATTCTATAATCACTTATTTCCAAACAGCTTATTTTATAATCACTTTTTATAATTAGCTTATTTGCCTAAACTCGAACCAAACAACCCCCCAATTTCGATTTTAGTTAGTAAAACCCAAGAGTCCTTGAGAGACGATACTCGAGTTACCGTTACCGTCGTTACTACAATTTGCAATTTAACTCGTTTTTGACCCGCGTGCGACTGCGGATCAAATTGGCGCCGTTGCCGGGGATTCTTGATTTTATTAACCAATTTTAGAGTCATAGGTTTAGTGTTTTCGTGCCTAGGTTCTAGATTTCCTTCGGTTTAAGCCAATTCGCGTTTTTTGCGTCATAGTAGTAAAAAAATCGGTTTTTTTGAAAATTGAATCCGATTTGAAATCTGTTTCGACCAGTGGAGGGGAAAAAATTCACTGATTTCATCATTTTACTATTTTTAATGATTTATTTACTGATTTCATAGAGTCGAAAAAATTCGAAAAAATTATCAAAATTCTATTTTTCACCCATTAGATGAATTTCGTGTTCAGTTTATTTTTTTGAAAAAAATTTAATCGTTTTCTTTCTTTGTGTTTGTTTTTGCTATTTAGGGACATAGTTGGCATTTTCACGATTGTTGCTGCATTGCTGTGCACTAGTCCTGGCTACTAGGTCCTCTTGTCCTGAACTTGTTGCTTTTGATCCTGAGGTAGAAAGAACCTTGCAAACACTTCGTAGAGCAGGCCAGGCTAGCAATAGTTCACCTTCACCGACCATAGTTGAGTCTGATTCTGAGTCCGACTATTTGCATAACTTGTTTGCTTCTGATTCTGAATTTGTTTTTGAAATGGCTGACAATAGAACTTTAAGACAACTTGCAGCCCCTGATGTGAATTATAATGGCTTGTGTATTGAATATGATGCTGTTGCTGTTCCTTTTGAATTAAAATCGGGTTTAATACACTTGTTGCCAAAGTTTAATGGTCTTGCAGGTGAGGATCCGCATAAACATTTGAAGGAATTCCAGGTGGTGTGCTCTACACCATTGAAGCCTGAAGGGATCACTGAAGATCATATCAAACTTCGTGCTTTTCCTTTTTCTTTGCAGGGTGCAGCGAAGGATTGGATATATGATCTCGAACCGAATTCAATCGCAAGATGGAATGCTCTGAAAAGAGTGTTCTTGGAGAGATATTTTCCTGCCTCTAGAGCTGCTTCAATCCGAAAGGAGATTTGTGGCATTAGACAAGATAACGAGTCATTGGCTGAGTATTGGGATAGGTTCAAGAAGTTAGTTTCAAGCTGCCCTCAACATCAGATTACCGAGCAACTTCTCATTCAGTACTTTTATGAGGGGTTGTTACCTATGGATAGAAACATTCTTGATGCTGCTAGTGGTGGAGCACTTGTTGACAAAACTCCAGCTGCTGCCAGGGCCCTTATTGAAAATATGTCCTTAAATTCCCAGCAGTTCACCACTCGAACTAATTCTGTCCAGACCAAGGGTGTACATCAAATTCAAGGTTCCTCGAACAGAGCTTTAGAAACCAGAATTGATGAGCTGACCGCTTTAGTCAAACAACTTGCAGTAGCGAAACCTCAAACAGCAACTGTATGTGGCATTTGTACAATTCATGATCATCCCACTGATACTTGTCCTCTTCTGAAAGATGATACTGTTACCGAGCTGCCTCAAGCTTATGCAGCCAACCTTTACAACCAGAACAGGTACAACAACACCCCTGACTTGTCCACCAACAAATATCACCCCAATTGGAGGAATCATCCCAACCTTCGATATGGAAATCAGCAGCCCTCACAACAACAACAACTCACCGTTCCACTACCCCAGCCACATCACACCCCTCCAGCTACTGCTTCCGGACCGTCCTTGGAAGATCTTGTTAAACAAATGGCCGTGAACAACCTTCAGTTCCAACAAAGAACCGACACTAGCATTCAGACCTTGACCACACAGATGGGACAACTTGCTACTCAAATAAATAATATGCAAGCTCAAGGTTCGAACCAACTTCCAGCACAAACTGTTGTCAATCTGAATGGTAATGCTAATGTGAGCGCTATTTCTTTGAGATCCGGAAAGGTTACAGAAACAGGCCCTGAAAAAAATAAAAAAGTCATTGAGGTAACTTCTGAACTTTCTCCATCTGAACCTTCTCCTTCTGCACTTTCTTCTCCTTCTTCTATTATGGTTGAAACTGAAAAAATTAGAGAAAAGGAGTATGTGCCACCTGTCCCCTTCCCACATAGAGTTCTGAAAAATAAAAGAATTGAGGAGGGAGACAAAGAAAGAGAGATTTTGGATGTGTTTCGAAAGGTGGCGGTAAATATTCCGCTACTTGATGTTATAAAACAGGTTCCTAAGTATGCAAAGTTTCTGAAAGATTTGTGTACTAACAAGAGGAGGATTAAGGGAAGTGAAAGAGTGAACTTAGGACGAAATATTTCTGCCTTTATTCAGCCCAAACAATCATCTGACAAGGCTGTAAGTGAGCAAAATGTTTCAGCCCTCACTACTCAGGTGCTGCCACAAAAGCAGAAGGATCCGGGAACATTTGCTATTCCTTGTACCATCGGAGATAGTAAATTTGAGAATTGCATGCTTGATTTGGGAGCGGGCATTAATGTTATGCCTACTTCTGTTTATAATAACCTTTGTCTTGGCCCTTTGCAGCATACAGGTTTAATTATTCAATTGGCAAACAGGAGCAACGCTCGACCCGCCGGGGTTGTCGAAGATGTCCTTGTTCAAGTTAACGATTTGATTTTTCCTGCAGATTTTTACATTCTAGACATGGAAGGCGAAACCAAGACAAGCAGAGCTCCCATAATTTTAGGCAGACCGTTCATGAAAACGGAAAAAACGAAGATTGATGTTGACGATGGAACCATGTCCATGGAATTTGGTGACATTGTCGCAAAATTCAACATTTTTGACGCCATGAAACATCCCTTGGAGGAGCATTCCATTTTTCACATTGAGTTGATTTCTGAACTAGTTGATGATAGTTGTTCTGAATTGTTTGCACTTGATTTTCCATATCTCTCTGATTTTGATGATACTTATTCATGTCCTGATTGCACTGACACTAACGTTTGTGTTCTTTGTACTGAGATTGATGCTTCCTTGCAGCCTGATACATTTCCTACAGGTGAAGTTGTTACCGATGAGGCTGTTTTTGTCGTCGATGCTCTTGACATCCCAGCTGCCCCAAGCATTCCATCCATCGAGCAGCCCCCGTCCTTAGAGCTAAAAGAGCTCCCTGGGAACCTGAAATATGCTTACTTGGAGCATAATGAAAAACTTCTTGTGATTATCTCTTCTAACCTTGATTTCAATCAAGAAGACAGACTTTTGCAGGTATTGAAGAGGCACAAGAAAGCAATCGGGTGGACATTAGCCGACCTTCCAGGTATTAGTCCTTCGATGTGCATGCACATGATTTTACTTGAGGATGGAGCGAAAATAGTAAGGCAGCCCCAAAGGAGGCTTAATCCTTTGATTCTTGATGTTGTAAAGAAAGAGGTAACCAAACTCTTGCAAGCAGGTATCATTTATCCTATCTCTGACAGTAAGTGGGTAAGTCCAGTGCAGGTTGTACCTAAGAAATCTGGACTCACAGTGGTAAAAAATGAAAAGAATGAACTTGTTCCCACTAGAGTCCAGAACAGCTGGAGAGTTTGTATTGATTACAGGAGACTGAACCAGGCTACTAGAAAGGATCACTTTCCTTTGCCGTTCATTGACCAGATGCTTGAACGGCTAGCTGGTAAATCACATTATTGTTTTCTTGATGGTTTTTCAGGTTACTTTCAGATTCATATTGCACTTGAAGATCAAGAAAAGACCACTTTCACGTGCCCATTCGGTACATTTGCTTACAGGAAGATGCCTTTTGGCCTTTGCAATGCTCCTGGCACTTTCCAACGATGCATGATGAGTATTTTCTCTAATTTTATTGAAAATTGCATGGAAGTGTTTATGGATGACTTTACTGTCTATGGTTCTTCTTTTGATGCATGCTTGAACAGTTTAAGCTTGATTTTAGAAAGATGCATCGAGACTAACCTTGTGTTGAATTATGAAAAGTGTCATTTTATGGTTGAGCAGGGAATTGTCCTTGGTCACATTATTTCTGAAAAAGGAATTTCTGTTGACCCTGCTAAGATTGATGTGATTTCTACACTGCCTTACCCTTCTTGCATTCGCGAGATTCGTTCTTTTCTTGGTCATGCAGGTTTTTACAGGCGTTTCATCAAGGATTTCAGCAAGATAGCTCTTCCGCTGTCGAACTTGTTGAAGAATGACGTCACTTTCGATTTTGATGACAAATGCAAACAAGCGTTTGACTTCTTGAAGAAAGCATTGACCTCCGCTCCCATCATTCAGCCCCCTGACTAGACACGTCCTTTTGAGCTTATGTGTGATGCTTCGAATTATGCTGTTGGGGCTGTCCTTGCACAAAGAGTTGACAAGGCTGCCCATGTTATTTACTATGCTTCTAGGACTTTAGATTCTGCACAGTCAAATTACACTACCACTGAAAAAGAACTGCTAGCTATTGTTTTTGCTCTTGACAAATTCAGATCTTATTTGCTAGGTTCCAAGGTTGTTGTTTTTACTGACCATGCAGCTTTAAAGTACTTGCTGAAGAAGCCGGATGCAAAACCGAGATTGATTCGGTGGATGTTGTTGCTCCAGGAGTTTAATGTCGAGATAAAAGACAAAAGTGGAGCTGAGAACTTAGTGGCTGACCACTTAAGCAGGATAGAGAGAGATGAAGACCCTTTTCCTATTCAGGATGACTTTCCTGATGAGCAGTTGTTTCTTTTGCATGGGATTACACCTTGGTTTGCTGACATTGTTAATTTTCTTGTTGCTGGTGTTTTTCCCACAGGTGCATCTCGATCACAAATCCACAAACTCAAGAGTGATGCCAAATATTATGTCTGGGATGATCCGTATCTATGGAAGTTTGGTAGTGATCAGGTAATCAGGAGATGTGTCCCCGACAATGAGATTGAATCTATTTTGAAATTTTCTCATGCATCTCAAGTCGGCGGACACTTCGGTCCTCAAAGGACTGCAAGAAAAGTCCTTGATTCAGGTTTCTACTGGCCAACTATTTTTAAGGATGCTTTTGAGACTTACCGCACTTGTAAAGAGTGTCAGATAGCAGGTACAAACATCACTCGCAAGAGTGAAATGCCTCAGCAGCCGATGCTTTTCTGTGAGGTATTTGATGTATGGGGAATTGACTTCATGGGTCCCTTTCCTGTATCATTTGGTTTCCTTTATATTTTACTTGCTGTTGACTATGTTTCAAAGTGGGTGGAAGCTATCCCCACTAGGACTAATGATTCTAGAGTTGTTGCAGATTTTGTCAGGTCTAATATCTTTTGCAGGTTTGGAATACCGCGAGCTATCATAAGTGACCAAGGCACTCATTTCTGCAACCGCACCATGGAAGCTTTACTCCGGAAGTATGGAGTTGTGCACAGAGTCTCTACTGCATATCACCCACAAACTAATGGGCAAGCTGAGATCTCAAACAGGGAGATCAAACAGGTTTTAGAGAAAATGGTGCAGCCAAACAGGAAAGATTGGAGCCGTCGTCTAGAAGACGCACTTTGGGCTCAAAGGACAGCTTTCAAGATACCCATTGGGATGTCTCCTTATCGACTTGTTTTTGGTAAGGCATGTCATCTTCCTGTTGAGTTAGAACACCGTGCTTATTGGGCGGTGAAAAGTTGTAATTTGGAGATGCAACAAGCAGGTATAGAAAGAAAACTCCAATTACAACAGTTGGAAGAGCTTAGATTAGAGGCTTATGAGAGCTCTAGGATTTATAAAGAAAAAACTAAGCACTTCCATGATAAAATGATTTCTAGGAAGGAATTTTCTGTGGGCCAACAGGTTTTACTGTTTAACTCCCGCCTTAAGCTTATGGCTGGGAAACTTCGATCCAAATGGATTGGCCCCTTTGTTGTCACTAATGTTTTCCCTCATGGTGCAGTAGAAATAAAAAGTGCAGGTACTGACAAAATTTTCAAGGTTAACGGGCAGCGGCTGAAGTTATTCCATGAAAGTTCGGTGCCTGAAAATGTCAGCATAGAGGAGCTTTCTTTGGAAGCACCTAGCTACACTGCAACTTGATCAGGAAGTCCTTCTTTCCTTCTCTCTACTTTATTAGTAATGTCCTTTCATTGAGGGCAATGCTTAGTTTAAGTGTGGGGGAGGAAATCGTGTGTTTTATTTATTTTTGTTTGTTAGTTTTTATTTTATTTTAATTTCAACCAATAAAAAATGCATCTTCTTGAAAGTTTTAGGCTATAGACTGATTTGAGTCGGGTTTGCGGAGACGTGGGAAAGATTCACAAAATCGGTATCGTTCTAACACCGTAAGTCTCCTACATATGGAAATTTATTTGAATTTGTTATTATGTTTTAGCCTTAATTTCTCAATCTTTGACAGCTCTTGAGTAGTTTATTTCAGCAGTCAGCACCATCTCTCACACACTTTACGCAGGAAAACCGATGAATATAAGTGAATGTTCCGAAAAGAAAAAAAAGAAGAAAGAGAAAAGAAAAAGAGAATACACCTTCTAAGTTTGGTGACCCTCACCCGGTCACTTAACCCAACGGTTGTGTAATCTTCAAAAAAAAAAAGAGAAGAAAGTTTTCAAAACTCTTTGTTAGTTGGTTCAGCGGTTTCTGGTGCTGAACTTGGTAGGGAGGATTACGGTCCGATCCCCCGCAACTACATCTGAGTAAGTAAAGGGTTATGCCACGTAAGTACCGGAACCCCGTGCAAAAGGATCAGAGTCACTAACCGGTCGTCCTGCTATTAGTGTGTGGAGATAACGGGCTTAATGTGATTGCGCCTGAATGAAAAAGAGCAAAAAGGATGAGTAAGTTAGGCTATGGTATAATAATATGATTTGAAATTGGTTTGTGTATTTAGGAGGCTTATGTCTGCTTATCTGTGGTTAGTGTTCTTACGATGTTTTTAGTGTGCAAGATTAGTACCTGTTGATGCAAACCTACCCGAAGAAGATTTGTAGCCTAGGATGAGTAACTGACGATGCTTTTGCGTTTCTTTTGATTGCATTTTGCTCGGAGTGCAAAAGTTCAAGTGTGGGGGATTTTGATCAGTGCATTTTGATGCACATCTTTCCACGATTGTACTAATGCATTTCTTTAGTTTATTGTGTTTATTTTTATGTTTTAAATTGTTTTGCTAATTTATCTTATTTTTGCATTTAATTAATTTTCGTATTTTATTTTTCAGCATGTGCAGCTTTCAATAAAAAATTCATAACTGGAGCTACAAGACTCGGATTGAGGCGTTCTAATATTGGTTGGAAAGCTAAGAAAAAGACCTACAACTTTCATGAAGAAGTCGAGAGCCAATTCGGACTGTAGCAAGGTTGAAAAAATTGTTGAAGTTGCAGCACTAGTTTTAGTTAAGTTTCGGGTCAATTAGTTTTGGGCCTGGGTCGTTTGTTTGACCCAGTTGGGTTGTAAAACGGGTCGCTCTCTTTCCCCTTAGGGTAGCAGCCGTGGTACGGTAGCATCTCATTCGAATTCACTGTTCACGAAATTCCATTCACGATTTGGAAAAGCTAGGACGAATGACTATGGAGAACTAATTCCTTTGGGTTGATCTACTGTAATTCAGGTTCCAATACTTGAGATTATTATAATGTTAATTTAAGTTTAATTCCTTTCAATGATATTTTGTGTTATTGTATGCTTAATTCGATTGCATAAAATATATTGATTCAATTTGGTTGATTGTATGATCCTAACATAGACTCATCACGTTTGCTTAATCCGTTGTTGTGTCTGATCAGTCATGTTTGCTTAATCCATGAAAACTTATCCCGTTTGCTTAATTCAGACAATAGGATCGTACATCTCACAAACTTCACCGCGCTTGTCATTGAGTTTGTACCCAAATAGGAATAGACAATCTGCTTCGGGTATTAGAATTATAATAATCGATGATAGTAGGAACCCAAAACAGTAGATCGACTTATTCTATAATCACTTATTTCCAAACAGCTTATTTTATAATCACTTTTTATAATTAGCTTATTTGCCTAAACTCGAACCAAACAACCCCCCAATTTCGATTTTAGTTAGTAAAACCCAAGAGTCCTTGAGAGACAATACTCGAGTTACCGTTACCGTCGTTACTACAATTTGCAATTTAACTCGTTTTTGACCCGCGCGCGACAGCGGATCATAACCCTAGAGTCTTAAGATCTTTTCGAGGCAACATTTCTGAGGAAACATTTTCGAGGCTACATTCGAATGGGACAATTTGATCTCTTTAGACTGGAGGGCAACCACTAAAATCTCCTATGCTTAATGATTGTTTACCGAAGGTAACCGAAGTGAAGTAAACCCTAGAAGTGAATATGTGCATATGATTTGTTTTAGTTATTTAATCTTTGCACATTAGGTGATCTACCATTTTAATTTTCCAGACATTCTTTCCATACAATCCTATTAGCCATACATCTAGACAGTTAAAGATTGTGGGTATTTAAAGTGCGAAAAATAAACCTAGCTATTATAAGGCTTCAGGGAGGGGGATTAATTACATAACCAAAATCGGGGAAAAGCGATAAATAAAACCCTAGTTTAAAAGACATTACAACCTCGGAGCAATTACAAAAAAATATAATGAAAAGTACGTACGACAAACGTAAATGCGAGAAATTAGGGTTTTTACCCTTGAAAACCAAATTGAATTTAATTAAAGAAAAAAAATCATTTTTGTCATTTTTATTTAAGGAAATAAAGAATAAATTGCAAAATATCCTAATCACTAATTAAGTTTTAATTATGAAAAATCATTAAATTAATGAAAAAAAACAATTAACCTATTTTTGTGTTTTTATTTTGAGAAGGAATTAAAATTAAGAATTAAACCTAATTTCTATTTGATTTTAATTATGATTTTTTTTAAGTTAACCTAATTAAACTAATCAATGCAATTAAATATTTTATAAAAAAAAGACTAAACCTAATATTGTTTGTGATTTTCTGATTTTTTATGTTTTGATTAAAAATGATTTTTGGAAAATAAATAAAATAAATAAAATAAATAAATTAAAACAATAAAAGAATTGAAATAAAATAAAAAAGGAAAAGAATGGGCCTGTACACTAGCAATTCTGGGGGGTGTGGAATTGAAATTCTTTGGCCCATTAAGCATCAAGCCCGGTCAGCCTTTGGATCCTGTGCCAGCGTTGACTTGAGGAGCATCATGGACCTTCAAGGGAGAGCCATTAGATCTGGCTAGCTGGGCATCCAGTGGACATGCATTGAGGGTGTATATAAGACGTGTGAGGTAGCGAAGCATGGGATCTGTTGAAAGAAAAGAAAATAAATAAAGTTGCCTGGACCTGGGATCGAACCCAGGTCCTCTCCACTTTCAAACGCACGCTTCACCACTGGGCCACTTTGTTCAATTTGTAAATATAATATAAAGATAAAAAAGAGTGTAAAACAATGATTATGCCAAAAACACGCCAGAATTCAAACCAACCAGTCAGGTTGTGACACACTGTTGTCTTCTTCCCTGTCCGTCGTTTTAGATGGGAGACTTTTACCTACAACAGTTTTGCTGTAACTATAAACCTGTATTATTCAATAATCAAGCACATGCAATATAAATTCATCTGGGGACCATGAATCAACTGGGTTTGAAGCCCTGATCATCATGGTACCCATTATCAAACTTAATTTTGCCTAGGTTAAGAAACCCCAAAACGAGCTTGCAAACCCTAGCTATGGCATATTGTGATTCCTGCGCTGAAATTCAAATTGAAGGGTACCATTAGCTTGCAAACAACATGATGAACCATGAATATATGGTTAGAATATGCTTATGATGCGTAAAACATAGAAATCAAATTTTAGTTTTGGATGCAAATCGTGATACTTCTATGCGAGGATTCTTGATGTTTTGAAGCCTGCAAATGGTTGGGAATGCTTCCTGAGATGCCAAGGAATTGATTTCTGGCTTTGAAACTCCTTGAGGATGGCTCTAAGATGGATTTTGATCTCACACTTTTGTCCAAATTTTTGAGTTTTCTTCTTGCTGTTTCACGCCTTCAACCCTTATGTTTTTGATTTGCAATTGTTATGCACTTTAGTAGACTGAATTAGGTCAACAAAATTGCATCATATCTTTGAGAATTATGAAAATTGGATTTGATTCATGTATGATATCTTTCTAAAACAAGCTTCAATCCAATCTTTTCCAACCCTAATGAGCCTTGCACAAATTGATCATCATGCTAGCTGTATACGGACTCCAAATGTGCACAAAAATCTCAAGATTTGATTTGTTTTCATTATTTTACCATTTAATTTGATTTATTTTGATTTAAATGAATAAAAAATCAAAGTAAATGATAAAAATAATAAAATAATAGGTGGAAAAGCTCAGGGGTCGTGGGTCCTATTAGAAACATGTTTCAAGCAAGAAAACATGGGCCCCTTTGGAAAAAAATGCAAATTTGATCAATGTTGACTTTTGACAATTTTCCAAAAATTGCCAACTTTGACAATGCACAAATCTCTCAATTTTGACCCTAGTGATATGTTCTTGGACTTTCTAGAAAACTTAGGATGTCCCCTAAACAACCCTTTTGGTTTCATCTCAATTGGATCTTCCATGTTCATGTATGAAGCTTTGACCCAAAAGGTGTTTTTGTTGACTTTAATGACCTATAATGTAAAAATTCATATCTTTTGATGAGTGCATATTTTGAACTTGAGGGATGCAGATTAATTATAGGGAATTGCATCCTCTTCAAAATGAGCCTTGGATGGAAAATTTCTGATAAAGTATGAAGAAGTTATGCTTGGTCAAAGTTGGGTTTACTTTTCCTACAAAACCCTAATTTAGCAACTTTTGGGTTTTAATGAATTTGGAGCATTCCTTGAGGAATCATGATCAATCCTTGAAAAAATGATGGAATTCACTTTAAAATGTTGATGTTGACCAAAAATCTTGAGGTTTGACTGTATGTGGGCCACAATTGACTTTTGACCTAGTATAGTCGATTCTTAAGCATCTGAGCAGTTGACTGAGCAAACTTCTTATGCAAGGCTTGGAATTTGACATGGAGAATCTTGGGAACATATTAAGACCTTGGAAATAATTTGGGGCTTTTGTGGCTCACCCATCTTAATGAAAATAGAAACCCTAATTTTGAGGTCCACTGCCTTAGGAGAGAGTTTGTCTGGTCAACTCTTGGGCAATCTTGAGCAACTTGGGGACCTCAATTGACATTTGTTGAGTAAAATGGGAGGGAAAATTTTGGGGTACAACAGTGATGATCCTTTCGAGGATGCCATACTGACAGATAAGGTTATGCTTAATGAATTGGGCCACAACATTCTTGGTAACAGAGGAAAACGAGGCTGCTTCAACCCACTTTGTGAAATCATCGATAGCGACCGGGATGAAACGTGTGATTGCATGCACTCTAATCAAAGTGTTTTGATAAATACTAACATACATAAAGTTAACAAAATATCAAGGCCGTGGAAAAGAAGATATTCAAGATCATATAATATTTCAAGATCACTCTTTGAAGTCTTCTACATGTTTACAACGAACTTTCAAGATGAAGATTTATGAAGATTCATCAATAAGTTAGGTACAAGTTTTAATTTGAGGTTTTTAAGATGATATAGTGCTCAAAATATACTCTAAACATTTTACATATGTGTCATGATCATTTAAGAGTATAACATTCCATGTTCATCCCTTAGAAAATAATTTTTTATCACTTTCACTCAGTGGCAACCAGTTACAGGGTTATAGTAACCGGTTACAGGACTTCACAAAATAAAAATAAAAATTCTGGTTTAGGGGTAACCGGTTATAGCTTTTGGGTAACTGGTTACAAGCATGCAAATTTGAAAATCTACACGTTATCATATATGTGTAACCGGTTACAGCCCTACGGTAACCGGTTACCGCTGAAGAAAAATTCAATTTTTTTCTTCTGTTTTACATGGTTGTTGGATGATACCTCTTGGGGTCCAACTGTGATACGGTGGGAGAACTGACTTGAGGTTTTGCGTTTCGTCGCAAATGTCGCGGTTTAGCAAGAGTCGCCATCGACTTTTATTTTATCCAAAAGGAAAGGTAAAAAAGCACAGGAAAGACCTTTGAGATGTTTTCTTGAGTTCGGGGGGTAGATTATGAAAAGGGAAGGTGCTAGCACCCTTTTCATCCATGGTTTTCCATGGGCTCTTAGTTACTTGTTTAGATCACTTGCTTTGCTTTTGAAATTGTTTGAAATGGTGCTTTGTGTGGTTTTGAAAGTATTTTGAAAAGAGGCCTTTGTTTAGGCAATCTTTGTAATGATTCTCGTCCGTAAGAATGTATACAAAGATATTTGTCTTTTGAAAAATGTTTCAATGTTTTGAAAGTTGTTTGGAAATCTTTTGAAATGTGTATGTTTGTTTTGAAAATAACAAGGATTGTTTGCAATTTGATCAAGTAACTAGAAGCATATCTACCTACTCAAAAGTCTTTCTTGTACATTTTTATTCCTTTGACATTGTTGATTTACCATTGATTTGGTAAACAACCCTATCTTTGGATGTTAAACGGGACGGGCGTGGGTCATCGTATGACCATGATAGAAATGTTGCCAAGTATCTTTAGCATTTTGAGGGACTAAGATCATTTGTTTTTAGGCAACCTTGTCTAGCATCATCGAGGGACTATGATCTTTTGTTTTGTTTTGTTTTGTTTTGCCAAGATACTTTGCATGCATACCATGGCCATTTGTTTAGGCAACCAAGTGGGTCAAACCCTAGGGGTGCTTGTGTGCAATGTGTGTCATTTTACATGCATTTGTCTTGTGTTAGGTCTTGTATTTGTTTGATTTTGTCTTATCATGCAAAACCCTAGTTTTTACTAAACATGGTATAATGCGATAAATTGCGTAAAATAAATCTATGCTATTACAACAATTATTATGGGAGGGGGGATACAAGTTTTTGAATGGGGATATTTGCACAAAATAAAACCCTAAAATAAACTATTACAACCCAATTGAATATTGTACAATAAATAAATAAATACACAATATTTAAATATGCAATAAAATGTATGGATGCAAAATGTTTTTGTATTTATTTTATGTATGTAAAAATAAAATTATTTAAGTCCTAAAAATAAGAAGAAATAATATTATTATTTTTTGAAAGGGTGAAAAACCCTAGTTTTTGATTAAAGAAAATATATGTTTCTTATTATTTATTTTATCCATTTATGTACAAGAAAAATAAATAAAATTATTTACAAATATTAAAAATTAAAGTATATGTGGAAATAATATTTTATGTGTATGAATAATAAAAAATAAAAATGTATGATATTTTTAAATGTGTTTATTATTTATTTTAAGAAAATAATTTCTACTCTATTTAAAATAATCCATATGTTATGCAAAAAATAAGATAAAAAATAAAATAAAAATGCAAAAAATTAAGAAAATATTTTTGGGTATTTTTTATCATTAGAAAAAATGAATGCAAGCACAAAAAATAAAAATATGCAAGAAAATACAAAAATATTAAATAATAAGTAAGGGGGGTGCAAATATTGGATCAGGGGGTGTGGAAAGTAGAACAAATAGGCCCAAGGCGCGCCAGGCCCAAGACTTCATCCTTGTCCTCCAGCCACTCCCAAACACGCGCGTTTTTGCTTTAAACCTGTATCTTGCTCTAGCTTGCATAAAATCAAAAACTTTTAACACAAAAAATACAGCTTATGATCTCACGATTCCCGTGATATAAAATTCATGACCTAACTCTAAAAGACCAGGGAGAATTTCAGTGGCCCTAATTCCTGACCTAATTTTTTCAGCATGTTCAACAATCAAATACTCTTAGCTCAGTTAATATAAATGGAAAGTATGCATATGTACAACTTCACCATGTTGAGGACTACATCTTTGCTTCACAAATCAAAGCTTGAGGATTCCTAAACAGAGAGATAGAGTTTTGAAAAATACCTTGTTCAGCTGAGTTTGGATATGGCAATGTGGGGACTTTGAGTGAGGCCTGAAGATCGTTCGAGCTTCCTTGAAGTTCCATCAAGCTTTTCCAATGCTCAGCTTGCCTTAAGGATGCTTGAAACTCCCTGTAGAAGTCAAGATGCAACCTTCCAAAGTGAGAATGGTGATGTCTGAAATAGGGCTTACAGAACCAAGACAAGGACTTGGATAGTTTGGATGTGATGTAGGGAAGATGTTTGAAGTGTTACAAAGCAAAACGCACGAGCAAATTTTAAGTTGGCAAGTGTTTTGCAGAAGCTGCCCTGTTTTGGGCAGAAATGTGGTTTTTCTGTTTGGGAGAGTTTTGAATGTTATGTATTCGTGTTTTCTGCTTGAGACAAGTTTGTGAAGTTGTTTAGAATGAAGCCAAGTTCACCCTTTATCAGATGTACAAGTTCTCTTCACTTTTGCATTTTTTTCTTGCTTTTGAAGAAAAGTGAAATGACTTGTGCCAAAGTCTTGTACTTGCTAGTTCTAGGGCTGAAAGGAGTTGGTATGCTTTGCCTGATATCTCTGGACATTTCTTGTAACAAAAGAGCAGGTCCAAGGCTCAAGGATAGCAAAGTTGCAAAAAGCTTGCTTTATGAAAATGGCAATGTGCCCTTTATGCCATTAATGGAATAAACTCTTGTACAATGCTCCAAAGGTCAAAATAAAGCCATTATACAATGAGTTTGCATTTAATTATGGAGTGTAGAAAGGATTAGGACCTGTAATGCAAGGTACAAGCATGCTAGGATCTGATTTGCAAGTTGGAGCATTGTGAACATGGCTTGGACAAAAGTGACAAATTGCCATTTTCTCTTCTTCGATTCTCCCTAACCACAAATGATCTTGGAGAGTTCTTGGACATTTTGGAAAGCTTGTAACATTCTCTACAATCCATCTTCGAAATGCATTTTGAGATACCTCTTGGAACTAGGTTAAAAATGCCCATGAAGTTAGGTCAAAAACCTGCCTAAATTAGGGCAAATTTTCACTAAGTTAAAAAGTTTATGGACCCCTATTCACAAATTCATAACTTGATATCCAAGCATATTTTGGGAAAACTTTGTTTATCAAATTTGTAGATTTCATGGAGGACTACAACTTTCATGTTGGAAGTTTTCTTTGAATCCAATTGCATCATGGTGAAAAAGTTGGGAAAAAATAATTTTTTTTCCCATACTTGGAAAAATTCTAAGTTATGAAAAATTTCAAATTAAAACCCTAATTTGCAATTTTAGGTTTCTTGGTCAACAAGTTTCACATTTTGATATATCTTGATGAATTATGACCTTTGGCACTTGATTTTGACCAAAAAGTCAAAGTTTGACTTTTCAGTGTACAGTTGACTGCAAAATTCATCTGTCAATCCTATGCATTTGATATATTTTGAACTAGTTGATTAGGTTAAGATGATGCTATTGAGTCCTTGAAATCATGCTTGAACCCAATTGGTCATTGGCTAGGTTAAAAATCAGAAATTGCCCTTTCTCAATCAAAACCCTAATTTTGACCATTTTGCCCTTTTGATGATTTGATCAAATTTCTTGAGGAGTTGTGGTCCAAACTTGATCAAATGGTACATATGAGTCTAAGATGTTGTTGTGGATAAAAAATTATGATTTTTGACTGTAAATTGGCCATGGTTGACTTTTCCCCCAATACAGCTGATTTTTAGGTCAATTGTCCAATTGACTGGGCAAAAATGTGATTCAAGGCTTGAAACTTGTCATGAGCAATCTTAGGGGTCCAAGATGGTGTATGAAAGTCACAAGAAGCATTGATGGTCCAAAAATCCTTGTGTAAACTCAAACCCTAATTTCAGGTTATCAGTGCAAGATGATGTCTTGAGTTGAGCAAACCCTAATTTGGTCTTGAGTCCAAGAAATCTTGTGAGGAAAATCTTGATAAATGAGAGGGAAAATTTTGGGGTACAACATCTTCCCCTGTTCAATCTTCTTGAACCTGAAGAGTTAGATTGGCGAGTTTTTCCGTTTGTGACTCGAAGGTAAAAGATGATTGGACACTAGAGTGCCCATAAATTTGCACTCGTCAAAGTATAGTTGAGGGAATGGGCTTAAAGATGCCATTTGGAGAGGTGGTAGAATCTTGTTGGAGATGGGCTTGTAGATGCCATCCAAGAATGTTTGTTGAATTATAAGTTGTAAGTCAAAAGAATGAGTATTCAGAATGGTGTCCGTATCTGGAACGTATCTGAGCTGTATCTGGAGACTGAATCTGAATGAGCAATGGAATTGTGTCCATGTCTAGAGCATATCCGAGCTGTGTCTGAATGAGACTGAATGGCTTCCGTGTCTGGAGCGTATCTAAACTGGGGAAAATCAGAATAAGTGATAAAATGGCAACCGCGTCTGGGGCGTATCTGGACTGTATCTAAAGTTTGAATCTGAATGAGTAATAGAATAGCATTCACGTCTAGAGCGTATCTAAACTGTATCTGGAGACTGGATTTGAATGAGCAATAAAATGAATTTCGTGTATGGAGTGTATCCGTACTGTATCTGAAATCTGAGTTTGAATGAGCAACAGGATGACTTCCGTGTCTGGAGTGTATCCGTACTGTATCTGAATCGGAAAACTAGATAAGGGCCATAATGGCATCCGTGTATGGAGCATATCTGAACTAGAATCTGAATAAGTGATATAATGACTTCCGTGTCTGGAGTGTATCTGTACTGTATCATGATTGTATACTGTTAATGGTAGCCTGTTAATCTTATCCTGAAAAGGGTAAAACGTTAGCTGAAACACAAAGTTATGTTGCATGAAATGTATGATGCAATATATGTGTTTTATCAATGTTTATGATATATGGATGTAATGTATGCGCATGTAAGAGAATTTGCTGTATTTCTGAGGAAAATAAATCCTTGACAACTGGGGATAATAAAGACCCTTGACTGCTGCCGGAGAAAATAAATCCTTGACTGCTGAGGATAAGAAATCCTGGGCGACTGTTGGGGATTAAACTCCTTGACAACTTCTGTGGGGATATAAGGATCCTTCATGTCTTGAAGTTGGAGTATTGACAAAAATTCTATTGTGAGAGTAATGCCAAACTGCTTGAGAAATTTGCTTGGGAAATCCAGAGAACTTTGATGACTTCTACTGGGGGTTACAGAATGGGAATCCTTATTCTGCTGGGGAATAAAGAAAGCTTTGATGACTTCACTGGGGAATTGAGAGTGAGAATCTTTATTCTGTTGAGGAGCAGTGAAAAATCTGCGGGGAAGAAGGCTTACTGCTGAGGAGTAAGTTCAGGAGCTTGGGTTGTCCGCCACTCTGCTGGGGAGTTATCCTAGGTTGGGGAGAGAGAAAAGTTAACTGTTATCTTGGTTGATTTCCAGGCTTCAAGATAACTTGCTAGGGAGTTTGGAGAAAACTGAATGGTCTCCACTGAGGATTGGTAGTTGGAAATCTTGACTCGACTGGGGAAGAAGGTTTCATCTCCGTTGGGGATCTGTAATTCAAAGTTTTTGCTCCACTAGGGATTGGGAGTTTGAAGTTTCAACTCTGATGGGGATCAAGGGTTTAAAATTTTAGTTCCGCTGGGGATCTAGATGATGTACTGTAGGGATTGCTCATGGAATAGCCTAAAGACGTTTTCCTATCCTTTCAGTCTGTCAATAATTGTTCTTTTCCATCCTATTTATTTGTAAACAGTAATTATGTTCAAATGCATATGTTCATCAATGAATGATTGGACGTTTTTGCAAATAAAACACAAGTGTAAAAAGAAAAAAGACAAATGTTTTTCTGCATTTTAAAAGAGATATCTTTGTATTTACTTTGAATAAGTATTTGTGTACAAAGGAGACAGACATCCTAGTAAGAGGATGGTGTCATAAAAAATGAGAAAAATTTTATACAAAGAAAGATAGCTATGTGTAAAAAAATCCCATGGGGTTCCCATTTCGCTATAGCCTTCGTAACTCCGAATATCTTGTCCATTCGTTGCTTCGTCCGAAGATGATTGGATTGATCAGAAGCTCAGAGTTTGTTAGTGAAGAGATTGTCCTTAAAGTGATCCGACGAGACATAGTCATACGCTTTAATTCCTTAACTTTTGCCTGGATCGCCCTTTCGGGTTTTCGATCCACCGGGAAACCCTTTTTTGCCCAAGTCGCCCTTTCGAGTTTTCAACTTGCCGAGTGTACAATTTTTTTTGTTTTATCCCTAATTTTTGCCTGAACCTCCCTTTCAGGTTTTCAATTCACCGGGATGCCCCTTTTTTTCCTAGGTGTGTCAAACTAGCGGGTTATTTATGCGTAGTATCTCTTGACTATGTCTGCGTTCGCAGGGTGCGGCAGGTCGTCACTGTCCATGGTGGTTAAGATCATTGCCCCACCAGAAAAGATGTTGTTGATCATAAATGGTCCTTCATAGGTAGGAGTCCATTTTCCCCTGGGATCACTATGTGGCAAGATGATGCGCTTGATCACTAGATCTCCAACTTGATATGTCTGGCGTCTGACTTTCTTGTTGAAAGCTTTGATCATCCGTTTTTGATACGTTTGACCATGGCAAACAGTAGTAAGTCTCTTCTCGTCAATTAAGTTCAATTGGTCAAGTTAGGTCTGGATCCAGTCATCTTCACTCAAACCAGCATCTTTCATGATCCTTAAAGAGGGGATCTGGACCTCAATAGGTAAACCAGCCTCCATGCCATAAACTAAAGAATAGGGTGTTGCCCCAATTGATGTGCGTGCCGTGGTACGATACCCATGGAGAGCAAACGGTAACATTTCATGCCAGTCCTTGTAGGTGACTGTCATTTTTTGTATGATCTTTTTGATGTTTTTGTTTGCAGCTTCGACAACACCATTCATCTTCGGCCGATAGGGAGATGAATTGTGATGTTGAATCTTGAACTGCTCGCACAGGGCGGTGATCATAGTATTGTTAATGTTTGTACCATTGTTAGTGATGATCCTTTCAGGGATACCGTACCGACAAATAAGGTTCTTCTTGATGAAGCGGGCAACAACATTCTTTGTAACAGATGCGAAGGAAGCTGCTTCGAGCCACTTGGTGAAATAGTCAATGGCCACCAGAATGAAGCGGTGTCCATTGGATGCTGTAGGGTTGATTTCCCCAATCATGTCGATTCCCCACATAGCGAAGAGCCAAGGAGATGTTAAAACATTTAGAGGAACTGGAGGCACGTGTACCTTGTCGGCATATATTTGACATTTATGGCATGTTCGGGAGTGTTGATAGCAGTCAGCTTCCATGGTAGACCAGTAATAGCCTGCCCTTAGAATCTTCTTAGCCATCGTATGCCCGCTAGAGTGAGTGCCAAAGGTACCTTCATGCAATTCAGCCATAATCCTTTCAGCTTCAATCTTGTCCACACAACGGAGTAGAATAGAATCATGATTGCGCTTGTACAAGATACCATTACTTAGGAAGAACTTAGCTGAAAATCTCCTTAAGAACTTTTTGTCATTAACTGAAGCTCCTTCAGGATACTCTTGAGCCTCGAGATACCTTTTGACTTCATGAAACCATGGCTGGTCCACTACTTCTTCGGTATTGATCTCATGATAGTGTGCAGGTTCGTCCATTCGTTCAATGGTGATTTGGGGAGCCTCATTATCCCAGTTAAGTTTAAACATGGATGACATTGTAGCTAGAACATCTGCTAGCTGATTTTCTTCTCACGGGAAATGCTCGAAGGTAATCTGCTCGAAATGTGGTAGCAATGTCAAAACATGTTCTTTGTAAGGGATGAGGTTTGGATGCTTAGCATCCCACTCTCCTTTGATCTGACTGATGACCAAAGCTGAGTCCCCAAACACAATCAAAGATCTGATTCCCAAGTCTATGGCAGCCTTGAGTCCAAAGATGCAAGCTTCATGCTCTGCCATGTTGTTCGTACAGTTGAAGCAAAGTCTGGCAGTGAAAGGAGTATGGCATCCTTCTGGAGATATAAGTACAACACCGATATCGTTACCAAGCGCATTGGAGGCCCCATCAAAGTACAGGGTCCATCGGGATCCTTGTTCAGGTCTGTCATATGGTCTGAAATCCTCAATGTTGTCCAATGTCAAGATGTCTTCGTCGGGGAAGTCAAACTTCATGGATTGGTAATCTTCTACAGCTTGATGAGCCAGATGATCGGCTAGCACACTCCCCTTTATAGCTTTTTGGGTCATGTACTGTATATCATATTCCGTTTGGATCATCTGCCATCTGGCTATCCTTCCGGACAAAGCAGGCTTCTCAAAGATGTACTTTATCGGATCCATCTTAGATATCAGCAAAGTGGTATGAGTCAACATATACTGCCTTAGCCGGCGAGCAGCCCATACCAAAGCGCAACAAGTTTTCTTGAGCAGTGAATATCTTGTTTCACAGTCAGTAAACTTTTTGCTAAGGTAATAAATAGCATGCTCTTTTCGGCCAGACTCGTTATGTTGTCCCAGTACGCACCCCATTGAATTCTCTAGGACGGTCAGATACATGATTAGCGGTCTTCCTTCGACGGGTGGCATCAAGATAGGAGGTTCTAGCAAATACTCCTTGATTTTATCGAAAGCAACTTGACAGTCATCATTCCATTTAACTACCCGATCTTTCTTCAACAACTTGAAGATTGGTTCACAAGTAGATGTTAGGTGAGAAATGAACCTAGCAATGTAGTTTAGGCGTCCCAAGAAACCTCTGACCTCCTTCTCAGTGCGAGGAGAAGGCATTTCTTGTATAGCTTTGACTTTGGCAGGATCAACCTCGATGCCTTTGTTGCTGACAATGAAACCCAAGAGTTTACCGGACCAGACTCCGATTGTACACTTGTTTTGGTTCAATCTGAGCTTGTACTCTTTCAACCTGACAAACAGCTTTTACAAGTGATCAAGGTGTTCTTCTTCAGTTTGTGATCGGACTATCATGTCATCTACGTAGACCTCTATCTCATGATGTATCATATCATGAAACAAAGCTACCATGGCGCGTTGATAGGTTTCCCCGACATTCTTCAGTCCGAATGACATCACTTTGTAGCAGAACGTACCCCACTGTGTGACAAATGTAGTTTTATCCATGTCCTCAGGTGCCATTTTGATCTGGTTATAGCCTGAGAATCCGTCCATGAAAGAAAATACTTTGTGTTGAGCTGTGTTGTCAACCTGGATGTCGATGTGCGGAAGTGGAAAATAATCTTTAGGGTTGGCCCTGTTTAAATCTCTATAATCCACGCACATTCTCACTTTGCCGTCTTTCTTAGGCACAAGCACAATGTTAGCAACCCATTATGGATAGGAAGTAACAGCGAGAAATCCAGCATTGAACTGCTTCATAACTTCTGCTTTGATCTTCTCTGACATGTCCGGTCTCATGCGGCGGACTTTTTGTTTCACTGGTGGATAGTCTTCTCTTGTGGGTAGACGGTGTACCAAAATGTCTTTATCAAGTCCCGACACGTCTTCGTATGACCAGGCAAAGATCTCAACATATTCATGCAACAACTGAATTAGGCGCTCCTTGACACTTGGCTCTAGGTTGGCACCCACTCTGATTTCCTTCTTGTCTTCATCAGTGCCCAAGTTGATTGTATCCAACAACTCCTCATGAGGCAGAATATCTCTTTCCTCTTGTTGCAGTAATCTGGCCAATTCCCCTGGCACCTCACAATCTTCCTCACCTTCGTATTCGGCTTGGTAGACCAGATCTTCAGAGTCACTGAAGGCTATAGCAGTATCATTACCCATGGGTTCCGGAATGGAAGGGTACCTGCATTTGTGAGTGTGGGTGTGTGTAAGGGCATAACCATCTTAAAACAACAAAATGTAAAAGAAAGACAATGAGCACAAAAGTTTTAAATATGGAAAGCGTCCATGATTCATTAAAATGACATATGAAAATAAAATAAGAACCCTTACAAATGGACCTATGTGCCTTGGGTAAGACACAAGGTTGAAAAAGTACGAATTGTTTGTGAATTATTATAGATCCAACAGAAATGGAAAAGATAAATTACTGCGGTATGAAAGTAATTGGAAGAAAGTCTTTTGCTTCCCAGTTGCACAGTCCTCCGCCAACAGTAGGAAAAATCCAGTCTTTCAGGCTGCCATCTTCTTCACTGTCTTCTAGCGCATTAACCCCTTGGTGGCTAATCTTCACAGGAAGCCCTCCGGCATGGGTGCGGCGCACAGCCTTATGAGCAGTTGAGGTGAACCCCAAGCCAAATTTGTCTGATTTAAAAGGAAAGTCCGGAAGCTGCCCCCAGATAGTGGATCCGCCTTCTTCCACTACCACCCTTGCATCCTTTAGAGAAGACATCCGAGGTACCGGTCTTGTGATCACAGGAGTTGAGGATACCGCCTTGGTCGCCACTATTTCCTAAGAAACTTCTTCAAAATGTTGGAAAGGGGTCTCAATGAATTCTCCATCCAATTCTACATATCGAAAATAATTCAGATGACTAATCATGTACTCCTCTTCCCCATGGACAGTTATGATCTTCCCTTGGACGGGGTACTTCAGCATTTGATGCAAAGTCGAGGTGACTGCACCGGCGTTGTGAATCTAGGGACGTCCCAATAGGCAAGAGTAGGAAGGACGGATGTCCATCACGTAGAATGTTGAGTTGAACATCTGGGTACCCACCTTGATCGGGATGTCCACCTCTCCATGGACCATCCTTTTAGAGACATCAAATGCTCTCACAATTATGTTGCTGGGTTTTAGAGTTAGGCCTTCACAATCCAACCTATCCAGGGCTTTCTTTGGAAAGACGTTCAGAGATGATCCGGTATCAACCAAAACATGAGCTAGGGTGGTTCCCCTACACTCCACCGAGACATGTAGTGCATCGTTATGTTTTCTCCCTTTGGAGGTCAAGTCTGCATCAGAGAAACCCAGGCCATTGTCAGTTGTCAGACTGGCCACACACTCTTGGAATTGATCTGTAAACGTCTCTTGCGGAACATGAGCCGTCTTCAAAAACTTGACCAAAGCTTTAGCATGTGCCTCAGAGCCCAGCAGCAAGGCTAACATAGAGATTTTGGAGGGGGTCTGCCCCAGTTTCTCCACCACATCATAATCACTCTTCTTAATGATCCTCAGGATTTCTTCCATCTCCCTCTTGGATGTCTTAGGAATAACAAGTGATTGAGCCTTCGTCAAGACAGGCTCCTCTTGAACATTCTTTCCTTTATTCTCAGCAACAGAAACAGGGATAGGAATTTTATTGTCATTGTTGGCGGGTACACTTGCAGGTGTAATCACTAGTACAACTGTAATCTTCGGAACGGCCACGGGTCCATAGACTGCCTTTGGAGGCGCTCTCTGGAGATAAAATTCTCCCACTGTGGGTAATTTTTCTTGTTCCGGTAATGTTACTGATGTCAGAATTGTCCTCCTTGGAGCTTTCTTCATCGACAGTCTGTTCAATCTGTTTGACACCATGGTAGTAGATTTCTCCACCATAGTTCCACGATACCATTTTATCTGATTTGTATGGGGCTGGCCCGGGTATTGCTATCTTCAACGGAGTAGTCATAGGAGCGGATGTAATCCTAACTGGTTTTTTAGGAACCCTGGAAGGATTGGCGTATATGGTTATTATTGAAACTTCTGGAACTGTAATGGGTGAAATAGGAGCTTTCTCAAACAAAATTTCCTGGTTATCAATCAATTGTTGGATACCTTTATTCAATAGAGGACAGTCAAAGGATGAGGACAGGCAAGTATGAAAATCTTGGTCACAACCCGGGAACACCCCATCTTTTAACAAATTCAACTTGATGGTTAGGAGAGGAGTTAACAGTTCATCCACAGTAGAAACAAACAGATCTTCTTCCACAACACTGGCACTGTGTCCATGCCTATGCATTGGAGCGGAGATAACATTTGGTTTTTCAGGAGCTTCAAATTCAACTTCCTTTGCGTCGATCAGATCTTGAATCTTGTTCTTTAGAGCCCAACAGTTGTTGGTGTCGTGCCCTGGACTTTCTAAATGGTAAGCGCACCTGGCATTCAGATGGGAGTGTGGAGATGTAGTATTGGGATTTTTAGGGGCCTCTTTCAACATGGAAAGATTCAACTTCAAGAGATTGGGTAGGACTTGAGCAGGAGTCATGTTTATCTTGGTGAATTGCCTTACAGGCCTTTCCACCCTTTGCTGGTTATTTCTCGGCTGATCATTTCTCGGCTGGTTATTTCTTGGCTGGTATGATGCAGACTTTTGAATCATAACGTCCCCCATAGTTGGTCGTCGTTCGGTTCTTCCCTGATTCCTCTGAGCATAGACAACAAACACTTCCTTCTTTCTAGTGAAGGGCTTTTTTGCAACTGCAGAGGTAGACGTGTCTTTCTGAATTTTCCCGCTTCTTATACCGGCTTCTATCCTCTCGCCAGTTAAGATCAATTCAGTGAAATCTGCAGAGGAGCTTCCAATCAGGTGATTAAAGAAGGGGCCTGCCAGAGTCCCCAAGAACATGTCCACTAGCTCCCTTTCAGATAATGGTGGTTGCACCCTTCCGGCTAAATCCCTCCACTTTTGGGCGTAGTCTTTGAAGCCCTCATTGGACACCATAGCCATACCCTGGAGTTGAGTACGGGTTGGTGCCAAGTCGGTGTTGTATTGATACTGTTTATATAAGGCGGATGCAAAGTCTTCCCAATTATGCACATCAGACCTTTCCAACTGGTAGAACCAATCCAGCTACGTCCCCGATAAACTGTCCTGGAAAAAGTGGACCCACAAATCTTTGTCAGTAGAATATGGTTGAATTTTCCTGACATAAGATCGTAGGTGCATCTTGGGACAAGACACCCCATAGTACTTGGAAAACAAAGGTACTTTAAACTTAGGGTGGATTACTATTCCAGATACCAACCCTAACTCTTCAAAGTCCAGCCCCGGTACTCTGTGTATCTCCATAGCAGCTAGACGCTCTTCCAGATTTTTGTATTTGTCATCGGCCAGAGTGTATTGTTGTTCAGAGTAGTCCTCATCTTCCTCTTCTTCTTCTTCAGAATCAGATGGCACTGCAATCTCCTTTCCTTTTCTTTCCCCTTCCTCAGAGGTTGATGGAAATTCCAAGGTCCTTCTGGCTTGTCCTTCAAACCTTCTACCCATGATAACCACACCGGCTCACTTCTTCTTCTTTTTCTCTTTCTCTAGCAGAGTCTTGATCTCCTCCTGCCCTTTGGCCAAGGTCAAGAGTAGCTGTTGAAATTGTGAATTCTGAGCTTGTAAGTCTTTGACCGTTTGTTCAATATCCATCAAACAGCAGAGAGATGAGGAAACTTGGTGTGAAGACCATTTTATGCACATGATGAATGATATGTATTCATGCAATGTTTTCAAGGATTTAGAAATTCAAATTTTTGTCAAACAAAAAGGAATAAACGTTATATTAATAAAAATAGAATTTGTTTACATCAATGCCCCTAGGGAAAAATAGTATAAAATTCTAAGATAAAAAGACACTGCGCATCCTCTTTGGTGCAATGTAGGTGTTAAGAGTCATCTCTTCATGAAGTAACCGAGTGAGTTCTAAAACCTTCTTCTCGCTTGCGTAGAATTAGGCTTCAAAAGTATCACGTTCTCCCTTGAGCTGTATCCAACTTCTTTGTAAATCTTCGAGTGATGTTGGCATGTCAGGATGTAGGAGGGTGTATGGAACCTCTCCTTCCTTAACAGGCTTTATAATCACAGGTAGAATGGAGGGGTAAGGCATCATAATACTTTGGGCGCGGATTCGTACCCACTTGAGGTAAGGCTCAAGGGGGATGGAATTCTTGTGTCCCAAGGTCTTATTGTCTACCTCGTTTGGCATTCTCCATGCTCGGATGAACCTTTAACGAAGTCCTTGATTGTCATTGTCGAAAACCAAACCTTGAACTAACATATCATGTGGGACATCCCTTCGGGCATAACCAAACTGTCTTAGAGCCAAACAAGGGTTGTAGGTGATGCCTCCCCTAATGCCAAGTAGAGGGACATTAGGGAATTCCCCACAACGGTCGACGATGATAACATTCTCTTTGGATCGAGAACACCAATGAATATCTGAATGTGTAAGAGTCATCAATCATTGTGACCACCTCAAACCTTGCTCATTCTTCAAGACTGATTGGGGAAGATGAGAAATAAACCATCTTGCCAAGAGAGGAGTGAAACACATGAGAACACCTCTTTTCCTCATTGTACGAGTGTGAAAAGAGTGTAAGATATCCCCACGCAATGTAGGCACCGGGTTGCGAGACATGAAGATTTTGACAGCACTCACATCTATGAGTTGATCAGGATTATGGAACAAGACCATCCCATAGATGAGAAGAGCTACAATCTCCTCAAAAGCTTGTAAGTCTAAAGAATTCCAGCAGCTTTGGGCCTTCTCAAACAAGAACTTTTCCAAGAAGCCTTTGACACCACTTCTAGTTTCCCAATGGGTTGTGACATCAAATGAGTGCAAGTGCAGAGCTTGAGCAATCTCTTATGGCTTTGGATCTCTTTCCGTACTATTTAAGGGTAGTTGATTGAGAATAGGAATCCTCAAGAGTTGAGAGAATTCTTCCAAAGTAGGCACAAGCTGGTAGTCAGGAAATGTGAAGCAGTGGTGCAAAGGGTCAAAGAACTGGAAAAAGAACTTTCATCATGTCTTCCTCTGTGTTGGAAGTGACTAAGTTGAGAAGACGACCATGCCTCTCAGTGAATGGAGAATTCTCAGGAATCCTTGAAGCTAGCTCCTTGAGTTGTGGAGAAATTCTTACAAGGTTGACTTGGATTGTTTTCCTACGAAGTGAATCCATAACCTACAAAATAGGAACAAAGATGAATTTCCAAAATCCTTGAAATGGTTAGTGGATTCATATGATGCTTCATGATGTCCATGATGCTATGCACAAGTAATATGTACAAGCAAATCACACAAGTTCCTAGTTTATGCTTGCATGGGGTTTCATAGGTAAGTACCCTCTTGAAGTTTAGTTGGCTCAACCTGTCCTAGAAATAGTAACCGGGTTCTAAGGAGCTCAATATCACTGGATTGTTTACATGTTCATTATTTCAATTCATCCTCTTTACTGGCGACCGAAATATTCCAAGGAACCAACCCTCAATGAGTGTAGTATCGAGTATCTACCAACTTTGAACTGCACCAAAGTCGGTCATCTCACTACATCCTAAAAGGCCAAGTTGGTCAAGTAAAGGTTCTAGAAGTTTGTTAGTGCTTCATGACATCACTCAGCGTCCCCGTATTCTCTTTGATTGACTCAAAGGCTACCGGTACCCACAAATATGTCACACTAACATAGCTATTGCTTAGACCGTGTCGGTATACACCACACAGTTTCCATAATGTATTGCTATTTACCTATGAATGTTTTCCCAAATCCGGGTAGAGGATTCAAACCCAAACAATAGAACCAAAATGTAAAGCAAACAAGGAAAACATGGTAAGAAAATAAAGGTGATATAAACCCTAAGGTAACCCCACTCTTTATAATTATCCCCAACAGAGTCGCCAGTTCTGTGATACAATGGAAGAACTGACTTGAGGTTTTGCGTTTCGTCGCAAATGTCGCGGTTTAGCAAGAGTCGCCACCGACTTTTATTTTATTCAAAAGGAAAGGTAAAAAAGCACAGGAAAGACCTTTTAGATGTTTTCTTGAGTTCGGGGGGTAGATTATGAAAAGGGAAGGTGCTAGCACCCTTTTCATCCATGGTTTTCTATGGGCTCTTAGTTACTTGTTTAGATCACTTGTTTGCTTTTGAAATTGTTTGAAATGGTGCTTTGTGTGGTTTTGAAAGTATTTTGAAAAGAGGCCTTTGTTTAGGCAATCTTTGTAATGATTCTCGTTTGTAAGAATGTATACAAAGATGTTTGTCTTTTGAAAAATGTTTCAATGTTTTGAAAGTTGTTTGGAAATGTTTTGAAATGTGTGTGTTTGTTTTGAAAATAGCAAGGATTGTTTGCAATTTGATCAAGTAACTAGAAGCATATCTACCTACTCAAAAGTCTTTCTTGTACATTTTTATTCCTTTGAAATTGTTGATTTACCATTGATTTGGTAAACAACCCTATCTTTGGATGTTAAACGGGACGGGCGTGGGTCATCGTATGACCATGATAGCAATGTTGCCAAGTATCTTTAGCATTTTGAGGGACTAAGATCATTTGTTTTTAGGCAACCTTGTCTAGCGTCATTGAGGGACTATGATCTTTTGTTTTGTTTTGTTTTGTTTTGTTTTGCCAAGATACTTTGCATGCATACCATGGCCATTTTTTTAGGAAACCAAGTGGGTGAAACCCTAGGGGTGCTTGTGTGCAATGTGTGTCATTTTACATGCATTTTGTCTTGTGTTAGATCTTGTATTTGTTTGATTTTGTCTTATCATGCAAAACCCTAGTTTTTACTAAACATGGTATAATGCGATAAATTGCGTAAAATAAATCTAAGCTATTACAACAATTATTATGGGAGGGGGGATACAAGTTTTTGAATGGGGATATTTGCACAAAATAAAACCCTAAAATAAACTATTACAACCCAATTGAATATTGTACAATAAATAAATAAATACACAATATTTAAATATGCAATAAAATGTATGGATGCAAAATGTTTTTGTATTTATTTTATGTATATAAAAATAAAATTATTTAAGTCCTAAAAATAAGAAAAAATAATATTATTATTTTTTGAAAGGGTGAAAAACCCTAGTTTTTGATTAAAGAAAATATATGTTTCTTATTATTTATTTTATCCATTTATGTACAAGAAAAGTAAATGAAATTATTTACAAATAACAAAAATTAAAATATATGTGGAAATAATATTTTATGTGTATGAATAATAAAAAATAAAAATGTATGATATTTTTAAATGTGTTTATTATTTATTTTAAGAAAATAATTTCTATTCTATTTAAAATAATCAATATTTTATGAAAAAAATAAGATAAAAAATAAAATAAAAATGCAAAAAATTAAGAAAATATTTTTGGGTATTTTTTATCATTAGAAAAAATGAATGCAAGCACAAAAAATAAAAATATGCAAGAAAATACAAAAATATAAAATAATAAGTCAGGGGGTGCAAATAGTGGATCAGGGGGTGTGGAAAGTAGAACAAACAGGCCCAAGGCGCGCCAGGCCCAGGACTTCATCCTTGTCCTCCAGCCACTCCCAAACGCGCACGTTTTTGCTTTAAGCCTGTATCTTGCTCTAGCTTGCATAAAATCAAAAACTTATAACACAAAAAATGCAGCTTATGATCTCACGATTCCAGTGATATAAAATTCATGACCTAACTCTAAACGACCAGGGAGAATTTCAGTGGCCCTAATTCCTGACCTAATTTTTTCAGCATGTTCAACAATCAAATACTCTTATCTTAGTTAATATAAATGGAAAGTATGCATATGTACAACTTCACCATGTTGAGGACTACATCTTTGCTTCACAAATCAAAGCTTGAGGATTCCTAAACAGAGAGATAGAGTTTTGAAAAATACCTTGTTCAGCTGAGTTTGGATATGGAAATGTGGGGACATTGAGTGAGGCCTGAAGATCGTTTGAGCTTCCTTGAAGTTCCATCAAGCCTTTCCAATGCTCAGCTTGCCTTGAGGATGCTTGAAACTCCCTGTAGAAGTCAAGATGCAACCTTCCAAAGTGAGAATGGCGATGTCTGAAATAGGGCTTACAGAACCAAGACAAGGACTTAGATAGTTTGGATGTGATGTAGGGAAGATGTTTGAAGTGTTACAAAGCAAAACGCACGAGCAAATTTTAAGTTGGCAAGTGTTTTGCAAAAGCTGCCCTGTTTTGGGCAGAAATGTGGTTTTTCTGTTTGGGAGAGTTTTGAATGTTATGTATTCGTGTTTTCTGCTTGAGACAAGTTTGTGAAGTTGTTTAGAATGAAGCCAAGTTCACCCTTTATCAGATGTACAAGTTCTCTTCACTTTTGCAATTTTTCTTGCTTTTGAAGAAAAGTGAAATGACTTGTGCCAAAGGCTTGTACTTGCTAGTTCTAGGGCTGCAAGGAGTTGGTATTCTTTGCCTGATATCTCTGGACATTGCTTTTAACAAAAGAACAGGTCCAAGACTCAAGGATAACAAAGTTGCAAAAAGCTTGCTTTATGAAAATGGCAATGTGCCCTTTATGCCATTAATGGAATAAACTCTTGTACAATGCTCCAAAGGTCAAAATAAACCCATTATCCAATGATTTTGCATTTAATTATGGAGTGTAGAAAGGATTAGGACCTTTAATGCAAGGTACAAGCATGCTAGGATCTGATTTGCAAGTTGGTGCATTGTGAACATGGCTTGAACAAAAGTGACAAATTGCAATTTTCTCTTCTTCGATTCTCCCTAACCACAAATGATCTTGGAGAGTTCTTTGACATTTTGGAAAGCATGTAACATGCTATACAATACATATTTGAAATGAATTTTGAGATACCTCTTGGAACTAGGTGAAAAATTCCCATGAAATTAGGTCAAAAACCTGCCTAAATTAGGGCAAATTTTCACTAAGTTAAAAAGTTTATGGACCCCTATTCACAAATTCATAACTTGAGATCCAAGCATCTTTTGGGAAAACTTTGTGAATAAAAGTTGTAGATTTCATGGAGGACTACAACTTTCAGGTTGGAAGTTTTCTTTGAATCCAATTGCATCATGGTGAAAAAGTTGTGGAAAGTTGGGAAAAAATAAGAAATTTTCCCATACTTAGAAAAATTCTAAGTTAAGAAAAATTTCAAATTAAAACCCTAATTTGCAATTTTAGGTTTCTTGGTCAACAAGTTTCACATTTTGACATATCTTGATGAATTATGACCTTTGACACTTGATTTTGACCAAAAAGTCAAAGTTTGACTTTTCAGTGTACAGTTGACTTTTGATCAGTTGATTGCAAAATTCACCTGTCAATCCTATGCATTTGAGATCTTTTGAACTATGGGATTAGGTAAAGATGATGCTATTGAGTCCTTGAAATCATTCTTGAACCTAATTGGTCATTGGCTAGGTTAAAAATCAGAAATTGCCCTTTCTCAGTCAAAACCCTAATTTTGACCATTTTGCCCTTTTGATGATTTGATCAAATTTCTTGAGGAGTTGTGGTCCAAACTTGATCAAATGGTACATATGAGTGTAAGATGTTGTTGTGGATCAAAAATTTTGAAGTTTGACTATAAATTGGCCATGGTTCACTTTTTCCCCAATACAACTGATTTTTAGGCCAACTGTCCAATTGTCTGGGCAAAAATGTGATTCAAGGCTTGAAACTTGTCATGAGAAATATTAGGGGTCCAAGATGGTGTATGAAAGTCACAAGAAGCATTGATGGTCCAAAAATACTTGTGAGAACTCAAACCCTAATTTCAGGTTATCAGTGCAAGATGATGTCTTGAGCTGAGCAAACCCTAATCTGGTCTTGAGTCCAAGAAATCTTGTGAGGAAAATCTTGATAAATGAGAGGGCAAATTTTGGGGTACAACATAAACCATTGCATATTTTTACTCATTTAAGGTGTAATGAAAGGGTGCATTTCATATATAAAATTTGTTTGCACTCAGATCCTAATATTACACATATTATTCAAAACTTCAAAAATTCTTAAGTGTTGTAAAACTTTGAGAATTTACATATTGTATGAAACATTGTTTAGAACTTTCATACTCATCATTGTTTCAGCAAATATTGAGCACTAGATCTATCTATTAACTTCCTATTAAATCTTGTCTTAGTATCTTGATAACCATTGTGTTATTTAAGAATTGATCATACTTTGTAAAAATCAGATTTTGCATAAGATTAACCTTGCATTCCAGGATTGTTGGAGCAAGTGTATGCATTGAAGAGGATTGTTATTCTTGCACTTAGTGTTGAAGATCTTAAAGTTTTTAAGATCCTTTGATATCTCTATAGATTATATAGTAAGGCATCACCTTTGGTGTGATTAGGCTTGTGCAATCATTCTAAACTATAGAGAAATCTCTTCTGTGTTGGCAAGAGGACTGAAGTACTCTCGATCTGTGAGGGGAACCAGTATACATTTGGTGTTCAGTTACTTTCCACACTTTATTGTTTTTAACACCATAATCATAAAAATAAGAACTTTAAAAAGAAGGAAAAAATTGACCATCACCTAATTCACCCCCCCTCTTAGGTGCATTATTAACTTACATTTGGCATTAGAGCAAGTTAAGGTAACTTGTTCCTATTCGATCCAAAATGGCTTTCGCACAACCAACTTTCAAACATGGTGGTAGGAAAAACAAGCTTCCTTTGTTTTGTGGTGAATACTTTAACTTTTGGAAAATTTGCATGAAGGCTCATCTAGAAGCACAAGGAGAAGAAATATGGGATGCTGTCCAAAATGGTCCATTTACTTCGGTATGTGTTGTCAATGGTGTTGGAACATCAAAGCCTAAAACATCATGGGATGACGATGATAAGAAAAATGTCCTTTATGATAAGAAAACAATTAATCTTCTTCAAGGTACACTTTTCATGGATGAATTTTTTCGTGTTTTGGCATACACAACGGCAAATGAAATTTGGGATACTTTGGTTGAAATACACGAAGGAACAGTCAAAGTCAAAAGATCAAGATTGAATACATTGAGTCAAGAGTTTGAGATGTTTAGAATGGAACCCGGAGAATCTATTCTCAACAAGCAGAAAAGATTTGTTCATTTGACTAATCATTTAAAAGCTCTTGGTAAAACTCTCACCAATGACGAACTCAACCTAAAGGTGCTTCGATCTTTAACTAGAGAATGGAAACTGAAAGTAATGACTATTTCGGAAAAGAAGAATTTATCCAATATGTCATCCGCAACTCTATTTGTTAAACTTCAAGAGTATGAGACGGAACTTGGAATACTTGCTAAGCATGAAAATCAAGAAAAGAAATTAAAAGGCATTGCTTTGAAGGTGGAATCCAAGGAAGTCACTATTGAAGAAAATCTGGAAGATGATGAAAATTTCATGCTTCTTGTAAAAAGGTTAGGTAAATTCTTTCGTCCTAAAAGTAATTTTGGTAATTCTAACTTTGTCAGAAGGAAGAAATTATCAAAGAGCAAAAATAAAGAAGCCTCCACATTAAATGTTACATGCTATGAATGTGTAAAGCAAGGCCATATCAAACCAGATTGTCCAAATCTCTCCAAGAAGGATGTAAACAAAGGAAGGAAAGACTCCAAGTACAAGAACGCCTACATCACTTGGGATGACAATGAAGTTAGTACATCATCTGAATTGGAGAATGACGAATGTGCAAATTTAGCATTGATGGCTACTCATTAATCTGATGATGATGAAAATGGAGAGGTTAGTACAAATTTTACACTTTGTGATGAAAATGCTCAAGGTGCAATTGATGAACTCCTAAATGAATGCAAAGTCTTGTATAAAAAGATATCAACACAAGAAAAGGAACTTATTTATTTTCAAGAAAAGATTGATACTATGAACAAGGATCTTGAATGTCAAAAACAAGTTTTTCTTAAAGAAAAACAAGACTTTGTATGCAAAAAATATGAATCATATACTTTTCAAATTGTTCTACTAAAAAGAGTTATTGAACGATATGAAAAAGGTCAAATTGGTTTGGAAGGATTTGTTAGCCAACAAATATATCCTAATCACAAAAGTGGACTTGGTTATTCAAAAGAAAATAAATCAAGTTCCAACGAAACCATTTTCGTAAAGGCTAGTAATCAATCTGAAACCAAGAAAGCCAACAATGTGTAAATTAAGCATAATCATCAAAATAAAAATAAAAGAGTTGTTAAGAAAAAACAAGTTCCAAGATACAAGAGCAACTTTATTCCAAATTGTTTTTATTTTGGTATTCTTGGCCATACACCTAATGCTTGCTATGTTAGAAACTTTAGTATGGCAAGTGGAAACTATGCATGGGTTAAGAAAGGAACTAACTATGAAGTACCCAAGGTAACTTGGGTACCTAACAAGAAATAATTTCTTTTGTTTTGTAGGTATGCTTGAAATCCACTAAAAGTCTATGGTATCTCAATAGTGGATGTTAGAAGCATATGGAGGGAGATGTTAACAAATTTTCACATCTAACATTAAAAGACAAGGGGTATGTCACCTATGGAGATAATACCAAAGGAAAAATTCTTGGAATTGGCAAAGTTGGTGTACCACCTTTCACATCTATTAAAGATGTACTTTATGTTGAAGGACTCAAGCACAATCTTTTAAGTATTAGCCAACTTTGTGACAAAGGTTTCAAGATCAAATTCAATAAAGAGGAATGTTTGATCATGGACGAAACAACCAATGAGGTAAAACTCAAAGGTAAAAGAGTTAACAATATTTTTATGATTTCTTTAGATGAGTTGTCATTGAAAGTAAAATGTCTTATGGTAAACAATAATGAATCATGGTTATGGCATAAAAGGGCAGCCCATATACATATGGAACATTTAAGTAAATTAACCAAACATGATATTGTCATTGGCTTACTAAAGATAAAATTTGTCAAAGATAAGTTGTGTGATGCTTGTTGTGATCGGTGGATTTAGAACTGACTGTTTAACGCTGGTTCGTGAAATGTCACGGAAGCAAGAGTCGCCACCGCCTTTTATTTTCTCCAACATGGAAAGGACAAAAGAACAGCAAAATTCCTTATGAGAACGTTTCTCGGTTCGGGAGGTAGATTTATAGAAAGGGAAGGTGTTAGCACCCTTTCTATCCATGTTTATCCATGGGCTCTTAGATACTTGCTCATTGTGTTTTCAAAAGTGTTTGCTTTTCAAAGTTTGAGTGGGTTTTGAAAAAGTTTCGTTTAAAGATTTCTGAATGACTCTTGTATCAGTCCTCAAGAGTGTTTGAAAAATTGTTTTGAAAGCTTTTTGAAAGTGTCGGTGTGAAAAGAGTTTTGATTTGTTTTTGAAGAGAGCAAGTATCTATGAGTCATCTACCTACCCTAAGGAATTAGGCTGTGTAAATGTCCTTTAGGTAGTGCCATCCCACCATTGAGAGGTAGGTAGCACCACCGTTGGAGGTGTTCGGGTCAATTCGAGTGTAGGGACAGGTGTGGTCACCGAAGCAACAGTTAGGACACCTTAGAAGCTACCCTTATGTCCTTGATCCTTTTTTTAATTCGAGGCAATCATTTCGAGGCAACTATTCCGAGGCAACCATTTCGAGGCAACTTGTTTTTGAGACAACTGGATCATGGACATAAGGACTTACTAAGACGTCCCATACTTGACGACCACGTTTCGAAGGCAACAGGTGAGGCGTACCCTAGAAGTGGTGTGTGAATTTGTGTGTTGTTTTCATGTTTAGCAATTATCTTTGATCATGACATGGTGAGCTACGCATTGTTTTTAATCAGCCATACATTCTTTCATGCAATTAGAATTTAAAAGTGCGGAAATTTAAATGTGGAAAGATAAATTCTACGCTATTACAAGGCGCGGGTCTATACATCGCCAAAATACAAAGACCCGTTTGGTAAAAGATGCGGAAAGTAAATAAATTCCTAATTACTATTACAATCCTTGAGCAGTTACATAATACTCGAAAAGAAAAAAGAATAACGTGCGAAAGAATAAAAGTTAGGACGTCCGAGGGTCTTGACCCTTTTGAAATTAAATTGAAATTAAAGTCTAATTATTATTTAATTAAAGAAAAGAAATTGTTTTTTATGTTTTTGGTATTTTATGAAAAGAAAGAAAATTAAAATTAAGAAGAAACCCTAGTTCTAAATATTTTAATTATCAATAAAAAGAAATATTAACGTTACTCTAATTTACTAATTAATTAATATACATGTTTATTTACAAAAATAAATAGTAATTATAATAATAAATAAATGAGAAAAATAATTAATTAAGAAAAGGATGAAAAATGTCAAAAAACCCTAAGTCTAGATATTTTTTATTTATTAAGAAAAGGATTAAAGTTTAAAACCTAAATTAAACTAAATTAATGGTTAGAGTTTATTTACAAAAATATTTAAATGGTGAAATTAATAATAATTAAACATATTGTATTTTTTTGATTTTATTATGGAAAAAATTATTTTATGGAATTAAAGAAACAATTAAAAAACAATTAAAAGAATTAAAATTGAAAAGAAAATAAAATTAAAAAAAATGCAAACCAGGGGTATCAGGCCCCAAAGGGAGGTTTGTTTGAAGCAAAATTGGCCCATCAGCATAGGCCTGGCTTGACTTTTGGTATCACGTGTGGGATGGTTGACTGAGGTGCACCCTAGGCGTTGTCCCCTGACCACTGGATTGGATCTCCTGGCCACTTGGCAGGCTCAAGCGTGAGGCTCATGGTGGAGTTCTGGATGAAGCGCTGGATGGAATTGAGTTAGAAAAAATAATAGCAATTGTATGGGGGACCTGGGAATCGAACCCAGGTCCCAAGGCTTGCAACACATGTCCACTACCATCTGAGCTAGGCAATGCATTTGTATACATAATGAAAAACGAATATTATATAAGAAAAATAATGGTTAATGGTATAACACAAAAAAGCGCGCCAGATGTTTGAACGCTCCAACCCTGTGACGACACGCTAGCTTCTTCTTCGTTGTTCCTGTAAATACAAAACAAGTAGCGGGGGTTTTAAACCCCCACTAAATACAGCCATGGAAAATAGCGAATAGAAGACGCTTTAATATAAAAAGGGCGCGAGGTCATCATTCAGTTCGTATGGAGCTCCTGAATTCAATGGCATAGGTCTCAATGTCCAATTTTTCCATACAAGGAAAGCCCTATTTTGGAGCTTCTGAAACCCTAGGTTTCATCAATGGTGGATTTGGCTACAGGCAGTGTTAGTCCAATTAAACATTACCAATCGCTTCAGAATGATGTTAGTAACATAAATCAACAATTAAAACACATGAATGATGCGTGAAAATTAAAAACCGATTATGGAAATGTTTGTGATAAACGTGACTCAGTTCTACCAATTCTTGGAGTATGGGGACTTGTTCTTGATTGCAATCAATTCCTGGAAGGTTCAGCAACGTATTGGAATACTTCTTATGCCTTGAAACGTCCTCTAACTATGAAATCAGTTTCACAATTTCTTTGGAATTTTGGCAACTTGGTTCTGAGTTTTTGAGCAGCTCTTCGTGTATTTTAGAATAGGGTTGAGTTGTGCATAAGTAAGTGAATGAAATTAGGTCAAGAAACAAGCCCAAAGATCCATGAATTTATGTTTTGAATATTTGATTTTTAATCATGAATTTCCAATCTTTTTCCATGCAAATCTTGCCAAATATGGATGATCTTGTCTTGTTGATTGGTGCACGAAATCTTTAGCCTATAATGAGAATATTTTCTGCATAAAAAGATTTGAAAGGCATTATTTGATATTTTTCTCATAATTAAATCTAATTAAATGAATTAATAAGAATAAAAATTCAATTAATTAATTAAAAATAAGAAAATAAATCCCTTTGAGCTTAATGGGTCGTGCATATGCTTTGGGTAATGATTCAAGGAAGAATTTGAGGCCCATTAGCATTTTTGAAGCTTTTGAAGCAAAGTTGACTTTTCAAAGTTCCCAAAAATTTCCCAACTTCTCCAATGCATATCTTGCTCAATTTTGAAGCTATGAACATGTTCTTGGACATTTTGGAAAGGTCTTGAAGTCCTCTAACCAATGTCTTTGGTCCCATGTCATTTTGGTTTACCAATCTCAAGTTATGGTCTTTGACTTAAAGTGCCTTTTTGTTGACTTTTGAAAATGACCTATAATGTTGAAATTGATAACTTTTTGTGAGAGCATTTCTTGGACTTGAAGTGTGAAGATGAGTTGTAGGAAATGTTATTCTCTTCAAAATGAGCTTTGGATGGGATTTTTCTGATAAACCATGAAGAAGTTATGCCTTGGTCAATTTGCAGTTGACTTTTTCAACTGTCCCAAAATAGAAACTTTTGCATCTTGAGACTTTTTGAGCCATGTTTGTGGAATCATGATCAAGAATTGATCAAATGATGATTGTGGCTTCAAAATAAGATGTTGACCAAAATTTTTGACTTTTGATTGTCAAATGACCATTTTGCCCCTGCAGTTGACTGTGAAGCCATTAGGGTTTTTTGACTGTGCAATTTGATGTTGTAAGTCTTGAAACTTGACATATGGATGCTTGACAATGTATGTAGGCATATGGGACTTGATTGGACCCTTGGAAACCTCAATTCCTTTGCAAGAACCAAAACCCTAATTTTGACTGTGTTAGGAGGCAATTGGACTGTGCAACCCTTGAGAGATTTTGAGTCATTATCTTGGCAAATCTTGAAGAATATGGGAGGGAAAATTTTGGGGTACAACACTTGTCAAAAGGGAAAACCAACTAGATCAACTTTAAAATCTAAGAATGTGGTGTCTACTGCAAGGCCACTACAATTGTTGCATATGGACTTATTTGGTCCATCAAGAACAAGAAGCTTCAGAGGTAATGTATATGCTTTAGTTATTGTTGATGATTTTTCTAGATATTCTTGGACTTTGTTTCTTATGCAGAAAAGTGATGCTTTTAAGGCATTTAAGAAGTATGCAAAGCAAATTCAAAATTAAAAATCATTAAAGATTGTGTCCATTAGAAGAAATCATGGTGGAGAATTCCAAAATGCATCTTTTGAAGAATTTTGTGAAGAACATGGTATCTCTCACAATTTTTCAGCACCAAAGACTCTACAACAAAATGGAGTAGTTGAAAGAAAGAATCGATTTCTAGTGGAACTTACGAGAATAATGCTCAGTGATGCAAATATACTAAAATATTTTTGGGTGGATGCGGTTAGTATGGCATGTTAGGTTGGAAATCGAGTTATTATTAGACCTATATTGAAAAAGACTCCATATGAACTCTTCAAAGGAAGAAAACCAAACATTTCTCACTTTCATATTTTTGGATGCAAGTGCTTTGTCCTCAACAATGACAAAGACAATCTCGGTAAGTTTGACGAGAAATACGATTAAGGTATATTCCTTGGTTACTGTCTTTCAAGTAAAGCTTATAGAATATACAAAAAAAGAACTTTAACTATAGAAGAATTTATGCATGTTTCTTTCGATGAAACTAACCCCTCAAAAGAGGATATAGTCTCTTGTGATGATGATGATATTTTAGATATGCCAATAGAAGATGTTACCAAAGCCAATCAAAATAAAAATCAATATTCTTTCATAGAAGAAACTTCTCAACAAGATCTACCCAAAGAATGGAGAACTCATCGAGATCACCCAATTGACAATATTATCGGTGATATTAGCAAAGGAGTATCAACAAGACTCAATCTTTAAGATGCATGTCTACACATGGCATTTTTATCTCAAATTGAACCTTCCAAAATATATGAAACTGTGTTGGACGATCATTGGATGGTTTCTATGCAATAAGAGTTAAACCAATTCGAAAGAAGTCAAGTTTGGGAACTAGTACCAAGACCAAACGAAAAACACATCATTGGAACTAGATGGGTATTAAAAAACAAAATCGATGAAAATGGGATAATTGTTCAGAACAAAGCAAGATTGGTCGCACAAGGATACAATCAAGAAGAAGGAATTAATTTTGAAGAAACCTCTGCTCCAGTTGCAAGGTTAGAAGCAATTAGATTATTATTGGCTTACGCTTGTTCTATGAATTTTCAGCTTTTCGAAGTGGATGTCAAGAGTGCATTCTTGAATGGATACATCAACGAAGAAGTCTATGTCAAACAACCTCCTGGTATTGAAGACTTCAAGAATCCTTCACATGTCCTCAAGTTTAAGAAGGCACTTTATGGCTTAAAACAAGCACCAAGGGCATGGTACGATGGCCTTAACAATTTTCTGTGTAAAGGGCTTTAAAAAGGGACAAGTGGACAAGACATTTTTTATCAAGAAGATCAAGAATCATACTCTACTTGTTCAATTGTACGTTGATGATATCATATTTGGATCAACAAATAAAGACTTGTGTGAAGAATTTTCATCCATGATGCAAGGAGAATTCGAAATGTCCATGATGGGTAAATTGAACTACTTTCTTGGATTACAAATCAAGCAACTTGCAACGGGGACTTTTATTCATCAATACAAATATTGTAAAGAATTATTAAAGAAATTTAACATGGATGCATGCTGTTGTACCCCAAAATTTGCCCTCTCATTTTATTTAAAACATACTCCTAGAGGTCCTCAAATGCTCAAGGTTGACCAAGAATTGACCAGACAAATTCTCCTCATAAGCAATGGACTTCCAACTAGGGTTTCACTTTTCATAAATAATTTTGGGTTTCAAAGGCCTCAAGTGATTTCCATGGCTCCTAACATGTCCTCAAGAATGCTCATGCCAAGTTTCACGCCTTGCATCACAAGTTTGCTCATTCAATTGCTCACATGACTGAAAATCAATTGTATTAGGTCAAAAGTCAATTGTGGTCAATATACAATAAAATTTCAAGGTTTTTGGTTAACATTAACATTTTGAAGTGATATTCATCATTTGATCAAGGGTTGATCATGATTCCTCAAGGAAAGTCCTCAGATCATCAAAAATCAAAAGTTACTAAATTAGGGTTTCCTAGGAAAAGTCAACTGAACTTTGACCAGGCATAACTCTCACATGCTTCATCCATTTGCCCCAACAAAGGCTCATTTTGAAGAGAATCCAATTATCTAAAACTTTTTTTTGATTCTCAAGTCCATAAAATTCATCATTGGAAAGATATGAGCCAATACATTACAGGTCTTTTTGAAAGTCAACAAAAGGCATCTTTTGTCAAGGCAAGTTACATCAAGATAAATTCTCCAAATGTAAAAATGATCAAAAGAGAGATTATAGGGGACATATGAGGCTTTACAAAAAGTCAATGATAATATTCAAAAGATGAAAATTGAGCAAGTTATAACCAGTGCAATTTTGGAAATTTTGATGAAATGCACAAAGTACATATTGAGCCATTTTAAATTTCTAAGCTTGTGGGCCTATTATTTTAAATCCAAACATGTTTATGACATGTTAGAAGACTTCAAAACCCATTGGTGAATGACCATGACTTTTATTCTATTTTATTCCAATTTTTATTTAATTTTTGCAAAAGAATTAAGTTAAAATATTAAATAAATGGATTAAGATGTAGATGGGCTTCAATTGCATCAGTCAAGGGCCCAAGAAGCTCATGAATAAATGCCAAAACATGCAAAAATATAATGGAAGAGGTTTGAAGCAAAAATAGAAACTTCGGATACAATTTTAAAATCTCATATTTTGTCATGTTCCATGGGGATTTTGTACAAGTTTGGCTAACCTAATTCCTACCACATATAAACACAAGTGATCCAGAATAAAAACACAGGCGCAACTGCCTCCCAAAACCCTAAAGAATTTCCAAAATTTTCTCAAAGAAGATTGCAAACACATATCTCGTGTTCTAGCCGTTGTCAGACTCTTTCAAGCATTCAAACACATCCTTGAGGCTTCCAGGAACCCAACCAAGTCCTCAAGCAAACGTTTCAACATCTGGATCGGGCATATCACCATTGCACCGTATGGTATATTTTGATGATCTCAAACTTTTTCTTTGTGTAATATAAATAGATTCCCTATGCATATATGTGTTCATACTAATGATTGCGTGTGTTTAGAACCTTTATATGCAAGCTTTGACGTCAGAATCAAAAAGCACCATGGTTAGGGCATGGAGGTTCTGTTTCATCATATCTCTATGTACATGTTTTTTTAGGGCAAACAGAGGGCACCATTGAATTTGTAGACCCTGATTTGGGGGGGGGGGGGTAGGCTTAACTGTGTGTCCCAAATCTTGTTATTTTTGCAGATCACCATTTTAGCTTACCGGAGAAGAAGGCGGCCAGCCACCATACATGGTGGTTTGACTCCCCTGAGATGCGTGGCCATTTCCAATTCGCTCGTTCAAATACCAGGGCCCCACTTTGGGCGCGCGCGTTGTACAGTCATCATTAGGACTAGATTTACATTATATATTTATTATTGTATTTATCTGAATGTAAGTAAAGTCATCCCAATGGTAGAGACAATGTGTGTTAAGGCTTTGTGTGTGTAAGGGCAGGGGTTCGAACCCTGCCTCATGCATATTATTTTTCTAATTCACTCTTGCAGATGAGGTGTTCTAGGGATGAGCGCGCGTACTATACGTTCCATCATCATCACCATTGGATCTTATCAGCGCCATATCAAATGATCCAGATCCAGGTGTTCATGATAAACCTCACAAGGGCCAGCAACATTGAATCACGCGCACGACCTTGGGCTGTTTATGTTTTGGGCCTTGGAAAATCTCCAACATGCACCACCCAGGCTAATTCACAACATCAGGCCCAACTTGTTTTTTTCTTCTTTTCTTCATCCTATTATATTTATTTGTTTTATATCACTTTTTAAAAAAAAACCAATTATATTTTAATAATAAAATCACAAAAAATAGACTTAGGGTTTTTTAATTAAATTTAATTTTTGCAAATAAATTTAATTTAATTATTTTGACTTATTTCATTAATTAAAAATAATTAGAATTAGGTTAATATTTCAAATTGTTTCTTTTTATCAATAAAATACCAAAAAATGTTTTATTAAATAATTAGATTCTTTAGGTTTTCAACTCCATTCCCACTTTAATATTCGCGCATTCCTTATTTTCTGTATTATTTTCCCAAATATTGTATTTGCTCATGGTTTGAAATAACTGTTAAATTAGGGTTTATTTATTGTCTTTATCCCCAAATTTTTATGGTTTATAATCCCCCCTCCCCGAAAGCCATGTAATAGTGTAGCTTCTAAATTTAGCACTTTATTTTTGCATTGATATTAACTGTTAGATGTATGATAATAGGCTTGTATGATAAGATTAAAAGCAAACGCTAGCAAACTTAACATCCGAAGATAAATAACTGAAACACAACACACTCACACACGTGCACCTCTAGGGTATCTCTACTCGTTGCCTTCAGAATAAACAGTCACGACTCTCGAACGTGAGAGATTTTAATGGTGACCCTTTATTTTAAAGATCATAAGTCCCTCGATGACCCTTTCGACGTTGCCTTGGTATATGATCTCAAAACCTTAGGGTAACTACTAAAGTATCTTACGAGTTGCTTTCGTGACTGTACGATGACCCATGCTTTTCCCTCAAACATCCAAAGATAGGGCTTCCTACTAACTAATGGTATGGATAACACTATCTAAAGGAGGAGAAAAAAATATAAGAAAGACCTTGAGTGGGTAGTTACTGTTAATTGCTTGATCACAACTTAAAAACACTTTTTTACACCTCACACTTACAAAAAACATTTTCAAAATGCTTTATCAACACTCTTGAGGATCGATACAAGAGTTATCATAAAGCAAACTTCCTTGATATTTGGTATTTCAAACACTTTTTCAAAAGCACACATACAAAGCATTTCAAAAGTGAGCAAGCAATTAAGAGCTCGTAGATAACTACGAATGAAAAAGGTGCTAACACCTTCCCTTTCCATAACCTACCCCCCTTACTTAGAAAATAATCTCGAAAGGTCTTTCCTGTTCTTTTCACCCTTTCCTTTGTTGGATAAAAGAAAAGTCGGTGGTGACTCTTGCTAATGACAACATTGTGATAAAATGCAAAACCATTAAAAGTCAGTTCTCTCACCATATTACAGAACTTGTGGCTCTGTTGAGGAAACTAAACTTAAAAGTGGGGTTACCTTAGAATTAGAACATATTTAAAATGCTTTACTTGTTTGATTTATGTGCTTTATCTTTTGGGTTTATGTTTGGGTTATTATTGAAGATCCTATATCTGGATCTGGGGCACCTTTTAGGTAAGTAGAAATAAATCATGGAGGTTGTATGGCGTAGACTGATATGGATGATATGATAGCTACGTTAGCGTGATACTCTGGCTTGTACTAATGTTCCTTGAGTCAGTCAAGGATAACATTAGGCTTCCACACAGTTTCATTAAGCGCTAACTGACCTTTAGAACCTTAAATTGACTTATCTTAGCCATTAGAAAGTAGTGAGATGGCCGACTTTGGTGCAGAATAAAGTTGGTTGATACTCGATGCTACACTCATTGAGATTGAACTTTCGAGATATTTTGGTTGCAATTCAGATGCTTGAGCTAAATCAATGCCTGAGAGAAAGATCAATGATATGAGATCCCAAGAACCCGATTACTACTTCTAGGACAGGTTGAGCCAACCAAACTTCAAAAGGGTACTTACCTATATACCTCATGCAAGCCTTTAAACCTAAGTTCTTTGTGTGACTTGTTTGTGTTTGCTATGTTGTTTTAAGAATGAACATGACATCATAAACATCATAACATATCATTTTCACTAACCATTTCAAAGACCTGGGGATTTATCTCTTCTCTGTTTTGTAGGTTATGGATTTCGCTCGCAGAAACACCATCCGGATCAACTTCATAGGAATACCTTCCAAGCTTAGGGAATTGGTCTTAAAGGTTCTTTAAAGTTCCCAATTTAACAAAATACATGGCCACTTGCTCAGTTTGGTTACTACCGGTTTTGTCGAGGGTATGATGAGCGTCCCATTCCAGTTCTTTGATCCTAAACACCATTGCTTCACATTCCCCGATTATCAGCTGGTGCCCATGTTAGAAGAATTCTATAAACTACTTGGAGTGCCTATATTGGAGTAGATTCCCTTCACATGTTTATAACAGGATCCAAAGTCTGAAGATGTTGCCACAGCCTTGCACTTGAAGCCATCTGACATTGAATATAAGTGGGAAAGGAGAAGTGGAGTTAAAGGTCTTCTTGAAAAATTTCTGATAGAGAAAGCTCAGGTATTCCTAGACACCACGACTTTCCATGCTTTTGAGGATATCCTAGCCCTCCTGATCTATAGGTTGGTGTTGTTCCGTAGTCCGGACCAACTTGTAGATGCGAGCACCATCAAGATCTTCCTTACTCACAATCCAATGCCTACATTGCTCGGGGATATTCTGCATTCCCTCCATACCCGTAATATGAAGAAGTGAGGAACTCTTATGTGTTGTATACCCTTGCTCTACAAGTGGTTTATTTTGCACCTTCCTCGATCGGTAATGAAGAATAAGCTAGGCTTAAGATGGTCTCAAAGATTGACTCTCTCTCTCACTCTGATATCTACTGGTGTTCCCACTCTCAAGAAGACATCTCTATTATTGATCACTGTTGAGAGTTTCCCAATATTCCACTCCTTGGCATTAGGGGAGGCATCACTTACAACCATTCTTTAGCTTTATGTCAGTTTGGTTACGCACGAAGAGATGGTCCTCATAATATGCTCATCCAAGGTATTGTGTTTGATTACGACAACAATCTGCAAGATTATCGTCAGAGATTCATACGCGCTTGGGGCATGGTTAAAAAGACTGGTGGTAAGAATTTAGGGCACATGAATTCCATCCCTTTGGAACCTTAACTCAAATGGGTGCGAGCTTGTACTCAGAGTCTTATGATTCCATATCCCGCCATCTTACCACTGATCTTAGAGCTTATTGCTCAAGGGAACGAGTATTGCATTATTCTCCATCCGGACATGCCAACAAACTATGAAGAACTGCAAAGGTCTTGGATCTAACTCAAGGAAGAACGAGGCACCTTTGTGACCCAATTCTATGCCAGTGAGAAGAGAGTGTTGGAATTGACAAAACAACTTCACGAGGAGCAGAACCTTAATGCCTATGTCGGCACAAAAAGGAAGCGTCCATGGGAAACCTAGAAGTTTTAATTTTAGTTCCTTGTAAACTTTTGTTTCATTTGAACTTACTAATAAAAGGTCTTTGTTTCTGTTTTGATTAAAAGAGTTTAAATCCTACGAGGTCCTTAAAAACATCGCATAAACATGTCATGCATATCATTACATAAGCAGGTATTTTAAGACAAGTTTCTTTTCTTTTCGCTATTTATTTCAGCAAAAAAAGATGGCTCTTGAACAGAATGTTAAGGACCTTCAAGCACATAGCATTCAATTCTAACAGATGTTCCTAGCTCTGGCTAAAGGACAGGAAGACCTAAAAGCTCTCATCACTAAAGAGAAGAAGAAGAAGGCAAAGAAACAGATTGGAATCCTGAACATGGGGAGAAGATTTAGATGACTGGCCAAGCAAGCTCTAGAATTCGCAACCCCATCGAATGAAGGGGATAATCAAGAAGATGATAACAAGAAGATGAAAGAAGAGGATAATAGCCTGGGGACTGATGAAGAGGAAGCAGACTATTTAGAGGAACAATATCCTCCTGCTGATGACAAGTATAAACAACTGAAGGATCGTCTCAATGCTATAGAGATTCAGAGGGTACCTGGTTTGGACTTTGAAGATCTAGGGTTGGTCTCAGGAGTGGTCATCCCACCAAATTCAAAGTTCTCATTTTTTCAAAGTACGACGGTATTTCATGTCCCAAGCTTCATTTGAGGTCTTACGTCAGGAAGATTCAACCCCATACAACTGACAGGAAATTGTGGGTTCACTTCTTCTAGGAGAGTTTGTCTGGGACATATTTAGTATGGTTCTATCAATTGGAAGGAACCAATATCCATAATTGGGAAGACTTGGCTGCTGCTTTTTACAAGCTGTATCAATATAATGCTGACCTTGCTCCAACCCGCACGCAACTCCAAAGCATGTCTAGGGCTTCCAGTGAGGGTTTCAAAGATTATGCCCAAAAGTGGAGGGATCTTGCAGGTAGATTCCAGCTTCCCATGTCTGATAGGGAGTTGGTAGATATGTTCTTGGGTACTCTGATAGGCCTATTTTTCAACCATTTGATTGGAAGTTCTTCAACCAAATTCACCGAGCTGATATTGACAGGACAACAAGTGGAAGCTAGTATCTAGAGTGGTAAAATCCAAGGGCCCGCATCTTCAAGTACTATGAAGAAGCCGTTCAGTGGAAAGAGGGAGGTCAGTGGTGCCTATGGTCAAAGAAATCATGGTAAAGTTGAAAGCCGTCAAACGGTAGGAGCTGTAATGATCTCCAACCCTGCTCCAGCTCAACAATAAAATAATCAGCATAGGAAGGATGCGCCTAGAAGACAATTCACCTTATTTAACATGCCTTTGTCTCAGGCGTTGCAACATTTGGTGAAGGCTGACTTGGTCACTCTGAAGGATCCTCCCCAAAACCCAAACACTTCCTCCCCCTGTTACAATACAAATGCAAGGTGTGCTTACCACTCCAATAGTCCAGGACATGATACGAATGATTGTTGGGCTCTGAAGAATAAAGTTCAAGACCTTATTGATGCAAAAGAGATTAAATTTAACCCTCCTGAGACCCCCAACGTGATTACCGCACCAATGCCCAAGCATGACAAGGGTATCAATGCTGTTGATGATGTTCTTTTTTTTTATTCCGTGAACGATCTGGCTACTCCTCTTCCAGTTGTTAAGAAGAATCTATTACGATCCAGTTTATTTCCAGGCTGTGATGAAGATTGTTACCTCTATGCAGCCCTGCCCAATGGTTGTATGTTGCTGAAGATAGGTGTTCAATGCCTGATGAACGACATGTAAATTCTTTTAAGAAGACTCCCTCTGGGGAAAACTTATGTGAAGACATATCAATTATTACCATTTCTAATAATCCTACAAGGGCCTCTTCCAAAGGTCCTATAAGGATTACCTCCAACCCTAAAGTTGCTCCACTGATCATCACCTCTCCAGGACCAATACCATATTCCTATGACAAGGCTATTCCTTGGAATTATGGAGCTGACGTCTACTACCATGATATGAAGCAAGACCCATTGGCTATCAAGAATGAAGTTTCTCAAGATAATGATCCTAACATTGATAATATTGTTGGGACCAGTAAGGTTACCAGAAGCGGAAGGATTTTCACTCTGGAAATCTCTCCAAAGACTGTTGCTACTCCTGTTGTTTTTCCGGATGCTGAGTCAACTGAGGCTTGGGGAAAATAAGTATTGAGCGAGCTTGCTCGGACGAAGGCACCTAAAGAAGCCATTCATGAGGCCTCCAAGCAAGAAATGGAGGAAATTTTGAAGATCATACGGAAAAGTGATTACAATGTTGTGGAACAATTTGGGCAGACCCACTCGAAGATTTCAATGCTAGCTTTGTTGTTGTGCTCTGAGGCCCATTATAAATCCTTGGTGAAGTTTTTGAAGTCTGCTCATGTGCCACAAGAGACTTCTGCCTACCAATTTGAGAATTGTGTTTCCAGTCTGACTACTGATAATGGACTGGGATTCTCCGATGCTGATCTAACCCTTGAGGGGAGAAAACATAACAAGGCCCTGCATGTCTCCATTGAATGCAGGGCACTACTCTAGCTCACGTGCTGGTTGACACCGGTTCATCTCTGAATGTCCTGCCCAATGGTGTCTTAGACAGATTAGATTATGAAGGACTTACATTGAAACCCAGTAACATTGTGGTAAGGGCTTTTGATGGTTCTAAAAGAATGGTACATGGGGAGGTGGACATCCCAATTAAAGTTGGTTCCCAAATATTTGACTCACTTTCTACGTGTTGGACATTCACCCATCTTACTCCTGCTTACTTGGACGACCTTGGATTCATGGGGCCGGTGCTGTCACTTCCATATTACATCAGATGTTGAAATACCCTGTAAACGGAAAGATTATTACAGTCTGCGGTGAAGAAGAATATATGGTAAGCCACATGAATTCTTTTAGGTATGTCGAGATGGACAAAGAATTCATGAAATGACCTGTCAGAATTTTGAAGAGGTTCCTCAGACGATCGCTGTTACCAAAGCTGCTACTGTTGTTCCGAAGATTACCAGGCCTCCCCTGAAAATGGCTTCTCTAAAGGACGCCAAGGCTGTGATTGAAGAAGGTGGGTGTACTATTTGGGGCCAACTTCCTGACATCCCCTATAATTCTGACAAATTTGGGTTTGGGTTTCAGTTCAGGAGCTCAAAAATCTGTTCGTCGTGCTCGCACCAGAGGACCACCACTACGCATCAACAACCATGGAGTCAATGCTGTGGAGGACGATGACAGTGGCTGCGACCTGGACAATTGGATCTTCCCTACTACCAATGGTGGACTTAATAATTGGACAACTAGAGACTTTGTGCCTATCTCTTTTATCCAGGAGTAGTTGTTTTTCTATTTTTGGGATAATATTAGAACAAATTAAACACTAAACCTTGTATCTTACCCGAGGCACAACAGTCTACTTGTGAGGGTTATCACACTTCATTTGCATATGTCATTAATAAATCATTGGACGTTTTGCATTCAAATTTTACGCTCTATGTCTTTCTTTTTACTTTATTTTTCCAAAATAGCTATGCGCTCTTACACACGTCCACATATAAAAAATGCAGATCCATATCCACCCTGGATCCCATTGATAACAATTCTGCTATTTCCAGTTATGACTTTGAAAATCCGATCTACCAAGCCGAGGACGAAGATGAGGAAGATTGTGAAGTACCGGGAGAACTTGCTAGACTATTACAGCAAGAGGAAAGAGCAATACAACCTCATGAAGAGCCCGTTGAGGCGGTAAACTTAGGTACTGAGGAGAATAAAAAGGAAGTCAAGATAGGTACCAACTTAGAGAATGGTGTCAATGAACGTTTAATCCATCTGTTACATGATTGTGTTGAGATATTTTCCTGGTCAAACAAGACATGCCGGGACTTGATACTGATATTGTAGTTCATCGCCTGCCAACAAAAGAAGACTGCCCTCCAGTGAAGCAAAAGGTTCGTCTTATGCGTCCTGAGATGTCAGAAAAGATCAAGGTTGAAGTCATGAAACAGTTCAATGCCGGATTCTTAGCTGTCACTTCTTATCCACAATGGGTTGTGAACATGGTATCGGTACATAAGAAGGATGGTAAAGTGCATATGTCTGTAGATTACAGAGATTTGAATAGGGCGAGACCCAAGGATGACTTTCCGCTTCCCCCCATATTGATGTTCTGGTTGACAACATCGCACAACATAAGATATTCTCCTTCAGGGATGGTTTATCCGGTTATAATAAGATAAAGATGGTGCCTGAAGACGAGGAGAAAAAAACTTTCATCACACAGTGGGGCAATTTTTGCTATAAGGTTATGCCATTTGGGTTGAAGAACGCCGGGGCTACCTATCAGCGTGCTATGGTAGCTTTGTTCCATCATATGATCCATCATGAGATAGAAGTCTATGTTGACGACATGATAACCAGATCCCACACTGAAGAAGAGCACCTTGATCACATGCAAAAACCGTTTGAAAGACTAAGGAAGTACAAGTTAAGATTGATCCCGAACAAATACACATTTGGAGTGAGATCTGGTAAGCTCTTAGGTTTTGTCATCATCAGCAAAGGTATTGAGGTAGATCCTGCAAAGGTTAAAGCTATTCAAGAGATGCCAACTCCCTGCATCGATAAGGAAGTTAGAGGTTTCTTGGGACGTCTAAACTATATTTCCAAGTTCATTTCCCACCTAACCACTAATTGTGAACCACTCTTAAAATTACTGAAGAAAGATCAAGTAGTGAAGTGGAATGACGATTTCCAGACAGCCTTTGACAAAATCAAGGAATATCTTCAATAACCTCCAATTTGGATGCCACCGGTCGAAGGAAGACCTTTAATCATGTACTTAACAATATTAGAGAATTTAATGGGGTGTGTGCTGGGGCAACATGATGAGTCTGGTCGAAAAGAGCATGCAATATACTACCTTAGAAAAAAGTTTACCGATTGTGAAACAAGATACTCACTGCTCGAGAAAACTTGCTGCACATTGGCATGGGCTGCTCGCTGACTGAGACAGTATATATTGACTCTCACCACCTTATTGATATCTAAAATAAATCCTATCAAATACATATTCGAGAAGCCCGCTCTCTTTGGAAGAATAACAAGATGGCAAATGGTCCTGACTGAATATGACATTCAATACACTACCCAAAAAGCAATCAAAGGAAGTGTACTAGATGATCATTTGGCTCATAAGGCTGTAGACGACTACCAATCAATTAATTTTGAATTCCCGGATGAGAACATTATGTTAGTAATTGACTGTGAAGAACTTGGACCATATGAAGGACTTGGAAAAGGATCCTGATGGACTATGGTCTTTGATGAAGCTTCCAACGCGCTCGAAAATGGAATTGGTGTTGTGATTATCTCTCCCGAAGGCTTCCATACACCCTTCACTGTTAGACTATGTTTTAATTGTACCAACAATAAGGTCGAATATGAAGCATGCATTATGGGTATCAAGGCTGCTATTGATATGAGGATCAAGTTCTTACAAGTATACGGAGATTCAACCTTGGTGATCAGCCAAGATAAGGGAGAATGAGACACGAAGCATCCTAATCTCATCCCTTATCGAGAGCATGTGCTGACATTGATCCCATATTTTGAAGAGATTATCTTTGAACATGTTCCACGAGAAGAAAATCAGTTAGCAGACGTGCTAGCTACCATGTCATCCATGTTTAAGGTCAGATGGGAAAACGAAGCCCCTTAGATCACTATCAAAAGATTAGACAAACCAACATACTGTTATGATATTGATACTAAGGGAGTAGAGGAAAAGCCTTGGTTCTGCGAGGTGAAAAGGTATCTCGAAGCCCAAGAATACCCTAAGGGAGCATCCATCATTGACAAGAAGTTTCTGAGAAGGTTCTCTGCCAAGTTCTTCCTCAGTAACAAAATTCTCTACAAGCGCAACCATGATTCCACTTTACTTCGGTGTATGGACAAGAGAGAAGCTGAGAAGATCATGAAGGATATGCACGAAGGTATCTTTGGCACCCATTATAGAGGGCACACAATGGCTAAGAAGATTCCGAGGGTAGGTTACTATTGGTCCACTATGGAAACAGACTGTCATCATCACTCCCAGACTTGTCACAAATGCCAAATCCATGCTGACAAAGTACGCGTGCCTCCAGTTCCTTTAAACGTCTTGACTTATCCTTGGTTGTTTGTGATGTGGGGCATTGATATAATTGGAGAGATTAGACCTACCGCTTCTAGTGGACACGGCTTCATCCTTGTTTCTATTGATTACTTCATGAAGTGGGTCGAGGCAGCCTCATTTGCTTCTGTTACCAAGAACTCCGTGGCTCAGTTCATTAGACATAATATTATATGTCGGTATGGTATCCCAGAAATAATTATCAAAGATAATGGTACCAACCTCAATAATACTATGATCACCGAACTCTATACACAATTTAAAATCCAGTATCATAACTCTTCTCCTTACTGACCAAAGATGAATGGCATTGTGGAGGCCACCAATAAGAATATAAAGAAGATTATACAAAAGATGACAGTAACATATAAAGACTGGCATAAGATGTTACCATTTTCTCTTCATGGTTACCGTACCTCAGTGCGCACATCAACAGGGGCAGCCCTTTTTCTCTCGTATACGGTATGGAAGCTGTCTTACCCTTCGAAGTCCAGATTCCTTCCCTAAGAATTATGAAGGATGCAAGTTTAAACAAAGACGAATGGATTTAGACTCGACTTGACCAATTGAATCTGATTGATGAGAAGAGGATCGCGGCTATTTGTCATGGTCAGATGTACCAGAAATGTATGATCAAAGCTTTTAACAAGAAGGTTAGACGTCAGGTATATCAGGTTGGTGACCTAGTAATCAAGCGCATCATCCTGCAACAAGGTGACCCCAGGGGCAAGTGGACTCCTACATATAAAGGACCATTTGTGATCAAGAGTATATTTTCTGGTGGAGCTATGATATTAACCACCATGGACAGTGACGACCTTCCGCACCCTGTAAATGCGAACATAGTTAAAAAAATACTACGCATGAAAAGAGACCCTCTAGGTTGACTGGCCTAGGAAAAAATAAGGGCATCCCGACGAACCAAGAGGGTTCGGGAAAAAATTAGGGATATATATATATATATATATATATATATATATATATATATATATATATATATATATATATATATATATATATATATATATATATATATATATATATATATATATATGAAAAAATCTGTACACTCAGCAAGTCGAAAACCTGAAAAGGTGGCTTGGGAAAAAAAGGGTATCCCAGTGGAGTGAAAACCCGAAAGGGCGGTCCGAGAAAAAATTATGGATTTAAAAGCGTATGATTATGTCCCGTTGGATCACCTTACAACCAGACATCATTAGCAGGTTAGAACAGTACAGATCAATCTAGTCGACTTCTTCCAAACAGCAAAGTGATAATACACTCAAAGATATAAAGGCAATAGCAGAATTGAAACCCAATGGGATTATCCCACATAGTTGTTTTTCTTTGTGTACCACTTTGTATATTTCTCATTTTTACGATGACATTTCTCTTGTTAGGATGTCCGCCTTCTTTGTACAAAAGCGCCTGTTTATAGGAAGGCTTTCCAAATTAATACAAAACTTCCCTTTTAAAGTTCAAAACTATTTGTTTTTTATTTTTCTGTTTTATTTGCAAAAATGTCCAGTGATTATTTTAAATGAACATATGCATTTGAATGCGATTACTGTGTACAAATGCATGCATAAAAACGGGAAAGACAACTACTAAAGGCTTTAAGATTTGGGACAATGTCGAAAGTCATCCATGAATCCCCACAGAACAACCACCCCTAGAGAACTATCTCCATAAAATTCATCACCAGGAAGAATACACTCCTCAATAAAAAGGTTCAATCGTCCCCCTAGCATCTTGGATAATTCCCCAACATGGTCTATGGATTTCTTGGATTCCCCAACAAAGTTTCATAAGATCCCCAAGCAGTTTACGAAGCTTTGTGTCCGAGTAGAGTTTATTTCTCTAGCAGCAGAAGCTCATCCCCCAACAGAGTTTATTTCTACGAAATTGGTAACTTCTTCCCAACAAAACCCTTTTCGCCAGCAGGATGAACCAAAATAACTATCTCTAAAAGATTAGCTACTCACATCAGAGGGTTATTCATCTTCCATTCCCAGTCAGAGTGCATGTAATCCATGACAGGTTATCAACCCCTTGAAGGTTTCTATCCTCAAGCAGAAATCAAAATCTCCAGTGGAATATCCTCAGACAGAAAGTAGAGTGGAATATAATCAGACAAAAAGTGGGAATCCCCGACAAATTTAACTTCAAAAAATAGTGAGGAATTACATTTTTCATCTCCGGCAGCAATCACAGATTTATTTCCCCCCCCAGTCTAACGACACTACAAAGAGCGACTAATACTCTCATATTCATACATCATTTACAAACATCATAGCATATGCATACAAAACACATAAAACACAATCTCATTTATTTTGAGAACATCGTTCCACAATGCATTTCACACATCATGACATTGCATACATCTAACTCTTTACCGTTTCAGTGAAAGATCAATCAACATACCAACATCATCAACTATTGGTAGGACCAAACAGTCTTATCAAGGACAACATCTTCTGGCTTAGAATAAATCAACCAAAGTTTTTATTCTGATAATTCTTCCAGTGGAAATTCTTCTGGCTCAGCTTAGATCAGGTGTATATCTATTCTGATACTTCTTCCAGTTGAAGACATTTTTCTGGCTCAAGATAAATCAACCAAAAATTTATTCTGATACTTCTTCCAGATAAAAACAAGCATAAATATCTGTTGGCTTAGATTAAATCGACCAATGATTTATTCAGATACTTCTTCTAGTAGACCTTTTTCTAGCTCAGATTAAATCGACCAATGATTTATTCTGATACTTCTTCTAGTCAAAGACACAGAGACCTCTTCTGGCTCATATTAAATCGACCAATGATTTATTTTGATACTTCTTCCAGTTAAAGATGGTCGTAGACATCTTCTGGCTTAGAATAAATCAACCAAAGGTTTTATTCTGATATTTCTTCCAATAGACCTTTTTCTGGCTTAGATTAAAAATCGGCCAATGATTTATTCTGATACTTCTTCCAGTTAAAGACATAGAGACCTCTTCTGGCTCAGATTAAATAGACCAATAATCTATTATGATGTTTTTTCTAGTTAAAGACACATAGACCTCTTCTGGCTCAAATTAAATTAACCAAAGATTTATTCTGATACTTCTTCCAGTAGAACTTTTTCTGGCTCAGATTAGATCGACCAATGATTTATTTTGATACTTCTTCCAGTAGACATTTTTTTGGCTAAGATTAGATCAACCAACGATTTATTCTGATACTTCTTCCAGTAGAACTTTTTTCTGGCTTAGATTAAATCGACCAATGATTTATTCTGATACTTCTTCCAGTGGAAGACAGTCGTAGATAGTTGTTGGCTCAGGTTAAATCGACCAAAGATTTATTCTGATACTTCTTCCAGTAGACATTTTCTGGCTCAGATTAAACCAACCATGGGTTTATTCTGATACTTCTTCAAGTTTAAAGTCAACATTTACTTTGGATGGCATCTATAAGCCCATCTCTGACGACTCTCCTCATCTCTCCAAATGGCATCTTTTAAGCCCAATTCAAGCATACCATCAACAGACAATGTTACTCTGTACACTGACAAGTGCAAATTTCTCGGCACTCTAGTGTTCAATCATCTTCTACCTTCAGATCGCGAAAGGCAGACAAGCCAATCTAAATCCTCAAGTTTAAGATGATTGAACATGGGAAGCTGTTGTGCCCCAAAAATTTCCCTCTCATTTTATTCAAAACATACTCCTAGAGGTCCTCAAATGCTCAAGGTTGACCAAGAATTGACCAGACAAATTCTCCTCTTAAGCAATGGACTTCCAACTGGGGTTTCAATTTTCACAAAGAAGTTTGGGTTTCAAAGGCCTCAACTGATTTCCATGGCTCCTAATATGTCTTCAAGAATGCTCATGCCAAGTTTCATGCTTTGCATCACAAGTTTGCTCAGTCAATTTCTTAGATGACTAAAAATCAATTGTATTAGGTCAAAAGTCAACTGTGGTCAATATACAGTCAAACTTCAATATTTTTGTTCAACATAAACATTTTGAAGTTATATTCATCATTTGATCAAGGGTTAATAATTATTCCTCAAGGAAAGTCCTCAGAGCATCAAAAATCAAAAGTTACTAAATTAGGGTTTCCTATGAAAAGTCAACTGAACTTTGACCAGGCATAACTTTCACATGATTAATCAATTTTCCCCAACCAAGGATTATTTTTAAGAGAATCCAATCCTCTAAAACTTTGTTTTTATTCTCAAGTCCATAAAATGCATCATTGGAAAGATATGAGCCAATACATTACAGGTCTTTTTGAAAGTCACCAAAAAGACATCTTTTGTCAAGGCAAGTTACAACAAGATAAATTATCCAAATGTACAAATGATCAAAAGAGATATTGTAGGGGACATCTTGGAATTTTCAAAAAGTCAAATATCATCGTAAAAATATGAAAATTGAGCAAGTTATGACCAGTTCAAGTTGGGAAATTTTGGTGAAATGCAAAGTCCATATTAAGCCATTTTTAATTTCTAAGCTTGTGGGCCTATTCTTTTAAATCCAAACATGTTTATGACATGTTAGAAGTCTTCAAAACCCATTGGTGCATGACCATGACTTTTATTATATTTTATTCTAATTTTTATTTAATTTTTGCAAAATAATTAAGTTAAAATATTAAATAAATGGATTAAGATGTAGATGGGCTTCAATTGCACCAGTCAAGGGCCCAAGAAGCTCATGAATAACTATCAAAACATGCAAAAATATAATGGAAGAGGTTTGAAGCAAAAATGGAAACTTTAGGTACAATTTTCAAATCTCATATTTTGTCATAAACCATGGGGATTTTGTACAAGTTTGGCTAACGTAATTCCTACCACATATAAACATAAATGATCCAGACCAAAAACACAGGCGCATCTGCCTCCCAAAACCCTAAAGAATTTCCAAAATTTTCTCAAAGAAGATTGCAAACACATATCTCGTGTTCCAGCCGTTGTCAGAGTCTTTCAAGCATTCAAACACATCCTCGAGGCTTCCAAGAATTCAACCCAGTCCTCAACCAAACATTTCAACATCTGGATCGAGCATATCACCATTGCTCTGTGTGGTATAATTTGATGATCTCAAACTTTTTCTTCGTGTAATATAAATGGATTCCATATGCATATTTGTGTTCATACTAATGATTGCGTGTGTTTAGAACCTTTATATGCAAGCTTTGACGTCAGAATAAAAAAGCGCCATGGTTAGGGCATGGAGGTTCTGATTCATCGTATCTCTATGTACAGGGGTTTTTAGGACAAATATAGCGAACCGTTGAATTCGTAGACCCTGATTTTAGGGGGGGTAGGATTAACTTTGTGTCCCAAATCTTGTTATTTTTGCAGATCACCATTTTAGCTTGCTGGAGAAGAAGGCAGTCAGCCACCGTGCATGGTGGGTTGACTCCCTTGAGATGCGTGGCCATTTCCAATTCGCTCGTTCAAATACCAGGGCCCCACTTTGGGTGCGCGTGTTGTACATTCAACATTATGACCAGATTTACATTATAAACTTATTATTGTATTTATGTGAACGGAAGTAAAGCCGTCCCAATGGTAGAGACAATGCATGTTAAGGCTTTGTGTGTATGTAAGGGCAGGGGTTCGAACCCTACCTCTTGCATATTATTTTTCTAATTCACTCTTGCAGATCAGGTACTCCAAGGATGAGCGCGCGTACTATACGTTCCATCATCATCACCATTGCATCTCATCAGCGCCAGATCAAACCATCTAGATCCAGGTGTTCATGATAGACCTTACAAGGGCCAACAACATTGAATCACACGCAGGACCTTGGGCTGGTTCTGTTTTGGGCCTTGGCAAATCTCCAACATGCACCTCCTAGGCTAATTCACAACATCAGGCCCAACTTGTTTTTTTCTTTTCTTTATCCTATTTTATTTATTTATTTTATATCACTTTTTTTATAAAAAAAAACCAATTTTATTTTAATAATAAAATCACAAAAAAATAGACTTAGGGTTTTCTAATTTAATTTAATTTTTGCAAATTAATTTAATTTAATTATTTTAACTTATTTCATTAATTAAAAATAATTAGAATTAAGTTAATATTTCAAATTGTTTCTTTTTCTCAATAAAATACCAAAAAATGTTTTATTAAATAATTAGATTCTTTAGGTTTTCAACTTCATTACTGCTTTAATCTTCGCGCATTCCTTATTTTCTGTATTATTTTCCCAAATATTGTATCTGCTCATGGTTTGAAATAACTGTTAAATTAGGGTTTATTTACTGTCTTTATCCCCAAATTTTTATGGTTTATAATTCCCCCTCCTCGAAAGCCATGTAATAGTGTAGCTTCTAAATTCTTCACTTTATTTTTGCATTGATATTAACTGTTAGATGTATTCTAATAGGATTGTATGATAAGATTAAAAGCAAACGCTAGCAAAGTTAACATCCAAAGATAAATAACTGAAACACAACACACTCGCACACGTGCACCTCTAGGATATCTCCATTTGTTGCCTTCGGAATAAACAGTCACGACTCTCAAACGTGAGATATTTTAGTGGTGACCCTTTAGTTTAAAGATCATAAGTCCCTCGATGACCCTTTCGATGTTGCCTCTATATATGATCTCAAAACCTTAGGGTAACTACTAAAGTATCTTACGAGTTGCTTTCGTGACTGTGCGATGACCCTCGCCAGTCCCTCAAACATCCAAACATAGGGCTACCTACTAACTAATGGTATGGATAACACTATCTAAAGGAGGAGGAAAAATACAAGAAAGACCTTGAGTGGGTATTTACTGTTAATTTCTTGTTCACAACTTAAAAACACTTTTTCACACCTCACACTTTCAAAAAACATTTTCAAAATAATTTATCAACACTCTTGAGGACCGATACAAGAGTTATCATAAAGCAAACTGCCTTGCTATTTGGCATTTCAAAAACTTTTTCAAAAGCACACATACAAAGCATTTCAAAAGTGAGCAAGCAATTAAGAGCCCGTAGATAACTACAGATGAAAAGGATGCTAACACCCTCCCTTTCCATAACCTACCCCCTTACTTAGAAAATAATCTCAAAAGGTCTTTCCTATTTTTTTCACCCTTTCCTTTGTTGGATAAAAGAAAAGTCGGTGGCGACTCTTGCTAACCGCAACATTGCGATAAAATGAAAAACCAGTAAAAGTCAGTTCTCCCACCGTATTACACATGCAAACCTATTGCCACTCCAATGGGTTCGGGAACTTATGTGGATCTTGATGAATCCGTGTGCCCATAGACGTGTCAAAATATCGAGGAATGATCGGCTCCCTATAATACCTAACAACAAGTCGACCCGGCATCATGTTTAGCATATGACTTTGTGCATAGATTTCAAACCAATCCAAAGGAGTTTCACCTTGCTGCAGTTAAATGCATTATGAAATATCTTAAGGGAACTACAAAAGTCGGCTTATGGTATGCTAAAGGTAGTATGTTCGTTACTTGGTTATTCTGATGCAGATTATGCAAGATGTAAAATAGATAGAAAAAACACTAGTGGCACATGTCATATTCTTGGGAACTCTCTAGTATCATGGTTATGCAAGAAGCAAGTATGTGTGGCTTTTAGCACGGCTGAAGCAAAATACATTACAGTTGGAAGTTGTTGCGCTAAAATGTTATGGCTAAAACAACAACTACATGACTATGGAATTAATATTGGATGAATCCCGCTAAAATGTGACAACACAAGTGCAATAAACATCATAATGAATCCAATCATGCACTCTCAGACAAAGCATATTGATATTCGACATCATTTTCTCTGGGATCATGTGCAAAATGGTGACGTAGAAATCTATTTGTTGATACACACAACTAACTAGCAGACATATTTATAAAGCCTCTAGCAAAAGATTCATTCTTCAAGATTCGACGAGAACTTGGTATATCATATGAACATGACCTATGATTTATATCTCTGAAACATAAAAGGTGCACGTATTCTGTTCATTAACTTTTATATTATTCTTACCAAGTGTATCTCTCTCCATCCCACATTCACTTTGAATGGTTATATATAATGTGTATCTATATGTTTTAATATCATATATATCTGTTAATATGTTGTTATACATGTTTGGTAGAAGTTACAATAGATATGTATAGGTTCTGGACTGGTATGTACTATTTTTTAACTTTTTTCTCTATCAGTAACCAGTTACCCTATGTCAGTAACCGGTTACCACGCAAACAGAGGCGTTTTTCATTTTCTAGGCACCTTTAGTTACCGGTTACCCATATCCTATAACCGATTACCGAGTGAAGTTTTTTAAATTTTGGTTCTTGTCAAGGCATTTATGATTTACCACATCATTTCCCTCAAATTATTTTTTCCTTTTTGACCAAAATTATCTCCCACCTAAAAACTTCCCACCAAAAATTACTCTTACCAAAAACTACTCCCTCCAAAAATTATCTATAAATACTGACTCATACTTACATCTTTAACTCACAACACAAACACTCTCTCTTACATAAATCTCTCCATCCCAAAACCCTTTTTCTCTCCAAGAAAAACTCCAACCTTTGTCTTGGGACCATCAAGAAAGGAGAAAGACAAGTCAAAGGAAATTGAAGGAGAATCCCAAAATCAAGAGGAACATGATCCAATCATGGCATTCCAATTCCGCCTTCTCACTTCGGTAAAATATGGTAATCTCTCATCCTCTCTGTTAATGAGTTTTAGTTTTCCATCAATGTTGGCTAGGCAAGGAGTAGGTGAACTCATCATCGAATGTGGAGTTTACTACCCGAATTTGGTTCTTGAATTCTATGCAACTATGAAAATTGGTGCCGACGGTGTTCTTTTGTCATGTGTAAAAGGAAAGCACATCTTAATGTCCACCACTCAATTTGGAAGATGCTTGGGTTTTCCTAGTAAAGGCTTACACATCAAGCATGGGTATACTATTGGCGTTGATGCTTACAACCATACTCGTTACTACTATAGCATCACTCGTCTCTCCGAAAAAGAAATCTTGGACAAGAAAAATGAAGTCAGTTCTACAACAAGTCGGTTAACTTTGTATGCATCCAACCTCACTGTAAGTGACCGTATGCTGCATTACTTTATTGCTAACATTTTGCTCCCTAAGAACTCAAATCACTCTCAAATAATTGATGTTGAGATGCAAGTCTTGTTTGTAATAAAAAATAATCTTCAAATAAATTGGGCATTGTGATATGGTGGGAGAACTGACTTGGGTGTTTTGCGTTTGATCACAAATTTTGCAGTTAGCAAGAGTTACCACCGACTTTTCTTTTATCCAAAAGGAAAGGTGAAAAAGCACAGGAAAGACCTTCGAGATTGTTTCTTGAGTTCGGGGGGTAGATTATGAAAAGGGAAGGTATTAGCACCCTTTTCATCCATAGTTATCTATGGGCTCTTAGTTGCTTGCTAGATCACTTGCTTTTGTTTGAAAATGTGCTTTGTGTGGTTTTTGAAAGTATTTTGAAAAGGTGCCATCGTTTAGGAAAACTTTGTAATAGTTCTCGTTCGTAAGAATGTATACAAAGTATTGAGCTTTTGAAAATGTTATGAAAGTGTTGGTGTTTGTTTTGAAAATAAGCAAGGGTGTTTGTTTTGAAATTGAGAAAGCAACTAGGAACAATCTACCTACTCAAAAGTCTTTCTTGTTTATTTCCTTTTTTATTTGACATTGTTATCTTACCATTGATTTGGTAAGAAACCCTATCTTTGGATGTAAAAGGGACGGGCAAGGGTCATCGTATAGTCATGAATAACAATGTTGTAAGATATCTTAGCATTTTCTTTAAGGGACTAAGATCATTCTTAGGGCAACATTCGTAGTGTCATCGAGGGACTATGATCTTGTATTTTGTTTGTTTTTACTAAGACGTCTTACATGTGTATTATGACCATTTATTTCTCAAGGCAACAAGTGGAGTTAACCCTAGAGGTGCAAGGTATGCAAGTGTATCTTTTTCATGCTTGATTTGTCTTATATTAGGGTTTTCTAAGCATTGGTTTTATCTTTCCATACAAACCCTAATCACTAGCATTTATATATAAAGCATTAAATTGCGGAAAGTAAAAATAATAAGCTATTACATCAATAGGTAAGGGGTATACAAATTTACAAATGAGGATTTTTGCAAGAAAATTAAATCTAATTAACTATTACAACCATATTGAATATTGAAATGGACTTGTTTTTGTTTTTGTTAAGAAATTAAATTTACTTAAGAAAATAATTTGGTCTTTTTTATTCTAAAAGAAATGAAATAAAACATGTGAATATGAAATATTTTTGGTGTTTTTGGTTATTAAAAGCAAAAAATAAGATAAATAAGAAAATGGAGTCAGAATCAGCACATTGCTGAAATGAGGAGGAACATAAGTTCTGACTCTGATACGCTGCAAGAGAGAAAATGTTAGTAGGCAAGCAGAAGGTCAGAAGTTCTGGGCCTGGGTACACCAAGTTCTGAGGTTACTGGGAATAAAGGAAAGTCTAGAAGTTCTGATTATAGAAGGGGTTCAGAAGCTATAGTGTAGTTGGGAACCTAGAAGTTCCTATATCACTGGCAAGTCAGAAGTTCAAGCCATTTGGGAGAGTGAGGTGGCAATGCTGTTGGGTAAGGTTGTTTAGAAGTTCTGATTTAGGAATATTGTTTGCCAGATAAATGGGTGAAAATTTTCAATAAATAAACCTAAAAAGATATGCTTCTGGGGCTAGAACCCAGGACCCTTAGTACTAATGTCTTATGCACACACTTTCTACCACTGGGGTGGCTGTACATCCGGTATTAGAAGCAAAAGCATGAACATCTAACATAAAGTAAGTTCTAATGATGAGCTTCACCTCTTTCTCCATGCTAATCAGAACATCTTCAACTTAGTCATTTCTCAACAGAATAGAAAACACAAACATAACAATTATGGCAGGTTTCCATCATGGTTTTAGAAGCACAAAAAATATCAAGACTGTAAATCAGAAACAAGCATGTCTCTGCTCATCCTAATTTCCTTAGGAAATTCTGAACTGATATTCTCCCTATTTAGGGAGAAAAATACATGAAACTTCAGAATATGTACAACATCAGAATCAAGATGTCTACATTGTGTTTTTGAACATGCAAGCATAACAATGCTTAAGTGATATGATAAGGGTTAGGAGAAGCTTATCTTGTCGCTGAAAAATGTTCTGGGGGATGGGGCCTGGTTCTGACTGCTTATAATATTCTGATCAACTTCCTCACGTATTCAACAGGCTGGAACAACCTTTGGCTTGGTTTATGAATGGTGAATGGATGATTTTGTCAAGAAACACTTGAGAGAAGTTGGAGTCTGAATACAAGAATAAAAAACTAGCAGGTTTTGTATTTGTGTTTGCAGTTTAGGATTTATGGAAATTTTAGCAAGGTTTCAAAGTTTTTCTCCTTCAATTTTTCTACCGGCCCCTCATAGTTGTCAATGAAGTTCAATTTATAGGCAATAACTTTGTAGCTTGGAGAAGTCAAAAGTACCAACATCATGCTAGCGTGGTGGCTTGTTCTTGAAGAAAGTTAAACAAGTATGGTGGTTAGAAGCTTTTAGCCGTGCCTAAGCTGGATTTGTAAGCCTGAATTAAGGAAAAGTACCCTCAGAGGCAAAAGTAAAGCATGGGCCCAGCATAAACTTGTACAAAAGTTTGCTTTTCAAGGACAACAATGGTACTCCTATCTCACACGTGGGGAAATCCTTTGGATAAAAATTCAAAAGTGGTTGTGAGAATTAAATGATGATGATATTTATCAAATCAGAAATCCCGTGCTATGAGATTGTGCATCATAACTTAGATCTGGGCCAGAAGTTTAGCATCAGTGCAACTTAGAACAAAACATCCAACTTCTGATCCTTTAATCTTTTCGCTCCAGCATGTTCTGAAGGAGTTCTCAGACTTTTCTGAAAGTTTGTAACACGCTTTGTAGATTTTCTTTGAATTACTTTTGCAAACTCTGGCTGAACGTTTGTGAAAACTGGCCCAGAATTTCTAATCAAAATCTGTCTTGAAAGTGTCAAGAATCTGCTGAGTGTTTCAGTTTCATGGGCGTGTCTTTGAACATTTATAACTTGAAATTCCAACATTTCCAGGAGAAGTTCTGTTCTGCAATATTTTAGGTTTTATTAAGATCTAAAACTCTTGTGTTAGAAACTCTTCCAGAATCAGCTTGCATCATGGTGATAATCTGATTAGAAGTTCTGAGCTTGTCATATTACTTAAACACATAGAAAAATTCTAAGTATTTTAGAATTTTGACTTTTGAATTTCTTGATGAAACAAACTTCATATTTCAACATGTCTTGATTAAATATGATTCTTGAAACTTGATTTTAATAAAAAGTCAAAGTTTGACTTTTCAGTGTGCAAATGACCATTTTTCCCTTGTGTCAATTCCAAGCCTAAATTGATGTATTTGTACTGCAAACTTGACGTCATAGAAGACCTTGTGAGAGAATCCTTGAGAAATGAGAGGGCAAATTTTGGGGTACAACAGACATACTCAATTATGAACTATATGGAGCATCTCAAAATCTGTCTGGTGGACTTCCATATGCTCATTGGATAACCAAGATTCTCAAGTTTGGAAAAGTTAGCTTCCGAGGAGAAACTGAAATAAAAATGACTTCAAGAGATTGTGAAATTTCGATTGCAGCGGCAAATAAAAATATGGGCATTTTCAAAGACGACGATGGATTGTTCAAGCATAGAGAAAAATGAACTTCCTCCAATAAAGACTCACATCCTCCACCACCCACATAAGATGACGAAATATCAAATGAGATGATTTATCATAAACTTTGCTCAATAGAAAATTTCATGATTTCAAAATTTCGAGACATTCGTCAAGAATTGACAACCCTTCAAACTCCAATTTAAGAGCACTCTATGGTTGAGAGTGATGATGAAGAATTATAAATGCCTTAGTAACTTTGTTTGTTGTTTTTCTTCCTATGTAATGATTTTATCTATTGCACTTTGTATCGTATTTCCTTCCATATCATTTATGTCATCAAAGACCTAGTGTCTAATGTATTTTTAAGTATGCATTCACTTTGTGTTTTGTTATAAACTTATGTTATCTTTTACTTGTGTTTTATATTCTGTTTTATTATGGTCTTTTCCCCGTCCTTTTTGATATTGGCAAATGGGGAGAAGACATTGTGTGCTTGTGTTTAGTGATGCAAAATTTTTTTTCCAAATTTTAAAGCTTCCTCTTTGAAAAACAAGTCTTCAAAGGCTACACAAATTCAGGGCGAGATATCCAACTTAGGGGGATAATACAAATCACTATGGTACACATACAAGCAATACTCAAAGACCTTGATGCACAAGCTACAAATGTCAAATTGGTTGTCTACATAAAAAAGGGGAGAATGTGATTGCATGCATTCCAATTGAAGTGTTTTGACGAAGACCACCTTAAATAAAGTTAAATAAATATCAAGGCTATGGAAAATAATATATTCAAGATTATATAATATTTCAAGATCACTCTTTGAAGTATTCTACATGTGTACAACCAACTTTCAAGATGAAGACTTAGGAAGATTCATCAACAAGTTAGCTACAAGTTTTAATTTGAGGTTTTTAAGATGATATAGTGCTCAAAATATACTCTAAACATTTTACATAAGTGCCATGGTCATTTAAGAGTATAAAATTTCATGTCCATCCCTTAGAAAATAAATTTTTATCACTTTCACTCAGTGGTAACCGGTTACAGGTTACAATAACCGGTTACAAGACTTCACAAAATAAAAATAAAAATTCTAGTTCAGTGGTAACCGGTTACAGCTTTTGGGTAACCGGTTAGAGGCATGCAAATTTGAAAATATACACGTTATCGTACATGTGTAACCAGTTACAGTCCTACGATAACCGGTTACCGCTGAAGTAAAATTCAAAAAAATTTCTATTTTATATGGCTGTTAGATGATACCTCTTGGGGTCCAACCATTGCATCTTTTTACTCATTTAGAGTGTAATGAAAGGGTGCATTTCATATATAAAATTCATTTGCACTCAGATCATAATATAACAAATATTATTCAAAACTTCAAAAATTCTTAAGTGTTATAAAACTTTGAGAATTTACATATTGCACGAAACATTATTTAGAACTTTCATACTCATCATTGTTTCAACAAATATTGAGCACTAGATCTGACTATTAACTTCCTATTAAATCTTATATTAGTATCTTGATAACCATTATGTTATTCAAGAATTGGTCATACTTTGTAAAAATCAGATTTTGTATAAGATTAACCTTGCATTCCAGGATTATTGGAGCAAGTGTGTGCATTGAAGAGGATTGTTCTTCTTGAACTTAGTGTTGAAGATCTTGAAGGTTTTAAGAGCCTTTGATCTCCCTATAGATTAGATAGTAAGGCATCATCTTTGGTGTGATTAGCCTTATGCAATCAATCTAAACTATAGTGAAATCTCTTCCGTGTTTGCAAGAGGACTGAAGTACTCTCGATCAGTGAGGGGAACCCGTATACATCTGGTGTTCATTTATTTTCTGCACTTTATTGCTTTCATCACCATAATTAGAAAAATAAGAACTTTAAAAAGAAGGCAAGAATTGACCATCACCTAATTTACCCCCCCTCTTAGGTGCATTATTAACTTACAAAACAATTCCCATTAAAAGTGGTAGGTTTAATCTCTCCAATCATATCGATGCCCCACATTACAAATGGTCAAGGAGCAGTCAAGAAATTCAGAGGAACTGGAGGAACATGTACTTTGTCAACATAGATCTGGAATTTGTGACAAGTTCTTGAGTGGTTATGGCAATCAGTTTCCATGGTCGACCAATAATAACCCGCTCTCAGAATCTTTTTAGCCATTGTATGCCCGCTGGAGTGAGTACCAAAGATATCTTCATGCATATCCTCTATAATTTTCTCAGCTTCCTTCTTGTCTACACAACAAAGTAGGGTGGAATTATGATTGCGCTTGTACAAACTCCGTTGCTCAGAAAGAACTTAGCGGAGAACTTCCGTAGGAATTTCTTGTCATTGATAGACGCCCCTTCAGTATACTCTTGAGCTTCGAGATATCTTTTCACTTCATGAAACCAAGGCTTTTCTTCTACTCCATCAGTATCAACTTTGTAGCAGTATGCCGGTTCGTCTAGCCTTTCAATAGTAATTCAAGGATCTTCGTTGTCACATATAACCTTGAACATATATGACATAATAGCCAATGCGTTTTCCAACTGATTCTCTTCTCGTGGAATATGCTCAAAAGTGATTTCCTCAAGTACGGGATTAGTGTCAACACATGCTCTCGATAAGGAATGAGATTCAGATGCTTCATATCCCATTCTCCCTTAACCTGACTGATCACCAGGGCTGAGTCCCCATATACATTCAAAAACTTGACCCTCATATCAATAGCAACTTTAATATCCATGATGCACGCTTTGTATTCTGCCATGTTATTGGTACAGTCAAAGCATAATCTGGCGGTGAAGGGCGTATGGAAACCCTTGGGAGAGATGATTACAACACCAATTCCGTTTCCAAGTGCGTTAGAAGCTCCATCAAAAACCATAGTCCATCGGGACCCTGGCTCAGGTCCTTCATATGGGCCAGGTTCTTCACAATTTGTAACTAGCATAATATTCTGACCTGGGAACTCAAAATTCATAGACTGGTAGTCGTCTACAACTTGATGAGCCAAATGATCTGCCAGTACACTTCCTTTGATTTCCTTCTGAGTAGTATACCGAATGTCGTGTTCTTTCATGACCATTTTCCATCTTTCTATTCTTCCGGAGAGAGCGGGTTTCTCGAATATGTACTTTATAGGATCCATCTTAGAGATCAACAAAGTAGTATGAGTCAACATATATTGTCTTAGTCGGCGAGTAGTCCATGCCAAAGTGTAACAAGTTTTCTCGAGCAATGATATCTTGTTTCACAATCGGTGAACTTTTTGCTGAGGTAGTATATTGCATGCTTTTTTCGACCAGACTCATCATGCTGCCCTAGTACACACCCCATTGAGTTATCTAACATTGTTAGGTTCATGATCAGAGGTATTCCTTTAACTGGTGGCATCAGGATCGAAGGTTCTTGGAGGTACTCCTTGATTTTTTCAAAGGCTATCTGGCAATCATCATTCCACCTCACTACTTAATATTTCTTCATCAATTTGAAGATCGACTCATAAGTAGCGGTCAAATGAGTAATAAATCTGGAAATATAATTCAGTCATCCAAAGAAACCTATTACTTCATTCTCAGTATGGGGAGTTTCCATTTCTTGAATGGATTTGACCTTGGCGGGATCAACTTCAATACCTTTACCGCTGACGATGAAACCCAAGAGTTTACCGGATCTAACCCCAAAAGTGAACTTGTTCGGATTTAACCTCAACTTGTACTTATTCAGTCTCTCAAACAACTAGTGTAGGTTGTCAAGATGTTCTTCTTTAGTCTGAGACCTGGCTATCATGTCGTCGATGTAGACCTCTGTGATACGGTGGGAGAACTGAATTGAGGTTTTGCGTTTTATCGCAAATGTCGCGGTTAGCAAGAGTCACCACCGACTTTTCTTTTATCCAAAAGGAAATGTGAAAAAGAACATGAAAGACCTTTGAGATGTTTTCATGAGTTCGGGGGGTAGATTATGAAAAGGGAAGGTGCTAGCACCCTTTTCATCCATGATTTTCCATGGGCTCTTAGTTACTTGCTTAGATCACTTGCTTTGGTTTGTTTGAAATGGTGTTTGGTGTGGTTTTTGAAAGTATTTTGTAAAAGAGGCCATTTGTTTAGGCAATCTTTGTAATGATTCTTGTTTGTATGAATGTATACAAAGATGTTTGTCTTTTGAAAAATGTTTTCAATGATCATAAGATGTTTTGAAATGTGTGTATTTGTTTTTGAAAATAGCAAGAATTGTTGTTTGAAATGGAGCAAGTAACTTAGAAGCTATCTACCTACTCAAATGTCTTTCTTATGCATTTTCTATTCCTTTGACATTGTTGACTTACCATTGATTTGGTAAGCAACCCTATCTTTGGATATAAACGGGACGGGCGTGGGTCATTATATAGCCATGATAGCAATGTTTCCAAGTATCTTAGCATTTTTGAGGGACCAAGACCATTTTGTAAGGCAACTTTTGAATAGCGTCATCGAGGGGCTATGATCTTATATTTGTTTTGTTTTGCCAAGATACTTCGCATGCGTAACATGGCCATTTTGTTTTAGGCAACCAAGTGGGAGAAACCCTAAGGGTGCTTGTGTGCAAAGTGTATTATTTTCATGCTTTTGATTTTGTCTTGTATTTAGGGTTTTCTATTTTGCTTTGTTTTGTTCTTGTCATACAAATCCTAATTATTAATCATGGCATATAAAGCGATAAATTGCATAATGTAAATATACTAAGCTGTTACAACAATTTTATGGGAGGGGGGAATACAAGTTTGAATGGGGATTTGCACAAATATAAAGCTAAATACATTATTACAACCAAATCGAATTCGTGCGAATTAAGATAAATATAATACAATATTTAGAATATAATGCAATGTACATGTGAGAAAAGATATTTTATGTCTTTCTTTTGTGTAAAAGAATATTTAATTTAAACCTAAAAAATATAAGGAAAAATATTTAATTTTTTGAAAGGGATTAAACCCTAATTTTCATTTAAAACAAAATAATGTTTCTATATTATTATTTTGTGCATTTTTTGTATAAAAAATAAAAAATAATATTGTATATAAATATTAAAATTAAATATGCTAGACTAAGTATTTATATGTATGAAGTAAAAAAAATAAATTAAACTAAATATATTTAATCATATTTATAAGTTTATTATGAAAATAAATTATATCCTATCAAAATAAACTATATTTTTTATGTGAGAAATAATAAAATAAAATAAATAAAAAGTGTAAAAATAATTAAATTATTTTTTAGGATTTTTTATCATTAAAGAAAATAATTAAAAATATTAAATATAAAAATGAAAAAAAAATAAAAATATGAAAAGAGTTAGCAGGAGGTGAGATAGCAGATTAGGAGTGATGATGCTAGCAAAAACAAAGCCCAGGAAGCAAAAAGCCCAAAACAGACTCGTCCCTGTCCTGTCTTCCTCTTCCTCACGCCTTGGCCGGTTCAACCTGTAACTTCCTCATGCTTGCATAAAAATGAAAACTTATAACATGAAAGATGTAGCATTTGAACTCACGATTCCAACCATATAAATTATGTAATCTAACTATTAAAGATCAAAGAGAATTTTAAAATCCCTAAATTCTAACCTAAAATTTTCAGAGATTTCAACTTCCAAATTCTCTCAGCACAAGTAAAATAAATGCAAGATAATGATATGTACAACTTCGTTAGGATGAGAACTACACTTTTTATTCACATATTGTGGCCTGAGGTTGCCTGTACAAGGAGATAGAGTTTGAAAATTTACCTCCTTCAGCTGGAATCGTGTATGGAAATGCAGTGACTTTAATGGAGGCCTGATGCTTGCTTGAGCTTCCTTGAGCTTCCCTGAATCTATTCCAACCCTTACCTTGCTCTAAAAGTGGCTAGACCTCCCTGACCAAGTCCAACTGCAAGATTCAAAGTTAACAATGGCAGATGGTGAAACAGAGGTTACATAACAGGGATGATGGTTTGGATGGGTTTGATATCAAGTATGTAAGATGTTTGAATGATCTAAACACAAAACGCACGAGCCAAATGGATGCTGGATGTATTTGTGCAGAAACTGTATGTTTTGGACAATTTTTGGTGTTTTGGTTGCTCTAAGTGTTTCTGGTCTTGGCTTGGTGTCCTATGTGTTGTATATTGTTTGCATATTAGTATAGAAATGGTTTTAAGTCAGCTTTCTATCAGCTGTACAAGCCCTAGCCTTTTTGCAACTTTTCTTGTACTTGAAGAAAAGTGATAAGACAAAGCTCACATGCTTGTACCAACTTGGTTAAGGTTGGTATTTCTTCCCTAAAAGTTTCCTTTGGTCTGTGGTACTTGCATGTATCAAGGGGATAGGTCCAATGCTCAATATCACAAAGTTTGCAAAAGTTACTCTTTTTCAAAATGGCAATGGAACCTTTTTGCCATAAATGGAATTACAAGTTGGATAAAGGTTCAAAAGCATGGATAAAGGCTTTGTCAAATGAGTAAGCATTTAATTAAGGAGTGTGTAGAAAGTTTAGGACCTTTAAAGCATGGAATATCCAACATAGGATTGGTTTGCAACTTGGTTCTTCATGAATTGGTTTGAACAAAAAGTGAGAAAATGCCAATTTCCTCTCTTCGATTATCCCTACTCAAAAATGATCTTGGAGAGTTATAGGACATTTTGGAAAGCTTGAAATGTGCTCTATAATCCATCTTTGAAATGAATTTTCAGATACCTCTTGGAACTAGGTTAAAAATGGCCATGAAGTTGGGTCCAAAACCTGCCTAAATTAGGGCAAAATTTCACTAAGTTAAGAAGTTCATGACCATGTATTCACAAATATATAACTTGAGATACAAGCATCTTTAGGGAAAAGTTTGTGAAGCAAAGTTGTATATTTCATGGAGGTCTACAACTTTCATGTTGGGGACTTTCCTTGAATCAATATGCATCACGGTGAAAAAGTGGTGTAAAGTTGAGAAAAAATAAGAAAATTTGTATACTTAGAAAATTTCTAAGTTATGGAAAATTTCAAATTCAAACCCTAAATTTCAAATTTGGTTTTCTTGGTGAACAAGTTTCACATTTTGACATATATTGATGAATTATGACTCTTGGTACTTGATTTTGACCAAAAAGTCAAAGTTTGACTTTTTAGTATACATTTGACTTTTGATTAGTTGACTGCAAATTTCATCTGTCAATCCAATGAACTTGAGATGTTTTGAACCATGTAATTAAGTCAAGATGATTCCATTGAATCCTTGAAATCATGCTTGAACTCAATTGGTCATTGGCTAGGTTAAAAATCAGAAATTTCCTTTTCTCAGTCAAAACCCTAATTTTGACCATTTTGCCCTTTTGATGATTTGATCAAATTTCTTGAGGAGTTGTAATCCAAACTTGATCAAATGGTACATATGAGTCTAAAATGTTGATGTGGATAAAAAATTATGAATTTTGACTGTAAATTGGCCATGGTTGACTTTTCCCCCAATACAACTGATTTTTAGGTCAACTGTCCAATTGACTGAGCAAAAGTGTAATCTAAGGCTTGAAACTTATCATGAGCAATCTTAGGAGTCCAAAATGATGTATGAAAGTCACATGAAGCATTGATGGTCCAAAAATCCTTGTGCAAATTCAAACCCTAATTTTGGGTCATCAGTGCAAGATGAGATGTCTTGAGCTGACCAAACCCTAATCTTATCTTGAGTCAAAGAAGTCTTGTGAGAAAAGTCTTGATAAATGAGAGGGAAAATTTTGGGGTACAACAACCTCTATCTCGTGATGAATCATGTCATGGAACAAAGCTACCATAGGACATTGGTATGTTGCATTGGCGTTCTTCATCCCAAAAGGCATAACCTTGTAATAGAAAGTGCCCCATTGTGTGACGAAGGTAGTTTTCTACATGTCTTCAGGCTCCATCTTAATATGATTATATCATGAGAAACTGTCCATGAAGGAGAACAATTTGTGCTGAGCGGTGTTGTCAACCAGAATATCGATATGCGGAAGCAGAAAATAATCTTTGTGGCTCGCCCTATTTAGATCCCTGTAGTCTACACATATATGCACTTTGCGATGCTTCTTTAGTACTAGCACCATGTTTGCAACCCACTGAGGATAATATGTAATAACTAAGAAACCTGTGTTAAATTGTTTTATAACCTCAACCTTTATCTTTTCGGACATCTCGGGACGCACAACGAACCTTCTGTTTTATTGGAGAACAACCCTCTTTCATTGATAGACGGTGAACCACAATATCGGTATCGAGCCCAGGCATGTCTTCGCACGACCAAGCAAAGATATCAACATAGTCATGCAACATCTGAATTAATCTATTTTTGACACTTTCTTATAGGTTAGAACCTATCTTGACTTCTTTCATGTCCTCTTCAGTACCCAAGTTCACAACCTCGATTGGCTCTTCATGCGGTTGTATGGCTCTTTCTTCCTAAATTAACAGCCTAGTAAGCTCTCCAGGTACTTCACAATATTCCTCACCTTCATCCTCGGCTTGGTAGATTGAATTTTTGAAGTCATAATTGGCAATAGCAAAATTGTTATCAATAAGATCCAGGGTGGATATGGATCTGCAATTTATTGTGTGGGTGTGTGTAAGAACACATAGCTATTTTGAAAGTAATGAAGTACAAGAAAGACAAAGAGCACAAAATTTGAATACGAACATCCAATGATTTATTGAATGAAAATATGCATATGAAATGGCAACCCTAACAAATGGGCTGTTGTGCCCCGGGTAAGGCACAAGGCTTGAAGTTATTGTCTAAAAAATACATAACCGAAACTTGAAAGCAATAAAACAGAAAGTAACATTTACTCCTGAATAAAGGAGATCGGTATAACATCTCCAGTCTTCCAATTGTTGAGCCCATTGTCGGTAATAGGGAAAATCCAACTATCTATGTGACAGTCGCTATCAGCGTCTCCTATAGCAGAAATATCACCAATAGCATTAACGCCCTTATCGTGCTTACGCATAGGTGTAGTGATCATATTGGGGGTCTCGGGAGGATCAAACTCAATCTCTTTATTGTCAATCACATATCTTGAAATTTATTCTTCAAAGCCTAGCAGTATTTGGTGTCATGTCCGAGACTACTGGAATGGTAGGCGCACCTTACATTAGGATTGTACCGAGGAGAGGAGGTGTTGGGATTCTGAGGAGGATCTCTTAATATTATCACCTCTGCTTTCAATAGGTGTTGTAATTCCTGAGACAACAACATGTTGATCTTGGTAAATTGTCTCCTTGTTGTGTCTGTCCTACGTTGATTGTCCTGTTGTTGTTGTTGTTGCATGAGCGCAAGATTAGAAATTAGCATCGCCCCACAAATTAGTTGCGATCACTTCTAGCACGACCCTTCTGGCCATACACAACATTAGTTTCCTTCTTACTGTTGAAATCCTTCTTCATAGTACTTGAAGATTCAACCACTTGAATCTTTCCACTTCAGATTCCACCTTCAACATGTTCCCTAGTTAATATCATCTTAGTTAATCCAGATGAAGAGCTTCCGATAAGATGATTAAAGAAAAGAACTGTCAGAGTTCCCATGAACATATCAACCAGCTCCCTGTCAAAAAAAGGAGGTTGAACCCTTCCAGCTAGATCTCTCCACTGCTGGGCATACTCCTTGAAGCCTTCGTTCGAGCCTATAGTCATACTTTGTAATTGCACACGAGTCGGTGCAAGATCAACACTGTACTGGTATTGTTTGTAAAATGCAGCAGCCAAGTCTTCCCAAGTACAAATATTGGTTCCTTCCAGTTGATAGAACAATTCCAATTACGCACCAGATAAGATCTCTTGAAAGAAATGTACCAAAATTTTTTTTCCAGCAGTATGGGGTTGGATCTTCCGGACATAAGACCTTAAATGTAGTTTAGGACAGAAAACACTGTCATACTTCACAAAAGTAGGGACCTTGAATTTGTGAGGGATAACAATCCCTGAGACTAATCCCAACTCTTCAAAATCCAATCTGGGCACTCTCTGGATTTCCATAGCATTCAAACGATCTTCCAACTATTTGTACTTATCATCAGCAGGAGGATACTGTTCAGTAGAATAGTCTTCTTCCTCAGAATCTTGGCCAGAACCAAGGTTACTACCTCTTTCAGCCTTCACACTCTTATCTTCTTCACCCTGATTATCATCTTTATCAGAGGGAATATCATAGTTTTGAGCTTGCTTGGGAGGACCTTTGAACCTTCTTCCCATGTTGAAGATGTCGATTGGTCTTCTAGTCTTCTTCTTTCTGTCTTTGGTGATAAGGGTCTTCAGCTCGTCCTGCCCCTTAGCTAGGCCCAGGAACATTTGTTGAATCTGAGCATTTTGAGCTTGAAGTTCTTTGACAGTTTGTTCGAGAGCCATCTTTTACTAAAATAAACAAAAATAAGATGAGAAAACCTGTCTTGGGAAATACCTGTTATGTAACGGCATGCATGATATGTAGATGTAATGTTTTCAAGGATCTCGCGGGATAAACAAAATGTTAGAAGTTGAGTATGGATGCAACTTTGAATAAAGAACTTTGCGTCTTTGAACGTCCTTCTATGAGCATCAAGCTCGCCATGTCAAGTGGGTCCTAGCATTTGACTCAAAGGAACGTACGGTTAGAACAAGATTAGTTCTGATCTATCTCAGAGTTTTGATGATAACAATAAATTATATCCTAGATAATTTATACTCTGATTAATGTATTTGAATGTTTCAGATAATGTTCTGACAGAAGCATTCTGAAGTGCTAAGCAAAAATTATATGAAGAAGTTCTTTAATGATAGAACCATTTCTGTTTTTAAGCGCATCTGCTGACTCTAGTAAGACAATTTATTTTAAATACATCTTCTAACATTTAGCTGGATTCCTTGCTCAAAAGTTTACTTGAAAGCAAGTGTTGTTCATAAGTTATTTGAAAGCAAGCGCTGATCAAGTTCTTAGCAAGCAAAACACTGCCTAGAAGATGAGTAAAGCATGTTCTGATTTGAAGACATTGAAGCAAGTTCTGAAAGAACGTTAAAGCCAACTTGTCTTATCAAGCGTACGAAACATGTTCTTACATTTTGTCATTTTCTCATTAATGCAAAGACGGCTGAAAGCACTCATGTTCTGAAAGCACTCTTGTAATTGTTCCTTGAGAGACCAAGTTTGGTCAGATTTCTCAAGTAGACTAGGACTAGATTTAAGTCTTAGTGGTGTTAGTCACTTGTAAGATTACTTGTGCATTGTTAGTCACAATAGTTGTTGTGTGTTTGTAATCATTTGATTATAGTGGATTAAGTCCTTGTTGAGAAAGGAGAAATCACCTTGACGGGTGGACTGGAGTTGTTTGAGTTTAAACAAACCAGGATAAAAATAACCTTGTCCTTCCATTCTCGTTGAGCTTTGTTATTGAGAAAAAGAGTCACTTATTCAACCCCCCTTCTAAGTGTTTTCTTACCCCTTCAGTTGGTATCATAGCCTGGTTCTGAGCACAACACTTAACCGTGTCAGGAAAAGATCCAGAAGAAAACACAATGGCCGCTGAACAAAATAATAATAGTTATAACAAACCTCATGTATTTGACGGAGAAGATTTTGAGTACTGGAAAGATAGACTAGAAAGTTTATTTCTAGGTCATGACAGTAATCTTTGGGATATAGTCTTGGATGGTTACAAACATCCTATAGATTCAGAAGGAAACAAAGTGGATAGAAAAAATATGGATAGACAACAAAAAGCTGATTTTAAAAATCATCATAGAGCTAGAAATATTTTTCTAAATGCTATCTCTATAGTAGAATATGAAAAACTCACTAATAGAGATACAGCGCATGATATGTTTGAGTCTCTTAAAATGACTCATGAAGGAAACGCTCAAGTGAAGGAATCTAAAGCTCTGGCCTTAGTTCAGAAGTATGAAGCCTTCAAAGTTGATGAAAATGAGTCAATAGAAGGAATGTTTTCTAGGTTTCAAAATCTGATCGCTGGTCTGAGAGTCTTGAACAAGGGATATACTAAAGCAGATCATGTGAAAAAGATCATCAGAAGCTTACCCAGAAGATGGGCACCAATGGTCACTGCTTTCAAAGTTTTAAAAGATCTGAATAACGTGTCTTTGGAGGAACTCATCAGCGCTCTCAGAAGTCATGAGATTGAACTGGATGAGCACGAGCCTCAGAAGAAAGGTAAGTCTCTGGCCCTTAAATCTATTAAGAAATTTGAGACTAAAGCTTTTCAGGCTGAAGAGGAAAACTCTGAAGAATCAGCGTCAGAAGAAGATGAACTATCCCTGCTCTCCAGAAGAATCAATCATCTGGGGAATCACAGACAGAAGAATTTCAGGAACTTTAAAAAGTCAGAAGATAGACCAAAATCTTCTGGACACAAAAAGTCAAACAGAAGAGAGACCATCTGTTATAAATGCAAAGAACCTGGTAACTACAAGAGTGATTTCCCAAAGCTTCAAAAAGAAAAACCAAAGAAAAGGCTTGGTAAGAAGAAAGGGATGATGGCAACCTGGGATGACTCAGAATCATCTAAGGATGAATCTGGTTCTGAAGATGAGAATGCCAACCTAGCTCTGATGGCTACTACAGAAAATGACTCAGACTGTGAGTCAGAACCAAGAGAGGTATTTTCTGAATTTTCTAGAGATGAACTTGCTGATAGTTTATCAGAACTTCTGGAAAACTATAGTCAGCTCAAAATCAATACAAGAAACTCAAGACGAGTCTTGCATCTGTTCTTGAGAAACTTGAAACAAAAAAATATGAACTTTTAGAAAACAATTTTAAACGTAAAAAGGAAATTCAAAATGTTCAAAAGAATTTTATTTCAGAGTATGTGTCTAGTTCAAAAGATATTCTGAAAGAATATGAATATAGCTTTTAATCTTTTCTAGCTAAAGGCATAGATAGAAGAAAAATGGCTTCAATGATCTATGGAGTTAGTGGGAAAAACAGAAGAGGAATTGGATATGAACCTCCCAAAGGGAAGGAGACATACATACCAAAACCTGTTGCTAAAATGAATTTCCCTTACAAACCTCTGAATAGACAATTCAAGTTTGGACACTCTCATGATATAAAATATACATCACATTATGGAAACTCTTATGCTAACCTAAAGTTCAAACAAAACTTTAAACATTCTAACCCAAAAGGACCCAAAAAGATATGGGTACCTAAGGATAAAATAATATTTGTTGCAGATGTCCTTAACAGCTCAATTGAGACACTTGTCATGGTACTTGGACTCTGGATGCTCATGACACATGAAAGCAAAAAGGTCTATGTTCCAAAGCCTGGAACTTAAAGCTGGAGGAGACGTGAAGTTTGGAGGTAATCAAAAAGGGAAGATTATTGGTTCTGGAACCATTGGAAACGGTAACCTTCCTTCTATCTCTAATGTTTTATTAGTAGAAGGATTAGCTCATAATCTATTGTCCATAAGTCAACTAAGTGACAATGGTTATTATATTATCTTCAATCAAAGCTCTTGTAGAGCTGTAAGTCGAAAAGATGGATCAATCCTATTTTCTGGAAAGAGAAAGAACAACATATACAAAATTGATTTATCAGATCTTAAATCTCAGAACGTTAAATGCCTTTTGTCTGTTAGCGATGAGCAATGGGTATGGCACAGAAGATTGGGACATGTCAGTCTAAGAAAAATCTCTCAACTAAATAAATAAAATTTAGCAGAGGACTTCCCAATCTGAAGTACAACTCAGAAGCTCTGTGCGAAGCATGTCAAAAAGGAAAAATTTCAAAACCTTCCTTTAAATCCAAAAATGTTGTCTCTTCCTCTAAGCCATTAGAGTTACTTCATATTGATCTGTTTGGGCCAGTTAAAACTGAATCCATCAGAGGCAAGAAGTATGGATTGGTCATTGTTGATGACTTCAGCAGATGGACATGGGTAAAGTTTTTAAAACACAAGGATGAGTCACATTCTGTGTTCATTGACTTCTGTACTCAAGTGTAAAATGAAAAAGATTTTAAAATCATAAAAGTCATAAGTGATCATGGTGGTGAAGGCAGCAACGGTCTTATTGTTCATACTATAAATAGAAGGACATTTATTTCAAGCCAACTAACTAGTCAATGAATCAACAATTTTCAAAAAGAGAAGCAAGAAATTACGTGAAAAATTCTAAGCTCACAAACTCTTTGTTCATACACTTTGTGCAATTAATTTTAAGTGAAAAATCACAGTTGTGATATTGCTTTTTAGAAGAAAATTTCTATTTCACTCTTTGTAAATTTGAACTCTTGTAATTGTTTCTTGAGAGACCAAGTTTGGTCAGATTTCTCAAGTAGACTAGGACTAGATTTAAGTATTAGTGGTGTTAGTCACTTGTAAGATTACTTGTGCATTGTTCGTCACAACAGTTGTTGTGTGTTTGTAATCATTTGATTATAGTGGATTAAGTCCTTGTTGAGAAATGAGAAATCACCTTGATGGGTGGACTGGAGTAGTTTGAGTTCAAACGAACCAGGATAAAAATAACCTTGTCCTTCCATTCTTGTTGAGCTTTGTTATTGAGAAAAAGAGTCACTTATTCAACCCCCCTTCTAAGTGTTTTCTTACCCCTTCACGTACTTCGGTCTTTGACGACATCTGGTTAGAGGAGAATAAATCCTCTTGCCCCTTGCTAGAAGTCTGGTTCCTGATAAACCTGCATCTCAGGTCCCTGAGATTCTTGAAATGGTCAGTGAAAATGCTATGATATGGTGTCATGATGTTATGTTTGAATATATAACAAACACAAATAAATCACACATGAGCCTTAGGTTTAAAGGCTTGCATGAGGTCTGTAGGTGAGTACCCTTTTCTATAGAAGTAAAGATGGCTCAACCTGTCTTAAAAAGTAATCGGGTTCTAGGAGTCTCATATCACCGATCTTTCTTGCAGGTTTTATTTCAGCAGAGCAACTGACTTTCCACCAAAATATCCCGAAAGTCGAATCTCAATGAGTGTAGCATCGAGTATCAACCAACCTTGAACTGCACCAAAACCGACTATCTCACTACCTTCTAATGCGAAGATGGGTCAATTAGGGTTCTAAAAGTTAGTTAATGCGTATGACACCACGCGAAAGCGCAGTGTTATCCTTGACTGACTCAAGGAACACCCGTACAGACCAAAGTGTCACACTAATGTAGCCATCACTTCAACCACATAGGTCCACGCCATACATTTTCCCTGATCTATTGCTACTTACCTAAAGGAACCTAGATCCGGGTGTAGGATCTTTGCAAGAAAATAAACCCGAGAAACCCTCAAATTTAAAGCAAACAAACAGACAATTCAAAGTGACCTAAGCTCTAAGGTAACCCCTCTTAAGTAGTCCCCAACAGAGTCGCCAGTTCTGTAATATGATGGGAGAACTGACTTGGTTTTTCATTTTATTGCAAATGTTGCAGATAGCAAGAGTTGCCACAGACTTTTCTTTTATCTAATAAGGAAAGGGTGAAAAGAACAGGAAAGACCTTGATAGATTTTGAGTTCGGGGGGTAGGTTATGAAAAGGGAAGGTGTTATCACCCTTTTCATCCCTAGTTATCTATGGGCTCTTAATCACTTAGCTCACTTTTGAAATTTGTTTTGTGTGTGTGTTTGAAAATATTTTGAAAACGCCAATGTAAGGCGGACTTTGTAATAACTCTTGTATTGATCCCCAAGAGTGTATACAAAGCATTTGTTTGAAAATATTTATCGAAAAATGTGATTGTGAGAAATGTTTGTTTTGAAGAGTTTGTGAGCAAGCGATTAAGAGTATCTACCCACTCAAGGTCATTCTTGTAATTTTCCTCCTTCTTTAGATAGTGCTATCCGTACCATTGGTTAGTAGGAAGCCCTATCATTGGATGTGAAGGGACACGAGAGGGTCATCACACGGTCATTGAAGGCAACTCGTAAGGATGCTTTACCAATTTTCATAAGGGACTGTCATCGTATTATTCGTAGGCAACTCGAGGGACTAGATCATTTTCGAAAGGCAACGTCGAAAGGGTCATCAAGGGACTGTGATCTTTTGTATGATGACTTGATCGAGGGAATTTGCTAAGGCATCCCTACGTTTAAGGGATATGACTGTTTTGTAATCCGAAGGCAACAAGGGAGGTTACCCTAGAGGTGCACGTGTGCAAGTGTGCTGTATTCAATTATTTTATCTTTTGAAGTTAGGGTTTTCTAACATTTGTTTTTATCTTTCCATGCAAACCCTAGTTACTAGCAGTAAAGTAGAAAATATAGAAAGCATTAAAGGTGCAGAAAGTAAAGGCAGAAAATATAAACCTAAACTATTACATCGCTTTGGGGCAAATACATAATAGTGAGTGCGGAAAGGAAAATGCTTTGGGGAAAATATATAATAGTGAGTACGGAAAGGAAAACCTATAACTATTACATCCTGGGAGGCATATACATAATAATGAATGTTAGAAGATAAAATCTAGGTTACAATTTATCTAAGAAAAATAAGGAAAAAAGGAAAGAGGAAAACAAAATGTTTTTTGGGCAATTTTTGATGAAAATTTTTTTTGATGATTAATTAAATAAACCTAAAAAACTAATTAATTTTAATTAATAAAAAAGGTTAATTAAATTATTTAAGTTAAAAAACCTAAAACCTACTTTAATTAGGGTTTGTGAAAAAAAAGGTTTTGTTGTTTTATGGTTAAGTGAAATTAGGGTTTAAGGTAAGAAAATAAGGGAAAGAAAACAACTTAGAAATAAAACCACACAAAATATCAGGGGTGGGTGTTGAACCCACGCCCTTTGCCTTTCCACCCATTGGCCTTGCCACTGCGCCAGGCACGCGCTTGTGTTGGAAGAATGGGATCAACATGCTATGTAACAAAACCTGCAAAATATGAAAAAATGTGAAAAAATCCCAAAACACCAAATGGCAGGGATCGAACCCGCGTCCTGGCATAGTAAGACCTTATCTTGCGTGCGCTTGCCACAGGGGTGGATGTACATCTGGTAACATCTCTAAAACTAATTAAATATAAAATAAACATTTTTTCATGGACCAGAGAAGTGTCGAATCCCTAGCTCCAGTCGTCTTCTCTGGCGAGCTCGTTTCCTTATTCCTGCAAAACAGCAAACATCAATGACTCATTGGTACCCTACCCCCTTAATTTGGGCCTTGCGATTTCAATGGGACCATTATTTTTGGCTAAATCTCCATATAGAAAGATATATGAAGCATATTGTTTGAAACAATTCAAACATGCTCAAGTATGGTTCGATCATCATGGAGGTCATGCAATAGGTCTACCACGCGTGGTTATGTCTCAAAAATAGGTTAGTGAAGTTAGTATACATTAAAACAACATGAAAGAAAGAATTAAAATTTGCAAAAAAATAAAGAAACTGGCGAGGCATGTATGCTGGTTTTATGCCCTTTGGATCATCACATTCGATCCCATCTTACCATATAGTTCTTCTGGAGAGGAATTGGACAGGTATTTGACCTTGAGGGAGGTTGCAAGATAATGTTTCACTTTTCCCTAGTTTTTGATATTTTTGGAATTTTGGAGAGGCTTCTTGTTGTAAGGATTTCGTGTGGCCTGATGTCTTAACAATGAAGAGTATATATAGAGAGAGGAAATTAGGTCAAACAAACGGGCTTGGACCTTTGTAAGAAGACTTGATTTTATCTAATTTATTTCGACCTTAAATAAATATAAAATAAAAATAAAAATAGAATAATAATCCATGGGGTGTATAAAGTGATTCAGAGGTTCATATTGAGACCTATAACACACATGGACCTTGAAACACAAGCCCACTAGCCCAAAAATTCAAATTTGGCCACTTTTGTTTTCATGCATTTTCTCAAAATTTCCTAACTTACACCAATCATAACTCTCTCAATTTTCATCATATGAAGGTGATCTTGGACTTTTTAGAAAGCTCAAGATGTCCTATAAAATCTCTATTTTGATCATTTTTGAATTTGAAGAATTTATCTTAATGTAAGTTGCCTTGACTAAAAGTGTCTTTTTGTTGACTTTTGAAATGACTTATAATGTATTGGCCCATATCTCTCAAATGAAGCACTTTTTTGGACTTGAGCTTAGAGAGAAAAAGTTATAGAGAATTGAATTTCCTTAAAAATGAGCTTTGGTTGAGGAAAATCTGATGAAGCATGTGAAAGTTATGCTTGGTCAAAGTTTAGTTGACTTCTCCTTAAGAAAACCCTAATTTGATAACTTTTTACTTTTGATGAATCTTGAGTTTTCTTGATGAATCATGATCAACCCTTGATTAAATGATGAATATGACTTCAAAATCTTGAGGTTGACCAAATATCTTTAAGTTTGAATGTATGTTGGTCAAAGTTGACTTTTTGCCTAATATAGTTGATTTTCAATCATCTGACTAATTGACTGAGCAAAATTGTGATGCAAGGTTTGAAACTTGTCATGAGAATTCTTTGAGACATATGAGGAACCATAAAATCCACTTTTTGCATTAGAAACCTAATCTTCCTTAAGAAAAGTGAAACCCTAGTTGTAGGTCCATTGCTTAGGAGGAGAATTTGTCTGATCAATTCTTGAGTAACCTTGAGCAAATGAAAACCCTAGGAGCCTGAAGAGATATCTTGAAGAAAATGGGAGGGAAAATTTTGGGGTACAACAGAAATGATTAAAGAACCCTTTCAGTTGTTCAACATAAACCTCTGCATTCAAGTACCCATTGAGAAAGGCACTCTTGACATCCATCTGATATAGCTTTAACCTTAGCTGACAAGCTACACCAAGCATAAATCTAATAGACTCCAAGCGATCAACAGGAGAAAATGTTTCATCAAAGTCTATTCCCTTAATTTGAGTGTACCCTTGAGCAACCAATATGGCTTTATTTCTGATGACTCCTCCTTGTTCATCTGTCTTGTTCTTATGCACCCATTTTGTACCAATGATATTCATCCCTCCAGGTCTTTCTACCCAATCCCAGAATTCATTTATCTTGAACTGACCAAGCTCATCTTGCATAGCACTGATCCAGAATTCATCAGTCAAAGCTTCATTCACATTTTTAGGCTCAATCTTTGAAACAAAGCAAGCATTTGACACAACTTCCCTTGACCTGGTGACTTCTCCTTGTCTAGGATTTCCTATTATAATCTCCTTAGGATAATCCTTTTGAAATCTAAGAGACGGTCCTTTGTTAGTTACCCGAGGTTCTTCAACTACATGCTTTAAAACTTGAATCTGCAACATCTGTGGTAGATGTTGTGACATTTTTTCAGGAACCACATCTTTAATAGGAATAGTTGATCAACTTTTTCTGGGACATCATCTTCATTAGTTCAGTCATCAATAATAACATCTGAAGACTCCATCATCACCTTGGTTCTAGAGTTGAATACTCTATATGGTTTACTATTAGTAGAGTATCCCAGAAAAATTCCTTCATCGCTCTTGGCATCCAACTTCCTTCTTGGCTCACGGTCAGCCAAAATATAACATTTACTTTCAAAGACATGGAAGTACTTGACATTTGTCTTTCTTCCTCTCTATAATTCATACAAAGTAATCGAAGTTCCAATTCTGATTGTCATCCTGTTATGGTTATAGCAAGCAGTGTTCATGGCTTTAGCCCAAAAGTAAAGGGGTAATTTCTTGGCATGAAGCATAACTCTGGAACACTCTTGAATAGTCCCATTATTTCGCTCAACCACACCATTTTATTGAGGAGTGATGGGTTAGGAAAAATCATGACTAATCCCCTTAAAAGCACAAAATTCCTCAAACTTGTTGTTCTCAAATTCGTTCCTATGGTAACTTCTGATTCTGACAACACTACAGTATTTTTCTCTTTGAATCTTATGACACAGTTCCTTGAACACTTCAAACACCTCAGATTTCTCTTTGATTAACTTCACCCAAGTGAATCTTGAGTAGTCATCAACAATAACATAGGTAAACCTTTTGAATCCAAGACTTTCCACCTGCATAGGTCTCATTAAGTCCATGTGAAACAACTCTAAAATTCTTGAGGTGACAAGATGTTGAATCTTCTTATGGGACATCTTTGTCTGCTTCCCAATTTGACAATCACCACAAATTCTCCCTTCATCAATATTTATCTTGGGAATATCTCTAATAACTTACTTTGACAGGATTTTATTGATACCCTTCAGATGTAGATGTACAAGCTTTTGGTGCCATATGTTTAATTCATCATCTTTTGACAATAAGCATGTTGAGGGATATTCTAGAGAGTTCCATAGGCAGCAGTTGTCCTTTGACCTGGTTCCCGACATGACCACTTTATTCTTATCATTTTTAATCAGGCATTTGGATTGAGTAAAGTTAACTTTGAGACCTTGATCACAGAGCTGAATGGTACTTATTAGATATGCTGCTAGCCCTTTCACAAACAACACATTATCTAGACTAGGATGTCCATCATAATCCACCTTTCCCACACCTTTGATTTCACTCTTTGACCCATCTCCAAAAGTGACATAGCTAGTGGCACATGGTTTGATGTCCACTAGGAATCTCTTAACTCTAGTCATGTGTCTGGAGCAACCACTATCAAAATACCAATCTTCTCTAGTTGATGCTTTTAGAAAAGTGTAAGTTATGAGTCCATATGAGTCATGGTGAGAGGCTCATCTTGACTTTACCTTAGAGTTAACATATTTTCTTCTATAAGGGAATCTATGCATGGGATATCCATACCGTTTATAGTATGAGGACTTTAAATGTCCAAACCCTCCACAATAGTGACACCTCCATGGATAATACACAAGGCTATGATTTATTCCCTGATGTCTTGACTACTGTTGGAATATGTTCCTTGACATCTTCAGATTATGCTTCATCTTTTGAGAAGTAAACTCTACTATTTGCTTGTTGTTCTTCACAATTTGGTTATTAAAACCAAAACTTTTCACATTCCCCGCATTCTCCTCTCTAAGATTAGAAATGATAGATAAATGTTATTCTTTCCCAGCCTCCAATTGAGTAATAACAAACTTTTGTGTCAATACTTTCTAACACGATCTTTCATTATTGAGGCACAACTGAGTACCCAGCAGCCAGTTCACTAACAGTGAGTTCTCCAACATATGATTCTTTCTCAAATTCATATGATTCTTTATCATATCCACAAATTCTAGTCCAGGCAATCACCTTCTTGGCTAAATCTTCCTCATGATCACTTTCAGATTCTCCATCAAACCATGACATAAATAAATTCGTTCCTTGATTTTTGAGATAGGTGGCACATTCAGTTCTTATGTGTCCATATCCCTCACATTCATGGCACTATACACCTTTCCATTGGTTTGGATTTTCTTCAAATATTCACTTCCTTCCCAGGTCCTAGTTTTTGCTGATGCCGTAAGACATGTTCTTAGCACCCAACCTGGACTTCCTCAACACCTTGCTAAACCGTCTTCCCAGCAGCACGAGTTCCTCAAATATTCCTTCTGAGTTCATGTTTTCTTTATCCTCTAAGTCTTCAGCATAGATGCAAAATCTATGCTCTTCTTCTTTTCAGATTTTTTATGGATAGAAAACTCAAAAGTCTAGAGTGAACTTACAAGTTCATCTACTGTCATAGTGCTTAAATCTTGGGATTCTTCAATAGAAATCACCTTCATTTGAAATCTCTTGGGGAGAGATCTAAGCATCTTCCTGACCACTTTTACCTCACATAGATGTTTTGGTTCGCATAGATAAGTTAGCTTGTAATAGGCCCCAAGATAGCTCGTAGTATTCTTAGCCTAAGAAAATTTGAAAATGAAGTGTATGATGTGTATGCATAATGCCTAAATCTATATGATGCCCAATAATGATATTATTGATATGATACCCAAGTGTTTCGTATGTACATGCACCAAGCATTTATAAAATTTAATTTGATATTTGTCTCCTTTTAAATCAGTGGGTTCTTTGAGTCACTGACTTCCCAACATTGTCTGTTATTAGTTGCGGTATCTCCAAGTTAATTTGTATTTGGTATATTACGGTGAACAATGTCAATTTGTTATTGATAATTATTTTGTAGGCGTAGGCATAGGCGTGGATGTAGGCGTGTATTTCTTTTGACGTTTTTCTAACCAAAATACTTTTTAATGCTTCGTCAAGTGCTTTTATTTAATGTCAAATCCCCAAAACAATTTTGACACACTGTTTACAAGAAATAATCGTAGTCTTTTGCAAACAAGTTATAAAAAGAAAAACACATTTGAACAATATTTGAAAATATTGAAAAATGAATTGTATTATTAATGAAAACGTCTTTGAATAGGAAAAAGTATAAGATGTAATTCCTAAAAAGAAGTAATTACAAAAGTTTTAACAAAACTGAAAATGGCAATGAAAATGATAATTGATACTGCTAATTCTCCAACGTCCTTTGATAACTCCAATCTCATTTGCATCTCAGTCAGATGATTTAGATTAATCCTTCCCCTTGATCGTAGTTGTAGTAATTAAATCACGAACCGTAATCTATTTGTTCATTTTAAAAAATAAAGATCCTGAACTTTTTCCTAAATCACTCTTTCGGGTTTTCAACCCACTGGGATAATGATTTTGTTTATATGTCCCTAATTTTTGCATGGATCTCCCTTTAGGGTTTTCAATCCACCGAGACACCCTTTTTTTCCTAAGTCGTCTGTTTAGGGTTTCAACTTAACAGGCCTTTTATACATAGTATTTCTTTACTATGTCGGAGTTCAGTGGATGCAGTAGTTCTTCCTCATCCATTGTTGTAAGGATAAGAGATCCTCCAGAGAATGTTGTTTTAACCATATATGGACCTTTGTAGTTAGGTGTCCATTTACCATGTGAGTATAGACGAGGTAACATAACCTTCTTGAGGACCATATCCCCTTCTTTGAACACTCGAGGGCGGACCTTTTTATCGAATGCCTTCTTCATCTGCTTTTGGTATAACTAACCATGGCATAAAGCTGTTAAGTGTTTTTCTTCAATAAGGTTGATCTGATTAAGTCGTGTTTGAACCCATTTTGATTCTTCAAGCTTGGTTTCCATTAAGACTCATAGTGATGGAATCTCTACTTCAACGGGGAGTATAACCTCTATGCCATAAACAAGAGAGAAAGGAGTTACACCAATTGAAGTATCTACTGAGGTACAGTAACCATGTAGAGCAAAGGGAAGCATTTCGTGCAAATCTTTTATAAGTCTTCACCCTTTTCTGAATGATCTTCTTGATATTTTTATTGGCAGCTTTAATGACTCCGTTCATCTTGGGTTGATAAGGTGATGAATTATAATGCTCGATCTTGAAATCATCGCATAATTCCTTCATCATTTTGTTTTTCAAGTTGGATCCATTGTCTATAATAATTCTTCTAGGAACCCCATATCCGCACATGATGTTTTGCTTAATAAACCGAGTAACCACTTGCCTTGTTACATTTGCATAAGGCGCAACCTCTACCCACTTGGTGAAATAACCAATGGCGACTAATATGAGTCGGTGTCCATTAGAATCCTTTGGTTCGATCATCCCTATCATGTCAATTCCCCACATTGAGACTGACCATGGTGAACTTAGGATATTCAGAGGACTTGGTGGTACATGCACCCTATCAGTGTAGATTTGACATTTGTGACATGTCTTTGTATAATGGTAGCAGTCAACTTCCATCATCAGCCAATAGTAACATGCTCTCAAGACTTTTCTAGCCATTGCATGTCCATTTATATGAGTCTTGAAGGTTCCTTCATGGATCTCTCTCATGAGTGTATTCGCTTCATGTTTCTCCATGCACTTGAGTAACACCATATCGTAGTTTCTTTTGTACAGTACATCACCACTTAAGAAGAACTTTGCAGCTAGCTTTCATAGAGTTCGCTTGTCAATAATTGAGGCACCTTCTGGATACTCTTGCTTTTCTAGATATCTTTTGATGTCGTAGAACCAAGGTTTGTTATCTGGTCCTTCTTCAACTGTGAGGCAATATGTAGGTTCTTCGAAATGTCTGATCGTGATGCATGGTTCATGATTTTGCCAAGTTACTTCGAACATGGCTGACAAAGTTGCCAAGGCGTATGCCATTTGATTTTCTTCTCGGGGAATTTGAGTGAAAGTGATCTCTGTAAATTCCGTAGCTAACTCTAAGACATAATCCCAATATGGAATTAATTTGGGATGCCGATTGTCCCATTCACCGTTGACTTGGTATATGACTAACACTGAGTCTCCATATACTTCGAGGTATTTAATCCTTATATCAATGGCATCTTCTAGACCCAAGATATAAGCCTCGTATTCAGCAATATTGTTGGTGCAATCAAAACATAACCTTGCAGTATAAGGTTTATGAAAAGTCTTTCGAGAAGTCAATACAACCCCAATACCATGTCCTTGTGCATTTGAAGCACCATCTAACATGAGTTTCCATCGTGCCCCTGGTTCAGGTCCTTTGTCGGGTCCCAGTATTTCGTAGTCACCTATAACCATGATGTCTTCGTTTGGAAAGTCGAACTTCATTGGTTTATATTTTGATAATGGCCGATGAGCCAAGTGATCAGCTAGTACATTGCCCTTGATAGCCTTTTGAGTAACATATTGGATGTCATATTCGGATGAAAACATCTCCCATATGGAAATTCTTCCTGTAAGAGCTGGCTTTTCGAACATATACTTTAGAGGATCCATTCTTGCTATTAACCATGTAGTGTAAGTTAACATATATTATCTCAGTCGTTTAGTGGCCCAAGCCAGAGTACAACAAGTCTTCTCGAGAAGTGAGTACCGATTTTTGTTGTCAGTAAATTTTTTGCTTATGTAGTAGATGGTGTGCTCTTTTCTACCTGTTTCGTCGTGTTCACCCAATACACATCCCATAGATCCTTCACGAACTATCAAGTACATGACAAGTGGTATCCCTAGAATTGGCGGCATTAGAATTTGTGGATCTTGTAAATACTATTTTATTGTTTCAAATGTTGTCTGATAGTCTTCATTCCACTTCACCGATTGATCTTTTTTAAGTAGTTAGAATATAGGCTCGCACGTAGCAGTTAGGTGTGATATGAACCTTGATGTGTAGTTCAATCATCCTAAGAAACCATAAATGTCTTTTTCTGTTCTCGGAGCTGGAATTTCTTGTATGGCCTTCACCTTGTCAAGATCCACCTTAATACCTCATTAGTTTACAATAAAACCCAATAATTTGCCTGACCTGACACCAAATGTAAATTTGTTCAGATTTAACCTTAGTTTGAATTTTCGTAGAGATTTGAATAACTTCTGTAAGTGAATGATGTGGTCCTCTTCTGTATGATATTTGGCGATCATATCATCCACATATACCTCAATTTCTTTATGGATTATGTCATGAAGTAACGTGACTATTGCTCGTTAATAAGTTTCCCCTGCATTCTTTAAACTGAAGGGCATTGCTTTGTAACAAAAAATGCCCCAAGGAGTCATGAAAGTAGTCTTTTCCATATCCTCAGGTGCCATCTTTATCTGATTATATCCTAAGAAGTCGTCCATGAAAGAGAATACCAAATCTTGAGATGTATTGTTCACCAAAACATCTATGTGAGGTAACGGGAAATCGTCTTTGGGACTTGCTTTTTTTAGATCCCGATAGTCTACACACATACGTACTTTTCTGTCTTTCTTGGGTACTGGCACAATGTTAGCTATCTGAGGTGGATAATCTACCACGGCTAGGAACCCTGCATCAAATTTCTTGAGGACTTCTTCTCAAATTTTGTCAGACATGTCTGGATGAGTCCTTTTGAGCTTCTATTTAAGCGAAGAACAATCTTCTTTGAGAGATAGTCTATGCACCAGGATATCTGTATCCAAACCTGGCATTTCTCTGTAATACCAGGAAAATATATCCACATACTCATATAGGAGCTTGATCAACCTTTCTTTAACACTTTCCTCCAAGGTTGAACCTAACTTGATTTCTTTTGGGTCCTTTTCGGTCCCAAGATTGATGGTCTCAATAGATTCCTGGTACGGTTGTATGTTATCTGCCTTTTGCTCTAGTAAAGTCGCCAATTCCTCAGAGAGTTCAAGATATTCCTTATCTTCCTCTTCAGCTTGGTTAATTGGCGTATCAAAATCATATATGATCGTAGCAGTATCATTATCGGTGAGTTTAGATGTGGATCTTCATATTTTATCATGTTTTGGTGCTTTTTAGAATGCGAATTTGGAAAGTGCGTATGAAGAGAAAGTAATTCCATTTTGAAAAATAAAAAAGAGAAATGCAAGAGAAAGACATGGATCTTATTTAAATGAAAACACAACTTTTTATTAAATGAAAATACTGTTTGAAAATAACGGGGCCCTTACAAGCTACCCCTATGCCTCGGGCGGGACATAGGTTCTTTAAAAACTAGAAAATTACTTTGGAAAGAAAAAGTCTGAAATCTCCACAGCTGTCCAATTCTTAAAATTTTCGCTCGGAGCACATTATTGGATGAGGTTAGATGCTCCTTTGTTGGATAACATTGAAACTTGTCCACCATGCTCTACTCCTTTGCTGACAAAGGTTTCCTGGATGGGAGGAAACTGCCCTTTTCCGTTCTTAGTAGCCTTTGACAGTCGATAGCCCAAACTAAAGCGGTTTTTCCTCTCAGGTATCTCTACGAGCTTGCCCCAACCTTTAGTTTTTCGATCCTTCACGACTGTTTGTAAATCTCTCCATGATGCCATAGGGGTTCCAGGTTTTGAGACTTTCTCCACCGGGAGTGTAACCACTGTAGCACTTCCAAGACTTGGAATGGCGTTTCCGCATAATATTCTTCCATATTGATATATCTTTAGGATTCTAAATGACTTACGAAGATGTCTTGTTCTCTGTAAATTATCACCAATTTTCCTTCGATGAGGATCTTTAATTTTTTATGCAGGGTTAAGGTGACAACATCTGCAGCGTGAATCCAAGGTCGCCCGAGTAGGCAAGTATATGCTGGTTCTATATCCAACACCTAGGAGGTGATGTAGAACATATGCAGACCAATCTTTATAGGGAGATCCACCTCTCTAAACATAGTACTTTGATAACCATCGAAAGCTTTTACCACCATAGAACTTAGTCTTATAACGATGCCATCCATTGTTAGTTTCATCAGGCTGGCCTTTAGTAGCACATTGAGGGAAGAACCAGTATCGGTGAGTACCCGGGGTAGGCTAGTTGTTCGTATCTGGATTGAAATGTGAAACATCTTGTTGTGAGCTCTACCTTGTGGAGGTAACTCACTGCCATTGAAGCCTAGCTGTGTTGTTGAAGTTAGATTAGCTACGACTCCATCAAACTGGTTTACTGTTATCTCCTTTGTAACGTGTGCAGAACTTAGAATTTTCATCAGAGATGCTCGGTGCGCCTCTGAATTGATCAGTAATGAGAGTATTGAAATCTTTGTTGAGGTTTGGTGCAGGTTATCCACCACCCTATAGTCACTCTTCTTGGTCATTTTCAAGAATTCGTCAACCTCTTGACAGTGAATATCGTACTCGAAGGTTCTTGCTCCTGATTAGTTTCAGCCATAACCTTTCCTTTATCCTTAGTCAAAGTTTCATCTTTCTTGTGTTGATCTAGAGCGAATACACGACCACTGCGAGTCATGGCCTTTGTTCCTGCTATATTTGTAACTCCAGGTCCTTGGCTTGTTGATGGTTTACATTCTTGCTTTCGTCCGTTGATATAGACAGTAGTTTTGTAACTCCATGCTACGAATTTGTCACTTTCATAAGGAGTGTGAGACGGGCCCCTCGTCACCATTGTACTCTTCGGAAGCACTGGTATTATTACTGATATTTTTGTTAAGATTGTCTCTCCACATGGAATGACAAGTGGTTTCTTTGCAGAACTTAAACCTTGGAAATGAATCACCAACGGTCTTCTCATATTCCCATTGATTGCAGCTACATATCCTTCTTCAGGGTAATTCCATAACTGGATAACCCTTGATCCACCAATCTCTTGAAAGTGTTTTCGAACGCATCATTATGTTCAGAGAGAAAGCCATGTTCTAATAAATTCTCCTTCAACATATCTATCAGAGCTTTTACTCGTTTAGCCTCTCTGTGATTAATGACTATCTCGATCACGTTCACATCTGGACTACCATGTTGAGGCGCGGGGTTCATCTTGATATTTGGTTTATCAAAAGTGATATCTAGAGAATCAAACAAATCTTGAACTTTGTGCCTGAAGGCCTAACATTTCTCTATGGTGTGTTCTGGAGAATTGGCATGATACTCGCACCTTGCATTTGCATCATATTTTGGTGGAAGTGCCCCAATTGGAGGAGCAAGTGGCTTTAGTTATACCAAAGATGCCTTAAGTAAGTGTTGTAGTAATTGACTGTGTGGCATAGGAAGATGATCAAATCTTCTCGGAGGCCTTTCAAACCTATTTTATTCTCGTGGGATAACCAATGGTCGATGTGCTTTTTGGTGTGTTGCGATAACATTCACTTCTCCTTCTTTTTTTCCGAGAAGTTCGGAGTATGTTTCTTTGGATTATAAGGAGTATTGGATAACACTCCTTGTATCTTTACATTTTTCACACCAGCTTCGATTCATTCATCAATTGTCACAAAATCAAAAAAATCCGAAGGAGACGCTGCCTACCATTTTCTCACAATACAGGCCTTGTAGAGTACCCATGAACATGTCTACCAAATCCTTTTCGCGGAGTGGTGGTTGTGTTTGTTCTGCCATTTCTCTCCATCGTTGAGCATATTATTTGAAAGATTCGTTCTTCTTTTGGGACAAATTCTGAAGTTGCATGCGATTCAGAGACATGTCTAAGTTATACTTGTATTGTTTCAAAAAGCATTTGCAAGGTCAGGCCATGATCGGATATGCGCTTTCTCCAACTGCATATACCAATCTAGGGATGCCCCACTCAGGCTATCTTGAAAGCAGTGAATCATTAGTTTCTGATCATGAGTGTAAGCATGAATTTTCCTATAGTACATGCGTAAATGATTCCTTGGGCACATGAGTCCCTTATATTTTCCAAAGTCAGGTACTTCAAATTTGGGAGGAATCACCACATTTGGAACTAGACCCATTTCAAGAGCATCAACGTTGAAACTGTCATAACCCTCCACAACCTCCAGTCTTTCTTCAAGGGCTTTATACTGGTTGACTGCCACATGATCTTCAACTATCTTCGGTTGGGGCCCTTGAGTAGTGCCTTCCATATCATGGTCTTCGTATTGGAGTTCTATGTAATTATCCATGTTGTTGACTGGGATTTTCAAAGCATGGGATGCCCCCACCTTCGGAGGAGGTGGAACGAAACCTTCTGTCATGATGGTCTCTTGTTGGGAAACCGTTTACTTCACTAGGCCAAATTCTGGCTCATGTCTAAGTTGGTGACCGCTTGATACACCAATGGTTTGGGATACTTCTTAAAAATCCACCTTGGGAATCTCGTAATGTCTTGCTATGATATTTTTCAAGGCGATCAGAACTTGACTCATGTCTCATTTCATCGAGTTGATACTTCCTTTCACTTGTTCCATGTCTTCTTGAAAGGCTGCTTGGTTCTCTTTGATTTTCTCCATTTCTTTATTTTGATAGCTCTTATTTGATACAGAGGCATGGAAGGTAGTGTAGTTTTTCCAATGATTTAACTAGAGATGATATGAAAATAATGAGTTTTTTGTATGACGTATGAACTGTGATGCTTATTCTTGGATGAATGCGTATGAATATGCTAAGATTTTATTCGAATGTCTTATTCACGTTGGGTTCCCTTTTATCATTATTATTTTTTCAGGTTTTAATTTTTTGTTGGTGAGTATGCCAAAGAATATACACAAATTAAATTCCAAAACAAATTAATTTTTGTTGAATAGAAACCATCATCCTTGAAAGGGAAATACAGTCCAAATATCGAAACAAATACTGAATGGAAATACTGAACCAAAAACAAGTGTCAAATACTGAATGAAATAACCAAAGGGAAAACTAAAATCTCCTAAGCACGTTTGCATACCTCTGCCCTAAAACCATCCACCATCTCCATATAAAGTTTGAGGAAGTCTTAAACATCCTTCGGAAGAGGGACCATCACGGCTTCTACATCTCTCAAGCTTCTAGGAATGTCACCAATGAAATTTTTTGCTAGGAAGGCAAGATTTGCGTGTTTGTCTTTGTACCTCAGACAGTCCTTATAAAGTGTAGGGATTATGAACTTGTTGTCTTCTCCCGCCTAAGCTATCTTTACATATTGCTCTTCCCAATATCTCTTTCCAGCTCTCATCTCCTTATAGAGTTCCCTCTATATGAGGAAATCCTTTCAGAGGCCTTCTAATTCTTGACATACTTGCTCATATTCCCCCACCTTTAGAGAGAGCGATTCTTCAGCTCTTATTTTTCTAAGGTGTTCTATCGCCTCTGCTTCTTGGATTTCTTGGATACTTATGAGAAGGATTTGAATCTGGTATTCTTGATATTGAGAACCTTCTTGCAACCCTTGAATTTGGATTCTCAGAACCTCTTCCAATTCTCTTTTGTCTTGTAATGCTTTATCATACCATTTCTTTAGCCTGCCAATTTCTCTTGCAGCATCGTCCAACCGTTGATTATGGGAATCAAGATTGAAAGTAGCACTTAGCAACCCCTCGATTAAATGCTTTCTCTTAGAACTTTATTTTTCACCCAATTCATGGTCGTTCTGAATCTGTTGGTCTTTCAACCCAAGTTCTTGTTGCAATAGATTCTTCTCCACAACAAGGTCGTAATGGTTGTGTTCCAAATTCTCCTTGTCCCTTTGAGCTTGCTGAAGGGAATTCATTAGCTCTTCTATCTCCTTTACTGAAATTGGAAGAGGATATGGTATGTCTGGTACGTATGTAGGATCAATATCAAATGGCAGTTTGATGATTTGAACGCTCTCTAAAACCCATTGAGTATAGGGTTCCCTTACCACAACATTCTTCCTACAAAATTCAGCACCTTTCTTGTGAACCTTACCCCAAGTTTGTATGACATTCTTAAGTAGCTCGGGGTTTCTCTTACCCATGTCGTAAAGGACCAATTATTAAAGTTACTCATCATAGGTTTATCTTCCAAAGGATACCCAAGTTGATGTAAAGCCAAAGTGGGGTTATAGTTGATACATCCTCTTGTCCCAATCAGAGGAACATTCGGAAATTCTCTATAGCTATAAATAATATCACCTATGTTCAACTTCCTAGCATACCATAAAACATAATCAACACTAAGAGCCCTCAACTTTTTGGACCACTCATTCTTTGTTAAGTCCTTAACTATGTAGTCCTCTTTGTAGAGGTGAGAAATGAGACAAGAGTATAAGAGAGGAATACAACAATTTAGTACACCCCTACCCCTTTTCATAACATGTATGAAGGGCGTAGTGAACATCACCAAGTAGAGCAAGAGTAGGATTTTAACACTTTTACGACCCAAAATACATTAATGGCCGCAAAGTCAATATAGTCGATAGTATTCTGAAATAAAACCGAACCAAAAATTAGTAGTGCCAAATAGTTCACACAAGCTTCCCATTCTTTCTTATCAGCAAAAGAAAGAGACTTAGATTATAAGTCATGCCTCTTAATACCTTTAATTTCCCCATCTTTCTTATAATTAAGTAGTAAGTCAGTGAAAGGTATCCCTATCTCCTTAGCCAAATTTATGATACTGATAGTTTGCCCAATCCCTTTGTAAGCTTCATCTTAGATCCTAGAGAAATCTAAGATCCTATAAAATTCTTCCAAATTAGGTGCTAGTTGAAATTTCTAAAAGGTGAAACATATTAGCAGAGGGTCGTAGAATTGATCAAGGGATGTGACTGCTTCCACTTGCACAGTTATCTTGGTAAACTCAAGGATATCCCCCTAGAATCGAACAAACATCTTACGGATATCCTTAGTAGATAGGTCCCTAGTTTTGTCCTATGGATATTCTACCCTCCGCAAAAAGGTGGCATCCTTAAGGATATCATGGATAACACCAAAGGGAAAAGGCATAAGGGCCTCCCTTAGGCGGAGCCTCTTTTAGATAGAGACTTTCATCTCTTAGGTCATTTAAAGTCTCACCATGAGATTTTATTTTAGAGTTATACAAAGAGTCATTGGCCAAATCCCTAAGTCCTACCTCCAAGAGAGTCTAGCCCTCTATAAGATATTCCTTAGAACTCGATCGACTCTAGGCGAAGTCATCACAAAAACTCATAGGGATGTTAAACCCCCTTGGCCAATTGATAATCCTTCTTTATAAGGTTTGATGACTTTTTTTAAATTTAAAATCCACCCACAATAACGTGATAAAAGTATAATAATGTGATAAGTAATAAATAAATAATAAACTAAATATGGAAACAAAAACATGCTATAAATAGAAAGCACCCCAAAAAAACTCTAGACCTAAAATATATGGAAAATTTAAACCCTAGGATTGTGTCCCCAGCAGAGTCTCCAGTTGCTGCAACCGACAAAAAATAAAGAGTCGCCACCATCAATTTTTGTCATAAGGATGGTGGAATAACATGTAACCCTAATTTTTACATAGATCTTAAATTCTTGAGTTGTTTAGACGAAGGGAAGGTGTTAGGCACCCTTCATCTCTCTTGTTCTCAAGGGCCTCTTCTAGGTCGTAGGGTAAATCGAGAATTTCTAATTAAAGGTTGTTGTTTCCATATGTTTAAGAAAAAAGTTTAGTTTCTTAGTTATGAACTCGCCTTGGTTATAACCGCGTGCCTACGTATCTCCTTGTGAAGAATCAGAGTCCAAATTTGTAGTTCGTATGCGTTTGGTTAGTTTTTTTTATGGATTATGTAAATGCTTTCAAACGATTCTTTAAAATTCGTCCGAGTTTAAAAATTGCATAATCGTGAGCATAGTTCGAAGTGTAATTTGAAAGCAAGCTCACAATCCTTTTTTTTTGAAAATAATGTTGAATTTGAATTAGGTTAGTAGAAAGAATGTCAGGTTCGATTGGTTAGATGTCTTGAATGCATTATGAAGTTTGAAAATAAAAATTTTGAATGACGAAAAAGTTTTTGATCAATTGATAGAAAAAAGGTTAGTATTTTTAAAAATAGTTAATAAATAAATATTTTCTTTATTATTAGAAATATATTAAATATTTTTAATAATAATCAAACCTTTTTACTAACATGATTTTTTATAATAACAAATATTTTAATGCTAATGATAAAAAGTGGTCATTATAATATATAAATTCAATAAATAAATAAATAAAACAAACAAATAAATTAAATAAATTATTTAATTAAAAAAAGGGGGGTGTATCTTTAGTCAATGTGGTAAAATAGGAGGTGCAACTAGTACAGGACTTAAGCCCAAAGTTTGTTTGAGGCCCAAAGTCAAGGGGCTGTGTTAATAAATTTGGGGGTTTTATTATCAAAAGGCTTAAGCCTAAGTATCTGACTCAATCCAATATGTAGGGGAGTTGCAAGTTATAACTAGCTAAAAAATTGAGGGGTGCGAATATTAGTGGGCTCGGCCCATAACAAAAATTAGCATCCGCTTGGGTGTTGTGTGGAGTTGTCCAAGGCATTATGGTGTATTGAATCTATGAGAGACGATTGATCTTGATCAACAAGCTACCAAGAGTTAATCTTGAAGCGTTGATCAAGAGTAAACCAAACAAATGCGTGGGATTGAAGTTTGACCAGGGTGCAAGGCGGGAGAGCGCACAAGAAGACTAGTCAATAATCTCCATATCATGTGGCCAGTGAATGGTTACATGTCACCGATCCAGCGCATGATAGAGGGAGTATTTATTTTGTTTTCTTCATAACATTTCATTTGCAACCCGTCTTTCTCTCTCTTCACTCTCATGTTCGCTCCTCTCTCTCAAACACTCTCTCATCTCTCCACCATAAAGGCTCGTCGGACCCAAAACCACCGTATGTTTCCCAGTTTCCGGTTAAATGGCAACCAGAAACTTCTAACCTTCAACCCTCATAAAGCCAGAACCCATGAACCCCATGAACCCTAACCTAAACCCTTAGAACCCTAGGTAACCCCAAGAACCCTAACCCTAGCTGCCGCAAGCCACCGTCAAGGACGCCGTGAATTATAAATTTTCGTCAGTAAATTCACCATTTTTTCTAGAATTCAAAGAACCCTAACCCAAACCTATGAATCCTAAACCTAAGTTGAAGAACCATAACCTTATTTAAAAGAACCCTAACCTTAATTTACATGAACCCTAACCCTAAATCCCCAAAATTTTCCAGAAATATAAGTATTCAACAACAATCAAACATATATAAGAACATCAATCGCATCAGATTATGAGAGATAAATGGCTACCAACCTTATCCGCAGTGAAACATTTTATAATTCCTCTTTGGTTTTTATGGATTCCACACCTCTGATCCCTTTCCTTTCTCTTGTTTTGCAGGAACTAAAGGTAAGAAATTCACAACAAGGACGCCAAGAACTCTTTTGGGTTACTAATCTCCAGCTTCTCCTCCAATTCTTTCATCCCTTTTCTGTTTCAGGTCTTAGGCTTTTATAGGCTTTAGAATTAGTTAGAATTAGGAAATTTTGTTAGTGATTTGTAGTTATAGGTTTTAGATTGATTATCTGATTGATTAAGTTATAAATTAGATTACATTTGATTGTGTAACTAGAAATTTGGAAGATTTGATTGCCATTTTGTTGTAAAATAGGAATTAGGGTTTGCGAATCTGAATGTATCTAGACTCTATTGCAAAAATTCATGTTTAATAAATGAAAATCAAATATTCTCCAAATATAATTTGCTTGCAATTTTGAATTCGGGGCTTTGTTATTAACTTAGGGTGAAAGTAACTAATGAGAATCTATCAAGTTATTTCATGTTCTTTTTACCCTTTCCTTATTGGATAAAAGAAAAGTCAGTGGCGACTCTAGCTATTCGCAACACTTGCGATCAAATGCAAAACCAAGTCAGTTCTCCCACCGTGTTACAAAGGGAAAATCTTGTCCCCGTGAGAACCTGGTGATGTATATCAGAAGGATGTCCACTCATACTGATGACCAACGCTTGCTTATTCATTTCTTCCTGGATAGTTTAACTAGTGCTTCCTTGAAATGGTACATGGGATTGGACAGTAGCAACATTCGTACATTCAATGACTTAGGAGAAGCTTTCGTGAAACAGTATAAGTACAACATGTTTATGGCACCTGACCATGACCAATTGAGAGGCATGGCTCAAAAATATAAGGAGTTATTTATTGAGTATGCACAGCTTTGGCGCGAGGTTGGTGCCCAAGTGGTACCCCTAATGGGAGAGCAAGAAATGACTAAGGTCTTCTTGAACACCATTGGTTCCTTTTACTATGAAAGAATGGTTGCAAGTGCACTGAGTGATTTCACTAAGATGGTAAGTATGGGTGTCCATCTAGAGGAAACTGTCAGGGAAGGATGATTATCAAAAGATGAAGGTTCTAGTGGAAGAAATAAATCATCATATGGGTTTTCTAAAAAGAAAGAAAGTGAAGCAAATGTTGTTGCTGAAGAAAGAAGGGTTAGACCTCCGAGAAGACGTAATCAACATCAACAACAGGTTGCTTCAGTAACTCCGGTCGTCAATATGGCTCCGACTGCTAATGCCTATCAGAGAGCACCTCAACAAGGTAATCAAGGGAAAGGTCATAAAAGATAAGCTGATGATCATATCCCAATGAGTTATGCAAAATTGTTTCTAGCTTTGATTTAGAAGAACCTGGTGTAGACTAGGCCTCCCCCTGCTATACCTTCAACTTTTCCATGGTATTATAAAGCTGACCAGTCTTGTGATTTTAATCAAGGAGCCCTTGGGCACAACATTTAAAAATGTTATCCGTTGAAGTCTGAAGTGTAGAAGATGGTAAGATCTGGTCTCTTGTCTTTTAAAGATATTGGTCCTAATGTGAAAGATAATCTACTACCCAAGCATGGAGGTGGAGGTAATGTGAATATGGTTGTTGGTTGTCCTGGGGACTTTAGGATTTTTAAAATCAATTGGGTTAGAGGTGATTTAGTGAAGATGCATGCTGATATTTATGAATTAAGCTACTATACACACGATCATGCAAGTTGCAGTGTTTGCGGTTCAAATATCCATGGATGTGACAAAGTCAGAAGTGACCTCCAAGAGACGATGGGTGAAGGTCTTATCCACATAATCAGACCAAGGGATGAATATGAAGATATATTAATGTGACCGAAGACTATGATGATGAGTACGTTTCTGCTGATGACTTCTTTTCTTTTGATGAGTCAGAGTCTGAATGAGGGTGTTTTGTTTGACAATTCCGCGACTCTTGAGTATTCTAAAGAAGTAGGGGTGAACGTCATTGTGCCACATTTTGGTGTTCTCGCTCCTATAGAGATTGCATATCGCAGCAAGCTTGCTGCTGCTTTTGTAGTTATTTGTCTGCCTGGTCCTATACCATATGAATCAGATAAAGATGTGCCTTATAAGTACAATTCAATTATCCTGGAAGATGGTGTGGAAATTCCTATACAACCTTTGTCCCATGTTAAGAATATTGCTGAAGCTAGTCGGGTAACTCGCAGTGGTCGTGTCTTCGCCCCTACCTTTCGAGGAGATGTTAATTCTGGTAAGAAGGTTGTTGAGAATGCTGAACCTAAGAAAGTGGTGGGAGAATTTAGTGGCGCCGCCTTGGAAAAGGATGTTAATGATCTGTTGAAAATCATCAAGATAAGTGATTAGAAGATTGTGGATCATTTGTTGCAAACTCCATCTAAGATTTCCATTTTAGCCTTGTTGATGAACTCTTATACTCATCAGGAATCTCTTATGATGGTGTTTGATCAGGCTTTTATGGAAAGGGATGTGTCTCTGGATCAGTTCAATGGTGTTATGGGGAATATTACGTCCTATAACAATCTGAGTTTTTATGATGAGGAATTGTCTAATGAAGGGAGAAACCATAACATGGCTCTGCATATATCTATGAATTGTAAGAATGACTCTTTTTCTAATGTGTTGATATACAATGGATCTACTTTGAATGCCATACCAAGAAGCACTCTCATGAAGATCAAATACAAGTGAACTCCTATGCACCCTAGTGGCATTATAGTAAAAACTTTTGATGGTTTGAGAGAATTTTTCATTGGAGAGATGGATTTACCTATTTTCATAGGTCCACACTTATTCCAAATCACCTTTCAGGTTATGGATATTGTCCCAGCCTATAGTTGTTTATTGGGACGACCCTGGATCCATAAAGCATGAGCTGTTACTTCTACCTTGCATCAGAAACTAAAACTTGTCCGTGAAGGAAAGGTAGTTATTGTGAACGGTAGACAAGCTCTGTTGATATCTCATTTGTCTTCCTTTAACATTGTATAAGATGATGAAGCTGCTGTTGGAACTCAGTTCTAAGCTTTGTCTATTGATAATATAAGGAATAATGAAGATTATATCACCTCATTTAAGGATGCACAACAGGTAGTGCAGAAGGGCCCTAGCAAGGTGTAGGGGCAGACTATTAATCCTCCTGTGAACAAGAATGAGATTGGTTTGGGTTTTTCCATGAAGAATGAAGTTGTGAATCCAAAGTCCACTTTGAGTAAATATCAAGACATCTTTCACATCCCAGGATATCTCCATCTGACTACTCCAAAGATCAACTCTATTCTCGAAGATGAGCCAGAGCAAGAGATGCCGAACTTTTTGACACATGGAGTTAGAATCCAGAATTAGATCACTGTTTATGTTCCTTCTTGCATTCAAATTTCAAAGTAATTTGTTTTTTGTTTGTCTTTTCAAAAGTCTTTCACTCTGCACAAGGTGAAAGTGATGTTGTATGGGCGTGTTTTTTGTTTTGAATTTTAAGATCTTTAATAAAAGTTGTTTTTGATTTCTAAATGGTGTTTATATTTTCAGTTTTTTCTTGAAAAATGGTAATCAGAAAAAACCTTTTGAAATAAATAATAACTGTAAATAAATCTGCATAATCACTTGTTACATGTGTCAATTTCTAAAATCAATCATAAGTCATATGTGCAGATTAATTAAAATACCTATTGAGTGCAATGACCATGCACCCTCTCCTAAATTTGAATATCCTGTATATGTAGCTGAAGAAGACGAATATGGTGAAATTCCAGAAGAGGTTTCACGGTTGCTTGAGTGCGAGGAAAATACATTCATCCGTATAAAGAGCCGTTGGAGACGATTAACTTGGGTTCATAGGAAGATCCGAAAGAAGTCAAGATTGGGGAACTGCTTCATCCCGATGTGAAGATCAGGTTGATTGAGTTGCTAAAAGAGTATGTGGATATCTTTGTTTGGTCTTATCAAGACATGTCTGGTTTAGATACTGATATTGTGGAAAATTATTTGCCGTTAAAGCCTGAATGTTCACCAATCAAGCAGAAGCTGCGAAGAACTCATCCTGACATAATAGTGAAGATTAAAGAAGAGGTTTTGAGCAGATTGATGCTGGTTTTCTTGTGACATCAGTGTACCCTCAGTGGATTGCCAATATTGTTCCAATACCAAAGAAAGATGAAAAAGTCCGCATGTGTGTTGATTATAGAGATTTAAATAAAGCAAGTCCAAAAGATGATTTCTCATTGCCATATATTGATATGTTGGTTGATAGCATAACAAAATTCAAAGTGTTCTCATTCATGGACAGATTTTCCAGATATAATCAAATCAGGATGGCTCCTGACGACATGGAAAAAAGAATGTTTATCACACCCTAGGGAATATTCTGTTACAGAATGATGCCTTTCGAGGTTAAAGAACGCTTATGTAACATACCAGAGGGCTATGCCAACCCTATCCCATGATCTGATGCATAAGGAAATCGAAGTATATGTTGATGATATGATCGCCAAATCTCAGATTGAGGAAGGGGATATGGAAGACTTGATGGAATTGTTTCAGCATTTGAGGAAGTATCGTCTCCGCTTGAATCCAAATAAGTGTACTTTTGGTATTCGTTCAAGAAAGTTGCTAGGTTTCATTTTCATCCAAAAAGGAATTGAAGTTGATCCTGATAAAGTTAAGGCAATTCAAGAAATGCATGCACCAAGAACTGAAAAGCAATTTAGAGGCTTCCTTGGATGTTTAAATTACATTTCTAGATTTATTTCCCATATGACTTCAACATGTGAACCAATCTTCAAGTTGTTAAATAAAGATCAAGGTTGTGTGTGGAAGAATGATTGCTAAAAGGAATTTGAAAGCATTGAAGAGAATCAGCTTGAGCCTCCTATCTTGCCCCCTCCTGTTGAAGGAAGACCATTGATTATGTATCTGACTATGTTGGATAATTCTATGGGTTGTATTTTTGGACAACAAGATGAAACAAGAAGAAAAGAATATGCCATTTATCATCTCAGCATGAAGTTTACTGACTGTGAGTCACATTATTCTATGCTTAAAAAGACATTTTGTGCTTTGGCTTGGGCCGTGAAACGCTTACGACAATAAATGGTGAATCATACTACTTGGTTGATATCCAAAATAGATACAATTAAGTACATCTTTAAGAAACCTGCTCTTACTGGAAGAATTTCCCGTTGGCAGATGCTATTGTTTGAATATGTTATTGAATGCTATACTCAGAAGGCTATTAAAGGTAGTGTGTTGGCAGAGTACCTTTCTCACCAACCAGTTGATGATTATCAGTCTGTTAAGTACGATTTCCCTTATGAGGATGTGATGCATTTGAAAGTTAAAGATTGTGATGAGTCTTTTCCCGAGGAAGGTCCTAATCCTGAATCCCGGTGGGGGTATGGTGTTTGATGGAGATGTAAATGCTTATGGAAAAGGAATTGGTGCCATGATTATCACTCCCCATAGGTCTCATATCCCTTTTACTACAAGGTTGACATTTGATTGTACCAATAACATGGTTGAGAATTAGATGGCAAATGCTTTAGCCAACTTGGCTTCCATGTACCAAGTGAATGCTTGGAACAACGTACCTCAAATTATAGCTCGACATCTTGATAGACCAACTCATGTGTTTGCTACAGAGGGGACTTCAGATGAAAAACCTTGGTATTATGATATCAAGCACTTCCTTCAAACTCAAGAATAATCGTTTGGTGCGTCCAACAAAGATAGGAAGACATTGATAAGGTTGGCAAGTAACTTTTTCCTCAATGAAGATGTGTTATACAAGAGAAATTATGACATCGTCTTGCTCAGATGTGTGGATAGACACAAAGAGAACATTTTAATGCATGAGACTCATGAAGGTTCTTGTGGTACCCATGCCAATGAAAATTTGACGGCAAAGAAGATGCTTAGGGCAGGTTACTATTGGGTGACAATGGAATTTGACTGTTACAAATTTTCGAAGAAGTGCCATAAATGTCAAATTTATGCTGACAAGATTCATGTGCCTCCAACGCTTCTCAATGTTATTTCTTTGCCATGGCCTTTTTCTATGTGGGGTATTGATATGATCAGAATGATTGAACCCAAGGCGTCGAATGGACATCGTTTCATCTTAGCGGCAATTGACTACTTCACCAAGTGGGTGGAAGCAACTTCTTATGCTAATGTTACCAAGTAGGTGGTAGTACGCTTTATCAAGAACAATCTTATATGTCAGTATGGTGTGCCAAGTATGATTATCACTAATAACTGCTCAAATTTGAATAATAAGATGGTGACAGAACTTTGTGAAGAATTTAACATTGTCCATCACAACTCGTCTCCTTACAGGCCTAAGATGAATGGGGCTATTAAAGCTGCTAATAAAAACATTAAGAAGATTATCTAGAAGATGGTTATTACCTATATGGATTGGCATGAGATGCTCCCTTTTTCTTTGCATGGGTACCGTACATCCGTCCATAGTTCAGTAGGGGAAACCCGTTCTCTCTTGTGTATGGTATGGAAGCAGTGCTACTCGTTGAGGTTGATATTCCCTCTTTACGTGTAATAATAGAAACCAAGTTATCAGAGGCTGAATGGGTCCGAACAGGTTTGACCAGTTGAATTTAATTGAAGAAAAGAGACTGAAGGCCTTGTGTCATGGTCAGCTATATCATAAAATAATGAAGAAAGCTTTTGATAAGAAGGTCAAGCCTTGTGAATTTAGAGAAGGCGACCTCGTGCTCAGGAAGATCATGCATTTTAATGTTGATTCTAGGGGCAAGTGGACTCCCAATTATGAAGGCCCGTATGTTGTCAAAAAATCCTTCTCTAGCGGTGCATTGATTCTTGAAACTATGGATGGTGAGAAGTTCCCACGTCCAATGAATGTTGACGCAGTCACGAAATACTTCGCCTAAATAAATAAAAGAACTACTTGCTATTTTGAAAACCAAAAAGGGCGGCTTAGGCAAAAGTGAGCGTCTCGATAAGCTAAAAACCGAAAGGGTGGTCTAGGAAAAAGTTAGAGACATAAATAAAATAAACTTTCCCGGTAGGATAAAAACTCTAAAGGGAAACCTAGGCAAAAGTTAGGGATTTCCTGGCAAGTAACTGCGTCAGACAAGACTTGATTGAAGCAAAAATCTTCTCGGATTCTCATCACACTTCAACTGAAGCCTATGCTCAAGAGTTCAAAGTTGTTAGGGAGAATAGTGGTCATTGTGTTTCAATGTATCTTTTCCATGTATTTACCATTTTCCAAAACTTTATAATAATTTATGGAGTCTCTCCATTTGCGGACTACCATTCTATTACTAAAGTTTGAGCCTTTATCCAATTCTTTGTAGTTCTTATTTTTTCTATCTACCAAAATTTCATTTATTATTGATAGTAATTTTCAAAATAAAAAGACTTAATAATAAAAACATGTTTTTGAAAATAATTTTCAAATTACTTTTTACTTCAATTCTGTGATTCAAGCGGTACAAAAGTAGTGGTTCCAAGGATGGACGAACTCCAAAGTTCTGAAAAGATTCCCCAAGAAGTATCCTGGGTTACTCTTACTGATATACACATAGTCCAATTGTGATTGTTTCTTGGATAGTTAGATTTCATACCAATTGATATGCGGTATGGTGATGGGTTTGTGATCCAATTTTCCCCAATTAAGTCTTGATTTATATTTTCTCCAAGTTGTGATACGTTTTTGGGTTTGTGATCCCATTTCCCCCAGTTAGGTCTTGATGCAGATTTCTCTAGCTAAGTGTGATCTTTTCCCCAACTGGGTTATGGTCAAGCGAAGATTGTAAAGTTATGAAGCCTTTGCTCATTTGTTGGAGTCCTTCTCCTTTTTCTGTTGAAAATTAATGAAGAATATTGTGCAGAGCATTGTTCTCTCTAGTTATGACATTGTTGTTGTTGTGTGCTCCCCAAGTAGCCAAACAAGGGTAATATCTTTTCTAAGAAGTGTTGAGACAACTGCCAACTTTTTGGGTTTTCTCTCACTAAGTGTTGAGTTTGATTTTCAATCCCCAAAATTTTGACTTCTTGTTGTGATGTTAACTTCTTAACTCCCCAGATGAATCAAGGATGATGTTTCCCTTTAAGTTTGAATATTCCCATAAATTTTCTCTAAATTCCCCAGATAAGTTTGCGCAACCACTACTCTTTATATTCAAGAATGTATTTGGGCTCTCCTCGTCGATGTGGCATTTCCTTCTCTAGTGAAGTCAGTACGGCATCCCCAGTTGAAGTCTAGACGATGTGGAATTGTCTTCCCTAGTGAATTCTGTATGATATTCCCCGGTGAATACTAAAGGAGTTTATTATATCTGTGCAACTGTATTAGTTTATTATTATCAGGTTTTGCTTTGATTATTTTCAAGCCATGTTTCTTCCCAGTGAAGTTAAGCCTTGAAGTAGGACTTTGTTTCCTTTGTTAGTGCTTAATCTCTTATGCAATATTCATCCTGGATGTGATTTAGTCGAGTGTTGTCTTTACCCAAGTTGGTTTTTTCTAGTTATCCCCAGTGCAGGGTGTCTCTTTTGTCAGAATATACATGATAACATTCATACATTGATACATACATCATGCATAGCTGAATTAAAACTCATGGTTCATTTGCACTCATTTATGTTTTTGTTGGCATATTATCCCCTTTGTAGAGTTATGTTATCCTCTCTCCAATATAGTGTCAACCTTAAGTAAAAAGTGTATATCCTTTCAATTTCCCCACTGAGTTGTCCCTCGTGGAAGAATTTTGCTTTAGCCTTCCTACCCGGCTCATTATCTGGATGGAATTTGTTCCTTATTTGAGTTTATCCCTCATTGGATGGTGTCTTGGTTGACTATTTCACTCTGGTTTGTTCTTGGTTTGAATTTGTGGTCCCCGACAACAATGTTACTATGACCTCTCTAGAATGTGGGCCCTGGATTGAGAATGTGCATTTATTTTGCACGTGAAGACTTTTTCCCCTCAGTAGAAATGTGTTGGTATTTCCCCATGAAATCAAAATCCATTTCTCAACAATATTATCGTAACCCTTTTCGTAACAACAAGTGACAGTCTCTTTATTTGAGAAACCTGTACTTCCCCAGTAAGTTTGTTAATGCCATAGAAGATGTTTTTACTCCGATGAATGGTAGTCTCTATGTTATGGGAGATAGATTGTTGTTGGGGTTGACTTTACTCCAATGACAAAGATAGTTTGTTGAAAAATCTTTACAACAGTTCATCACCTTTTCCAAGTGATATATTGGTTAAAGAAGAAACTCTTACCGTTCTCGGTGAAATCAAGAATATGGTAAAGTTTTTTACCCTTTCCAGGTGGAATGCCTAGGTTAAAGAAGAAGTTGAGACCCGTTCTAGGTGGAATGCCAGAATTATGGGAAACTTGTTATTATTCTATGTTTTTTCTACCTTCATCCTTGAGTTGGTAGTTCACCGTCATTCATTAGTCGGCATTTATCTCTTCCTCCTCATAGGAATTTACACCAATAAAGTTGAGTTGTTCCCAGCCATAAGTGTTGATGTCATCCTTTGTTCCCAGCCATAAGTGTTAATGTCAAACCCTTTGTTCCCATCCATAAGTGTCGATGTCAAAACCTTTGTTCCCATCCACAAGTGCTAATGTCAAACCATTTGTTCCCGGCCATAAGTGCTGTTGTCAAAACCTTTGCTCCCAACTGTTGCACCCCAAAATTTACCCTCTTGATTTCAGAATTTTTATGGCTTATGTTTCATCATGTACATTCATACATTTGTGACGGAATCAAGGTATTCTTATCTTCCAGGTTTTTTTTCTCTTTAAAGCTTTGGAATTTTGTTGTGTTATCGATCAATCCAAGGGGGTTCTTGCATTGGCATCTTGAGTATCATCTCAGCACACAAGAGGGTAAGGTTTCATTGTGATAGAAAGTAATCTAATTGGAAACATTTTGTTTCAACCAAACTGCCTTGTTGATTATGGATTAAGGTTCATTTTTATTTTGGCCAAGAACTCAAGATTGGAGTTATTTGGGTTACTTATGTTGCAAGTCAAGATTGGAATTGTCCTTAACAAAATTTTAGGCCTTTCGTGGTGAAGACAAAGAACTCATTTTGAAGATTAACTGATATTTTTCATTAAGAAATATGAAAGTTGAAAATTGTTTTCAAGTATCATTTTCAAGGCATATTCAAGAGAGAGAAATTTGAAGATTCATTGTGTCCTAAGCTAAAAATCCATATCATCAAATTTCAAAGTACACATGAGACTTATGAATAAAGTATTTGGATATTTCTATTACCAATATTTTTTACAAGATCAAGTGTTGAAAAGATTCAGTTATCTCATTCATTCAAGATGCAACTCTTAACAAGTATATTGACAAGGAAGATTGAAGTACAAACTCAAAATGTTGAGAACACAAGTTCACTTCAATACAAAAGAAAAAGTTTAAGAAATCATTTACGAATTCCATTCAAGATTTAGTTTGTTTTACAAACACTTTGACAAAAAGTTTTCTTTACAAATTCTATCCTAAGTTTGCTAAGCTTACAAGATTTACATTGAGGTGAATTCCAATTTAAATACATCAACAAATCAAAGGGATTTTTTAAACTCATTCTAGATTATTACATAAAATTTCTATTTGCCAAATATTCAAATCCTCACTTCTTCGAGTTCCTCCAAGACTTCTTCTTCTTTAAGCATTCTTCATTGTTCTCTCAAGATTCTCCATCATTTATATTCATGAAACAAGAAAAAGAGAATGGTTAGAAATAATAAAACATAAACATAATCATTTGTTGTACTCCAAAATTTTCCCTCTCATTTTACTCAACACATGGCAAGTGAGGTCCCCAAATTGCTCATGGAAATTCAAGAATTGACCAGACAAACTCTCTCCTAAGGCAGTATACTTCAAATTAGGGTTTCCATCTTCATCAAGATGTGTGAACCACAAAGTACTTAAATGCTAACCATTGTCCTAATATGTTCTCAAGATCATCCATGTCAAGTTTCAATCCTTGCAGAAGAAGTTTGCTCAGTCAATTGCTCAAATGCCTGGAAATCAACTGTACTAGGTCAAAATTCAACTGTGGCCCACATAAAGTAAAACTTCAAGATTTTTGGTCAACATCATCATTTTGAAGTATTATTCATCATTTAATCAAGGGTTGATCATGATTCCTCAAGGATTGCTCACAATTCATCAAAACCCAAAAGTTGCTAAATTAGGGTTTTATAGGAAAAGTCAACTCAACTTTGACCAAGCATAACTTTCTCATACTTTATCAAAAATGAACCATCCAAAGATCATTTTGAAGAGGATGCAATTCCATACAATTCATCTTCATCTCTAAAATTCATAATATGCACTCACAAAAAGATATGAATTTTGACATTATAGGTCCTTTTAAAAAGTCAACAAAAACACCTTTTGGGTCAAAGCTTCATACATGAACATGGAAGCTCAATTGAGATGAGACCAAAAGGGTTGTTTATAGGACATCCTAAGCTTTCTAAAAAGTCCAAGAACACCTCTCTAGGGTCAAAATTGAGAGAGTTATGCATTGGCCAAGTTGACCATTTTTGCAAAATTGCCAAAAGTCAAATGTGCTCAAATTTGCATTTTTTGCTAAATAGGCCCAACTTTTTATGCTTGCACCTCAATTATAATATGGTCCACGACTCAAATGTTCATTCACCCATTATTTGCTTCATTTTTCAATTTATTTTTATTTTTCATTAATTAAAAAGTGAATTAAATCAAATAAATGATGAAAATTAACAAAGATATGATTTGATTTATTTTTTTGACAGATTAGCAATCAAGATATGTTGAGTTTACAAGATCAATTCGAGTTAAGGCCAATTGGTACAAGAAAGGCATGATTTGGCTCAAAATAGAAACATGTCATATAGCTTGCAAATCAAATCAAATCTTGGATAAATGCAAAGATTCATTCCAAGTTTGTTAACCTAATTCGCTCTAGGTTATATAATGAAGCTTTCCAGATCAAAAAACAAGGGTTAGAGGTCGTGAGAAGCATAGAACAAAACTCAAAAAATTGGCAAAAAAGTGTGATTCAGTTTTCAGGTTAGGGGACAATTCAGAGCAATTTAAGGCCAGCAATCTATTCCAGGACATCCCAGGAAGCTATTCCAATCACTCCCAGGTCCTGAAACACCCAGAAATGCGCACTACACTTCACACGGTTTGGCATATTTTTTCAATTTGATTATCACAATTCTTGCATCATTAGCACTTTTGATTGTTATATTCGTATTTGTCATCATGTTTGCAAGCTAACCATGCCATTTAATTGCATTTTTGATGCATGTACATGATATTTCCATTGCTAGGGTTTCTGTGTTCATTTTAGGGGTTTTCAATGCAGGAAAAATTAGGTCTTGAATCAGGTACCATGATGCTCGTGAGGATGAGACGAGTTGATTGGTACCATTACTTTTCATTTATCTTGCTCGTATGCAATTTTTGAGATGAACAGGGTTATACCAACAGTGAACGTCTGTAGGTAAAAGTCTTGTTTTCTAAAATGACGGTTGTTAGGAAGAAGACGCCGGCGTGTCAAGCAGGCATTGGGACGTTTGAATTTCGCACCTTGGATTCAGTTTATTTTTGCTTTTCTTATATTATGCTTTATTGTTATTATAATAACAAGTTAACAACGCAGCACAACTGGCAAGCGAGCATTGGAATTGAGCATAAGGACCTGGGTTCGATCCCCAGGTCCCAGCATTTTCACTTATGTTATTTTCAGTCAGCCAATCCAGTGCTTCACAATAGCAAGGGACCACCATACAACCTCAACATCCAGCCATTTGATGCCCAGCAAGCCAGATCCAATGTACCAGCAATGAAGGACCATGATATACATTCAAGTCAACGTTGCACCAGATCATGCGTGGTCAACCATGCTGGGAGTATTTGGGCCAAGAAAATCAGATTTGCACTCAACACAGGCCCATCTCTTCACTTTTTTATTTCTTCTTATTTTTTAATTCTTTTATTATTTTCCTTAATTATTTTAATTAACAAAAACAAATCACTTTCTTTATTTTTTTTATAAAATCATAAAATCAAGAATTCATAAAAATTAGAATTAGGTTTTTTATCAAATTTAATTTTGTTAATTAATTAGATTAATATTAAAACTAGGGTAACATTAATTTGTTTGTTTTTTTACAATTAAAATTAAATTATAAAATTAGGTTAATTCTTGATTTAATTTTTCTCTTTTTTTCAAATAAAGCCAAAAATACAAAAATAGGTTGTTTAGAATTAATTTGTTTATTTTCAAAAGTTAATATAAATTAGAACTTAGGATTTTCTTTTAATTTAATTAATCATTATTTTCTTAATTAAAAAAACATGACAAAAAAACATATTTCTTTAATCAATCGCAAGTAGGATTAGTCAAAGGGTCAAAACCCTAATCACCTCGCATTTAATTCGCCGCGCGCTTGTTATTTATTTTGCCAATATTTTGTAACTGCTCACTGGTTTGTAATAGTTAACTTAGGGTTTTTATTTACTGTTTTAATCCCCGATTTTTGGTTATGTAATTAATCCCCCTCCCCGAAGACTTGTAATAGCGTAGGTTTATTTTCTCGCATTTTTAATTCCCGCAAATATTTAAATGTATAGATGTATGCTAATAGGATTGTATGGCAAGAATGCATGACAAAATTAAAACGGTTAGAAAACCCTAAATGTGCAAAGATAATAAACTGAAAATAAATCACTCGTACATATTCACTCTTAGGGTATACTCTCACTTCGGTTGCCTTCGGTAAACGATCATTAAGCATAGGGTGTCTTAGTGGTTGCCCTCCAGTCTAAAAAGATCAAAATCTCCCATTCAAATGTTGCCTCAGAAATATTGCCTCGGAAATGTTGCCTCGAAAGATCTTAAGACTCTAGGGTTACTACTAAAGTGTCCTAATATTGCTTTAGTGACTGTATGTCCCTTTCGAATTGACCCTTATAAACTCCAACGACGGTGCTACCTATTTCTCAATAGTAGGATAGCGCTGTCTAAAGGAAACAAGAATAGAAACGATCTTTTTTCGAGTAAGTAGATGCTAGTAGGTACTTGCTCAAATCAAAACTTTTCACACTTACACTTTTCAATCAAATTTTAAAAACAAATTCGTCAACCCTTGAGGACTGATACGAGGGTTATCACGAAGTAAAACATTTTCAAAGCAAGCACAAACACAAGAAATTTTCAAAATGAGTAAGTACCTAAGAGCCCATGGAAAACCATGGATAGAAAGGGTGCTAACACCTTACCTTTCTATAATCTACCCCCGTACTCATAATATCTCGAAAAAAGGTTTTTCTGTTCTTTTTCCTTTTCCATGTTTGGATGAAATAAAAGTCGGTGGCGACTCTTGCTTACCGCAACATTTTGCAAACAAAAAACGCAAAACGCAAACCAGTATTAAACAGTCAGTTCTGCCACCGTATCACCGAACTGGCGACTCTGTTGGGGAATTATAAGTGGGGTATACCTTAGGATCTAGGTCATTAAAATTGCTTCTCTTGATTGCTTTGTTTGCTTTATTTTTGAGGGTTTTGTTTGGGGTTACTATAGATCCTACACCCAGATATGGGGAACACCTTTTAGGTAAGTAGCAATAGACTGTGAGGGAACTGTACGGCATAGACCGATACGGTTGAAGCAGTAGCTACATTGGTGTGGCACTTTGGTTTGTACCGGTATCCCTTATGGTGAAACGAGGAGAATACGGGGCCACTGCGTGGTGTCGTGAAGCATCAACTAACCTTAGAACCTTTAATTGCCTAACTTGGCCATTAGAAAGTAGCGAGATAGCCGGCCTCGATGTAGAGCTGAGAACGGGTTGATACTCGATGCTACACTCATTGAGGTCATACTTTCGGAATATTTCGACCGCAAGAAAAGATTGCGTGAGCTGAAACCATGACCGATGAAGGATGGTCAATGATATTGAGATCCTCTAGAACCCAGTTACTTTTCTAGGACAGGTTGAACCAACTTAACTTCAAGAGGGTATTACCTTTGACCTCATGCAAGCCTTAAACCTAAGGGCTTTGTGTGATTTGACTGTGTTTGCAATACCTGTGTTTTCTATACCTGTGGTTTATCATGACATCATGCATCATAACATGGCATTCATGCTTCATTACACTAACCATTTCAAAGAACAAGGGAATTTATCTTTGTTCTGTTTTGCAGATCATGGCTTCTGTGCATAGAAATACTATCGGAATCAGCTTTGTGCAGATACTTTCCCAACTCAAAGAGCTAGTATCAAGAGTTTCTGAAACTTCTATTTTCATTAAGAGACACCATCAACTTCTCAGCATGGTTACTTCAAACCCTGATGAAAATATGATGAGTGTACTTTTTCAGTTCTTCGATCCCAAGCATCACTGCTTCACCTTTCCAGATTATCAGTTGGTACCCACCTTGGAAGAATTCTATCAGCTATTGGGCATATCCATTCTTGAACAGGTACCCTTCACAGGTATAGAAGAAATTCCTAAGCCAGAAGTCATTGCCTCAACTTTGCATTTGAAATGGGCCGATGTGGTATCTAATTGGGAAACTCAAAGCGGAGTCAAGGGTTTTCTAGCTAAATTTTTTATAGACAAGGCTCAACTATTTTGGGATGATATGGATTTTCAGGCTTTTGAGGATGTCTTGGATCTTCTTATCTATGGTTTAGTTCTCTTCCCTAACCTGGACTCCTTTGTAGATGTGAATGCTCTCAAGATTTTCCTTTCTCACAACCCTGTGCCTACCTTGCTTGGAGATATTTTGCACGCTCTCCATACTCGTACCATGAAGAGAAGAGGGACTCTTATGTGCTGCATGCCATTGCTGTCGAGGTGGTTTATTTCTCACCTCCCTAGGTCTATACTGAAGAATGAAAAAGGTTTGGGTTGGTCGCACAGGATAATGTTACTCGCTCATACGGATATTCTTTGGTGTTCCCGAGCTATGGAAGACATTGCTATTATTGACCGCTGTGGAGAGTACCCTAATGTCCCATTACTTGGCATCAGAGGGGGTATAACTTACCATCCATGTCTAGCTTTGCGACAATTTGGCCATGCTCGAAGGGATGGTCCCCATGAGTTGCTTATTGAGAGCATTGTATTCAACTATGAGGATGATGTTAAGGAGTATCGCCGGAGGTTCATACGAGCTTGGGGCATGGTGAACAGATCTGAACCCAAAGATTTGGGACCAAAGACTTCCATTCCTATGCAGCCTTACCTCCAATGGGTACGAGCTCGTGCCCAGAAGCTTATGATACCTTATATGGCCATATTACCAGTGATTGTGGAGCCCACTACTGAAGAAGGAATTCCTTACACGGTTCTCTATCCTTACATGCCCACTGATCTTGGGGAGTTACAGAGGTCTTGGATTCAGCTGAGGAATGAGCGGGATACTTACAGGGAACAGTTCCATGATCAAGAGAGGAAGGTTTTAAAGCTCACCAGGCAGCTCCAGGAAGAAAGAGTGCTCAATGATTATATCGGCACAAAGAGAAAGCATCCATGGGACTTTTGATTTTTATTTTCTAGTTTTAGATTTTTTTTATTTACTTATTTGTAACGCCTTAAAGGCATGTTGAACCTTCAAAGTTAAGCTAATAAAGTTTTTGTTTATTTTGGTTTGCAAATTTAAATTTCCCAAAGTCTTTGAAATCATTACATGCGCATCCCATTATCATACACATCATTACAAATACCACTATAGGTTTCTCATATTCTTCGCTGTTTATTTCAGCAGAAATGTCTTTCGATCAAGCAATCAAAGATCTTCAGGCACAGAACGCCCAGTTCCAACAGATGTTCATCAGTCTGGAAAAGGGGCAAGAGGATTTGAAAACCCTCATTCTGAAAGAGAAGAAGAAGAAGAAGAAGAAGAAGAAGAAGAAGACTGGTATTCTGAATATGGGCAGAAGATTTGGAGAAAGGTTGAAGCATCAAACTGATCTGACCTCTTCATCCAAGGAAGGGGAGAACCAAGAAGGGGAAAAGGACCCTAGTCCTGCAGTTTCTGATGATGATACGGATTACAATGATGAGCAATATCCTCCTGCTGAGGATAGATACAAGCATCTAGATGACCGTCTGAGTGCCATGGAAGTTCAGAGGATACATGGACTAGATTTTGAAGAACTAGGATTTGTGTCGGGAGTAGTCATCCCACAGAAGTTCAAAGCTCCAGTTTTTGCTAAGTATGATGGGGTGTCCTGCCCAAAACTCCATCTCCGTTCTTATGTCAGAAAAATCCAACCCGACACCATTGATAGAAATTTGTGGGTGCACTTCTTTCAAGATAGTCTGTCAGGGACTCAGCTTGAATCGTTCTACCAGTTGGAGGGAGCCAGTGTCCAAAACTGGGAAGATCTTGTTGCTGCTTTCTACAAGCAGTATCAGTACAATGCTGACCTTGCTCCCACTCGTACTCAACTCCAGAGTATGTCCATGGGTGCAGGTGAAGGTTTTAAAGATTATGCTAAAATATGAAGAGACTTGGCTGGGAGAGTTCAACCCGCTTTGTCTGATAGGGAGTTGGTTGATATATTTCTAGGGACACTAGCTGGTCCATTTTTCAATCACTTGATCGACAACTCGTCATCTGGTTTCATCGAGCTGATTTTAATTGGAGAAAGAGTAGAAGCTGGAATTCAGAGTGGTAAAATACAGAAGGATGCCTCCTCGAGTTCAGTAAAGAAGCCTTTCACTGGTAAGAATAAAGCCAGTGCGGTCTATAACCTAAGGGGCCAAAGAAGATCTGAACACCGTCAAATGTTAAATGCTGTAGTGATACCAACACCCGCAGTTGCTCTACAATGCAACAATCAACAAAGGGTGGAAAGACCAAAACAACAGTTTACCTGCATCAGCATGACTTTGGCTGAAGTTCTACCTCATTTATTAAAATCCATCTTGGAAACCTTAAGAGAGGCTCCCAAGAATCCAAACACTACCTCTCCTAGATACAATCCCAATGCGCGGTGCGCCTACCATTCTAAGAGTCTTGGCCATGATAAAAATGATTCTTGGGCTATGAGAAACAAAGTACAAGACTTGCTTGAAGTCAAGGAGATAGAGTTCGATGCTCCAGAAAAGCCGAATGTTATAACTGCTCCCATGCCCAAACATGGTCGTGGAGTTAATGTTGTTGACACTGATTTGTTTGTGACCTCTGTTGAAGAAATTTCTACTCCCCTTATAACTGTTAAGAAGAATTTGCTGTTGGACAGTTTATTTCCGGGTTATGGTGAAGGTTGCCACATGTGTTTGATTCTACCTTCTAGTTGCCGTTTGTTGAAGTCAGGTGTTCAGCGCCTGATGAATAATAAAGAGATTTTGTTTGAGAAGACTATGATTCCTATTGTCCGAAATGAAGACGTTGCCATTATAACCATTTCTGCCAATCCTTCGAAGGTTTCCTCGAGAAAACCCGTTAGGATTACATCCGCTCCAAGAATTTCTCCACTGATAATCATTGTCCCTGGTCCTATCCCGTACACCTCAGACAAGGCTGTCCCATGGCATTATGGTGTGATGTGTACTATCATGGAATTAAGAAAGATATGAAGAATGAAGAAGCTGATACTGATGTCAGTAATATTGTCGGGACTAGTAAAGTTACCCGAAGTGGAAGGGTCTTCTCTCCCGAGATTTCCTCTGAGACTGTCAACAAACCTATTGTCATTCCATCTGCTGTTCCCGTTAGTACATGAACTACTATTCATGTACTTACTCTAGTTATCACCCCTGCTGCTGAGCCATCTGGGACTCGGGGCAAGGAAATTATAGGTGAGCCTGCTCGAACGGAGGCGCCTAGCAAAATCGTTGTGGAAGCCTCTAAACAAGAAATACAGGAAATACTGAAAATTATTAAGAAGAGCGACTACAATGTGGTCGAGCAGCTGGGGTAGACCCCATCAAAGATATCCATGTTGTCTCTACTGTTGTGTTCTGAAGCCCATGCGAAGGCTTTGATTGCATTTCTCAAGACTGCACATGTGCTGCAGGAAACTTCAGAAGATCAGTTCAAAGATTGTGTGGCCAGCCTGACTGCTGACAATGGGCTGGGTTTTTCAGATGCGAATCTGACACTGAAAGGAAGGAATCATAATGATTCTCTGCACGTCTCAATTGAGTGCAGGGGCACCACTATGGCTCATGTGTTGGTAGATACCGGGTCTTCACTGAATGTTCTGCCGAAGAAAGCGTTGGACCGTTTGGATTGTGAGGGTTTGACTCTAAAGCCTAGTAACATTATGGTAAGGGCTTTTGACGGATCGAAGAGAATGGTGCACGGGGAGGTGGACATCCCTATCAAAGTGGGTTCTCAAACTTTTGGGTCCACCTTCTACGTAATGGATATCAGGCCGTCATATTCTTGCTTGTTGGGTCGTCCTTGGATCCATGAGGCTGGGATAGTTACTTCCACACTCCATTAAATGCTGAAGTATTCAGTAAAGGGAAAGATTGTTACAGTGCGAGGTGAAGAAGAATATATGGTGAGTCACCTCAATTCCTTCCACTATGTAGAGATGGACAGGGAATTCATCGAAACTCCTTGTTAGAATTTTGAAGAGGTCCCTCCGATCTTGGCATCAACTGAAGTTACTACCAACAAGCCTCGGTTGAAGATGGCTTCTCTCAAGGACGTCAGGGCTCTGGTTGAAGAAGGTGGGTGTACCAATTGGGGTCAGCTCCTTGATTTCACTCACAAAACTAACAAATTTGGTTTGGGCTTTACTACAGGGGCTCAAAGGGTTGTTAGGCGCGCTCGGGCTGGAAGACCTCCTCTACACATCATCAATCAGGGAATTAATGCAATTGAAGACAGTGAAGAGGATTCAAACATCGACAGCTGGATCTACAGAACAACCAACGGTGGACCGAATAACTGGACGACTAGGGACTTCATACCTCTTTCTTTTATTCCACAGTAATTGACTCATTTGTTTTAAGATTTGTAATAAACAATTTGAAACTCTACGGCCCGGTGCCTTGCCCGAGTCACCTTGGCTTTGCTTGTGAGGGGTATTATTAGTCATTTTATATATCATTAATAAAGCATTGGACGTTTCTTGCATACAAATTTTGCGCTCCTTGTTTTTCTTTCCTGTCTCTCACTTTATCAAAACATCTATTTCTCTTACACACACACTCACGTATCATATTACAGATCCATATCCACTATGGATCCCATTGATAACAGCTCTGCTATTGCCAGTTATGACTTCAAAAATCCTATCAACCAAGCCGAGGACGAAGGTGAGGATGATTGTGAGGTTCCTGGAGAACTTTCTAGACTATTACAACAGGAAGAAAGGTCCATACAGCCTCATGAAGAGCCAGTTGAGTCAGTGAATTTGGGTACAAAGGAAGACAGGAAAAATGTTAAAATAGGTGCGAATCTGGAGCCTAGTGTCAAACAACGGTTAATACAGATGCTAAACGACTATGTTGAGATCTTCGCCTGGTCCTATGAAGACATGCCTGGTTTATAAACTGGTATTGTGGTACATCGCCTACCGACTAAACAAGACTGCTCTCCGGTAAAGCAGAAGGTCCACCGTATGCGCCTTGAAATGTCAGAGAAAATCAAGGCATAGGTCATGAAACAGTTCGATGCAGGATTCTTAGCTGTCACTTCTTATCCGCAGTGGGTTGCCAACGTTGTTCTAGTACCTAAGAAGGACGGTAAAGTATGGATGTGTGTGGACTACAGAGATCTGAATAGGACAAGCCCCAAGGATGACTTCCCACTCCCTCACATTGATGTTCTAGTCGACAACACTACGCAGCACAAGATCTTCTCCTTCATGGATGGTTTTTCTGGCTACAACCAGATCAAGATGACTCTTGAGGACATGGAGGAGCCAACCTCCGTTACACAGTGGGGCACCTTCTGTTATAAGGTGGTGCCTTTTGGGTTGAAGAATGTTGGGGCAACTTATCAGCGCGCCATGGTCGCTTTGTTCCATGATATGATTCACCACGAGATCTAGGTTTATGTTGATGACATGATAGCCAGGTCCCAGACTGAGGAAGAGCACCTTGATCATCTCCAGAAACTATTTGACAGGTTGAAGACGTACAAGCTGAGGTTGAATCTGAACAAGTGTACCTTCGGGGTAAGGTCTGGTAAGCTTCTGGGTTTTGTTGTCAGTGACAAAGGTATTCAGGTAGACCCTGCAAAGGTAAAAGCCATACAAGAGATGTCGGATCCCCACACAGAAAAAGAAGTTAGAGGTTTCTTGGGACACCTAAATTACATCCCCAGGTTCATTTCACATCTGACTGCTACTTGTGAGCCAATCTTCAAGCTGCTGAACAAAGATCAAGTGGTAAAGTGGAATGATGAATGCTAGACCGCTTTTGAAAGAATCAAGGAATACCTTCAAGACCCATCAATTATGATGCCTCCAGTTGAAGGAAGACCTTTGATATTATACTTGACAGTGCTAGACAATTCAATGGGATGTGTGCTGGGGCAGCATGACGAGTCTGGTTGAAAAGAGCAAGCCATTTATTACCTTAGCAAAAAGTTTATCGACTGTGAGACCCGATACTCATTTCTCGAGAAAACTTGTTGTGCTTTGGCATGGGCTGCTCGCCGACTGAGACAGTATATGCTGACTCACACTACCTTGTTTATATCAAAGATGGATCCGATCAAGTATATTTTCGAGAAGCCCGCCTTATCCGGAAGAATAGCAAGATAGTAGATGATCTTAACCGAGTACGACATCCAATACACAACCCAAAAATCAATCAAGGGGAGTGTATTGGCGGATCATTTGGCGCATCAGGCCGTGGATGACTACCAGTCCATGAATTTTGAGTTCTCTGATGAGAATATCATGTGGGTAACTGATTGCGAAGAACCTGGACCAGATGAAGTACCCGAGGAGGGATCACAATGGTCTATGTATTTTGATGGAGCCTCGAACGCATTGGGTAATGGAATTGGCGCTGTAATTATATCTCCTAAGGGATGTCATACTCCGTTCACCGCCCAATTATGTTTTAACTGCACCAACAATATGGCAGAGTATGAAGCGTGTATCATGGGTCTTCGAGGTTCTATTGACCTGAGGATTAAGTTCTTGATTGTATTCAGAGATTACACTCTGTTAATAAGTCAGATCAAAGGTGAGTGGGATATGAAGCACCTGAATCTTATTCCTTACAAAGAGTATGTATTGACATTGCTCCCACACTTTGAGGAGATAACCTTTGAACATTTCCCACGAGAAGAGAACCAGTTGGCGGACGCGCTAGCTAATATGTCTTCTATGTTCAAAGTTAGGTGGGGAAATTAAGCTCCCCAGATTACCATTGAGAGGTTGGATGAACCCGCACACTACTGAGAGATCGACACTGAAGAGGTAGCAGATAAACCCTGGTTTCACGAGGTAAAGAGGTATCTTGAGGCTCAAGAATACCCCGAGGGGGCATCTGTTAATGATAAGAAGTTTCTGAGAAGGTTCGCTGCGAAGTTCTTCATCAGTAATGGAATCCTCTATAAGCATAACCATGATTCAACCCTACTGCGGTGTGTAGACAAGAGCGAGGCAGAAAGGATCATGGCAGAGTTACATGAAGGTACCTTCGGAACTCATTCAAGTGGACATACCATGGCAAAGAAAATCCTATGAGCAGGATATTACTGGTCTACTATGGAAGCCGATTTTTATTAGCACTGTCGAACCTGTCATAAGTGCCAAGTCTATGCTGATAAGGTGCATGTACCTCTGGTTCCCCTGAATGTCATGACTGCTCCTTGGCCCTTTGCAATGTGGGGCATCGACATGATCGGTGAGATCAGACCTACTGCATCTAACGGGCATCACTTCATTCGGGTAGAAATTGATTACTTCACAAAGTGGGTTAAGGCAGCTTCCTTTGCTATAGTAACCAAGAACGTCGTGGCGCGGTTTATCCGACACAACCTGATTTGTCGATATTGTGTACCAGAGAGGATTATTATGGACAATGGTACAAATCTCAACAACACAATGATCATTGAGCTCTACAAACAGTTCAAGATTCAGAATCATAACTCTTCTCCCTACCGGCCGAAGATGAATGGGGCTGTTGAAGCAGCTAACAAGAACATCAAAAAGATTGTACAGAAGATGACAGTGACATATAAAGACTAGCACAAGATGTTACCATTCGCTCTTCATGGGTACCGTACCATAGCACGGACGTCGACAGGGGAAACACCCTACTCTTTGGTGTACGACATGGAGGCAATCCTACCCATCGAAGTCTAGATACCCTCTCTCAGGATTATGAAGGATGCGGGTTTGAATGAAGACGACTGGATCCAAACCCGACTTGATCAGCTGAATCTAATAGATGAAAAGAGACTTACTACTATTTATCATGGTCAGACGTATCAAAAGCGAATGATCAAGGCTTTTAACAAGAAAGTCAGACGTTAAGAATATCAAGTCGGGGATCTAGTGATCAAACGCATCATACTACCGCAAGGTGATCCAGGGGCAAATGGACCCCCACGTACGAAGGGCCATTTTTGGTTAAGAACATTTTCTCGAGAGGAGAAATAATTCTAACCACCATGGATGGTGACGACCTTCCTCACCCCGTCAATGCAGACATAGTGAAAATATACTACGCATAATCAATGACCTGCTAGGTTGACTAGCCTAGGAAACAATAAGGGCTTCCCGGCGAACCAATAGGGTTCGGGCAAAAGTAAGGCATGAAAATGAAAAAAAACTGTACACCGGCAAGTCGAAAACCTGAAAAGGCGACTTGGGCAAAAAAGGGTATCCCGGTGGACTGAAAACCCGAAAGGGAGGTCCAGGCAAAAGTTAGGGATCGAAGCGTAATACTATATCTCATTGGATCATCTCGCAGCCAGACTGCAGTGTCGACTATCAAGCTCAAATGGCGCTAATCAATCTGATCAACCTTCGGCCAAGCAACAAAGTGATGAGACGCTTGAAGATATAAAGGAAATAGCATAGTTGAAACCTGATGGGATCGTTTCACATAGCTGTTTTTCTTTCTTTTACACAAATTGTATAATTTTTGTCTTTCAGCGGCATTCTCTTACTAGAGCGTCAGCCTCTTTGTATAAAACACCTATTACATGCCAACTTCAAAAAATCAATACAATTAATTTTCACAAGAAATTTCAATTTTTTTTTCTTTTTCTGTTTTGTTTTGCAAGAACGTCCAATTATTCATTTTTGATATATGCATTTGAAAATAATTGCTGCTCATAAATATTTACATGAAAAACAAAAGAAAATTACTCGTAATTCCAGGAACAGGGAAAACAAGAAGTGCCCAAACCTTACAGTTAGTCTGCCCATCAGGTACCGGAATAGAGCCAACTTGAGAACATGAGTAGTGGTATATATACTCCCCACAGAGTGAAAAGTATCAACAGACGGTGATGTTAGCTTTCCCGAATAGGACATAACTCTCCCCAGCTGAGGTTCACAATCGCGAGTGAATCAGTAAATTTTTCCCAAGCAGAGTTTATTTTTCTCACAGGCAGAAATTCAATCTCCAACAGAATTCATCATCACCAGCAGCAGAAATTCATCCCTAGCTGAGTTTATTTCTCCAAATCAGCGATCTATCAACAGAGTATCTCCTCTCCAACAGAGTTATTCCCTGCAGAGTTATCCTCAGACAAGGTCTCTTCTGGCATAATATTCATCAATCGAATGGATGTGAATCCCCAGTTAGTCATCTTTGTTCACCATCCCCAACAGAAGTAGAGGCGCTACGGTTTTTTTTACAGCAGTCAAGAATACTAGTTCTAATACTCTCCAAACAGCAGTCAGGGATTTATTTTCCCGGACTCAGATTATTACGTCGGCATTTCATGTTCATACATCATGACATATGTATAAATTACATATAATATAATCTCAGTTATTTTGAGAACCTCATCACAATACATCTCACGCATCGCACGTAACTAACCATGTATTCCTTTCAGGAAAGACAATTATTATCAACAATTTCCAGCAGGTCCATGATCAACACTCAAAGCTAAACAGAGTAATCATCGGTGCAACAAGTGCAACCCTATCCAGGTTTCTTCTCAAACCCTACTATCCAGGCTTTCATGTCGAAGTAACCCTACTATCCAGGTTCCTTCTCACAGCCCTATTATCAAGGCTTTCATGTCCAAGTAACCCTACTATCCAGGTTCCTTCTCACAACCCTACTATCCAGGCTTTCATATCGAAGTAACCCTACTATCCAGGTTCCTTCACATAACCCTACTATCCAGGTTCCTTCTCACAGACCTACTATCCAGGCTTTCATGTCGAAGTAACCTTACTATCTAGGTTCCTTCTCACAGCCCTACCATCCAGGATTTCATATCGAAGTAACCTTACTATCCAGGTTCCTCCTCACAACCCTACCATCCAGGTTCCTTCTCACAGCCCTACCATCCAGGCTTTCATGTTAAAGTAACCCTACTATCTAGGTTCCTTCTCACAACCCTACTATCTAGGCTTTCATGTCTAAGTAACCCTACTATCCAAGTTCCTTCTTACAGCCCTACTATCCAGAATTTCATATCTAAGTAACCCTACTATCCAGGTTCCTTCTCACAGCCCTACTATCCAGTCTTTCATCTCGAAGTAACCCTACTATCCAGGTTCCTTCTTACAGCCCTACTATCCAGGATTTCATATCGAAGTAACCCTACTATCCAGGTTCCTTCTCACAACCCTATTATCCAGGTTCCTTCTGACAGCCCTACCACTCAGGATTTCATATCGAAGTAACCTACTATCCAGGTTCCTTCTCATAACCCTACTATCCAGGTTCCTTCTCACGACCCTACTATCCAGGCTTTCATGTCGAAGTAACCCTAGTATCCAGGTTCCTTCTTACAGCCCTACCATCCAGGCTTTCATATCGAAGAAACCCTACTATCCAGGTTCCTTCTCACAACCCTACTATCCAAGTTCCTTCTCATAGCCCTACCATCTAGGCTTTCGTATCGAAGTAGCCCTACTATCCAGGTTCCTTCTCACAACCCTACTATCCAGGTTCCTTCTCACAACCCTACTATCCAGGCTTTCATCTCGAAGTAACCCTACTATCCAGGTTCCTTCTCATAACCTTACTATCTAGGTTCTTCCTTTCTTATCCCCAGACAACAGTCCACAACACTGTAAGACCGGGACCCGATCAAACACGATTGGTTTCGCATCTCTCCAGTAAGTCACGGTGCAACATATACCCCGACCAGATACGCAGTTCACTTCCGCTTTCCCAAACCGGAGTTATTCCCCAGTAGAGTAACGGACAACTGAAGCTCCTAAAACTCTATTTCTCCCAAGATAGAGACCACCATTCCCCAGCGAAGTCCTCCTCAACGGCAGGTATATGGGTTCTCGTAAAGGAATCTCTTATGCGATCGACACCTCTTCGGATGGCATCTTTAAGCCCATCCCCGACAATCTTCAATCCTCAACTTCCAAATGGCATCTTTAAGCCCATCTCCGAAAATCTTAATTCCTCGACCTCTAAATTGCATCTGCAAGCCCATTCTCGATATCACAAGTCAAGTGCCACTTCATGCGAGTGCAAATTTCTGGGCACTCTAGTGTTCAATCATCTTACACCTTCAGATCACGAAAGGAAGACGAGCCAATCTATATCTTCAGGTTTAAGAAGATTGAACAGGGGCAGCTGTTGTAACGCCCGTAATTTAATTAATTATTTAATTAAATTATTTTTAGAATATTTCTGAAGAAGCGTTAAAATATAATTGAATTTAATTTATTAAATGGAGAAATAATAATATATTAGAGGTATTATATTATTATGTGGTGAAATAATATTAGAAATATAATATTATTTAAGGTGGGCCTTTATGGTGTGAGTGGAAGTAATAAGGGGGTGTAGACTTTGAGCCCATTAAGAATGATATAATAATATTAGGTTATTTTATTATTTGTGAGAAGAATAGAAGGAGGAAGCAGTAAGAAGAGAACTAAGGATTGAGAAAGAGCACGTGAAGCTGCTGGGAAAAGTGAAAAACGGAAAGAACGAAGAATTCAACCCGGAATTGTAGAGAGACCTTCAATCTAAGGTAAGGGTGGGGTTCTGGATTTATAATTGGGTTTATGATGTTTGATATGTGGGGTTAGAGGATTGTTGTTTTTGTTATTGAATTGAATGATGTATGATGAAGATTGATGAATTCTTGATGAATAATGATGTTATGATGCTGTGTAAATGATGTAGTATTATAGGTTAATGATAGGTGATGATTTATCATGATGATAATAAGGTTTGTAGGGCTGTAATATGATTTCTCGTAGTGAACTACAGTAGAAAATGCAGAAAATTATGCAGACTGTCGAAGGATGTGTCGACCGCAAGCTGGATGTGTCGATGCATGATGAGTACAAGACTCAGGATGAGTCGACACGAAGAGAGGATGTGTTGATACATGAGTGTGTGAGACTCAAGATGAGTCGACCGGTGTGTAGCGATAAAAAATGTAGCGGGGTAAATCGGAGATCGAATTATTGATTAATTCGTCTCACAAAAAGCAAGAGTCGCCACCGCGCTTTATTATTTCCAAGGGAAAAGGGGAAAGAGCGAAATAAAACCCTAAATATGCAATGTAAAATAATACTTTTTTAAATTAATAAAAATACAAGGCGTTTTTGAAAAGAGATCTATGGTTCGGGGGTTGGTTATACAGTGGGAAGGTATTAGCACCCAATGTATCTATAGTACTCTATAGGAACCTTTTGAAATATCTGTTTATTAAAATGTTTGTTTGATTAAAAATAAATTGTTTTGGCCGAAAAGGAGTACGGACGGATTTTTGAAGATGCGACGACCTAATGTCGAAGTTTTTGCATAAAAGGTATGAGTTTTGAAAAGATTGAGTTTTTTGGAGGAAAATTGTCTTAAGTTTTAATGGAATGCAAAAATATTCACGTGATCGGACTTGAGGACATGAAGTCAACAAATTTAATCGTTTTTCCCTTGGATTTAGGCGTAAACAGAATAATCATGTAAATATGATATAATTAAACAGAAAAATATGTGGATAATGATATACAACCATAATAATGATTAAATAAACTAAAGGATGTGACCATGTATTTTTGTATTTTTTGTTTAATATTAATAACGCAAGAGAATTAATTAAAGAAAAGATAAAATGTTTTAATTCTTAAATTCTATTTTTTTTATATATTTGTTTTTATATTAACTAAGGCGAGGGAAATAATTAAATAAAATGTTTTTTAAGTTTTTACTATTTTTTATGTTTTTAGAGTTTTTATATAAAGTGTTATTATGAGAATTATTAAATGATTTTAAAATAAATTAAAACTTAAAAGCTACTAACTTAAGTCTAATTAAAAAAAAGGATACTAAAATTATTAAATTAAGCCTAAGGTTAAACTTAATAAAAAAAAATGGTCAAATATTAAAATTATCTAATTAGATTACGTATCTATTATTGATTAACTAACTAATTGACTAAACTAATAATATTCTAAAAAAACTAATAGAAAGTAAAATGAAAGGAAAGGTGTATTAGAAAAAGAGGGTTAAATAGACAAATATGTGGGCTAAAGGTTTTGAGAGCCTAATCAGAAACTGAAAACAGGGGGGTGCATAAGGGAGAACGCTGGGCTCAGGGCAGGGAAAAGGTTTAAGGCCCATATATCATAATTTGTTTTTTAGGGTAAACAAATGTGTTTAGTTGGTTGAATTAGGGATTAGGGTTGGGTTTACAGAGCGGCGTTTGTTCTCTCTCGTTCTCGTGTTTTCGCGTTCTCATCTTTTTCGACTTTTGCTTTGCCTCTGCTCTCATGAAAGCGCCTTCTTCTTTGTCTTCCCTTGCCCGAGCCACCAACGTCTCCTCTCCCCAAGTGTCACTCAACGATACGGTTGTGAAGGTGATGATTCGTCCATTTAGCATTAGGTTTATGATTTTTGCATGTTTACGATTTGTGTTCATTTGATTCTGATTTCGTTTTTTTTACATGGTTTCTGTTGAAATGGCGGAAAGAAAAAAGAGGGCAAGGCTACCTTTAAAGGAGGAGAAAGGAGAGGCGTTACAGAGGCTTTGACGGTGAGGGAAGTCTGATGAGGCTATGCTTGCTTCGATGACCCTGGTACTCTGTACTCTTTATCTCCTTTTGTTGCCTTGATGTTTATGTTGCCTTGAACGATTACTTGATGCTTTGAACGATTATTTGATGCTTTGGATGATTTCTTTGATGCTTCTGAATTCTACTGTTGAAATTTTTGTTTCGACTAGCTTCTTTTCTTCTTCTTCTTGCCTTGATACTGTTGCCTTAAATGTTGGTTGCCTGGATGCCTATGATGACATGCTTCTGAGGCTTTTGTGTTTGGACGTTGATTTATGGTTTATGCTATGGTATTCTGGTTCTTGTTGGACAGTTTAGTGGTTTAAGGTTTGATGATGGTATAGGTTTTACTGGTTTATGCCATATTGGTTTGATGGTTTATGCAAGTTAATGGTTTTGAAATGGTTATGGTTTAGGCCATGGTTATGAAATGGCTATTCTGGTTTTTGGTTTGTGATAGCAAGTTTTGAAATGGTTATTCTGGTTTTTGGTTTGTGATAGCAAGTTTTGAAATGGTTATTCTGGTTTATGCTGGACAGTTTAGAGGTTTTTTATGGTTTGACAGGTTGTATTGGTTGTTGTGAATACAGGTTTAGGCCATAGTTACTGGTTTTGCAGGTTATGGCTTGGGACTTTGAGAAATATTTGTATTTTGTTTGACAGTTTTCTTTTGGGTTTTGAAGGCTTGAAGATAGGTTGAATTCTCTCAAGTTTTGAAGGGGCTTTTTATGTGTTATCACATTTGCAGGCTTTTTATGCTACAGGTTTTGTAATGTTATAACAGTTGGTCTTTCTTGGCCTCTGAGGTTTACGTTACAGGTTGTATATTTTAATATATTCTGCCTTTGACCTCTTCACATACTGCTTCATCCAGTTTGTTGGTATTCTCTTCCATGCTTATCTTCTCTTACTGTGTTACTGCTGTAGTTTTGTTTCTATTCCTTTTCTGCCTAAACCAAAACCTGTAAAACCAACTCTTCCTCTCTTCTCTCTCTCAAGTACAAATGAAACATTAAAAATGTGATATGTACTTTACTGTTCTGAAAAAGTAATATGCTGGAAAATGATGAGAAAAGGAATATATTATGCTTGCATAGTTGGTTTTAACTGCATATTTTCTTTGTCTTTGCAATGTAACAGTAGAAGAGCCTTATGTTTTGGCCTCTTCCTATATGCATGGACAATTAGTTTACGTTACATACTTGCTTTGAAAAATGCATATGCTGTTTGAAAATGTAACTTGACTTGGTTACTGTTGAACTATGCTTTTGAAATATGCAATTGGCTTTTTTAATTATGCAGTGGGTTTTTGCAATTGATTTGAAAAATGCAGTTTTCAATTAAAATGCAATTTTGACAAAAAATGAATTTGTGCATGTTTTTAAATTGTGCATTCATTTTTATCAATTAAAAATTCATCCCTTTTTGTGAACCGGGAGAAATCCCGTGATTTGCAAAAAGGGTAAAAAACTGATTCCAGCCGTTTGCTTTTAATGATGAACACTAAAATTAATCTTTCTGCTTTTAATTATTCATTTCTGACTCCTTTTCTTTTAATCTTTGCAGGTAAAATCAATTGATCAATCAAAGAAGTATTGGATGAAAAATGAAGATTTTAGAACTTAGGAAAAAAAATAGGATAGTTTAATTCATTTTAAACTTTTTATGTAATTGTCATTATAAATACTTTGTACAATAGTATTTAAACAACAATTGTAATAATTAGAATAAAGATGAATAAAAAATTCTATTATTTACCAATTAATTCTTTTTCTTTCCAATTATTTATTTATCATTTATAATTCTTTAAATTATACAATAATTGAAAATCAATTTCAATTACTTAAATTCAGAACAATAAACAAATAAATAAACATCATTGATCAATGAATAACTTCAATTATTTACTTCATTATTTTTTATTCTTCTAAATTATAATAACTGAAAATAAAATTTCAACTATTTAAACTTAGAACAATAAATAATTAAATAAACATTGCTTGATCAATTAATAAACTCCTTTTCAAATGTTTATTTCATTATTCATAAATCTTTAAATTATATAATAACTGAAAACAAATTCCAATTATTTAAATTTAGGATGATAAATAATTAATAAACATTGTTTGATCATTTATCAGTTAATAAATTTAGCGTTCAAAAAATAAACAACTCTTGACTTGAAAAAGTTATGAATTTAAAAACTGCTTTGAAAATTGATAAAAATATGTCAAAACACTTGCAATGCAATGATGCAGATGGGAGATGGTATCTTAGGTCAAAATTTGGGGTACAACAGCTGCCCCTATTTAAGTTTCTTCTATCCGGAGATATGAAGATTAAAATCTTCGTTTCGACGAGATTGAAGGTACTTAAATACATAATACGCAAATTTTGCCCTAAGATACCGCCATTATGTTTGATATGAACGCAGTGATTGAATTCACAGCGAAAGATATTGTATGAAACAAGACAATGCTGGAGGAATCAAACACCAACAAAACACAGAGACGTAGATTATACACTACTCGGGAAACGAGCTATCGACTTCAAATGACAGACTCTTGACGGCGAATAAAATTGAGGGAATACGACCTCTGACCCTAACAAAGAAGGCATCTTGCATAGGCCATAAAACGGATTATTGACCCAAAAACAGTGAGTTCACAACTCAAGGTTAATGATAGACAAAAAAGTATCAATTTTGATGATAATGGACTACCAACTTCGGAAGGTAAAGATTCATAACGAACTTCTCTGTGAGATTTCCGGAGATATACCAATTAATGCTGAAATAATAATACGGTTGTAGATACACAAGCTGCTCAAATAAAGAAGCTGCCACTTGCTGTCTTCCAAAAATACTATGACATACAAGCTGCTCAAATAAAGAAGCTGCCACTTGCTGTCTTCCAAAAATACCATGACATACAAACTGCTCAAATAAAGAAGCTGCCACTTGCTGTCGTCCAGGAATGTCAATAACATACAAGCTGCTCAAATAAAGAAGCTGCCACTTGCTGTCTTCCAAAAAATAATAACGTACAAGTTGCTCAAATAAAGAGACTGCCGCTTGCCGTTTTCCAAAATAATAATAACGTACAAGTTGCTCATGAAGAGACCGCCGCTTGCCGTTTTCCAACGATGTCTATAACGTACAAGTTTCTCATGAAGAGACCGCCGCTTGCCGTTTTCCAAAAAATAATAACGTACAAGTTACTCATGAAGAGACCGCCGCTTGTCGTTTTCCAACGATGTCTATAACGTACAAGTTGCTCATGAAGAGACCGCCGCTTGCCGTTTTCCAAAAAATAATAACGTACAAGATGCTCATGAAGAGACCGCCGCTTGCCGTTTTCCAAAAAATAATAACGTACAAGTTGCTCATAAAGAGACCGCCGCTTGCCGTTTTCCAACAATGTCTATAACGTACAAGTTGCTCATGAAGAGACCGCCGCTTGCCGTTTTCCAACGATGTCTATAACGTACAAGTTGCTCATGAAGAGACCGCCGATTGTCGTTTTCCAAAAATAATAACGTACAAGTTGCTCATGAAGAGACCTCCGCTTGCCGTTTTCCGAAGAATAATAATAACGTACAAGTTGCTCATGAAGAGACCGCCGCTTGCCGTTTTCCGAAGAATAACTCAGAAGGAAATTGGGATGACACTGGCAGAGAATAAAATCTTCATCAAAGAGAACCATGAATCAATCCTTCCCGAGGAGATCACATACTTAAATGTGCAAAATAAATGCATCATCGTCTAGGTCGCGACTTCACTGGGGAAAATCAAGAGATAGCCTATGCAAGAGACAACAACTCCCTCCAGGAATAAACCAGAGAAAAAACAGTCAAACAAGACTCCACCCAATGAGAAAGTAACTCGATTGGGGAATTCATCCTATCCAGAAATGGACAAGGTAAGCTAAATCAAAAAATCATCCACGAGGATTAGCTCAGTTGGGGAATTTAGCAAGGAAACACATTTTCTACTTAAGCTAACCTTCTACTTGGAAAGAAACAGGTACGCTGTCTGAATAAACAAAGTACAACCCAAAATCAATGGCAAATGTGAATATGCATGCGTGATATAAGTGTAAATGAATAAATGAATGTTATGCTGACAAAACGAACAGATGGAATATCTTGAAGACAATAAGATGTCATGACATAATAGATACTCGGCCAATCATAAAGAAAGACGGAAAATAACTGGAATTGGAATCCCAAAGAAACGTCAGAGCATAACACGCCACAAAGTTCAAGTCTTCTGAGTAGAAAAGCAATAAAATCCAATCTTCTAACTCCAATAGACCACTGGTATGAGACAAAGCGTACCACACTTCAGGAATCGCCCAAACAAGGTAACCAAAACAGTGCTTAACTGGAACAACTGGGGAGTCACCAAACTTAGTACCACCAGAAACACAAGTTTAACACAACCAACACCTCATGATGATTTTGAAACGAAACATGTTCATCATGCAAGGATAAATACTGTATTGTTTTGCATTTCACGGCTTGACCCTCCTCGGAACAACTGTTAATATTCCTTTCAATATTTATGACGCATTTTAAAATAAAAATACTTTCAATAACTTTATTTCAAATATTTCCATAAAAATTAAAATTTTGCCCACAAAAGGTAAATGCTCAAATTTCATTAATAAGATGGTAGTTCGCTAACAATGCGACTCCAACGGTTTACAAAAGCTTGGGAAATAGTACATGAGAGGAAAAGGTTACACAAAAACAATGATCACTATTCTCCCTAACAACTTCGAATTCCAAAATGTGCTCAAATGCCAAGACTGGTCTGACCAAAAGCCTGCCTAAGCCGCCCCTTCGGGTTTTCAACTTAGCAAACTGTCAACTCAAACCTAAGCGAAATACTTCTTGACTGCATCGGCGTTCATGGGACGCGGGAGCTCTTCACCGTCCATATTGGTGAGAATCAAAGCACCTCCAGAGAAAACTTAACGACATACGGTCCTTCATAATTCGGAGCCCACTTGCCCCTAGAATCAGGTTGGAAAGATAATATCTTCTTGAGCACAAGGTCACCTTCTCTGAACTCGCGTGGTCGAACCTTCTTATCAAAAGCCTTCTTCATTCTCTGCTGATACAATTGACCGTGACACAACACCGTCAATCTCTTCTCTTCAATTAAATTCAACTGATCATATCTAGTTTGACACCATTCGGCCTCAGAAAGTTTAGCTTCCATCAACACTCTCAAAGACGGAATCTCGGCCTCCACGGGGAGTACAACTTCCATACCATAAACTAAGGAAAAAGGAGTTGCGCCCGTTGAAGTCCGAACTGAAGTACGATACCCATGTAAAGCAAACGGAAGCATTTCATGCCAATCTTTATAAGTTACCACCATCTTCTGGACAATCTTTTTGATATTCTTGTTAGCAGCTTCAACAGCCCCATTCATCTTCGGTCTGTAAGGAGAAGAATTATGATGTTCGATCTTGAACTCTTCACAAAGCTCTCTCATCATCTTGTTATTCAAATTCGAACCATTATCAGTGATGATCTTGCTCGGGATACCGTATCGATAAATGATCTGATTCTTGATAAATCTGACTACCACCTATCTGGTTACATTGGCATAAGATGCTGCTTCCACCCATTTAGTAAAATAATCGATCGCTACCAAGATGAAATGATGACCATTTGAAGCTTTGGGTTCAATCATTCCAATCATATCAATGCCCCACATAGAGAAAGGCCAAGGTGAAGAGATAACATTGAGGAGAGTCGGTGGCACATGTATCTTGTCCGCATAAATCTGGCATTTATGACACTTCTTCACATATTTGCAGCAATCAGATTCCATTGTCATCCAATAGTAACCAGCTCTCAACATCCTTCTAGCCATTGCATGTCCGTTGGCATGAGTGCTAAAAGATCCTTCATGTACTTCTTGCATCAGCATGTCTGCTTCACGTCTGTCTACACATCTGAGCAAGACCATGTCGTAATTCCTCTTATACAAAACTTCTTCATGGAGGAAGAAACTGCTTGCTAATCTTCTCAACGTTTTCCTATATTTATTGGATTCCCCAGGCGGGTACTCTTGAGTTTAAAGAACACGTTTAATGTCATAGAACCACGGTTTGTCATCGGGGACCTCATCTACTGAGAACACATGAGCAGGTCTATCGAGGCGCATAACCCGGATTGTAGGCACGTCGTTCCAACCATTCACTTGAAACATTGAAGACAAAGTAGCCAAAGCATCAGCCATTTGGTTCTCATCTCTAGGGATATGATGTAATTCCACTTTATTGAAGAAGGTTAACAATCTTCTAGCATAGTCTCTGTAAGGGATCAAACCAGGATGACGAGTCTCCCATTCTCCTTTGATCTGATTAATTACCAATGCCGAATCTCCGTAAATATCAAGAATCTTAATCCTTAGATCCACTGCTTCTTCGAGACCCATAATACATGCCTCATATTCAGCCATGTTGTTCGTGCAGTCAAAATTCAATCTCGCCGTGAACGGGATATGAGTACCTCGGGGAGTGATGATGATTGCCCCAATTCCATTTCTATAAGAGTTCACAGCTCCGTCAAATATCAAACCCCAATGCGATTCGGGATCAGGTCCTTCTTCAGGTAACGACTCTTCACAATCTTTAGCTTTCAGGTACATAACATCTTCATCTGGGAAATCAAACTTGATGGATTGATAATCGTCAATTGGTTGGTGAGCCAAATGGTCGGCTAAAACACTCCCTTTGATTGCTTTCTGAGTGTGATACTCAATGCCATATTCAGACAACAACATCTTCCAACAGGCTATTCTTCCAGATAAGGCGGGCTTCTCAAAGATATACTTGATCGGATCCATTTTGGAGATCAACCAAGTGGTGTGGTTAATCATATATTGGCGCAGACGGCGAGCAGCCCAAGCTAAAGCACAACAGGTTTTCTCAAGCAATGAGTACCGAGACTCACAGTCTGTGAATTTCTTACTCAGATAATAAACAGCATGTTCCTTTCTTCCAGTTTCATCTTGTTGACCAAGCACACATCCCATGGAATCTTCCAATATAGTCAGGTACATAATCAAAGGTCTTCCTTCCACTGGAGGAATCAATATGGGAGGTTCAAGCAAATATTCTTTGATGCTATCAAAAGCTCTCTGACAATCTTCTGTCCACACACATCCTTGGTTCTTTCGGAGAAGCTTGAAAATCGGCCCACAGGTAGCAGTCATATGAGATATAAATCTAGAGATATAGTTCAGTTTCCCAAGGAATCCTCTTACTTGTTTTTCCGTCTTGGGTGCGGGCATTTCCCGAATGGCTTTTACTTTATCAGGATCTACCTCAATACCTTTCTGACTGACAATGAAACCCAGAAGTCTTCCAGAACGAACACCAAAAGTGCACTTGTTGGGATTCAGACGAAGTTTATACTTTCTCAAACGCTGGAATAACTTTAATAAATGCTCCAAGTGATCATCCTCAGTTTGCAATTTGGCAATCATGTCATCCACATACACTTCTATCTCCTTATGCATCATGTCATGGAACAAAGCAGTCATGGCCCTTTGGTATGTTGCACCAGCATTCCTCAAACCAAACGGCATAACCCGATAACAAAATGTTCCCCAAGATGTAATAAAAGCTATCTTTTCCATATCTTCTGGTGCCATCTTGATTTGATTGTAACCAGAGAAACCATCCATGAAAGAAAAGAATTTGAACTTTGCGGTACTGTCGACCAATACGTCAATGTGCGGTAATGGGAAGTCATCCTTTGGGCTAGCTCTATTCAGATCTCGATAGTCTACACACATTCGAACTTTGCCATCTTTCTTAGCAACATGCACTATATTGGCTAACCATTGAGGATAGACCGATGTAACAAGGAAACCTGCATTAATCTGCTTTTGAACTTCTTCTTTGATCTTGTCAGCCATATCGGGACGAGTCCTTCTCAATTTCTGCTTAATCGGCGGACATTCAGGTCTCAACGGTAAACGATGCTCCACAATACTGTTGTCCAAACCTGGCATATCTTGGTAGGACCAAGCAAACACATCAACATACTCTTTGAGAAGCTCCAACATTTTCTCTTTGACCTCTGGGATAAGAAATGCTCCGACCTTGACTTCCTTTTTATCTTCTTCATCACCCAAATTGATCAACTCTATAGGTTCTTCAAACGGCTGAATAATCTTTTCATCATGCTCAAGTAAACGGGAAATTTCAACAGGAATCTCTTCACTATCCTCTTCTTCGGCTCTGAACACAGGGAATTCAAAGTTGGGAGAGGGCATAGGATCATTGTTTTTGATGGTTAAGTCATGGATTAATCTACACATATGATTATGCTTTATTTTAGAAATCGATTAATATGAATGTTGTACAAATGAAACAAAATATTATTATATTTTCCTATTACTACCAATTAATTTTCATTACTATTTCCCAGAAAAAGTGAAAAATAAAACAGTAGTGGACAAAATAACAATTTTATTCATTGAAGGGAAATACTTGAAACAAAGAGCCCAGACATTTCTCTTTTGCCTTGGGCAGAGCAAAAGGATTTATTTTTATCATAGCTCGACACAAAATACTTTTCGCCTTGGGCAGAGCGAATTTTTCAAAAAAAAACAAAACAAAACATTACTCGGAAATGTGCATCACAACAGGAACATCAACAACTATCCAGTTTCGGCAAACCACACCATGCGTCACAAAATCGGGTAAATCCTCCTAAGAATCGTCCTCTACGATAGCATCAACCTCAGGAGGAGTCGGATGGATAAAACCTGCACTTCGGAAAACCTCTTGAATCGGACGAGTAACCACTTCTTGCTTGACTCTTGCAGACACGGGACGAAAACCAAGACCTTCTCCAGACTTTTTCTCGGGTAAAGTCAACACCTGGCCCCATCCTTCGGCCGAACCACTTTCCACCACTCATCGCGCATCCTCAAAAGAAGAAATGGATTCCCCTTGCTTCTTCACTTCATTCTTGGAAACAGATAGATCTTGGAATTGGGTTCCAACATCCTCATCAGCATCAATAAAAGAGAAATATGACAAATGGCTTACCACCATAGCCTGCTCTCCACCAATCATCACCAGCTTTCCATGACTTACGAACTTCAATCTCTGATGGAGCGTGGAAGTGACTGCCCCTGCATCATGGATCCAAGGACGACCCAATAGGCAACTGTAGGCAGCACGAATATCCATTACTTGGAAAGTGATCTGAAAAGTATGAGGACCAATTACTATAGGAAGATCCACTTCACCAATGACAGTCTTCCTAGAACCATCAAACGCTTTGACAATTACTCCACTGGGTCTCATGGGGGCACCTGGATACGAGAGTCGAGATAATGTAGTCTTGGGCATTACATTCAACGACGAACCTGTATCCACCAACACACTTGATAAGGTATCATTTCCATAACTTATTGAGATATGCAAAGCCATATTATGGTTCCTTCCCTCCTCCGGGAGCTCTTCATCACTGGAACCAAGATTGTTACACGAAGTAATATTTCCCACAATTCCATCAAATTGATCAACCGTCACATCATGATCCACGAATGCCTGGTCCAAGACCTTCATCAAAGCTTCTCTATGGGCACCAGAATCTCTCAGTAAAGCAAGCAAAGAAATCTTGGAAGGAGTTTGCAAAAGTTGGTCCACAATCTTATATTCACTTCTCTTGATAAGCTTCAGAATCTCATCATCCTCAGGGCGAGGGATAGGTTCATTGGATCGGCCTATCTCAACCCTTAGTTCAACATTTCTCGCTGGAATTTCTGCTGGTATAGGTCTCATAACTTGAACTTCTGGTCTCTTCAAAGGTACTGCTGCAAAGACACGTCTACTTCTCGTAACTCTACTCACATCAGCAATGTTAACAAAAGATGGTCTTGTCGGTATAGGGACTTCTACCCCATTCTTAATCATTGTGGCATTATACTTATACGGTACAGCTTGGTCTGAGTTGTAAGGCACAGGACCAGGTGGGTAAATAATCAAAGGATCAACAGGTGCAGTCTGACTGTCGTAAACGATCTCTACTGATTCAGGCAAATTGAATTGTGGTATTATAACATTCACTTCATCCTCTGGATCTCGGTCATATGTAATAGTGATAACTCTCTGGTCTAGCAACTTTTGAATATCCTCCTTCACAATAGGACAATCAACCTCTCTTGAACAAAACTCACAAACATCATAATCATGCTGATGCCTAACAAAGGCAAGTCTTCTTAAACTCTGATGTAACCTGATCAACGACTCTCTTATATGTTCAACTTGAAAAACTCGAAACTTCCCTGGACAACCTTCCACCATATTCACTGAGGCTGCCCCATGTCGAGGCAAAGGATTATCTCTAACATTTGGATTAACATCCTTGAAAGACAAGATACCATTCTTAATCAACCTTTGCACGTCCGCCTTTAGAGCAAAACAATTCTCAAGATTGTGCCCCGGTGACCCTTGATGATATTCACAAAACTGATCCGCCTTGTACCACGGAGAAGTACTGTTCGGTGCGACAGGAGGAGACTTTGTCGTTATGAGATTCTTTCTGATGAGAGAAGGGAACAATTCAGTATAATTCATAGGAATGGCACCGAACTGCGGTTTTCTTAGAGAACGGTTCTGATTGTTGAATGGATAAGCCTGTTGTCGAGGCTGCTGCTGAAATGGCCGTTGTTTAGTTGGTGGGGTTTGATGAGCTGGGGTCATCAAAGCTGGGCGGACAGCCGGAGTGACTGCCGCAACGTGAGAGTAACCTCTCCTTGGTCTCCCTGGGAATAATGCGCTGACATCCTGCTCTTTTCTTTTCGGGAAAACACTTCCAAACTTCTTAGTACTGCTAGACGGACTTCCTTCTTTAACCAAACGCCCTTCACGAATCCCTTCCTCTAACCGCATGCCCATGCTTACCATTTCGGTGAAGTCACTGGGTGCGCTGGCAATCATTCTTTCATAGTAAAAGGAACCTAAAGTCTTCAAGAATATCTTCGTCATCTCTTTCTCCTCAAGAGGTGGATAGATTTGAGCAGCAATTTCACGCCACCTCTGGGCGTATTCCTTAAAAGATTCTCTGTCTCTCTGCGACATCGCCCGGAGTTGATCCCTGTCCGGCGCCATGTCAACGTTGTACTTATACTGGTGGACAAAAGCTTCGCTAAGATCGTTGAAGTTGCGGATCCGAATACTGTCTAAACCCATATACCACTTTAGAGCAGCACCCGTCAAACAGTCTTGAAAATAATGAATCAACAAGTCATGATCATCGGAATGCGTAGACATCTTTCTCACGTACATAGTCAAATGACTTCTAGGACACGAATCACCCTTATATCTCTCAAAGTCTGGCACTTTGAATTTTGCTGGAATCTTGACATTCGGAACTAAACAAAGGTCATGAGTGTTCTTCCCAAACAAATCCTTCCCTTTTAACGCTTTAAGCTCCTTCTGCATTTCTTGGAACTGATCTTGAAATTCTTCCATTCTATCAAAAAGACCTAAACTCTCAGCAGGCTCAGCAGGATAAGTAGGTTCATTCAAGTATGGCACAGAGTGGACCACAGGAGCGACAGTTGTCATTACTGGTTGCGGAAAAGGTGTTACAGACGGGATTACTGGTGGCATGGCAGTTGTCTCTGGCTGAGGAAGAGACAAAGCAGGTTGAAACAAAGGCTGTACGGCAGGCTGATACCCCTCTGGCACAAAGTTGTAAGGCATTCCCCACGGAAAGCCTTTCGGCAACTGATGTTGAAGCAGAGAGTTGATTTGAGTCACGGATGTAGGAACGGTGACAATCTCGGAAACCACAGTAGTTGAAGTCTGAATCTCAGCAGCTGTAGTCGATGGCTGATTCTGAACAGCCACCAAACTTTCCACTAGCGCAGTCAACTTTTCCATACCGACACGAAGGGTAGCGATCTCCTCACGAAGCTCATGGTTTTCCTGTTCCAGATCTTCCATCTTCCTCTGTCGATTGGCTCGAGTATCGTATCGATGAGATAGCTTGATAACCTTTGGAGTGGAAAAATAAACAAGGATAAGACTCTAGAAAACATGTGAAGTGGAATGTTGAATCATGCATGATGTGTGATGCAAATGATAATTCATTTTAATAGTTTTTCAAGGAACTTCAATGATTTTGTACACATCAATGGTAAAGGAATTTGGAACAACAAACTCAATCCATTAACCAAAAACAGTAAATTACAACTTACAACTTTGGAACAACAAAATAATAAATTACACTTTGGGATAACAACCCAATAATAAAAGCAGTAAACTACAACTTTGGAACATGAAGCCCATAATAAAGCAATAAATTACAACTTTGGAACATGAAGTCCATAATAAAACAATAAATTACAACTTTGGAACATGAAGTCCATAATAAAAGCAGTAAATTACAACTTCGGAACATGAAGCCCATAATAAAGCAATAAATTACAACTTTGGAACATGAAGTCCATAATAAAACAATAAATTACAACTTTGGAACATGAAGTCCATAATAAAAGCAGTAAATTACAACTTTGGAACATGAAGCCCTTTTATAGAGTTTTACAAAATGACATCAATAAAATAAAACTAAAAGCTAAAGATCACTCAGAATCATCAGATGAAGGACCAAATGCCAACTGTAACCGGAGCTTCCTGATCTTCTCTTCATAAAAGTGTTCCATCTCTTCCTTCTCAGCTACCAGTCGATCAATGATTTCCTTTTGTGGATGGGGAACAAGAGCAACGCTTACCAAACCTTCCTTCTTTCTCTTCCTTTCACTAGCATACTTCTTCAGTAAAGCATCCTTTTGACGAAGTTTCTCATCATGATCAATGAACCAGCCATCTTGAATAAACAGCAACTCCTCCTTTTCCTTTAGCTGTCGAGTCAGGACCCGATTCTCATATTCAGACATATTATACTTTTCTTTCCAAGCATCTCTCTCGGACTTCATCCAAGCCAGATTTCCTTGGTATTCTCCCATATTCTCGATAGGGATATCAACAGATGATGATGCAACAGTAGGAAATAAAGGTTTCTCAGGTTTATAGGGCATCTTGAGAGCACAAGCCCTAGCACGGACCCATTGTAGGTAAGGTTCCAAAGAAACGGCACCTCTATGTCCTAACATATCTCTCCCTTTCCTATGGATGTGGCGCCAAGCTCCTTCGATATCCCTCTTAGCTGCCTGATGATCTTGTCCTTCCTGTAGAAAGAAACCACTCACATGGATGTTGTTTGGCTTGTCCCTCATCGAGTATCCAAACTGACGGCGCGCGAGAACAGGGTTATAGTTAATTCCACCTTTCGTACCGAGAAGAGGCACGTTAGGAAAATCACCACAGCTATCGATAATCTTCACGTCATAGTAAACTCGATTATACCAATCAATGTCGAAATGAGTGAGAGCCATAATCTTTGGCGCCCAACGTGGCTCCTTCTCGAGATCCCAGAAAACATCAGACCCAGGTAGATGCGAAACATACCACTGATACAGCAACGGTGCACAACAAATAATCATCCCTCCTTGATAAGAGTTTCGAAGATGGATGGAGTAGTAGGTATCTCCTAGCAGCGTAGGGACCGGATTTCCAATCAAGAAAATTCTGATGGCGTTGATATCCACAAACTTATCAACGTTAGGGAACAAGAATATACCATAAGCGAGTAAAGCAAAGACGTCTTCAAAGGCAATAGTATCTTTTATCTCAGCGAAATGACGAGCTTTCCTCAACAAAAACTGCGCAGACAAGCCTCAGATTCCCTCTTTTGTAGTCATGTTCTCCTCTATCTCTGATTTCTTCAAGTGGGTGATGGTCGCTATCTCGTGAGATTTGGGTTCCTCTTTTAAGCCAGAAAAAGGAACACAGTCGGTGATCGGCAAACCAAGTATGTAGGAGTACTCTTCTAAGGTGGGCATCAACTGGTAATCTGGAAAGGTGGAACATCGGTACAAGGGATCGCAGAATTGGACCAACGTACTAAGGATGCCTTCCTTCATCTTGCGCTTCATGAGAGGTATAATGGACCCATACTTTCTCTGAAAATCCGTCGGGTTCTCGATCTCAGGAATTAAACTCTTCAGCTCTTCAATCTCGGGCTCCTTAAAACTAAAACTTCGAGTGTTTCTCCTTCCAAATTCCATAGTACCTGAGATGTCTTGCAAAAATCATTCCTAAGCTCCTTGAAAAACAAGTTTTTTTTCAAAAATGCTGGTGAATGCATGAATGAATGATAATGCAACAGTCACACACAAGTTCACAAACATGGGGTTCAAAGGTTCAACGTTTCAGCATGGAGTCGAGGGTAAAGCCCACCCAAAGGTATGTACTAACGGTTCAATCACACCTGTAAGACAAGGTTCTAAGAGTTCCCAGAGTCCACATTCCTCCTTCGGATATTACCAACGTCTTGATTACTCAATAATTAGCAATATTCTCAAGAGAAACTCGTCCGAGCGTAGCATCGCGTAAGAACTACTTCCGAATTACTCCGTTATAGTCTCCGCGCTACACCTAAAAAGGCCAAGATGGGTTAGGGTTCTACGGTCCTCAATTTCTCTGGCTCCTAGGTCGAAAATAATAATGTCTTCCCGATTACTCGGTAAACAAATATTAAGTTCAAGAGGGCCTTCCATTGAGTGGGGGATCTCATGCCTCCTTCTTCGGGATTACTCCCTCAAAGTTAACATGACTGTACCGCCCGTCCTATTCTTAAGTGTAACTTAATCCGGGTATAGGATTCGTCCTTTGCAAAAAAAACCAAACACCCCAATTTTAAACACATAATCAAACAAATCAAATAATAATAAAACAGATAAAACAAATTAGGCTTAACCCACTTAGGGATGGACCAGCAAGAGGTCAATCTTTCCCCAGCAGAGTCGCCATTTCTGTAGCGATAAAAAATGTAGCGGGGTAAATCGGAGATCGAATTATTGATTAATTTGTCTCACAAAAAGCAAGAGTCGCCACCGCGCTTTATTATTTCCAAGGGAAAAGGGGAAAGAGCGAAATAAAACCCTAAATATGCAATGTAAAATAATACTTTTTTAAAGTAATAAAAATACAAGGCGTTTTTGAAAAGAGATCTATGGTTCGGGGGTTGGTTATACAGTGGGAAGGTATTAGAACCCAATGTATCTATAGTACTCTATAGGAACCTTTTGAAATATCTGTTTATTAAAATGTTCGTTTGATTAAAAATAAATTGTTTTGGCCGAAAAGGAGTACGGAAAGATTTTTGAAGATGCGACGACCTAATGTCGAAGTTTTTGCTTAAAAGGTATGAGTTTTGAAAATATTGAGTTTTTTGGAGGAAAATTGTCTTAAGTTTTAATGGAATGCAAAAATATTCACGTGATCGGACTTGAGGACATGAAGTCAACAAATTTAATCGTTTTTCCCTTGGATTTAGGCGTAAACAGAATAATCATGTAAATATGATATAATTAAACAGAAAAATATGTGGATAATGATATACAACCATAATAATGATTAAATAAACTAAAGGATGTGACCATGTATTTTTGTATTTTTTGTTTAATATTAATAACGCAAGAGAATTAATTAAAGAAAAGATAAAATGTTTTAATTCTTAAATTCTATTTTTTTTATATATTTGTTTTTATATTAACTAAGGCGAGGGAAATAATTAAATAAAATGTTTTTTAAGTTTTTACTATTTTTTATGTTTTTAGAGTTTTTATATAAAGTGTTATTATGAGAATTATTAAATGATTTTAAAATAAATTAAAACTTAAAAGCTACTAACTTAAGTCTAATTAAAAAAAAGGATACTAAAATTATTAAATTAAGCCTAAGGTTAAACTTAATAAAAAAAAATGGTCAAATATTAAAATTATCTAATTAGATTACGTATCTATTATTGATTAACTAACTAATTGACTAAACTAATAATATTCTAAAAAAACTAATAGAAAGTAAAATGAAAGGAAAGGTGTATTAGAAAAAGAGGGTTAAATAGACAAATATGTGGGCTAAAGGTTTTGAGAGCCTAATCAGAAACTGAAAACAGGGGGGTGCATAAGGGAGAACGCTGGGCTCAGGGCAGGGAAAAGGTTTAAGGCCCATATATCATAATTTGTTTTTTAGGGTAAACAAATGTGTTTAGTTGGTTGAATTAGGGATTAGGGTTGGGTTTACAGAGCGGCGTTTGTTCTCTCTCGTTCTCGTGTTTTCGTGTTCTCATCTTTTTCGACTTTTGCTTTGCCTCTGCTCTCATGAAAGCGCCTTCTTCTTTGTCTTCCCTTGCCCGAGCCACCAACGTCTCCTCTCCCCAAGCGTCACTCAACGATACGGTTGTGAAGGTGATGATTCGTCCATTTAGCATTAGGTTTATGATTTTTGCATGTTTACGATTTGTGTTCATTTGATTCTGATTTCGTTTTTTTTACATGGTTTCTGTTGAAATGGCGGAAAGAAAAAAGAGGGCAGGCTACCTTTAAAGGAGGAGAAAGGAGAGGCGTTACAGAGGCTTTGACGGTGAGGGAAGTCTGATGAGGCTATGCTTGCTTCGATGACCCTGGTACTCTGTACTCTTTATCTCCTTTTGTTGCCTTGATGTTTATGTTGCCTTGAACGATTACTTGATGCTTTGAACGATTATTTGATGCTTTGGATGATTTCTTTGATGCTTCTGAATTCTACTGTTGAAATTTTTGTTTCGACTAGCTTCTTTTCTTCTTCTTCTTGCCTTGATACTGTTGCCTTAAATGTTGGTTGCCTGGATGCCTATGATGACATGCTTCTGAGGCTTTTGTGTTTGGACGTTGATTTATGGTTTATGCTATGGTATTCTGGTTCTTGTTGGACAGTTTAGTGGTTTAAGGTTTGATGATGGTACAGGTTTTACTGGTTTATGCCATATTGGTTTGATGGTTTATGCAAGTTAATGGTTTTGAAATGGTTATGGTTTAGGCCATGGTTATGAAATGGCTATTCTGGTTTTTGGTTTGTGATAGCAAGTTTTGAAATGGTTATTCTGGTTTTTGGTTTGTGATAGCAAGTTTTGAAATGGTTATTCTGGTTTATGCTGGACAGTTTAGAGGTTTTTTATGGTTTGACAGGTTGTATTGGTTGTTGTGAATACAGGTTTAGGCCATAGTTACTGGTTTTGCAGGTTATGGCTTGGGACTTTGAGAAATATTTGTATTTTGTTTGACAGTTTTCTTTTGGGTTTTGAAGGCTTGAAGATAGGTTGAATTCTCTCAAGTTTTGAAGGGGCTTTTTATGTGTTATCACATTTGCAGGCTTTTTATGCTACAGGTTTTGTAATGTTATAACAGTTGGTCTTTCTTGGCCTCTGAGGTTTACGTTACAGGTTGTATATTTTAATATATTCTGCCTTTGACCTCTGCACATACTGCTTCATCCAGTTTGTTGGTATTCTCTTCCATGCTTATCTTCTCTTACTGTGTTACTGCTGTAGTTTTGTTTCTATTCCTTTTCTGCCTAAACCAAAACCTGTAAAACCAACTCTTCCTCTCTTCTCTCTCTCAAGTACAAATGAAACATTAAAAATGTGATATGTACTTTACTGTTCTGAAAAAGTAATATGCTGGAAAATGATGAGAAAAGGAATATATTATGCTTGCATAGTTGGTTTTAACTGCATATTTTCTTTGTCTTTGCAATGTAACAGTAGAAGAGCCTTATGTTTTGGCCTCTTCCTATATGCATGGACAATTAGTTTACGTTACATACTTGCTTTGAAAAATGCATATGCTGTTTGAAAATGTAACTTGACTTGGTTACTGTTGAACTATGCTTTTGAAATATGCAATTGGCTTTTTTAATTATGCAGTGGGTTTTTGCAATTGATTTGAAAAATGCAGTTTTCAATTAAAATGCAATTTTGACAAAAAATGAATTTGTGCATGTTTTTAAATTGTGCATTCATTTTTATCAATTAAAAATTCATCCCTTTTTGTGAACCGGGAGAAATCCCGTGATTTGCAAAAAGGGTAAAAAACTGATTCCAGCCGTTTGCTTTTAATGATGAACACTAAAATTAATCTTTCTGCTTTTAATTATTCATTTCTGACTCCTTTTCTTTTAATCTTTGCAGGTAAAATCAATTGATCAATCAAAGAAGTATTGGATGAAAAATGAAGATTTTAGAACTTAGGAAAAAAATAGGATAGTTTAATTCATTTTAAACTTTTTATGTAATTGTCATTATAAATACTTTGTACAATAGTATTTAAACAACAATTGTAATAATTAGAATAAAGATGAATAAAAAATTCTATTATTTACCAATTAATTCTTTTTCTTTCCAATTATTTATTTATCATTTATAATTCTTTAAATTATACAATAATTGAAAATCAATTTCAATTACTTAAATTCAGAACAATAAACAAATAAATAAACATCATTGATCAATGAATAACTTCAATTATTTACTTCATTATTTTTTATTCTTCTAAATTATAATAACTGAAAATAAAATTTCAACTATTTAAACTTAGAACAATAAATAATTAAATAAACATTGCTTGATCAATTAATAAACTCCTTTTCAAATGTTTATTTCATTATTCATAAATCTTTAAATTATATAATAACTGAAAACAAATTCCAATTATTTAAATTTAGGATGATAAATAATTAATAAACATTGTTTGATCATTTATCAGTTAATAAATTTAGCGTTCAAAAAATAAACAACTCTTGACTTGAAAAAGTTATGAATTTAAAAACTGCTTTGAAAATTGATAAAAATATGTCAAAACACTTGCAATGCAATGATGCAGATGGGAGATGGTATCTTAGGTCAAAATTTGGGGTACAACAGCTGCCCCTATTTAAGTTTCTTCTATCCGGAGATATGAAGATTAAAATCTTCGTTTCGACGAGATTGAAGGTACTTAAATACATAATACGCAAATTTTTCCCTAAGATACCGCCATTATGTTTGATATGAACGCAGTGATTGAATTCACAGCGAAAGATATTGTATGAAACAAGACAATGCTGGAGGAATCAAACACCAACAAAACACAGAGACGTAGATTATACACTACTCGGGAAACGAGCTATCGACTTCAAATGACAGACTCTTGACGGCGAATAAAATTGAGGGAATACGACCTCTGACCCTAACAAAGAAGGCATCTTGCATAGGCCATAAAACGGATTATTGACCCAAAAACAGTGAGTTCACAACTCAAGGTTAATGATAGACAAAAAAGTATCAATTTTGATGATAATGGACTACCAACTTCGGAAGGTAAAGATTCATAACGAACTTCTCTGTGAGATTTCCGGAGATATACCAATTAATGCTGAAATAATAATACGGTTGTAGATACACAAGCTGCTCAAATAAAGAAGCTGCCACTTGCTGTCTTCCAAAAATACTATGACATACAAGCTGCTCAAATAAAGAAGCTGCCACTTGCTGTCTTCCAAAAATACCATGACATACAAACTGCTCAAATAAAGAAGCTGCCACTTGCTGTCGTCCAGGAATGTCAATAACATACAAGCTGCTCAAATAAAGAAGCTGCCACTTGCTGTCTTCCAAAAAATAATAACGTACAAGTTGCTCAAATAAAGAGACTGCCGCTTGCCGTTTTCCAAAATAATAATAACGTACAAGTTGCTCATGAAGAGACCGCCGCTTGCCGTTTTCCAACGATGTCTATAACGTACAAGTTTCTCATGAAGAGACCGCCGCTTGCCGTTTTCCAAAAAATAATAACGTACAAGTTACTCATGAAGAGACCGCCGCTTGTCGTTTTCCAACGATGTCTATAACGTACAAGTTGCTCATGAAGAGACCGCCGCTTGCCGTTTTCCAAAAAATAATAACGTACAAGATGCTCATGAAGAGACCGCCGCTTGCCGTTTTCCAAAAAATAATAACGTACAAGTTGCTCATAAAGAGACCGCCGCTTGCCGTTTTCCAACAATGTCTATAACGTACAAGTTGCTCATGAAGAGACCGCCGCTTGCCGTTTTCCAACGATGTCTATAACGTACAAGTTGCTCATGAAGAGACCGCCGATTGTCGTTTTCCAAAAATAATAACGTACAAGTTGCTCATGAAGAGACCTCCGCTTGCCATTTTCCGAAGAATAATAATAACGTACAAGTTGCTCATGAAGAGACCGCCGCTTGCCGTTTTCCGAAGAATAACTCAGAAGGAAATTGGGATGACACTGGCAGAGAATAAAATCTTCATCAAAGAGAACCATGAATCAATCCTTCCCGAGGAGATCACATACTTAAATGTGCAAAATAAATGCATCATCGTCTAGGTCGCGACTTCACTGGGGAAAATCAAGAGATAGCCTATGCAAGAGACAACAACTCCCTCCAGGAATAAACCAGAGAAAAAACAGTCAAACAAGACTCCACCCAATGAGAAAGTAACTCGATTGGGGAATTCATCCTATCCAGAAATGGACAAGGTAAGCTAAATCAAAAAATCATCCACGAGGATTAGCTCAGTTGGGGAATTTAGCAAGGAAACACATTTTCTACTTAAGCTAACCTTCTACTTGGAAAGAAACAGGTACGCTGTCTGAATAAACAAAGTACAACCCAAAATCAATGGCAAATGTGAATATGCATGCGTGATATAAGTGTAAATGAATAAATGAATGTTATGCTGACAAAACGAACAGATGGAATATCTTGAAGACAATAAGATGTCATGACATAATAGATACTCGGCCAATCATAAAGAAAGACGGAAAATAACTGGAATTGGAATCCCAAAGAAACGTCAGAGCGTAACACGCCACAAAGTTCAAGTCTTCTGAGTAGAAAAGCAATAAAATCCAATCTTCTAACTCCAATAGACCACTGGTATGAGACAAAGCGTACCACACTTCAGGAATCGCCCAAACAAGGTAACCAAAACAGTGCTTAACTGGAACAACTGGGGAGTCACCAAACTTAGTACCACCAGAAACACAAGTTTAACACAACCAACACCTCATGATGATTTTGAAACGAAACATGTTCATCATGCAAGGATAAATACTGTATTGTTTTGCATTTCACGGCTTGACCCTCCTCGGAACAACTATTAATATTCCTTTCAATATTTATGACGCATTTTAAAATAAAAATACTTTCAATAACTTTATTTCAAATATTTCCATAAAAATTAAAATTTTGCCCACAAAAGGTAAATGCTCAAATTTCATTAATAAGATGGTAGTTCGCTAACAATGCGACTCCAACGGTTTACAAAAGCTTGGGAAATAGTACATGAGAGGAAAAGGTTACACAAAAACAATGATCACTATTCTCCCTAACAACTTCGAATTCCAAAATGTGCTCAAATGCCAAGACTGGTCTGACCAAAAGCCTGCCTAAGCCGCCCCTTCGGGTTTTCAACTTAGCAAACTGTCAACTCAAACCTAAGCGAAATACTTCTTGACTGCATCGGCGTTCATGGGACGCGGGAGCTCTTCACCGTCCATATTGGTGAGAATCAAAGCACCTCCAGAGAAAACTTAACGACATACGGTCCTTCATAATTCGGAGCCCACTTGCCCCTAGAATCAGGTTGGAAAGATAATATCTTCTTGAGCACAAGGTCACCTTCTCTGAACTCGCGTGGTCGAACCTTCTTATCAAAAGCCTTCTTCATTCTCTGCTGATACAATTGACCGTGACACAACACCGTCAATCTCTTCTCTTCAATTAAATTCAACTGATCATATCTAGTTTGACACCATTCGGCCTCAGAAAGTTTAGCTTCCATCAACACTCTCAAAGACGGAATCTCGGCCTCCACGGGGAGTACAACTTCCATACCATAAACTAAGGAAAAAGGAGTTGCGCCCGTTGAAGTCCGAACTGAAGTACGATACCCATGTAAAGCAAACGGAAGCATTTCATGCCAATCTTTATAAGTTACCACCATCTTCTGGACAATCTTTTTGATATTCTTGTTAGCAGCTTCAACAGCCCCATTCATCTTCGGTCTGTAAGGAGAAGAATTATGATGTTCGATCTTGAACTCTTCACAAAGCTCTCTCATCATCTTGTTATTCAAATTCGAACCATTATCAGTGATGATCTTGCTCGGGATACCGTATCGATAAATGATCTGATTCTTGATAAATCTGACTACCACCTATCTGGTTACATTGGCATAAGATGCTGCTTCCACCCATTTAGTAAAATAATCGATCGCTACCAAGATGAAATGATGACCATTTGAAGCTTTGGGTTCAATCATTCCAATCATATCAATGCCCCACATAGAGAAAGGCCAAGGTGAAGAGATAACATTGAGGAGAGTCGGTGGCACATGTATCTTGTCCGCATAAATCTGGCATTTATGACACTTCTTCACATATTTGCAGCAATCAGATTCCATTGTCATCCAATAGTAACCAGCTCTCAACATCCTTCTAGCCATTGCATGTCCGTTGGCATGAGTGCTAAAAGATCCTTCATGTACTTCTTGCATCAGCATGTCTGCTTCACGTCTGTCTACACATCTGAGCAAGACCATGTCGTAATTCCTCTTATACAAAACTTCTTCATGGAGGAAGAAACTGCTTGCTAATCTTCTCAACGTTTTCCTATATTTATTGGATTCCCCAGGCGGGTACTCTTGAGTTTGAAGAACACGTTTAATGTCATAGAACCACGGTTTGTCATCGGGGACCTCATCTACTGAGAACACATGAGCAGGTCTATCGAGGCGTATAACCCGGATTGTAGGCACGTCGTTCCAACCATTCACTTGAAACATTGAAGACAAAGTAGCCAAAGCATCAGCCATTTGGTTCTCATCTCTAGGGATATGATGTAATTCCACTTTATTGAAGAAGGTTAACAATCTTCTAGCATAGTCTCTGTAAGGGATCAAACCAGGATGACGAGTCTCCCATTCTCCTTTGATCTGATTAATTACCAATGCCGAATCTCCGTAAATATCAAGAATCTTAATCCTTAGATCCACTGCTTCTTCGAGACCCATAATACATGCCTCATATTCAGCCATGTTGTTCGTGCAGTCAAAATTCAATCTCGCCGTGAACGGGATATGAGTACCTCGGGGAGTGATGATGATTTCCCCAATTCCATTTCTATAAGAGTTCACAGCTCCGTCAAATATCAAACCCCAATGCGATTCGGGATCAGGTCCTTCTTCAGGTAACGACTCTTCACAATCTTTAGCTTTCAGGTACATAACATCTTCATCTGGGAAATCAAACTTGATGGATTGATAATCGTCAATTGGTTGGTGAGCCAAATGGTCGGCTAAAACACTCCCTTTGATTGCTTTCTGAGTGTGATACTCAATGCCATATTCAGACAACAACATCTTCCAACGGGCTATTCTTCCAGATAAGGCGGGCTTCTCAAAGATATACTTGATCGGATCCATTTTGGAGATCAACCAAGTGGTGTGGTTAATCATATATTGGCGCAGACGGCGAGCAGCCCAAGCTAAAGCACAACAGGTTTTCTCAAGCAATGAGTACCGAGACTCACAGTCTGTGAATTTCTTACTCAGATAATAAACAGCATGTTCCTTTCTTCCAGTTTCATCTTGTTGACCAAGCACACATCCCATGGAATCTTCCAATATAGTCAGGTACATAATCAAAGGTCTTCCTTCCACTGGAGGAATCAATATGGGAGGTTCAAGCAAATATTCTTTGATGCTATCAAAAGCTCTCTGACAATCTTCTGTCCACACACATCCTTGGTTCTTTCGGAGAAGCTTGAAAATCGGCCCACAGGTAGCAGTCATATGAGATATAAATCTAGAGATATAGTTCAGTTTCCCAAGGAATCCTCTTACTTGTTTTTCCGTCTTGGGTGCGGGCATTTCCCGAATGGCTTTTACTTTATCAGGATCTACCTCAATACCTTTCTGACTGACAATGAAACCCAGAAGTCTTCCAGAACGAACACCAAAAGTGCACTTGTTGGGATTCAGACGAAGTTTATACTTTCTCAAACGCTGGAATAACTTTAATAAATGCTCCAAGTGATCATCCTCAGTTTGCAATTTGGCAATCATGTCATCCACATACACTTCTATCTCCTTATGCATCATGTCATGGAACAAAGCAGTCATGGCCCTTTGGTATGTTGCACCAGCATTCCTCAAACCAAACGGCATAACCCGATAACAAAATGTTCCCCAAGATGTAATAAAAGCTATCTTTTCCATATCTTCTGGTGCCATCTTGATTTGATTGTAACCAGAGAAACCATCCATGAAAGAAAAGAATTTGAACTTTGCGGTACTGTCGACCAATACGTCAATGTGCGGTAATGGGAAGTCATCCTTTGGGCTAGCTCTATTCAGATCTCGATAGTCTACACACATTCGAACTTTGCCATCTTTCTTAGCAACATGCACTATATTGGCTAACCATTGAGGATAGACCGATGTAACAAGGAAACCTGCATTAATCTGCTTTTGAACTTCTTCTTTGATCTTGTCAGCCATATCGGGACGAGTCCTTCTCAATTTCTGCTTAATCGGCGGACATTCAGGTCTCAACGGTAAACGATGCTCCACAATACTGTTGTCCAAACCTGGCATATCTTGGTAGGACCAAGCAAACACATCAACATACTCTTTGAGAAGCTCCAACATTTTCTCTTTGACCTCTGGGATAAGAAATGCTCCGACCTTGACTTCCTTTTTATCTTCTTCATCACCCAAATTGATCAACTCTATAGGTTCTTCAAACGGCTGAATAATCTTTTCATCATGCTCAAGTAAACGGGAAATTTCAACAGGAATCTCTTCACTATCCTCTTCTTCGGCTCTGAACACAGGGAATTCAAAGTTGGGAGAGGGCATAGGATCATTGTTTTTGATGGTTAAGTCATGGATTAATCTACACATATGATTATGCTTTATTTTAGAAATCGATTAATATGAATGTTGTACAAATGAAACAAAATATTATTATATTTTCCTATTACTACCAATTAATTTTCATTACTATTTCCCAGAAAAAGTGAAAAATAAAACAGTAGTGGACAAAATAACAATTTTATTCATTGAAGGGAAATACTTGAAACAAAGAGCCCAGACATTTCTCTTTTGCCTTGGGCAGAGCAAAAGGATTTATTTTTATCATAGCTCGACACAAAATACTTTTCGCCTTGGGCAGAGCGAATTTTTCAAAAAAAAACAAAACAAAACATTACTCGGAAATGTGCATCACAACAGGAACATCAACAACTATCCAGTTTCGGCAAACCACACCATGCGTCACAAAATCGGGTAAATCCTCCTAAGAATCGTCCTCTACGATAGCATCAACCTCAGGAGGAGTCGGATGGATAAAACCTGCACTTCGGAAAACCTCTTGAATCGGACGAGTAACCACTTCTTGCTTGACTCTTGCAGACACGGGACGAAAACCAAGACCTTCTCCAGACTTTTTCTCGGGTAAAGTCAACACCTGGCCCCATCCTTCGGCCGAACCACTTTCCACCACTCATCGCGCATCCTCAAAAGAAGAAATGGATTCCCCTTGCTTCTTCACTTCATTCTTGGAAACAGATAGATCTTGGAATTGGGTTCCAACATCCTCATCAGCATCAATAAAAGAGAAATATGACAAATGGCTTACCACCATAGCCTGCTCTCCACCAATCATCACCAGCTTTCCATGACTTACGAACTTCAATCTCTGATGGAGCGTGGAAGTGACTGCCCCTGCATCATGGATCCAAGGACGACCCAATAGGCAACTGTAGGCAGCACGAATATCCATTACTTGGAAAGTGATCTGAAAAGTATGAGGACCAATTACTATAGGAAGATCCACTTCACCAATGACAGTCTTCCTAGAACCATCAAACGCTTTGACAATTACTCCACTGGGTCTCATGGGGGCACCTGGATACGAGAGTCGAGATAATGTAGTCTTGGGCATTACATTCAACGACGAACCTGTATCCACCAACACACTTGATAAGGTATCATTTCCATAACTTATTGAGATATGCAAAGCCATATTATGGTTCCTTCCCTCCTCCGGGAGCTCTTCATCACTGGAACCAAGATTGTTACACGAAGTAATATTTCCCACAATTCCATCAAATTGATCAACCGTCACATCATGATCCACGAATGCCTGGTCCAAGACCTTCATCAAAGCTTCTCTATGGGCACCAGAATCTCTCAGTAAAGCAAGCAAAGAAATCTTGGAAGGAGTTTGCAAAAGTTGGTCCACAATCTTATATTCACTTCTCTTGATAAGCTTCAGAATCTCATCATCCTCAGGGCGAGGGATAGGTTCATTGGATCGGCCTATCTCAACCCTTAGTTCAACATTTCTCGCTGGAATTTCTGCTGGTATAGGTCTCATAACTTGAACTTCTGGTCTCTTCAAAGGTACTGCTGCAAAGACACGTCTACTTCTCGTAACTCTACTCACATCAGCAATGTTAACAAAAGATGGTCTTGTCGGTATAGGGACTTCTACCCCATTCTTAATCATTGTGGCATTATACTTATACGGTACAGCTTGGTCTGAGTTGTAAGGCACAGGACCAGGTGGGTAAATAATCAAAGGATCAACAGGTGCAGTCTGACTGTCGTAAACGATCTCTACTGATTCAGGCAAATTGAATTGTGGTATTATAACATTCACTTCATCCTCCGGATCTCGGTCATATGTAATAGTGATAACTCTCTGGTCTAGCAACTTTTGAATATCCTCCTTCACAATAGGACAATCAACCTCTCTTGAACAAAACTCACAAACATCATAATCATGCTGATGCCTAACAAAGGCAAGTCTTCTTAAACTCTGATGTAACCTGATCAACGACTCTCTTATATGTTCAACTTGAAAAACTCGAAACTTCCCTGGACAACCTTCCACCATATTCACTGAGGCTGCCCCATGTCGAGGCAAAGGATTATCTCTAACATTTGGATTAACATCCTTGAAAGACAAGATACCATTCTTAATCAACCTTTGCACGTCCGCCTTTAGAGCAAAACAATTCTCAAGATTGTGCCCCGGTGACCCTTGATGATATTCACAAAACTGATCCGCCTTGTACCACGGAGAAGTACTGTTCGGTGCGACAGGAGGAGACTTTGTCGTTATGAGATTCTTTCTGATGAGAGAAGGGAACAATTCAGTATAATTCATAGGAATGGCACCGAACTGCGGTTTTCTTAGAGAACGGTTCTGATTGTTGAATGGATAAGCCTGTTGTCGAGGCTGCTGCTGAAATGGCCGTTGTTTAGTTGGTGGGGTTTGATGAGCTGGGGTCATCAAAGCTGGGCGGACAGCCGGAGTGACTGCCGCAACGTGAGAGTAACCTCTCCTTGGTCTCCCTGGGAATAATGCGCTGACATCCTGCTCTTTTCTTTTCGGGAAAACACTTCCAAACTTCTTAGTACTGCTAGACGGACTTCCTTCTTTAACCAAACGCCCTTCACGAATCCCTTCCTCTAACCGCATGCCCATGCTTACCATTTCGGTGAAGTCACTGGGTGCGCTGGCAATCATTCTTTCATAGTAAAAGGAACCTAAAGTCTTCAAGAATATCTTCGTCATCTCTTTCTCCTCAAGAGGTGGATAGATTTGAGCAGCAATTTCACGCCACCTCTGGGCGTATTCCTTAAAAGATTCTCTGTCTCTCTGCGACATCGCCCGGAGTTGATCCCTGTCCGGCGCCATGTCAACGTTGTACTTATACTGGTGGACAAAAGCTTCGCTAAGATCGTTGAAGTTGCGGATCCGAATACTGTCTAAACCCATATACCACTTTAGAGCAGCACCCGTCAAACAGTCTTGAAAATAATGAATCAACAAGTCATGATCATCGGAATGCGTAGACATCTTTCTCACGTACATAGTCAAATGACTTCTAGGACACGAATCACCCTTATATCTCTCAAAGTCTGGCACTTTGAATTTTGCTGGAATCTTGACATTCGGAACTAAACAAAGGTCATGAGTGTTCTTCCCAAACAAATCCTTCCCTTTTAACGCTTTAAGCTCCTTCTGCATTTCTTGGAACTGATCTTGAAATTCTTCCATTCTATCAAAAAGACCTAAACTCTCAGCAGGCTCAGCAGGATAAGTAGGTTCATTCAAGTATGGCACAGAGTGGACCACAGGAGCGACAGTTGTCATTACTGGTTGCGGAAAAGGTGTTACAGACGGGATTACTGGTGGCATGGCAGTTGTCTCTGGCTGAGGAAGAGACAAAGCAGGTTGAAACAAAGGCTGTACGGCAGGCTGATACCCCTCTGGCACAAAGTTGTAAGGCATTCCCCACGGAAAGCCTTTCGGCAACTGATGTTGAAGCAGAGAGTTGATTTGAGTCACGGATGTAGGAACGGTGACAATCTCGGAAACCACAGTAGTTGAAGTCTGAATCTCAGCAGCTGTAGTCGATGGCTGATTCTGAACAGCCACCAAACTTTCCACTAGCGCAGTCAACTTTTCCATACCGACACGAAGGGTAGCGATCTCCTCACGAAGCTCATGGTTTTCCTGTTCCAGATCTTCCATCTTCCTCTGTCGATTGGCTCGAGTATCGTATCGATGAGATAGCTTGATAACCTTTGGAGTGGAAAAATAAACAAGGATAAGACTCTAGAAAACATGTGAAGTGGAATGTTGAATCATGCATGATGTGTGATGCAAATGATAATTCATTTTAATAGTTTTTCAAGGAACTTCAATGATTTTGTACACATCAATGGTAAAGGAATTTGGAACAACAAACTCAATCCATTAACCAAAAATAGTAAATTACAACTTACAACTTTGGAACAACAAAATAATAAATTACACTTTGGGATAACAACCCAATAATAAAAGCAGTAAACTACAACTTTGGAACATGAAGCCCATAATAAAGCAATAAATTACAACTTTGGAACATGAAGTCCATAATAAAACAATAAATTACAACTTTGGAACATGAAGTCCATAATAAAAGCAGTAAATTACAACTTCGGAACATGAAGCCCATAATAAAGCAATAAATTACAACTTTGGAACATGAAGTCCATAATAAAACAATAAATTACAACTTTGGAACATGAAGTCCATAATAAAAGCAGTAAATTACAACTTTGGAACATGAAGCCCTTTTATAGAGTTTTACAAAATGACATCAATAAAATAAAACTAAAAGCTAAAGATCACTCAGAATCATCAGATGAAGGACCAAATGCCAACTGTAACCGGAGCTTCCTGATCTTCTCTTCATAAAAGTGTTCCATCTCTTCCTTCTCAGCTACCAGTCGATCAATGATTTCCTTTTGTGGATGGGGAACAAGAGCAACGCTTACCAAACCTTCCTTCTTTCTCTTCCTTTCACTAGCATACTTCTTCAGTAAAGCATCCTTTTGACGAAGTTTCTCATCATGATCAATGAACCAGCCATCTTGAATAAACAGCAACTCCTCCTTTTCCTTTAGCTGTCGAGTCAGGACCCGATTCTCATATTCAGACATATTATACTTTTCTTTCCAAGCATCTCTCTCGGACTTCATCCAAGCCAGATTTCCTTGGTATTCTCCCATATTCTCGATAGGGATATCAACAGATGATGATGCAACAGTAGGAAATAAAGGTTTCTCAGGTTTATAGGGCATCTTGAGAGCACAAGCCCTAGCACGGACCCATTGTAGGTAAGGTTCCAAAGAAACGGCACCTCTATGTCCTAACATATCTCTCCCTTTCCTATGGATGTGGCGCCAAGCTCCTTCGATCTCCCTCTTAGCTGCCTGATGATCTTGTCCTTCCTGTAGAAAGAAACCACTCACATGGATGTTGTTTGGCTTGTCCCTCATCGAGTATCCAAACTGACGGCGCGCGAGAACAGGGTTATAGTTAATTCCACCTTTCGTACCGAGAAGAGGCACGTTAGGAAAATCACCACAGCTATCGATAATCTTCACGTCATAGTAAACTCGATTATACCAATCAATGTCGAAATGAGTGAGAGCCATAATCTTTGGCGCCCAACGTGGCTCCTTCTCGAGATCCCAGAAAACATCAGACCCAGGTAGATGCGAAACATACCACTGATACAGCAACGGTGCACAACAAATAATCATCCCTCCTTGATAAGAGTTTCGAAGATGGATGGAGTAGTAGGTATCTCCTAGCAGCGTAGGGACCGGATTTCCAATCAAGAAAATTCTGATGGCGTTGATATCCACAAACTTATCAACGTTAGGGAACAAGAATATACCATAAGCGAGTAAAGCAAAGACGTCTTCAAAGGCAATAGTATCTTTTATCTCAGCGAAATGACGAGCTTTCCTCAACAAAAACTGCGCAGACAAGCCTCAGATTCCCTCTTTTGTAGTCATGTTCTCCTCTATCTCTGATTTCTTCAAGTGGGTGATGGTCGCTATCTCGTGAGATTTGGGTTCCTCTTCTAAGCCAGAAAAAGGAACACAGTCGGTGATCGGCAAACCAAGTATGTAGGAGTACTCTTCTAAGGTGGGCATCAACTGGTAATCTGGAAAGGTGGAACATCGGTACAAGGGATCGCAGAATTGGACCAACGTACTAAGGATGCCTTCCTTCATCTTGCGCTTCATGAGAGGTATAATGGACCCATACTTTCTCTGAAAATCCGTCGGGTTCTCGATCTCAGGAATTAAACTCTTCAGCTCTTCAATCTCGGGCTCCTTAAAACTAAAACTTCGAGTGTTTCTCCTTCCAAATTCCATAGTACCTGAGATGTCTTGCAAAAATCATTCCTAAGCTCCTTGAAAAACAAGTTTTTTTTCAAAAATGCTGGTGAATGCATGAATGAATGATAATGCAACAGTCACACACAAGTTCACAAACATGGGGTTCAAAGGTTCAACGTTTCAGCATGGAGTCGAGGGTAAAGACCACCCAAAGGTATGTACTAACGGTTCAATCACACCTGTAAGACAAGGTTCTAAGAGTTCCCAGAGTCCACATTCCTCCTTCGGATATTACCAACGTCTTGATTACTCAATAATTAGCAATATTCTCAAGAGAAACTCGTCCGAGCGTAGCATCGCGTAAGAACTACTTCCGAATTACTCCGTTATAGTCTCCGCGCTACACCTAAAAAGGCCAAGATGGGTTAGGGTTCTACGGTCCTCAATTTCTCTGGCTCCTAGGTCGAAAATAATAATGTCTTCCCGATTACTCGGTAAACAAATATTAAGTTCAAGAGGGCCTTCCATTGAGTGGGGGATCTCATGCCTCCTTCTTCGGGATTACTCCCTCAAAGTTAACATGACTGTACCGCCCGTCCTATTCTTAAGTGTAACTTAATCCGGGTATAGGATTCGTCCTTTGCAAAAAAAACCAAACACCCCAATTTTAAACACATAATCAAACAAATCAAATAATAATAAAACAGATAAAACAAATTAGGCTTAACCCACTTAGGGATGGACCAGCAAGAGGTCAATCTTTCCCCAGCAGAGTCGCCATTTCTGTAGCGATAAAAAATGTAGCGGGGTAAATCGGAGATCGAATTATTGATTAATTTGTCTCACAAAAAGCAAGAGTCGCCACCGCGCTTTATTATTTCCAAGGGAAAAGGGGAAAGAGCGAAATAAAACCCTAAATATGCAATGTAAAATAATACTTTTTTAAAGTAATAAAAATACAAGGCGTTTTTGAAAAGAGATCTATGGTTCGGGGGTTGGTTATACAGTGGGAAGGTATTAGAACCCAATGTATCTATAGTACTCTATAGGAACCTTTTGAAATATCTGTTTATTAAAATGTTCGTTTGATTAAAAATAAATTGTTTTGGCCGAAAAGGAGTACGGAAAGATTTTTGAAGATGCGACGACCTAATGTCGAAGTTTTTGCTTAAAAGGTATGAGTTTTGAAAATATTGAGTTTTTTGGAGGAAAATTGTCTTAAGTTTTAATGGAATGCAAAAATATTCACGTGATCGGACTTGAGGACATGAAGTCAACAAATTTAATCGTTTTTCCCTTGGATTTAGGCGTAAACAGAATAATCATGTAAATATGATATAATTAAACAGAAAATTATGCGGATAATGATATACAACCATAATAATGATTAAATAAACTAAAGGATGTGAACATGTATTTTTGTATTTTTTGTTTAATATTAATAACGCAAGAGAATTAATTAAAGAAAAGATAAAATGTTTTAATTCTTAAATTCTATTTTTTTTTATATTTGTTTTTATATTAACTAAGGCGAGGGAAATAATTAAATAAAATGTTTTTTAAGTTTTTACTATTTTTTATGTTTTTAGAGTTTTTATATAAAGTGTTATTATGAGAATTATTAAATGATTTTAAAATAAATTAAAACTTAAAAGCTACTAACTTAAGTCTAATTAAAAAAAAGGATACTAAAATTATTAAATTAAGCCTAAGGTTAAACTTAATAAAAAAAATGGTCAAATATTAAAATTATCTAATTAGATTACGTATCTATTATTGATTAACTAACTAATTGACTAAACTAATAATATTATAAAAAAACTAATAGAAAGTAAAATGAAAGGAAAGGTGTATTAGAAAAAGAGGGTTAAATAGACAAATATGTGGGCTAAAGGTTTTGAGAGCCTAATCAGAAACTGAAAACAGGGGGGTGCATAAGGGAGAACGCTGGGCTCAGGGCAGGGAAAAGGTTTAAGGCCCATATATCATAATTTGTTTTTTAGGGTAAACAAATGTGTTTAGTTGGTTGAATTAGGGATTAGGGTTGGGTTTACAGAGCGGCGTTTGTTCTCTCTCGTTCTCGTGTTTTCGCGTTCTCATCTTTTTCGACTTTTGCTTTGCCTCTGCTCTCATGAAAGCGCCTTCTTCTTTGTCTTCCCTTGCCCGAGCCACCAACGTCTCCTCTCCCCAAGCGTCACTCAACGATACGGTTGTGAAGGTGATGATTCGTCCATTTAGCATTAGGTTTATGATTTTTGCATGTTTACGATTTGTGTTCATTTGATTCTGATTTCGTTTTTTTTACATGGTTTCTGTTGAAATGGCGGAAAGAAAAAAGAGGGCAAGGCTACCTTTAAAGGAGGAGAAAGGAGAGGCGTTACAGAGGCTTTGACGGTGAGGGAAGTCTGATGAGGCTATGCTTGCTTCGATGACCCTGGTACTCTGTACTCTTTATCTCCTTTTGTTGCCTTGATGTTTATGTTGCCTTGAACGATTACTTGATGCTTTGAACGATTACTTGATGCTTTGAATGATTGCTTTAATGCTTCTGAATGCTACTGTTGAAATGTTTGTTTCGACTAGCTTCTTTTCTTCTTCTTCTTGCCTTGATACTGTTGCCTTAAATGTTGGTTGCCTGGATGCCTATGATGACATGCTTCTGAGGCTTTTGTGTTTGGACGTTGATTTATGGTTTATGCTATGGTATTCTGGTTCTTGTTGGACAGTTTTGTGGTTTAAGGTTTGATGATGGTACAGGTTTTACTGGTTTATGCCATGTTGGTTTGATGGTTTATGCAAGTTAATGGTTTTGAAATGGTTATGGTTTAGGCCATGGTTATGAAATGGCTATTCTGGTTTTTGGTTTGTGATAGCAAGTTTTGAAATGGTTATTCTGGTTTTTGGTTTGTGATAGCAAGTTTTGAAATGGTTATTCTGGTTTATGCTGGACAGTTTAGAGGTTTTTTATGGTTTGACAGGTTGTATTGGTTGTTGTGAATACAGGTTTAGGCCATAGTTACTGGTTTTGCAGGTTATGGCTTGGGACTTTGAGAAATTTTTGTATTTTGTTTGACAGTTTTCTTTTGGGTTTTGAAGGCTTGAAGATAGGTTGAATTCTCTCAAGTTTTGAAGGGGCTTTTTATGTGTTATCACAGTTGCTGGCTTTTTATGCTACATGTTTTGTAATGTTATAATAGTTGGTCTTTCTTGGCCTCTGAGGTTTACGTTACAGGTTGTATATTTTAATATATTCTGCCTTTGACCTCTGCACATACTGCTTCATCCAGTTTGTTGGTATTCTCTTCCATGCTTATCTTCTCTTACTGTGTTACTGCTGTAGTTTTGTTTCTATTCCTTTTCTGCCTAAACCAAAACCTGTAAAAACAACTCTTCCTCTCTTCTCTCTTTCAAGTACAAATGAAACATTAAAAATGTGATATGTACTTTACTGTTCTAAAAAAGTAATATGCTGGAAAATGATGAGAAAAGGAATATATTATGCTTGCATAGTTGGTTTTAACTGCATATTTTCTTTGTCTTTGCAATGTAACAGTAGAAGAGCCTTATGTTTTGGCCTCTTCCTATATGCATGGACAATTAGTTTACGTTACATACTTGCTTTGAAAAATGCATATGCTGTTTGAAAATGTAACTTGACTTGGTTACTGTTGAACTATGCTTTTGAAATATGCAATTGGCTTTTTTAATTATGCAGTGGGTTTTTGCAATTGATTTGAAAAATACAGTTTTCAATTAAAATGCAATTTTGACAAAAAATGAATTTGTGCATGTTTTTAAATTGTGCATTCATTTTTATCAATTAAAAATTCATCCCTTTTTGTGAACCGGGAGAAATCCCGTGATTTGCAAAAAGGGTAAAAAACTGATTCCAGCCGTTTGCTTTTAATGATGAACACTAAAATTAATTTTTCTGCTTTTAATTATTCATTTCTGACTCCTTTTCTTTTAATCTTTGCAAGTAAAATCAAATGATCAATCAAAGAAGTATTGGATGAAAAATGAAGATTTTAGAACTTAGGAAAAAAAATAGGATAGTTTTTATTTCATTTTAAACTTTTTATGTAATTGTCATTATAAATACTTTGTACAATAGTATTTAAACAACAATTGTAATAATTAGAATAAAGATGAATAAAAAATTCTATTATTTACCAATTAATTCTTTTTCTTTCCAATTATTTATTTATCGTTTATAATTCTTTAAATTATATAATAACTGAAAATCAATTTCAATTACTTAAATTCAGAATAATAAACAAATAAATAAACATCATTGATCAATGAATAACTTCAATTATTTACTTCATTATTTTTTATTCTTCTAAATTATAATAACTGAAAATAAAATTTCAACTATTTAAACTTAGAACAATAAATAATTAAATAAACATTGCTTGATCAATTAATAAACTCCTTTTCAAATGTTTATTTCATTATTCATAAATCTTTAAATTATATAATAACTGAAAACAAATTCCAATTATTTAAATTTAGGATGATAAATAATTAATAAACATTGTTTGATCATTTATCAGTTAATAAATGTAGCGTTCAAAAAATAAACAGCTCTTGACTTGAAAAAGTTATGAATTTAAAAATTGCTTTGAAAATTGATAAAAATATGTCAAAACACTTGCAATGCAATGATGCAGATGGGAGATGGTATCTTAGGTCAAAATTTGGGGTACAACACGGTGCGATGCATGTGTCGATACATGTTGTGTTTTGAAGTCATGATGAGTCGATGCATGGAGGGCTTGCATCGATACATGTTCGATGTTAGACTCAGGATGAGTCGATGCATGCATGGCTTGCATATATACATGTTAGTTGCAAGACTCAGGATGAGTCGATCGGTAAGGTGCTTGTTTCGATACATGCAGTGAAGGAGAAGTAGGATGAGTCGATCCATAGTGTTTTGTGTCGATACATATTGTCTAGTTTTTGACAGAATTGACTTTTAATTGTTGTAACTTGAGTTATAGGATGTTGTTTGAGATGTCGTTCAAAGCTTTGATTAGCTAATGTAATGAACTTTATTCTAGATGAGTTAAATGATGATGAAGAGGTGTAATCCTAGTAACCAATCTAAGATTTAGAATTAATTCCCGTGATTGACAGTTATGCTGGATTTTGGACAGAACGATGAATATGAGGTGTTAGAGACTACTGTTAGAAATATGACAGTAGGATTAGTGACAACAATGATATAAATTAGCAGAATAATAGTATAGATTACTGAATTATTAATACACAGTTGAGTATTAGTGAGAAGTTATTAATAAAGTGTTGTGTTTGATAATTATGATGAACAAATGACGTTTGATAAATAAATGATGTTTAATAAATTATTTTGAGATGTTTATGAGATGCTGTAATTGAGATATTTTCGAGATAATTGAGATGTTGTTGTTTTGAGATGATTGAGATGTTGTTGTTCCGAGATGATCAAGATGTTGTTGTTTGAGATGATTGAGATGCTGTTGTTTTGAGATGATTGAGATGTTGTTGTTTTGAGATGTGTTTTGAGATGTTGTTAATTGAGTGTGTTATTACATTCATGTTGAGTCACATACATTGCATTTTTTTGAGATGGAGCTTATGCTCGTTGAGATGGCCTGGATTGGCAAATTTTGAGATGAAGGCTATGCCTTGTTGATGCCTCTATTAATTGGCAGATTAGATTTTTGAGATGGGAGTTCTGCTCCAATGGTACCACATGCATTTGCATAATTTTGAGTCGCATTATATGATTGGAAAATGAAATGTATTTGATGGTGATGGATGAGTATATATGTTGTAATTGTTGATTATGAGATGAGAAGTGGTGATATTATTGATCTAATCTAATATATTAATTATCATGCGCTTTATTATATTTTTAGATATCTCACCCCTTCTGTTTGAATGTTTCCCCTATGTTGGTAACGTGCAGGTAATCGAGAGTGAAGTCCATATACCTTCAATAGATCGAGTCGGTGTCATTTCTCTGATATGTAACACTCGGGGGGATGAACGCTTGCTGATTTTTGATTGCTGATTTTTTAGTTACTGAACTTTAAATTGTTTATTTACTAAATATGAGATGTTTCGAAGTTGCTGTTTTATTTAAAGATGTTATTGAAGAATTCCGCTGCGTAGTTGTTGGATTATTTTATTAAAGATGTTATGTTGATGGTTCATCCGATGTTTTATTATAAGTGTTATATATCCATGATGAATGCAATGAATTTGTTAGAAGAATTTGTGACGTCCCGATTCGTTTGTATGAATGAAATTTTGTAACTCTGATTTAATTGCATAATTTTCTTGGGGTAGAATTGGGGTGTTACGAAGTTTGTATCAGAGAAAAAGGGTGGTCTGACCTTGTCGTCGAGTCGTAGTTGTCTAACAATCGAGTATTGTTATTTTGATGTTCTAACCGTTGTTTATGTTGTAGTGATAAGTTGAGATGGATGGAAGGAATGATGTTGCTCTTGCTGCTGCTTTAGAAGAAATGGCTCATGCGATGGAAAATCAACTGAATGCTGACGAGAATGTTGGATCTCGTAGCTTAGCGACTTTCCAGAGAGAGAATCCACCTACGTTCAATGGAAAATATGATCCTGACGGAGCATTGGAATGGTTGAAAGAGATAGAGAGGATCTTTCGCGTGATGGACTGCACTCCAGCGCAAAAAGTTTGTTATGCGACTCATATGCTAGCCGTCGCGGCTGATGACTGGTGGCTAGAGACTTGCCAGAAGTTAGAAGTTGCAGGTGAGAATGTCACTTGGGCTGTGTTCCGTAGGGAATTCCTGAGAAAGTATTTTCATGAAGATGTTTGTGGTAAGAAGGAAATTGAATTCCTTGAGCTGAAGCAAGGGAATCTGTCTGTTGTTGAGTATGCTGCCAAGTTTGCTGAGTTGGCTAAGTTTTATCTGCATTACGCTGAGGAAAATGCTGAGTTCTCGAAGTGTATTAAGTTTGAGAATGGGTTGCACTCAGAGATTAAGAAGGCAGTTGGATATCATAAGATCCGTGTCTTTGCTGATTTGGTCGATAGCTGCAGAATTTATGAGGAAGATAATAATGCACATTACAAAATTATCAGTGAGAAGAGGGGTAAGCACCAACAGAATCGTGGTAAGCCTTATGATTCCCCAGCTGGTAAGGGTAAACAGAGAGTTGCTCATGGTTAGAGGAGTGGTGGGGGAGATGCTCCTGCTGGTGTGATTTGATTTAAGTGTGGGAAGCTTGGACACAAGAGTAATGTGTGCACTGCTGAAGTGAAGAGATGTCACCGTTGTGGTAAGAACAGACATATTGTATCTGAGTGCAAGCACAAGAATGTGGTTTGTTTTAATTGTAAGGAAGAAGGGCACATTTGTAGCCAGTGTCCGAAGCCGAAGAAGGCTCAGTCTAGTGGTAAAGTGTTTGCTTTGGTGGAGGATCAACAGCTTCCGAGGACAGACTTATTAGAGGTACATGTTTCATTAATAGTACTCCTTTAATTACTATTATTGATACTGGTGCTACGCATTGTTTTATTGCTGCGGATTGTGTTGAAAGATTGGGTCTTATGTTGTCTTCTCTGGATGGAGAAATGTTCGTCGATACTCCAGCCAAGGGATCAGTGACTACTTCATTCGTGTGTGCTAAGTGTCCCTTGTCGATCTTCGACAAAGACTTTGTTGTTGATTTGATGTGTTTGCCGTTAAGAGGTTTGGATGTAATTTTGGGTATGAACTGGTTAGAGCATAACTGCGTTCATATTAATTGTTATGACAAGTCTGTGAAGTTTACTACTCCTGAAGAAGAGGAAGATGGTTTATTGTCTGCTAGACAGTTGATGCAAGAAGAGGCATAAATGTTTTCGTTGATGGCGTCGCTATCTGTAGAGACTCAAGCTATAATTGAGGAATTGCAGGTGGTGTGTGAATTTCCTGAAGTTTTCCCAGATGAGAGTCATGATGTACTGCCAGAGAGGGAAGTTGAATTTGTAATTGATCTTGTACCTGCTACCAGACCTGTGTCTATGGCACCATACATGATGTCTGCATCTGAATTTTCAGAGTTGAAGAAGCAATTGGAAGAGTTACTTGAGAAGAAGTTTGTAAGACCAAGTGTATCGCCGTGGGGAGCTCCAGTGTTGTTAGTAAAGAAGAAAGATGGAAGTATGAGGCTTTGTGTTGATTATAGACAGCTGAACAAGGTGACAATTAAGAACAAGTATCCGCTTCCAAGAATAGATGACTTGATGGACCAATTAGTGGATGCTCGTGTTTTTAGTAAGATTAATTTGAGGTCTGGTTACCATCAGATTAAAGTGAAGGATGAAGATATTCAGAAGACGGCTTTCAGAACGCGTTATGGACATTACGAGTATTCGGTGATGCCTTTCGGTGTTACTAATGTGCCGGGAGTATTCATGGAATATATGAATCGTATCTTTCAAACTTATTTGGATCGGTTTGTAGTGGTGTTCATTGATGAAATTTTGATTTACTCTAAGTCGGAAGAAGAGCATGTTGAACATTTAAGAGTAGTATTGCAGATTCTGAAAGAGAAGAAGTTGTATGCAAAACTGTCCAAGTGTGAATTTTGGTTGAAAGAGGTTAGTTTTCTTGGTCATGTGATTTCAGGTAGTGGCATTGTTGTAGATCCATCGAAGGTTGATGTTGTGTTGCAATGGGAAACTCCAAAGTCAGCTACTGAGATTAGAAGCTTCTTGGGATTAGCTGGTTATTATAGAAGGTTTATTGAAGGGTTTTCTAAGTTGTCACTTCCGTTGACTAAGTTGACTTGTAAAGGTAGAGCTTTTGTTTGGGATGTTTAGTGCGAAGAAAGTTTTACGGAATTGAAGAAGAGGTTGACGTCGGCTCCGATTTTGACGTTGCCTAATCCAGGAGAACCTTTTGTAGTGTATTGTGATGCTTCCAAGATGTGTTTAGGAGGTGTGCTTATGCAGAATGGTAAGGTAGTTTCTTATACGTCGAGGCAGTTGAGGACTCATGAGAAGAACTATCCTACGCATGATTTAGAGCTTACTGCTGTTGTTTTTGTGTTGAAGATTTGGAGGCATTATCTTTATGGTTCTAGATTTGAAGTGTTTAGTGACCATAAGAGTTTGAAGTATTTGTTTGACCAGAAGGAGTTGAATATGAGACAACGAAGATGGTTGGAATTGTTAAAGGATTATGATTTCGGTTTGAATTATCATCCAGGAAAGGCGAATGTGGTAGCTGATGCATTGAGTCGAAAGACTTTACATATGTCAGCAATGATGATCAAAGAGTTGGAATTGATTGCGCAGTTCAGAGATATGAGCTTAGTTTGCGAGGTTACTCCGCAGAGTGTTATGTTGGGTATGTTGAAGATTAATAATGAATTTCTAGACAGTATCAGAGAAGCTCAGAAGTTGGATGTGAAACTGGTAGATTTGATGGTTGGGACTGATCAATATTAGAATAGTGATTTTAAGCTAGATGAGTAAGGTGTGTTGAGGTTTCGTAATTGGATTTGTATTCCTGATGATGCTGAGATGAAGAAAGTGATACTTGAGGAGAGTCATAGAAGTAAGTTGAGTATTCATCCAGGAGCTACGAAGATGTACCAAGATTTGAAAGGTTTGTTTTGGTGGCCTGGGATGAAGAGTGACGTGGCTCGGTTTGTGTATGCATGTTTGACTTGTCAGAAGTCGAAAGTTGAACATCAGAAGCCTGCAGGATTGATGCAACCGTTGGAAGTTCCAGAATGGAAATGGGATAGCATTTCAATGGACTTTGTGACAGGGTTGCCTATTACTTCAAGAGGACATGATTTGATTTGGGTGATTGTTGATAGGCTTACGAAGTCAGCTCATTTTATTCTTATTAACATCAGTTTTCCAGTGTCGAAGTTGGCTGAGATTTATGTTAGTGTGATTGTGAAACTGCATGGTGTTCCTTTGTGCATTGTGTCAGATAGAGATCCAAGATTTACTTCTGATTTTTGGAAGAGTTTGCAAGAAGCGTTGGGTTCTAAGTTGAGGTTGAGTTCAGCGTATCATCCTTAGACAGATGGTCAGACTGAACGGACGATTCAATCATTGGAAGACTTGTTGAGGGCATGTGTTCTTGAGCAGGGAGGTTCGTGGGATACTTATCTTCTGTTGATAGAGTTCACGTATAATAACAGTTACCATTCTAGTATTAGGATGGAACCTTTTGAAGCGTTGTATGGTCGAAGATGTAGAACTCCGTTATGTTGGCATGAATCTGGTGAGAGTGTAGTACTTGGACCTGGACTTGCTCGTGAGACTACTGAGAAGGTGAAGTTGATTCGAGAAAAGATGAAAGCTTCACAGAGTAGACAGAAGAGTTATCATGACAAGCGAAGGAAGGATTTAGAGTTTCAAGCCGGTGTTCATGTGTTTTTGAGAGTTACACCTGTGACTGGTGTTGGGCGAGCATTAAAGTTGAAGAAGCTCACTTCTCGTTTTATTGGACCGTATCAGATTTCAGAGAGAGTGGGGAATGTTGCTTACAGAGTGGCTTTACCGCCTAATCTTTCGAATTTTCATGATGTGTTTCATGTGTCGCAACTTCGGAAGTATATTTCAAATCCATCTCATGTGATTCATATGGACGATGTGCAAGTACGGGATAATCTTATGGTGGAGACGATGCCTGTACGGATCGCAGATCGTGAAATGGAGACTCTGAGGGGCAAGGAGATTTCCTTGGTTAAAGTGGTTTGGCTAGGAGCTGCAGGTGAAAGCATGACTTGAGAGTTGGAGAGCAAGATGTGAGACTCCTATCCTGAATTGTTTGATTGAGGTAAATTTTCGAGGACAGAAATATTCTAAGTGGGGGAGAGTTGTAACGCCCGTAATTTAATTAATTATTTAATTAAATTATTTTTAGAATATTTTTGAAGAAGCGTTAAAATATAATTGGATTTATTTTATTAAATGGAGAAATAATAATATATTAGAGGTATTATATTATCATGTGGTGAAATAATATTAGAAGTATAATATTATTTAAGGTGAGCCTTTATGGTGTGAGTGGAAGTAATAAGGGGGTGCAGGCTTTGAGCCCATTAAGAATAATATAATAATATTAGGTTATTTTATTATTTGTGAGAAGAATAGAAGGAGGAAGCAGTAAGAAGAGAAATAAGGATTGAGAAAGAGCACGTGAAGCTGCTAGGAAAAGTGGAAAACGGCAAGAACGGAGAATTCAACCCGGAATTGTAGAGCGACCTTCAATCCAAGGTAAGGGTGGGGTTATGGATTTATAATTGGGTTCATGATGTTTGATATGCGGGGTTAGAGGATTGTTGTTTTTGTTATTGAATTGAATGATGTATGATGAAGATTGATGAATTCTTAATGAATAATGATATTATGATGCTGTGTAAACGATTTAGTATTATAGGTTAATGATAGGTGATGATTTATCATGATGATAATAAGGTTTGTAGGGCTGTAATATGAATTCCCGTAGTGAATTACAGTAGAAAATGCAGAAAATTATGCAGACTGTCGAAGGATGTGTCGACCCCAAGCTGGATGTGTCGATGCATGATGAGTACAAGACTCAGGATGAGTCGACACGAAGAGAGGATGTGTCTATACGTGAGTGTGTGAGACTCAGGATGAGTCGACCGGTGCGATGCATGTGTCGATACATATTGTGTTTTGAAGTCAGGATGAGTCGATGCATGGAGGGTTTACGTCGATACATGTTCGATGTTAGACTCAGGATGAGTCGATGCATGCAGGGCTTGCATCGATACATGTTAGTTGTAAGACTCAGGATGAGTCGATCGGTAAGGTGCATGTGTCGATACATGCTGTGAAGGAGAAGCAGGATTAGTCGATCCATAGTGTTTTGTGTCGATACATAATGTCTAGTTTTTGACAGAATTGACTTTTAATCGTTGTAACTTGAGTTGTAGGATGCTGTTTGAGATGTCGTTTGAAGCGTTGATTAGCTAACGCGATGAAATTTATTCTAGATGATTTAAATGATGATGAAGAGGTGTAATCCTAGTAACCAATCTAAGATTTAGAAATAATTCCCGTGATTCACAGTTATGCTTGATTTTGGACAGAACGATGAATATGAGGCGTTAGAGACTGTTGTTAGAAATATGACAGTAGGATTAGTGACAACAACGATATAAATTAGCAGAATAATAGTATGGATTACTGTATTATTAATACACAGCTGAGTATTAGTGAGATGTTATTAATAAAGTGTTGTGCTTGATAATTATGATGAATAAATGACGTTTGATAAATAAATGATGTTTAATAAATTATTTTGAGATGTTTATGAGATGCTGTAATTGAGATGTTTTCGAGATGATTGAGATGTTGTTGTTTTGAGATGATTGAGATGTTGTTGTTCTGAGATGATCAAGATGTTGTTGTTTGAGATGATTGAGATGTTGTTGTTTTGAGATGATTGAGATGTTGTTGTTTTGAGATGTGTTTTGAGATGTTGTTAATTGAGTGTGTTATTACATTCATGTTGAGTCGCATACATTGCATTTTTTTGAGATGGAGCTTATGCTCGTTGAGATGAACTGGATTAGAAAATTTTGAGATGAAGGCTATGCCTTGTTGATGCCTCTATTAATTGGCAGATTAGATTTTTGAGATGAGAGTTCTGCTCCAATGGTACCATATGCATTTACATAGTTTTGAGTCGCATTATATGATTGGAAAATGAAATGTATTTGATGGTGATGGATGAGTATATATGCTGTAATTGTTGTTGATAATGAGATGAGAAGTGGTGATATTATTGATCTAATCTAATATATTAATTATCATGCGCTTTATTATATTGTTTGATATCTCACCCCTCTGTTTGAATGTTGCCCCTATGTTGGTAACATGCAGGTAATCGAGAGTGAAGGTCGTATACCTTCAATAGATCGAGTCGGTGTTATTGCTCTGATATGTAACACTCGGGGGGATGAACGCTTGCTGATTTTTGATTGTTGATTTTTTAGTTACTGAACTTTAAATTGTTTATTTACTAAATATGAGATGTTTCGAAGTTGCTGTTTTATTTAAAGATGTTATTGAAGAATTCCGCTGCGTAGTTGTTGGATTATTTTATGAAAGATGCTATGTTGATGGTTCATCCGATGTTTTATTATAAGTGTTATATATCCATGATGAATGCAATGAATTTGTTAGAAGAATTTGTGACGTCCCGATTCGTTTGTATGAATGGAATTTTGTAACTCTGATTTAATTGCATAATTTACTTAGGGTAGAATTGGGGTGTTACAGTTGTTGTACCCCAAAATTTTCCCTCTCATTTTACTCAACACAAGACAAGTGAGGTCCCCAATTTGCTCAAGGAAATTCGAGAATTGACCAGACAAACTCTGTCCTAAGGCAGTATACTTCAAATTAGGGTTTCCATCTTCATCAAGATGTGTGAACCACAAATGACTCAAATGCTCACGATTGTCCTAATATGTTCTCAAGATAATCCATGTCAAGTTTCAAGCCTTGCAGAAGAAGTTTGCTCACTCAATTGCTCAAATGCCTGAAAATCAACTATACTAGGTCAAAAGTCAATTGTGGCCCACATACAGTCAAACTTCAAGATTTTTGGTCAACATCCTAATTTTGAAGTATTATTCATCATTTGATAAAGGCTTGATCATGATTCCTCAAGGATTGCTCACAATTCATCAAAACCCAAAAGTTGTTAAATTAGGGTTTTATAGGAAAAATCAACTCAACTTTGACCAAGCATAACTTTCTCATACTTTATCATAAATCACCCACCCAAATATCATTTTTAAGAGGATGCAATTCCCTACAATTCATCTTCAGCTCCCAAGTTCAGAATATGCACTTACAAAAAGATATGAATTTTAACATTATAGGTCCTTTTGAAAAGTCAACAAAAACACCTTTTGGGTCAAAGCTTTATACATGAACATGGAAGACTCAATTGAGATGACACCAAAAGGGTTGTTTAGAGGACATCCTAAGATTTCTTAAAAGTCCAAGAACACCTCTCTAGGGACAAAATTGAGAGAGTTATGCATTGGCCAAGTTGACCAATTTTGCAAAATTGCCAAAAGTCAAATGTGCTCAAATTTGCATTTTTTGTTAAATGGGCCCAACTTTTTATGCTTGCACATCAATTATAATGTGGTCCACGACTCAAATGTTCATTCACCCATTATCTGCTTCATTTTTCAATTTATTTTGATTTTTCATTAATTAAAAAGTGAATTAAATCCAATAAATGATGAAAATTAACAAAGATATGATTTGATTTGTTTTTTTTGACAGATTAGCAATCAAGATATGCTGATTTTACAAGATCAATTCCAGTTAAGGCCAATTGGTACAAGAAAGGCATGATTTGACTCAAAATAGCAACATATCATATAGCTTACAAATCAAATCAAATCTTGGATAAATGCAAAGATTCATTCCATGTTTGTTAACCTAATTCACTCTAGGTTATATAATGAAGCTTTCCAGATCAAAAAACAAGGGTTAGAGGATGTGAGAAGCATAAAAGAAAACTCAAAAAATTGGCAAAAAAGTGTGATTCAGTTTTCAGGTTAGGGGACAATTTTGAGCAATTTAAGGCCAGCAATCTATTCCAGGACATCCAAGGAAGCTATTCCAATCACTCCCAAGTCCTGAAACACCCAGAAACGCGCGCTACATTTCACATGGTTTGGTATATTTTTTCAATTCGATTATCACAATTCTTGCATCATTAGCACTTTTGATTGTTATATTTGTATTTGTCATCATGTTTGCAAGCTAACCATGCCATTTAATTGCGTTTTTGATGCCTGTACATGATATTGCTCTTGCTAGGGTTTCTGTGTTTGTTTTAGGGGTTTTCAATGCAGGAAAAATTAGGTCTTGAATCAGGTACCATGATGCTCGTGAGGATGAGACGAGTTGATTGGTACCATTACTTTTTCATTTATCTTGCTCGTATGCAATTTTTTAGATGAAATGGTTATACCTATAGTGAACGTCTGTAGGTAAAAGTCTTGTTTTCTAAAACAACGGTTGCCAGGAAGAAGACGCTGGTGTGTCAAGCAGAAATTGAGACGCTTGAATTTCGCGCCTTGGATTCAGTTTCTTTTTGCTTTTCTTATATTATGCTTTGTTGTTATTATAATAACAAGTTAACAATGCAGCACAGCTGGCAAGCAAGCATTGAAATTGAGCATAACGACCTGGGTTCGATCCCCAGATCCCAGCGTTTTCACTTATGTTATTTTCAGTCAGCCAATCCAGTGCTTCACAATAGAAAGGGACCACCATACAACCTCAACATCCATCCATTTGATGCCCAACAAGCCATATCCAACGTGCCAGCAATGAAGGACCATGATATACATTCAAGTCAACGTAGCACCAAATCAAGCGCGGTTAACCAGGCTGGGAGTATTTGGGCCAAGAAAATCAGATTTGCACCCCCAGCATGTTATTCAACACATGTCCATCTCTTCACTTTTTTATTTCTTCTTATTTTTTAATTCTTTTATTATGTTCCTTAATTATTTTAATTAACAAAAACAAATCACTTTCTTTATTTTTTTTTATAAAATCATAAAATCAAGAATTCATAAAAATTAGAATTAGGTTTTTTATCAAATTTAATTTTGTTAATTAATTAGATTAATATTAAAACTAGGGTAACTTTAATTTGTTCGTTTTTTCACAATTAAAATTAAATTAGAAAATTAGGTTAATTCTTGATTTAATTTTTCTCTTTTTTTCAAATAAAGCAAAAAATAAAAAAAATAGGTTGTTTAAAATTAATTAATTTATTTTCAAAAGTTAATATAAATTAGAACTTAGGATTTTCTTTTAATTTAATTATTCATTATTTTCTTAAATAACAAAACATGACAAAAAAACATTTGTCTTTAATCAATCGCAAGTAGGATTAGTCAAAGGGTCAAAACCCTAATCGCCTCACATTTAATTCGCCGCGCGCTTGTTATTTATTTTGCCAATATTTTGTAACTGCTCACTAGTTTGTAATAGTTAACTTAGGGTTTTTATTTACTGTTTAAATCCCCGATTTTTGGTTATGTAATTAATCCCCCTCCCCGAAGCCTTGTAATAGCGTAGGTTTATTTTCTCGCATTTTTAATTCCCGCAAATATTTAACTGTCTAGATGTATGCTAATAGGATTGTATGGCAAGAATGCATGACAAAATTAAAACGGTTAGAAAACCCTAAATGTGCAAAGATAATAAACTGAAAATAAATCACTCGCACATATTCAATCTTAGGGTATACTCTAACTTCGGTTGCCTTCGGTAAACGATCATTAAGCATAGGGTGTCTTAGTGGTTTCCCTCCAGTCTAAAAAGATCAAAATGTCCCGTTCGAATGTTGCCTCGAAAATATTGCCTCGGAAATGTTGCCTCGAAAGATCTTAAGACTCTAGGGTTACTACTAAGGTGTCTTAATATTTCTTTAGTGACCATACGTCCCTTTCGAATTGACCCTTACAAACTCCAACGACGATGCTACCTATTTCTCAATAGTAGGATAGCGCTGTCTAAAGGAAACAAGAATACAAACGATCTTTTTTTTAGTAAGTAGATGCTAGTAGGTACTTGCTCAAATCAAAACTTTTCAGACTTACACTTTTCAAACAAATTTTCAAAACAACTTCGTCACACCCTTGAGGACTGATACGAGGGTTATCACGAAGTAAAACATTTTCAAAGCAAGCACAAACACAAGCAAATTTCAAAATGAGCAAGTACCTAAGAGCCTATAGAAAACCATGGATAGAAAGGGTGCTAACACCTTCCCTTTCTATAATCTACCCCATGTACTCAGAATATCTCGAAAAAAGGTTTTTTCTGTTCTTTTTTCCTTTTCCATGATTGGATGAAATAAAAGTCGATGGAGACTCTTGCTTATCGCGACATTTTGCGAACAAAAAATGCAAAATGCAAACCAGTATTAAATAATCGGTTCTGCCACCATATCACATCGTTGAACATTGAACATGATTTTTTAAAGAATTTTCTATTCAAATTCATCATTAGGATTTCGTGATAGGAATCAGAATAGAGGGTTTTTGAGTTCAATAATTTGGTTCATAGGCAATTAACCAAGGCCTCATACTTTGATTTAACAAATTAGAATTACAATAATTTAATCACGGGCCTATTCTCCTATTGCAAATCAAAAAATATTAGTTTTGGTTCACAAAGGGAGGTGTAAAAAGACAAAGAAACTCAGAATTTCATCACAGTTACATAGCATTGTGGGTCTATGTAGTAAAGTAGCAAGTCAGAAGTCATATTCGGAGCTTAATAAGCAAACAAGTTATCAAAGCAAATGTTGACATTTCTGGATCATAATAAGGCAGAAATTATAAAGCCCGACAACATAAGCCTCAAAAACATGTTAATCTCATAAAAATCTGAATCTCAAGTTTCAATCATAGGCCCATAATCTTTACTACAAATCACAACAAGACACATTTTTTATTCACAGTAAAGATTAAAACAGTTCACTGCAGTAACAAAATGCAGGTGATCGGGAAAACAGAAAGTGTACTATTCTAACCGATGTAGTAATGATGGGTTTACCCCCAAAGATCGATCTCGTGGAGTGTGTAGTAAATACTAAGTTTCCCAGTAGTTCAATTGAACAAAAATAATTGATTGGTTTATTTTGAAGAAATCTTTGCACAAAGTAATAACGCGAAAGTAACTGACTTTTGTTTATAAGAGCAAAACATGCTAGGGGAAGTGGTTGACTTGGATTGAAAAGATATGAATTCTAATGCTCTCAAAGGTTAATCTTATGTTTTTCAATTACCAACCTCTAGATTGTTTTTCCCTATGTCTATAGTGAAAAACCCTTTAACATTCACCCTTAATCCCAATACCCATGAAGATAAAAAGTGAATTCAAGAAATTATAATAACAAGGTTGTCAGTGGTAATTATAGGGTACTCCTAGTCCTAGGTCGTATCTACTATAATCCAATTATGCAAAAACCCTAACAACTACAATCCTGCAATTGTTAGCCATAGATCATTCCCAATTTTACTGAAAGAGAAGGCATAAACACATTGCATAATTAAATTGAAAAACATGAATTCAAACTTTGATTAACTTAGAAATTCATATCCATTGCATAAACCAAATCAAGACTACCCCTAGCATTGAGGGGTTTAGCCTCTCATAGTATTCAAGATAGACATAATTAAGAAGTTAAACATTACAAGAATAAAGGTGGACTGTGATCTTCAATGGTGGAAACCCATGAATCCCTCCGTCTCCAATAACCTTGATGAAGAAATCTTATATCTTTTGTGTTCTCTATTGTACGATGCTAAAAAGTCCCTGCCTCTCACTCAAAAACTCAAATGAATACTTAGGTAGAACTCTTAGCAAGCTGGAATGTCTAAAGTGCCCTCAAGGGCAAGATATAATAACAAGGGACCAAAATAAAATAGCTGACGCGCAGGCCGACACGGACCGTTTTGAGCCCACACAAGCCGTGTTGCTTCACATTGTTTCTCTTTTCTCCTGCTTCAGGCCTTCTGATGCGGGCTGTGCTAGGCAGCACGGGCACCCGTGTTGGCCCCCTGGTTTTTGTATGGGCATGGTTGCAGTGCTGACACGGGCCGTGTCACCGGACACGGACCGTGTTTGTCTTCATATGCTTTCACTTTTCATCTTTGGCCTTTTTACTCTAGTTCCACGCTCTGCACTCTTGCTTTAGACTAAACCTACTGAACCTGAGATATGCATACTACCAGCAAAAAGCATTAAAAGCATTACAATAACTCAAAGAAAATACAATGCAAGAAAATCAATTAGACATGAAATACTTAAGAAAACAATACGACTTAACATAAAATGTTACTTAATTGAAAGATTTTAGACCGTATGCATGATGAAAATTAGATCGAAATGGTGACCGATCAGCCGGGATATCATAATTCTAGCCCAAAGCAGCAAGTCAGAATAACTGTCAAGCCCAACAAGAAGCATCACAAATTAAAAGTGCAAACTCATTAAAATACCATCCCAAGTGTTGTACCCCAAAATTTTCCCTCTCATTTATCAAGACTTTTCTCACAAGACTTCTTGGACTTAAGACAAGATTAGGGTTGGTCAGCTCAAGACACCTCATCTTGCACTGATAACCCAAAATTAGGGTTTGAGTTTGCACAAGGATTTTTTGACCATCAATGCTTCATGTGACTTTCATACATCATTTTGGACCCCTAAGAATGCTCATGATAAGTTTCAAGCCTTGAACCACATTTTTCATCAATCATTTGGACAAATGACCTAAAAATCAGCTGTATTGGGGAAAAAGTCAACCATGGCCAATTTACAGTCAAACTTCATAATTTTTTATCCATATCAACATCCTAGACTCATATGTACCATTTGATCAAGTTTGGATCACAACTCCTCAAGAAATTTGATCAAATCATCAAAAGGGAAAAATGGTCAAAATTAGGGTTTTGACTGAGAAAGGGCAATTTCTGATTTTTAACCTAGCCAATGGCCAATTGAGTTCAAGCATGATTTCAAGGGCTCAATGGAATAATCTTGACCTAATTATATGGTTCATTGGATTGACAGTTGAAATTTGCAGTCAACTAATCAAAAGTCAACTGTATACTGAAAAGTCAAACTTTCACTTTTTGGTCAAAATCAAGTACCAAGAGTCATAATTCATCAAGATATGTCAAAATATGAAACTTGTTCACCAAGAAAACCAAATTTGAAAATTAGGGTTTGAATTTGAAAATTTTCATAACTTAGAATTTTTCTAAGTATAAAAAGTTTCTTATTTTTTCTCAGCTTTTCACCATTTTTTCACCATAATGCATTTTGATTCAAGAATACTCCCCAACATGAAAGTTGTAGTCCTCCATGAAATCTACAAATTTGCTTCACAAACTTTTCCCTAAAGATGTTTGGATCTCAAGATATAAATTTGTGAATACATGCTCATGAACTAAATAACTTAGTGAAATTTTGCCCTAATTTAGGCAGGTTTTGGACCCAACTTCATGGCAACTTTTCACCTAGTTCCAAGAGGTATCTAAAAATGCATTTCAAATATGGATTATAGAGCACATTGAAAGATTTAAAAAATGTCCAAGAACTCTCCAAGATCATTTTTGAGTAGGGAGAATCGAAGAGAGGAAGTTGGCATTTTCTCACTTTTTGTTCAAGCCATTTCCATGAAGAACCAAGTTGCAAACTAAACCTATGCTGTCTATTTATTGCTTTACAGGTCCTAAGATTGCTACACACTCCTTAATTAAATGAAAACTCAGTTGACAAAGCCTTTATCCTTGCTTTTGAAACTTTACACAAGTTGTATTTCCATTTTGGGCAAAAAGGCTACATTGCCATTTTCATAAAGATGCACTTTTGCAATTTTGTCAACTTGGAGCATTGAACATGTCCCCTTGATACAAGAAAACTACACAACTCTCAAGAAACTGGTACAAACTTATATCAACCCTAAAGCAAGATGGTACAAGCATGTGGGATTGGTCTTGTCAACTTTACTTCAAGTACAAGAAAAGTTGCAAAAGGGCTAAGGCTTGCACAACTAGTGGAGAGCTGACTTTTTATCACTTCCATACTAATATGAAAACATTGTACAAGAGATTACACGCTTGAATTGAACCTAGAACTCTCTACAAATGAAAAACACCAAAAATCTGCCCAAGCACACAGTTTCTGCAAAAACTCAGCCAACTCTCATTTGGCTCGTGCGTTTTCTGTTTAATTGATCCAAACATCTTACATACTCAATACCTAGTCAATCCAAGCCATCACCCTGGTTCTGTAACCTCTGTTTCACCATCTTCCATTTTCAACTTGGAAGCTCGCAGTTGGACTTGGTCAGGGAGTTCCAGCCATTCTCAGAGCAAGATAAAGATTGGAATAGGTTCAGGGAAGCTCAAGGAAGCTCAAACAATCATCATGCCTCCATCAAAGTCCCTAAATTTCCCTACACGATTCCAGCTGAAGGAGGTATTTTCTTAAACTCTATCTCTTTATACAGGCAACCTCAAGCCACGATTTGTGAAGGAAAAATGTAGTTCTCATCATAACGAAGTTGTACATATCATTACTTTGCATTTATATTACTTGTGCTAAGATAATTTGAAGCTTAAAATCTCTGAATAAATTAGGTCACGATTTAGGGATTCCAAAATTCTCTTTGATCTTTGATAGTTAGGTTACATGATTTATATGGTTGGAATCGTGAGCTCAAATGCCACATTTTTCATGTTATGAGTTTTCATTTTTATGCAAGCATAAGGAAGATACAGGTTGAACTGGGAATGGCGCGAAGATGATGAACGAAGGACAGGGATGAAGTCATTGGGCTTTTTTGCTGCGTGGCCTTTTTGTTTTTGCTAAACACCCCCCCTGACTTGCTATTTCACCCCCCTGGCTAACTATTTTATATTTTTATATTTTTTTTCATATTTTCATATTTAATAAATTTATTTATTTTTCTTAATGATAAAAAATCCTAAAAAATAATTTATTTATTTTCACACTTTTATTTTATTTATTTTTTATTTTCACACATAAAAAATTAATTTCTTTTGATAGAATAGAATTTATTTTCTTAATAAACTTACAAATATAACGAAAAATACTTAATATTTTTATTATACATTTTATACTTACAAATACCAATTTTTACACATATTTAATTTTTAATATTCATATACAATATTATTTATTATTTTTTATACAAAAAAACACAAAATAATAATATAGAACATTATTTTATTTTGAATAAAAACTAGGGTTTAATCCCCTTCCAAAATTAAATATTATTTTTTCCCTTTTTTTTTAGGTTTAAATTAAATATTTTTCTTACACAAAAACAAGACATAAAACATGTTTTTTAACATGAACATTGCATTGCATTTTCAATATTTGTTTATATTTATTTAATTCGCGCAAATTCGATTTGGTTGTAATAATATATTTAGCTTTATATTTGTGCAAATCCCCATTCAAACTTGTATTCCCCCCTCCCATAAAATTGTTGTAATAGCTTAGTATATTTACATTACGCAATTTATCGCTTTATACCATGATTAGTAATTAGGGTTTGCATGACAAGAACAAAATAAGCAAAATAGAAAACCCTAAATACAAGACAAATCAAAAGCATGAAAATGATACAATTTGCACACAAGCACCCTTAGGGTTTCTCCCACTTGGTTGCCTAAAATAAAATGGGCATGTTACGCATGCGAAGTATCTTGGCAAAATAAAACAAGTATAAGATCATAGTCCCTCGATGACGCTATTCAAAAGTTGCCTTACAAAAATGATCTTGGTCCCTCAAAAATGCTAAGATACTTGGCAACATTGCTATCATGGTTATACGATGACCCACGCCCGTCCCGTTTACATCCAAAGATAAGGTTGCTTACCAAATCAATGGTAAGTCAACAATATCAAAGGAATAGAAAATGCATAAGAAAGACATTTGAGTAGGTAGATAGCTTCTAGTTACTTGCTCCATTGCAAACAACAATCCTTGCTATTTTCAAAAATAAACACACACACATTTCAAAATATCTTACAAAACATTGAAAACATTTTCAAAAGACAAACATCTTTGTATACATTCTTACGAACGAGAATCATTAGAAAGATTGCCTAAACAATGGCCTCTTTTACAAAATACTTTCAAAACCACATCAAGCACCATTTTAAACAAACCAAAGCAAGTGATCTAAGAAAGTAACTAAGAACCCATGGAAAACCATGGATGAAAAGGGTGCTAGCACCTTCCCTTTTCATAATCTACCCCCCGAACTCAAGAAAACATCTCAAAGGTCTTTCCTGTGCTTTTTTACCTTTCCTTTTGGATAAAAGAAAAGTAGATTGTGACTCTTGCTAACCCCGACATTTGCGATAAAACGCAAAACCTTCAAGTCAGTTCTCCTACCGTATCACAAAACTGGAGACTCTACTGGGGAAAATTATAAAAGTGGGGTTACCTTAGGGTTTAGATCACATTTATTTTCTCACAATTGTTTGACTTGTTTTCTTTACATTTTGGTTCTTTGTTTGGGTTTGAATCCTCCACCCGGATTTGGGAAACATTATAGGTAAATAGCAATACGTTGTGGAAACTGTTTGGGGTATACTGACACGGTCGGTCTAAGAAATAGCTATGTTAGTGTGACATATTTGTGGGTACCGGTAGCCTTTGAGTCAATCAAAGAGAATACTGGGCCGCTGAGTGATGTCATGAAGCACTAATGAACTTCTAGAACCCTTTACTTGACCAACTTGACCTTTTAGGATGTAGTGAGATGACCGGCTTTGGTGCAGTCTGAAGTTGGTAGATACTCGATACTACACTCATTGAGGGTTGGTTTCTTGGGATATTTCGGTTGCCAGTAAAGAGGCTTGAACTGAAACAATGAATAAAGAAAACAATCCAATGATATTGAGATCCTTAGAACCCGGTTACTATTGCTAGGACAGGTTGATCCAACTAAACTTCAAGAGGGTACTTACCTATGAAACCCCATGCAAGCCTAAACTAAGAACTTGCTTGATTTGCTTGTACATATATACTTGGGCATAACATCATGGACATCATGAGAATCATATGCATCCACTAACCATTTCAAGGATTTTGGAAATTCATCTTTGTTCTTGTTTTGTAGGATATGGATTCACTTCGCAGGAAAACTATCCAAGTCAACCTCGTAAGAATTCCTCCACAACTCAAGGAGCTAGCTTCAAGGATTCCTGAGAATTATCCATTCACCGAGAGGCATGGTCGTCTACTCAACTTGGTCACCTCCAACACAGAGGAAGATATGTTGAAAGTTCTCTTCCATTTCTTTGACCCTTTGCATCACTGTTTCACATTTCCTGACTACCAGCTTGTGCCTACTTTGGAAGAATTCTCTCAACTTTTGAGGATTCCCATTCTCAATCAACTACCTTTCAATGGTACGAAAAGAGATCCAAAGCCAGAAGAGATTACTCAAGCCCTGCACTTTCAATCATCTGATGTCACAACCCATTGGGAAACTAGAAGTGGTGTCAAAGGCTTCTTGGCAAAGTTCTTGTTTGAGAAGGCCCAAAGCTGCTGGAATTCCTTGGACTTGTAAGCTTTTGAGGAGATTATGGCTCTTCTTATCTATGGGATGGTCTTGTTTCCCAACTCTGACCAACTCATAGATGTGAGTGCTGTCAAAATCTTCATGTCATGCAATCCGGTGCCTACGTTGCTTGGAGATATCTTACACTTTTCACAATCGTACAATGAGGAAAAGAGATGTTCTTATGTGTTGCACTCCTCTCCTGGCAAGATGGTTTATTTCTCATCTTCCCCAATCAGTCTTAAAGAATGAGCAAGGTTTGAGGTGGTCACAAAGGTTGATGACGCTTAAACATTCAGATATTCATTGGTGTTCTCGATCCAAAGAGAATGTGATCATTGTTGACCGTTGTGGGGAATTCCCTAATGTCCCTCTACTTGGCATTAGGAGAGGTATCACCTACAACCCGTGCTTGGCTCTAAGATAGTTTGGTTATGCCCGAAGGGATGGCCCACATGATATGCTGATTCAAGGCTTGGTTTTCGACTATGACAATGACGATCAAGGTCTTCACCAGAGATTCATCCGAGCTTGGAGGATGCTAAACAAGGTGGATAGAAAGACTTTGGGACACAAGAATTCCATCCCTCTTGAGCCTTACCTCAAGTGGGTATGAATCCGCGCTCAAAGTCTTATGATGCCTTATCCTTTCGTTCTCTCAGTGATTGTTGAGCCTGTTAAGGGGGGAGAAGTTCCATACACTATCCTACATCCTGACATGCCCACATCTCTTGAAGACCTACAAAGGGATTGGATACAGCTCAAAGGAGAGAGTGATACTTTCGAAGCCCAATTCTACACAAGCGAGAAGAAGGTTTTGGAGCTCACTAGGCTACTTCATGAAGAGCAGACTCTGAATGCCTACATTGTGCCAAAGAGGATGCGCACAACTTTTTTATCTTAGAGCATTGTATTATTTTGCCCAAGCGGCATTGATGTACTCAAACTCTACTTTATTAATATAACGTGTGTTTCTTTTTTGTTTAAACGAATTTGAATATTTTAAAATCCTTGAAAACATTACATATGCACATAGCATTCATCATAACATAAACAGGTCTTTTGCAACAAGTTTCCTCATCTCTCTACAATTTATTTCAGTAAGATGGATCTCGAACAGACAGTCAAAGATCTCCAAACTCAAAACATGCAGTTCCAACAGTTACTCACAACCTTGGCCAAAGGGCAAGAGGAGCTGAAGACTCTGCTAGCAAAAGAGAAAAAGAAAAAAGAGAAGAAACCAACTGGCGTGGTAATCATGGGTAGAAGGTTTCAAGGACAAGCTAGAAGGACCTTGGATTTTCCAACAAAATCTGATGAAGGAGAAAGAAAGGGGAAAGAGACAGCAGTTCCATCTGAATCTGAAGAAGAGGAGGAAGAGGAGTATTATTCCGAGGAGCAGTATCCTCCAACAGATGATAAATACTGACATCTTGAAGAGCGTCTAACTGCTATGGAAATATAGAAATTACCGCGTATATATTTTGAGAAATTGGGGCTGGTGTCAAGAATTGTAATCCCGCCAAAGTTCAAAGTGCCGCTATTTGCAAAATATGATAGGGTGTCATGTCCCAAAATGCACCTCCGATCATACGTAAGGAAGATTCAGCTGCACTCTATTGACAAAGACTTGTGGGTCCATTTCTTTCAAGACAGCTTATCTGAAACCCAACTTGATTGGTTTTACCAATTAGAAAGGGCCGACGTCCATAATTGGGAAGATCTTGCCCCTGCTTTCTATAAACAATACCAGTACAACGTGGATTTGGCGCCAACCCGTACTCAACTTCAGAGTATGGTTATGGCTTCGAATGAGGGCTTCAAAGATTACGCTCAGAAATAGAGAGATTTATCTGGAAGAGTACAACCTCCTCTATCTGAGAGGGAGTTGGTGGATATGTTCTTGGGTACCCTGTCAGGTCCTTTCTTCAACCATCTGATTGGGAGTTTATCAGTTGGGTTTACTGAGCTGATATTAACCGAAGAAAGAGTGGAAGCCGGTATAAAAAGTGGGAGGATTCAAAAGGATGCGTCTGCTTCTGCAGCTATAAGAAAACCTTTCACTGGGAAGAAGGAAGTGTCTGCTGTTTATTCATAGAGGGGTCAAGGAAGAGTTAAGCGCCAACCAACGGTGGGGGCCGTGATGATCCCAAAGCCAACATCTGATCAACCAAGAACTAATCAGCCAAGGGTGGAAAGGCCAGTTCGCAAATTCACCAGGATTAATATGACTCCAGCCTAGGTTCTACCACATCTTCTAAAATTGAATATAGAAACTTTAAAGGAGGCCCCAAAGAATCCCAATACTGCGTCCCTCACTATCATCCAAATGCCAGATGCGCATACCATTCTGAAAGTCCAGGGAACGACACTAACAACTGTTGGGCTCTGAAGAACAAAATTCAAGTCCTTATAGATGCAAAGGAAGTTGAGTTTGATGCACCGGAAAAACCGAATGTCATTTCTGCTCTGATGCCTAGGCATGGTCACAATGCCAATGCTGTAGAGGAAGATTTATTTGTTGCCACAGTGGATGAACTTTTGACTCCGCTCCCGATCATTAAAATGAACTTGTTGAAGGCTGGTGTTTTCCCAGGTTGTAAGAAAGACTACCATCATTGCTTATCCTCATTAACCATTTGCCCTCTGTTAAAGACAGGTATCCAACGCCTGATTGAAAATCAAGAAATTCTGTTTGAAAAAGCTCCTGTTTTACCAATTCCTATTAAATAAGTTTCGATCATAACCATCTGCGCCAATCCTTCCAGGGTCCCTAAAAGACCCGTTAGGATTACATCAGCTCCAAAGACTAATCCACTTAAGATCACAATGCCCGGGCCAGTCCCGTATGAGTCAGATAAGACAGTACCATGGAATTACGGTGGATAAATCTACTACCATGGTGTTAAACAAGATGAACTTACTGCCGAAGAAGAGAGTTCCGAAGAAGAAAACTCCGATATTAGCAATATTGTCGGAACAAGCAAGATTACCCGTAGCGGTAGAATCTTCTCTCCAGAAATTTCCCCTCCAAAGGTAATTTTTGGACCCGTTGCTGCTCCAAAGGTTACCTCTATTCCAATAATCATATCCGCAAGTACTCCTATAAATGAAGAGGACACAACCCCTGCTGTTATCCCCACCAATACTTCTGCTGCTGATGATTGGGGAAAAAGGATTCAAGAAGAGCCTGTCAGGACGAAGGCTCAACCACTGATCATCCCCGAAACCTCAAAGAAGGAAATGGAAGAAATCCTAAGAATAATAAAGAAGAGTGATTATGATGTGGTTGAACAGTTGGGGAAAACCCCCTCGAAGATCTCCATGTTGGCTTTGTTGCTGTGTTCTGAGGCACATGCGAAAGCTCTGGTAAAGTTTCTAAAGACAGCCCATGTGCCATAAGAGACATCCGCTGACCAATTCCAAGACTGTGTGGCGAGTTTGACAGCTGATAATGGCTTAGGTTTCTACGATGCAGATCTAACACCAAAAGGGAGAAAACACAATGAGGCATTGCATGTCTCTGTGGAATGCAGAGGAACAACCCTAGCCCATGTATTGGTAGACATTGGTTCGTCTTTGAAGGTTTTACCAAAGAAAGCTCTCGACAAATTGGATTGCAAAGGACTAACCCTGAAACCCAATAACATAGTTGTGAGAGCATTTGATGGTTCCAAAAGGATGGTCCACGGGGAGGTGGACATCCCGATAAAGGTGGGAACTCAGACTTTCAACTCAACTTTCTATGTGATGGACATCCGTCCCTCTTATCCCTGTCTGCTAGGACGACTTTGGATCCACAATGCTGGTGTTGTCACTTCCACTTTGCATCAAATGTTGAAATACCCGGTCCAAGGGAAGATCATAATTGTCCATGGGGAAGAGGAATACATGATTAGTCATCTAAATTCTTTCTGATATGTGGAATTGGATGGCGAGTTCATTGAAACTCCTTTTCAACATTTCGAAGAAGTCTCTCAAGAGGTAGCAGTAACCAAAATAGTATCCTCGGTTCCCAGGATCACAAGACCTCCACTTCGGATGTCATCTCTAAAGGACGCAAAGGCAGTAATAGAGGAGGGTGGATGCACCATTTGGGGGCAGCTTCCGGACATCCCGTATAAATCAGACAAGTTTGGCTTGGGGTTTACTTCAACTACTCAGAAGGCCGTGCGCCGTGCCCGCGCTGGAGGGCCACCTGTGAAGATTAGCAACCAAGGGTTCAATGCATTAGAAGACAGTGAAGAAGATGGCAGCTTGGAAGATTGGATATTTCCTACTGTCAACGGAGGACTTCGCAACTGGGAAGCCAAAGACTTTGTCCCAATAACTTTCATCTCTCAGTAATTTATCTTTTACATTAATGTTGGACTTGTAATATTCACGAACAATTTGTACATTTTTAACCTCGTGTCTTACCCGAGGCACAAAGGTCCATTTGTAAGGGTTTTTATTTCATCTTCATATGACATTCAATGAATCATGGACGTTTTTCACATACAAGCTTTTTGTGCTCATTGTCTTTCTTTTGCATTTTATTTGTTTAAAGATGGCTATACCCTTACATACACCCACACTCACAAATGCAGGTACCCCTCCATCCCGGATCCCATGGGTAACGATACTGCTATGGCCTTTAGTGACTCTGATGATCTAATCTACCAAGCCGAAGACGAAGGTGAGGAAGATTGTGAAGTGCCAGGGGAATTGGCTAGACTACTACAACAAGAGGAAAGAGCTATTCAGCCGCATGAGGAACTGTTGGATACAATCAACTTGGGTACTGAGGAAGATAGAAAGGAAATCAAAGTGGGTGCCAACCTAGAACTGAGTGTCAAGGAGCGTCTAATTCAGCTATTGCATGATCATGTTGAGATCTTTGCCTGGTCATTCGAAGACATGCCGAGACTTGATACAGACATCGTGGTACACCGTCTACCCACAAGAGAAGATTGTCCACCAGTAAAACAAAAAGTCCGCCGCATGAGACCTGACATGTCGGAGAAGATCAAAGCAGAAGTTATGAAACAGTTCAATGCTGGATTTCTGGCTGTTACTTCCTATCCTCAATGGGTTGCCAACATTGTTCCTGTGCCTAAAAAGGACGGTAAAGTACAGATGTGCATGGATTATAGAGATTTAAACAGGGCCAGCCCTAAAGATGATTTTCCGCTTCCCCACATCGACATCTTGGTTGATAATACGACCCAACACAAAGTATTTTCTTTCATGGATGGATTCTCAGGCTATAATCAAATCAAAATGGCACCCGAGGATATGGAGAAAACTACGTTTGTCATACAGTGGGGTACGTTCTGCTACAAAGTGATGTCATTTGGACTGAAGAATGCAGGGGCAACCTATCAAAGCGCCATGGTAGCTTTGTTTCATGATATGATACATCATGAGATAGAGGTCTACGTAGATGACATGATAGCCCGATCACAAACTGAAGAAGAACACCTTGGTCACTTGCAAAAGCTATTTGTAAGATTGAAGGAGTACAAACTAAGGTTGAACTCGAACAAGTGCACATTCGGAGTCCGGTCCAGTAAACTATTGGGTTTCATTGTCAGTAACAAAGGCATCGAGGTTGATCCTGCCAAAGTCAAAGCGATACAAGAAATGCCTGCTCCTCGTACTGAGAAGGAAGTCAGAGGATTCTTGGGATGCCTAAACTATATTGCCAGATTCATTTCTCACCTAACATCTACTTGTGAGCCAATCTTTAAGCTGTTGAAGAAAGATCAAGTAGTCAGATGGAATGATGAATGCCAGATCTCTTTTGAAAAAATCAAAGAGTATTTACAAGAGCCTCCTGTCTTGATGCCACCAGTCGAGGGAAGACCACTAATCATGTATCTGACCGTTTTAGAGAACTCAATGGGGTGTGTATTGGGGAAACATGACGAGTCTGGCCGAAAAGAGCACGCTATTTATTACCTGAGCAAAAAGTTTACCGACTATGAAACTAGATATTCACTGCTCGAGAAAACTTGTTGCGCTCTGGTATGGGCTGCTCGCCGGCTAAGATAGTATATGTTGACTCATACCATTTTGCTGATATCTAAGATGGATCCGATAAAATACATCTTTGAGAAGCGTGCTCTGTCTGGGAGGATAGCTAGATGGCAAATGATCCTAACAGAATATGACATACAGTACATGACCCAAAAGGCTATAAAGGGCAGTGTGCTAGCTGATCATCTTGCTCATCAAGCTGTAGAAGATTATCAGTCCATGAAGTTTGAATTCTCGGATGAAGACATCATGACATTAGACAACTGTGAAGAAATCAGACCATATGACGGACCTGAACAAGGATCCCGGTGGACCCTATTCTTTGATGGGGCATCCAATGCACTTGGTAATGGTATCAGTGTTGTACTCATATCTCCGGAAGGATGCCATACTCCCTTTACTGCCATACTTTTCTTCAATTGTACAAACAACATGGCAGAATACGAAGCATGCATCTTTGGTCTCAAGGCTGCCATAGACTTAGGAATCAAATCTTTGGTTGTGTTTGGAGATTCAACTTTGGTCATCAGTCAGATCAAAGGAGAATGAGACACTAAGCATCCTAACCTTATCCCTTACAAAGAACATGTTTTGATATTGTTGCCACATTTCTAACAGATTACCTTCGAGCATTTCCCGCGAGAAGAAAATTAGCTATAAGATGCTCTAGCCACAATGTCATCTATGTTTAAACTTAATTGGGATAACGAAGCTCCCCAGATCACCATTGAACGAATGGACGAACCAACACACTGTTACGAGATTAATACTGAAGAAGTAGTGGACCAGACTTGGTTTCATGAAGTCAAAAGGTATCTCGAGGCTCAAGAATATCCAGAAGGAGCTTCAATCAATGATAAAAAATTCTCGAGGAGATTTTCTTCTAAGTTCTTCTTGAGTAATGGCATCTTGTACAAACGCAATCATGATTATATTCTGCTCTGTTGTGTGGATAAGATTGAAGCTGAAAAGATCATGGATGAATTACATGAAGGCACCTTTGGCAGTCACTCTAGTGGGCATACGATGGCAAAGAAAATCCTACGGGAAGGCTATTATTGGTCTACCATGGAAGCATACTTCTATCAACACTCCCGAACCTGTCATAAGTGTCAAATCTATGCAGACAAGGTGCACGTGCCTCTGGTTCCTCTAAATGTATTAACAACTCCTTGGCCTTTTGTTATGTGGGGAATCAATATGATTGGGGAGATCAAGCCTACAGCCTCCAATGGACACCGCTTCATTCTAGTGGCCATTGATTATTTCACAAAGTGGGTCGAAGCAGCTTCCTTCGCATCCGTTACTAAGAATGTTGTTTCCAGCTTCATCAAGCAGAATCTCATTTGCCGGTACGGTATCCCAGAAAGGATCATCACTGATAATGGGACTAACCTTAACAATACTATGATCATCGCCTTGTGCGAGCAGTTCAAGATTCAACATCACAATTCATCCCCATATCGGCCAAAGATGAATGGTGTCGTCGAAGCTGCAAATAAAAACATTAAAAAGATCATACAAAAAATGACAGTCACCTACAAGGACTGGCATGAGATGCTACCGTCTGCTCTCCGTGGATACCGTACTACGGCTCGCACATCAATTGGGGAAACACCCTATTCTTTGGTTTATGGATGGAGGTTGTTTTACCTATTGAGGTTCAGATCCCCTCTTTGAGAATCATGAAGGATGCAGGTTTGAGTGAGGACGATTGGATCCAGACCCGACTTGACCACTTGAACTTAATTAATTAAAAGAGACTTACTGCTATTTGCAATGGTCAGATGTATCAAAAACGGATGATCAAGGCTTTAAACAAGAAAGTCAGACGCCAAGAATATCAAGTTGGAGATCTAGTGATCAAGCGCATCATTTTGCCACAATGTGATCCCAGGGGAAAATGGACTCCCACCTATAAAGGACCATTTGTAATCAAGAACATATTTTCCGGTAGGGCAATGATCTTAACCACCATGGACGGTGATGACCTGCCACACCCTGCGAATGCGGACATAGTCAAAAGATACTACGCATAAGAGACCCGCCAGGTTGACACACCTAGGAAAAACAAGGGCATCCCGGCGAACCAAAAGGTTCGGGAAAAAATTAGGGATAAAACAAAAAATCTGTACACCCGGCAAGTTGAAAACCCGAAAGGGCGACTCGGGAAAAAAAGGGTTTCCCGTTGGATTGAAAACCCGAAAGGGCGGTCCAGGAAAAAGTTAGGGAATTAAAGCGTACGACTATGTCTCGTCAGATCACTTTGAGGACAATCTCTTCACTGACAAACTCGGAGCTTCTGATCAATTCAATCATCTTCGGACGAAGCAACAAATGGACAAGATATTCGGAGATACAGAGGCTATAGCAGAATGGGAACCCCATGGGATTATCACACATAGTTGTCTTTCTTTGTATAAACTTTTTCTTACTTTTACGACACCATCCTCTTACTAGGATGTCTGTCTCCTTTGTACAAAATACTTATTCAAGGTAAATACAAAGATATCTCTTTAAAGTACAAGAAACCATTTGTCCTTTTCTTTTTACACTTGTGTTTTATTTACAAAAAACATCCAATGATTTACTAATGAACATATGCATTTGAACATAATCATTGTTTACAAATAAAATAAATAAAAAAACAGTTACCGACAAGTTGAAATAATAGGAAAACGTCTTTAGGCTATTCCATGAGCAATCCCTACAGTACGTCATTAAGTTCCCCAACAGAGCTGAAACTTCCAACTATTAAACCCCAGTGGAAACCATTCAGTTTCTCCAAATTCCCCAGCAAATTGTCTTGAAGCCTGAAAAGCAACCGGATAACAGTTAACTTTTGTTTCTCCCTAACCTAGGATAACTCCTCGGTAGGGTGACAGACGACAAAAACTCCTGAACTTTTTCCAAACAGGAATAAGCTTTCTTCCCCACAAAGTTTTTATTAATTCCCAGCATAAGTCATCAAGGTTCTCTGGATTCCCTAAGCAGATTCCTCAAGCAGTACATAACATTACTCTCACAACGGAATTTTTGTCAATACTCCAACTTCAAGACATGAAGAATCCACATATCCTCAGTAATCAAGGATTTATTTTCCTCAACAATATAGCAAATCAGCTTACATGCGCATACATTACATTCATATGTCATAAACATTGATAAAGCACATATATTGCATCATACATTTCATGCAACATAACTTTGTGTTTTAGCTAACATTTTACCCTTTTCAGGATAAGATTAACAGCTACCATTAACAATGTTAAAAGATTTCAGATACAGTTCAGATACGCTCCATACAAGGATGCCATTCTGATACTCATTCAGATCTCAACTTCATGATACAGTCCAGATACGCTCCAGACACGGATGCCTTTCTGTTACTCATTCAGATTCATCTTTCAGATACATTCTAGATACGCTCCAGACAGGGATTCCATTCTGCTACTCATTCAAGATTCATCTTTCAGAACCAGTTCAAATATGTTCTAGACAAGGATGCCATTCTGTTACTCATTCAGATTCATTTTTCAGATATAGTACAGATACGCTCCATATACGGATGCCATTCTGTTACTCATTCGGATTCTCGCAGTTCAGATACGCTCCAGACACGGTTTCCATTCTGTCACTTATTCAAATTCAAGTTCAGACACGGTTCAGATACACTCCAGACACGGTTGCCATTCTGTCACTTATTCAGATTCAAGTTCAGAAACAGCTCAGATACGTTCCCGATACGGACACCATTCTGATGCTTATTCTTTTGATTTACAAAAAACATTCTTGGATGGCATATACAAGCCCATCTCCAACAAGATTCTATCACCTCTCCAAATGGCATCTTTAAGCCCATTCCCTCAACTACACTTTGTCGAGTACAAATTTATGGGCACTCTAGTGTCCAATCATCTTTTACCTTCGAGTCACAAACAGAAAAACTCGCCAATCTAACTCTTCAGGTTCAAAAAGATTGAACAGGGGCAGCTGTTGTACCCCAAAATTTTCCCTCTCATTTATCAAGACTTTTCTCACAAGACTTCTTGGACTCAAGACAAGATTAGGGTTTGGTCATCTCAAGACACCTCATCTTGCATTGATAACCCAAAATTAGGGTTTGAGTTTGCACAAGGATTTTTGGACCATCAATGCTTCATATGACTTTCATACATCATTTTGGACCCCTAAGATTGCTCATGGTAAGTTTCAAGCCTTGAACCATATTTTTTATCAGTCAATTGGACAGATGACCTAAAAATCAATTGTATTGGAGAAAAATAAACCATGGCCAATTTATAGTCAAACTTCATAATTTTGGATCCACATCAATATCCTAGACTCATATGTACCATTTGATCAAGTTTGGATCACAACTCCTCAATAAATTTGATCAAATCATCAAAAGGGCAAAATGGTCAAAATTAGGGTTTTGACTGAGAAAGGGCAATTTATGATTTTTAACCTAGCCAATGGCCAATTGAGTTCAAGCATGATTTCAAGGGCTCAATGGCATCATCTTGACCTAATTACATGGTTCAAAAGATCTCAAGTTCATTGGATTGACAGTTGAAATTTGCAGTCAACTAATCAAAAGTCAATTGAATACTGAAAAGTCAAACATTGACTTTTTGGTCAAAATCAAGTACCAAGAGTCATAATTCATCAAGATATGTCAAAATATGATACTTTTTCACCATGAAAACCAAATTTGAAAATTAGGGTTTGAATTTGAAAATTTTCATCACTTAGAATTTTTCTAAGTATAAAAATTTTCTTATTTTTTCTCAACTTTTCACCATTTTTTCACCATGATGCATTTTGATTCAAGAAAAGTCCCCAACATGAAAGTTGTAGTCCTCCATGAAATATACAACTTTTCTTCACAAACATTTCCATAAATATGTTTGGATCTCAAGATATAAATTTGTGAATACATGCTCATGAACTAAATAACTTAGTGAAATTTTGCCCTAATTTAGGCAGGTTTTGGACCCAACTTCATGACAACTTTTCACCTAGTTAAAATAGGTATCTCAAAATGCATTTCAAATATGGATTATAGATCACATTGCAAGCTTTCCAAAATGTCTAAGAACTCTCCAAGATCATTTTTGAGTAGGGAGAATCGAAGAGAGGAAGTTGGCATTTTCTCACTTTTTGTTCAAGCCATTTCCATGAAGAACTAAGTTGCAAACTAAACCTATGCTGGCTATTTCTTGCTTTACAGGTCCTAATCTTTCTACACACTCCTTAATTAAATGCATACTCAGTTGACAAAGCCTTTATCCTTGCTTTTGAAACTTTACACAAGTTGTATTTCCATTTTAGGCAAAAAGGCTACATTGCCATTTTCATAAAGACGCACTTTTGCAATTTTGTCAACTTGGAGCATTGAACATGTACCATTGATACAAGCAAACTACACAGCTCTCAAGAAACTGGTACAAACTTATATCAACCCTAAAGCAAGCTGATACAAGCATGTGGGATTGGACTTGTCAAATTTAATTCAAGTACAAGAAAAGTTGCAAAAGGGCTAAGGCTTGCACAGCTAGTGGAGAGATGACTTTGTATCACTTGCATACTAATATGCCAACATTGTACAAGAGATTACACGCTTGGCTTGAACCTAGAACTCTCTCAAACTGAAAAACACCAAAAATATGCCCAAGCACACAGTTTCTGCAAAAACTCATCCAACTCTCATTTGGCTCGTGCGTGTTGTGTTTAACTAATCCAAACATCTTACATACTTAATAGTCAATCCAAGCCATCACCCTAGTTCTGTAACCTATGCTTCACCATCTTCCATTTTCAACTTAGAAGCTTGTAGTTGGACTTGGTCAGGGAGTTCCAGCCATCCTTAGAGCAAGATAAAGATTGGAATAGGTTCAGGGAAGCTCAAGGAAGCTCAAACAATCATCAGGCCTCCATCAAAGTCCCTACATTGCCCTACACGATTCCAGCTGAAGGAGGTATTTTCTTAAACTCTATCTCTTTATACAGGAAACCTCAAGCCCCGATTTGTGAAGTAAAAATGTAGTTCTCATCATAACGAAGTTGTACATATCATTACTTTGCATTTAAATTACTTGTGCTAAGAGAATTTGAAGCTTGAAATCTCTGAAAAAATTAGGTCACAATTTAGGGATTCCAAAATTCTCTTTGATCTTTGATAGTTAGGTTACATAATTTATATGGTTGGAATCGTGAGCTCAAATGCCACATTTTTCATGTTATGAGTTTTCATTTTTATGCAAGCATAAGGAAGATACAGGTTGAACTGGGAATGGCGCGAAGATGATGAACGAAGGACAAAGATGAAGTCATTGGGATTTTTTTGCTGCGTGGCCTTTTTGTTTTTGCTAAACACCCCCCCTGACTTGCTATTGCACCCCCCTGGCTAACTATTTTTTATTTTTTTTATTTTTTTTTCATATTTTCATATTTAATAAATTTATTTATTTTTCTTATTGATAAAAAATCCTACAAAATAATTTATTTATTTTCACACTTTTATTTTATTTATTTTTTATATTCACACATAAAAAATTATTTTATTTTGATAGAATAGAATTTATTTTCTTAATAAACTTACAAATATAACTAAAAATACTTAATATTTTTATTATACATTTTATACTTACAAATACCAATTTTTACACATATTTAATTTTTAATATTCATATACAATATTATTTATTATTTTTTATACAAAAAATACACAAAATAATAATATAGAACATTATTTTCTTTTGAATAAAAATTAGGGTTTAATCCCCTTCCAAAATTAAATATTATTTTTTCCCTTTTTTTTAGGTTTAAATTAAATATTTTTCTTACACAAAAACAAGACATAAAACATTTTTTTAATATAAACATTGCATTGCATTTTAAATATTTGTTTATATTTATTTAATTCGCGCAAATTCGATTTGGTTGTAATAATATATTTAGCTTTATATTTGTGCAAATCCCCATTCAAACTTGTATTCCCCCCTCCCATAAAATTGTTGTAATAGCTTAGTATATTTACATTACGCAATTTATCGCTTTATACCATGATTAGTAATTAGGGTTTGCATGACAAGAACAAAATAAGAAAAATAGAAAGCCCTAAATACAAGACAAATCAAAAGCATGAAAATGATACACTTTGCACACAAGCACCCTTAGGGTTTCTCCCACTTGGTTGCCTAAAATAAAATGGCCATGTTACGCATGCGAAGTATCTTGGAAAAACAAAACAATTATAAGATCATAGTCCCTCGATGACGCTATTTAAAAGTTGTCTTACAAAAATGATTTTGGTCCCTCAAAAATGCTAAGATACTTGGAAACATTGCTATCATGGTTATACGATGACCCACGCCCGTCCCGTTTACATCCAAAGATAGGGTTGCTTACCAAATCAATGGTAAGTCAAAAATATCAAAGGAATAGAAAATGCATAAGAAAGATATTTGAGTAGGTAGATAACTTCTAGTTACTTGCTCCATTGCAAACAACAATCCTTGCTATTTTCAAAAACAAACACACACACATTTCAAAACATCTTACAAAACATTGAAAACATTTTCAAAAGACAAATATCTTTGTATACATTCTTACGAACGGGAATCATTACAAAGATTGCCTAAACAATGGTCTCTTTTACAAAATACTTTCAAAACCACATCAAGCACCATTTCAAACAACCCAAAGCAAGTGATCTAAGCAAGTAACTAAGAGCCCATGGAAAACCATGGATGAAAAGGGTGCTAGCACCTTCCCTTTTCATAATCTACCCCCGGAACTCAAGAAAACATCTCAAAGGTCTTTCCTATGTGTTTTTACCTTTCCTTTTGGATAAAAGAAAAGTCAGTGGTGACTCTTCCTAACCGCGACATTTGCGATAAAACACAAAGCCTTCAAGTTAGTTCTCTCACCGTATCATACCAAGTACAACAATCAGATATAAAAAAGTACATATCAGACATCAAAAATAGCACTCAAAATCATAAGTCAGAATCGCATTTTCCAAGCCCAACACGTTCAGTTTCTAGTTTTCTCAAATACAACAAATCAGAAAAGTAACATATCTGAAAATGCTCAAGTCCAATACAAATTCTTTCCAGGCCTATTTTCAAAGTTCAGAGAAACAACAACCCTAATCGATCTCACTATAAAGACATTGAATGCATTGAAATCAGGGAGATCCACTGTTCATAAAATCACATAAAAGTTGCACAAGCATTAAACCTTAAGCCTAAATTGTTCATCATTTTCTCATCACAAACCCTTCAGATTCGAAAAGGGAAGAAGATATACAAATCACAAGGATCAAAAGGATACGAAAGAATAAAGCTCAGAAAGATATCACCAAAACATATCTCTGACCGCCGAACTATCCCTCCACTGTCATTCCCTTCCCAGCTTCAATCTGAGTTTGTCACCCGCGTACAAAGGGTGCAAAACCTTTCTATCTTTACCATTTCAATTAGATTTCATCATAATCTATCTTAGGGTTTCAAGAACCCCATTCTAGATCTTGCTTTAGTTTTTGATTTCCTGCAGGAATAAATGCAAGATTAGAGAAGAAGAGAGAAAGATGAAGCGAACGATGTAAGAAAAAGTGAGAATAGAAAAATCCATAGCCGACGTCGTTATCTTCATCATCTCCACCGTGGAGATTCATAACCTCCACCGTGTATTCATCAACACCTCCGTTGATCTTCATCATCGCCACCACGAATATTCATTAACACCACCGCACCAAATATATTCTGTTTTATTTTTCTAGGTTTAAATATGTTTGTTGTTGAATAATACAGAGAAAATAGAGTATGGATCGTGAGAGAGAGTAAAAGCAGAGAGAGAAATTCTCCTTGGTTTATGATTAAGTGTGATTAATTTGTTTATTTTGTTAGTTAACATGGTTTACAAGGCCTAATCCAGTGGTGACACTTGTCACCTTCTGGTGAATCATTGTTACGAATCCCATGTGATACATCCTATGATCCTAAGGTGCACCCTTAATCAGCATCATCTGATTATCATCTAACCACTCAAAATATGTTCTCCACCGTGTTCCCTTAAGGACTATCCACACTGGATCAAAGGCGGAAGGTTATCATGCATTTTTCTACATCAAGCATAGGATACACCCTCACGTCCTCACCATTGGATCTTCATCAAGCATTCCAGCTGTGTGCCTCCATGGTGGACCTCCCTGAAAGCGACACACAGGACCTTGCAGACATCTATTAAGAGTATGAGCTTTGCATGTGTTGGGCCTAGCGAATTTCACTGCCCACACCCCCTGATTTACTTCATTCAGGCCCAATTTCATCTTTTCTTTTAGATTTTGTATTATTTTGTTTATTTAGGATTTCTATCAAATAAAAAAAAATCATTTGTTTTAGATAATCAATTAAATTGAGAAATGTTCTTTTATATTATTAATTATTTTATTAATTAATTATATTAAATAGGATTATTTAATTTAATTAGTTATTTAAATTAATTTCAATTGGGTTATATTGTTTGTTTATTTAGATTTTTAATCGGACATTCTATTTGATACATCCTCATTCATAAACTTGTACCCCCATTCACACATAGTTTGTAATATCTTAGAATTTTAATTTCTTTGTTATTTCTTTATATGTTTTAATTATTGCTATTATGCATATTTCGATCAATTAGAACACTTAGCCTCCTTTTGGGATCGTCATCAATGAACAGGTATCCACCTACAAATGCACACTTGCATACATTCATAGTTTGGTCCTGAGCTTTTCTACATCGACAACTACTCGATCAATTATTCCAATTGGTCGTTTAGAATACTAGTGCCACGCTAGTCCCACTTTCTAGGAGCATGCATATGGCCACCTTGTATGGGCTTTCTATTTTTATCTTATGCATTGAAGTAACTCTTTTCTCTCCTCTTGGTCCACATAGCAAGTATTTTCTTAAAGGGTCTCATAGTTGAGTTTGGGAATGCCCATTCTCACGAGATTAATCAAGATTTGCCCTTGATTAATCATAACCTGAATCAATCACTTTAGTCCATATACCAAGTGTTTCCATGCATAAAGGGTCTCATGCTTGAGGGTAGGAGCACCTACTCTCACGAGATTAATCAAGTACACCCCTTGGTTAATCATAACCCGATTCAACTCTCATACACCAAGCATTCCATTTATCTTGTGGACAATTGTGCTATGACCTTGCGATCGATGAAGCAACTCGGGTATACCTAATTAATGGTTGATTGAGCAGGTTCAAGGATGCGTTCAGTAGAGTTTTCTTATCTCATGCATACTGAAGATGCAACAGGCCTTCTCTGTTAGGTATCATCGTACCTCTCTTTATTTTCTCATTCTCGAATAGTGACGCATGACTAAAAGTATTACCTTTGTAAGCATGTTTTGATTGTTTAAATGATATCTCTTCTTCTACTTGACTACTTGCCTAGGTGTCTACCTACGTGCATGATCTTCTTTACCTGCTTATTGAAGCATTTTTTTCTTTAGGTATCTTATCTAAGTACCTTACATCTTGAGTAAGTCTCTACTTCTCATGTGTGATGTGTGATTGTCTAATCTCCATCTCTTATCTTTTATCCTACTTTTATTCTTAATATCATTGTTAGGTGTGATGTTTTACCATCTCTTATCTTTTATCCTACTTTGATTTTTGATATCATTGTTAGGCGTATGTGTTTCCATGCGATGTTTCGTCATCATTTCTTATCCTACTTTGATACTCGATGTCATCGTTAGGTGTTAATATTTTATCATTCTCCTCTCTTATTGATTTAGGTTTTTACGTATGTGTTCGTGCTTGATGTTTTACTGTCTTTAATCATGATGTTTTATCATTTTCTTATGTTGATGTTTTATCATCTCCTTTTCATATTATTTCTCCAGCTTCTTTGATCCTTGGTTAAGTACTTCATTACTAACCATAATTGTGATATATGAGAAGATATAATCCATTTGTGTTTTGAGCATCACTGTCTAGTGATTATCTCACGAGCTTTTGTTCCATGTCCGATGTATGTATCTTGATGTTGGTGATTTCCCATAACATCTAAGAACATTGACCTTGGATTTATTTAAATCGTGCTAATTTTACACATCAAGGGACTATACTTTTCCATATATCATGACACTTGAGTATGTTATCTTGTTGACATTACTCGAGTATTTAAGTTCATGATTGATGTTTTGTGAGGGTATCATCATCACCCCATGATATACAAGATGTCATTGCACTTTTACTTGAGCCTTATCAATTTTATTTGATTTAAGACAAGTATTATCCATCTTAGATGATTTTTTCATCAATTAGGTGACATTTCTTGTGTAGGAAGTTTCGTCTTCTTACTTGGTTGCTCTTGAGTCTTATCTAAATTTAACTTACCATACAAGTTACACATGGCATAATTCTTCAATTATGTCCTCTCTTATTTTGATCTTTACTTTTTAAATTGAACAATCTTTCTTGCCTCCTTTGACCATTCCCTTTATATGCTTTGTATGTTCCCTTTGCCCCATGTCTTGTATGTTTTCTTCTCTGATGTTTTATCATCTTTGCGATGTTTTGTCATCATATATGATGTTTTGTTGTCTTTGCGATGTTTTTTCATCCTTTTTGATGTTTATCCATCTTTGCGACGTTTTATTATCTTATTCTTGCATGATGTTTTGCCATCCTTGTTATAGGTTTTGTCATCCATAGTTGATATATGTTCTTGATGTTTTGCCATGTTTGTGCAATGTTTATCATCCATCCTCTTCTTTACTTTCTACCTCTTGTATGCTCCCCATAGGATCTTCAATTCACTCTTTTCTAAGTTTGAATTGAATAGAACTTAGGTTTGTATCCATGTATGCCAATATTGGGTAGATGTTTCCCTCTCTTATCCTCAACTATAGGATCAACCTTGTATGACAACTTTAGGGCTATTTTGCTAGTCTCCCTTAGTTTTTTCTTTCTTTTTTGCATCTTCATTCAGACTAAAACTTCTTTTTCAAACTTCTCAAAATATTCTAATTCCACTTAAATCCTTTTTCAAGGTAAAAAACACAAACCAATGCAAACTCTTTTGTCTTCATACTTTCTTCTTTCTTTTAAAACCTTTTAAAAAAGGACATGCTTCGCCAGCATTGTTCATAAATAATCATTGCAACAAATGGAAACTTTTGAGTCGAACTTCGGCGCTTTGATTCCTTAAAAGGGATACATAGGTATCTGGTCACCGGGCTCAGCCGAGCGAACTTTGTAATGATTTCCTTCTTTTCCCCGTGTTTTCTCTTTTTCATGCACTCCCTCTTTGCATCTTTCCCTTTTAGCTCTTAAGCTTTACACATAGATTTTAACGTTTGATGGCGACTTCATTGATTTTATATTCGATGACAGTTTGGCCGGTTGTTTCAACTGGAGACTTCACTGGGGAAAGATTGAACAATTGCTGGTCCATCCCGGAGTTGCTCCTAGCTCTTGTTTTATTTTCCTTGCGTGTTTATTTTTATGCTTTCAGTTTATTCATTTGTACATGATTATCTGAGCATATGTTTGCTTTGCATTTTACTACTTTCCATATTGATTATCTATTGTGCTAACTTCTAGTTTTCTATGTTGGGTGGGCGTTAATATTGAGGTAAAAGGCCCAGTATCCATGCCGGAGTGCACTAGGACACTAGGAATAGAAAGGAGTATGATGGCTACAGGACGCAGGTCCTCACTAGCATATTCATGTGGTATACACTTGGTTGAGGTTCAAATGAATTACTATCGAAACCCACGTATGTGGGTAAGGCGATCGTACTTTCAGGCGGACCCTTGGTTCCAAGTCACCATTGACCTACCCTGACCTAGTATTTACCCGTGAGTGGGGAGGGAATATATTTTGACAGGTACAAATGGTGACTATTTATTCTAGTGGTTACCCTGGTTATGTTGTTAACCCGAGTTCTGTTGCTGACTTGAGTTTTGTTGGTGACCATGTTTTGATAGTTATTGTGTGTTTTTGATGGTGACTTGATACTCTCAATGACTGTGTGTCCTCTCGGTTTTGTTCCAGACTTCTCACCTTGTGATGGCCATTTATTTCATAAATTCAAGATTTGTATTTTATGACAGGGAGATTTTGGTCTCATGTAGTTTCCGATCCACTTGGTACTTGGTTCTTTTGTGTTCCAAGGTGGCGTCAGACCTATGATCTGGTGATATTCATCATTCAGTTTAGAGACAGTGCAACCATTTTCCATGTTTATGGACCCTTGATCCTATATTCTTGCACATACAACATGTTAACATCATTTTAGCACACATGTGCTTTCCATTTCCGAGGAACCATGCTTGTGAGCTTAGTGTTGCACTTCTCCATCTTTTGCTGGTTTAAAATCAAAATTAAAAGCATGTGAGTTTCTTGGAAATGATCTAACATGGAATTGCATCTACTCACGCACCTCATGCATATTCTTGCATTCATAACAGATACTCAGAGTTGGAGATTCCTATCCAGAACTGGTATTCTCTCTAGAGTTATAGACTTGAATTCTTGTTGTCACATGTTCAGAGATCAGTTATGGAATGACTTCATGGTGTATTGGACGGGATGAAGATTCATATGTGGTTGTTTGTGGTATACATGCAAGCCTTGGCCCGTGATTGGGAACTCTTCGAAAAGGAAGATAATCAGTTGAAGACCGAGTTGAGTTAGGTCATAGAAGTCTTGATGATAGTGTCAGCAATCCTACACCAACTATTGCAACATGAGTTATTCTCTTCTCCTCGTCTTTTGGTATTTCTTTCAAACCATGGAGTACCTTGTGAGTCTCATCTACTATCTTGAGTGCTTGGAACGTCTTATTAGCAGATGGTTACCATTTACCAGTTGAATTCAAGAGGTTTGATTTATCAGCAAGAACGGAAGAGGCATGGAGAATGATTTTGATCCCATCTCAGTGCTTCATTCTCATTTTTTTCCACACTTGTTTGAGCTTCAGTGGGTTAGGCTTCATACTTCAGTACCGTATATAAATTCCCCTTCCAAATCTTGTTGTTAACGCCATATATGGTTACCACGCCGGGGCACCTGATTATTCAGTCAAGGGCACTCTCCATAATTTTGTGTTCCCTGATCTTCTCATAAGAAGTCAATGCTTGTTTCCCAAGTAAATTCATGGGACAAAACTTTTAAGCAAAGATAGAGGAAGCCTGAGAAGTATGTTGATACCATCTCAATGCCTTACATCCTAGAACTTCCTTGTGTGTTGTTAATTCAATTGATTAAGCTTCATGCTTAGAAGAACATTCAGTTGATTAATCTCTCTCCTGATGCAAATGCTAAGTGTGTCTCCCGTTCTGGGGCATTTGGCCGTGATGTTGAAAATTGCAAAATGGTTTAAGTAAAGTCCAGCATTTGCATGGCTATGATACGGTGGGAGAACTGACTTGGTTGTTTTACATTTTATCGCAAATATTGCGGTTAGCAAGAGTCGCCACCGACTTTTCTTTTATCCAAAAGGAAAGGTGAAAAAGCACATGAAAGACCTTTGAGATTATTTCTTGAGTTCGGGGGGTAGATTATGAAAAGGGAAGGTATTGGCACCCTTTTCATCCATGTTTTTCCATGGGCTCTTAGTTACTTGCTAGATCACTTGCTTTTTGTTTGAAAATGTGCTTTGTGTGATTTTCGAAAGTATTTTGAAAAGGCGCCATCGTTTAGGAAAACTTTTTAATGATTTTCGTTCGTAAGAATGTATACAAAGTGTTGATCTTTTGAAAAGTGTTTCAAGTTTAAAAGATGTTTTGAAAGTGTTGGTGTTTGTTTTGAAAATAGCAAGGATGTTTTGTTTTGAAAGCGAGCAAGTAACTAGGAACATTCTACCTACTCATGTTCATTTCCTTTTTCCTTTGACATTATTATCTTACCATTGATTTGGTAAGTAACCCTATCTTTGGATGTAAACGGGACGGGCGTGGGTCATCGTATAACCATGATTAGCAATGTTGCAAGGTATCTTAGCATTTTTCTTTAGGGACTAAGATCATTTTGAAAAGAAACTTTTGATAGCATCATCGAGGGACTATGATCTTGTATTTTTGCTTGTTTTTTCTAAGATACCTCACATGCATAATATGGTCATTTTTATAAGGCAACCAAGTGGATTTTACCCTAGGGGTGCTTGTGTGCAAGTGTATTGATTTTCATGCTTTGTTTAGTCTTTGATTAGGGTTTGCTACTTGTTGATTTTATCTTTTCATACAAACCCTAATTACTAGCATTTAGATAAAGCGATAAATTGCGAAAAGTAAAATTACTACGCTATTACATCATTAGGGGAGGGGGGTATACAAATTTACAAATGGGGATTGAAAAAAAATTAAACCTAATTATCTATTACAACCATATTGAATATTGTACAAAATTGAAAATAAAATGCAAGAATATAAATGGAAAAAGAAATGATTTTTGTTGTTTTTCATGAAAGGGGTTTTGTCTTGACCTAATTAAAGAAAAAGATTAATTAAAATTAAATAAAATTAACTTAAACTAATTAAGAAATTTACTCAAAAAAGGATTTTTTAGGGTTTTTTTATGAAAAAGGTTTTAAATTAATGAAAATAAGATGAAAATTAATTAATTAAAATAACCTAAGTTCTAAATTAATTTTAACTAAGAAAATAAAATAATATATTAATTTAACCTAAGTCTAAAAAATAATTATTTAAGAAAAAGAAAAGAAATTTATTTATTTTAAGAAAATGTTTTTTTATCTTTTTGTTTTATAGAGAAAATAAATATATAAGTATGAATAATAAATAATAAATAAACTTGGATTTTTTATGATTTTATGAAAATAATAATAGTAATAATAATAATAATAATAATAATAATAATAATAATAATAATAATAATAATAATAATAATAATAATAATAATGAAAAAGTAAAATAAAAAAGAAAATAAAATTATAAAGGAAAGTCAAGGGGTTAGAAAATGAAACAAGGAGTAAAATAAACAAAAAAAGATTAGGCTCAGCAAAGGGAAGCCCAGTGCTGCAAGCAAACAAAAAAAATGTGAAAATGTGAAAAGAAAAAAAAGCAAAAGGCAGCGCTGGATCTTGAACCTGTGACCTTAAGGTTACCAGCGTGCAGCCTTACCACTGGGGTGACTGCACATCCGTTAATATAACTGAAACAATAAATACATAACACAAAACACACTCTAATTATACTTCATCTTCAACCTCCAGCCAAAGGACCTGTATCTTCTTCATCTCTCAACAAAAATGAAAAGGTCAAACATGAAAGTTGTGGCATTTCTTCCCACGAATCCAACCATGTAAATAACTTAGGCTAACAGTCAAAGATGAATGAGAATTTTTCTGGCCCTAATTCAAAACCTAAAAATTTCAAAAAACTTCAACTCCTAAATTCTCTAAGCTCAGTCCATATAATGCAAACTATGGATATGTACAGCTTCGTGGCAATGGTATCTACATTTTATCTTCACAAATGCAAGCCTAACAATGCCTAAATATGAAGATAGAAGTTGAAGAAAAATACCTCAAAACTGGAAATCGTGAAATGGATTTGTGCTTGTTTTAGGAAGTGGTGATGATCAGGCTAGCTTCCTTGGACCTCTAGGAAGCTAATGCAATGGTTGGCTTGGGTTGAGAGTGGCTGAAATGGCCTCGAGAAGTCCAACTGCAATGCTCTGTTTTTGGCTATGGAAGTTGATAAAGATGATGTTACAGTCTGCAAACAGGGACATGGATGGTTTGTATTTGATATGAGGAAGCTTTTGAAACTAAAAGGCCAAGAAATGCACGAGTGGTTTTGAAGATTGAAGTTCAAAGTCAGAAATGACACAAAAATGGAGGTTTTGTTCAATCTGAGTTTTCAAGGAGTTTGGGAGTCTTTATATTCATGTATTCTCTTGCAAATAGTGTCTCTATTTATTGAGGAAAGGTTTTGAGGTTTGAAATGGTCAGAAAACAAAGAATCACATGTTATGAGTTTTTGACTTGTTTTTGAAGTTATCTTGACAAACATGGTTTCAATGCAAGGTACATGTCTTGTAGGATGGCTAGCAACTTCAAACATGTTTGCTATGAGTTTATAGAGCATGCTTGTGCAGAAAGAACAAGTGCAAAGCTCCATAAAAGTTGACTTTGTGATTAAAGCTTCTTTACAAGAATGGAATGGTTACTTTCTTCCAAAAATGGAAATGCAACTTGGATAATGATTCAAATGCTTGGACAATGGCTCCATATGTTGTATAAACATTTAATTATGGAGTGACAAACAAGTTTTAGGCCTACAAAGTGAAGATTATGCAGCATAGGCTTGGATTTGAATTCTTGTTCATCATGAAATGGCTTGTAATTCAAGTTTGAAAACCCTAACTTCATCTCTTTGATTCTCCTTGCTCACAAATGATATCAAGGATTTCTTGAACATTTTGGAAATCTTGCAATGTACTCTACAACCTCTCTTTGAATCACTTTTTAATATTCCCTTTGGAACTATATGAAAAAAGTTCCATGAAGTTAGGTCAAAATCCTGACCAAAACTAGGGCAAAATTTCACACTGTGTTCAATTTCCAAACCATGACTTTATGAATTAATAACTTGAGATCCAAGAATTTTTAGAAGAAGTTGTGTAAAGCAATGTTGTAGATATCATGGAGATCTACAACTTTCATGATTAAAGTTTCTTCTGAATCATCTTGCATCATGGTGAAAAAAATGGCTCAATGTTATGAAAAAACATGAAGTTTTAAACACTTAGAAAAATTTCTAAGTTAGAAAACTATGACTTTTCAAAATGAAATCTTGACTTTTTGATTTCTTGATGAATAAGTTTCATATTTTGACATGTTTTGATGAATTTTGATCTTTGACATTGGATTTTGACCAAAAAGTCAAAGTTTGACTTTTTAGTGTATAATTGACTTCTGATTAGTTGACTGAAAATTCACTATCAATCCAATTGATCTTGAGCAATGTTTTGGGTCATGCCATTAGGTAAAAAAGATGAAATTGAACTCTTTAAACCATGCTTCAAACCAATTAACCCTTTGCTAGGTCAAAAATCAGAAATTGCCCTTTCTCAGTCAAAACCCTAATTTTGACCATTTTGCCCTTTTGATGATTTGATCAAATTTCTTGAGGAATTATGGTCCAAACTTGATCAAATGATACATACGAGTTTATAATATTGATGTGGATCAAAAATTATGAAGTTTAACTGTAAATTTGCCATAGTTGACTTTTCCCTAATACAGTTGATTTTTAGGTCAACTGCTCAATTGACTGAGCAAAAGTGTGATCTAAGACTTAAAACTTGACATGAGTAACCTTGGGGGTCCATAATGATTCATGAAAGTCATATGAAGCACTGAGCATACAATTATCCTTGTGCGATATCAAACCCTAATTTCGGTCTTCAGTGCTTAATGAGGTGTCTTGAGCTGATCAACCCTAGTGTAGTCTTGAACCAAGAGAGATCTTTGTGAGAAAATATTTGATAAATGAGAGAGAAAATGTTGGGGTAAAACAGCGGCATATTTTCCAAAGTCCAATTTCCATTTGATGGACTGCATCTCTCTGGTGTGGTAGAAGATATTTGGTGATTTAGTGTATGCAATTTCACTGGGTACACCATTCACCTTTACTTTTAAGAGAATTTTGAATGAGTATATTCTAAGGAACTCATTAATCAATTGAAGACGATTTGTCATCCAGAGATAAAGTCCAAGTTTAGACTAATTCAGATATTGTTGTGTCCAGATCAATGGGGAATCTCTTACCCAAGTGAGTCTCAAGGTTGCCAAAGATCGTTTGAAGCAATCAGTCCATACGGAGACTAGTCTCCTTAACATGGAAATTTCAAATTTCATTTGCATTCTCTTTTGCAATCTTAATTGTTTTGTTCAATAATTTCTTGTATGCAAACTTACTCATCTTTTTTAATATTAAATCATAATGCATTGAATATGTTTATCTTGAATTAATCCATTCGTCATCACTCTTGTTTTAATATGTTTTTAATACCCAACTCTTGTTAATAAAGCAATAACTCTGGAGGGAGGATGATGAAAATTTACCTGGAATCCCAAATAGTATACTTTCGAGTAAAAACCTTGATGGCGATGTACATGCCTTGTTTAAATCCCTAAACACCAGAGATATAAGGGAGATAAACCCTCGTTAACCCCTCTGAGCCTTTGAAGTAGGAGTTTCTTTTCTATTCGGAAAAAAACCCTTATTTTGAACCCGTGGCTGGGTGGATGTTCATTTAATTTGATGAAGCATTCAAATTTCAGAAGGAGTGTCCCATCTGAGGATCAACACATTTTATCCCATGCATTATGAGGTCGAGAAAATATCAAAATCACAATGGTTATTTCCTCATAAAATCCTGAGGACGAGATCGAATCGATACAACAATGGTTATCCCTCGTTGACCAAGGAATAAGGAAGTCACTTTCTTCCAAAAAGTTCAAAGACTTAGGGTCACACGACTTGTTCAAAATGGAAAATATGAATAATAAAGAAACAAAAAAGCCCCGCTAAGTCAAAACTTAAAAATAAGTCGCTTAGGCAAAACATTCTTAGGATAAAACATTATTTGCATATGAAAAATTTCTTAAACATCAAGCGAGCTTGCATAATGAGCATCAGATGAAGAGTTTGATTATCCCGAGGGACGAATTGCTTCAGGAATCTGTTGAAAAAGATGGTCTTAATTTGGGGCATGCTTTCTAGCCACTCCTTTAAATTGAAGAAGACCAGTATGAGAGATTGATCAAGAACTTTTTGTTTGATGATTGTGTGGAAGTTTTGTTTGCCCCCAAATCTCAGATTGAGCAATGGCGTATCGTTTCCAGTTGGTTCCAAAGGACGATCTTCTTCAATCATCTGCTTGTGTGCGAAGCAGTTCGAGTTGAGAAGTATGATTGTGTACTAAGACGTAAGTCAATTATCCTGAGGAGGTGTTACCTTCCAAACTCTGTGAACTTTTCATTCCTCTATGAACAAGAGGTAAGGAAATGGTTTGCAAAGATTCTGCTAATCTAGGGAAATCAAGTCAAGATCCATTAACTCTCAAAGTTTCGTCAATCTGGGGCAGTTATGTCAAGATTCTACAAACCTCTCTGTGATCGGTGGAAATAGAACTGACTGTTTTTAGCTGGTTTCGTGAAATGTCGCGGTAAGCAAGAGTCGCCACCGTCTTTCATGTTCTCCAACATGGAAAGGACAAAAGCACAGCAAAATTCCTTCTTTGAGAATGTTTCTCGGTTCGGGAGGTAGATTTATAGAAAGGGAAGGTGTTAGCACCCTTTCTATCCATGGTTATCCATGGGCTCTTAGGTACTTGCTCTTATGTTTTCAAAGGATGTTTGGTTTTCAAGTGTGCGTGGGTTTGAAAAAGTTTCGTTTGAAAAATTTTTAAGTAACTCTTGTATCTGTCCTCAAGAGTGTATGAAATATTTGTTTGAAAACCTTTTGAAAGTGTTGGTGCGAAAAGTTGTTTTTTTGTTTGTATTGAAAAGAGCAAGTACCCATGAGATCTACCTACTCTAAGGAATTAGGCTGTGTAAGAATCCTTTAGATAATGCTATCCCACCATTGAGAGGTAGGTAGCACCGTTGTTGGAGTTATTCGGGTCAATTCGATTATCGGGACATGTGTGGTCACCAAAGAAATGGTAAGACATCTTAGTGGTAACCCTAACGTCCTAGATCCCTTTTATCCGAGGAAACCGTTTCGAGGCAACTGGATCTTAGACAGGAGGGCGACCTCTAAGACACCCTATACTTGATGACCACGTTCGAGGCAACCAATGAGGCGTACCCTAGGAGTGACATGTGCATGTGTGTTGTTTTTCAGGTTAAATTGTCTTTGCATGTTATTTGTGAGCTACGGGTTGATTTTATTATTCATACAAGTCTTTCATGCATTGTTAACAGTTAGGAGTGCGGAAAATAAAGTGCGGAAAAGGTAAATCTAACTATTACAAGGCGTGGGTCTATACATCGCCAAAGACAAAAACCCGTTTGGAAATAAAGTGCAAGAAAAAGTAAATAAAGCGGTAAAGTTCTAATTAACTATTACATTTCCTGAGCAGATACAAAATAATGAATTAAAAAATAAATACGCGCGCGAAAGATCGAAACGAGACGTCCTTAGGGTTTTGACCCTTTTTTTGAGAAAGAATGAGATTGTCCTTTTTTTTTGCAATTTAAGTGAAATTAAACCTAATTTACTAATCAATTAATTAATTAAAAAATGTTTTTGTGTTTTTTATGTTTTAATGAAATAAAATAAAAAGAAGAATTAAAAATGTCAAAAGAAAAGCCTAAGTCTAAATTTGTTTTTATTTATTATAAAAGGATTAAAATTCAAACCTAATTAAACTAAATTAATTTAAGTTAGTATTTATTTACAAAATAATGATTAATTAAATTTAATTAGTAAAAATATTATTATTATTATTTTTTGTTTTCTGGGCTTATTATGAAAAAATAATTATCTAGCTAATAATTAAAAAAAGAATAAAAAATAAAATAAAGCAAATGAAAAATAAAATGACAAAAATAAAATGCAAACCCAGGGGGGTTTGGGCCAGATTTTGAGGGTGTATTTGGAATCTGAGGCCCAAGAAATCACCAAGCCACATTGACTTTCTTGCTTGCCTATGCACAAGGTTGACCAGGAGCATGGTATGCTTCCATCCTGACCATTGGATTCATGATGGTGGCCACATGTCATGACGTTGTTGGAGGCATATGGTGGACTATTCTTTGAAGCCTGCATACAATTGCATGAAGAAAAATAATATGGAAATTATGGGGGACCTGGGAATCGAACCCAGGTCCCAATGTTCAACGCCTGTACGCTTTATCCACTGAGCCAACTGTCTTAATTGAAATAATAATAATAACTGAATATTATATTAGTAAATCAACGCATGCCCCTGGAAAAAAAATAACGCGCGTTTTGTATTTGAATGGGCCAGTGGCACGCTTCCACGTACTTCGTCTTCCTCCTTTTTCCTGTAAAAACAAAACAATTAGCGGGGGTTTTTAACCCCCACAACCTGCATCAAGGGAAAATAGCGAATAGGCGCACACGAAATAGAAATTGTTCGCGAGGGTCTCAATGTCTTCGTCTCATTCAGACGGTTTCAACCTGGGTCTTTCCAAGCCTAATTTTTCCTATATGAGAAACCCCCAATTCAAGAGCTTGAAAACCCTAACATTCATCCATGGTGGTTTATGATTTAGGGCTCTATAACTCAATTATCTTGTACCAAAAGTTTCGTACAGTCCCTGTGAACACAAAACACTCAACAAAAAAAGTTAAATATGCATGAATCAATGTATGTGATTATGAAAAAATTTGAAAAACCGTGGGTCTGTGTAGCACGTGTTCTTGAGCTTTGAGGCTTGTTTTGGATTGCAATGCATTCTTGGGAATGCTAGCAACGTGTTTGAATTTCTCTAAGGCTTTGAATTGGTTTGCAATATGAAAAACAGTTTTGACTTTTTCCTTGATTTTTTGAATATGGTTTGGCCGTTTGTGCAGCAGCTTGGGTCGGCTATTAGGTCTGTAATGCTTGCTTATGTATGTGTGAATGGAATTAGGTCAGCAACTGAGCCTTAAACTTGTGCAATTAAGTTTTGGAGATTTTGTTTTAACACCATTGAAGAACTTTCCATTCTTGAAGCAAAACCATGATTTTGTGCACAAAATAGCCTAGCACGAATTTGGTAGCTGGCTCATGACACATAAAAGTTATTCAAACCACAAAGATTCCATTCAATTAATTTTTTGATTTTATTTGAATTATTATGGATTTAAAATGAATTAAATCAATAAAAATTAAATAAAATGGAAAAATAAATGTTTTGGTCTTGAAATTAATCATGGGACACGTGGGTGGCATGAAAAGGCTGAATCAAGTGGAAGAAAGTGGGTCCTTTTGTCAAAAATTGAAGTTTTAAGGATAGTTGACTTTTGCCATTTCACAAAAATTTCCCAACTTCTCCAATGCATATCTTGCCCAATTTTGATCATATGAACATGTTCTTTGACATTTTCGAAAGGTCTTGAAGTCCTCTAACCAATGCCTTTAGTCTCATGTCATTTGGTTTACCAATCTCAAGTTATGGTCTTTGACTTAAAATGCCTTTTTGTTGACTTTTGAAAATGACCTATAATGTAGAAATTGATAACGTTTTGTGAGAGCATTTATTGGACTTGGAATGTGAAGATGAGTTGTAGGAAATGTCCTCCCCTTCAAAATGAGCATTGGATGGGGTTTTTCTGATGAACCATGAAAAAGTTATGCCTTGGTCAATTTACAGTTGACTTTTCAACTGTCCAAAAATGGAAACTTTTGCATCTTGATGATTTTTGAGCCATGCTTGTGGAATCATGATCAAGATTTGATCAAATGATGATTGTGTGCTCAAAATAAGATGTTGACCAAAAATTTTGACTTTTGACTGCCAAATGACCATTTTACCCCTGTAGTTGATTTTGAACCAAATAGAGTTTTTGACTGTGCATTTTGCCATTGTGAGCCTTGAAACTTGGCATGTAGATGCTTGACAATGTGTATAGGCCTATGGGACTTGATTGAGCCCTTGAAAACCTCAACTTCTTTGCAAGAACCAAAACCCTAATTTTGATTGGCTTAGGAGGATGCTTGACTGTGTAGCCCTTGAGTAGACTTGAGCAAATTGAGATGATGCTTGTCAAAACTTTAAAGAATATGGGAGGGAAAATTTTGGGGTACAACAGTTGCCCCTGTTCAATCTTCTTAAACCTGAGGATGTAGAGTATCAGCAGTGTGGAAGATGATTGAACACTAGAGTGCCCAGAAATTTGCACTCGCATAGTAGAGTATCAGCAGTGTGATGGCGGGAATGGGCTTATAGATGCCATTTGGAGAGATGAAGGATAGGAGGATGGGCTTATAGATGCCATCTGGAAGTGTGACAGAACCTTGTCGGGAATGGGCTTATAGATGCCATTTGGAACTGTAATGGATAGTTGTGGAGATGGGCTTAAAGATGCCATCTGGAGGTGTCGATCGCGTAAGAGATTCCTTAGCGAGAACTTGCGTACCTGATGAAGAAAGATGGTTTCCTGGCCTGTTACAGGTGTTGATCTTCAGACTGTTCATGCAGATATGCCCTGGCTAGATACAGGTATCGAATCTACAATCAATCGCTCACAGATATACCCTGGCTGGATATAGGAATCAAATCTGGAACTTCAAAAGGTTGCTTACAGACGTGCCCTGGCTGGATAAAGGAATCGAATCCGGAACTTCAAAAGGTTGCTTACAGACGTGCCCTGGCTGGATACAGGTATCGAATCTCTAAACTCTTCATGCAGATATGCCCTGGCTGGATACAGGTGTCGAATCTACAATCAGTTTCTCACAAATATGCCCTGGCTAGATAAAGGAATCGAATCCAGAATTAGTCGTCCACATATATGCCCTGGCTGGATACAGGAATCGAATCTCTAAACTCATCATGCAGACATGCCCTAGCTAGATACAGGTATCGAATCTACAATCAATCACTCACAGATATGCCCTGGCTAGATATAGGAATCGAATCCGGAATTGGTCGTCTACAGATATGCCCTGGCTGGATACAGGTATCGAATCTCTAAACTCTTCATGCGGACATGCCCTGGCTAGATACAAGTATCGAATCTACAATCAGTCACTCAAAGATATGCCCTGGCTAGATACAGGAATCGAATCTGGAATTGGTCGTCTACAGATATGCCCTGGCTAGATACAGGTATCGAATCTCTAAACTCTTCATGCAGATATGCCCTGGCTGGATACAGCTATCGAATCTACAATTAAATCACTCACAGATATGCCCTGGCTGGATACAGGAATCGAATCTGGAATTGGTCGTCTACAGATATGCCCTGGCTGGATACAGGTATCGAATCTCTAAACTCTTCATGCAGACATGCCCTGGCTGGATACAAGTATCGAATCTACAATCAATCACTCACAGATATGCCCTTGCTAGATACAGGAATCGAATCCGGAATTGGCCGTCTACAGATATGCCCTGGCTGGATACAGGTATTGAATTTCTAAACTCTTCATGCGGACATGCCCTGGCTAGATATAGGTATCAAATCTACAATCAGTCACTCACAGATATGCCCTGGCTAGATACAGGAATCGAATCCTGAATTGGTCGTCTACAGATATGCCCTGGCTGGATACAAGTATCGAGTCTCTAAACTCTTCATGCAGACATGCCCTGGCTGGATACAGGTATCGAATCTACAATCAATTACTCACAGATATGCCCTGGCTAGATACAGGAATCGAATCTGGAACTGTGACAGTTGATGTTAATCATCTTTGGATTGACCTTTTTCCTGAAAAGGCAAAACACCAGTTGTATGCAATGTCATGATGCATGAACTGCATGTTTTTTAAGATGTTCTCAAAAATAAATGAGATTTGTGTTGTATGATGCGTATGCATGCTATAATGTATGAAGATGTGATGTTTATGAATGTATTTTCCTCTAGGAAAATAAATCCTTGACGAGTGCCGGGAAGTTAACTCCTGGGCTGACGTTTTGAAGAGTAGAGTTCTTCGTTTCCGCTGGGGATGATGGTTGCAAGAATAAACCGGTAGGAGAAGATGACTTCGTTGGGAAATAAACTTGTTGGAGAGATACTCTGCGGGGAATTACTCTGTGGGAAGAGATGCTTCGCTGAGGTTTGATGATAACTCCGCTGGGGATACCGTTGATAAGTTTTGTTGGGAAATTTTGATGAACTCCGTTGGGGATAGGAAGAACTTCGCCGAGGGCGATCTTTCCGTGGCAATTAGCTGAGGATAACCCAGTTATACCCTGGTGGGGAATAACCTTTTAATAAAGCTGGGGAGACGCGTTCGTGCTCTGCAGGGGATAAGCTTCCAGAATCTACTGGGGATAAGCTTCCAGAATCTGCTGGGGAGAATAATTCAACTCTCCTGGGGAAACTTTTGGACTGTACTGGGGAAATGGCTCCACTGGGGTGTCTGTATTCCGCCGGGGAACAATCTTATATTAAGACTGTCGGGGATGCTTGCTTAGGAACATCTGTACACTCCGTTGGGGAATATTGAGATTTTATGGGGATATCCAACTTCCATAAGGCTGACAGTAGCTTAACTCTGCTTGGAGAGAGTGTTGCTGACTTGCTGGAGATATTGTGCCTTTTCAGGGCTGATTGGGAGACCAACTCTGCTCGGAGAGAGTATTGCTGATTTGTCTTACTCCCGGGGAGTGAAGGTATCTTGGTTACGTTCTTCAGCCGAACCTACCTTGGTACCTTGGTGGACAGAGCAACTAGATCGCTTAGACGACTCATTATTGCCCCTGTTTCTGATGTCACCTGTAATTAGTCCTTTGTTTCGTATGCAAGTATTTATGATTAGCAATTAGTGTCAAATGCATATATCAAAAATGAATATTGGACGTTCTTTGCAAAACAAAACAGAAAAAGAAAAACAGTTGGCAATTTGTCTGGAAAGTGAATTTGTATTGATTTTTGAATTTGCCTGTAAATAGGCGTTTATGTACAAGAGGCTGACGTCCTAGTAAGAGAACACCGCCGAACAACATAGAGTTTATACAATTTTGTGAAAAGGAAAACAAAACAGCTATGTGAAAAAAATAATCCCACTGGGTTCCAACTCTGCTATCGCCTTTATGTCTTCAAGCGTCTCATCACTTTGCTGCTTAGTTGATGATGAAGATGATCGATTGGTGTCGTCTGAACCTGATAGTTGATACCGAATTCTGGATGCAAGGTGATCCAATGAGAAATAGTATTACGCTTATCCCTAACTTTTGCCTGGACCTCCCTTTCGGGTTTTCAGTCCATCGGGATACCCATTTTTGCCCAAGCCGCCTTTTCAGGTTTTCGACTTGCCGGGTGTACAGATTTTTTTTATTTCATCCCTTATTTTTGCCCGAACCCTTTTGGTTCACCGGGAAGCCATTATTTTTGCCTAGGTGTGTTAACCTAGCGGGTCTTTAATTCATGCGTAGTATCTTTTTACTATGTCTGCATTGGCGGGGTGAGGAAGGTCGTCACCATCCATGGTGGTTAGAATCATAGCTCCTCCTGAGAAGATGTTCTTAACCACAAATGGCCCTTCGTACGTATGGGTCCATTTTCCCCTGGGATCACTTTGAGGAAGAATGATGCGCTTGATTACCAGGTCTCCGACTTGATACTCTTGTCGTCTGACTTTCTTGTTAAATGCCCTGATCATCCGTTTTTGGTACGTCTGACCATGACAGATAGCAGTGAGTCTCTTTTCGTCAATTAGGTTTAATTGATCAAGTCGAGTCTGGATCCAGTCATCTTCGCTCAAACCTGCATCCTTCATTATCCGGAGTGAGGGTATCTGGACTTCAATAGGCAAGACTGCTTCCATGCCATAGACCAAGGAAAAGGGTGTTGCCCTTGTTGACGTTCGTGCTGAGGTACGGTACCCATGAAGATCGAACGGTAACATCTCGTGCCAATCTTTATAGGTCACTGTCATCTTTTGCACAATCTTTTTGATATTCTTATTCGTCGCTTCTACAACCCCATTCATCTTCGGCCGGTAGGGAGAAGAGTTGTGGTGTTGTATCTTGAATTGCTCGCAGAGCTCAGTGATCATTTTATTATTAAGATTGGTACCATTATCCGTAATGATCCTCTCTGGTACTCCGTAGCGACAGATCAGGTTATGCCGAATGAACCTTGCCACGACGTTCTTGGTTACGGTAGCATAGGAAGCTGCTTCAACCCATTTTGTGAAGTAATCAATCGCTACCAGGATGAAGCGATGCCCGTTGGATGCCGTAGGTCTGATTTCGCTGATCATATCAATGCCCCACATTACAAAAAGCCAAGGTGCTGTCAAGACGTTCAGAGGTACTGGAGTAATGTGCACCTTATCTGCATATATCTGGCATTTGTGACACGTCCGAGAATGTTGGTAACATTCAGCTTCCATTGTGGACCAGAAATATCCCGCCCGAAGGATTTTCTTTGCCATGGTATGTCCACTGGAATGTGTTCCGAAGGTACCTTCATGTAACTCTGCCATGATCCTTTCTGCTTCAGTCTTATCCACACAACGCAGTAAGGTTGAATCATGGTTTCGCTTGTAGAGAATGTCGTTGCTGAGGAAGAACTTTGCCGCGAACCTTCTCAGGAACTTCTTGTCATTAACAGATGCGCCTTCAGGGTATTCTTTAGTTTCCAGGTACCTCTTCACTTCATGATACCAAGGTTTTTCAGTTACCTCTTTAGCCTCAAGATCACATCAATGTGCATGTTCGTCTAATTTCCAGATAATGATGTGGGGAGCCTCGTTGTCCCATTTGACTTTGAACATAGAAGACATCGTAGCCAGCGCATCCGCCAACTGATTTTCCTCCCTTGGGAAGTGTTCAAAAGTTATCTCTTCGAAGTGGGGGATCAACATCAACACATACTCTTTGTAAGGAATAATATTTGGGTGTTTCGTATCCCACTCGCCTTTGATCTGATTGATCACGAGAGCGGAATCTCTGAAAACACTCAGAAACTTGATCCTTAAGTCAATTGCAGCTTGAAGACCCATGATGCATGCCTCATACTCTGCCATGTTGTTGGTGCAATTGAAACATAGCCGGGCAGTGAGTGGAGTATGAGTGCCTTTTAGGGATATGATTACAGCGCCAATACCGTTACCCAAAGCGTTTGAGGCTCCGTCAAAGTGCATAGACCATCGGGATCCTTCCTCAGGTCCTTCATCCGGTCCAGGTACTTCACAATCAGTCACTACCATGATATCCTCGTCTGGAAATTCAAAGTTCATCGACTGGTAATCATCCACTGCCTGGTGTGCCAAATGGTCTGCCAATACACTTCCCTTGATTGCTTTTTGAGTCGTGTACTGGATGTCGTATTCTGTCAAGATCATTTTCCATCTCGCTATTCTTCCGGACAAGGCGGGATTTTCGAAGATATACCTTATTGGATCCATTTTTGAAATCAATAAAGTAGTGTGAGTCAACATATACTGTCTCAGCCGGCGAGCAGCCCATACCAAAGCGCAGCAAGTTTTCTCGAGCAGTGAGTATCGGGTTTCACAGTCGGTAAACTTTTTGCTAAGGTAATAAATGGCGTGCTCTTTTCAGCCAAACTCATCATGCTGCCCCAGCACACACCCCATTGAGCTGTCAAGTACTGTCAAGTATAGTATTAGAGGTCTCCCTTCAACCGGTGGCATAAGAATGGGTGGTTCTTGGAGATACTCTTTGATTATGTCGAAAGCGGCCTGACATTCATCGTTCCAACATACCACTTGATCTTTCTTCAGTAGCTTGAAGATTGGTTCACAGGTAGCAGTTAGGTGCGAGATGAATCGGGTAATGTAGTTCAGCCGTCCTAGAAAGCCTCTGACTTCTTTCTCTGTCTTGGGAGTTGGCATCTCTTGTATGGCTTTCACCTTGGCAGGGTCCACTTGAATACCTTTGTCACTCACAACGAAACCTAGCAATTTTCTAGATCTCACCCCAAAGGTACACTTGTTCGGGTTCAACCTCAGCTTGTACAACTTCAGACGGTCAAACAGCTTCTGTAGATGGTCAAGGTGTTCCTCCTCAGTTTGGGACCTTGCAATCATATCGTCTACATATACTTCTATCTCATGATGGATCATATCATGAAACAAAGCAACCATGGCACGTTGGTAGGTTGCCCCAGCGTTTTTCAACCCAAAAGGCATGACCTTGTAGCAAAAGGTGCCCCACTGAGTAACAAAAGTGGTCTTCTCCATGTCTTCAGGAGCCATCTTGATTTGATTATATCTGGAGAAACCGTCCATGAAGGAGAATACCTTATGCTGAGCGGTGTTGTCAACCAGAACATCGATATGAGGTAGAGGGAAATCATCCTTGGGGCTCGCCCTATTCAAATCCTTGTAATCAACACACATTCGGACCTTACCATCCTTCTTCGGCACTGGAACCACGTTGGCAACCCACTGAGGGTATGAAGTCACTGCTAGAAACCCGACATCAAATTGTTTCATAACCTCAGCCTTGATTTTCTCGGACATCTCTGGACGCATACGGCGAACCTTCTGTTTAACCGGAGGGCAGTCTTCCTTGGTAGGCAGGTGATGAACCACAATGTCAGTATCCAACCCAGGCATGTCTTCGTAGGACCAGGCAAAGATTTCCACATAATCATGCAGCATCTGAATCAACCGCTGTTTCACACTAGCCTCCAGATTGGCACCAATCTTGACTTCCTTCTTGTCTGTCTCAGTACCCAGATTTACCGTTTCCACTGGCTCTTCATGTGGCTGAATGGCCCTCTCTTCCTGGAGTAGCAGTCTTGCAAGTTCACCAGGCACTTCACAATCATCTTCACCTCCGTCTTCGGCTAAGTTGATCGGATTTTCGAAGTCATAACTGGTAGTAGCGGAGTCGTTACCAGTGAGATCCAGAGTGGATTGGAACCTGTATAGGTGAGTGTGTGTAAATATAGCTGTTTTGCAATATATAAAGAAAGAAAGGGAGCGCAAGATTTGAAATGTGAAAAAGGTCCAATGCTTTTATTCGTGATATATGAAAGTAACACACAAAAGCCCTCACAAATGAATCCACGGTGCCCCGGGTAAGACACCGGGCCATAAAGTTTCAAATTATTGTTCGTTACAAATTCAAAACAAAGGAGTTCATTACTGAGTGACAAAAGTAATAGGTGTGAAATCTTTCGCAGTCCAGTTGCTTGGTCCACCATTGGTCGTTGGGTAGATCCAGCTGTCAAATTCGGATTCCTCCACGTCGTCTTCAATAGCATTTACCCCCGGGTTGGTGATGAACACAGGAGGTTTTCCAATCCTTGCTTTACGAACAACCCTCTGAGCTTCTGCAGTGAAACCCAAACCAAACTTGTCAGTCTTTGGAGTGAAATCAGGAAGTCAGCCCCAGTATGCGCACTCACCCTTCTCAATCACAGCCCGGGCATCCTTTAGGGAAGCCATCTTCAAAGGAGAACCCTCTTCAGTCATTGTCTCTGCTGCTGCCAATGTCTGAGGCACCTCTTCAAAGTGTTGAAAGGGGGTCCCAATGAACTCCCCATCCATTTCTACGTACCGGAACGAGTTAAGGTGGCTGACCATATATTCTTCTTCCCCTAGAACCGTTACGATCTTCCCTCTGACCGGGTACTTAAGCTTCTGATGTAATGTGGAGGTCACAACTCCGGCCTTGTGGATCCAAGGACGACCCAGCAAACAAGAGTAGGACGGTCGGATGTCCATCACATAGAAGGTTGAATCAAAGACCTGAGAACCAACCCTGATTGGAATGTCAACTTCCCCATGTACCATCCTTTTGGACCCGTCAAAGGCCCGGACAACAATGTTACTAGGCTTGAGCTCTAAACCCTCACAATCCAACCTGTCTAGGGCCTTCTTGGGTAATACGTTCAATGAAGAACCGGTGTCTACCAACACATGGGCAAGAATAGTGCCCCTGCATTCAATGGAGACATGCAGGGCGACGTTATGGTTCTTTCCCTTGGCAGTCAGATCGGCGTCAGAGAAACCCAACCCATTATCAGCAGTCAAGTTGGCCACACAATCAGTAAATTGATCAGCAGACGTTTCTTGTGGCACATGGGCCGTCTTCAGGAAGGAAATCAGGGCCTTGGCGTGGGCCTCTGAACACAACAACTGTGATAGCATGGAAATCTTACATGGGGTGTGCCCCAGCTGCTCGACGACGTTGAAATCACTCTTCTTGATAATTTTGAGAATCTCTTCCATCTCTTGCTTGGAAGCTTCAACATTGGTGGTCTTCGGTGCCTCCGTCCGGGCAGGCACATCAGTAGCAATCCCTTTGCCCCGAGCGTCAGATGACTCGGCAGCAGGGGTAGAAACAGGAACTTGGTCAGGCAGGGAAGTGGGCACACTTGCAGGTGTGATAATAAGAGGTCTCTGAATGGATGGAGGTGCAATATCTGGTGAGAACAGCCTACCACTGCGAGTGACTTTGGCAGGCCCGGTGATGTTACTGACGCCGGTACTAGCATCAAACTCTTGCTTTACTCCCAGAACATAAACATCTGCCCCATAGTGCCATGGGACAGCTTTGTCAGATTTATAGGGGATTGGCCCCAGAACAGTAATGATGATAGGAGCAATCTTTGGTGTAGACATGATTTTCACAGGCTTCTTTGAGGGAGCCTTAGGAGGGTTGTTGAAAATAGTGACAATAGAAACTTCTTCGGTACAGACAGCAGGAACAACAATCTTCTTGAACAAGATTTCTTTGCTATCCATCAGGTTTTAGACGCCTGACTTCAGCAAAGGACAACCAGCAGGTGAAACAGCACATAGATGGCAACCTTTACTACATCCCGAAAATAAACTGGCTAGCAACAGGTTCCTCTTGACGGTCAACAGTGGAGTAACAATATCATCCACGGAGGCTACATACAAGTCTTCTTCTACAACATTCACTCCATGCTGGGGCATGGGAGAAGTCACAACATTGGGCCTTTCGGGCGCCTCGAACTGTATTTCCTTAGCATCAATAAGGTCCTGAACCTTATTCCTTAGAGCCCAACAATCATCGGTAGAATGCCCCGGGCTATCAGAGTGATAAGCGCAACGGGCGTTGGGGTTGTACTTCGGAGATGTTGTATTCACTACCTTCAGAGCTTCCTTGACAATTACAAGATTGGTTGACAGCAGTTGCGGCAATATCTGAGAGAGGGTCATGCTGAGCCGAGTGTACTGCCTTTTGGGCCTCTCACCCCTTGGTTGGTTGTATTGCTGAGGAGCAGCGGCAGGCTTTGAAATAACCACCGTGTTGATAGCTTGGCAGCGTTCCGGTTTTCTTTGTCTTCTAGGACCATACACAGCACTAGCTTCCTTCTTGAAAGGCTTCTTTTCAGAACTTGAGGATGCACCTTTCTGTATCTTCCCCGACTTAATACCAGCTTCTATCCTCTCACCAGTCAGAATGAGGTTTGTAAACCCTGCAGAAGAATTACCAATCAGGTGATTAAAGAATGGACCAGACAGGGTCCCCAAGAACATGTCCACGAGTTCACGGTCAGTCAACGGTGGCTGCACCCTGCCAGCCAGGTCTCTCCACCTTTGCGCGTACTCCTTAAAACCTTCTCCTGATCCTAGCGACATACCCTGGAGTTGGGTACATGTAGGAGCAAGGTCGGCATTGTACTGATACTACTTATAAAATGCAGTAGCCAAGTCCTCCCAGTTTCGAATACTGGCTCCATCCAGCTGATAGAACCATTCGAGTTGAGTCCCTGAAAGACTATCCCTGAAGAAATGGATCCATAAGTTCTTGTCTGCAGTATACGGTTGGATCTTCCTTACGTATGATCTGAGATGCAGCTTAGGGCAGGAAACCCCGTCATACTTCGCAAAAGAAGGTGCCTTGAACTTGTGTGGGATCACCACCCCAGAAGATAAACCTAGGTCTCCAAAGTCCAACCCAGGCACACGTTGGATCTCCATAGCATTTAACCGGTCCTCCAGCTGTTTGTACCTGTCCTCAGCAGGAGGGTACTGTTCATCATTGAAGTCTATCTCGTTGTCGGAGACCATAGGACTAGGAGCCTCTCTCCCTGGTGGGCTGTCCTTCCCTGCAGAGGAAGTAGCCTGATCAGCCTCATTCTGTATTGTATTCCCAAACCTCCGTCCAGTGTTAAACATCACAGTCCTCTTCTTCTTCTTCTTCTTCTCCTTCAAGAGCAGAGCCTTCAATTCCTGTTGCCCTTGGGCTAAGCTCATGACCAGCTCCTGGAACTGGGCGTTCTGGGCCTGGAGGGCCTTGATAGCTTGTTCAGTAGTAGGTTCAGGATTCATGATGATTGAGTGCATGCTGAAATAAGTAGCGAAGGAGATTAAGCAACCTGTAGAAAAAGAGTACCTGTTATGCATATGATGCATGATATGTTGTTTATGCAATGCATTCAAGGGTTCGAAAGTTCAAATTCGTTGTAGACAAAAAGGAAACACACGTTGTATTAGGAAATAATCTGTTCAGTACATCAGGGCCTCATGGGCAAAACATTACAAAATAATTAATCCCAAAAGACACTGCGCATCCTCTTTGGAGCGATGTAGGTGTTGAGAGTCTTTTCCTCGTGAAGTAGACGGGTGAGCTCTAAGACCTTCTTCTCACTGGCATGTAGAATGGTTTCAAGAGAATCCCGCTCTTCCTTAAGTTGGATCCAGCTCTTTTGCATTTCTTCCTAAGACGTTGGCATGTCAGGATGTTGAATGGTGTAGGGCACCTCTCCTTCAACAACAGGTTCTTTGATCATGGGGAGAACATGAGGATATGGCATTACCAGCTTCTGGGAGCGGGCTCGTACCCACTTGAGATAAGGCTCCAGGGGGATGGAGTTCTTGTGCCCCAGTGTCTTGCTATCTAACCTGTTGGGCATCCTCTAAGCTCTGATGAATCTCTGGCGGAGTCCTTGTGCATCGTTGTCGAAGTCAAAAACTATGTCAGGAATCAACATGTCATGAGGGCCATCCCTCCGAGCATATCCAAACTGTCTCAAAGCCAGACATGGGTTGTAAGTAATGCCCCCCTAATTCCAAGTAAAGGAACATTAGGAAACTCTCCGCAACGATCAATGATAGTGATGTTTTCTCTGGACCGAGAACACCAATGTATATCAGCATGTGTAAGAGTCATCAATCGTTGTGACCATCTCAAACCCCGCTCGTTCTTCAAAACTGATTGTGGAAGGTGCGAAATAAACCACCTTGCCAGGAAAGGAGTGCAGCACATGAGAACACCTCTTTTTCTCATGGTTCGAGTGTAACATGAGTGGAGGATGTCCCCAAGCAACGTAGGTATGGGATTCCTGGACATGAAGATCTTGACAACGTTGATATCTACAAGCTGATCTGGATTCGGGAACAACACCAACCCATAGACAAGGAGTGCCACAACTTCTTCGAAGGCTTGTAGGTCAAGGGAATTCCAACATTCTTGGGCCTTCTCAAACAGAAACTTTGCCAAGAACCCATTGATACCACTTCTAACTTCCCAATGTCCCTTGATGTCAGATGGTTGTAGGTGCAATGCTTTAGCAACCTCTTCAAGTTTTGGTTCCTTTTCCGTACCGTTGTAGGGTAGTTGACTGAGAATGGGAACCCTCATAAGTTGAGAAAACTCTTTCAAAGTAGGTACCAATTGATAATCCGGGAAAGTAAAACAGTGGTGCAAAGGGTCAAAGAACTGGAAGAGAACTTTTATCATATCTTCTTCAATGTTGGTGTTGGCCAAGCTGATGAGTCTACCATGCCTTTCACTGAAGGAAGAGTTCTCGGGAATCCTAGATGTAAGCTCCTTAAGCTGAGGAGGGACCCTTACAAGGTTGATCTGAATTGTCTTTCTGCGGATAGTTTCCATGTCCTACAAAACAAGAACAAAGATGAAGATTTGAACCCTTGAAGTGGTTAGTAAATGCATATGATGCTTCATGATGTTTTATGATATTATGATAAAAGCACACCACAAGTATTCACAAAAAGCAAACATGATAAGACACACAAGTCACACCAGACATCCCTTAGAGTTTAGGCCAACATGGGGTCTAGGTATTACCCTCTTGAAGTTGGTGGGCTCAAACCTGTCCTATCAAAAGTAACCGGGTTCTAAGGAGCTCAATATCATTGGGTTGTTTTCTATGTTCATTGTTTTGATTTAGCCACTGAACTGGCGATCAAAATATTCCAAGAAAACAACCCTCAATGAGTGTAGTATCGAGTATCTACCAACTTCAGACTGCACCAAAGTCGGTCATCTCACTACCCCTAAAGAGGACAGGATGGTCAAGTAAGGTTCCTAAGGTCAGTTGATGCTTCACGACACTACGCGGCGGCCCCGTACTCTCCTTGACTTGACTCAAGGGTTACCGATACTCACCAAAGTGCCACATCAACGTAGCAAACTACTTCAACCGTGTCGGTATACCCCGCACAGTTCCCTCACATTTTGTTGCTACTTTCTAAAAGGTATCCCCCAGATCCGGGTTAGGATCTATGAAACTCCCAAAACAGGCCCGCAATATTAAATCAAACAAATCAAGCAATTGAAAACAAGAGTGGTCTAATCTTGAGGTACACCTCACTTATTAACCTCCCCAGCAGAGTCGCCAGTTCTGTGATCGGTGGAAATAGAACTGACTGTTTTTAGCTGGTTTCGTGAAATGTCGCGGTAAGCAAGAGTCGCCACCATCTTTTATGTTCTCCAACATGGAAAGGACAAAAGCACAGCAAAATTCCTTCTTTGAGAATGTTTCTCGGTTCGGGAGGTAGATTTATAGAAAGGGAAGGTGTTAGCACCCTTTCTATCCATGGTTATCCATGGGCTCTTAGGTACTTGCTCTTATGTTTTCAAAGGATGTTTGCTTTTCAAGTGTGCGTGGGTTTGAAAAAGTTTCGTTTGAAAAATTTCTAAGTAACTCTTGTATCTGTCCTCAAGAGTGTATGAAATATTTGTTTGAAAACCTTTTGAAAGTGTTGGTGCGAAAAGTTGTTTTTTTGTTTGTATTGAAAAGAGCAAGTACCCAGAGATCTACCTACTCTAAGGAATTAGGCTGTGTAAGAATCCTTTAGATAATGCTATCCCACCATTGAGAGGTAGGTAGCACCGTCGTTGGAGTTATTCAGGTCAATTCGATTATCGGGACATGTGTGGTCACCAAAGCAATGGTAGGACATCTTAGTGGTAACCCTAACGTCCTAGATCCCTTTTATCCGAGGCAACCATTTCGAGGCAACTAGATCTTAGACAGGAGGGCGACCTCTAAGACACCCTATACTTGATGACCACGTTCGAGGCAACCAGTGAGGCGTACCCTAGGAGTGGCATGTGAATGTGTGTTGTTTTTAAGGTTAAATTGTCTTTGCATGTTATTTGTGAGCTACGGGTTGATTTTATTATTCATACAAGTCTTTCATGCATTGTTAACAGTTAGGAGTGCGGAAAATAAAGTGCGGAAAAGGTAAATCTAACTATTACAAGGCGCGGGTCTATACATCGCCAAAGACAAAAACCCGTTTGGAAATAAAGTGCAAGAAAAAGTAAATAAAGCGGTAAAGTTCTAATTAACTATTACATTTCCTGAGCAGATACAAAATAATGAATTAAAAAATAAATACGCGCGCGAAAGATCGAAACGGGACGTCCTTAGGGTTTTGACCCTTTTTTTGAGAAAGAATGAGATTGTCCTTTTTTTTTTTGCAATTTAAGTGAAATTAAACCTAATTTACTAATCAATTAATTAATTAAAAAATGTTTTTGTGTTTTTTATGTTTTAATGAAATAAAATAAAAAGAAGAATTAAACATGTCAAAAAAGAAAAGCCTAAGTCTAAATTTGTTTTTATTTATTATAAAAGGATTAAAATTCAAACCTAATTAAACTAAATTAATTTAAGTTAGTATTTATTTACAAAATAATGATTAATTAAATTTAATTAGTAAAAATATTATTATTATTATTTTTTGTTTTCTAGGCTTATTATGAAAAAATAATTATCTAGCTAATAATTAAAAAAAGAATAAAAAATAAAATAAAGCAAATGAAAAATAAAATGACAAAAATAAAATGCAAACCCAGGGGGGTTTGGGCCAGATTTTGAGGGTGTATTTGGAATCTGAGGTCCAAGAAATCACCAAGCCACATTGACTTTCTAGCTTGCCTATGCACAAGGTTGACCAGGAGCATGGTATGCTTCCATCCTGACCATTGGATTGATGATGGTGGCCACATGGCATGACGTTGCTGGAGGCATATGGTGGACTATTCTTTGAAGCCTGCATACAATTGCATGAAGAAAAATAATATGGAAATTATGGGGGACCTGGGAATCGAACACAGGTCCCAATGTTCAACGCCTGTACGCTTTATCCACTGAGCCAACTGTCTTAATTGAAATAATAATAATAACTGAATATTATATTAGTAAATCAACGCATGCCCCTGGAAAAAAAATAACGCGCGTTTTGTATTTGAATGGGCCAGTGGCACGCTTCCACGTACTTCGTCTTCCTCCTTTTTCCTATAAAAACAAAACAATTAGCGGGGGTTTTTAACCCCCACAACCTGCATCAAGGGAAAATAGCGAATAGGCGCACACGAAATAGAAATTGTTGGCGAGGGTCTCAATGTCTTCGTCTCATTCAGACGGTTTCAACCATGTGTCTTTCCAAGCCTAATTTTTCCTATATGAGAAACCCCCAATTCAAGAGCTTGAAAACCCTAACATTCATCCATGGTGGTTTATGATTTAGGGCTCTACAACTCAATTATCTTGTACCAAAAGTTTCGTACAGTCCCTGTGAACACAAAACACTCAACAAAAAAGTTAAATATGCATGAATCAATATATGTGATTATGAAACATTTTGACAAACCGAGGGTCTGTGTAGCACGTGTTCTTGAGCTTTGAGGCTTGTTTTGGATTGCAATGCGTTCCTGGGAATGCTAGCAACGTGTTTGAATTGCTCTAAGGCTTTGAATTGGTCTGCAATATGAAAAACAGTTTTGACTTTTTGCTTGATTTTCTGAATATGGTTTGGTCGTTTGTGCAGCAGCTTGGGTCGTCTATTAGGTCTGCAATGCTTGCTTATGTATGTGTGAATGGAATTAGGTCAGCAGCAGAGCCTTAAACTTGTGCAATTAAGTTTTGGAGATTTTGTTTTAACACCATTGAAGAACTTTCCATTCTTGAAGCAAAACCATGATTTTATGCACAAAATAGCCTAGCACGAATTTGGTAGCTGGCTCATGACACATAAAAGTTATTCAAACCACAAAGATGCCATTCAATTAATTTTTTGATTTTATTTGAATTATTATGGATTTAAAATGAATTAAATCAATAAAAATTAGATAAAATGGAAAAATAAATGTTTTGGTCTTGAAATTAATCATGGGACACGTGGGTGGCATGACAAGGCTGAATCAAGTGGAAGAAAGTGGGCCCTTTTGTCAAAAATTGAAGTTTTAAGGATAGTTGACTTTTTCCATTTCACAAAAATTTCCCAACTTCTCCAATGCATATCTTGCTCAATTTTGATCATATGAACATGTTCTTGGACATTTTGGAAAGGTCTTGAAGTCCTCTAACCAATGCATTTTGTCCCATGTCATTTGGATTTACCAATCTCAAGTTATGGTCTTTGACTTAAAATGCCTTTTTGTTGACTTTTGAAAATGACCTATAATGTAGAAATTGATAACTTTTTGTGAGAGAATTTATTGGACTTGGAATGTGAAGATGAGTTGTAGGAAATGTCCTCCCCTTCAAAATGACCATTGGATGGTATTTTTCTGATGAACCATGAAAAAGTTATGCCTTGGTCAATTTATAGTTGACTTTTCAGCTGTTCAAAAATGGAAACTTTTGCATCTTGATGATTTTTGAGCCATGCTTATGGAATCATGATCAAGGTTTGATCAAATGATGATTGTGTGCTCAAAATAAGATGTTGATCAAAAATTTTGACTTTTGACTGCCAAATGACCATTTTACCCCTGCAATTGATTTTGAACCAAATAGGGCTTTTGACTGTGCATTTTGCCATTGTGAGCCTTGAAACTTGGCATGTAGATGCTTGACAATGTGTATAGGCCTATGGGACTTGATTGAGCCCTTGAAAACCTCAACTTCTTTGCAAGAACCAAAACCCTAATTTTGACTGGCTTAGGAGGATGCTTGACTGTGTAGCCCTTGAGTAGACTTGAGCAAATTGAGATGATGCTTGTCAAAACTTTGAAGAATATGGGAGGGCAAATTTTGGGGTACAACACTCTCAAAGTGCAGAGTGACCAAGGTCTGTTACCCAAGATTCATTGAAGCCATTTCTAATATTGATTAGTCAGAGGTCGTGTTTCAAAGTTTGTAACACTGGGGCAGTTTATATGGATGGTACAGATCTCAGGAAGTCCTTTCAAGGAAAGTTCTTTAACAACCCTACAGGCTGGGGCAAGGCATTATGCAGGGGAATTTCTCCCATTTCATAGTTGATCAGTTTACTTCTGGTCACAGGCTAAACAACTTATGAATGTGAAGAGCTGGACGAAAAGTCAGAATTGTTATCCTCAACTCATCAGAATTTAAAGTCTATGAATTGTTGTTACTTCATCAAAAGTTGAGATCTTTATCTTTGACTGAAGTCAGGATTGCTATCCTCAGCACAGATTTTAGGTAGTCCTCTCGAGGTGAATCTCTTAAAAGGTTAGTCAACCTGAAGCAGTTATGTCAAGATTCAACGAATCTCTCCATGGACTTGTTGTGTCAGAAAATTATTTATAGCTCAAATAATCTGGGGAAGATTATCTCAAGTCAAAATGGTGCCATGTTTCTACAAGGACCCTCTTCAACAAAGTTGTCAAATTTCCTGGGGCACATTCAGTGATTTGTTTTGCATGAGTTATCATTTTATTTACTTATCTGCGTAATCTGCCATTACTAGAACAACATCTCTCAAGATAATTAAAGTATCCCTTACCTGGATCGTTTTCTCCGAAGAAACACTGACGTTTCTACTTCTCCTAAGTAAGTCTTCCCAAATGAAAAATTTTAAGATTGACCAACTGGAATTTTGGATTAAAAGAGTCTCGTTCTCTGGATGCATAAAGCTTTGTCTCCCAGTATCACCTAGTAAAAAGTCTTTTGACTGAAAGTTGTGATCTTTTGAAATGGAATTTCCATTTCCCGGTAAATCTTACATGTTTGTGTTCATAAGAGAATATCTATTCCTCGGAGCAGAGCGTCTTTACCTTGACTGAAGATTTGGTTAAGTATCTTCTTATTCCCCGGCGAAGTCACTTCATGAAGAACAAATCTATTTGAGATTAGTCATAGGTTTCTACAGAGATATGAAGTTTCTATTGCTCCCCAGTAAATCTCCCAAAGCAAAGAATTTTAAATATTAAATAATTGAAATTTCGAATTAAGAGAGTCTTATTCTCCAAGTGCTTGAAGTTTTGTCTCCCGAACATCACCTAGAAAAATAATTTTTATTCTCTGAAGTGGAGTGTGCTTATCCATAGCTGAAGTTGAGAGCCTCTTCGGAAATTTCTCTTGTTCCCCGGCGAAGTCACTTCATAAATATTTCTTGTTCAAGAATTCTTTAATCTCCATAGCAAAAGCATGGTTTTTATTTTTGCTGAGAATCTTTTATTATCCCCAGAAGAGATTGTTCAAGTCTGTTTTATTTTTTAGCGAAGTCATGGGAGCATCGTCTCACTTTCTCAGAGGAGGCTTTTTATGAGGATATTTGGTCTAATATTTCTTGTTCCCCAATGGAGCTACCTTATTTGAGATCTCTCTCTCTGGCATTTTCATTTCTCCATCTGATTTGTGCGGGGGTTTATTTCGTCTCTCCAGTAAAGATCATTATCTGAGATGTCTTATGCAAAATTTCACCTTTCCCTAGTGAAGCTTCCTTCAGAAATATCTTATTCAAAAATCCTAATCTCCCCTGTGAAGTTGCCTTATCAAGAAATCTCTTGTTCAAGAATTCTCATTTCTCCAATGGAGTCATTTCATCGAAAGTACTTATTCACAAATCCTCTCTTTTCCCAGTAGATCTCAATCTTGGATGTTAATAAGTGTTACTTCCCAAAAAGAGTGAACTATTATGCTTGCTAGACCCATGATATAGCATCATAATAGGATTTCGTTCTGGTTGAAGCACATCCTTATTCCCCAGTGGAGCTGAAGTTTCTCGTATTTCCAGCAGTAGCATATTTTGTTGAGTTGCTCATACAAAGAACATTTCATTCCCGAGAAGGGTTATGTTTGAAAGGTATCTTACCCCCAACATGGATTTTCATATCCTTGGCATTATAAAGTTTCATTCTCCCTAGTGAGAAATTGACAAGTTATCAAACAAAATTCCGGTGAATTTTGATTTCCTACAGACCTCATTTTATTAATGATCTCTCCAGCAACGTCAAGTATCCATTTGGCGTTTCCTCGCAGATGTTACAGTTTTTATCTGATATTCTCTAGCGGAATTTGCAATTTATATTTGCAAGTTTTATCAGGGTTCGGCCCGTGGTTATCGGTTTTTTCATTTCGCCAATCGGGGCAGTCAAGTTGAGGATCGATCTCTCGAAGTTCCGCTACTCTGGGACAGCATATCAATGATGGTACAGATCCCATGAAGTGCTCTCGGGGAATTTCCATTCACTTTGTAAGTTGCAGCTTGTCAGCACCCATGCAAGAGTCTTACCTCTAACTTTTGAACTCTAGAATAGGAAATTCCTTGTAGAGTTAGTTCTCCTTAGCATTGTCATATGAGGGATCCTTAACATTCATTAACACCACCGTGCCAGATCTATTCTGTTTTATTTTCTAGATTTAAATATGTGTACTGTTGAATAATACAGAGAAAATAGAGTATGGATTGTGAGAGAGAGTAAAAGCAGAGAGATAAATTTTCCTTGGTTTATGACTAAGTGTGATTAATTTTTTTGTTTTGTTAGTTAACATGGTTTACAGGGCCAAATCCGGCGGTAACACTTGTCACCGTCTGGTTAATCATTGTTAAGAATCCTATGCGATACATCCTATGGTCCTACGATGCACCCTTAATCAGCATCATCTGATTATCATCCAACCACTCAAAATTTGTTCTCCATCGTGTTCCCTCAAGGACTATCCATGCTGGATCGAAGGCAGAAGGTTATTGGGAACTTTTCTCCATCAAGCATATGATACACCCTCACGTCCTCACCATTAGATATTCATCAAGCATTCCAGCTGTGTGCCTCCATGGTGGACCTCCCTGAAAGCGACATGGAGGACCTTGCAAACATCTATTGAGAATATGGGCTTTGCATCTATTGGGCCTAGAGAATCTCACTGCCCACACCCCTCTGATTTACTCCATTCAGGCCCATTTTCGTCTTTTCTTTTATATTTTGTATTATTTTGTTTAATTAGGATTTCTATCAAATAAAAATACAAAAATATAATTTGTTTTAGATAATAAATTAAATTAAGAAATGTTATTTAATATTATTAATTAATTAATTAATTAATTTATTAATTAATTATATTAAATATGATTATTTAATTTAATTAGTTATTTAAATTAATTTCAATTGGGTTATATTGTTTGTTTATTTAGATTTTTAATCAGACTTTTGATTCGATACATCCCCATTCATAAACTTGTACCCCCATTCCCACATGGTTTGTAATAGCTTAGAATTTTATTTTCTTTGTTATTTCTTTATATGTTTTAATTATTGCTATTATGCATATTTTGTTCAATTAGAACAATTGGCCTTCTTTTGGGCTCGTCATCGATGAACAGGTATCCACCTACAAATGCACACTTGCATACATTCATAGTTTGGTTCTGGGCTTTTCTACAGCGACAACTACTCAATCAATTGTTCCAATTGGTTTTTTAGAATACTAGTGCTATGCTAGTCCCCCTTTCTAGGAGCATGCATATGACCACCTTGTATGGGCTTTCGATTTTTATCTTATGCATTGAAGCAACTCTCTTTTCTCCTCTTGGTCCATATAGCAAGCATTTTCTTAAGGGGTCTCATAGTTGAGTTTAGGCATGGCCATTCTCACAAGATTAATCAAGTTTTACCCTTGATTAATCATAACTCGAACCAATCACTTTGTTCTATATACCAAGTGTTTCCATGCACAAAGGGTCTCAGGGTTGAGGGTAGAAGCACCTACTCTCACGAGATTAATCAAGTACACCCCTTGGTTAATCATAACCCAATTCAACTCCCATACACCAAGCATTCCATTTATCTTGTGGACACTTTTGCTATGATCTTGCGATTGATCATTGACGTAACCCGGGTATACCAAATTGATGGTTGATTGAGGAGGTTCAAGGATGCATCCAGTAGAGTTTTCTTATCTCATGCATACTGAAGAGGCAACAAACCTTCTCTGTTAGGTATCATCGTACCTCCCTTTATTTTCTCATTCTCGCATAGTGACGCATGACCAAAAGTCTTACCTTTGTAAGCATGTTTTGATTGTTTAAATGCTATCTCCTCTTCTACATGACTACTTGCTTAGATGTCTACCTGCGTGCATGATCTTTTTACTTGCTTATTTAAGCTTGTTTTCTTTAGGTATCTTATCTAAGTACCTTACATCTTGAGTAATTCTCTACTTCTCATATGTGATGTGTGATTGTCTAATCTCCATCTCCTATATTTTATCCTACTTTGATTCTTAATATCATTGTTAGGTGTGTTGTTTTACCATCTCTTATCTTTTCTCCTACTTTGATTTTCGATATCATTGTTAGACGTATGTGTTGCCATGCGATGTTTCGTCATCATTTCTTATCCTACTTTGATCCTCGATATCATCGTTAGGTGTTAATGGTTTATCATTCTCCTCTCTTATTGATTTAGGTTTCTACGTATGTGTTCGTGCTTTATGTTTTTCCATATTTAATCATGATGTTTTATCATTTTCTTATCTTCATGTTTTATCATCTCTTTTTCATATTATTTCTCCAGCTTCTTTGATCCTTGGTTAAGTACATCATTACTAACAAACATGGTGATATATGAGAAGCTATATTCCATTTGTGTTTTGAGCATCACTGTCTAGTGATTTTCTCACGAGCTTTTGTGCCACGTCCCATGTATGTATCTTGATGTTGGCGATTGCCCATATCATCTAAGAACATTGACCTTGGAATTATTTAAGTCAGGCACTTGTATACATCAAGGGACTGTACTCTTCAATATATCATGACACTTAAGTATGTTATCTTGTTGACATTACTCGAGTCTTTAAGTTCATGATTGATGTCTCGTGAGGGTATCATCATCACCTCATGATATACAAGATGTCATTGCATTTTTACTTGAGCTTTATCAATTCCATTTGATTTAAGACAAGTATTATCCATCTTATATGATTTTGTTCATCAATTAGGTGACTTTTCTTGTGTAGGAAGTTTCGTCTTCTTAATTGGTTGCTCTTGAGTCTCATCTCGAGTTAACTTACCATACAAGTCACACATGGCATAATTCTTCAATTATGCTCTCTCTTATTTTGATCTTTACTTGTTAAACTAAACAATGTTTCTTACCTCCTTTGGCCATTCCCTTTATATGCTTTGTATGTTCTATTTGCCCCATGTCTTGTATGTTTGATTCTATTATGTTTTATCATCTTTGCGATGTTTTGTCATCATATATGATGTTTTGTTGTCTTTGGGATGTTTTGTCATACTTTTTGATGTTTAGCCATCATTGAGATGTTTTATCATCTTATTCTTGCATGATGTTTTGCCATTCTTGTTAGATGTTTTATCATCCATACTTGATACATGTTATTGATGCTTTATCATCTTTGTGCAATGTTTATCATCCATCCCCTTATTTATTTGCTACCTCTTGTATGCTCCCCATAGGATCTTCAATTTACTCTTTTCTAAGTTTGAATTGAATAGACCTTAGGCTTGTGTCCATGTATGCCAACATTAGTTAGACGTTTCCCTCTCTTATCCTCAACTATAGGATCAACATTGTATGACAACTTTAGGGCTATTTTTCTAGTCTCCCTTAGTATTTTCTTTCTTTTTTGCATTTTCATTAAGACTAAAACTTTTTTTTCAAACTTCTAAAAATATTCTAACTCCAATTAAATCCTTTTTCAAGGTAAAAAACACAAACCAATGCAAACTCTTTTGTCTTCAGACTTTGTTTTTTCTTTTAAAACCTTTTCAAAAAGTACATGCTTCACCAACATTGTTCATAAATAAACATTGTGTTGCACCCCAAAATTTTCCCTCCCATATTTCTCAAAATATTTCAAGAAAGATTCCCGAGTTGCTTAAGGAAGTCCAAGGGTTGGCCACACAAGCTCTCTCCTAAGGTAGTCTACCTCAAATTAGGGTTTCAAGTTGCATCAATATACTTGAGTCCAAGGGATCCAAAATTCTTACCATTGTCCTAATATGTTCTCAAGATCATCCATGTCAAGTTTCAAGCCCTACAGAGGAAGTTTGCTCAATCAATTGCTCAAAGGCCTGAAAATCGACTGTGCTAGGGCAAAAGTCAACTGTGGCCCACATATAGTCAAACTTCAATATTTTTGGTCAACATCCTCATTTTGAAGTATATTTCATCATTTTATCAAGGGTTGATCATGATTCATCAAGGATTGTTCATAATTCCTCAAGAACCAAAAGTTGCTAAATTAGGGTTTTGTAGGAAAAGTCAACTCAACTTTGACCAAGCATAACATTCTCATACTTTATGAGAAATGACCCATACAAAGATCATTTTGAATAGGATGCCATGATATACAATCCATCTTCATCTCCCAAGTTCAAAATATGCACTCACAAGAAGTTATGAATTTAGACATTATAGGTCATTTTGAAAAGTCAACAAAAACACCTTTTTTTGTCAAAGCTTCATACATGAGCATGGAATATAAAATTGAGATGAGACCAAAAGGGTTGCTTATAGGACATCTCAAGATTTCTAAAAAGTCCAAGAACACCTCCAAAGAGTTAAAATTGAGGAAGTTATGCATTGGTGAAGTTGACCCTTTTTGCAAAATTGCCAAAAGTCAACTATGCCTAAAACTTTAATTTTTGCCAAATGGGCCCAATCTTTTTCACTTGTTTTGAGTTGGCAACATGGTCCACGAGCCCTAGCCTTTTCCACTTGTCTTTATCATATTTATATTATTTATTTTGATTTTTATTTGAATTATATCATTTTAAATCAAAACAAATCATATAAAATCCAAAACATTGAAATTCAAAGATTTTTTACATGATTCAGGTCTTAATATCCAACTAGCATCAAATCAAATTCGTGTAAAGGCATAGTGTGGACAAAAAGATTGAATTAGGCTATTTTTGGAATGATATTGAAAGTGAATCAAATCAAATCAAATTCATTGATGGAGGAAGATTGAGGCTAGGCTTTCAACCCTAATCTCTTACTCAATACATATAGAAGGAATGCAGACCAAAAAAGGCTAGAGAGAGGCGTATGAACCAGAAACAAAACTTGAAAAAACAAGAAAAAGTGGTGAATCGAATTCGTACTTAGAGGCCAATTCAAGACCCTTGGACTATCCCAATCGATTCTTGGGAGTGTAGGCAAGCAGAAGCAACCCAGAACAAGCGTTTCCAGGCCTTATATCGCGCTGTAAGTCACCCACGGCATGACTTCTTTTTTGAAATCTAATAGAATCATTCTTGTACTTGTAGCATAAAATAATTGTATATTATTGTTCACCATCCTATTTGCAAGCTTCCTGTAACATTTGATTGTATTTTCATGGCTTGTATTGGATTTCACCATAGCTAGGGTTTGTAGCTTCGAATTAGGAGTTTTATGTGCAGGCAAAATTGGCCCATAAAAAGGCCACCATTGAACTCAGAAGGCCTAGACGGATCCATCCATGGCATTAGAAGTCATTTATCTTGCTCATGGTGGATTTTAAGAGAACGCAGACTGTAGCTACGACCAAATGTCCGTAGGTAAAAGTTTGGAACTTTTACCAACAGATCCAAGGAAGAAGACAACCAACGTGGAAACCTTCCATTTACGCATTTGAATTTTCGCGCGTGTTGAATTCAGTGTTTTGCTTTTCATATATTATCATTATTATTTATTGTATATACAAACAGAAACAACTGGCGCAGTGGTAGTGGAGTACGTACAAAATGCTTCAGGACCTGGGTTCGAATCCCAGGTCCCCCCAATTTCTTCATATTTTTTCCTTTTAGGTAATCCAGCGCGCTTGCAAGCCTAAGAACCATCATGCATCCTCACCATCCAGCCTGCCAGATGGCCAGATGGCCAAATCTAAAGGCCATCAATGAGGGAGTACAATAGGCCATGGTCAATGCATCATAGAGAATTCAACAAGTCAACGTGGACAGTTTTACTTTGGGCCCAGAAATCTGATTCTTGCACCCCCATAATTGCTCAGGCCCAATCTCTTTCTCTATTCTTTTTTTTGTTTCATTTAATTTATTTATTTTGTTTACTAACCAATCAATTATTTTCTTTTATCAAAAAACCATAAAAATAATACTTTTCACAAATTAGGTTTAGATTTTATTTTTTATCGAAAAATTAATTAATTTAATTAGGTTATTAATTTTAGATAACTTTAATTCATTTTGCAAATAAATTAACAAATAATTAGAAAATTAGGGTTTTGTCTAAACTTAATTAGATTTTCTTTTTTTAAAAATAACCAAAAGCCACAAAATAGGCCATGTAATTATTTTCATTAATTAATTTAATTAACTAATTAATTTTTTATTTAATTTAGAAAACCTAATTCTTTTCTTAAAAATAATTAAAAACAACAAAAAACAAATTTTCTTTTGATTAGGTTAGAAGGGTCAAAACCCTAATTGCTTCTCGATCTAAATTTCATCGCGCGCTTTATTGTTTTATTATTTACCATATTAATGTAATTGTTCACAAGGTTGTAATAGTTAATTAGGACTTTTAATATTATTTATCGCTTTATTATTTTTCAAGGGTTTGTTTTTGGCTATGTAAATACCCGAAGCCTTGTAATAGCTTAGTTTAATTTCCGCACTTTAAAATTCCGCAAAATATTAAATTGTTAGATGTATGACATTAGGATGCATGACAGGAATGTATGATTAATTTTAAAACAATTAGATAACCCTTAAATGTGCAAAGATAAATAATTTGAAATTGAATCACTCGCACATGCGCACTCCTAGGGTATACTCCCACTTGGTTGCCTTCGGTAAATGGTGATTGAGTATAGGATGCTTTAGTGGTCGTGCTTTTGTCCAAAGATCAAACTTGCCTCAAAAAGGTTGCCTCGGATAATTGATCTAAGACATTAGGGTTACTACTAAGACGTCCTAACATTTCTTTAGTGACCGTACGTTCCTCTTTCGAATTGACCCTCAAACTCCAACGATGGTGCTACCTACTCACTAATAGTGGGATAGCGCTGTCTAAAGGAAAAAAACATAGAACAATTATTTTTTCGAGTAGGTAGATTAGTTCTTAAGTACTTGCTCAATCAAAACAAACTTTCTCACACTTGCACTCCTTTACAAACAAAGTTTTCAAAAACACTTCATTACACTCTTGAGGACTGATACAAGAGTTAAATCGAAGTCAAACAAAAGCTTTTCAAATCACACAAACACAAAGAAACAATTTTGAAAATGATGAGCAAGCACCTAAGAGCCCGTAGGTAACTATGGATAGAAAGGGTGTTAATACCTTCCCTTTCTATAATCTACCCCCGTACTCAGAAATATCTCGAAAAAGGAATTTTTCTGTGCTTTTTTCCTTTCCTTGTTGGATAAAATAAAAGTCGGTGGCGACTCTTGCTTACCGCGACATTTTGCAAACACAAACGCAAAACTTAAACCAGCATTTCAAAACAGTCTGGTTCTGGCCACCGTATCACAGAACTGGCGACTCTGCTAGGGAGTTATAAGTGGGTATACCTTAGGAATAGTTCATCATATTGTTTTCAATTGTTTGATTTGCTTGCTTTATATTTGTGGGCTTTGTATCGGAGTTACTATAGATCCTAACCCGGATCTGGGGATACCTTTTAGGTAAGTAGCAATAGAATGTGAGGGAACTGTACGGTGTAGACCGATACGGTTGAAGCAGTAGCTACGTTGATGTGGTATATTAGTTGGTACCGATATCCCTTGTGGAGAAACAAGGAGAGTATGAGGCTGCTATATGGGTCATTAAGCATCAACTGATCTTAGAACCTATAATTGACCAACTTGGCCATAGAAAGTAGCAGAATTCTACACTCATTGAGACCATACTCTCGCGATGGTTCCGGCCGCAAGAAAAGATTGCTAAGCTGAAACTATGACCGATGGAGGATGGTCAGTTATATTGAGAACCTCTAGAACCCGGTTACTATTATTAGGACAGGTTGAACCAACTAACGTGGAAGAGGGTAGTACGTAGACTCCATGCAAGCCTAAACTCAATGGCTATTGTGTGACTTGTTTTCCCTTACCATGTTTGCTATCTGTGATACCTGTTGTGTGTTTTATCATGACATCATGCATCATGACATACCATGCATATTTCATTATACTAACCATTTCAAGGACCGAGGGGATTCATCTTTGTTCTGTTTTGTAGATCATGGCTTCTATGCGCAGAAATACCATTCGAGTTAACTTCGTGCAAATCCCTGCTCAGCTCAGAGAGTTGGTTTCAAAAGTTCCTGATACTTCTTCCTTTGTTAGAAGACATGGTCATCTCCTCAGCCTGGTCTCTTCAAAGTTGGATGATCAAATAATGAGTGTGTTGTTCCAGTTCTTTGACCCATTGCATCATTGCTTCAGTTTCCCGGATTATCAGCTAGTCCCTACTTTGCAGGAGTTTTCTGACTTACTAGGCATATCCATTCTCGAGCAGACACCCTTTACAGGTTTGGAGATAGCTCCTAGGCCAGAGGATATTGCTTCAGCCCTACACCTAAAGCTGGATGATGTAGTATCTAACTGGGAGACTCGGAGCGGGGTTAAAGGTTTCTTGGTTAAGTTTCTGAGGGATAAAGCTCAACAGTTCTGGGATGACTTGGATTTTCAGGCTTTTGAAGAAATCTTGGCTCTCCTCATCTACGGTTTGGTTCTTTTCCTGAATCCAGATTCCTTCATAGATGTGAATGCGATTAAGATCTTCTTGTCCCGCAATCCTGTGCCGACTCTTCTTGGTGATATCCTACATGCTATTTATACTCGTACTATGCGAAGAAGAGGAACCCTCATGTGTTGTACGCCGCTGTTGGCGAGGTGGTTTATTTTGCACCTCCCCAAGTCTGTGTTGAAGAATGAGGAAGGTCTAGGTTGGGCTTACAGAATCATGTCCCTTGCTCATACGGACATCCTTTGGAGTTATAAATATATGGAAAGAGTAGCTGTCATTGATCGATGTGGGGAATACCCTAATGTTTCATTTCTTGGAATTAGAGGAGGAATAACCTACAATCCTTGTTTGGCTTTACGACAGTTTGGAAGAGCTCAGAGAGACGGTCCTCATGAGCCGCTGCTTATAGATATTATCTTTGACTACAAGGGGGACGTTAATGGGTATCGCCGAAGGTTCATACGAGCTTGGGGTATGGTGAACAGGTCTGACCCTCATGAGCTAGGAATGAAGACTTCTCTCCCTATGGAACCTTATCTCCAGTGGGTCCGAGCTCGAGCTCAGAAGCTTGGAATGCCCTGTGAAGTTGTGCTACCAGTGATTGTGGAGCATACCAATGAAGAAGGTGTTCCTTATATGGTCATTTATCCGTACATGCCTACTGATCTGGGGGCATTAAAGAGATCTTGGATTCAGTTGAGGGAAGAACGGGATACCTACCAAGAGAAGTATCATGAGCAAGAGAGGAAGATCTTGAAGCTCACGAGGCAGCTTGAGAATGAAAGAACAATCAACGATTATGTCAGCACGAAGGGAAAACGACCATGGGAGTTCTGATGACTTTTGTTGTTTCTAGTTTAGATTTACTTTCAGTTCATTTCTTTTGTAACTCCTTAAAGGCATTTGTTAAACATTGTTCCAAGTTTAATCTAATAAAGTGTGTTTTGTTTTGTTTCACAAAGTTGAATCTCCTTAAAGTCTTTGAAATCATTTCATACGCATTCCATTCCCATTCACCTCATTACAGGTACCCTTACAGGTTTCTTATCTTCTTCGCTGTTTATTTCAGCATAAAATGTCTTCTGAAACACCTACTTATCAAGCCATCAAGGCTCTTCAAGCTCAGAATACTCAGTTCTAGGAAATGTTCTTGAACTTGGCCAAGAGTCAACAAGATTTGAAGACTCTCATCTTGAAGGACAAGAAGAAGAAGAAGAAGAAGAAGAAGGTGGTCCTCCTGAATATGGTCCCAGGTTCAGGAACAATTTGCAACAGGAAACTGATTTGTCCCTTTCATCTGGAGGAGGAGAGAATCGAGAAGAAAGGAATGGTCCTAGCCCAGTGGTTTCTAACAATGACACAGATTTTGATGAAGACCAGTACCCTCCTGCTGAGGATAGGTATAAACAACTTGAAGACCGTCTGAGTGCCATGGAGATTCAGAAGGTACCCGATTTGGATTTTTGAGATTTGGGTTTGGCATCTGGGGTGGTGATCCCACACAAGTTTAAAGCTCTTGTCTTTGGTAAGTATGATGGAGTATCTTGTCCAAAGCTACACCTCCATTCGTACGTCAAAAAGATTCAACCCTATATTGCTGATAGGAACCTTTGGGTTCATTTCTTTCAAGATAGTCTGTTAGGGACTCAACTTGAATGGTTCTATCAACTGGAAGGAGTTAATGTCCGTGTGATATGGTGGGAGAACTGACTTGAGGTTTTGCGTTTGTGTTCACAAATGTTTCGGTTTAGCAAAAGTCACCACCAACTTTTTATTTTATCCAAAGGAAAGGTCAAAAAGCACAGCAAAGACCTTTGAGATGTTTTCTTGAGTTTGGGGGGTATATTATGAAAAGGGAAGGTGCTAGCACCCTTTTCATCCATGGTTTTCCATGGGCTCTTAGTTACTTGTTTAGATCACTTGCTTTGCTTTTCCAATTGTTTGAAATGGTGCTTTGTATGGTCTTGAAAGTATTTTGAAAAGAGGCCATCGTTGTGGCAATCTTTGTAATGATTCTCGTTCGTAAGAATGTATACAAAGATGTTTGTCTTTTGAAAAATGTTTCAATGTTTGAAATTTTGGAAATTGTTTTGAAATTGTGTGTGTGTTTGAAAATAGCAAGGATGGTTTGCAAATTGATCAAGTAAATAGGAGCATCTACCTAATCAAAAGTCTTTCTTATACATTTTTAACCCTTTGACATTGTTGTTTTACCATTGTATTTGGTAAACAACCCTATCTTTGGATGTTAAACGGGACATGTGTGGGTCATCGTATGACCATGATAACAATATTGCCAAGTATCTTAGCAAGTTTTTTGAGGGACTAAGATCATTTTTGTATAGGAACCTTTTGATAGCGTCATCGAGGGACTATGATCTTTTTGTTTTGTTTTGTTTTGCCAAGATACCTAGCATGCATACCATGGCCATTTTAAGGCAACAAAGTGGATGAAACCCTAGGGGTTCTTGTGTGCATTGTGTTGTCATTTTTCATGCATTTTTTGTCTTGTATTAATTCATGCTATTTGTTTTAATTTTTGGTCTTTGCATATAAACCCTAGTTTACTATCATGGCATATAAAAGCAATAAATGCGTAAAGTAAATCTAGACTATTACAACATTATTATGGGAAGGGGGGTACAAGTTTGAATAGGGGGATATTGCTCAAAATAAAAACCTAATTTACTATTACAACTCAATTGAATTTATATACAATAAATAAATAAGCAAATATTTAAATATGCAATAAAATGTAAATATGCAAAATGTTTTTTTTGTATTTGTTTTTATGTATGTAAAAATGAATTTATTTAAGTCAAAAAATAAGAGAAAATAAAATGATTATTTTTGAAAGGGTGGAAACCCTAGTTTTTGTTTTAAAAGAAAATATATTCTAATATTATTTTATCTCATTTATATACAAGGAAAAAATAATAATAATACATACAAAATGTTAAAAAATTAAAATATGTGTGAAAATATTATTTTAAGTGTATAAATAATAAAAATAAAAATATATAATATTTTTATATTATTTACAAGTTTTATTTAAGAAAATAAAGTATATTAACCTAATAATTTATTTATTATGCAAAAAAATAAAATAAATAAAATATGAAAAAATGCAAAAAATAAAGAAAATATTTTTGTGATTTTTAATGTTTAGAAAGAAAAAAAAGTCAGAAATGTGAAATATGCAAGAAAATATTAAAAATAAAAGAAATGGGCCAAGGGGGTGCAAAAAGTAAAAGGGGGATGCAGAAAGAAACAGGCCCAAGTGCGCCAGGCCCATACACACTTCATCCATGTCCTTCAGACGAACACGCACGCGCCTCTTTACTTCAAATCCTGTTCTCTCTATTGCTTGCATGAAATCAAAAACTCACAACATGAAACTTATAGCATTTTAAGTCACGATTCTAATGATAGAAAAAACTTGACCTAACTCTCAAAGACCAGAGAGAGTTTTAGTGGCCCTAAATTCTAACCTAATTTTTTTCAGCAACTTCAACTATCAAATACTCCTAGCTCAGTTAATATAAATGAAATCTACGCATATGTACAACTCAAAGAACTTAAGGACTACATTTTTGCTTCTCAAACCTAAGCCTAATGATGCCTAAATAAGGAGATAGAACTTTGAAAATTACCTTGTTCAGTTGAGTTTGGCTATGGAAATGTAGCAACTTTGAGTGAGGCCTGATGTACTGGTGAGCTTGCTTGAAGTTCCCTGAAGCTTTCCCAATGCTCAACTTGCTTTGAAATGGCTTGAATATCCTTGTAGAAGTCAACCTGCAAACTCAAAAATTGAAAATGGTGAAGCTTGAAAATGAGGTTACAGTTGCTGAACAATGGCTTGGATAGTTTAGGTGTGATGTATGGAATGTGTCTGAAGTGGTTCCAAGCAAAACGCACGAGGGAATATGGAAGTGGCTTGTGATTTACAGAGATGGCCATGTTTTGGGCAGAAATAGTGTTTTTGTGTTTAAGGGTGTTTGAGAGGTTGGGCAATCGTGTTTTCTGCTTGCTACAATGTGCTGAAGTTGTTTCAAATGATGCCAAGACTTGGTTTTATCAGATATGTGAGATATGTGGACTTTTGCAAGTTGGCTTGTTTTTGAAGAAAAGGTGAGATGACAATGCTCAAAGCCTGTACAGGCCTATTCCTTAGCTGCACATAGTTGGTGAACTTTGCCTGATATTTGTGGACTTTGTTTGCAGCAAGAGGTTAGGTCCATGGCTCAAGATAAACAAAGTTGCTAAAAGTGAACTTTATCAAAGTAGCATTGTAACCTTTATGCCATTTTTGGAATAATTCCTTGTGCAATGCTCCATAGCTCAGAACAAAGCCTTTGTCCAATGTATTTGCATTAAATTAAGGAGTGTGGAAATGTTTAAGACCTGTAAAACAAGTACAAGCATGCTTAGGACAGATTTGCAAGTTGTAAACTTGTGCAAAATGCCTTGGACAAAAGTGAGAAATGGCCATTTTCTTTTCTTCGATTCACCCTAACCATAAATGATTTTGGAGAGTTCTTGGACATTTTGGAAAGCTTGTAACATTCTATAAAATCCATCTTTGAAATGAATTTTGATATTCCACTTGGAACTATGTGAAAAGTTGCCATGAAGTTAGGTCAAAAATCTGCCTAAACTAGGGCAAAATTTCACTAAGTTAAAAAGTTTATGGACCCTTATTCACAAACTCATAACTTGAGATCCAAGCATCTTTTGGGAAAATTTTGTGAATCAAAGTTCTAGATTTTATGGAGGACTACAACTTTCATGTTGGAAGTTTTCTTTGAATCCAATTTCATCATGAGGAAAAAGTTGGGAATAATTTGGGGAAAAATAAGAAATTTTCATAACTTAGAAAATTTCTAAGTTATGAAAAATTTCTAACTTAAACCCTAATTTTTAAAATTAAGTTTCTTGGAGAACAAGTTTCATGTTTTAACACATCTTGATGAAAAATGACCCTTCTCACTTGATTTTGACCAAAAAGTCAAAGTTTGACTTTTCAGTGTACAGTTGATTTTTGATCAGTTGACTGGAAAATTCATCTGTCAATCCAATGCATTTGAGATCTTTTGACCCTTGCGATTAGGTCAAGATGATGCCATTGAGTCCTTGAAATCATGCTTGAACCCAATTTTCCATTGGCTAGGTCAAAAATCAGAAATTGCCCTTCTACAGTCAAAACCCTAATTTTGACCATTTTGCCCTTTTGAAGATCTGATCAAATTTCTTGAGGAATTATGGTCCAAACTTGATCAAATGGTTCATATGAGCTTATAATGTTGATGTGGATCAAAATTTATGAAGTTTGACTGTAAATTGGCCACAGTTGACTTTTGCCCCAATACAATTGATTTTTAGGTCAACTATCCAATTGACTGGGCAAAAAAGTGATTCAAGGCTTGAAACTTGGTATGAGCAATCTTAAAGGTCCAACATGAAGTATGAAAGTCACATGAGGCATTTGAAGTCCAAAAATCCTTGTGCAAACTCAAACCCTAATTTCAGGTCATCAGTGCAAGGAGATGTCTTGAGCTGAGCAAACCCTAATCTGGTCTTGAGTCCAAAGAGTCTTGTGAGGAGAATTTTGATAAAATGAGAGGGCAAATTTTGGGGTACAACAGCTTCCCCTGTTCATTCTTCTTGAACCTGAAGAGTTAGATTGGCGAGCTTTTCCGTTTGTGACTCGAAGGTAAAAGATGATTGGACACTAGAGTGCCCGTAAATTTGCACTCGTCAAATTATAGTTGAGGGAATGGGCTTAAAGATGCCATTTGGAGAGGTGACAGAATATTGTCAGAGATGGGCTTAAAGATGCCATCCAAGAATGTTTGTTGAACTGTAAGTTATAAGTCAAAAGAATGAGTACCAAAATGGTATCCGTGTCTAGAACGTATCTGAACTGTATCTGGAGACTGAGTCTGTATGAGCAATGGAATGGCGTCCGTGTCTGGAGCGTATCAGAGCTGTAACTGTACTTTAATCTGAATGAATAACAGAATGACTTCCGCATCTGGAGTGTATCTGTATTGTATCTAAATCTGGAATCTGAATAAGCGACAAAAAGGCGTCCGTGTCTGGAGCATCTCTGGGCTGGGGAAAAAGTCAAAATAAGTGACAGAATGGCAACCGTGTCTGGAGCGTATCTGGATTGTATCTGAAGTTGAGATCTGTATGAGTAGCAGAATGACTTCCGTGTCTGGAGTGTATCTGAACTGTAACTGGGATCTGAATAAGTGACAGAATGACTTTCGTGTCTTGAGTGTATCTGAACTTGAAATTGATAGTTGAATCTGAATGAGAAATAGAATGGCTTCCGTATCTGGAGTGTATCTAATCTATATCTGATTGTTGAAGTCTGAATGAGTGACAAAATGGCATCTGTGTTTGGAGCGTATATGTACTGTATCTTGACTTTGAATTCTGCATGAGTAATAGAATGACTTTCGTGACTGGAGTGTGTCTTTACTGTATCATGAATAAGAGATCTGAATGAGTAACAGAATGACTTTCGTGTCTGGAGTGTATCCGTACTGTATCTGAAATCTTTGAATATTTGTTAAAGATAGCTGGTAATCTTATCCTGAAAAGGGTAAAATGTTAGCTGAAACACAAAGTTATGTTGCATGAAATGTATGATGCAATAAAATGTGTTTTATCAATGTTTATGATATATGAATGTAATGTATGCGCATGTAAGATGATTTGTTGTATTGCTGAGGAAAATAAATCCTTGGTAGCTGGGGATAAGAAAAATCCTTGACTGCTGCCGGGGAAAATAAATCCTTGACCGCTGTTGGAGATTCAAAATCTTTGATTGCTGAGGATGAGAAATCCTTGGTGACTGTTGGGGATGGAAAATCCTCGACAACTTCTGTGGAAAAGTGAGAATCCTTCATGACTTTCCTGGGGATATAGGGATCCTTCGAATCTTTGAGGATGATAAACATTCTGTTGTGAGAATAAAGCTAAGTGTTGCTTGAGAAACCTGCTTGGGGAATCCAGAGAACTTTGAAGACTTCTACTGGGGGTTAAACAATGGGAATCCTTACTCGGCTGGGGAATAGGGAAAATTTTGATGATTTCTGCGGGGAACTAAGAATGAGAATCTTCATTCTGTTGAGGAGTAATGAAAACTTTGGCAAATTCATGCTGGGGAGTAAAGAAGGCTTTGTCAACTTTACTGGGGAATCAAGAATGAGAATCTTCATTCTGTTGGGGAGTGAAAAACTCTGTGGGGAGTAGCTATCCTGCTGGAGAGTAAGTTCAGGACTCTGGGGGAAAAAGCTTATTCCTGTTTGGAAAAAGTTCAAGAGTTTGGGGTTGTATGCCACTCTACTGGGGAATTATCCTAGTTTAGGGATAAGACAAAAGTTAACTGTTATCTGGTAGACTTCCAGGCTTCAAGACAACTTGTTGGGGAATCTGGAGAAACTGGACGGTTTCTGCTGTGGATTGATAGTTGGAAATTTGACTCGGCTGGGGAAGAAGGTTTCATCTTTGCTGAGGGTCTGTGGTTCAAATTTTTGGCTCCGCTGGGAATTGGGAGTTTGAAGTTTTAACTCTGATGGGAATTAAGGATTTGAAATTTAGCTTCGCTGGGGATATGTATTTCAAGGTTTTAGCTCCGCTAGGGACCTAGATGATGTACTGTAGGGGATTTCTCTTGGAATAGCCTAAAGATGTTTTCCTATACTTTCAACCTGTCGGTAATTATTCTTTCCCATTTCGTTTATTTGTAAACAGTGATTATATTCAAATGCATATGCTCATTAATAAATCATTTGACGTTTTCAAATAAAACACAAGTGTAAAAGGAAAAGACAAATGGTTTTTGGTGCTTTGAAGTATCTTTGTATTAACTTTGTGTAAGTATTTTGTACAAAGGAGACAGACATCCTAGTAAGAGAACGTTGTCATAAAAATGAGAAAAAGAAAGATGGCTATGTGTAAAAATTCCATGGGGTTCCCATTCTGCTATAGCCTTCATAACTCCGAATATCTTATCCATTAGTTGCTTCGTCCGAAGATGATTGAGTTGATCAGAAGCCCGAAGCTTGTCTATGAAGAGATTGTCCTTAAAGTGATCCGATGAGACATAATCATACGCTTTAATTCCCTAACTTTTGCCCGGACCGCCCTTTCGGGTTTTCGATCCACCGGGAAACCCTTTTTTTCCCAAGTCTCCCTTCGGGTTTTCAACTTGCCGGGTGTACAGATTTTTTGTTTTATCCCTAACTTTTGCCTGAACCGCCCTTTCGGGTTTTCGATTCACCGGGATGCCCATTTTTTTGCCTAGGTGTGTCTACCTAGTGGGTCATTTATGCGTAGTATCTTTTGACTATGTCTGCGTTCGTAGGGTGTGGTAGGTTGTCGCCGTCCATGGTGGTTAATATCAATGCCCCACCAGAAAAGGTGTTTTTGATCACAAATGGTCCTTCGTAGGTAGGAGTCCATTTTCCCCTCGGATCACTTTGCGGCAAGATGATCCGCTTGATTACAAGATCCCCGACTTGATATACCTGGCGCCTGACTTTCTTGTTGAATGCCTTGATCATCCGTTTTTGGTACGTCTGACCGTGGCAAACAACAATAAGTCGCTTTTCATCAATCAAGTTAAGTTAATCAATCCGGGTCTGGATCCAATCGTCTTCACTCAAACCAGCATCCTTCATGATTCTCAAGGAGGGAATCTGAACCTCAATAGGCAAAACAGCTCCATGCCGTATACCAAAGAATAGGGTTTTGCCCCAGTTGATGTACGCGCCGTGGTACGGTACCCGTGAAGAGAAAATGGTAGCATCTCATGCTAGTCCTTGTAGGTGACTGTCATCTTTTGTATGATCTTCTTGATATTTTTGTTCGCAGCTTCGACAGCATCGTTCATCTTTTGACGATAGGGAGATGAATTGTGATGTTGAATCTGGAACTGCTCGCACAAGGCAGTGATCATACTGTTGTTATGGTTTGTACCGTTGTCGGTAATGATCCATTCGGGGATACCGTACCGGCAAATGAGGTTCTGCTTGATGAAGCGGGCAACAACATACTTTGTGATAGATGCGAAGGAAGCTGCTTCGACCCACTTGGTGAAGTAGTCAATGGACACCAGAATGAAGCGGTGTCCATTGGATGTTGTAGGCTTGATCTCTCCAATCATGTCGATTCCCCACATAACGAATGACCAAGGAGCTGTTAAGTCATTGAGAGGAACTGGAGGTATATGTACCTTGTCCGCATAGATTTGACATTTTTGACAAGTCCTGGAATGTTGATAGCAGTCAGCTTCCATGGTAGACCAGTAATAGCCTGCCCGTAGAATCTTCTTAGCCATCGTATGTCCGCTAGAGTGAGTGCCAAAGGTACCGTTGTGCAGTTCAGCCATGATCTGTTCATCTTCAATCTTGTCCACACAACGGAGCAAAATGCAATCATGATTACGCTTGTACAGGATACCATTGCTCAGGAAGAACTTAGCCGAGAATCTCCTCAAGAACTTTTTGTCGTTGACTGAAGCTCCTTCAGGATATTCTTGAGCCTCGAGATACCTTTTGACTTCGTGAAACCAAGGTCGGTCCACTACTTCTTCGGTATTAATCTCGTGATAATGTGCAGGTTCATCCATCCGTTCAATGGTTATTTGGGGAGCCTCATTATCCCAGTTAAGTTTAAACATGGATGACATTGTAGCTAGAGCATCTGCTAGCTGATTTTCTTCTCGCGGGAAGTGCTCGAAGGTAATCTGCTTGAAATGAAGTAACAATGTCAAGACATGTTCTTTGTAAGGGATGAGGTTGGGATGTTTAGTGTCCCACTCTCCTTTGATCTGACTGATGACCAAAGCTGAGTCCCCAAACACAACCAAAGATCTGATTCCCAAGTCTATGGCAGCCTTGAGTCCAAATATGCAAGCTTCATACTCGGCCATGTTGTTGGTGCAGTTGAAGCAATGTATGGTTGTGAAAGGTGTATGGCAACCTTCTGGAGAGATAAGCACAACCCGATACTATTGCCGAGTGCGTTGGAGGCACCATCAAAGTACAGGGTCCATCGGGATCCTTGTTCAGGTCCGTCATATGGTCTGAAATCTTCAATATTGTCCAATGTCATAATGTCTTCATCTGGGAAGTCGAACTTCATGGATTGGTAATCTTCGACAGCTTGATGAGCCATATGGTCATCTAGTACACTCCCCTTTATAGCTTTTTGGGTCGTGTACTATATGTCGTACTCTGTCAGGATCATCTTCCATCTAGCTATTCTTCCAGACAAAGCAGGCTTTCAAAGATGTACTTGATCGGATCCATCTTAGATATCAGCAAAGTGGTATGAGTCAACATATACTGCCTTAGCCGGCGAGCAGCCCATACCAAAGCACAACAAGTTTTCTCGAGCAGTGAGTATCGGGTCTCACAGTCGGTAAACTTTTTGCTAAGGTAATAAATGGCATGCTCTTTTTGGCCAGACTCGTCATGTTGGCCCAATATGCACCCCATTGAATTCTCTAGGACGGTCAGATACATGATTAGCGGTATTCCTTCGACGGGTGGCATCAAGATAGGAGGTTCTAAAAAATACTCCTTGATTTTATCGAAAGCAATTTGACAGTCACCATTCCATTTAACTACCTGATCTTTCTTCAGCAGCTTGAAGATTGGTTCACAGGTAGATGTTAGGTGAGAGATGAACCTTGCAATGTAGTTTAGGCGTCCCAAGAAACCTCTGGCCTCCTTCTCAGTGCGAGGAGCAGGCATTTCTTGTATAGCTTTGACTTTGGTAGGATCAACCTTGATACCTTTGTTGCTGACAATGAAACCCAAGAGTTTACCAGATCGGACTCCGAAAGTGCACTTATTAGGGTTCAGTATGAGCTTGTACTCCTTTAACCTGACAAACAGCTTTTGCAGATGGTTGAGATGTTCTTCTTCTATCTGTGAACAGGCTATCATGTCATCTACGTAGAACTCTATCTCATGATGTATCATATCATGAAACAAAGCTACCATGGCACGCTGATAGGTTGCCCTGGCATTCTTCAGTCCAAATGGAATCACTTTATAGCAAAACGTACCCCACTGTGTAACAAAAGTAGTTTTCTCCATGTCTTCAGGTGCCATTTTGATCTGGTTGTAACCTGAAAATCCGTCCATGAAAGAAAATACCTCGTGCTGAGCTATATTGTCAACCAAGATGTCAATGTGCGGTAGTGGAAAGTCATCTTTAGGGCTGGCCCTGTTTATGTCTCTATAATCCACGCACATTCTCACTTTGCCGTCCTTCTTAGGCACAGGCACAATGTTAGCAACCCATTATGGATAGGAATTAACAACAAGAAATCCAGCATTGAACTGCTTCATAACTTCTGCTTTGATCTTTTCTGACATGTCGGGCCTCATGCGGCGAACTTTCTGTTTAACTGGTGGACAGTCTTCTCTTATGGGTAGACGGTGTACCACAATATCTGTATCGAGTCCCGACATGTCTTCGTATGACCAGGCGAAGACCTCAACATATTCCTGTAACAGCTGAATTAGGCGCTCTTTGAGACTTGGCTCTAGGTTGGCACCCACTATGACTTCTTTTCTGTCTTCCTCAGTACCCAAGTTGATTGTCTCTAACAGTTCCTCATGAGGTAGAATATCCCTTTCTTCCTGTTGTAGCAGCCTAGCCAATTCTCCCGGCACCTCACAATCTTCCTCACCTTCGTATTCGGCATGGTAGACCAGATCTTCAAAGTCACTGAAGGCCATAGCAGAATTGTTACCCATGGAATCCGGAATGGAAGGGTACCTGTATTTGTGAGTGTGTGTGTGTGTGTGTAAGGGATAACCACCTTTAAACAAATAAAATGTAAAAAGAAAGACAATGAACACAAAAGTTTATATGTGAAAACGTCCATGATTCATTAAAATGGAATATGAAGATGAAAAATCAAACCCTTACAAATGGACCTATGTGCCTCGGGTAAGGCACAAGGTTTAAAGTGTACGAATTGTTTGAGAATTATTACAAACCAACAAAAATGTTTGAAAGATAAATTACTGATTTATGAAAGTAATCGGAACAAAGTCTTTTGCCTCCCAGTTGCACAGTCCTCCGTCAACAGTAGGGAAAATCCAGTCTTCCAAGTTGCTCTCCTCTTCACTATCCTCCAAAGCATTGACTCCATGATGAGTGATTTTCACAGGTGGCCCCCAGCACGGGAGCGGCGCACAACCTTTTGAGCAGAAGAAGTGAATCCCAAGCCGAATTTATCTGATTTGAAAGGAAAGTCTGGAAGTTGCCCCCAGATTATGCTTCCTCCTTCTTCAATCACAACCTTTGCATCTTTGAGAGATGACATCCGAGGCACATGTTTGGTAATCATGGGTACAGAAGTCACTGTTTTGGTTGCCACAATCTCCTTAGCTACCTCTTCAAAATGCTGGAAAGGGGTTTCGATGAATTCACCATCCAATTCTACATAGCGGAAAGAATTTAGATGGCTTATCATGTATTCCTCTTCGCCATGAACAGTTATGATTTTCCCCTGGACAGGGTACTTGAGCATTTGATGCATAGAGGAAGTGACGGCTCCAGCATTGTGAATCCAGGGTCTTCCCAACAAGCAAGAATAGGAAGGACGGATGTCCATCACATAGAATATGGAGTTGAAAGTTTCAGTTCCCACTTTAATCGGGATGTCCACCTACCCGTGGACCATCCTTTTAGAACCATCAAAGGCTCTGACAATTATATTGCTAGGCTTCAGGGTTAGGCCTTCACAGTCCAATCTATCCAAGGCTTTCTTCGGCAAGACATTTAAAGACGACCCAGTGTCTACCAGAACGTGTGCTAGGGTAGTCCCTCTGCATTCCACCGAGACATGCAAAGCGTCATTATTCTTTCTCCCTTTAGATGTTAAATCGGCATCGGAGAATGCTAGACCATTGTCAGCTGTTAAGCTAGCTACACATTCCTGGAACTGATCCGCGGAGGTTTCCTGTGGTACGTGGGCCGTCTTCAAGAATCTTATCAGAGCCTTAGCATGAGCCTCTAAACAAAGCAGCAAGGCCAACATAGAGATATTTGAGGGGGTTTTCCCCAGTTGTTCCACAACATTATAATCGCTTTTCTTGATTATTTTCAAAATCCCTTCCATTTCTTTTTGAGAGGTCTCAGGGATGACCAATGGCTGAGCCCTCGTCTTGATGGGCTCTTCTTGGATCCCTTTCCCTCTATCATCAGCAGCAGTAGAGGGGACAACCATAGGAGTTACAACTTCTTCAATAATTGGATTTCTCGCAGATATGTTGACTGGCACAGGGGTAACCTTAGGAGCAGCTGAGGGTCCAAAGATTGCCTTTGGTGGGGCAATCTCTGGAGAGAAAATTCTTCCACTTCGGGTGATTTTGCTCATTCCAGTTATGTTTTCAATGTCGGAAGTCTCTTCATCAGAACTCTCTTCAGTTGATTCAATTTTTTTAACACAGTGGTAGTAGATTTCTCCACCATAGTTCCACGGTATTGATTTGTCGGACTTGTACGGGATGGGCCCAAGCATGGTTATCTTCAAAGGTACAATCTTCGGATCGGATGTAATCTTAACAGGTCTTTTGGAGACCTTGGAAAGATTGGCGGATATGGTAATTATTGAAATATCATTGACAGGAGTCGGTCTAACAGGAGTCTTCTCAAAAAGTATTTCTTGGTTATCCATTAGGTGTTGGATTCCTAACTTCAACAATCGACAGTCGGTTGGTAAGGATGAACAAAAGCAACAATCTTCTTCACAACCTGGGAAAATCCCAGCCTTCAGCAAATTCAACTTGATTATCGGTAGCGGAGTCATCAAATTATCAACAGTAGCAACAAAAATATCCTCTTCAACAGCATGGGAATTGTGGCCATGCCTTGGCATTGGAGCAGAGATTACATTCGGCTTTTCAGGGGCATCAAATTCAACTTCTTTAGCGTCTATCAAATCATGAATCTTATTCTTCAGGGCCCAACAATTGTTGTTGTCGTGCCCTATACTCCCTGAATGATAAGCACACTTGGCGTTCGAATGGTAGTAAGGATAAGTTGTATTCAGATTCTTCGGGGCCTCTTTCAGACTAGCAAGGTTTAACTTCAATAGATGGGGTAGAACTTGAGCAGGAGTCATGTTTATCTGAGTGAATTGCCGTACAGGCCTTTCCACCCTTTCTTGGTTGGTTCTGGGTTGATTGTTTCTGGGCTGATCAGCTGCAGACTTCTGAATCATTACGGCCCCCACCGTTGGCCGGCGCTCAAGTCTTCCTTGAACTCTTTGGGAGTAGATAGCTGATACTTCCTTCTTTGCTGAAAAATTCTTTTTGATGGAAGCGGAAGCAGATGCATCTTTTTGAATTTTCCCGCTTTTGATTCCGGCTTCAACTCTCTCACTAGTTAGAATTAACTCGGTGAACCCCACAGACGAACTTTTAATCAGGTGATTAAAGAAAGGCCCTGACAGATTCCCCAAGAACATGTCTACTAGCTCCCTCTCAGATAGAGGTGGTTGTACTCGTCCCGCCAAGTCTCTCCATTTCTGGGCATACTCTTTGAAATCTTCATTAAAGACCATGCCCATACTCTGTAATTAAGTACGGGTTGGTGCTAAGTCCGCATTGTATTGATACTGCTTGTAGAAGGCAGCAGCCAAATCCTCCCAATTGTGCACATCAGACCTCTCTAGTTGGTAGAACCAATCTAACTGCGTCCCCGACAAAATATCCAGGAAAAAGTGGACCCACAGGTCTTTGTCAGAAGAATGTGGTTGAATTTTCCTGACATAAGATCGTAGGTGCATCTTTAGGCAAGACACTCCATCGTATTTGGCAAACATAGGTACTTTAAACTTGGGAGGAATTACAATTCCAGACACCAACCCTAACTCTTCAAAATCCAGCCCAGGCACTCTCTGTATTTCCATAGCTGCCAGACGTTCTTCCAAGTTCTTGTATTTGTCATCTGCAGGAGGATACTGCTGTTCAGAATAGTCCTCATCCTTCTCTTCTTCAACCTCAGATTCATATGGCACTGCAGTTCCTTTACCTTTACCTTCCCCCTCTTCAGAAGTTGACGGAAAATCTAGGACCCTTCTGGCTTGACCTTCAAATCTTCTGCCCAAGGTAGCCACACCAACTCTCTTCTTCTTCTTTTTCTCTTTTTCCTTCTCTAACAGTTTTTTGAGCTCCTCCTGACCCTTAGCCAAGGTCATGAGTAGCTGTTGGAATTGTGAATTCTGCGCTTGTAAGTCTTTGACCGTTTGCTCAATATCCATCTTGCTGAAATAAACAGCAGAGAGATGAGGAAACATGGTGTGAAGACCTGTTTATGCATATGATGAATGATATGTATTCATGTAATGCATTCAAGGATTCAGAAATTCAAATTTGTTTTAAATAAAAAAGAAACACACGTCATATTAATAAGATAGAATTTGTTAGTACATCAATGCCCCATGGGAAAAATAATACAAAATTCTAAGGTAAAAAGACGTTGCGCATCCTCTTTGGTGCAATGTAGGTGTTGAGAGTCTGCTCTTTGTGAAGTTGACGAGTGAGTTCCAAAACCTTCTTCTCGCTTGCGTAGAATTGGGCTTCAAAAGTATCGCGTTCTCCCTTGAGCTGTATCCAACTCCTTTGTAAATCTTCTAGTGATGTTGGCATGTCAGGATGTAGAAGGGTGTATTGAACCTCTCCTTCCATAACAGGCTCTATAATCACAGGGAGAATGTAGGGGTAAGGCATCATAACACTTTGGGCGCGAGTTCGTACCCACATGAGGTAAGGCTCAAGGGGGATGGAATTCTTCTGTCCCAAGGTCTTACTGTCTACCTTGTTGGGCATCCTCCAAGCCCGGATGAACCTTTATCGAAGTCCTTGATCGTCGTTGTCGAAGTCAAAAACCAAGTCTGGAATCAGCAGGTCATGTGGGGCATTCCTTCGGGCATACCCAAACTGTCTCAGAGCCAAGCAGGGGTTGTAGGTAATTCCTCCCCTAATGCCAAGTAGTGGGACATTAGGGAATTCTCCACAACGGTCAATGATGATGACATTCTCTTTTGATCGAGAACACCAATGAACATCTGAATATATAAGAGTCATCAATCGTTGTAACCACCTCAAACCTTGCTCATTCCTCAAGACTGATTGGGGAAGATGAGAAATAAACCATCTTGCCAGTAGAGGAGTGCAACACATGAGAACACCTCTTTTCCTCATTGTTCGAGTGTGAAAAGAGTGCAAGATATCTCCAAGCAATGTAGGCACCGGGTTGCGAGCCATGAATATTTTGACAGCATTGACATCTATAAGCTGATCAGGGTTTGGGAACAAGACCAAACCATAGATGAGAAGAGCCACAATCTCCTCAAAAGCTTGCAGGTCTAGAGAATTCCAATAGTCTTGGGCCTTCTCAAACAGGAACTTTGCCAAGAAACCCTTGACACCACTTCTGGTTTCCCAATGACCAATGACATCAGATGGTTGCAAGTGTAGGGCTTGAGCAACATCTTCAGGCTTTGGATCTCTTTCCATACCGTTGAAGGGTAGTTGATGGAGAATAGGAATCCTCAAGAGTTGAGAAAATTCCTCCAAAGTAGGCACTAGCTGGTAGTCAGGAAATGTGAAGCAGTGGTGTAGGGGGTCAAAGAACTGGAAGAGAACTTTCACCATGTCTACCTCTGTGTTGGAGTTGACCAAGTTGAGAAGTCGACCATGTCTCTCAGTGAATGGATAATTCTCTGGAATCTTGGAAGCAAGCTCCTTGAGTTGTGGAGGAATCTGTAGCGATAAAAAATGTAGCGGGGTAAATCGGAGATCGAATTATTGATTAATTCGTCTCACAAAAGCAAGAGTCGCCACCGCGCTTTATTATTTCCAAGGGAAAAGGGAAAAGAGCGAAATAAAACCCTAAATATGCAATGTAAATAATACTTTTAAAAGTAATAAAAATACAAGGCGTTTTTGAAAAGAGATCTATGGTTCGGGGGTTGGTTATACAATGGGAAGGTATTAGCACCCAATGTATCTATAGTACTCTATAGGAACCTTTTGAAATATCTGTTTATTAAAATTGTTCGTTTGATTGAAAAATGAATCGTTTTTGCCGAAAAAGGGGTACGGACGGGTTTTTGAAGAGACGACGACCTAATGTCGAAGTTTTTGCTTAAAAGGTATAAGTTTTGAAAAGATTGAATATTTGAGGAAAAATTATCCTAAGTTTTGATGAAATGCGAATGTTCGCATGATTGGACTCGAGGACATGAAGTCGACCAGTTTAATCATTTTTCCCTTGGATTTAAACGTAAACAGAATAATCGAGTAAACAGAAAATTATGATAAATAAATGATATACAACAATTTAAATAAAAGACTAAGTGGTATAAATATGCATTTTTGGATTTTTGTTTAATATTAATGAAAAGAAAATGTTTTAATAGTTTTCATTTTTTACGCATTTTTAATATGGATAAAAGTAATGAGAATTAATTAAGGAAAATAAAAAATGTTTTTTTAAGTTTTTTAAGTTTCTATTTTTTTATATATTTTTTAGAGTTCTATATAAGGCATTATTTTTGAAAGAATTATTAAATAATCAAACTAAATGAATACTTAAAAGTTACTAACTTAAACCTAATTAAAAAAGGGAATATTTAAAATTACCAAATGAACCTAAAATTAAACTTAATAAACAAAAGGTAAAATGATTAAAATGTTTTAATTAAATTTATTAATTGATTAAGCTACTAATTAATCCAACTAAATTAGTAATAGTTCTAAAAAACTAACAAAAGGAATAAATAAAAAAAAGGTGTATTAAAAAAGTTAGATGAACAATCATATATGGGCCAAAGGGGTCTGAGGGGCCCAAGACAAAAAGATAGGGAAGGGGGGTGTACAAAGGGTTTCGCTGGGCTTGTAGGCAGAGATGGGTAAGGCCCATTCAGGTTTTACAATTGTTTTAGGGTTAAACGTGATTTGTTAAATGAATTAGGGATTAGGTTTTGCAACAACGGCGCCGCTCGCTTGTACTGTCTTCTTCGTTCTCATCTTTCTTCGCCTCTGAGTCTCCTTCCCGAGCCACCAATATGTCCAAGCTTCTGACCTCCCTTTGCCTGAGCCACCAACGTCCCTTCTTCCCAAGTGTCGCTCCGTGAAACGGTGTAGAGGTGATGATTCGTCCTTACGGTATATTAGGTTTTATGATTTTTTGTTGCATGTTATGATTTATTCATTTTTTCGATTCTGACTTCGTTTTATATGATTTTCTGTTGAGATGAGGAAAAGGAAAAAAAGGAACAACGAAAACTACCTTTTATGAAGGAGGAAAGAAGGGTGTTATGGAGGCTTGCTGGCGGAGGGAGAAACACAGTGGGCTATGAACTTGGAGACCCTGGTTTGTCTTTTTTAATGCTTTTTAGGGTTTCATGATGACAGTTGAAAACCCTTTTGCATGATATCTTTTCTTCTTCTTCTTTTGCTTTGCTTCTGTACGCTTGAATTTGGTTGCCTGGATGTTTTGAATGTTGGTGGATGCCTCGTAAACTTTTCCTCTCTTCTTCTTGCCTTACTTCATTTGTCTTTCTAATGGCCAAATGATGATGTATTCTGAGGCCTTCGTATGCTGGGAATACTGTCGTTGAGATGCTTTGTTGTATGCTGAAATTTGAATGATGCTATTGTTGAAACATGTCTGTTTTGATTAGTTTGACTTCTTCCCTTTGCTTTGCTTCTGTTTTTTCTAATTTTTGGCTTTGACAAGGTTTAAGGTTTTAGGCCATGTTGGTTTAAAGTTGGTGGTGTTTGTGCTGGTTTTGGAATGGTTATATGTTTATGGTTTGACAGCAAGTGGAAGGTTTTAAGATGGTTTTAGGCCATGGCTTAACAGGTTTTGGAACAGGATGGTACAGGTTTGGAATGGTTATATGAGATAGCAGGTTAATGGGTTTTTAGGCCATATGGTATGATATGGTTTCTGAGATAGCAGGTTAATGGTTTTTAGGCCATATCATCTGATATATTATGCAGGTAGTAGGTTTTTGAAATGGTTTAGGCCATGTTATTTGATATATGGTTTTTGATTTTACTGGTTTTATGCAGTAGGAATGGTTTTGGTAATGGTTATGATTCTGGAAAAAAAGGGTTATGGTATCAGGTTTGTAGTTTAGGCCATAAGGTTTTGGTTTATGAGATAACAGGTTCTGGCTTTTGAGAGCTTGGTTACTGGTTTTGTATTGTGTTTTGACAATTTTTTTTGTGTTGGAGCCTTGAAGGTGGATGTGATATATTTTTTGAATGGATTGATAATAATATCAGTTGGTTTTTTTTCCTTTGTTTATGCTACAGGTTGTATATCTTGGTATCTTTCTTGATACTCTGCACCATACTGCTCCAACAGTTTGTTTGTATTCCTTTATTATGCTTTCTTATTTCTTATTGCAATACTGCTGATTTGTTTTGTAACTCCTTCTGCCTAAACCAAAACCTGCAAAACCATACTTCTATCTCTCCTCTCTCTCCTCAATGCAAATTTGACATAAAAATGATATGTTATGCATTTGTTCTGAAAAAGCAATACTGCTGGAAAAATGATATAAATGGAAATGTTTTCATGCTTGCATATTTGATTTAAAAATGCATGCTTCTTTGTCTATGCAATGTAACAGTAGGAGCCTATTGTATTTTGGCTTCTTCTTATATTTGCATGGTTTACGTTGGAATTGTGAGAAACTTGCATATGCTGTTGATTTTTGTATGCTGTGTATATTTTTTTGAAATATGCAGTTTTTGACAAAAAGAAATTATGCATATTTGAAATATGCAGTTGGCTTTTTAATTATGCAATTTTGAAAACAAAAATGAATTTGTGCATCTTTAAATTGTGCATTCATTTTGAAAATAAAATCCATCCCTTTTTGTGAACCGGGAGAAATCCCGCGATTTGCAAAAAGGGTAAAACTGATTCTAGCCGTTTGCTTTTAATGATGAACACTAATAAATAATTTTCTGCTTTTAATTATTTGTTTAATTCTGACTTTTTATTTAATTGTTTTGCAGGTAAAATTAAATGAGCAGACAAAAAGACATTGGATAGAAGATGAAGATTTAGAATTTAGGAAAAATTAGAATAGTTTTTATTTTACTTTAAGCCTTTTATATAATTGTTATTGTAAATATTTTGTAAATAATACAATATTTAAATAACAATTGTAATAATTAGAATAAAGTAAATAAAATTCCAATATTTTACCAATTAATTCTTTCTTCTTTCCAATTATTTATTTATCGTTTATAATTCTTTAAATTATATAGTAATCAAAAATCAATTTCAATTACTTAAATTCAGAATAATAAACAAATAAATAAACATCATTGATCAATAAACTTCTCTTCAAACTATTCCATTATTTATAATTCTCTAAATTATAATAACTGAAAAAATAAATTTCAACTATTAAACTTAGGATAATAAATAATTAAATAACATTGTTGATCAATTAATGAATTTCCCTTCAAATATTTATTATATTATTTATAAATCTTTAAATTATATAATAACTAAAAATAAATTCCATTTATTTAAATTTAAGATGATAAATAATTAATAAACATCATTTAAGTCTTGATCAGTTAATAAATTTAGCGTTCAACAAATAAACAGCTCTCGACTCGAAAAAGTTATGAATTTTAAAAATCAAAAGATCAAAATGCTCGCAATGCAACGATGCAGATGGGAGATGGTATCTTAGGTCAAAATTTGGGGTACAACAGCTGCCCCTATTTAAGTTTCTTCTATCCAGAGATATGAAGATTAAAATCTTTGTTTCGACGGGATTGAAGGTACTTAAATACATAATACGCAAATTTTGCTCTAAGATACCGGCATTATGTTTGATATGAATGCAGTGATTGAATTCACAGAGAAAGATATTGTATGAAACAAGACAATGCTGGAGAAATCAAACACCAGCAAAACACAGAGACATGGATTATACACTACTGGAGAAACGAGCTATCGACTTCAAACGACAGACTCCTGACAGCGAATAAAATTGAGGGAATACGACCTCTGACCCTAACAAAGAAGGCATCTTGCATAGGCCATAAAACAGATTATTGACCCAAAACAGTGAGTTCACAACTCAAGGTCGAAGATAAACGAAAAGTATCAATCTTGCTGATGATGGATTACCGACTTCTGAAGGTAATGATTCATGACAAGCTTCTCTGCGAGATTTTCCGAGATATACTCATTACTGCTGAGATAATATGGTTGTAGATGCGCAAGTCGCTCAAATAAAGAAGCGGCCACTTGCTGTCGTCCAAAGAAAATACCAATAACATACAAGCTTCTCAAATAAAGAGGCCGCCACTTGCTGTCGTCCAAAGAAAATACCAATAACATACAAGCTGCTCAAATAAAGAGGCCGCCACTTGCTGTCGTCCAAAGAAAATACCAATAACATACAAGCTGCTCAAATAAAGAGGCTGCCACTTACTGTATTCCAGAAAAGTAATAACGTACAAGTTGCTCAAATAAAGAGACTGCCGCTTGCTGTTTTCCAAAATAATAACGCACAAGTTGCTTGTGGAGAGCTGCCGCTTGTCGTTTTTCACAAGATAAAAATGACGTACAAGTTGCTCGTGAAGAGCTGCCGCTTGTCGTTTTCCAAAAATAATAATAACACACAAGTTGCTCGTGAAGAGCTGCCGCTTGTCGTTTTCTGACGATGTCTATAACGTATAAGTTGCTCGTGAAGAGCTGCCGCTTGTCGTTTTCCAACGATGATAATATACGTACAAGTTGCTCGTGAAGAGCTGCCGCTTGTCGTTTTCCAAAAATAATAATAACGCACAAGTTGCTCGTGAAGAGCTGCCACTTGTCGTTTTCCAACGATGATAATATACGTACAAGTTGCTCGTGAAGAGCTACCGCTTGTCGTTTTCCAACGATGTAACTCAGAATGAAGTTGCGATGATACTGGCAGAGAAAAAAAATCTTCGTCAAAGAGAAACATGAATCAATCCTTCCCGAGGAGATCATACTTAAATGTGAAAAATAAATGCACCATTCGTCTAGGTCGCGACTTCACTGGGGAAAATCATGAGATAGCCTACGCAAGAGACAACAACTTCATCCAAGAATAACTAGAGAGAAAATAGTCAAACAAGACTCCACCCAATGAGAAAGCAACTCGATTGGGGAATTCATCCTATCCAGAAATGGACAAGGTGAGCTAAATCAAAAATCATCCATGGGGATTAGCTCAGTTGGCGAATTTAGAAAGGAAGCACATTTTCTGCCTAAGCTAACCTTCTACTTGGAAAGAAACCTGTACGTTATTTGAATAAACAAAGTACAACCCAAAAGTCAACGACAAATGTGAGTATGCGTGCATGATATAAGTGTAAATGAATGTTATGCTGACAAAACGAACAGAAGGAATATCCTGAAGACGATAAGATGTCACAAAAAGATAGATACTCGGCCAATCTTGAAAAAGACGGAAAATAACTGGAACTGGAACCACACAGCAACGTCGGAGCGTAACACGCTACAAGGCTCAAATCTTCTGAGGAGAAAAGTATCCAAATCCAATCTTACAATACCAATAGACCACTGGCAGAAGACAAAGCGTACCACACTTCCGAAATCGCCCAAATAAAGATAACTGAAACAAATCTTAACTGGAACAGTTGGGGAGTCACCAAACTTAGTACCACCAGAAACACAAGTTTAACACAACCAACCCCTCATGACAAATTGAAATAAGACATGTTCATCATGCAAGGATAAAATTACTGTACTGTTGCATTTCATGGCTTGACCATCCTCGGAACAACTGTTAACATTCCTTTCGTTATTCACGACACATTTTTTAAAATAAGAATACTTTAAATAAATTTGTTTCAAGTATTTCATAAAAATTAAAATTTTGCCCACAAAAGGTAAATGCTCAAATTTCATTAATAAGATGGTAGTTCGCTAACAACGCGACTCCAACGGTTTACAAAAGTTTGGGAAATAGTACATGAAATAAAAAGGTTACACAAAAACCATGATCACTATTCTCCCTAACAACTTCAAATTCCGGAATGTGCTCAAATGCCAAGACTGGCCTGACCAAAAGCTTGCCTAAGCCGCCCCTTCGGGTTTTCAACTTATCAAACTGTCAACTCAAACCTAAGCGAAATATTTCTTGACTGCATCGGCGTTCATGGGACGCGGGAGCTCTTCACCATCCATGTTGGTGAGAATCAAAGCACCTCCAGAGAAAACTTTCTTAACGACATACGGTCCTTCGTAATTCGGAGCCCACTTGCCCCTAGCATCAGGTTGGAAAGATAATATCTTCTTGAGCACAAGGTCACCGTCTCTGAACTCGCGTGGCCGAACCTTCTTATCAAAAGCCTTCTTCATTCGCTGCTGATATAATTGACCGTGACACAACGCCGTCAATCTCTTCTCTTCGATTAAATTCAACTGATCATATCTACTTTGACACCATTCAGCCTCAGAAAGTTTAGCTTCCATCAACACTCTCAGAGACGGAATCTCAACCTCCACGGGGAGTACTGCTTCCATACCATAAACTAGGGAAAATGGGGTTGCGCCCGTTGAAGTTCGAACTGAAGTACGGTATCCATGCAGAGCAAACGGAAGCATTTCATGCCAATCTTTATAAGTTACCACCATCTCCTGGACAATCTTCTTGATATTCTTGTTAGCAGCTTCAACAGCCCCATTCATCTTCGGTCTGTAAGGAGAAGAATTATGATGTTCGATCTTGAACTCTTCACAAAGCTCTCTCATCATCTTGTTATTCAAATTCGAACCATTATCCGTGATGATCTTGCTCGGGATACCGTATCGACAAATGATCTGATTCTTGATAAATCTAACTACCACTTGTCTGGTTACATTAGCATAAGATACTGCTTCCACCCACTTAGTAAAATAATCGATCGCTACCAAGATGAAACGATGACCATTTGAAGCTTTGGGTTCAATCATTCCAATCATATCAATGCCCCACATAGAGAAAGGCCAAGGTGAAGAGATGACATTGAGGAGAGTCGGTGGCACATGCATCTTGTCCGCATAAATCTGGCATTTATGACACTTCTTCACATATTTGCAGCAATCAGATTCCATTGTCATCCAATAGTAACCAGCTCTCAACATCTTTCTAGCCATTGCATGTCCATTGGCATGAGTGCCAAAGGACCCTTCATGTACTTCTTGCATCAGCATGTCTGCTTCACGTCTGTCTACACATCTGAGTAAGACCATGTCATAATTCCTCTTATATAAAACTTCTTCATTGAGAAAGAAACTGCTTGCTAATCTTCTCAATGTCTTCCTATCTTTATTGGATGCCCCAGGCGGATACTCTTGAGTTTGAAGAACACGTTTAATGTCATAGAACCACGGTTTGTCGTCGGTAATCTCTTCTACTGAGAACACATGAGCAGGTCTGTCGAGGCGCATAACTCGGATTGTAGGCACATCGTTCCAACCATTCACTTGAAACATTGAAGACAAAGTAGCTAAAGCATCAGCCATCTGGTTCTCATCTCTAGGGATATGATGTAATTCCACTTTGTTGAAGAAGGTTAGCAATCTTCTAGCATAGTCTCTGTAAGGGATCAAACTAGGATGACGAGTCTCCCATTCTCCTTTGATTTGATTAATCACCAATGCCGAATCTCCGTAAATATTAAGAATCTTAATCCTTAGATCCACTGCTTCTTCGAGCCCCATAATACATGCCTCATATTCAGCCATGTTGTTCGTGCAGTCAAACTTCAATCTCGCTGTGAACGGGATATGAGTACCTCGGGGAGTGACGATGATTGCCCCAATTCCATTTCCATAAGAGTTCACAGCTCCGTCAAATATTAAACCCCAATGCGATTCGGGATCAGGTCCTTCTTCAGGTAACGACTCTTCACAATCTTTAGCCTTCAAGTACATAACCTCTTCATCTGGGAATTCAAACTTGATGGATTGATAATCGTCAATTGGTTGGTGAGCCAAATGATCGGCTAAAATACTCCCTTTGATTGCTTTCTGAGTGTGATACTCAATGTCATATTCGGATAACAACATCTGACAACGGGCTATTCTTCCAGATAAGGCGGGCTTCTCAAAGATATACTTGATCGGATCCATTTTGGAGATCAACCAAGTGGTGTGGTTAATCATATACTGGCGCAGACGGCGAGCAGCCCAAGCTAAAGCACAACAGGTTTTCTCAAGCAATGAGTATCGAGACTCACAGTCTGTGAATTTCTTACTCAGATAATATACGGCATGTTCCTTTCTTCCAGTCTCATCTTGTTGACCAAGCACACATCCCATAGAGTCTTCCAATATAGTCAGGTACATAATCAAAGGTCTTCCTTCCACCGGAGGAATCAAAATGGGAGGTTCAAGCAAATATTCTTTGATGCTATCAAAAGCTCTCTGACAATCTTCTGTCCACACACATCCTTGGTTCTTTCGGAGAAGCTTGAAAATCGGCCCACAGGTAGCAGTCATATGAGATATAAACCTAGAAATATAGTTCAGTCTCCCAAGGAATCCTCTTACTTGTTTTTCCGTCTTGGGTGCGGGCATTTCTCCAATAGCTTTGAATTTATCAGGATCTACTTCAATACCTTTCTGACTGACAATGAAACCCAGAAGTCTTCCAGAACGAACACCAAAAGTGCACTTGTTGGGATTCAGATGGAGTTTGTACTTTCTCAAACGCTGGAATAACTTCAACAAATGTTCCAAGTGATCTTCCTCAGTCTGTGATTTGGCAATCATGTCATCCACATACACTTCTATCTCCTTATGCATCATGTCGTGGAACAAAGCAGTCATGGCCCTTTGGTATGTTGCGCCAGCATTCCTCAAACCAAACGACATAACCCGATAGCAAAAAGTTCCCCAAGGTGTAATGAAAGCTGTCTTCTCCATATCTTCTCGTGCCATCTCGATTTGATTGTAACCGGAGAAGCCATCCATGAAAGAAAATACTTTGAACTTGGCGGTACTGTCGACCAATACGTCAATGTGAGGTAATGGGAAGTCATCCTATGGGCTAGCTCTATTCAGATCTCTATAGTCTACACACATTCGAACTTTGCCATCTTTCTTTGCAACAGGCATTATATTGGCTAACCACTGAGGATAGACCGATGTAACGAGGAAAACTGCATTAATCTGCTTTTGAACCTCTTATTTGATCTTGTCAGCCATATCGGGACGAGTCCTTCTCAGCTTCTGCTTAATCGGCGGACATTCAGGTCTCAACGGTAAGCGATGCTCCACAATATCGTTGTCCAAACCCGGCATATCTTGGTAGGACCAAGCAAACACATCAACATACTCTTTGAGAAGCTCCAACATCTTTTCTTTGACTTCCGGGATAAGCAATGCTCCGACTTTGACTTCCTTCCTATCTTCTTCATCACCCAAATTGACCAACTCTACAGGTTCTTCAAATGGCTGGATAATCTTCTCCTCATGCTCAAGCAAACGGGAAATTTCAACAGGAATCTCTTCACTATCCTCTTCTTCGGCTCTGAACACAGGGAATTCAAAGTTGGGAGAGGGCATATGATCAGTGTGTTCGATGGTTAAGTCATGGATTAATCTGCACATATGATTATGCTTTATTTTAGAAATCGATTTGTGCAAATAAAACAAAAGGTTATTATATTTCCTATTACTACCAATTAATTTTCATTACTATTTCCCAAAAAAAGTGAAAAAATAAAATAGTAGTGGACAAAATAACATTTTTATTCATTGAAGGGAAATACTTGAAACAAAGAGCCCAGACATTTCTCTTTTGCCTTGGTCAGAGCAAAAGGAATTATCTTTCATAGCCCGACACAAAATACTCTTCGCCTTGGGCAGAGCGAATTTTTCAAAGAAAAACAAAACAAAACATTACTCGAAAATACGCATAACAATAGGAACATCAACAGCTATCCAGTTTTGGCAAGCCAATCCAGGCGTCACAAAATCGGGCAGATCTTCCTCGGAATCGTCCTCTATGATAGCATCAACCTCAGGATGTATAAACCCTGCACTTCGGAAAACCTCTTGAATCGGACGAACAACCACCTCCTTCTTGACTCTCGCAGACACGGGACGAAAACCAAGACCTTCCCCAGACTTGTTCTCGGGAAAAGTCAACACCTGGCCCCATCCTTCGGCCGAACCACTTTCCACCACTCGCCGCGCATCCTCAAAAGAAGAAATGGATGCCCCTTGCTTCTTCACTGCATTCTTGGCAACAGATAGACCTTGGAACTGGGTTCCAACATCCTCGTCAGCATAAATATAAGAGAAGGATGATAAATGGCTTACCACCATAGCCTGCTCTCCACCGATCATCACTAGCTTCCCGTGCCTTACAAACTTCAGTCTCTGATGGAGCGTGGAGGTGACTGCCCCTGCATCATGGATCCATGGACGACCCAATAAGCAACTGTAGGCAGCACGAATATCCATTACTTGGAAAGTGATTTGAAAAGTATGGGGACCAATTACTATAGGAAGATCCACTTCACCAATGACTGTCTTCCTAGAACCATCAAACGCTTTAACAATTACCCCACTGGGTCTCATGGGAGCACCTGGATATGAGAGCCGAGATAAAGCAGTTTTGGGCATTACATTCAACGACGAACCTGTATCCACCAACACACTTGATAGGGTATCATTTCCACAACTTACTGAGATATGCAAAGCCATATTATGGTTTCTCCCCTCTTCCGGGAGTTCTTCATCACTGAAACCAAGATTGTTACACGAAGTAATATTTCCCACAATCCCATCAAACTGGTCAACCGTCACATCATGATCCACGAACGCCTGGTCCAAGACCTTCATCAAAGCTTCTCTATGGGCACCAGAATCTCTCAGTAAAGCAAGCAAAGAAATCTTGGAAGGAGTTTGCAATAGCTGGTCCACAATCTTATATTCACTTCTCTTGATAAGCTTCAGAATCTCGTCATCCTCAGGGCGAGGGATAGGTTCACTGGATCGGCCTATCTCAACCCTTGGTTCAACATTTCTCGCTGGAATTTCCGCCGGTATAGGTCTCCTGACTTGAACTTCTGGTCTCTTCAAAGGTACTGCTGCAAAAACACGTCCACTTCTCGTAACTCTACTCACATCAGCAATGTTTACAAAAGATGGTCTTGTTGGTATAGGGACTTCTACCCCATTCTCAATCATTGTGGCATTATACTTATACGGTACAGCTTGGTCTGAGTTGTAAGGAACATGACCAAGTGGGTAAATAATCAAAGGATCAACAGGTGCAGTCTGACTGTCGTAAACGATCTCTATTGATTCAGGCAAATTGAATTGTGGTATGATAACATTTACTTCATCCTCCGGATCTCTGTCATACGTAATAGTGATAACTCTCTGGTCTAACAACTTCTGAATATCCTCCTTCACAATAGGATAATCAACCTCTCTTGAACAAAATTCACAAACATCATAATCATGCTGATGCTTAACAAAGGCAAGTCTTCTCAAACTCTGATGTAACCTAATCAACGACTCTCTTATGTGTTCAACTTAAAAAACTCAAAACTTCCCCGGACAACCTTCCACCATATTCACTGATGTTGCCCCATGTCGAGGCAAAGGATTATCTCTAAAATTTGGATTAACATCCTTGAAAGACAAGATACCATTCTTAATCAATCTCTGCACGTCCGCCTTCAGAGCAAAGCAATTCTCAAGGTTGTGCCCCGGCGACCCTTGATGATACTCACAAAATTGATCCGCCTTGTACCACAGAGAAGTACTATTTGGTGCGACAGGAGGAGGCTTTGTCGTTATGAGATTCTTTCGGATAAGAGCAGGGAACAATTCAATATAAGTCATAGGAATGGCATCGAACTGCGGTTTTCTGGGTGAACGGTTCTGATTGTTGAATGGATAAGCCTGTTGTCGAGGCTGCTGCTGAAACGGCCGTTGTTGAGTTGGTGGGGTTTGATGAGCTGGGGTCATCAAAGCTGGGCGGACAGCCGGAGTGACTGCCGCAACGTGAGAGTAACCTCTCCTTGGTCTACCTGGGAACAAAGCGCTGACATCCTGCTCTTTTCTTGTCGGGAAAACACTTCCAAACTTCTTAGTACTTCTAGACGGACTTCCTTCTTTAACCAAACGCCCTTCACGAATCCCTTCCTCTAACCGCATGCCCATGCTTACCATTTCGGTGAAGTCACTGGGTGCGCTGGCGATCATTCTTTCATAGTAAAAGGAACCTAAAGTCTTCAAAAATATCTTAGTCATCTCTTTCTCCTCAAGAGGTGGATAGATTTGAGCAGCAATTTCACGCCACCTCTGGGCGTACTCCTTAAAAGATTCTCTGTCTCTCTGCGACATCGCCCGGAGTTGATCCCTGTCCGGTGCCATGTCAACGTTGTACTTATACTGGTGGACAAAAGCTTCGCTAAGATATTTGAAGTTGCGGATCCGAATACTGTCTAAACCCATATACCACTTTAGAGCAGCACCCGTCAAACTGTCTTGAAAATAATGAATCAACAAGTCATGATCATCGGAATACGTAGACATCTTTATCACGTACATAGTCAAATGACTTCTAGGACACGAATCACCCTTATATCTTTCAAAGTCTGGCACTTTGAATTTTGCTGGAATCTTGACATTCGGAACTAAACAAAGGTCATGCGTGTTCTTCCCAAACAGATCCTCCCCCTTTAACGCTCTAAGCTCCTTCTGCATTTCTTGGAACTGATCCTGAAATTCTTCCATTCTATCAAAAAGACCCAAACTTTCAGCAGGCTCGGAAGGATAAGTAGGTTCATTCAAGTATGGCACAGAGTGAACCACAAGAGCGACAGTTGTCATAATCGGTTGCGGAAAAGGTGTTACATACGGGATTACTGGCGGCATGGCAGTTGTCTCTGGCTGAGGAAGAGACAAGGCAGGTTGAAATAAAGGCTGTACGGCAGGATGATACCCGTCTAGCACAAAATTGTAAGGCATTCCCCACGGGAAACCTTTCGGCATCTGACGTTGAAGCGGAGAGTTGATTTGAGTCACGGATGTTGGAACGGTGACAATCTCGGAAACCACTGGAGTTGAAGTCTGAATCTCAACAACCGTAGTCGATGGCTGATTCTGAACAACCACCAAACTTTCCACTAGCGCAGTTAACTTTTCCATCTCGATACGAAGGGTAGCAACTTCCCCATGAAGCTCATGGTTTTCCTGTTCCAGATCTTCCATTTTCCTCTGACGATTGGCTCGAGTGTCGTATCGGTGAGATAGCTTGACAACCTTTGGAGTGGAAAAAGAAACAAGGATAAGACTCTAGAAAACATGTGAAGTAAAATGTGGAATGATGCATGATGTGTGATGCAAATGATGATTCATTTTAATAGTTTTTCAAGGAACTTCGATAATCTTGCACATATCAATGGTAAAGGAATTTGGAACAACAAAAACTCAATCCATTAATCAAAAAGCGGTAAATTATAACTTACAACTTTGAAACAACAAAATAATAAATTACACTTTGGGATAACAACCCAATAATAAAGCAGTAAATTACAACTTTGGAACATGAAGCCCATAATAAAGCACTAAATTACAACTTTGGAGCATGAAGCCCATAATAAAGCAATAAATTACAACTTCGGAGCATGAAGCCCTTTTACAGAGTTTTACAAAATGACATTAATAAAATAAAACTAAAAGCTAAAGATCACTCAGAATCATCGGATGAAGGACCAAACACCAACTGTAACCGGAGCTTCTTGATCTTCTCTTCATAAAAGTCTTCCATCTCTTTCTTCTCAGCTACCAGTTGATCAACGATTTCCTTCTGCGGATTAGGAACAAGAGAAACGCTTACCGAACCTTCCTTCTTTCTCTTCCTTTCACTAGCATACTTCTTCAGTAAAGCATCCTTTTGACGCAGTTTCTCATCATGATCAACGAACCAGTCGTCTTGAATAAAGAGTAAATCCTCCTTTTCCTTTAGCTGTCGAGTCAGGACTCGATTCTCATATTCAGACATATTATACTTTTCTTTCCAAGCATCTCTCTCGGACTTCATCCTAGCCAGATTTCCTTGGTATTCTCCTATATTCGCGATAGGGATAACAACAGATGATGATGCAACGGTAGGGAATAAAGGTTTCTCAAGTTTATAGGGCATCTTGAGAGCACAAGCCCTAGCACGGACCCACTGTAGGTAAGGCTCCAAAGAAACGGAGCCTCTATGTCCTAACATATCTCTCCCTTTCCTATGGATGTGGCGCCAAGCTCCTTCGATCTCCCTCTTAGCTGCCTGATGATCTTGTCCTTCTTGTAGGAAGAAACCACTCACATGGATGTTGTTTGGCTTGTCCCTCATCGGATATCCAAACTGATGGCGCGCGAGAACAGGGTTATAATTAATTCCACCTTTCGTACCGAGAAGAGGCACGTTAGGGAAAGCACCACAGCTTTCGATGATCTTCACGTCATAGTAAACTCGATTATACCAATCAATGTCGAAATGAGTGAGAGCCATAATCTTTGGCGCCCATCGCGGTTCCTTCTCGAGATCCCAGAAGACATCAGACCCAGGTAAATGAGAAACATACCACTGATACAGAAACGGTGCACAACAAATAATCATCCCTCCTTGATAAGAGTTTCGAAGATGGATAGAATAGTAGGTATCTCCGAGCAGCGTAGGGACCAGATTTCCAATCAAGAAGATTCTGATGGCGTTGATATCCACAAACTTATCAATGTTAGGGAACAAGAATAGACCATAAGCGAGTAAAGCAAAGACGTCTTCAAAGGCAATAGTATCTTTCATCTCAGCGAACTGACGAGCTTTCTTCAACAAAAACTGCGCAGACAAACCTCAGATTCCCCCTTTTGTAGTCATGTTCTCCTCTATCTCTGACTTCTTCAAGTGGGTGATGGTCGCTATCTCGTGAGATTTGGGCTCCTCTTCTAATCCAGAAAAAGGAACACAGTCGGTGATCGGCAAGCCAAGTATGTAGGAATACTCTTCTAAGGTGGGCATCAACTGGTAATCCGGAAAGGTGAAACATCGGTACAAAGGATCGTAGAATTGAACCAACGTATTGAGGATGCCTTCCTTCGTCTTGCGCTTCATGAGAGGTATAATGGACCCATATTTCTTCTGAAAATCCGTCGGGTTCTCAATCTTAGGAATCAAACTCTTCAGTTCTTCGATCTCGGGCTCCTTAAAACTAAAACTCCGAGTGTTTCTCCTTCCAAATTCCATAATAACATGAGATGTCTGCAAAAATCATTCTGAAGTTTCTTGAAAAACAAGTTTTTTACAAAAATGTTGATGAATGCATGGATGAATGATAATGCAACAGTTACACTCAAGTTTGCAAACATGGGGTTCAAAGGTTCAACGTTCAGCATGGAGTCGAGGGTAAAGCCCACCCAAAGGTATGTACTAATGGTTCAATCACACCTGTAAGACAAGGTTCTAAGAGTTCCCAGAGTCTACATTCCTCCTTCGGATATTACCAACGTCTTGATTACTCAATAATTAGCAATATTCTCAAGAGAAACTCGTCCGAGCGTAGCATGGCGTAACAACTACTTCCGAATTACTCCGTTATAGTCTCCGCGCTACACCTAAAAAGGCCAAGATGGGTTAGGGTTCTACGGTCCTCAACTTCTCGGGCTCCTAGGTCGAAAATAATAATGTCTTCCCGATTACTCGGTAAACAAATATTAAGTTCAAGAGGGCCTTCCATTGAGTGGGGGTTCTCATGCCTCCTTCTTCGGGATTACTCCCTCAAAGTTAACATGACTGTACCGCCCATCCTATTCCTTAAGTCTTACTTAATCCGGGTATAGGATTCGTCCTTTGCAAAAAACCCAAACAACCCCAATTCAAACACATAATCAAACAAATCAAATAATAATAAAACAGATAAAACAAATTAGGCTTAACCCACTTAGGGATGGACCAGCAAGAGGTCAATCTTTCCCCAGCAGAGTCGCCAATTCTGTAGCGATAAAAAATGTAGCGGGGTAAATAGGAGATCGAATTATTGATTAATTCGTCTCACAAAAGCAAGAGTCGCCACCGCGCTTTATTATTTCCAAGTGAAAAGGGAAAAGAGCGAAATAAAACCCTAAATATGCAATGTAAATAATACTTTTAAAAGTAATAAAAATACAAGGCGTTTTTGAAAAGAGATCTATTGTTCGGGGGTTGGTTATACAATGAGAAGGTATTAGCACCCAATGTATCTATAGTACTCTATAGGAACCTTTTGAAATATCTGTTTATTAAAATTGTTCGTTTGATTGAAAAATGAATCGTTTTGGCCGAAAAAGGGGTACGGACGGGTTTTTGAAGAGACGAGGACCTAATGTCGAAGTTTTTGCTTAAAAGGTATAAGTTTTGAAAAGATTGAATATTTGAGAAAAAATTATCCTATGTTTTGATGAAATGCGAATGTTCGCATGATTGGACTCGAGGACATGAAGTCGACGAGTTTAATCATTTTTTCCCTTGGATTTAAACGTAAACAGAATAACCGAGTAAACAGAAAATTATGATAAATAAATGATATACAACAATTTAAATAAAAGACTAAGTGGTATAAATATGCATTTTTGGATTTTTGTTTAATATTAATGAAAAGAAAATGTTTTAATAGTTTTCATTTTTTACGCATTTTTAATATGGATAAAAGTAATGAGAATTAATTAAGGAAAATAAAAAATGTTTTTTAAGTTTTTTAAGTTTCTATTTTTTTAATATATTTTTTAGAGTTCTATATAAGGCATTATTTTTTAAAGAATTATTAAATAATCAAACTAAATGAATACTTAAAAGTTACTAACTTAAACCTAATTAAAAAAGGGAATATTTAAAATTACCAAATGAACCTAAAATTAAACTTAATAAATAAAAGGTAAAATGATTAAAATGTTTTAATTAAATTTATTAATTGATTAAGCTACTAATTAATCCAACTAAATTAGTAATAGTTCTAAAAAACTAACAAAAGGAATAAATAAAAAAAAGGTGTATTAAAAAAGCTAGATGAACAATCATATATGGGCCAAAGGGGTCTGAGGGGCCCAAGACAAAAAGATAGGGAAGGGGGGTGTACAAAGGGTTTCGCTGGGCTTGTAGGCAGAGATGGGTAAGGCCCATTCAGGTTTTACAATTGTTTTAGGGTTAAACGTGATTTGTTAAATGAATTAGGGATTAGGTTTTGCAACAACGGCGCCGCTCGCTTGTACCGTCTTCTTCGTTCTCATCTTTCTTCGCCTCTGAGTCTCCTTCCCGAGCCACCAATATGTCCAAGCTTCTGACCTCCCTTTGCCTGAGCCACCAACGTCCCTTCTTCCCAAGTGTCGCTCCGTGAAACAGTGTAGAGGTGATGATTCGTCCTTACGGTATATTAGGTTTTATGATTTTTTGTTGCATGTTATGATTTATTCATTTTTTCGATTCTGACTTCGTTTTATATGATTTTCTGTTGAGATGAGGAAAAGGAAAAAAAGGAACAACGAAAACTACCTTTTATGAAGGAGGAAAGAAGGGTGTTATGGAGGCTTGCTGGCGGAGGGAGAAACACAATGGGCTATGAACTTGGAGACCCTGGTTTGTCTTTTTTAATGCTTTTTAGGGTTTCATGATGACAGTTGAAAACCCTTTTGCATGATATCTTTTCTTCTTCTTCTTTTGCTTTGCTTCTGTACGCTTGAATTTGGTTGCCTGGATGTTTTGAATGTTGGTGGATGCCTCGTAAACTTTTCCTCTCTTCTTCTTGCCTTACTTCATTTGTCTTTCTAATGGCCAAATGATGATGTATTCTGAGGCCTTCGTATGCTGGGAATACTGTCGTTGAGATGCTTTGTTGTATGCTGAAATTTGAATGATGCTATTGTTGAAACATGTCTGTTTTGATTAGTTTGACTTCTTCCCTTTGCTTTGCTTCTGTTTTTTCTAATTTTTGGCTTTGACAAGGTTTAAGGTTTTAGGCCATGTTGGTTTAAAGTTGGTGGTGTTTGTGCTGGTTTTGGAATGGTTATATGTTTATGGTTTGACAGCAAGTGGAAGGTTTTATGATGGTTTTAGGCCATGGCTTAACAGGTTTTGGAACAGGATGGTACAGGTTTGGAATGGTTATATGAGATAGCAGGTTAATGGTTTTTTAGGCCATATGGTATGATATGGTTTCTGAGATAGCAGGTTAATGGTTTTTAGGCCATATCATCTGATATATTATGCAGGTAGCAGGTTTTTGAAATGGTTTAGGCCATGTTATTTGATATATGGTTTTTGATCTTACTGGTTTTATGCAGTAGGAATGGTTTTGGTAATGGTTATGATTCTGAAAAAAAAAAGGGTTATGGTAGCAGGTTTGTAGTTTAGGCCATAAGGTTTTGGTTTATGAGATAACAGGTTCTGGCTTTTGAGAGCTTGGTTACTGGTTTTGTATTGTGTTTTGACAAATTTTTTTGTGTTGGAGCCTTGAAGGTGGATGTGATATATATTTTGAATGGATTGATAATAATATCAGTTGGTTTTTTTTCCTTTGTTTATGCTACAGGTTGTATATCTTGGTATCTTTCTTGATACTCTGCACCATACTGCTCCAACAGTTTGTTTGTATTCCTTTCTTATGCTTTCTTATTTCTTATTGCAATACTGCTGATTTGTTTTGTAACTCCTTCTGCCTAAACCAAAACCTGCAAAACCATACTTCTATCTCTCTTCTCTCTCCTCAATGCAAATTTGACATAAAAATGATATGTTATGCATTTGTTCTGAAAAAGCAATACTGCTGGAAAAATGATGTAAATGGAAATGTTTTCATGCTTGCATATTTGATTTAAAAATGCATGCTTCTTTGTCTATGCAATGTAACAGTAGGAGCCTATTGTATTTTGGCTTCTTCTTATATTTGCATGGTTTACGTTGGAATTGTGAGAAACTTGCATATGCTGTTGATTTTTGTATGCTGTGTATATTTTTTTGAAATATGCAGTTTTTGACAAAAAGAAATTATGCATATTTGAAATATGCAGTTGGCTTTTTAATTATGCAGTTTTGAAAACAAAAATGAATTTGTGCATCTTTAAATTGTGCATTCATTTTGAAAATAAAATCCATCCCTTTTTGTGAACCGGGAGAAATCCCGCGATTTACAAAAAGGGTAAAACTGATTCCAGCCGTTTGCTTTTAATGATGAACACTAATAAATAATTTTCTGCTTTTAATTATTTGTTTAATTCTGACTTTTTCTTTTAATTGTTTTGCAGGTAAAATTAAATGAGCAGACAAAAAGACATTGGATAGAAGATGAAGATTTAGAATTTAGGCAAAATTAGAATAGTTTTTATTTTACTTTAAGCCTTTTATATAATTGTTATTGTAAATATTTTGTAAATAATACAATATTTAAATAACAATTGTAATAATTAGAATAAAGTAAATAAAATTCCAATATTTTACCAATTAATTCTTTCTTCTTTCCAATTATTTATTTATCGTTTATAATTCTTTAAATTATATAGTAATCAAAAATCAATTTCAATTACTTAAATTCAGAATAATAAACAAATAAATAAACATCATTGATCAATAAACTTCTCTTCAAACTATTCCATTATTTATAATTCTCTAAATTATAATAACTGAAAAAATAAATTTCAACTATTAAACTTAGGATAATAAATAATTAAATAACATTGTTGATCAATTAATGAATTTCCCTTCAAATATTTATTATATTATTTATAAATCTTTAAATTATATAATAACTAAAAATAAATTCCAATTATTTAAATTTAAGATGATAAATAATTAATAAACATCATTTAAGTCTTGATCAGTTAATAAATTTAGCGTTCAACAAATAAACAGCTCTCGACTCGAAAAAGTTATGAATTTTAAAAATCAAAAGATCAAAACGCTCGCAATGCAACGATGCAGATGGGAGATGGTATCTTAGGTCAAAATTTGGGGTACAACAGAATCCTCACAAGGTTGACCTGAATAGTTTTCCTGCGAAGTGAATCCATAACCTACAAAACAGGAACAAAGATGAAGATCCAAAATCCTTGAAATGGTTAGTGGATGCATATGATGCTTCATTATGTCCACGATGTTATGCACACGTATATGTACAAGCAAATCACACAAGTTCCTAGTTTAGGCTTGCATGGGGTTTCATAGGTAAGTACCCTCTTGAAGTTTAGTTGGATCAACCTATTCTAGAAATAGTAATTGGGTTCTAAGGAGCTCAATATCACTGGGTTATTTTCTGTGTTCATTGTTTCAGTTTAGCCACTTTACTGGCGACTGAAATATTCCAAGAAAACAACCCTCAATGAGTGTAGTATCGAGTATATACCAACTTCGAACTGCACCAAAGCCGGTCATCTCACTACATACTAAAAGGCCAAGTTGGTCAAGTAAAGGTTCTAAAAGTCCATTAGTGCTTCATGACATCACTCAGCGGCCCCATATTATCTTTGATTGACTCAAAGGCTACTGGTACCCACAAATATGTCTCACTAACATAGCTATTGCTTAAACCGTGTCGGTATACCCCGCACAGTTTCCACAACGTATTGCTATTTACCTATGAATGTTTCCCCAAATCCGGGTAGAGGATTCAAACCCAAACAATAGAACCAAAGTGTAAAGCAATCAAGTCAAGCAAGATAAGCATGTAAAGATGATATAAACCCTAAGGCAACCCCACTTATAAGTTTATCCCCAGCAGAGTCGCCAGTTCTGTGATACGGTGGGAGAACTGACTTGAGGTTTTGCGTTTGTGTTTGCAAATGTTTCGGTTTAGCAAGAGTCGCCACCGACTTTTTATTTTATCAAAAGGAAATGTCAAAAAGCACAGGAAAGACCTTTGAGATGTTTTCTTGAGTTCGGGGGGTAGATTATGAAAAGGGAAGGTGCTAGAACCCTTTTCATCTATGGTTTTCCATGGGCTCTTAGTTACTTGTTTAGATCACTTGATTTGCTTTTCCAATTGTTTGAAATGGTGCTTTGTGTGGTCTTGAAAGTAATTTGAAAAGAGGCCATCGTTGTGCCAATCTTTGTAATGATTCTCGTTCGTAAGAATGTATACAAAGATGTTTGTCTTTTGAAAAATGTTTCAATGTTTGAAATTTTGGAAATTGTTTTGAAATTGTGTGTGTGTTTGAAAATAGCAAGGATGATTTGCAAATTGATCACGTAACTAGGAGCATCTACCTAATCAAAAGTCTTTCTTGTACATTTTTAACCCTTTGACATTGTTGTTTTACCATTGTATTTGGTAAACAACCCTATCTTTGGATGTTAAACGGGACAGGCGTGGGTCATCCTATGACCATGATAACAATATTGCCAAGTATCTTAGCAAGTTTTTTGAGGGACTAAGATCATTTTTGTATAGGAAACCTTTTGATAGCGTCATTGAGGGACTATGATCTTTTTGTTTTGTTTTGTTTTGTTTTGCCAAGATACCTAGCATGCATACCATGGCCATTTTAAGACAACAAAGTGGATGAAACCCTAGGGGTGCTTGTGTGCATTGTGTTGTCATTTTTCATGCATTTTTTGTCTTGTATTAAGTCATGCTATTTGTTTTGATTTTTGGTCTTTGCATACAAACCCTAGTTTACTATCATGGCATATAAAAGCAATAAATGCGTAAAGTAAATCTAGACTATTACAACATTATTATGGGAAGGGGGTACAAGTTTGAATAGGGAGATATTGCTCAAAATAAAACCCTAATTTACTATTACAACCCAATTGAATTTATATACAATAAATAAATAAGCATATATTTAAATATGCAATAAAATGTAAATATGCAAAATGTTTTTTTGTATTTGTTTTTATGTATGTAAAAATGAATTTTTTTAAGTCAAAAAATAAGAGAAAATAAAATGATTATTTTTGAAAGGGTGGAAACCCTAGTTTTTGTTTTAAAAGAAAATATATTCTAATATTATTTTATCTCATTTATATACAAGGAAAAAATAATAATAATACATACAAAATGTTAAAAAATAAAAATATGTGTGAAAATATTATTTTAAGTGCATAAATAATAAAAATAAAAATATATAATAGTTTTATATTATTTAAAGTTTTATTTAAGAAAATAAAGTATATTAACCTAATAATTTATTTATTATGCAAAAAAATAAAATAAATAAAATATGAAAAAATGCAAAAAATAAAGAAAATATTTTTGTGATTTTTAATGTTTAGAAAATAAATAAATAAAAGTCAGAAATGTGAAATATGCAAGAAAATATGAAAAATAAAAGAAATGGGCCAAGGGAGTGCAAAAAGTAAAAGGGGGTGCAGAAAGAAACAGGCCCAAGTGTGCCAGGCCCATACACACTTTGTCCCTGTCCTTCAGACGAACACGCGCGCGCCTCTGTACTTCAAATCCTGTTCTCTCTATTGCTTGCATGAAATCAAAAACTCACAACATGAAACTTATAGCATTTTAAGTCACTATTCTAATGATATAAAAAACTTGACCTAACTCTCAAAGACCAGAGAGAATTTTAGTGGCCCTAAATTCTAACCTAGTTTTTTTCAGCAATTTCAACTATCAAATACTCTTAGCTCAGTTAATATAAATGAAATCTACGCATATGTACAACTCAAAGAACTTAAGGACTACATTTTTGCTTCACAAACCTAAGCCTAATGATGCCTAAATAAGGAGATAGAACATTGAAAATTACCTTGTTCAGTTGAGTTTGGCTATGGCAATGTAGCAACTTTGAGTGAGGCCTGATGTACTGGTGAGCTTGCTTGAAGTTCCCCCAAGCTTTCCCAGTGCTCAGCTTGCTTTGAAATGGCTTGAATCTCCTTGTAGAAGTCAACCTGCAAACTCAGAAATTGAAAATGGTGAAGCTTGAAAATGAGGTTACAGTTGCTGAACAATGGCTTGGATAGTTTAGGTGTGATGTATGGAATGTGTCTGAAGTGGTTCCAAGCAAAACGCACGAGGGAATATGGAAGTGGCTTGTGATTTGCAAAGATGGCCCTGTTTTGGGCAGAAATAGTGTTTTTATGTTTAAGGGTGTTTGAGAGGTTGGGCAATCGTGTTTTCTGCTTGCTACAATGTGCTGAAGTTGTTTCAAATGATGCCAAGACTTGGTTTTATCAGATATGTGAGATATGTGGACTTTTGCAAGTTGGCTTGTTTTTGAAGAAAAGGTGAGATGACAATGCTCAAAGCCTGTACAGGCCTGTTCCTTAGCTTCACATAGTTGGTGAACTTTGCCTGATATTTATGGACTTTTTTTGCAGCAAGAGGTTAGGTCCATGGCTCAAGATAAACAAAGTTGCTAAAAGTGAACTTTATCAAAGTAGCATTGTAACCTTTATGCCATTTTTGGAATAATTCCTTGTGCAATTCTCCATAGCTCAGAACAAAGCCTTTGTCAAATGTATTTGAATTAAATTAAGGAGTTTGGAAAGGTTTAAGACCTGTAAAACAAGTACAAGCATGCTTAGGACAGATTTGCAAGTTGTAACCTTGTGCAAAATGCCTTGGACAAAAGTTTGAAATGGCCATTTTCTTTTCTTTGATTCTCTCTAAGCATAAATGATTTTGGAGAGTTCTTTGACAATTTGGAAAGCTTGTAACATTCTCTACAATCCATCTTTGAAATGTATTTTGAGATTCCACTTAGAAATAGGTGAAAAGTTGCCATGAAGTTAGGTCAAAAATCTGCCCAAATTAGGGCAAAATTTCACTAAGTTAAAAAGTTTATAGACCCTTATTCACAAAATCATAACTTGAGATCCAATCATCTTTTGGGAAAATTTTGTGAATAAAATTTGTATATTTTGTGGAGGACTACAACTTTCATGTTGTAAGTTTTCTTTGAATCCAATTGCATCATGGTGAAAAAGTTGGGAAAAGTTGGGAAAAAATAAGAAATTTTCAAAACTTAGAAAATTTCTAAGTTATGAAAAATTTCAAACTTAAACCCTAATTTTCAAATTTAAGTTTCTTGGAGAACAAGTTTCATGTTTTGACACATCTTGATTAAAAATGACCCTTGGCACTTGATTTTGGCCAAAAAGTCAAAGTTTGACTTTTCAGTGTACAGTTGATTTTTATCAGTTGACTGGAAAATTCATCTGTCAATCCAATGCATTTGAGATCTTTTGACCCTTGCGATTAGGTCAAGATGATGCCATTGAGTCCTTGAAATCATGCTTGAACCCAATTTTCCATTGGCTAGGTCAAAAATCAGAAATTGTCGTTCTACAGTCAAAACCCTAATTTTGACCATTTTGCCCTTTTGAAGATTTGATCAAATTTCTTGAGGAATTGTGGTCCAAACATGATCAAATGGTTCATATGAGATTATAATGTTTACATGGATCAAAATTTATGACGTTTGACTGTAAATTGGCCACAGTTGACTTTTTCCTGAATACAACTGATTTTTAGGTCAACTGTCCAATTGACTCGGCAAAAAAGTGATTGAAGGCTTGAAACTTGGTATGAGCAATCTTATAGGTCCAACATGAAGTATGAAAGTCACGTGAGGCATTGGATGTCCAAAAATCCTTGTGCAAACTCAAACCCTAATTTCAGGTCATCAGTGCAAGGAGATGTCTTGAGCTGAGCAAACCCTAATCTGGTATTGAGTCCAAAGAGTCTTGTGAGGAGAATCTTCATAAAATGAGAGGGCAAATTTTGGGGTACAACAGTCCGCAACTGGGAGGACCTTGTTGCTGCTTTTTATAAGCAATACCAGTATAATGCCGACCTTGCCCCCACGCGTACTCAACTTGAGGGTATGTCTATAGGTGCGAGCGAAGATTTTAAGGACTACGCTCAGAAGTACAGAGATCTTGCTGGAAGAGTACAACCCCCTCTGTCTGATAGGGAGTTGGTGGATATGTTTCTTGGGACTTTGTCTGGTCCATATTTCAACCATTTGATTGGTAGTTAATCGTCTGGGTTCACTGAATTGATAATGATCGGGGAAAGAGTCGAAGTTGGTATCAGAAGTGGCAAGATACATAAAAGTGCTTCATCGAGTGCAGAAAAGAAGCCTTTAAAGAAAGAAGCTAGTGAAGTTTACAACTCGAGGAGCCAAAACCAACCTGAACGCCGCCAAGCAGTGAATGCGGTAGTGATATCAAGACCCACCGTTGCCCCACAATGCAACAATCAGCAAAGGATGGATAGGCCGCAGAGACAGTACACTCGGCTTGATATGACTTTGTCTCAGATCCTGCCACAACTGCTGAAAACTAATCTGGTAACTCTGAGGGAAGCCCCGAAGAATCCCAGCACCATATCTCCGCTATATAATCCCAACGCTCGCCGTGCCTATCACTCCGATAGCCCGGGCCATGGTACAAACAACTGTTGGGCTTTGAAGAATAGGGTGCAAGATTTGATTGAAGCTAAAGAGATCGAGTTGGATGCTCCAGAGAAACCCAATGTTGTAACTGCTTCTATGCCCAAGCATGGTCATGGAGTAAATGTCGTGGACGATGATTTGTTTGTGACCTCTGTGGAAGACATATCTACTCCTTTGGTGAGAGTGAAGAAGAATATTTTGTTGGCCGGTTTATTTCCGGGTTGTGGCGAAGGTTGCCACCTATGTTTAATTCTACCTGCTGGTTACCGTTTGTTGAAGTCAGGTGTTCGGCGCCTGATGGATAATAGAGAGATTTTGTTTGAGAAGACTTTGACTCCCTTAATTCCCGTTGAAGATGTTGCCATCATAACCATTTCCGCCAATCCTTCCAAAGCTTCCTCGAGAACGCCTGTCAAGATTACATCTATTCCGAAAATCGCTCTGTTGATCATTAATGTTCCTGGTCCCATCCCTTACACTTTAGATAAGGCTGTCCCATGGCACTATGATGCTGATGTGTATTACCATGGGGTTAAGCAAGACTTTAAGAATGAAGAAGTTGACGCTGATATCGGCAATATTGTCGGGGCTAGCAAGGTCACTAGAAGTGGAAGACTTTTCTCTCCTGATATTTCTCCTCCAGCTGTTCCATCTGCTAATACGTCAGCTACTGCTCCGATTCTTACTCCATTTATCACTCCTGTCGCCGAGTCATCTGACCCTCGGGGAAAAGAAGTTACAGGTGAGCCTGCCCGGACGGAGGCACCTGAGAAGATTATTGTAGAAACCTCTAAGAAGGAGATAGAGGAAATTATGAAGATTATCAAGAAGAGCGACTACAATGTAGTCGAGCAGCTGGGGCAAACCCCATCCAAAATCTCCATGTTATCCTTGTTGTTTTGCTTTGAAGCCCATGCAAAGGCTTCAATTGCTTTCCTTAAGACTGCGCATGCGCCACAGAAAACCTCTCCTGATCAATTTAAGGACTGTGTAGCCAGTTTGACTGCTGACAACGGTTTGGGTTTCTCAGACGCAGATCTGACTACTAAAGGAAAAAATCACAATGATGCTTTGCACCTCTCGATCGAGTGCAGGGGCACTACTTTGGCCCATGTACTGGTGGATATTGGGTCCTCATTGAATGTATTACCAAAGAAGGCATTAGACCGTCTGGACTCTGAAGGTTTGACTCTGAAGCCAAGTAACATTGTGGTTAGGGCTTTCGATGGGTCGAAAAGGATGGTGCACGGAGAGGTGGATGTCCCTGTTAAGGTTAAGGTTGGCTCTCAGAACTTTGCATCTACTTTCTATGTGATGGATATCCGACCATCTTATTCTTGCTTGTTGGGTCGTCCTTGGATCCATAAGGCTGGGGCAGTGACTTTTACGCTCCATCAGAAGTTGAAATATCCAGTGAAATGAAAGATTGTTATAGTACAAGGTGAAGAAGAGTACATGGTGAGTCACATTAACTCCTTCCTATATGTGGATATGGATGGAGAGTTCATTGAAACCCCGTGTCAGAACTTTGAAGAGTTTCCCCAGACTTTGGCATCGACTGAAGTTGATGTTGACAAACCTCCATTGAAGATGGCTTCCCTCAAGGATGCCAAGGTTGTTATTGATCATGGTGGGTGTGAAAATTGGGGGCAACTCCCTGACTTCACACAAAAGAATGACAAGTTTGGTTTGGGCTTTACTCTAGAGGCTCAAAGGGGTGTTCGACGCGCGCGGATTGGGAGACCTCATCTGCGCATCCGTAATCCAGGAGTGAATGCCATTGAAGATGATGATGAAGAGTCAGATATCGACAGCTGGATTTACCCGACTACTGATGGTGGATTGAACAATTGGACGGCGAAGGACTTTATGCCCGTTTCTTTTATTACAAAGTAATAGACTTTTTGTTTTGAGACGTGTAATAGACAATTTGAAACTTTTACATCCTGGTGCCTTGCCCGAGACACCGTGGCTTTGTTTGTGAGGGCTTATTATGTGTCATTTCAATATATCATCAATAAAGCATTGGACGTTTCTTGCATTAAAAATTTTGCGCTCCTTGTTTTTCTTTTCTATCTTGCAAAACAACTATTGTCTTACACACACTCACATATCACAATACAGGTCTACATCCACTATGGATCCCACTGATAACGACTCTGCTACTACCAGTTATGACTTCGAAAGTCCGATCAACCAAGCCGAGGACGAAGGTTAGGATGATTGTGAAGTGCCTGGGGAACTTGCTAGACTGTTACTTCACAAAGAGAGGGCCATACAGCCGCATGAAGAGCCAGTGGAAACAGTAAATCTGGGTACAGAGGAAGACAAGAAAGAAGTCAAGATAGGTGTAAATCTGGAGTCTAGTTTCAAGCAACGGTTGATACAGATGTTATGTGAGTATGTTGAGATCTTTGTCGGGTCTTATGAAGATATGCCTGGTTTGGATACCGATATTGTGGTTCACCGCTTGCCAAACAAAGAAGATTGTCCTCCAGTGAAATAGAAGGTTTGTCGAATGCGCCCAGAGATGTCTGATAAAATCAAGGCTGAGGTTATGAAATAGTTTGACGCCGGATTTCTAGCTGTTACTTCTTACCCGCAGTGGGTTGCCAACGTTGTTCCGATGCCGAAGAAGGATGGTAAGGTATGTATGTGTGTAGATTATAGAGATCTGAATAGGGTGAGTCCCAAAGATGATTTCCCTCTGCCTCACATCGATGTTCTGGTTGACAAAACCGCACATCATAAGGTCTTCTCCTTTATGGATGGTTTCTTCGGTTACAATCAGATTAAGATGGCTCCCGAAGACATGGAGAAGAAAACCTTCATTATGCAGTGGGGTACCTTTTGCTACAAAGTTATGCCTTTCGGATTGAAGAATGCTGGGGCAACGTATCAGCGCGCCATAGTCGCTTTGTTCCACGACATGATTCATCATGAGATTGAGGTATATGTCGACGACATGATTGCGAGATCCCAGACTGAGGAAGAACATATTGACCATCTTCAGAAGCTATTTGACAGGTTGAAGATGTACAAACTGAGGTTAAACTCGAACAAGTGCACCTTCGGGGTGAGGTCTGGTAAGCTATTGGGTTTCATCGTTAGTGATAAAGGTATTCAAGTGGATCCCGAAAAGGTGAAGGCTATACAGGAGATGCCAGCTCCTCGCACAGAAAAAGAAGTTAAAGGTTTTTTGGGACGTATGAACTACATTTCCCGATTCATTTCACACCTGACTGCTACTTGTGAGCCAATCTTCAAGTTACTGAAGAAAGATCAAGTGGTAAAGTGGAATGATGAGTGTCAGGCCGCTTTCGAAAGGATTAAAGAATATCTTCAAGAGCCACCAATTCTGATGCCTCCAGTCGAAGGAAGACCTTTGATCTTATACTTGACAGTATTGGACAATTCAATGGGGTGCGTGCTGGGGCAGCATGACGAGTCTGGCCAAAAAGAGCATGCTATTTATTACCTTAGCAAAAAGTTTACCGACTGCGAGACCTGATACTCGTTGCTTGAGAAAACTTGCTGCGGTTTGGCATGGGTTGCTCGCCAACTGAGAGAGTATATGCTGACTCACACTACTCTATTGATATCAAAGATGGATCCAATCAAGTATATCTTCGAAAAGCCCGCCTTGTCCGTAAGAATAGCAAGATGGCAGAGGATCTTGACTGAGTATGACATCCAATACACGACCCAAAAAGCAATCAAGGGAAGTGTGTTGGAAGATCATTTGGCACATCAGGCCGTAGATGATTACCAGTCTATGAACTTCGAATTCCTGGATGAGAACATCATGTTGGTGATCGACTGTGAAGAACCTGGACCGAATGAAGGACCTGAGGAGGGATCCCGATGGTCTATGTATTTTGATGGAGCTTCAAACATGTTGGGTAATGGCACGCCGTGATCATATCTCCTGAAGGCTGTCATACTCCGTTTACCGTCCGATTATGTTTTAACTACACCAATAATATGGCGGAGTATGAAGCGTGCATCATGGGTCTTCGAGCAGCTATTGACCTGAGGATAAAGTTATTGAGTGTGTTCGGAGATTCCGCTCTTGTGATCAGTCAGATCAAAGGCAAGTGGGATACGAAACACCCAAATCTCATTCCTTACAAAGAATATGTATTGACGTTGCTTCCGCACTTCGAGGAGATAACCTTTGAACATTTCCCCAGAGAGGAGAACCAGTTAGCGGACGTGCTAGTTACTATGTCTTCTATGTTCAAGGTCAGGTGGAACAATGAAGCTCCCCGGATTACCATTGAAAGGTTGGATGAACCCGCACATTGTTACGATATTGAGTCTGAAGAGGTAGCAGATAAACCTTGGTTTCACGAGGTAAAGAGGTATCTTGAGGATCAAGAATACCCCGAGGGTGCATCTGTTAATGACAAAAAGTTTATGAGGAGGTTCGCGGCGAAGTTCTTCATCAGTAATGGTATCCTTTACAAGCGTAATCATGACTTAACCTTGCTGCGATGTGTGGACAAGAATGAAGCATAAAGGATTATGGCAGAGCTACATGAAGGTACTTTCAGAACTCATTCCAGTGGACATACCATGGCAAAGAAAATCCTTCGGGCAAGATATTATTGGTCTACTATGGAAGCCGATTGTTATCAACATTCTCGGACCTGTCATAAGTGCCAAACCTATGCTGATAAGGTGCACGTACCTCCAGTTCTTCTGAACGTCTTGACAGCTCCTTTTGCAATGTGGGGCATCGACATGTCAGTGAGATCGGACCTACTGCGTCCAACGAGCATCATTTCATCCTGGTAGCAATTGATTATTTCACGAAATGGGTTGAGGCATCTTCCTTTGCTACAGTAACCACGAACATCATGGCACGGCTTATTCAGAACAATCTGATCTGTCGATGTGGTGTACCAGAGAGGATCATTACGGACAATGGTACAAATCTCAACAATACAATGATCACCGAGCTCTGTAAACAATTTAAGATACATCATCATAACTCTTCTCCCTACCGGTCGAAGATGAATGGGGTTGTTGAAGCGGATAATAAGAACATCAAGAAGATCGTGCAGAAGATGACGGTAACCTACAAAGACTAGCATGAGATGTTACCATTCTCTCTTCATGGGTACCGTACCTCAGTGCGGACGTCAACAGGGGCAACACCCTATTCTTTGGTGTATGGCATGGAAGCAGTCTTGCCCATTGAAGTTCAGATACCCTCTCTTCGGATTATGAAGGATGCAGGTTTGAGAGAGGACGACTGGATCCAGACCCGGCTTGATCAGCTGAACTTAATTCTCATGAGGGGCTATGATTCTAACCACCATGGACGGTGATGACCTTCCTTACCCCGTCAATGCAGACATAGTGAAAAAATACTACGCATAATCAAGGACCCGCTAGGTCGACTAGCCTAGGAAAAAATAAGGGCTTCCCGGTGAACCAAAAGGGTGCGGGCAAAAATAAGGGATGAAAATGAAAAATTTGTACACCCGGCAAGTCGAAAACCTGAAAAGGCGGCTTGGGCAAAAAAGGGTATCCCGGTGTACTGAAAACCCGAAAGGGAGGTCCAGGAAAAAATTAGGGATCAAAGCGTAACATTATGTCTCATTGGATCATCTTGCAACCAGACTTCGGTATCGACTATCAAGCTCGGACGACGCTAATCAGTCTGATCCACCTTCAACCAAGTAGCAAAGTGATGAGATGCTTGAAGACATAGGGGCAATAGCAGAGTCGAAACTCAGTGGGATCGTTCACATGGCTGTTTTTCTCTATTTTTCACAAATTGTATAAACTATATCATTTCGGCGGCGTTCTCTTACTAGGACGTCAACCTCTTGTACAAAACGCCTATTTACAGGCCAAGCTTCAAAGTCAATACAATTCATTTTTCAAAGAAATTTAAAATTGTTTTTCTTTTTTTGTTTTGTTTTGCAAGAATGTCCAAATGTTCATTTTTGATATATGCATTTAACATTAATTGCTGCTCATAAATATTTACGTGCGAAACAAAATATGATTACTCGTAATATCAAAAACAGGGGAAAACAAGAAATGTCCAAGCCTTACAGTTGCTCTATTCACCAGGTACAGGAATAAACCTAGCTGAAGAATATGACTAAGGTACATTCACTCCTCGCCGAGTAAGAAAAAGACAGTGGTGTTAATTCTCCCCAGTTGAGGTTCGCAACCGCGAATGAGTCGGTAATATTCTTCCCAAGTAGAGTTTATCTATCAACAACACTGGTAGATTGTCCCCAGTGGAGTCTGGAAGGTTATCCCCAGCGGAGTATAGAAGACCAATCCCAGTGGAGTCTGGAGGATTATCCCCAGTGAAGTCACCACTAAAAGATATCCCTAGCGGTGTTCATTTCTTTCACAAACAGGAAATTCATCCCCAACAGAATTTATCATCGCCAGAAACGGTAATTCATCTGCAGCCTAGATTACTTCTCCAAATCAGCGGATCTTCCGACATAATCTCTCTTCCCCACAGATCCATTTTCTCATCAGTTTATCCTCCAGCAAAATTATTCTCCTGCCGATGTATTCTCAAATCATCTTCAATCGTTATTCTCAGCGAGCGAAACTTCTTTTGTTCTCCAGCAGCTAGGGATTTATTTTCCCCAGCTAGAAAACATCGCAATACATTGCATACATCATGACATGCTCATATGCATCATACATCATAATCTCATTTATTTTGAGAACATCATAGCTCAACAGATGTCATGCATCATGACATTACATGTGACTAACCCTTTACCTTTCAGGAAAGGATATAGTCAAACTCTCACAAAATTTAAGTTATGAAGCCCGGGCACGACCGGATAGTATCTTGATTCCTCCATCATATTACCCGGAGAACGACCGGATAGCAATATCAGAACACCATGAAACCTGGATTACGACCAGATAGTGGTTCATCTCAGAGTCAAGCTATGAAACACGGATTCGACCGGATAGTAGTTTAATCCCCAACAAGCTATTGTTAAACCTGGATTACGACCATATAGCAATACGAAGACACCATGAAACCTGGATTACGACCAGATAGTGGTATATCATAAACACAAGCCGTGAAACCCGAATTCGATCAGATAGCCGCTTAACAAAGTTATTATGAAACCTGGATTACGACCAGATAGCAATACAAGACACTGTGAAACCTAGATTACGACCAGATAGCAGCCAAGGATACTACGAACCCTGGATTAGGACCAGATAGTGGTATATCTTTAATTCAAGTTATGAAACCCGAATTTGACCGGATAATACCTTGTTTTCCCCAAACACCATGAAACCTGGATGCGACCAGATAATGGTACATTGCATCGTGAAACCTGGATTATGACCAGATAGTGGTACAAGACACTGTGAACCTTGGATTACGACCAAATAGCAGTTTTTACCTGGAAAATTACTAAGAAACCCAGATTCGACCGGATATTGGTATGCCCTAAAGTCAAGTTGAAACCCGGATGCAACCGGATAACAACTTAATTCATTCTGAAACCTGGATTACGACCAGATAGGAATTGAGAAATTGTGAAACCCGGATTACGACCGGATAGTAAGATAATATCATCCCCAGTAGAATAACGGGCGACTGAAGCTCCTAAAATTCTATTTCTCCCAAGACCGAGATCAGCATTCCCCAGCGGAATCCTCCTCAACAACAGGTACACAAGCTTTCGCTAAGAAACCTCTTAGGCAATCGACGTTTCTTCTGATGGCTTCTTTAAGCCCATCTCCCGTCATTAATTTCCAAATGGAATCTATAAGCCCATTCCCGACATCCCAGGACAAGTGCCACTTCATGCGAGTGCAAATTTTTGGGCACTCTAGTGTCCAATCATCTTCCACCTTCGGGTCACGAAAGGCAGACAAGCCAATCTACATCTTCAGGCTTAAGAAGATTGAACAGGGGTAGATGTTGTACCCCAAAATTTTCCCTCCCATATTTCTCAAAATATTTCAAGAAAGATTCCCAAGTTGCTCAAGGAAGTCCAAGGGTTGGCCAGACAAGCTCTCTCCTAAGGCAGTCTACCTCAAATTAGGGTTTCCAGTGGCATCAAGATACTTGAGTCCAAGTGATCCCAAATGCTCAACATTGTCCTAATATGTTCTCAAGATCATCCATGTCAATTTTCAAGCCCTACAGTGGAAGTCTGCTCAGTCAGTTGCTCAAAACCCTGAAAATCGACTATGCTAGGGCAAAAGTCAATTGTGGCCCACATACAGTCAAACTTCACGATTTTTGGTCAACATCCTCATTTTGAAGTATATTTCATCATTTTATAAACGTTTGATCATTATTCATCAAGGATTGTTCATAATTCCTCAAGAATCAAAAGTTGCTAAATTAGGGTTTTGTAGGAAAAGTCAACTCAACTTTGACCAAGCATAACTTTCTCATACTTTATGAGAAATGACACATACAAAGCTCATTTTGAAGAGGATGCCATTATATACAATCCATATTCAGCTCCCAAGTTCAAAATATGCACTCACAAGAAGTTATGAATTTAGACATTATAGGTCATTTTGAAAAGTCAACAAAAACAACTTTTTTGTCAAAGCTTCATACATGAGCATGGAATATAAAATTTAGATGAGACCAAAAGGGTTGCTTAGAGGACGTCTCAAGATTTCTAAAAAGTCTAAGTACACCTCCAAAGAGTTAAAATTGAGGATGTTATGCATTGGTGAAGTTGACCCTTTTTGCAAAATTGCCAAAAGTCAACTATGCCTAAAACTTCAATTTTTGCCAAATGGGCCCAATCTTTTTCACTTGTTTTGAGTTGGAAACATGGTACACGAGCCCTAGCCTTTGCCACTTGTCTTTATCATATTTATATTATTTATTTTTATTTTTATTTGAATTAAATCATTTTACATCAAAACAAATCATATAAAATCCAAAACATTGAAATTCAAAGATTTTTTACATGATTCAGATCTTAATATCCAGCTAGCATCAAATCAAATTCGTGTAAAGGCATATTGTGGACAAAAAGATTGAATTAGGCTATTTTTGGAATGATATTGAAAGTGAATCAAATCAAATCAAATTCATTGATGGAGGAAGATTGAGGCCAGGCTTTCAACCATAATATCTTCCTCAATACATATAGAAGGAATGCAGACCAAAAGAGGCTAGAGAGAGAGGCGTATGAACCAGAAACAAAACTTGTAAAAACAAGAAAAAGTGGTGAATCAAATTCGTACTTAGAGGCCAATTCAAGACCCTTGGACTATCCCAATCGATTCTTGGGAGTGTAGGCTAGCAGAAGCAACCCAGAACAAGCGTTTCCAGGCCTTATATCGCGTTGTAAGTCACCCACGACATGGCTTCTTTTTTGAAATCGAATAGCATCATTCTTGTACTTGTAGCATAAAATAATTGTATATTACTGTTCACCATCCTATTTGCAAGCTTCCTGTAACATTTGATTGTATTTTCATGGCTTGTATTGGATTTCACCATAGCTAGGGTTTGTAGCTTCGAATTAGGAGTTTTATGTGTAGGCAAAATTGGCCCATAAAAAGGCCACCATTAAACTCGGAAGGTTTAGACGGATCCATCCATGGCATTAGAAGTCATTTATATTGCTCATGGTGGATTTTAAGAGAACGCAGGCTGTAGCTACGACCAAATGTCCGTAGGTAAAAATTTGGAAATTTTACCAACAGATCCAAGGAAGAAGACAACCAACGTGGCAACCTTCCATTCGCGTATTTGAATTTTCGCGCGTTTTGAATTCAGTGTTTTGCTTTTCATATATTATCATTATTATTTATTGTATATACAAACAGAAACAGTTGGCGCAGTGGTAGTGGAGTACGTGCAAAATGCTTCAGGACCTGGGTTCGAATCCCAGGTCCCCCCAATTTCTTCATATTTTTTCCTTTCAGGTAATCCAGCATGCTTGCAAGCCTAAGGACCATCATGCGTCCTCACCATCCAGCCTGCCAGATGGCCAGATGGCCAAATCTAAAGGACATCAATGAGGGAGTACAATAGGCCATGGTCAATGCATCATAGAGAATTCAACAAGTCAACGTGGACAGTTTTACTTTGGGCCCATAAATCTGATTCTTGCACCCCTATAATTGCTCAGGCCCAATCTCTTTCTCTATTCTTTTTTTTGTTTCATTTAATTTATTTATTTTGTTTACTAACCAATCAATTATTTTCTTTTATCAAAAAACCATAAAAATAATACTTTTCACAAATTAGGTTTAGATTTTATTTTTTATCAAAAATATAATTAATTTAATTAGGTTATTAATTTTAGATAACTTTAATTCTTTTTGCAAATAAATTAACAAATAATTAGAAAATTAGGGTTTTGTCTAAACTTAATTATATTTTCTTTTCTTAAAAATAACCAAAAACCACAAAATAGGCCATGTAATTATTTTAATTAATTAATTTAATTAACTAATTAATTTGTTATTTAATTTAGAAAACCTAATTTTATTCTTAAAAATAATTAAAAAAAACAAAAAACAATTTTTCTTTTGATTAGGTTAGAAGGGTCAAAACCCTAATTGCTTCCCGATCTAAATTTCATCGCGCGCTTTATTGTTTTATTATTTACCATATTAATGTAACTGTTCACAAGGTTGTAATAGTTAATTAGGACTTTTACTCTAATTTATCGCTTTATTATTTTTCAAGGGTTTGTTTTTGGCTATGTAAATACCTGAAGCCTTGTAATAGCTTAGTTTAATTTCCGCACTTTAAAATTCCGCAAAATATTAAATTGTTAAATGTATGACATTAGGATGCATGACAAGAATGTATGATTAATTTTAAAACAATTAGATAAACCTAAAATGTGCAAAGATAAATAATCTGAAATTGAATCACTCGCACATGCGCACTCCTAGGGTATACTCCCACTTGGTTGCCTTCGGTAAACGGTAATTGAGTATATGATGCTTTAGTGGTCGTCCTTTTGTCCAAAGATCAAAGTTGCCTCGGAAAGGTTGCCTCGGATAATTGATCTAAGACATTAGGGTTACTACTAAGACGTCCTAACATTACTTTAGTGACCGTACGTCCCTCTTTCGAATTGACCCTCAAACTCCAACGATGGTGCTACCTACTCACTAATAGTGGGATAACGCTGTCTAAAGGAAACAAACATAGAACGATTCTTTTTTCGAGTAGGTAAATTAGTTCTTAAGTACTTGCTCAATTAAAACAAACTTTCCCACACTTACACTCCTTTACAAACAAAGTTTTCAAAAACACTTCATTACACTCTTGAGGACTGATACAAGAGTTAAATCAAAGTCAAACAAAAGCTTTTCAAATCACACAAACACAAAGAAACAATTTTGAAAATGATGAGCAAGTACCTAAGAGCCCGTAGGTAACTACGGATAGAAAGGGTGCTAATACCTTCCCTTTCTATAATCTACCCCCTGTACTCAAAAATATCTCGAAAAAGGAATTTTTCTGTGCTTTTTTCCTTTCCTTGTTGGATAAAATAAAATTCGGTGGTGACTCTTGCTTACCGCGACATTTTGCAAACACAAACGCAAAACACAAACCAGCATTTCAAAACAGTCTGGTTCTGGCCACCGTATCACACATTGCAAAAAATTGAAACTTTTGAGCCGAACTACGACACTCTGATTCCTTAAAACAGATATGTAGGCATCTGGTCACGTGGCTCAGCCGAGTGAACTTTGTAATTATTTCCTTCTTTTTCCCGTGTTTTTTCTTTTTCATACATTCCCTCTTTGCATCTTTCCCTTTTAGCTCTTATGATTTAGACATAGATTTTAACACACCCTTTGATTAGAACAATAAGAGTGGATACCATAGAGTACTACAGGCGTGTGAGGTGCTAATACCTTCCCCTCGCGTAACCAACTCCCTTACCCGATCTCTACTGTGGTAAGACTGTGATTTCTCCCTCTTCAGGTTTTCTCTATGTTCACCTTTCACTTTTGGCGGGATAAAAGACGTTCGAGGGCGACTTCATTGATTTTATATCTGATGATGGTTCGGCCGGTTGTTTCACCAACCATAAGTGTTGATGTCAAACCCTTTGTTCTCAACCATAAGTGCTGATGTCAAAAACTTTATTCCCAGCCATAAGTGTCGATGTAAACCATTGTTCCCAACCATTAAGTGATGATATCAAATATTTGTTCCCAGCCATAAATGCTGATGTAACCCTTTGTTCCCAACCATAAGTGTTGATGTCAAACCTTTGTTCTCATCCATAAGTGATAATGTCAACCATTTGTTCCCAGCTATATGTTTTGATGTCAACCATTTGCTCCCATCCATAATAGTTGATGTCAATAATTTTTTCCATTCATAAGTACTGATGTCAATCATTCGTTACCTACCTTAATATTGATGTTTACCGTCATCTCTGAGTCAATATTATCTTACCATTTCTATTCGCGTCCTTTGTGTTGTTATTTTATGATCCCCTGTGAGTCGATGTTACTCTCTTTTTGCTATCTCCTCTATGAGTGGGTAGTTCACAGTTATCTATCGGTTGTTGTTATCTATTTCTTTTTTCCTTATTTATTGAGTTGATGGTACTTTTTCTCCTCTTTGGGCTTTACCCTTGTTAGCTTGTTACTTGCATTCTTAAGAATTTCAGTCATTGGAATCTTACTATGCATTTGGATTCTTTGATCGTGATTTTGGTTTTTCCTATTTATAGTCATCCCCAGAGTCGTGTTGTTCCCCAATAATTTATTTTCCTGGTCGAACTCTCTTTTTGGTCCGTTGGTTCTATTTTTTCTTCCCCGGTGGTGTTCTGTTTCACTTTTACAGTTGATCATTTGCATTCATAATCATAATCATTGCATGGCCTCTTAGGGACAAAAATAGGGTTTGTTTTGTATTTAAGTATCTTCAATCGCGTTGAGACAAAGATTTTAACCTTTGTATCTTCGGATAGAAGACACTTAAATAAGGGCAACTGTTGTTGACCGATCTGTTTATAGAGTCTAAAATCTATCTGCAAGTGCACAACCTATCGAAATAATATAAAGGATTGTTGAACCACAAAGACCAATCGTCAATCTATCAACTCTATTATTAAGTTACTTATCTAAGGCGGATCAGTTTAGTTGAGGGAGTATAATGCAAAGGAAATAAACAGATAAAGTAATTTCAGACGAAAAACAAACTAGAATGTAAATCACATTGGTCAAATAACATTTCAATTTGTATTTAATAGAACTACTCATGGGGCAATATTTTTCACTCTAGTAAAGGAACGATTTAACGGGAACTTGTCGCTTTCGCTAACTAAGAACCAAATTTACTCTCTAATCGAATCCTTTTATTGTCACTTTTAAAAGGTCACTTTAAGCGTTAAAACATCAAACCTATTTTTAAGAAATTAGTTTCTTAACTTAGTAAAAAAAGTGGTTTCAACTCGGAATGTAAACTTATAAACGCATCCGAAAATAGTTTCAAAATAATTTTCTAAAAGTGTCAAAGATCCCTAATTAACTTTTCAAAACGCTTTGGATCTTATCCAAAAATATTAAGTACGGAAAACTCGTGTTAAAAGATAAAACACCCCCCCTAAAGTGTTTCTACTAATACGGTGTTGAAATGCTATGATGACAATGATCCTTACATTCCAACCTTAAAATATTTAGCCAGACATGGAAACAAAAGAAAACATATTAAAGTTGATTGAAATAAACATAGTAATAAAGGCAAGGCAAGGAAATAAAATAAGTAATGCAAGTTCGAGACAAAGCGATTAAATAAAATAAAGACCTTAAATAGAAACCTGCTCCAAATCGGAGTCTTTAAATCTGGTACAACTGGAAAGTAAATGCTCGAAGTAAAATGGTGGAAAGATTATAAATAAAAGAAATGCTCCAACCTAATCAAGATTATGGTGCAATAATCCTCCGATGTGGCGAATTATTGCTTTTACACAAGGAAGTATAGGCTTAGCATTGCAAGACTAAGTTGGATAATGGAAAATGAAAATAAAACTACTATTTATAGAAGTTTTTCAGGCTATGCTTTGACAGAATTTCCCCCCAACTCCTTTTGGGCGGGAAAAAGCTTTCCAAAGACCGCGGGCGCCGAGGCCCCTCCGCGGGCGTTGAGTGAACCAATAGAGAGATTGTGGGGGACGTGGTAGTTATCCCCTGGGTGGAGTGGGACATCTCACGGCGCCCTCTATAGTGGCCTCTGACTTAAACGCTATGTGTAGTTTTTTGTTGAAAATATCGATTTCTTGGCCTTTTCGTTTGGTTTCTTCAAGAAGAACTCCAAATGGCCAAGTTGCCTGAAAACAAGACAAATACAAGCATAGCGCAAGAAAACAGTACTAAAAATAATGAAAAACATATGTTATTTGAGTCAAATATGCAGTGAGATCAGGTGTTATCAAATTCTCCCACACTTAAACCTTTTGCTGTCCTCAAGCAAAAACTCTCAGAAGTAGACGAAAAGAAGAACAATATTTACAAGATTTTGAGTAAAAAGGGCTTCTGAGATCAAGTAAGGATGTGCTGATAGGTACTAACTGATCGAACCAAGGATATCGTGATAACACTTTCTTCACACAAAAAATGCGGGCATACAATTTATTCCTATAAAACATATCCATGTTAGTCCACTATGCCTAAGCTTCCTTATTTTGCAAGGTCCTTTTTCATTCAGGTGCAATCACATTAAGCCCATTATCCATAACTACTCATAGCAAAGTGACTGGTTAGTGACTCTGATCTCAAGAATGTGGTTCTGGTATATGAATAGGTATAACCCCTTTATTTACCCAACTGTGGTTGTGGGGGATCAGACTGTAATCCGCCCTACCGAGTCCAGCACCAGACACCATTGAACCAACCAACAATGGGCATAAACCTTTTATTTTATTTTTGTTTTTTTATCAATATTTTACAACCATTTTTAGTTAAGTGACTATGTGGGAGTCACCTAACCTGGAGTTGTATTTTCAGTTAAAGAGCAGAAACATAGATCATTCACTTATTTTCATTGGTCCCTTGCATAGATCATGCTTAGGTCGGAGCTAACTACTAAGATAAACTACTAAAAGACCTTTGTTACAATAAAATAAAGCTACAATATAGGGGGTAACGAGATTAGTTCTTATATTTACAAAGTTTATGGTGCTAGAGCGATATCGATTATTAAAAAAGGATTCCCAAGTCAAACACATCCTACTTTGAACCTGTCTTAGAGCTCAAAATGTTTAGAACACACTATTTTCTTTGGCATAAAAAATTTGTTGGGTAAGGCTAAAAGTGGGTAAATAAGGATAGACAATTCAAAAAAAAGCAAAAGGACTCATCAAGCACATGAATTTTATTTAAAAAGAAACAAACAAAACAACTAAAGTACTAGAAAGCGATAACTACTAAAAATAAAGAAAAAGCGATAAGAATCTTCTCCCACACTAAAACCAGACATTGTCCTCAATGTTTTGATAAAAGAGTAGGAAGGAGTAACATGGATGGTGCTAATGGGGTCCGTTGGTACCCTCATCATCCTGTATGGGAAAATCGACACGACGACTCCTGCTATGACGCTGACTCTCTCTGGAAAACTCAAGTCGGCTAACTTTTTCGGAAAGAGCGGCGTTTTCTTCCTGCAGTTGGCGGGTTCTACCTAATAAGGCGCCTTGAGAGGCTTCCATCAAAGTGAAATGCCTCTCAAAGCTAGATTGTTGACGATGCTGCTCGGACTGGAAGGCAAGTTGGGTCTTTATAATAGTACGCGAGGAGCCACCATTTTGCACTTGAGATGCTTGCATGAATGCCAGGTTGTCCGCAAGCTATTGTTGCATGGAGGAAAGAAGGGTATCTCGCCTCTCCTATCGATCCATAAGTTCTCTCCACATGTCCTCAGTGACATAGAAACCAGGAGGGAACCTGCAGGTGGGTTAGAAGAAGAGGGTGTAGTGTGTGTAGGTGGTGCATCATGAACAGGTGACTCCTCATGCAAATCAGACTCATCATCAGTGTTGTTACCCTCCTCCAAAGGAAAATTTGGGGGTAATGGACCAGTAAAAGCTGGAGCACTCAAATCATAGGTCCAGTTACGCTCAAAACGCACATCAGTGTGTCGAGTGTAGGGAATAACAAAACTGGGTATAAAGCACCATTAATCATAAGGAGAAAACCACCTTCCTTCCTCACTTTACATAATCGCATAGCTTTTAAAAAGTTTAAATTTGTAATGTGAGGAGGAAGTGGTTCAAGTGTAGAAAGCTCAGTGTCTAAACCTAGGGCACGAGCAATAGAAGTAACCAGGCTACCAAAAGAAATTGACCCCCCCCCCCCCCCCCCCCCCCTTTTTCAAAATGAAACTCATATGGGCGATCATGAAAGGGACGGGGTTAATTTTGGTGTTTGTGAGAAACCCCTGCATAAAGATGACTTCTTTAGCATTTACTTTGTTTGGATTTTCCCGGCTAAAAATAGTGCATGCCAAAAGATAGCCGAAAAACGTATTGTTGGGTTGTGGATACTCGAAGCTAAAAGGACGTCAAAAGAATTAGCATGTTAGTTTGACAATTTAAACCAAAAGGCATAGCCTTCGAATATCCAATTTAAATTCAAGGGTGCTTCACAAATTGCACCGTCCCCATGAGGCATCCCCAACAATTCTGCTAACCCGTTGGTGGAGTATTTATATTCAACATTAAAAAGTATAAATTTCACTTCGCCTACGGTGCTAGCAGTGTTGGGTCAGACATTATAAATCAGAGAACTTAAAAACTCATGTGTCAGCCTTGGGTAGGTAGGTGCTTTATGAGCAAAAATATCATGCATGCCTACTTTATCTAATAAACTGAAAATACTATGATATATTCCTAAAGTATATAGACAGTCTTCATCGATATACCTGGTAGAGTAAATCTCCTGTGTCTGTAATTTTTCAAGCATTATTGTTTTTTTTAAGGTAGAAGATGGGAAATGGGTTTTTATAGTGATAATGGATAAAAATGAGTGTTAGTGGATTTTTAATGGTGAGAATGGAATGAGGAAGATGGTGATGTGAGTGGGTTTTAATTTTAGTGGGTAAGCTATGGCCTTTAATGGAGTTTTAAGTGGTCAAAAAAGGGAAAAATGAGTTTTGGAAGAGGAAGAAGAAGGGAAAATGGAGTTTTAACAGAATAAAGTCGTTATAGCTCCAGACCCCACCGCGGGCGCTGCGGAAGGTCTGCGGGTGCAGGCCTTGGATCTTGTAATTTGTTACCTACTTAGGGGGGATGCTTAAAGTATCTCCTATAACATTATATATATATATATATATGTATATATATATATATATATATATATATATATATATATATATATATATATATATATATATATATATATATAGAGAGAGAGAGAGAGAGAGAGAGAGAGATTTCTTGCTCCATCCATGATATAAATATGAAAAGTAAAAATAAGTTAAAATAACAAATAATAAAATAATAAAAATATGTCTATAAGTGGTCATGGCAAAATAAAAAGTGCGGTGTGAAATAGAAACAACACAAAAAGTTAGCAAATAGAAAATGTCAGGAAATAAATAATAGTAATAATAATACGGATGACATCTCTAAATCAGCATGAATAGTGTTTACAGAACCTCGAACCTCTGCTAGTTGGTGCCTAAGATCAATGATCTCTCGAGATAATAAATCAGACTCGGATGCATGAGTGGAATCACATACCTCAATGTGCAAAGTCAGATCGGCAACCTCCTGACGAAGTGAAGCTAACTCAGTACGCATTGAAGCAAGTTGTGAATGAAAATTTGGTTCCTGTAAAGCAAAATTGTTATGATACCCAGTGGTCAAGGGTTCCTCTGGCATAGGTGTATACTCAGGAACAAAAGGCTCTCTAGGCCCATCAACAGTCTCTCTCCATCCCTCTAAAGAGTAAGCCCAGTTTGCTAGGTTGTAGATGCATGTCATCGGAGGATCAGGCAAGGTGAAATAGTAGACAATCTCATCATTGATTAGGAGTCTATATAGGTGAGGGTGAAATGAAACCCGCCTTATCAGGCCATGATCCAAGCAAAAGTCAATGTCCATAAAGGAACTACCCCAGTAGGAGGTCAAATGTTATAACTTGCTATCCAAGCCTAAAGCAGATGTCATCTGAGTCACGTTACCACCTACATGTATGGATTCCTCAAAAGACCTAGCAGTCATGTGCAAACTCTCAATCAAGAAGTTGCCACTAGCTATAGAGCGAGGCTGGATGGTACAGAATAGGAATAGTAGCTCTTCGACACTAATAAGGTCTTCAACATCACTTCTTCCGAAAAAGGTATGGCAAAGGATCATCTGAAAATACCTGAAAGTTGAGTTTTGAATATTCTTGGATAGCTGAGTAGAGGGATCATGGCTACCTCCACTATAGATTTTGCTCGAGAACCTGTCTATGCTCCTATTCATGTAATAACTCGATGGAAGCTCAGGGATAGCGTCTGGACTACTTTGAAAACCCAATAAATCACCAAACTACTTCATGGTGAAAGTGTACTACGTCCCAAATATCCTAAAGCTGATGCACCCTCTGTCATCTCCACTACTCACGTACGAATCATAGTCGAGTGGGCTAAGAAACTCCAAGGTTAGGTTTCTGTAGGTCACATTGACATCATCAACATACTCCTCCCACTGAAGTTGGTTGCACAGGTATTTCGCACTTGCTTCAATTCCTAGTGCTTCTATGCATTTCGAATTGGGATACTTGGTAGGTAGCATTGGACGTGCAACTAAGGTAGCATAGTGTCTCATTTGTGAACCATCCCTAAAAGCCACGTGCATGTCATCAAAGTGCGTCATCCTGAAAAGTATAGTTAGAGTATCTGGACCTGAAAAAATGATATCAAGATTAGTCCGCATAAAATTAATTTGTGATAAAAATAAAATAAATGAAAATAAATGAAAAAGGAAACCACAGGTTGCCTCCTATGCAACACTTGTTTAACGTCATTAGCTCGACAATTAGATCTCACATTTCAGAAGTACACATTGGTGGGTCTATCAATGTGTGGATGAAGTATTCAATTAGAACAACTTCTCCTTTATAAAGCTTCAATCTTTGTCCATTTACCACGAAGGGGGTACAAGAGTTATTTTTTATTTCAATTGCCCCGAATCTCAAGATCTTGGATATTTCAAAGGGACCAGTCCATCTTGAACATAGCTTACCAGTAAAAAGTCATAACTTGGAATTAAAAAGAATAACATGACTGCCTATGTTTGAAGTATTTTTTAACGATTCTCTTGTCATGCCAAATTTTTGTTCTTTCTTTGTATATTATGGCATTTTCATAAGCATTTAGACGGAGTTCCTCTAGTTTATGGATATCGAGGATACGTTTTTCTCCGACTGCTAAGTAGTCTATGTTCAAAGTTTTTATAGCCCAATATGCCTTGTGCTCTAATTCAAAAAGTAAGTGACATGACTTTCTGTAAACCAACTTGTAAGGGGTAGTTCCAATGGGGGTTTTATAGGCTGTTATGTAATCCCATAATGCGTCTTTCAATTTCTTAGACCAATCTTTTCTGGATATTGAGACGGTTTTCTCCAAGATCTGTTTGATTTCCCTGTTGGACACCTCAACTTGACCACTGGTTTGTGGGTGATATGGTGTTGCTACTTTATGTTTTACTCCATATTTACTCAAAAGCTTGTCAAAGATTTTGGATATAAAGTGTGGTCCTCCATCACTTATGATAAGGCGGGGTATTCCAAGCATTGGGAAGATGTTGTTCTTAAATAACTTGATTACTACTCTGGTGTCGTTTGTGGGTGATGCAATAGAATTAATCCATTTGGACACATAGTCTACAACTACCAGGATGTATTTATTTCCCATGGAGGATGGAAATGGTCCCATAACATCTATACCCCATACATCAAAAAGTTCCACTTCTTGGATATTCCTTAAGGGAATTTCATAACGTCTTCAGATGTTCCCAGTGCATTGGCACTGGTCGCATTTGATAATGTAGGTATGAACATCGCGCCACAAAGTTGGCCAGTAGAGGTCTGCTTGAAAGATTTTAGCATATGTTTTAGACATGCTTGCATGTCCACCATAGGGTGCAGAGTGACAGTGTTTGACGATGTTTTCTACTTCCTCTTATAAGACACAAAGTCTAAAGATATTGTCTATGCCTCACTTAAATAGGAGTGGTTCTTCCCAATAAAAGTTTTTAACATCGTTGAAGAATTTATTTTTCTATTGGTAGTTTAAATCAGGGGGTATGATATTCGCAGCTAGATAATTTACAAAATCAGCGTAGCAAGGTACACTTCTCATTATTGAAACTTTCTCATTTATGTAAGGCTCAAAGTTGTCGATCTTAGGTATTAGTCTGTCATAGGTGAAATCATAATTTATAGGAAATAAGTCAGGTTTCAAATATTCTAACCTAGAGAGATGGTCAGTGACTACATTCTCTGTGCCTTTTTTCCTCTAATGTCCAGATCAAACTCTTGAAGTAAAAGGATCCATCTAAGTAACCTAGGTTTAGCATCCTTTTTGTTTATCAGGTAACAAATAGCAGCATGATTTGTGTAAACAATGATCTTAGCTCCAACCAAATAGGATCTAAACTTATCAATTGCAAAATTCACAACTAGAAATTCTTTCTCTATTGTTGCATAATTAAGTTGGGTAGCATCTAGGGTTCTACTAGCATAATATATGACATGTAATTTATTATCTTTTATCTTCCCTAGAACAGCACCGACGGCATAATCACTAGCATCACACATGATTTCGAAAGGTTGTGTCCAATCTAGAGGTTGCATGATTGGAGCTGAAATCAGTGCTTGCTTCAAAAGGTCGAAGGCTTCAATACATTTATCATTGAAAATAAATTCCACGTCTTTCATTAGAAGATTAGTTAAAGTTTTTGTTACTTTGGAGAAGTCTTTGATAAAATGATGGTAGAAACCAGCATGTCCAAGAAAACTTCTGACTTCCCTAATAGTTTTAGGTGTCTTGAGGTTCTCTATTACTTTTATTTTGGCCCTATCGACTTCAATGCCCTTTTCAGAGATAATGTGTGATAATGCTATACCTTCTTTAACCATAAAATGACACTTATCTCAATTTAATACAAGGTTTACCTCAACGCATCTTTCTATGATTTTCTCAAGGTTAGAGAGACAGTCTTTAAAATTGAATTCACATACCGAGAAATCATCCATGAATACTTCCATAATTCCGTCAAGATAGTCTGTGAAAATTGACATCATGCAACACTGGAAAGTGGCTTGTGCGTTACAGGCTCCAAAGGGCATTCGTCTATAGGAAAATGTTCTATAAGGACAGGTAAAGATCATTTTTTCTTGATCCTCAGGGTGAATAGGGATTTGGAAAAATCCTGAGTACCCATCTAGATAAAAAAAGTATGAGTGTCTAGCTAGACGCTCAAGCATTTGATCTATAAATGGAAGAGGGAAATGATCTTTCCTAGTTGCTTTATTTAAATTTCTGTAATCTATACACATACACCAACCTCCTTCTGTTTTCTTTGCAACATGTTCACCTTTCTCATTTTCCGTGATTGTGATGTCTCCTTTCTTAGGTACCACATGTATAAGACTTACCCATTTACTATCTGAAATTTGATAAATCATACCAGCCTCTTGTAACTCAAGAACCTCTCTCTTAACAACATCACTCATTATAGGGTTTATCCTCCTTTGATGTTCTCTTGAGGGTTTAGAATCTTCCTCCAACATAATCTGGTGCATGCATACAAATGAGCTTATTCCTTTTAAAACAGAGATGTTATACCTTAAGGCTGAGGGATATTTTCATAAGATATCCAAGAGTTGTTTTATCTTGTCTTGATTTAAGGTAGCACTAACTATAACGGGATGATTCATTTATTTATCTAAGAACTCATATCTCATATTCTTGGGTAGTTCTTTAAGTTCTAAAGATGGTTTCTTAGGGAAAGGCATAGGTTCTGGGGTAAGAGCTAAACATTCATAGAGGTTGTCATCAAAGTAGGTGTTGTACCCCAAAATTTTCCCTCTCACTTCTCAAGTAGTCTCTCACAAGATCTCCTTTGACTCAAGACTGCACTAGGGTTGATCAGCTCAAGAGACCTCCTTAAGCACCGTTGACTCAAATTAGGGTTTGAGTTTGCACAAGGACAAATGGACTTTTAATGCCCCATTTGAATTTCATGGATCATTTTGGACCCCCAATATTACTCATGTCAAGTTTTAAGTCTTGGATCACATTTTTGCTCAGTCAATTGATCAGTTGACCTAAAAATCAATTGTATTGGGGAAAAAGTCAACTATGGTCAACTTACAGTCAAACTTCATAATTTTTATCCATATCAACATCATGAACTCACATATTTCATTTTATCAAGTTTGGATCCAATTCCTCAAGAATTTTGATCAGATCATCAAAAGGGCAAAATGGTCAAAATTAAGGTTTTGACTGAGGAAGTGCAATTTCTGATTTTTGACCTAGAAAATGGTTGATTGGTTGGAGACATGATCTCAAGGTTTAAATTGAATCATTTTGACCTAATGGCATGACTCAAAACATTGTTCAAGGTCAATTGATTGATAGTTGATTTTCAGTCAACTGATCAAAAGTCAACTGCACACTGAAAAGTCAAACTTTGACTTTTTTCTCAGAATCAAGTGTCAAAAATCAAAATTCATAAAAACATGTCAAAACATGAAAATTATTCATCAAGAAATCAAAAACTCAAGATTTCATTTTGAAAAGTTAAAATTTCTAAACATAGAAATTTTTCTAAGTGTTGGAAACTTCATATTTTTCACAACTTTGAGCCAATTTTTCACCATGATGCAAAATGATTCAAAGGAAACTTTCAACATGAAAGTTGTAGATCTCAATGAGATATAAAACATTGTAGAACACAACTTCTCCTAGAAATGAATGGATTTCAAGTTATGATTTTGTGAATACATGTTCATGAAACTTGGAAACATAGTGAAATTTTGCCCTAGTTTAGGCAGGATTTTGACCTAACTTCATGGCAATTTTTCACATAGTTCCAAGGGGAATTTTCAAAAGTGGTCAACATATAGGTTGTATAGGATGTTACAATCTTTCCAAAATTTCCATGAACTCATTGATATCATGCTTGAGCAAAGAGAATCGAAGACAAGAAGTTGGACATTCATTCTTGAATTATAGGTCATTTCCATGATGAACAAGAATTCAAATCTAAGCCTAGGCTGCATAATCTTTGCTTTTCAGGCCTAAAACTTGTTTGGCACTCCATAAATAAATGTTTACACAAATGTTAGAAGCTTTAATCCAAGCATTCAATGCATTTCCCATGCTTAATACCATTTTAGGAATAAAGGCAACATTGCCATTTTGGAAAAGTGGCTTTTATGCACAAAGTAATTCTTGAGCTTTGCACTAGTTTTATTATGATCACACACAATCTAAAAGCCATAAGAAACTTGTCTAAAGCCTCTAACAACTTAGACCATGCTTGTATTATGCCTTGAAACTATGTCTTTCACTTTTCTTCAAAATCAAGTAACAAAGCCATAAGTCTATATCTTGTGCTTCTGACCCTCTCAAGTGCAACAATCTTTTCCATACATATGCACAAGTTGTTTGCAAGATAACACACAAATACACAAGCTCCCAAACTCCCTAAAACTCAGAACTGCATCATAAACCACCATTGTTGTATATTCTGACCAAGAACTTCAAACATCCATTTCACTCGGGCGTTTCTTGGCCTTTTACTTCCAAAAGCTTCTAAGCATCATACATAAACAATCCCAACACCTGTTATCCAACTGTAACACCATATTCATTAACTCCCATAACCAAAAAACAGAGCTTTCATCTTGACTTCTCTAGCACGATTCAAGCACTCCCAGCATCAAGTAAGCATTGCATTAGCTTCCTAGAGGTTCAAGGAAGCTAACCTGATCTGCACCATCACTTGAAACAAGCTCAAACTCATTGTTAAACTTCGATCTCCATAGATTTCATTTATATTGCTTGAGTATGAAGAATTTTGAGTTTGAACTTGCTGAAACATTTAGGTTAGAATTTGGTACTTTCATAAATTCATCCTTATCTTTGAATGTTGGCTTAAGTTAGTTACATGGTTGGATTCGTGGTGGAAAAATGCACAAGTTTCATGTTTATATTTTTTAAAATGGTTGAGAAATGAGCAAGTTACAGATCCTTTGGCTGGAGGTTGAAGATGAAGTACAGTCAGGGCAAATCATGTATCATATATTTATTGTTTTGTTTAAGTTAACGGATGTATCACCACCCCAGTGGTTAAAGCGCACTCATGTCACCCCCTGGACCTGGGTTTGAGCCCCAGCGTCCGTTTTGCCATTATTTTGCATATTTTCTGTTTTTTCTCTCTTTTTTGTTTGCAACTGGTGTTGGGCCTCCTCCTCCTTAGGCCTTTATTTTTGCTGACATTCCCCCTGATTATGTTTCATACTCCTGGCCCATTTTATTTATTTATTTATTTTCTATTTCTATTTCTATTTCATATTTTCTTCATACTTTTATTACTATTCTTATTAATATCATGATTATTATTATTTTACTAAAAAAAATAAAAATATTTTTATTTTATTATTTATATTTATTTAGTTTATTTTCTTCATAAAACAAAAGAACAAAAAAAAATTTCTTTTAGTAAATTAATTTCTTTTTTAATACTTAGATAAATAGGTTTAATTATTATATCATTATTTTCTTGTAAATTAAAATAATTTAGAACTTAGGTTTACTTTTAATTAATTAATTAATTCTCATGTTATTTTTAATTATTTAAAACCTTTTTTCATAAAAAAAACCTAAAAAACCTTTTGAATTAATTTCTTTTTTTAATTAATCAGTTTAAGTTAATTTTAGTTAATTCCCATTAATCATTTTCTTAATTAGGTCAAGATTAAAACCCTTCATAAAAATCAAATAAAAATCATTTCTTTTTCCATTTTGCATTCTTGCATTTTATCTTCAACTTTGTACAATATTCAATATGGTTGTAATAATTAATTAGATTTAATTTTCTTGCAATTCCTCCATTTGTAAATTTGTACACCCCCTCCCCTATTGATGTAATAGCTTAGTATTTTTATTTTCCGCAATTTAATGCTTTGCATATAAATGCTAGTAAATTAGGGTTTATATGGAAAGATTAAAATCAACAAGTTAGCAAACCTTAATTCAAGATAAACAATGCATGTAAATCAACACACTTGCATACTTACACCCCTTAGGGTAATTCCACTTTGTTGCCTTAACAAAAATGGCCATGTTATGCATGTGGGGTATCTTAGCAAAAAGCAATAAAAAATACAAGATCATAGTCCCTCTATGATGCTATCAAATGTTGCCTTTCAAAATGATCTTAGTCCCTCAAAGAGAATTGCTAAGGTATCTCACAACATTGCTATCATGGCTATACGATTACCCACGCCCGTCCCTTTACATCCAAAGATAGGGTTTCTTTCCAAATCAATGGTAAGATAACAATATCAAAGGAAAGGAATAAATAAACTAAGACTTTTGAGTAGGTAGATTGCTCCTAGTTGCTTGCTCAATTCCAAATCAAACACTTGCTTATTTTCAAAACAAACACCAACACTTTCAAAAACACTTTCAAAACATCTTCCAAACTTGAAACATTTTTCAAAAGCTCAACACTTTGTATACGTTCTTACAAACAAGAACTATTACAAAGATTGCCTAAACAATGGCGCCTTTTCAAAATACTTTCAATAACCACACAAATCACATGTTCAAACAAAAGCAAGTGATCTAGCAAGCAACTAAGAGCCCATAGATAACTATGGATGAAAAGGGTGCTAACACCTTCCCTTTTCATAATCTACCCCCCCGAACTCAAGAAACAATCTCAAAGGTCTTTCCTGTTCTTTTTCAGTCTTTCCTTTTGGATAAAAGAAAATTTGGTGACGACTCTTGCTAACCGCAACATTTGCGATTAAACGTAAAACACCCAAGTCAGTTCTCCCACCGTATCACAGTAGGGTTGCAGTATTTGAAATCCATCGTCCTCCCCAAATGGGGGTTGAAGGTAACTTGATAGTTTCGACATGTTCTTCTTGATCCAGTTCCAATATGCACTCATCAATGACGTCAATGGCATAACATGTATCTCCGTTGACTGGTTCCATTAAGAGCTTCGAAATAATAAATTCATACTTTTCATCACCTACTTCAAAAATCAATTTTCCTTTCTTAACATCTATTATAGCTCCCGCGGTTGAAAGAAATGGTCAACCTAGAAGGATTGGGATTTCGTCATCTTTTTTAATATCCATGACTATGAAATCTGTTAGGATATATAACTAACCAATTTTAACTGGTATGTCTTCTAGTATGCCTAAAGGATATTTAACTGATCTATCGACCAATTGAAGAGACATTTTAGTCGGCTGCAATTCTCCTAAGTTTAGCCTCTTACAAACTGCAAAACGCATTAGACTGACGCTAGCTACTAGGTCTAAAAAGTCTTTATCAACCATGTGATTTCCTAGGATAAAAGGTATGGAAAAACTTCCTGGGTCCTTTTCTTTCTTGGCAACTTTATTTTCGGAAATGAAATTGCACTCTAAAGGTTTAGGATCGTCCAATCTACATTTGTTGGTCAGGATGTCTTTTAGAAAATTTGCATAAGATGGTATCTGAGTGATAACTTCGGTAAAAGGAATCTCCACATGGAGCTTCTCTATAAATTTTTATAAATTTTTGATATTGATTATCAATCTTGGTTTGTTTATGTCTTTGCGGAAATAGGATCAGAGGTTTGTATGGGGGTGGCGGTGTATAAGTTTTATTTTTAGTTTTGATTCCCAGGTCTTTTTGCTTTTTAGGTTCCTCTGGTTCCTCTACTTGGTCCAAAGGCACTACACTTTCCTTAGGTTGTTCGGGTATGCTTAATGTTGGGTATGTTGGTCCATTGTAAGCAGTCCCACTTTTTAAGGTAACGACATTAACTTGTCCATTGGGATTCGGTTGAGGTTGTCCAGGGAATTATCCAATGGGTGTAGTTTGAGGAGCTTGTGTCTGGGCCACCTGAGAGATATGGGTTTCAAGAATCTTGTTATGAGTAATTATCTGGTCAATCTTAGTTCCTAATTGTGTGGTTAGTTCATTTATATGAATGTTTTGATTTAGGAACTCTTTATTTTGTTGAGTCTGGGCCGAAATGAAATTGTCCATGATTTTCTCAAGGTTTGGTTTCGGTGGTACAACTTGCATAGGTTGATTTGGTCCTTGGGCTTGAAAACCTTGGGGTCTCGGAGGCGCAGAACTCTGAATCAAGTTGTTGTTTTTATAGGAAACGTTTGGGTGATTCCTCCATCCAGGGTTGTAAGTGTTTGAGAAGGGGTTTCATTGGGTATAGTTGGCTTGGTATGTGCTAGATCCATTCAACAGGTTACAGTATGAAGTTTAATGTCCTTGGGTCCCACTAAAACAACCAGGCCGAACCGTCATTCAATAATGAAATCAATGAAGTCGCCACTGAATGTCTTTTATCCCTCAAAGAGGGGAAAGGTATACATCGAGAAAACATGAAGAGGGTGAAATCATGGTCTTACGACTGAGAGATCGGGTAAGGGAGTTTGTTACGCGAGGGGAAGGTATTATCACCCCACACACCCTTAGTAATCTACGGTATCCACTCTTGTTGTGTAATATAATTGGTGTGTAAAAATCTACATCAAAGTTGTACGGGGAATGCATGCAAAAGAAAGGGGGAAAATGTAGGGAAAATAAAAGTTGTGCTCACTTGGGCCATACCCTAATGTCTACGTATCCCTTTTGAGGAATCAGAGCAGCCGTAGTTCGGCTCATATATTTTGGTTGGTTTGTTTTTTTTAGTTAAGAAGATAAAAGCAACAATCAAGATGGCAAAACATCAGATAGAACTACAAAAATGTCAACAATGATGATACAATAGCAAAAAGAGATGACAAGACATCGCATGGTAACACAAACTCAGATAAGATGATAAAACACCAGCATAATAGAAAAATATCAGACAAGACGATGAAACATTACACCTAACAATGATATTTAAAATAAAAGTAGGATAACAAACATGTGCAATAGCGAAACATCGGCTACAAACATGTGCAATGGCGAAACATCAACTAAGAGATATGAAGATAACATGGAAAAGATGGTGAAACATCAATAAACTGGAAGACAAAACATCACACCTAAAATAATATTGAGAATCAAAGTAGGATAACAATCATGTGCGATGGAGAAACATCAGCTAAAAGAATGTATGATGGCGAAACACCGACTAAGAGATAAGAAGATAACATGGCAAAAATGGTGAAACATCAATAAGCCATAAGACAAAACATCACACCTAACAATGATATTGAGAATCAAAGTAGGATAACAAACATGTGCGGTGGCGAAACATCGGCTAAAGGAATGTGTGATGGAGAAACATCAACTAAGAGATATGTGATTGTGAAACATCGGCTAAAGAATAACAAAATGTCATGTCAAGGATGGAAAAACATTAAATTAAAAGAAAGCCAAAGAGGTGCACAAACAAATAAGATTGGTTTGTATTTTTTACCTTGAAGAAGGATTTAAGTTTATTAGAGATATTTTATGATTTTCCAAGAAGAAGTTTTAGTTTTAAGATGCAATATGCAAAGAAAGGAAAACAACCTAAGGGAAACTAGCCTGACACTACCCCTAATGTTATCATACAATGATTGATCCTGAGGTTGAGGATGAAATAGGGAAATTTATACCCTATATTAGCATACATGGATTCCTATCCTAAGGTCTAGCTCGAGGATTAACCCTACGTGAGCAATCCTAAGAGAGCATGGTAAATACCAAACAAGTAAACAAACAAGAGTTTAAACATGAGAAGCAAGCAAAGTACATATGCATAATTGCCTTAAACAACTCTTTAAATAAACCAGAGGGACTCCTGACATATATCAACAACGGAGATCCCATCATGCAATAGAAAGCAATAAGGAGTGGAAACAGTAAAAGGGAAATAGTGCAATACTAAATGGATAACTATCTGTAGCAAATGAACAAGCAGAAAGAAACCCAGAGAACTTCAAGTAAGCTAGCATCAGTAAACAAATCAAGTCAAAAATCACACCATCAAATATATGCATCGAGGCTTCAAGAGTAGGACTATAGCAGTCACAATATCATATATATATATATATATATATATATATATATACTGCAAAAGAATGACAAATATACCAAGCACAGGAATAGTGCAAACATAACCAATTATGTTCCACAAATAAAGTGGAACACTACAATACCAAGTCTAAATGAAAGAACTTTTCTTCAGAGTACCTCGCACATTCAACAGACAAATTAGTAATTTCAAAGGGAAATGATGATTCAATAAAGGATGGATGATGGTATAATCATAAGAATATAAAATAAACATGATGGAAAACATCAAAGGCAGTAGATGTAAGAAACATCAATCAAACTCAAACAACAACTAGGTCAAGACTAAAGAACGGTTGCTCCTTTCTTGTCACCATGTTTAATTGACAAGTAAATATCAATGAAGGATCAAAGGAGAAAGAGAAGAATACAACAAAAGACTTTAGATTTCAGTAGCAAACACTTCACATCCATATTCATTAATTTCATTTTGGTTTACAAGCATAACAAAAGAGGGGTACCAAAAATTATATCACAAAGCTTGGATCACAAGTTAGCAAGGAAATGAATTCAAGCGAAGACAAAGTTAGAAGACTTAAACCATTTGAAATAAAGCTTCTAACATACTATGAGGATATGATCAAGAGTTTAAAAATGTTAATTCTAAAGCATGTTGCACAAGTGCATTTAATATACCTCAAGAATTCAAAAGGAAAGAAGAAAGGAACATCAAATTCATATACGAATGAAATTGGTTCAAGCATAAGAGGTCAAGTGATCTCGAGTAGACTATCCTTGATGTATCATTCCTCAACATGTTATCATTGGTCATTTGATGACCTCAAACTCAAGCCAAAAGATTAAAGTTCAAAGCAAAAACAAGAAAAGAACATTAGTTAGGAGGCATGAATCAAAAGGGCTCATCAACCAATTATGGGAAATCAAGTGGATTGATTTGAATTAGTGTGAGGGAAACAATAGAAACATGATCATTAAGTTCCAAATTATAGGTCTCACACAAGTTAATTGTCCATCAAATATATGCAACAAGATATACAACATCAATTGGGCACTTTCACTTTGAAAATTCATCAAAAATAGAAAAGGAACTCTATAATTCAAACAAAAAATTTCTCAGCATCTGCAAGATGTATGGAAGTCAGAAAGCAAGTCTTAGGTTCATCGATGGTTGAGTAAAGGATCAAATAAGCTTCAAACATGAAAACTAGTTGATGAAATCACCAATCTAGGCAAGTTTTCAAAATAAATTAACGGAAAATACCAAACCTCATCAATTGATTCAAGGAAAATATATTTGAGATCCTCAATCCATCCAAGAACTTAAAACAGGAGCTGAATTCAATTGAAACTTGAAGAAAATTGGTTTTTGGAATCAAATCAAACAAGGGGATTATCAAAACCCTAATTACTTAGAAAATAAACTTAATTATTGATCAATAAAGTTTCAATTCTAAATAATTCAAACTAAAATCATACAAAAATACAGAAAACAGAAAACTTATTTTTTCATATTTTTAGAATTAAAGAAAAGTCAGAAATAAAATCAAATTCAAGAAATTAATCAATTAAACACATATTCACATCTTTAAAATAAAATTCTAATCAAAAGTCATAAAAATATTCAACAAAAATTATAAATAAAAATAAGCTTCAATTATTTTTGTGGAATTTTTGGAGTAAAGGAAATGTCAAAATAAAATGGAAAATTAAACAAACAATTAAACGCACTAATTTTTAAACCCACCAAGACATTTTTAAAAATTCCAAAAAAAATACACAATGTCGGAAATATTATTTTGGAGTTTCATAAAATTTTTCAGAATTTTTCAACCATTTTTGAGTAAGAAACAAAATCAGGAAAATGCAAAATTTAAATAAATGCAAAATTCAAATGGACCAATAGCAACGCGCCACCACATCATCTTCAACCTCTGGATAAGTTCAAAAACACGCGTAAGAAACAGTCCTTGGGCTCATATTCAGATCCATCGTTCATACTCATTTCCACACCATTTTTCATGAAATTTCGTGCAAATCAAAGTTAGAAATAAGATTTACATTATGCTATTTGAATCACATTGAATGATTAACCATAGATCAAGAACATATCTCATGAAGATTACAAAAACACACTGAGCAAGATATTTCAGCATCATCATACATGCATATTTCATCAAATCAAAAGCTCCAAAGTTGCAGAAACACTCAGTGAACATCGAACAACATGATTCCAAACTCAAATCATACAATTCATGGCCAGAAATCAAGATCCAAAGTTGAGGATTCTAACCTTTGAGGAAAAAATGCATCTACTGTCTCCTGCACTCCAGCTGCAAACCAAGCATTGATCTAAAACCTTTAGCACTTGGAGAAGAGAATGCAATAAGAATCACTCAATACGCACAAGAAAAATGGGAGAATCGAAGAAATGGATTCTTGAGAGAAAAGTGGTTTTAGATCTGAACTTCCTCCAATACAGTCTTTCGTTCTTCTCCTTCTCTTCATCCTTTTTTTGAATGAGCAATGCAATGATTATGTAGAGTGTTTAGAGTGAGGGAAATAGGGTCATAACTCAAAGAAATCCGTTGGAGGGCAATTTGGCCAAAACAGGAAAATGGAAATGTGAGATCATGTGCTTGCGTTTTGTTTGTTACTTCGCTTTTTATGCTGAATTTTGATGAGCTCAGGGATAAATGTGATGAGGTGAGTGAAGTGTGATGGGGAGAGGTGGCAAGGACTGCACATGGTGTGGTTTTTCTTGAGGTGAAAGTTACCAATTTTGGAAAAAAATTATAGAAAGCATGGTGAGGCAAGGAAAGTGTGATTGTTTGGCCAAAAGAAGTAAGAAACGAAGTGTGTGATTCGTGCCAAGCATGTGCAATATCAACTTGAAAACACTTAGAATCGAAGGGTGCACAAAATCTGCAACCCACGCGTGCACCAAAGGTCAAGTTGATTCCTACTAGAGGCCATAGAAAATTAGTTCATGCATTCTCAAATTTTCCTAGAGCCAATTAAAGAACACATTCTAAGCTTCAAAACAAGTTGAGGTTCGAAAGGAATGATGGAGGGATGAGCCAGATATGAGGCTTAGGATTCCTAAGCAACTCAAGCCAACTTGCCTTAAACTACGCGCACTGGCCTTCCCAAGATAACACTTCGATTGATCCAAATTGAGAGGAAACGAAGAGAGAAGGAATGAGATTTCAACCATCCTATAAGGTCACTTCGAATGGCCCAAACTAAGAGAGAGAAAAAAATGAGACTTCGACCAGCCCTCAAAATGACACCTTGAATGTCCAAACAAAGAAAGAAAAAAATGAGAAGCAAGAGGCTTCGACCATCCCTCAAGATGGCACCCTGGATGTCCAAACGAAAAGAGAAGAATGAAGCAAGAGGCTTCAACCAGCCGTCAAAATGACACCTTGAATGTCCATACGAAGAGAGAGAAAAAATGAGAAGCAAGAGGTTTCGACCAGCCCTCAAGATGGCACTTTGGATGTCCAAACGAAGAGAGAAGAATGAAGCAAGAGGCTTCGACTAGCCCTCGAGATAACACTTCGAATGTCCAAACGAAGAGAGAGAAAATGAGAAGCAAGAGGCTTCGACCAGCCCTCGAGATGGCACCTTGGATGTCAAACGAAGAGAGAACAAAGTAGGAAGCAAAAGGCTACAACCAGCCCTCAAGATGGCACCTTGGATGTCCAAACAAAGAGAGAAGAATGAAGCAAGAGGCTTCGACCAGTCCTCAAGATAATGCTTCGAATGTCCAAAGAAAGAGAGAAGAGTGAGGCTTCGACCAGCCTTCGAGTTAATGCTTCGAATGTCCAAACTAAAGAAAAAATCAAAGAGAGAAAAAGAAGGCTTCGACCAGCCCACAAAGCCACTTCGAATGGTCCAAACTGTAGAAAAATCAAAGAGAGCAAAAGAAGGCTTTGACCAGCCCACAAAGCCACTTCGAATGGCCCAAACTGTAGGAAATCAAAGAGAGCAAAAGAAGGCTTCGACCAGCCCACAAAGCCACTTCGAATTGTCCAAACTGCAGGAAATCAAAGAAAGCCATTCGAATCCCTGGTTTCAACATCCAACTTCCTCAAATCACAACCTCTTCGATTTTAAACCAAATTGATGGATTCCAAGTTTAATGAGAAGCTTTCGTAGCCCTCTTTAAAGTGCACGAGGCACATTTTTTAATTATGCCTTGAATAAACAATTATAGACATGTCACCAACTGTTTGATGAATTGTCCAAGCCAAATGCCTCGCCCTTCCTGGCCAGTTGCCTAAGTTTGCCCCAAAAAAATGCTCAACTTTCCATGAACTTCAAAGGCTCATAAATTTTGATTTTGTCCTCTATGGGGCCTTGTATATCTTTTTCCCCTCTTTAATTGGAAAAAAGAACCACCGAAATCCCCTGAAAAAAGAGAAAGTTATGCCCTTTTAAAGTCAGGCCTAAACCAAGAACAGTTAGTGAAATTTTCAATCACCAAGATAACTTCAAATCTAAGTAACCTCTTAAACTTACAATTCTCATCAAAAATCAATCATCAATGATCATCCCACATGAAAATACATGCCAAATGCTTTATGTTGACCAAAAGTCTACTTGGTCAACTTTGACTTTAATTCACTTTTGAGTGAAATCACTGTTTTGCCCCTTTGATTCAATTGGACCACTTTTCTTCACAATTGATGATAAAAACTTCAAACATATGATATTCCAAACACATAGGAGGCTATGGAAATAGTTTCCACCCAAAATTCTAATGAATCCCTGATTAAGACTCAAACCCTAGTCTTACACCCTGCACTAGGAGATAGCTGATTAAACTTCAAAACACTAGTTCCACTGGGAATCATGAGAGACTCTTTAAACAAAATTGATTCCAATGATGATAAAAGAATGGTTCTCTAATACTTGGTTCATCTAGACCCCAATAAATCCAACATGGGAAAAACCCTAATTTTGACTGATGAATCCAAAGGATGTGATTTTCCTTATAAACAACATAATACTCAATCTTCTATTGATCCAATAAGGTGGGTAAGATATCTTGAGATATGTGATACCTTTGGGCTTGAAAGATCCATAGGTTTAGATAATAAGGCCCTCCTTGAGCAACTTGTCAATACAATTAATCTTCCAAAGCTTGAGGGAGACTTGATAAAAAAAATACTTTGATCCCTACACAATGCATGAATGCAATGCAATATGATGTTTATGATGAAACATAAGCCTAAAAATTCTGAAATCAAGAGGGTAAATTTTGGGGTGCAATAACTGCCCCTATTCAACTATCTTTAACATGATAAGTAAGAAAAGTGATAACTTTCGAACGTTCAGAGTTGAAGATGATTGAATACAAAATAACCCGAAAATTTACACTCTTAAAGAAAAAGTAGAACCCTCAAAGACAGAGAAAACCAGCAGATGCGGGATTAAGAAGATACCAAACAAAATTGGATTTAGCAAACAAGGGGTTTAATGAACATTGGACCTCCCAAGACATGCATCGGAATAAAATTGTAACGAATATGGGATACGGTGGGAGAACTGACTTGAGGTTTTGTGTTTGTATTCGCACTTGTTCGGTTTAGCAAGAGTCGCCACCGACTTTTTATTTTATCTTAAAGGAAAGGTTTAAAAAGCACAGGAAAAACCTTTTTGAGATGTTTCGTGGGTTCGGGGGGTAGATTATGAAAAGGGAAGGTATTAGCACCCTTTTCATCCATGGTTATCCATGGGCTCTTAGTTACTTGTTTAGATCACTTGCCTTTGATTTTCGATTGCTTGAAATGGTGTGTGTGTGTGTGTGTTTTGAAAATGTTTTTGAAGAAGACGCTTTTTAGGCAACCATTGTAATGACTCGTGTTTGAGTGTTTCACAAAGGTGTGTATCTTTTCGAAAAGATGTTTCAAATGTTTTTGGAAGTTGTTTTAAAGTGTTTGTGGAGTGTGGTTTGAAAAGTTAGGCAAGCGTGTTTTGCAAGTTTGATCAAGTAACTAAGAGTTTGTCTACCCCTAAATTTACTCAAAGGTTTTTCTCATGTTTTAACCCTTTTAACAACTTTGTTCCACCATTGTATTTGGTGGACAATCTTGCGTTAGGATGTTTAACGGGACAGGCGCGGGTCATCGTATGGACCATGAATGCAATGGTGCCAAGTGTCTTTGGCAATTTGCTTTGAAGGGACTATGATCATTTTTTATTAGGCAACTTTCGAAAGCGTCATCGAGGGACTTATGATCATTTGAATTGTTTTGCCAAAGAAACTCGACGTGCAAGCATGGCCCATTTTGGAAGGCAACAAGCGGGATTACCCTAGGGGTGCGAGTGTGATTGTGTATTGATTGTCATGCATTTATCTTTGTATTAGGTTATCTAGCGTTTGATTTTATGTACATACAAACCCTAGGTCTAACCATGGTATATTTGAAAGCGATAAATTGCGAGAATTTAAAGTCTACGCTGTTAGAACAATGTTTGAATCTACTACCCTATATTTAAGTTTTGATGATAACAAAGTGAAAAGATATAGTATTTATAAGTTTCATGTTTGAACTATCTGCTGCCTAAAATTATTATGCTCTGACTTGCAGATACGCTGATTGAAATAAGCAAGATCACATCTATTCAGCATCAGAATTTGATTTCATACACCAGCATCAGAAGTTGCTACATCAGAACGTCAAGATCAGATGATCAACTCACGTACATGCTGAAGCTTGATGAACAAGACTGCGCTCAAACACTCTGATACAGAAACACAATAGTTCATCAGCAGCGAAGCAGAATCAGAATGAGCCAAGCCAGAACTTGCGTTAAGTAAGCAACGGTACTGTGCATTGAAAGCTAATTAATTCCAACGGCCTCATTCCAGACAAGATCTGCTCAAAAAGGAAAGCTTGTTATTAGCATTGAATCAAGAATATTGCATTCAACGTTCATCATCTCAAGTGCTATATAAACAAGGCTTTGAAGATTATAATGGCTAATGCTCTCCAAATCTCTACACGCACAAAAGCTGAACCATAATCTTCGTTCTACCAGTTTTGCTAAACCACAAAATCTGATATTCCATTACCGTTTAGCAATCTAGTTTTTAAGCTTCATTTTGTGTATACATCACAGTTGTGATAAAGTTTTGTAGAAAACATCCACACACATAATTTTATCTCTTTGTAAGAAAGTGTTACCTTGACAAACCGGGTTGTGGTTTGAATCAAGAAGGCTTTAGCAGTTGTTAAAGCAGTCTGTAATATTCAGTTGAATATAGTGAATTAAGACCTCGTTGGAGAGAGGCGAAATCACCTTGACGGGTGGACTGGAGTAGTTTGAGATCAAACGAACCAGGATAAAAATATCTTGTCAATTGCTTTAGATTTCAGTTTTACAATTCAACCCCCCCCTTCTTGTGTTTTTCACCACTTCAATTGGCATCAGAGCGCCTGGTTCTGAGCTAAAACACTTAACCGTGTCAGTACAAGATCCAGCGTCAGAAGAACACAATGGCAGGAAACAATTCTCACATCAGCAATGACAACAATGAGGACAGAGACAGATTCAGCGGCAAACCTCCAGTCTTTGATGGAGAAAACTTTGATTACTGGAAAGACATAATTGAAAGCTTCTTTCTAGCACATGATGCTGATCTGTGGGATATGGTGACAGATGGATACACGCACCCTGTGAATGCAAGTGGTCAGAAGATTGATAGAAAATCAATGACTGATCAACAAAAGCGTGACTTCAAGAATCACCACAAGGCCAGAACCATCCTCTTCAGCGCCATTTCCTATACTGAGTATGAAAAGATCTCCAACAGAGACACAGCAAAAAATATCTTTGATTCTCTCAGAATGACGCATGAGGGCAACGTTCAAGTCAAAGAAACAAAAGCTCTGGCGCTCATTCAGAAGTATGAGGCGTTCAAAATGGAAGAATCTGAATCCATTGAAACTATGTTCTCTAGATTCCAGATTCTGGTAGCTGGTCTCAAAGTTCTGGACAAAGGATACTCTACTGCTGACCATGTCAAGAAAATCATCAGAAGCTTACCCAAGCAGTGGAGGCCTATGGTTACTGCTCTGAAGCTAGCTAAAGATCTCAACAAAATCACTCTGGAGGAACTTATCAGCTCCCTCAGAAGTCATGAGATAGAGCTAGAAGCTGATGAGCCTCAGAAGCAAGGTAAGCCTTTAGCATTAAAATCTAACAGAAAATTTGAGTCTAAAGTTTTGCAGGCAGTTGAAGAAACATCTGATGGATCATCATCAGAAGAAGACGAACTTTCCCTTCTCTCTAGAAGAGTGAATCAACTGTGGAAGCAAAGACAAAGGAAGTTCAGGAATCCCAGAAGATCTGATCAGAACGAGTCTTCTTCCAGATACAGAAGAACAGATTCTTCCTCTGGATACAGAAGATCTGAAGGCTTCTCCAGTAGCAAGAAGCCAAACACCAAAGACATCATCTGCTACGAGTGCAATTAGCAAGGACACTACAAAAGTGACTGCCCAAAGCTTCAGGGGGAAAAGCCCAAAAAGAAGTTTGGAAGAGAGAAGAAGAAAAGTCTCATGGCTACATGGGATGACTCTGACTCGTCTGAAGCTGACTCAGAATCAGATGATGAAAGGGCAAACATAGCTCTCATGGCAAACATTTCAGAAGATAGTGAAGCTTCTGAATCAGACTCAGAATCAGACACAGAAGAGGTATTTCCTAACTTCGCTGTTAACTTTACAAAGGCTGAACTTGCTGAAAGCCTCAATGAGATTCTGGAACGTTATCAGTAAATTAGAGCTAAATTCAGAGACCTGAAAAGGAATCTTGAATCTGACTCTAATAAGTCTGAGAGTCTCAAATTGGAAAATTCTAAGCTGAGAGATAAGATTTCAAAATTAGAAAACACTTTACAAAACTCTCAGAAGGAACCAATTTCTGAAACTCCCAGCAACGCTGATGAGATCATCAAGGAGTATGATCATAGTTTCCAGAAGTTCCTAGCTAAAAGCATAGATAGAAGCAGAATGGCTTCAATGATCTATGGAGTTAGCAGAAACGGCAGGAAAGGAATAGGATACCAAGGTAAGGTTCCTACGCCAAAGAATGTCATGGACTTAACCATTAAACACACTCCTTTAAATTCACACTTTGTGTATGGTCACACACATGATATCAAATATACTAGCAGTAAGCACTCTGTGAAACCAAAATTCAACCAGAGTTTTGGTAAAACTAACAAATCAGGACCCAAGAAAATCTGGGTACCTAAGGACAAAATAATACATGTTGCAGATATCTTTAGCAGTAAGTCAGAAACACCAGTCATGGTACCTGGACTCTGGCTGCTCACGACACATGACGGGAAGAAGGCATATGTTCCAAAGCCTGGAACTTAAGCCTGGAGGCCACGTTGGCTTTGGAGGCAATCAGAGGGGAAAGATAATCGGCTCTGGAACTGTAGGTAATGGAAATCTTCCCTCTATTAATAATGTTCTGCTAGTAGATGGATTGATGCATAATCTGTTATCCATAAGTCAATTAAGTGATAACGGTTATGATATAATCTTTAATCAAAAATCATGTAAAGCTGTTAGTCAGAAAGATGGGACTATCCTGTTTAATGGTAAGAGGAAAAACAACATTTACAAAATTAAACTTTCTGAACTAAAGAGTCAGAATGTAAAATGTCTTCTGTCTGTTAACAACGAGCAGTGGATCTGGCACAGAAGATTGGGGCATGTTAGTATGAGAAGAATATCTCAGATTAACAAACTCAATCTGGTCAGAGGACTTCCTAATTTGAAGTTCAATTCAGATGCTCTGTGTGAAGCATGTCAGAAAGGCAAATTTGCAAAACCTTCTTTTAAATCCAAAAATGTTGTTTCTACCTCTAAGCCATTAGAACTTCTGCATATTGACTTATTTGGACCAGTTAAAACTGCTTCAGTCAGTGGTAAGAAGTATGGGTTAGTAATCGTAGATGACTATAGCAGATGGACATGGGTAAAGTTCTTAAGACATAAGGACGAGTCACACTCTGTGTTTGTTACCTTCTGTAACCAAGTTCAGAATGAAAAAGATCTTAGAATCGTTAAAGTCAGAAGTGATCATGGTGGAGAATTTGAAAATAAAGATTTTGAGTCATTCTTTAATGACAAAGGAATTCTGCATGATTTCTCTTGTCCTAGAACTCCCCAACAAAATGGAGTTGTAGAACGAAAGAACAGAACATTGCAAGAAATGGCCAGAACCATGATCAATGAGACAAACGTTGCTAAGACTTTCTGGGCAGAGGCAATAAACACAGCGTGCTACATTCAGAATAGAATCTCAATAAGACCTATTCTGGAAAAGACTCCATATGAATTGTGGAAGAACAGAAAGCCCAACATTTCATATTTTCATCCATTTGGATGTACTTGCTTTATATTAAATACAAAGAATTATTTGAACAAGTTTGACTCTAAGGCACAGAAGTGTATTATGTTAGGATACTCTGAACGCTCAAGAGGGTACAGAGTATACAATACAGAAACACAGATTGTGGAAGAATCAATCAGTGTTCATTTTGATGATAAGCTTGACTCTGAAAAGTCAAAGCAGAATGAAATTTTTGCAGGTATAGAAATTGAATTTGCAGGTTCTGAAGACAAGTCATCAGAAGCTCTCAACACAGACATTCCTTCAACGTCTGAAAGGAGCACTGCTAGAAATCCTACAACAACTGCTGATCAACCTCAGAAGAGATTACCCAGAAGCAGCTTGGATCACCCAGAAGAGACTATCCTAGGAAGAAAGGAAGATCCAATCAGAACAAGAGCAAGCTTCAGAAACTCTGAAGAAACACTTATGGGACTTGTGTCTCTGATTGAACCTTCTTCTATTGATGAAGCACTTCTGGATAATGACTGGATTCTTGCAATGCAAGAAGAGCTGAATCAATTCACCAGAAACGACGTATGGGATCTCGTTCCCAGACCAAAAGGATTCAACGTCATTGGAACAAGATGGGTGTTCAGAAACAAGCTAAATGAACAAGGTGAAGTCATCAGAAACAAGGCACGACTAGTTGCACAAGGTTATAGTCAGCAAGAGGGGATATACTATACAGAAACCTTTGCCCCAGTCGCCAGGTTAGAATCTATCAGACTTTTAATTTCATTTGCTGTTAATAGAGGCATCACTCTGTATCAGATGGATGTCAAAAGTGCATTCTTAAATGGTTATATAGAAGAAGAAGTTTATGTTCACCAACCCCCAGGTTTTGAAAATACAAAACATCCAGAACATGTTTTCAAACTAAAGAAGTCACTGTATGGTCTGAAACAAGCTCCCAGAGCTTGGTATGAAAGGCTAAGTAACTTTTTGCTTGAAAATGAATTCACCAGAGGGAAAGTGGACACTACTCTATTCTGTAAAACAGTTAAGAGTGACATCTTAGTCTGTCAAATTTATGTTGATGATATTATTTTTGGTTCTACTAATCCTTCTCTTGGAAGAAAATTTGCTAAGTGTATGCAGGCAGAATTTGAGATGAGCCTCATGGGGGAACTGAAATTCTTTCTAGAAATTCAGATCAATCAAACTCCAGAAGGAACTTACATTCATCAGAGCAAATACATCAGAGATCTTCTGAAGAAATTTGACCTCTCAGAATGTAAGCCATCAAAGATTCCAATGCATCCCACGTGTATTCTGGAAAGAGAAGAGGTAAGCAAAAGTGTAGAACAGAAAGTCTACAGAGGTATGATTGGTTCTCTCGTCTATCTGACTGCTTCAAGACCTGACATATTATTCAGTGTTTGTATCTGTGCTAGATTCCAATCAGATCCTAGAGAATCTCACTTAACAGCTGTTAAGCGAATTTTCAAGTATCTGAAAGGTACTACTAATCTGGGTTTGTTTTATAGAAAATCTAGTGATTACAGCTTAGTAGGCTACTGTGATGCTGATTTTGCTGGAGACAGAGTGGAACGTAAAAGTACTTCTGGAAGCTGCCAGTTTCTGGGAGAAAATCTGATCTCTTGGTCCAGCAAAAGGCAATCAACAATTGCTCTGTCAACAGCAGAAGCTGAGTACATAGCAGCAGTAGGATGTAGCACACAAATGCTCTGGATGAAAAGTCAGCTTGAAGACTTCCAGATTTTTGAGAGTAACATTCCTATACTTTGTGATAATACTTCTGCTATTTGCTTAAGTAAGAATCCTATTTTACATTCTAGAGCTAAGCATATAGAAATAAAACATCACTTCATTAGGGACTATATTCAGAAAGGTATTTTGAACTTAAAATTTATAGATACAAACCATCAATGGGCTGATATCTTTACTAAACCCCTTTCAGAAGATAGGTTTAATTTCATTCTGAAACATCTCAGCATGAAAGTGTGCCCAGAGTGAAAATGTTTTAATTCCATATATTTACTTTCTGAATGTAATTATTTTACTGTGAACTTCTGATCAATCTCCTTTCAGAAAGATAGAACATGCAGATTGTATCAGATGCAAGTCTAAAGATCTGAGAGTCTAATCTCAAAGACAGACGTGCTGATCACTACATCAAACAAGTGTCATCCAATCATCAGCATATCTCTGAAGCAGAACGCGTGCACGCTTCTGAGAAGGCAAAGCGCTGATTGGGTACATTGAGACACATGTCTGGTAACCGTTTTTAAGTATCTTTCTCAAATCCCTCAAAATCAGCAAGCATTTAATGAAAAGTAATCATGCTTTTAAATGGAAATCATGATTTTTCTCTCTCTTAAAAACGTTTATCTTTTCAAAATAATTTTGAAAACTCTATTTAAGCACATTAATCTCTCATTCTTATTCTTTACGCTTTCTCACTATCACTCAAGCTTTTTCTGCATATTTCTGAGTTCATCTCTTGCAAACATTTTTCTTCAATTCATTCTCAAAACCCTTTTTAGTGTGAACAATGGCATCCTCCAGCAGCGTTTCTGCAGGTAATCAGAAGAAAGCAACTTCTGAGCAATATCAAGTGCCACTCAGAACTCTCCTCACTCCAGTGAAGAACCTTGAAGTGCTCTCTGAGTTAATCATTGATTTTGAAAGTTTGAAGGAGAATGGTTTTGACCTAACTGAAGAAATTAGGGCTCAAAAGTGGGAAAGGTATTTCGATAGGTTGGTTGGACCAACATTCCCAGCACTGGTCAAGGAATTTTGGATTCACGCCAAGGTTTAAAAACATCTAGTCATCTCCTCTGTCATGGGGAAGAAGATTGTGATTTCTGAAGATCTCATTGCAAGGCTAATCGGTCAAAGTGGTGGTGGCGTCCGTTGTGTGGACATGGCTGAAAGATGTGCTGATACATGTGTGGTAGCTAACAAGATTTTCACTCTTGGGATGCCCAGCAGCAAGATTAAGGATCTGAAGGATCACTGCAGAGTATGGGCTAAGATTGTTCTGGGATGCTTCAACCACAGGAAACCAACAAGTTCTCCTGATTATATAAATGTGGATCAGCAGTTTCTGATCTACTTTATTGATCAGAAGATAAAGATCAATCTGGCTCACTTCTTGTTCAACCATCTCAAAACCAGTTTGAAAGAAACAAGGGAAGAAGAAAGAACCAAGAGGGACTGGATACCGTTTGGAAGGCTAATATCAGATATTCTGACAGAGAATAGGCTGATTGAACATCTGATAGAAGCTCAGGAGCTGAGCACTATTGAACCAACAATTGGGAAACCTCTGAACGCAAAGAATCTGAAAAAGATGAAGCTGATAGAGAATATTCAGAAGGAACCCAGAGCTACTTCCACTGCTGATATCTCCAGCAGAAGAGTGTGCCTCTGAGTGATTTTCCGGTATTTTCTGAAATGGAATCCAAACCAGAGATGTTTCTCAGGTACCTAGATGCGTACAAGGCAGAAGATACATATCCAAAGCTGAATATCAGAGATCTGCATCAACCCCAACCAGAAGTGACTTTGAAGAAGACAAAGAAGAGAAAAGCGCCATCAGAAGGATCATCTCAGCAGACTCCAAAGAAAAGAGGTATTTCATCTGCTGCCCCTATTTCAAAATCTTTTACTATTCCAGCATCTATCCCTCCTCAAACCTCTCATAGAATATCAATTCCCATCCCTACCATTGATGAAACCATACAAGAAGAAGACCCTTCTGAGGCATTAAAACTCAGAAGACCTAGAACCAAACAACCCAAACAACCAACAATTTCAACAACAACAGCACTTGACCAAGTGCTGGCTGATATTGAGCGTCAACATGCCTCTGCTCAACCAAACTCTGAACCACAAAATGTTCCTCCTCCTCAACCAGAACAACAACAACAACCAGAACCAGAACCACAACAACAACCACTCTCAGAAGAACCTCTGATCCCTGAGCAATCAGAGATTCCACCTCCCTCTCCCCAACCAGAAATTAATCCACCTTCACCACAAACAGAGTTTCACCACTCTGAAACTCCTTCTCCTCATCAATCTGACCCTCACTCACCTCAACCATCACCGCTGGCAATCCAGTTGCCATGTGGAACCACTGTTTTCATGCCTCAGTTACCATCTTCATTAGAATCGACACCACCAAAAACTCCCAAAACACCACCCACTCCAATCGAAATATCTGACTCTGATACCCCTCCTCCAAAACAAACAGCCTCTCAGACAACCTCTGAAAACCCCAGCAGGACTTTCATTGACTTAACCAGTCTTGACCGTCTTGCTGATCTAAAACACAAAATTGCCATCCCAAAACCAAAGCAACCAGATGTTGGCTCTGGTATTTTGAATTTTGAAACAGGTGTGCTGCAATGGATTGCTTCTTTGAAGCAAGTCTGTCCTAGGATGATTGACCCAGCTGCTTCTGATCAGCTCTGGTCACAGTTCAGATCTTGGGTACGTACTGAAGCCCTCAAGTTGCAGGATATCAACTATGAGCAGGCACAACAGAACTTCAGCAAGCTGCTGAAGGAAGTTGAAAGTCAGCTGCCTCAGGAAGTTGTGCTCCCTCTGGACAGTGAACCTTGGTCTGAGAAACAGCAAGCTGCAAAGGTGCAACCATCAGAAGAAGACAAGACCGTTCAGGCTGAAAGTCAAGCAGAGGATATTGCTGAAAGTTCTGAGAAGCCTCCTCCTTCTGATGCTTCTCAAGCTGCCTTGGACAGGCAGACTCTGGAAGAACTAAGGCTGAATGACATTCGTCTGCAGCAGCGGATGGATGAAAACGATCAGAAGATGAAAGCAAGAATGGATGTGCAGGACAGCAAGATTGACACTGTTGTCAGCATGGTTCATAAGCAAAATGAGACTTCTGAAAAGATTCAAGCGATGCTGGAGCGCCTGTTCACACGCCTGCCTCCTCAACCTTAAATCTGTTTTCATGCATGACCTTTTTTCATGTTTTCTTGATTTTCTGATGTACTGTTTTCATTATGTTTTGTAATATTTTCTTGCTCTGATTCTGAACTATATTAATATAATTAGTTTTTCTGATCTTAATTGTTTTAGCACATCACCAACACTTTTTGATTGCTGACAAAAAGGGGGAGAACAAGAATGATATTTAAATCAATAACGGCTAACTAGACAGAAATTCTCAAACATTCTAACCCTATTACTTGAAATGTTTTTTTTTCTGTTTTGTTTGAAGTCTACAGGCACAAGGAAGCTCTTGGACACTCTGAAGACTAGAAGCTCTGATAAATGATTGCTCTGATCAATATGAAGTTCTGATCGTCCTAATACTCTGATCCAAAGCAAAGCTCTGACAAGAAAAGCTCTGAAGCTCTGCTCTCTGATAAGTCAAAGACTCTGATAATCTGATGTTCAAAGAAAGAAAAAGATCTGATCCTGAAGAACACGTATGATCAAAGGGAAGTAACAAACTCAGGGGGAGTATTTCCTTACTCCTTATTCTTTTACTTCTTATTCTGATACATATTCCAGATACCTTTTCACGTTATTTTAATTTAAAATATCTAGTTTTTGTCATCAATCAAAAAGGGGGAGATTGTTAGAACAATGTTTGAATCTACTACCCTATATTTAAGTTTTGATGATAACAAAGTGAAAAGATATAGTATTTATAAGTTTCATGTTTGAACTATCTGCTGCCTAAAATTATTATGCTCTGACTTGCAGATACACTGATTGAAATAAGCAAGATCACATCTATTCAGCATCAGAATTTGATTTCATACACCAGCATCAGAAGTTGCTACATCAGAACGTCAAGATCAGATGATCAACTCACGTACATGCTGAAGCTTGATGAACAAGACTGCGCTCAAACACTCTGATACAGAAACACAATAGTTCATCAGCAGCGAAGCAGAATCAGAATGAGCCAAGCCAGAACTTGCGTTAAGTAAGCAACGGTACTGTGCATTGAAAGCTAATTAATTCCAACGGCCTCATTCCAGACAAGATCTGCTCAAAAAGGAAAGCTTGTTATTAGCATTGAATCAAGAATATTGCATTCAATGTTCATCATCTCAAGTGCTATATAAACAAGGCTTTGAAGATTATAATGGCTAATGCTCTCCAAATCTCTACACGCACAAAAGCTGAACCATAATCTTCGTTCTACCAGTTTTGCTAAACCACAAAATCTGATATTCCATTACCGTTTAGCAATCTAGTTTTTAAGCTTCATTTTGTGTATACATCACAGTTGTGATAAAGTTTTGTAGAAAACATCCACACACATAATTTTATCTCTTTGTAAGAAAGTGTTACCTTGACAAACCGGGTTGTGGTTTGAATCAAGAAGGCTTTAGCAGTTGTTAAAGCAGTCTGTAATATTCAGTTGAATATAGTGAATTAAGACCTCGTTGGAGAGAGGCGAAATCACCTTGACGGGTGGACTGGAGTAGTTTGAGATCAAACGAACCAGGATAAAAATATCTTGTCAATTGCTTTAGATTTCAGTTTTACAATTCAACCCCCCCTTCTTGTGTTTTTCACCACTTCATACGCTATTACAAAATAGTATCCGGGAGTGGGGGTACAAATGTTTACAAATGGGGATGAGACTTAAATAGGAGAGTAATGTCCATAATTTACAACCAAATCGAATTGCAATCTCAAATGTAATATGTATCAATGTATAGCATAAAGGCAATGTAAAAGGTATCAATGTTTTGGAATAAAAGATAAGCAAATGTGTATGTGTAAAAGTATTTGTGTATCGTGTATGATTTATTTACAAGTACGGAAATGTTATCTTAATGAGGAAATTAAGTATTTATTTATGTATTGTTATCATGTTTTGTATCTTTGTTAATATGTACAAAACAAAATATTTTAAGAAAAGAAAAGTATTTAACTTAAAGAAAATTATGTATTGATGTATTTATGTACAAAAGTTTAACTAAAAAAAAAAAGAAATGTTTTAAGTTTAAAGAAAAATATTATTTGTATTTTAGTTAATGTATTATATACAAAATTTTAATTAAAAGAAAGGAAAAGTTGTCTTAAATTTAAAGAAAATTATTATTTGAATCTTAGTTTCTATACAAAACTTAATTATGTTATATAAAAAAAAGTATTGTTAAGGCAAAATTAAAATCAGCACATTAAGTAAAAAAGTAAAGGGTGCTAAAAAGAGTAATTTTTAGTTAAAAAAAAAGGAATGGGCCTTAGAGGGTTTTGTGGCCCAAATGGATTTGTAAAGGAATTAAAAGGGGGGTGCATTCCAGATTGGAGGAGTATGCGCGCTGGTTTTTTTGTATGGGCTTAGGCACTGATGGGGCGAACCGGCCCAAGGGTTTGACACAAGTTTTAGGGTTGCAATTGTTTGTTCATTTGGGTTAGGGTTTGCTGAGAACACATAGGCGCGCCGTTCGTTCTCTTCGTCGCTTCTTTGTCTTCTTCATCTCTCAGGCCATATTTACTGAACACAGCTCAACCTTCGCCCATGGCCACCAAGCTTCCCCCTTCGTCCCCTCTTCCCTCCTTGGTCCAGCGAAGCGAGGTTATAAGGTGACGATTTCTGTTTTTGTTTAATGCATTTAGAGTTTCAACTTTATATGTCTTACATGTTTTGTTTATTGATTCTGATTAAGTGTTATTGTTATTCTTGTTAGAGGTGCGTGAAAAGGGAGAGAAATTATACCTTTTGGAGACGGCGGCCTTTAGAGACGGAGGAGGGATGAATCAGAGATGCTTCAGGCGGCCAAGGCGGAGGCTTTAGTGATGATGTGCGCTTTGCTTCCTGGTATCTTTATTTTTTGCCTTTTGTTGGGTTTGATGATGACTATCTGAAAACAAACTTCTTTATCTTCTTCTCTTTTATTTGATTTTGTTTCCTCTGAGTATTGGTTGTGTATGATGTCCTTATGATATGCTTGATACGTTTGGTATTTGGTATGTTGTGCTTGAGTTGCCTTTTCCTCCTATTCTTGTTGGCTTGCTTTTGTTGCCTAGCTCATGGTTTGCCCTGAGATTAATTGATGATGATATGTTTGCCCTAGATATGCTTGGGTTCTGAGTATTGATGATATTAGTATGATTCTGAATATGTTGCTTTGTATGCTTGAATGTTGTTTTTCCTCTTCCACTGTGGGCTTGCTAAGATGCTTTGATGATTTCTGCCCAATGATGAATCACAGTTCTGAGGGCTTTGGTTGCTTCAGTTGTTTTACAGGCTTGGTACTGGTTTAGGCTTTGAAGTTACAGGCATTGGCTTCAGTTTGGGGCTTGACAGTTTGTATTGTTTGAGGGCTTTTGGCTTTTAGGCTAGCAAGTTTATTGATGGCTTTGATACAGGTTTACAGGCAGGTTCAGAGCTTTGAATGGTTATTGAAAGGTTGATATGTTTACCAGCTTGTAGTTTGTTTTGATGTTTATTGATGGTTAAGGCTTGGCTTTGAACCTCTGTTTGCAGGTTTAAGCTTGTTTTGACAGGTTGGGTTAGAAAATGGTTTAAGGCTTCAGGCTGGACAGGGTTTTAGACTTGAGTAGTTTAGAGGCAGTCTTGAAAGGCCTTTTGGATTTTAGGCTTGTGGTCTTGAAAGTTTCATGCTCTGAGTTATGCAGGTGAAGGCCTTTTGAGGTTTGGAGCTTAGGCTTCAAGCTTATTGAGGCAGTTTGTGTTTTTTGTTACAGTTTTGTTTGTGTTCTGATTTTGTTTATGTTGTTTCTGCCTCTCTCTACTGTGTTGATGACAGTTTGTTTTATATATTTCTTTCTTCAAGCCTAAGCCCTATAAGCCCATCTTCTTTTTCTCTTCTCTCTCTCTCTCTCTTGACAGATTAATCAGCAATTTTATATTGTTTAAAATCTGCACTTTACTGAAAAAGCACTGGCCTGAAAATGATGTGATTGGAAGAGTTTGCTTGCAATGCATGTTTACTCTGCATATTTCTGCTTTCCTGCATACTTTATGTACTTCTTTGACATTTTTTATATCTCTTGGACAGCTTTGAGTAGCCTTTTGTACTTGTGGAGGTTTTGATATCTTTTGATATCCTTTTGGACAGCTTTTTACATCTTGCTGTCCAATTTGGATTTTGGTTAGGCATGCTGTTTGTTTGGAAACTATGCAGTTGGTTGACAATTTGAACTTGTGCGAAATTATAACTTTGTGCATTCATACTTTTTTGCAAGCATTTCTATCCCTCTTTGTGAATCGAGAGAAATCTCGTGATTTGCAGAGAGGGAAAACTGATTCCAGCCAGCTGCTTTTACTGATGAGTCCCTTTTTTATCTGTCTGCTCTTAATTATTTTGACTGCATTTGACTTCTTTTTCTTTTCTTTGTTTTGCAGATGAAAATCAAATGGAGCAAAAGAGGAATAGCAGCATAGAAGATGAAGACTTAGGAGTTTAGGATAGTTTCAATTTATTCTTCAATTATTTGTAAAATTATCATTGGAAACAAAATGTAAATAAATTTACAGTTGTTTAAAATAATAATTTGTAACAAACAATTAACTATGAATAAAAAACTCTTTTTGTCAGTTAATTCCTTCTTTCAATTCAATGTTCATTTAATTATTTATAATTCTTAAAATGATAATAACTGGAAATAAATCCCAATCATTTTAACTCAGAATAATAAATAATCAATAAACGTTCGGCATCTTGAATAATCAGAGCAATGCACAGTCAAATCAACATATGCCCAAATGTCTTTTCCTTTTACTGATTTAATCAAACACTGCAAACTCAATCCAAATGCCTCAAACCAAATCTCAGAGTAAACTGAAAAGAAACTGTAGAATTAATCTTTTTTTGAGAAATATGCGCACAAACCCTAGTTCTTGATTAAATTGTCAGAGAAGCGTCCGCCTGATCAAAACCTGAGCCAACTCAAACAAATCTTAGCGATCTGCCTGAACTGTTTTAAAATCAATGAAAACCCTAATTTTGTCTGACTGATAAGAAAAGTCTGTTTGACTGATTCTTACGCCGATCTAAAAAATCAGGAAAAGCCCGAAGCTGTGATTTCTTGCGGAAAAAATACGAGGGAAAATTTTGGGGTACAACAGTTGCCCCTGTTCAATCTTCTTGAACCTGAAGAGTTAGATTAGCAAGTTTTCCTTTCGTGACTCGAGGGTGAAAGGAGATTGGACACTAGAGTGCCCAAAAATTTGCACTCGGTGATGTGATGGTGGAGGCAATGGGCTTAAAGATGCCATTTGGTGATGGGATTAGAGATGCCATCTGGAGATGTGACAGAACCTTGTCGGGAATGGGCTTATAGATGCCATTTGGAAGTGTGATGGATAGTTGTGGAAATGGGCTTAAAGATGCCATCCGGGGTGTCGATCGCGTAAGAGATTCCTTAGCGAGAACTTGCGTATTTGAGAAAGAAAGATAATTTCCTGGCCTGTTACAGGGGTTGATCTTCAAACTCTTCATGCAGATATGCCCTGGCTAGATACAGGAGTCGAATCCACAATCAAACGCTCACAGATATGCCCTGGCTAGATACAGGAATCGAATCTGGAATTGGTCGTCTACAGATATGCCCTGGCTAGATACAGGTGTCGAATCTGGAATTGTTGTCTACAGATATGCCCTGGCTGGATACAGGTGTCGAATCTGGAATTGTCGTCTACAGATATACCCTGGCTGGATAAAGGTGTCGACTCTGGAATTGTTGTCTACAGATATGCCCTGGCTGGATACAGGAATCGAATCTCTAAACTCTTCATGCAGACATACCCTGGCTAGATACAAGTGTCAAATCCACAATCAGTTACTCACAGATATGCCCTGGCTAGATACAGGAATCGAATCTGGAAATTGTCGTTTACAGATATGCCCTGGCTGGATACAGGAATCGAATCTCTAAACTCTTCATGCAGACATGCCCTGGCTAGATACAAGTGTCGAATCTGGAATTGTTGTCTACAGATATGCCCCTGCTGGATACAGGTGTCGAATCTGGAATTGTTGTCTACAGATATGCCCTGGCTGGATACAGGTGTCGAATCTGGAATTGTCGTCTACAGATATACCCTGGCTGGATACAGGAATCATATCTGGTAACTGTTGTCTACAGATATGCCCTGGCTAGATACAAGTATCGAATCTGGAATTTGCCGTCTACAGATATGCCCTGGCTGGATACAGGAATCAGATCTGGAAACTGTTGTCTACAGATATGCCCTGGATGGATACAGGTATCGAATTTGGAATTTACCGTCTACAGATATGCCCTGGCTGGATACAGGTGTCGAATATGGAATTGTCGTCTACAGATATGCCCTGGCTGGATACAGGTGTCGAATCTGGAATTGTGACAGTTGATATTAATCATCTTTGGATTGAACTTTTTCCTGAAAAGGCAAAACATTAGTTGTATGCAATGTCATGATGTATGAGATGCATGATGTCATGATGTTCTCAAAAATAAATTAGATTGTGTGATATGATGCGTATATGCATGCGTCATGATGTATAAAATGTGAAATGTCTATGAATGTGTTTTCGACTAGGAAAATAAATCCTTGATGAATGTCGGGAACTTAAATCTTGGGATGATGTTGAAGAGTAGAGTTCTTCGCTTCCGCTGGGGATGATGGTTGCAAGAATAAACCGGTAGGAGAAGATGACTCCGTTGGGGAATAAACATGTTTGGAGAGATTACTCTGCGGGGAATTACTCTGTGGGAAGAGATACTTTGCTGAGGTTTTTGATGAGAACTCCGCTGGGGATTCCACTGATAAGTTATGTTGGGGAATTTTATGAACTCCGCTGGGGATAAAAGAATCTTGACTGCTGTCGGGGAAAGTGAATTCTTGACTGCTGCAGGGGAAGGCAAGAATCTTTGATTGTTGAAAGTGAGAAATCCTGGGACCGCTGTCGGGGAACCCGGAGCTTGGGTTGTATGCCAATCTACTGGGGATTCTTGTCTTGAGAAGATCTTCACTGGAGAATATTCGAATATCCTGTGAGGAACTGAGAATGAGGGTCTTCACTCTGCTTGGAGATTAATAGTTGGAAGTTTTAGCTCCGCTGGGGATTGACAGTTTTGGCTCCACTGGGGATTTTGAAACTTGACTCTGAGCGGAGTTAGCTTCTTGTGAGGCTCTCTGGCTGGGGATTGCAAGAATCTTTTGAGTTTGAGAAGGAACCGGTGTGGGGTCTCCTGATGATGAGTCCGTATAAAACTGCATCTGGTTTTTGAGAAGGAACCGGTGTAGGGTTTCCTGATGATGAGTCCGTGTAAAACTACATCTTGGATTTGAGAAGGAAATGTTGAACACTTTTGACATTCGAATGCCCCAAGTGGTGATGAAAGAGACCCTTTATGTAGATAATTTCCTGGCTTGTTACAGGTGTTGATCCACAATCTCTTCATGTAGATAATTTCCTGGCTTGTTACAGGTGTTAATCCACAATCAGTCGTCCACAGATATTTTCCTGGCTTGTTACAGGTGTTGATCTGGAACTTAAGAAATGTTGGTCAAGGAGATATTGTCCTGGCTTGTTTCAGGTGTTGATCTCTGACCTGAGAAAGAAAGATGGTTCCCTGGCTTGTTACAGGTATTGATCTTCAATCTCTTCATGTAGATGATTTCCTGGCTTGTTACAGGTGTTAATCCACAATCAGCCGTCCATAGATATTTTCCTGGCTTGTTATAGGTGTTGATCTGGAACTTAAGAAAAGTGACAGAATGGCAACCGTGTCTGGAGCACATCTGGACCGTATCTTCCAACAGGTGACGAAGGAATGGTTGAAAACTTTTGACATTCGAATGCCCCAAGTGGTGATGAAGGAGACTTTCCCCAAATTCACTAAACTTTTGAGAGATTTGTTGAAATCTTGACTGGACTGCCCCAGGTTAACTGAACTTTGAAAGATCTGTTGAAACCTTAACTGGACTGCCCCAGGTTAATTGAACTTTGAAAGATCTGTTGAAACTCTGACTGGACTGCCCCAGGTGTGCTGGATGGTGACATGTCATGCCCCTTGTTGATAGGAGATTTGTTGTTGGAGGTGTCATCCTTTTGAAGTGATTTTACTCACTGAGAGAGTTTTCGTTCCTCCGAACATTCGCTGTATGAATTTCTTCGCTGTCAAACAAATAGCCAAATGCGAATAGTGATATTAAAGCAATGCAAAGTTTATGTTTGTCTCGAAGTTTTGAAAAATGTGTTTTTTAGCAGAAAAATTTTTATAAGACAAGTTAACACAAGATTTTAGAGCAAAGCCTTACAGGAGTCAGGATACCTTTTGTAACAGTATGCTTTCGAACTAACCCATGCTTCAATTAGGACTTTTGAAGGGTTGTAACGTGGCTTGGTTCATGGTTTAAGAAACAAAGGATAAAGGCTCAAAGTGTATTTGTACCCACCCGCTCTTCGTGATGTTCTTCAACCCTAAGCTCAGTTAATTGTGCGTCGCACTCTATTCGAGTTTGGAGCAACTTTTTGGGTGATGGTTCACCAGTTGAATTGGGAGACAGTCATCATCTCCTTTTTTCTTTGCAACATTTTTCATGTTGTTGAGGATTTGTAATGACCTCTCTATTTTGATTTTGATTTGTTATCCCTAACTTTTGCCTGACTGTCTCTGTTTTTCGAGACCACGGTCAGCGGGATGCCCCAACTTTCCTAAGCCTCCTTTACATGTTTTGGCTCATTGGGATTTTTCTCTTTTGAGAGGTAATGACTGTCTATATGATAGGGAACCGTCACTGTCTTTTGATTCCAAGGGAATGCTTTTCTTTTTTGATGTCATTCGTTGTATTACGAACTGAGAGTTTGCGACTTCAATGCGCACCTTTTTTTTTTAATTAACTGAGAGACTACCCTGCCCCAGGTTTATATCAAAGGTTTTGATTGTTTGGAACAGAAAACTCCTACTTCTTTGGCTCGAAGGGGTTGACTAGGGATTATCTTCCTTATAACTCCAGTGTTCGGGAATTGAAAGAAATGCCTGTACATCATCAGCAAGGTCTGTTCAAAAGCATACTGTATGAGATTATGGTATTGTTTCGTCATCCTCCCTCTAAAGGCTTGCAGCTTTTTATCAAGAGTTAAATATCATAAAGAAAGCATAAGAGTAGTGAAAACGAATGGATGAGTTCAAGACAAACATATGCAATGCATTAATGAAAATAGAGTTTTGACATCAACAGTTAATTGTTTGAGAACAAAAGAAATTACAACTTTGAAAATTCAAATGAAGCAAAATTCTTTCAGTTTGAGCTTTGTCACTTCAGGTGGAGAAACCCTTAACGGAAGATTTTCATCTCACCGTCTGGCATGAACCTCAGCACTCCGATGTCAATCAGATCTTGAATCTTGTTCTTCAAGGCCCAACAGTCGTCGATGTCATGCCCCGGGCTGTAGGAGTGGTAAACACAAAATGCATCAGGATGATAGTTAGGAGCGGAGGTATTGGGCTTCCGAATAGGATCCCTCAAAGCAGTCAGATTGACCTCCAACAAACGTTCCAGTATCAGAGATGACGGTATGTCAGTCTCAATGAACTGTCTTCCTGACGTATTTTGATTACACCGATTACCCCGTTGACGCTGGCGAGGTTGTTGTTGGGCTTGTGACCCTGAAGCAAGCAGAGGAGCCTTCCCCTTTCCCTCTTGTCTGGAAGGGGGTTGAGTGGTGACTTTCTCTTCAACCTCAGATGTTTGCCCCAGTTGGTTGTTCCGAAGCAGTTGGCTGACGAGAACCCTGAGTTCCTCTTGTCTTTGAGACAAATCCTAGATGAGAGCCATCTGACCCACCAACTGTCCCATCACTTGGATCCTCAATGTTGCCAAATCAAACTGCAGCTCCCCCAGCTGGTCACTCCTGGCATTGTTTGAAGTCTCCTGGACCAAGCCCTTTGTGAGGAGAGCTTTCATTTCTTCTTGCCCCAAGGACAGGTTCAAGAACATTTCCTGCAGCTGAGCAGTCTGGTCCTGGATATCCTTGACAGTCCTTTCTAGAGCCATCTCTTACTGAAATAAACAGTATGAGAGTAAGGAAACTTGAAAAAGTAAAAACTGTCAAGATGCAATGCATGATATGTGGATGCATGTTTTCAAGGATCTCTTGGGGTAAACACAAGAGAATGTTAGAGGTTGAACTTCGATTTTGTATTGGAGAAGTTTGCCTCGGTGGATGTCTTTCCACGAGAATCAAGCTCACCATGTCGAGTGGGTCATAGCCCCTGATTCAAGTTGTTGCACTTGATCTTTGATTGACATTTGTTTAGAGGAGAAAACCTCTTGCCCCTTGGTAGACGTTTGGTTCAACGTAACCCTGCATCAAAAGAACCCTCGAGATCCTTGAAATGGTTATTGAAAAATGCTATGGTATGATGTCATGATGTTATGTACATGTATGCAAAAGCAAGTGAGTGTATATACAGGTAATCATATTCACACAAAGCAAACAAGTCCTTAGGTTTAGGCTTGCATGGGGTTGTAGGTAAGTACCCTCTTGGAGTTAGTTGGCTCATCCTGTCCTAAAATAGAAACCGGGTTCTAAGGAGCTCAATATCATTGGATTGTTTTCTGTGTTCATTGTTTTGGTTTAGCCACTTAACTGGCGACCAAAATATTCCAAGAAAACAACCCTCAATGAGTGTAGTATCGAGTATCTACTAACTTCGGACTGCACCAAAGTCGGTCATCTCACTACCCCTAAAAAGGATAGGATGGTCAATTAAGGTTCTAAGAGTTCGTTAGTGCTTCACGACATCACTCAGCGGCCCCGTACTCTCCTTGACTGAACTCAAGGGTTACCGATACTCACAAATATGTCACACTAACATAGCTTACTGCTTCAACCGTGTCGGTATACCCCGCACAGTTCCCTCACAGTTTTATTGCTATTTACCTAAAAAGGTGCCCCAAATCCGGGTGTAGGATTTACAACAAACCCAAACAAGGAACCAAAAAAGTAAAGCAATCAAGGCAATCAAGGCAAGAATGTAAAGGTGATCTAAACCCTAAGGTAACCCCACTTTTTAGAATTTTCCCCAGCAGAGTCGCCAGTTCAGTGATACGGTGGGAGAACTGACTTGAGGTTTTGCGTTTGTATTCGCACTTGTTCGGTTTAGCAAGAGTCGCCACCGACTTTTTATTTTATCCTAAAGGAAAGGTTTAAAAAGCACAGGAAAAACCTTTTTGAGATGTTTCGTGGGTTCGGGGGGTAGATTATGAAAAGGGAAGGTATTAGCACCCTTTTCATCCATGGTTATCCATGGGCTCTAAGTTACTTGTTTAGATCACTTGCCTTTGATTTTCGATTGCTTGAAATGGTGTGTGTGTGTGTTTAGAAAATGTTTTTGAAGAAGACGCTTTTTAGGCAACCATTGTAATTACTCGTGTTTGAGTGTTTCACAAAGGTGTGTATCTTTTCGAAAAGATGTTTCAAATGTTTTTGGAAGTTGTTTGAAAGTGTTTGTGGAGTGTGGTTTGAAAAGTTAGGCAAGCGTGTTTTGCAAGTTTGATCAAGTAACTAAGAGTTTGTCTACCCCTAAATTTACTCAAAGGTTTTTCTCATGTTTTAACCCTTTTAACAACTTTGTTCCACCATTGTATTTGGTGGACAATCTTGCGTTAGGATGTTTAACGGGACAGGCGCGGGTCATCGTATGGACCATGAATGCAATGGTGCCAAGTGTCTTTGGCAATTTGCTTTGAAGGGACTATGATCATTTTTGATTAGGCAACTTTCGAAAGCGTCATCGAGGGACTTATGATCATTTGAATTGTTTTGCCAAAGAAACTCGACGTGTAAGCATGGCCCATTTTGGAAGGCAACAAGCGGGATTACCCTAGGGGTGCGAGTGTGATTGTGTATTGATTGTCATGCATTTATCTTTGTATTAGGTTATCTAGCGTTTGATTTTATGTACATACAAACCCTAGGTCTAACCATGGTATATTTGAAAGCGATAAATTGCGAGAATTTAAAGTCTACGCTATTACAAAATAGTATCCGGGAGTGGGGGTACAAATGTTTACAAATGGGGATGAGACTTAAATAGGAGAGTAATGTCCAATAATTTACAACCAAATCAAATTGCAATCTCAAAGGTAATATGTATCAATGTATAGCATAAAGGCAATGTAAAAGGTATCAATGTTTTGGAATAAAAGATAAGCAAATGTGTATGTGTAAAAGTATTTGTGTATCGTGTATGATTTATTTACAAGTACGGAAATGTTATCTTAATGAGGAAATTAAGTATTTATTTATGTATTGTTATCATGTTTTGTATCTTTGTTAATATGTACAAAACAAAATATTTTAAGAAAAGAAAAGTATTTAACTTAAAGAAAATTATGTATTGATGTATTTATGTACAAAAGTTTAACTAAAAAAAATGAAATGTTTTAAGTTTAAAGAAAAATATTATTTGTATTTTAGTTAATGTATTATATACAAAATTTTAATTAAAAGAAAGGAAACGTTGTCTTAAATTTAAAGAAAATTATTATTTGAATCTTAGTTTCTATACAAAACTTAATTATGTTATATAAAAAAAAGTATTGTTAAGGCAAAATTAAAATCAGCACATTAAGTAAAAAAGTAAAGGGTGATAAAAAGAGTAATTTTTAGTTAAAAAAAAGGAATGGGCCTTAGAGGGTTTTGTGGCCCAAATGGATTTGTAAAGGAATCAAAAAGGGGGTGCATTCCAGATTGGAGGAGTATGACCGCTGGTTTTTTTTTTGTATGTGCTTAGGCACTGATGGGGAGAACCGGCCCAAGGGTTTGGCACAAGTTTTAGGGTTGCAATTGTTTGTTCATTTGGGTTAGGGTTTGCTGAGAACACAGAGGCGCGCTGTTCGTTCTCTTCATCGCTTCTTTGTCTTCTTCATCTCTCAGGCCATAGTTACTGAACACAGCTCAACCTTCGCCCATAGCCACCAAGCTTCCCCCTTCGTCCCCTCTTCCCTCCTTGGTCCAGCGAAGCGAGGTTATAAGGTGATGGTTTCTGTTTTTGTTTAATGCATTTAGAGTTTCAACTTTATATGTCTTGCATGTTTTGTTTATTGATTCTGATTAAGTGTTATTGTTATTCTTGTTGGAGGTGCGTGAAAAGGGAGAGAAATTATACATTTTGGAGACGGCGGCCTTTAGAGACGGAGGAGGGATGAATCGGAGATGCTTCAGGCGGCCAAGGCGGAGGCTTTGGTGATGATGTGCGCTTTGCTTCCTGGTATCTTTATTTTTTGCCTTTTGTTGGGTTTGATGATGACTATCTGAAAACAAACTTCTTTATCTTCTTCTCTTTTATTTGCTTCTGTTGCCTCTGAGTATTGGTTGTGTATGATGTCCTTATGATATGCTTGATACGTTTGGTATTTGGTATGTTGTGCTTGAGTTGCCTTTTCCTCCTCTTCTTGTTGGCTTGCTTCTGTTGCCTAGCTCATGGTTTTCCCTGAGATTAATTGATGATGATATGTTTGCCCTGAATATGCTTGGGTTCTGAGTATTGATGATATTAGTATGATTCTGAATATGTTTCTTTGTATGCTTGTATGCTCTTTTTCCTCTTCCATTGTGGGCTTGCTGAGATGCTTTGATGATTTCTGCCCAGTGATGAATCACAGTTCTGAGGGCTTTGGTTGCTTCAATTGTTTTACAGGCTTGGTACTGGTTTAGGCTTTGAAGTTATAGGCATTGGCTTCAGTTTGGGGCTTGACAGTTTGTATTGTTTGAGGGCTTTTGGCTTTTAGGCTAGCAGGTTTATTGATGGCTTTGATACAGGTTTACAGGCAGGTTCAGAGCTTTGAATGGTTATTAAAAGGTTGATGTGTTTACCAACTTGTGGTTTGTTTTGATGTTTATTGATGGTTAAGGCTTGGCTTTGAACCTCTGTTTGCAGGTTTAAGCTTATTTTGACAGGTTGGGTTAGGAAATGGTTTAAGGCTTCAGGCTGGATAGGGTTTTAGACTTGAGTAGTTTAGAGGCAGTCTTGAAAGGCCTTTTGGATTTTAGGCTTGTGGTCTTGACAGTTTCATGCTCTGAGTTATGCAGGTGAAGGCCTTTTGAGGTTTGGAGCTTAGGCTTCAAGCTTGTTGAGGCAGTTTGTGTTTTTTGTTACAGTTTTGTTTGTGTTCTGATTTTGTTTATGTTGTTTCTGCCTCTCTCTACTGTGTTGATGACAGTTTGTTTTATATATTTCTTTCTTCAAGCCTAAGCCCTGTAAGCCCATCTTCTTTTTCTCTTCTCTCTCTCTCTCTCTTGACAGATTAATCAGCAATTTTATATTGTTTAAAATCTGCACTTTACTGAAATAGCACTGGCCTGAAAATGATGTGATTGGAAGAGTTTGGTTGCAATGCATGTTTACTCTGCATATTCCTGCTTTCCTGCATACTTTATGTACTTATTTGACATTTTTTATATCTCTTGGACAACTTTGAGTAGCCTTTTGTACTTGTGGAGGTTTTGATATCCTTTTGGACAGCTTTTTACATCTTGCTGTCCAGTTTGGATTTTGGTTAGGCATGCTGTTTTTTTTGAAACTATGCAGTTGGTTGACAATTTGAACTTGTGCGAAATTATAACTTTGTGCATTCATACTTTTTTGCAAGCATTTCTATCCCTCTTTGTGAACCGAGAGCAATCTCGTGATTTGCAGAGAGGGCAAACTGATTCCGGCCAGCTACTTTTAATGATGAGTCCCTTTTTTATCTGTCTGCTCTTAATTATTTTGACTGCATTTGACTTCTTTTTCTTTTCTTTGTTTTGCAGATGAAAATCAAATGGAGCAAAAGAGGAATAGCAGCATAGAAGATGAAGACTTAGGAGTTTAGGATAGTTTCAATTTATTCTTCAATTATTTGTAAAATTATCATTGGAAACAAAATGTAAATAAATTGACAGTTGTTTAAAATAATAATTTGTAACAAACAATTAACTATGAATAAAAAACTCTTTTTGTCAGTTAATTCCTTCTTTCAATTCAATGTTCATTTAGTTATTTATAATTCTTAAAATTATTATAACTGGAAATAAATCCCAATCATTTTAACTCAGAATAATAAATAATTAATAAACGTCTGGCATCTTGAATAATCAGAGCAATGCACAGTCAAATCAACACATGCCCAAATGTCTTTTCCTTTTACTGATTTAATCAAACACTGCAAACTCAATCCAAATGCCTCAAACCAAATCTCAGAGTAAACTGAAAAGAAACTGTAGAATTAATCTTTTTTTAGAAATATGCGCACAAACCCTAGTTCTTGATTAAATTGTCAGAGAAGCGTCCGCCTGATCAAAACCTGAGCCAACTCAAACAAATCTTAGCGATCTGCCTGAACTGTTTTAAAATCAATGAAAACCCTAATTTTGTCTGACTGATAAGAAAAGTCTGTTTGACTTATTCTTACGCCGATCTAAAAAATCAGGAAAAGCCCGAAGCTGTGATTTCTTGCGGAAAACATACGAGGGAAAATTTTGGGGTACAACAGCAGATATAAATAAAGTTGAAACAGAACTAAAACATAGAAGAGTAGGCGAAACTAAACCTCATAATGAATGCGCCAGGACAAAACTGGACCACAAAAAGGGGTGAGATAAGACTCAAACCAAAGAGAATAGGCAAAACTACCTCTGGAAAAGAAAATTACGCGGGCAAAGTGGCTAGAGTGTGTGATTCTAGGAACACTTGCTAATCTTAACCTAAGATAGACAGTGTGAAGGAACTGAAAGAATCCCAAGAGTGAGGAACAAAACGAGACGAAACTCGACCCAAAAACTAGTTAGACGAAACCCAACTAGATGAGTACTAGGACGAAACTAGATTTCACACATGAGTAACGAGGCGAAACTCGACCCATAGAAAAAGTGATGAGAGTGCATGTTTCTCAGAGCACCTGCTGGTCTCAGATCAATGGATGTCAGTGACAAAAATTGATAGAAAAATCTAAGGAACGAAAAAGACTGATTTCAACCAGGGATGCAACACAAACACCGCAAAGAGACTCGGTAAACGAAAACCTTCAAAGGGTCCAAGGTATGAAATCCAAAACGAGACGAAACTCGACTCAATAACTAGTTAGGCAAAACTAAACTAGATTAGTACCATGACGAAAATGGATTTCATGCACAGGCTACGAGATCAGAACTCGACCCAAAGCAAAGTGATGAGAGATCGTGTTTCTCAAAGCATCTTCTGGTCTCAGATCAATGGATAACAGTGACGAAAACTGATAGAAGAATCCAAGGAACAAAAGAGATTAATTTCAACCAGGGACGCAACACGAACACTACAAAGAGACTCGATAAACAAAAACCGTCAAAGGGGTCCAAGGTATGAAAACAAAAACTAGGCGAAACTCGGTTCAATAACTAGCTTGGATAAACTAAACTAGATGAGTACCAGGAGGAAACAGGATTTGATGCACAGGCGACGAGATCGAAACTCGACCCAAAGAAAAGTGATGAGAGTGTATGTTTCTCATAGCACCTACTGGTCTCAGATTAATGTATAACAGTGACGAAAACTGATAGAAGAATCCAAGGAATAGAAGAGACTGAATTCAACCAGGGACGCAGCACAAACACTGCAAAGAGACTCGGTAAACAAAAACCGTTTAAGGGGTCCAAGGCATGAAAACAAAAACGAGGTGAAACTCGACTCAATAAGTAGTTAGGTGAAACTAAACTAGATGAGTATCAGGACGAAACTGGATTTCATGTGTGGGAGAGGAGATGAAACTCAGAGCTCGACCCAAAGAGAGGTGATTAGGGTATTAAACTAAAAACCTGCTGAAAGCGAATACCAGGGCAAAACCAGTATTCAAAAGGTACATCAATAGACATTGAAATGAACCGACGAGGGTAGTAAAGCCCGAGAAGACTGTGCCAGTGCAAAACTAAACTACAATCAAGAGTGGGCACTCAACCAATTAAATGATTAACATCAAAAGGATATTTGTATGGAGAAACTAAGATAATGGGGATGAAGACCTCGCTGGGGATATAATCTGAAGTATTAGAGAATTCACTGGGGAAAATAGTAACTGTAACGGCTTATGTTCCGATACATTTTTGAATTTTTTTATATAGCATAATGCTCCATATAATGGAAATGTTACGTGTTTTAGTAGATGCAATGTAATGATGCATGTTTGAATGCTTCACTAGGGAATGGCCAATCGAGAGGCCAATAACCCTGAAGTCAGAATCTGACAAGACTTGCAAAAATAAATTGCAAAATCTGCTGTAGAAGAGAAGATATAAGGAACTGCTGAGGAGGAACCCTTGAAGAGCTGGAACTCCGTGGGGAGTAATAACTGAGTAACCAGTAGAAACAGGCCACAAACACCGAGAGGATTGCAAAAATAAATTGCGAACTTTGCTAGAGAACATTAGGGCAAAACTGTGAATCTCTGGAAAAGACAATGTGCAGTCACATTGAGGGTGACGCCAAGATAATGGATCAGATGAACGAAACCATTTGTTGAGGAAACAAAACTTCGTTGAGGAACTGGGACTTCACGGAGGAAATAAAACTCCGCTGAAGGGTGTTTCACTGGGAATTTATGAGTCTCTGGTACGCAACCATAAAAGAGACCACGAAGATAGTCGAACATCACCAACTTTACTGGGGAAGTCGAAATTTCTTCCAATCATCAACACTACTAAGAATGGTAAGGGATTATTTTGACACTAACACCCTTCATGACACGAAAGCCTTTGTCCAACAGAATAGTCGAGTCTTCCCCTCCTGACAACATTAAGCTCTTCACTGGTGTTCATTGTGTACACTCTTTTTGGTGTCAAACAATTGTTTTGTATGTAGGAGATTGTTTATCATGGGAATGACAACCATGATGTGACACTTAGGTAAGCCTTGAAATTGAAAACCTTTAAAAAGATGTTGCGTCTCTGTTGTGAATGAATCACTAGCTAGAGTGCAAAATTTCAAAACTTTTTTTTCTTCTTTATTTTTTTTAAAAAAACAAACACGATACATGCGATAAGATACCAACATGGATATGCAACACATATTTTGAAATTTAGGAAATGCTATCCTATTGTAGTATGCTTTCGAGTTAAACATATGTTTCAGTTAGGACTTTTAAAGGTTGTAACGTGACCTAGTTCATGGTTTTTTTAGAAAAAAGTTTTTTTAAGGCTCAAGTTATTTTGTGCCCACCCCCTTCCTGGTGTTCTCTAGTCCTAAATTCAGTTAATCTTGACACGAGCATTCATCTCTCAAAAGTGTTTATGATGGTTGAGGAACCACAACAATTTTTTGGACACGACAGTCACCTAACCTTTGGTTTTTGGGGTGTTCGATCACACGACTTTTCTTTTGATGAGGATTTTTATTAGATAATCCTTTCCTTCTTTTTAGGCTTTTCAAATTTTCCGCCTTCCCTAATTTTAGCCTGGACAAATTCTTTTAGATTTCAATTTAGAAGTCCAGCGGGATGCCCTAACCTTTACCTAAGCGGCTTTTTTTCAAGTTCTGACTTAGCGGGGCTTTTTGTTTCTTTCTTATTCATACTTTCCATTTTGAACAAGTCGTGTGACCCTAAGTCTTTGAACTTTTTGGAAGAAAGTGACTGCCTCATTCCTTGGTCATCAAGGGATAACCTTTGTTGTATCGATTCGATCTCGACCTTAGGATTTTCTTTCTCTTTTTTTTTACTGGGGAAATAACCATTGTTGTTTTGATCTTTTTCCGACCTCACTATGCGAGGGATAAAATATGGTGATCCTCCGAGGGGATACTCCTTCTGAAATTTGAATGCTCGATCAAATTAACTGAACATTTACCCTGCCCTAGGTTAAAATAAGGGTTTGCTTTCGTGCAGAATAAAAACTCCTACTTCGAAGGCTCAAAGGGGTTAACGAGGGTTTATCTCCCTTATATCTCCGGTGTTTAGGGATTAAAACAAGGTATGTACATCATCAATAAGTTTCTACACAAAAGCATACAATCAGAGATATCACCCTTCCTCTAATCTGTTCACTAGGAAAAAAAGTTAGCACAGTTGGTATCAAAAGGCCAGAAAATCATTTAAAGAGTGATAATGAATGGTTTAAGTAAAAACAAAATAATTTCTTCAAAGCAAACATATTCAGCACATCAAGGTTGATACTCTAAAATAGACAAGTTCCTGCATGCAGACAATGTTAAAACAGTCAATCAAGATACATGAAAATGCAACAGAGAAAAATGCCACCATGGAAGAGGATCGTCTCCATCTGGACTTGTCAATCCGGACGATGCACTGCCATCTTGACTGTATCCTGACCCATGACCTCTATGTTATAAAGAGAATTTGCGAATGGTTTTTTTTTTCTTTTTTTTTTGTCTTTTTGAAAAAATGAGCTTTCAAAGGGAAGAGATAAACCTTTTCCACCAGTACGGGGCCATGAAACAACTTAACAAAGTACCCACAAGAAAAGTATCTAAGTATCAACAAGAAGAAAATTAACATGTCCCTTGCATAGCATGGCAGTTGTACTTATTATCTGTATTTCAAGCTATTATATCTTAGATCATCATGTTCATGTAGGGCCAACAAAGTTTATATGCATATGTTTATAAAAAATATTGGACGTTTTTGCAAACAAAACAGTAAAAAGGAAGTTATGTGAACATATAAAAGATGATATTTTATTGATTTGTGAAATCAGTCTGTGGAAAAGGCGTTTACATTTGGAAGCAGGCAATTGCAAAAATACCAACAAACAAGTGTTTACAAATGGCAATGTGAATACGAATATCCATCAAGTTCCAACTCTGCTATAACTCTTATGACTTTAATTCCTCCGTCTTCATGCTTTTGACACAACCATCTTGAATGGGCTCTGATCCTATTCCAGATGACCAAATGAAAGAAACAAAGGTATTCATGCTGAGCGTAGTTATTTGCTTTAAGTCCCTGACTTTTTCCTGAATCTCCCTTTCAGGTTTTCGATTCACTGGGACACCCTATTTTTCCCTAAGCTGCCCTTTCAGGTTTTTAACTTAGCTGGTTCTCTTTTTCTTATGCAAAGTATTTTTTAACTACGCCAGCATTCACAGGAAGAGGGAAGTATTCTCCATCCATGGTTGCGAGCATCATCGTTCCACTGGAGAAAACCTTTCTGACTATGAATAGTCCTTCATAAGTCGGAGCCCACTTGCCTCTGGGATCCCCCTGGGGAAGAATTGTCCTCTTTATTACAAGGTCATTTGGCTTGTAACACTGAGGCCTCACCTTCTTATCAAAAGCTTTCCTCTTCCTTTGCCGATATACCTGACCATGGCATACAGTTGTCAACCTCTTCTCATCGATAATTTCTAACTGATCCAACTGATTCTGCACCCATTCACCTTCATCAAGCTCAACATCCCTCATGATCCTAAGAGAAGGAATTTCGACTTCTACATGCAACACTTCTTCCATGCCATAGACCAAGGAAAATGGGGTTGCCCCAGTTGAAGTACGCACAGTGGTACGATAACCATGTAAAGCAAAGGGCAGTATGTCGTGCCAATCATTATAGGTTACTACCATCTTTTGTACAATCTTCTTGATGTTCTTATTGGCTGCTTCGATATCGTCGTTCGTCTTTGGCCTATACGGGGAAGACTTGTGATGCTTGATTTTGAATGACTCGCAAAGCTCCTGTATCATTTTTTTGTTTAAATTAGACCCATTGTCGGTAATGATCTTTTCAGGCACTCTGTAACGACATATAATATTGTGTTTGATGAACCAGGTTACCACTTGTCTGGTGACACTGGAATAAGATGTAGCTTCGACCCATTTAGTGAAATAATCTATGGCAACCAGAATGAAATGATGTTTGTTAGATGTTGTTGGTTTGATCTTTCCAATCATATCAATTCCCCACATCACGAACGACCAAGGGGGAGTCAATACGTTCAGTGGTATGGGCGACACATGTACCTTATTAGCATAGACTTGAAATTTGTGGCAAATTTGTGCATGATTATAACAGTCTGTCTCCATGGTGGACCAAAAATAACCAGCTCCCAAAATCTTTCTGGCCATGGTATGCCCGTTGCAGTGAGTCCTGAAGTCACCCTCATGTATATCTTCAATGATTCTAGCTCCTTCTCTTTTGTCAACGCGTCTGAGTAGTAAATGATCATGATGCCTCTTATACAACACACCACCACTGAGAAAGAACTTGGCTGGAAATCTTCTCAAGAACTTCTTATCTGTGATGGACACCTCTTCAGGGTATTCTTGCGTTTCAAGACATCTTTTGATATCATAAAACCAAGGTTTATCATCTAATTCCAAATTGGATTCAAAGCAAAAAGCTAGCTCATCCAACCTTCTGATGGAAATGGAGGGTGCTTCGTTAGCCCACTTAACTTTGAACATGGAGGACAAAGTTGCCAAAGCATCAGCTAGATTGTTCTCTTCTCTGGAAATATGGTCAAATGTGATCTCTTCGAAGTACGTAATCAACCTCATAACATGCTCACGAAAGGGAATCAAGTTCTGATGACGAGTCTCCCAATCTCCATTAATTTGGCTGATAACAAGATTGAAATCCCCGTAGACTTTCAAATATTTGATTCGCAGGTCGATTGCTGCTCCAATTCCATAAATGCAAGCTTCATATTCGGCCATATTGTTAGTATAATCGAAGCAAATGCGAGCTGTGAAAGGAATGTTAAACCCCTCAGGGGAAGTGATAACAACTCCGACACTGTTGCCCATGGCATTGGAGGCACCGTCGAACACAAGCGCCCAATATGATCCTGGCTCGGGTCCTTCATCTGGGCTTGGTATATTACAATCATGAATGTACACTATTTCCTCATCTGGAAAGTCAAACTTCATCGGTTCATATCATCTGCCAACGGGCTACCCTGCGTGTAAGTGTCGAGTTCTCAAAAATGTACTTGATTGGATCCGTTTTGGATATCAAGTAGGTGGTGTGAGTTAACATATATTGTCTCAAGCGTCTGACAGCCCAAGCAAGTGCACAACAAGTCTTTTCCAGCGATGAGTACCTTAACTCGCACTCCGTAAACTTCTTCCCCGTCTCATCATGCTGACCGAGGACACAACCCATAGAGTTTTCCAACAAAGTTAAATACATGATTAATGGCTTTCCTTCCACTGGTGGCATGAGTAACGAGGGTTCCTGCAAATACTCCTTTATTTTGTCAAATTCCTTCTGACAATCTTCATTCTATTTTACCATCTGATTTTTCTTTAACAATCTGAACAAAGGTTGACATGTGGCCGTGAGATGCGAAATAAACCGGGAAATGTAGTTTAACCTCCCCAAGAAACCACATACTTCCTTTTCTGTTTTTGGTTCGGGCATTTCTTGTATTGCCTTCACTTTATCTGGGTCAACCTCAGTCTCTCGAACAACTTCTCCAGATGAACCATATGCTCCTCTTTCGTGCTATACTTAGTTTTGTACCCCAAAATTTGCCCTCTCATTTATCAAGATTCTCCTTACAAGACTTCTTGGACTCAAGACAAGATTAGGGTTTGGTCAGCTCAAGACACCTCATCTTGCACTGATAACCCAAAATTAGGGTTTGAGTTTGCACAAGGATTTTTGGACCATCAATGCTTCATGTGACTTTCATACACCATCTTGGACCCCTAAGATTGCTCATGTTATGTTTCAAGCCTTGAATCACATTTTTGCTCAGTCAATTGGACAGTTGACCTAAGAATCAACTGTATTGGGGAAAAAGTCAACTATGGGCAATTTATAGTCAAACATCATGATTTTTGATCCACAACAACACTTTAGACTCCTATGTACCATTTGATCAAGTTTGGATCACAACTCCTCAAGAAATTTGATCAAAACATCAAAAGGGCAAAATGGTCAAAATTAGGGTTTTGACTGAGAAAGGGAAATTTCTGATTTTTAACCTAGCCAATGACCAATTGGGTTCAAACATGATTTCAAGGGATCAATGGCATCATCTTGACCTAATCACATAGTTCAAAAGATCTCAAGTTCATTGGATTGACAGATGAATTTTGCAGTCAACTGATCAAAAGTCAATTGTGCACTGAAAAGTCAAACCTTGAATTTTTGGTCAAAATCAAATGCCAAGGGTCATAATTCATCAAGATATGTCAAAATATGAAACTTTTTCATCATGAAAACCAATTTTGAAAATTAGGGTTTTGAATTTGAAAATTTTCATAACTTAGAATTTTTTTAAGTATGGAAATTTTCTTATTTTTTCCCAACTTTTCACAACTTATTCACCATGATGCAATTGGATTCAAAGAAAACTTCTAACATGAAAGTTGTAGTCCTCCATGAAATCTATAACTTTGATTCACAAAGTTTTCCCAAAAGATTCTTGGATATCATGTTATGAATTTGTGAATAGGGGTCCATGAACTAAATAACTTAGTGAAAATTTGCCCTAATTTAGGCAGGTTTTTGACCCAACTTCATGGACATTTTTCACCTAGTTCCAGGAGTTATCTAAAAATTCATTTCAAATACGGATTGTAGAGCATGTTGTAAGATTTCCAAAATGTCCAAGAACTCTCCAAGATCATTTGTGGTTAGGGAGAATCGAAGAAGAGAAATTGGCATTTTATCACTTTTGATCAAACCATTTTTACAAAGTGTCAAGTTGCAAATATGATCTTGGATACTTGTACCTTGCATTACAGGTCGTAAACTCATTCTAAACTCCATAATTAAATGCAAACTCAGAGGATAAGGGCTTTATCTTTGCTTTTGGAGCATTGTACAAGAAATAATTCCATAAATGGCCAAAAGTTCACAATGCCATTTTCATAAAGCAAGCTTTTGCAACTTTATCATTCTTGAGCCTTGGAGCTATCCCCTTGGTGTATGCAATTTCCACAGATATCAAGCAATGTTTACCAACTCTCTGCAGCTACCAAGAAAGCAAGTACAAGCCTGTTAGCATGGTCACTTCAACTTTTCTTAAAATGCAAGAAAGTTGGCCAAAAAGTGGAGAACTTGTACAAGCTGATAAAGAGTGGACTTGGTATCATTCTAGACAGATTCACAAACTTATCACTAGCCATTTCATTTTTGGCTCGTGCGTTTCTTGTTTCAACACTTCAAACACCTTCCATACATCCTACCAAAGCTATCCAAGCCCTTGTCCTGGTTCGGTGAGCTCTGCTTCAGACATTTCCATTTTCAAACTTGGAGGTTGCAGATTGACTTGTGCAGGAAGTTCTGGCCATGCACAAAGCCCCATAAGCATTGGAATAGCTTGAAGGAACTTCAAGGAATCTCACACGATCCTCAGGCCTCACTCAAAGTCCCCACATTGTCATATCCAAATCCAGCTGAAGGAGGTATTTTTCAAATCTCTATGTCTTTATTTAGGCATCCTCAAGCCATTATTTGTGAAGTAAAAATGTAGTCCTTAACCTGGTGAAGCTGTACATATGCATACTTTTCATTTATGTTAACTGAACTAAGAGAATTTGAAGCTTGAAGTTACTAAAATATTTAGGTCACGATTTAGGGCTGATTAAATTCTCTCTGATCTTTGAGAGTTAGGTTTTTATATCATTGGAATCGTGAGATTACAAGCTACATGTTTTATGTTATGGTTTTTTGCTTTTATGCAAGCATGAGCAAGTTGCAGGTTTGAAGGGAAAACGCGCGCAAGCTGAAGGACAGGGACGAAATGGTTGTCCTGGGCTTTTTGTTGTTTCTGGCCTTTTTGGTTTTGCTATTCACACCCCCTGGATTCCTTTTGCACCCCCTGACCATTTTCTTATATTTTTATATTTTCTTGCATATTTTTATTTTTATTGCTCACATTTATTTTTTCTAATGATAAAAAATACCCAAAAAATAATTTATTTATTTTCACACTTTTATTTTATTTTTTTTATTTATTTTCTCACATAAAAATAGTTTATTAGGTTTATGGATTTTATTTTCTTAAATAAATTTGTAAATACAATATAAAAAATACTTATTATTTTTATTATATTATTTATACACATAAACTATTTATTTTCACACATACTTAATTTTTTTTTATATTTGTACATAATATTATTTATTATTTTCTTGTACAAAAATGGACAAAATAATAAATATAGAACATATATTTCTTTTAATCAAAAATTAGGGTTTCACCCCTTTCCAAAATAATCATATTTTTTCTCTTATTTTTAGGGCTTAAATAAATCATTTTTCTCATACAAAAAATCAAATACAAAACATTTTTTTGCATAAATACATTTTTATTGCATTTTTAATATTTGTATATTTATTTAATTTGCACATAATTCAATTGGGTTGTATTAGTATTTTAGGGTTTATATTTGTGCAATATCCCCATTCAAAAACTTGTATCCCCTTCCCATAATAATTGTTGTAATAGCTTAGTTTACATTTACGCAATTTATCGCTTTATATACTTGTGTAGCAAATTAGGGTTTTGCATGATAAGACCAAAAACAAACAAATAGAAATGACCTAATCCAAGACAAACAAAATGCATGTAAAATGACACACATTGCACACAAGAACCCTTAGGGTTTCACCCACTTGGTTGCCTAATTTAAAATGTCCATGGTATGCATGCAAAGTATCTGGGAAAAACAAAACAAAATAAGATCATAGTCCCTCGATGACGCTATCAAAAGGTTGCCTAAACAAATGATCTTGGTCCTTTAAAAACATGCTAAGATACTTGGCAACATTGTTATCATGGTTATACGATGACCCACGCTCGTCCCGTTTAACATCCAAAGATAGGGTTGTTTACCAAATAAATGGTAAATCAACAATGTCAAAGGAATAAAAATGCATAGGAAAGACATTTGAGTAGGTAGATAGCTTCCTAGTTACTTGCTCTCTTCAAAACAATCCTTGCTATTTTAAAAAAAAAACACACACACATTTTCAAAACATTTCCAAACAACTTTCAAAACATTGAAACATTTTTCAAAAGACAAACATCTTTGTATACATTCTTACGAACGAGAATCATTACAAAGATTGCCAAAACGATGGCCTCTTTTCAAAATACTTTCAAAACTACACCAAACACAAAGCACCATTTCAAACAATTTCAAAACCAAAGCAAGTGATCTAAGCAAGTAACTAAGAGCCCATGAAAAACCATGGATGAAAAGGGTGCTAGCACCTTCCCTTTTCATAATCTACCCCCCGAACTCAAGAAAATATCTCAAAGGTCTTTCCTGTGCTTTTTTATCTTTCCTTTTGGATAAAATAAAAGTCAGTGGCGACTCTTGCTAAACCGCGACATTTGCGACGAAATGCAAAACCTCAAGTCAGTTCTCCCACCGTATCACACTTAGCAATCATATCATCCATATATACCTCAATCTCCTTGTGAATCATATCATAAAAGAGAGTAACCATGACACGCTGATATGTTGCACTGACATTTTTCAAGCCAAACGAAATCACCTTATAGCAAAAGGTTCCCCAAGGTGTGATAAACTTCGTCTTCTCTATATCCTCCGGAGCCATCTTAATTTGATTGTAACTCGAAAAACCATCCATGAAGGAAAACACTTTAGAGTGAGCAGTATTATCGACCAACACATCAATATGAGGAAGAGGAAAATCATCCTTAGGGCTGGCTCTGTTCAAATCCCTATAATCCACGCACATCCTGACCTTACTGTCTTTCTTGGGAACATGCACATTATTGGTAATCCATGGAGGATAATTGATGACTTTTAAGAAATTCGCATCCAACTGTTTCTGAACCTCTTCTTTAATCTTTTTGGACATCTCAGGATGAATTCTTCAGAGCTTTTGCTTGACAGGGGAGCAACCTTCTTTGAGCGGTAGTCGATGCACCACAATATCTGTATCGAAACCTGGAATATATTCATAATACCAAGCGAAGATATCAGAATATTCACGGAGTAGCTCAATCAATCTGGCTTTCATACTTTCCTCGAGATCTGCCCCTATCTTGACCTCTGTTTTTACCTCTTTTGTGCCAATGTTCACCACCTCAATTGACTCTTGATTCGGCTGGATAACCTTCTCTTCTTGTTTTAACAACCTTGCTAATTCCTCGTGAAGATCACAATCCTCATATGCTTCCTCTTCAGCTTGATAGATCGGATTTTCAAAGTCATAGTGAGGGATAGCAGAGTCGTTGTCAATATAATTTGTGGTGGAAGTGCATGTGCATAAATGATATTTTGGTTTTTTAGTGACAGTGTGTGAAAAGGGAAACATTTCCATTTAAAGAGAAATAAAAAGAAAAGAATGGAGCAAAATTTTTGAATGCAAAAACGTCCTTTATTCATAACAAGCTTTTTGAAAATAAACATGGTGGCCATACACAAATGGTTCACTACGCCTTGGGCAGAGCACATGAAATATGTCATGATAATAAAAGAAAACAAGAAAATTATTCCTCAACGCTCGAAACTTGGATGACATCCACAGAAGTCATTGTTGAGTGCTTGTCCTGGAATGCTTAGACGAATCCAATCTTCAATATTGTATCCATCAACCCTATCGTCACCAAATGCATTGGTGCATCCTTCTTGAGTAGTACTAGGACAGGAGAATTTCAAAGGAGTAGATAAACCAGAAGCTCTAGAAGTTGCACTTTGCTGACCCGGGATGAAACCAAGACCGAATTTGTTGAATTTTGGGGTAACATCCAGCACCCGACCCCAACCTTCAGGGTTGCCATTCTCCACCACCACTTTAGCATCTCGAAGAGAAGACATAACATTTTTCAGCTTCTTTTTTTGTTCTGGAGGAGGAAAATTAACTGCATGGACTGTCTTAAATGCCTGAAAAGGAGTCTCATGTATTTCACATTCAACCTCAACATAGCAGAATGATGTAAAATGACTCACAATATACTGTTCATCTCCACATACAGTTATCACCTTTCCCTCTGTAGGATACTTTAGCTTCTGGTAAAGAGTAGAAGTGACTGGCCCTGCCTTGTGAATCCATGGCCGCCATAACAAACAACAATACATTGGTTGTATATCCATCACAAAGAAAGTAGCATTGAAAGTTCCAGGACCCACCTTGATAGCTAATTCCACCTCCCCAAATACTTCTCTTCGGGACCCATCAAAGGCTTTTACCATCAAGTCGCTAGGTCGCAATTCCAGGCCAGAATAATCAATTTTCATCAATGCCGACTTGGGTAGTACATTCAGAGACGACCTTGTATCCACTAAAACTCGGGATAGAGTAGTGCCCCTGCACTCCATAGAAATATGTAACACTTTTTTATGGTCTCGCCCTTCTGGAGGAAGATCAAAAACTGTGAAGCCCAGACTGTTCCCAGCAGATATGTTAGCACAAACATTCTAGAACTGATTGATTGTCATCTCATGCGGTACGAATGCATTCTTCAACAACTTCATTAAAGCATTTATGTGTGATTCTGAATAGATCAACAAGGATAAGATAGACATCTTAGAAGGGGTGTGGCTTAACTGATCAATTATTCTATAATCACTTTTCCTGATAATTCGCATTAACTCCTCAACTTCATCTGGAACTGAAGAAGTTTTTGGTATCGGAATTGGTTGAGTCACATTGGCTGGCGTAACCCTTGGATTACCAATCATCACATGTTGTTTTCCTTTTTCTCTTGCAGAAGCATCTGCCGCATCTTGTACATTATAGGGACCAAACACTCTTCCGCTTGTAGTTATTCGACTTTCATCGGAGAAATTATGAACATCCCCTTTGTTGTCTTCAGTAATTTCTTCCTCAGAAGGACAAGGATTTACCTCTTGCCTCACCCCATGGTAATAATCATCAACACTATAATGCCATGGGATAGCCTTCTCACTGGTGTACGAAATGGGTCCAGGTACCGTAATCATCAAAGGAGGCTCCCTAGATGGAGTAGGAATGTGCGCACGAGTGTAAGGAATAGATACCACAACAATATCATCTTCGGTAACTTTTCTGTATCTAGGTCTCCTATCGAACTGTAGGAAACCTTCATTCATCATGAATTGGATGCCATCTTTCAAATCATCACAGCCCTTTGGTTGCTCTCTACACTTGGCACAGTCTAAAGCACAGCCCGGGAAAATAGAATTGTCAAGTAAATACCTCTTAACATACCACAACGAAGTAGTTATCTGTTCCACATTCATAACTAAATTCAGCATTTCTCTATTATTATCAATCATATTAACAACAACCCCTCCATGTCTAGGCATTGGGTTTTGGGTAACATTCAGACCAGTCACTGGAGTAAACTCAATTACTTTAACATCCAACAAGTCTTGTATTCTACACTTCAATGCAAAACAATTGTCTGTTGAATGACCAACTTTTCTAGAATGGAATTCACATCTTACATTAGCATCATAATTAGGAGGAAGTCTTCCAGAGGGTGGCGACATATTTTTCTAACTAATCAACTTCAAATCGAGCAAATGGTAGAGTGCTTCGGTAGGAGATACTGAAAAGGGATTGCATTTTCTCAACTGTCTTTGTTGTTGATTATTATATTGACGGGGAGCATCTTGGTGTCTTTGTTGTTCGGGCACCAGATTATGTCTCTACTGTGGAGGAGCATTAACAGGAATAGAAAAAGCATTGATTTGTTGGTGTTGACGACCCTTTCCTCTTCCTCTTTAAGAGTAAACCACACTTGTGTCGCCTTCCCTTTTCTTGGGTTAGGTATTGAATGGCTTCTTACCATCCCCTGATGAACCACTAGAACCACTAATTTGAATCTTCCCTAATTTCAAACCCACCTCAATTCTTTTTCCAGCCATAACCAAATCCGCAAATCCTATTGAAGCTCTTCCTATCATGTGATCATAAAAAGTCCCTTTCAAGGTACTCATAAATATATCAATGAGTTATCTCTCCATGAGTGGAGGTTGAACCCTCCCAGCCAACTCACGCCACTTCTGAGTATATTCTTTGAAAGATTCTTTTGGCCCCTGGGACAAATTCTGTAATTGAGTGCGATTAGGCGCCATATCTACATTGTACTTATAGTGTTTGACAAAAGCACGAGCAAGATCATTCCAGCATCGAATATGGGTCTTTTCCAGCTTCATGTACCACTCTAGGGATGCCCCAGATAGGCTATCTTGGAAGAAATGAACCAAAATCCCCTGATCCTCAGTATACACCGACATCTTCTAGAAATAAGCAGTTGCATGAGTAACGGGACATGAAGAACCGTTGTACTTTTCAAAAACTAGTGGTTTGAACTTTAGAGGAACCTTCACCCCAGATACTAGCCCAAAATCATTAGCGTCCATACCAAGGACTCCTTTCCCTTCCACAACCTTCAAACGTTCTTCCAACAACCTATACCTTCTATCCTCAACCTGAACTTCTGGCTCAGAACTCCGTACAGAGAATTGGTCTTCATCCTGATCAAACTCATAGTCCTGCTCTTGATAGTTTCTTACACCACCAAGATTATCTCTTCGGTTCCCCACAAGACGAGTTCCTAGAGACGGGGGAAATTTCCCCATGTTATGTAGGAAAGGATTGTCAGATGACCTGTGAAGATTCTCGACGGGCTGGTCTTGTACATCTCCCAGTCCAACAGAAATCTCCTGATAGAGCCCTTGATTCCCATCATCCACTGGATAACAGTGTTGATTGTTGATAATGGCAGCCAATTCTTCCTGTCGATGATTCATATTAGTGATGACTTCCATGAACTGGGTCATATAAGTAGCCATGTGGGATCTCATTTCAGCGAGTTCAGCTTGAACTTGTTCCATATGTCTTGGCAAATTGTTTCTGGTGGAATATCGATGAGTAGTCGACTTGAATTCTGGATAAGAAAAGCAGCATTAAGATGAGAAAAATATCCTAAGATGACATGCAATGTATGATTTGTAAGATATGCATGATATGTTTTTTTATTTCCAGGAACTTACAAGCTTTGTCAACCATTAGGAATAACAACCGAGCACGATAAAAGTCAAATGACAAATAAGGATACAAGTGCAAAAACAAACTTCTTTATTTACAAAAACTTAAAAACACCAATTCTCAAAATCCATGGAATTTGTACAAGATAAAAAAATCCCATCCAACGAGACTGGTGGTTATCATTTTAACAAAAATAAAGAAATGACAAAAATTAAAGGGGTAGGTCCCCCATCCTGACATGAAATAAAGGTCCCTCCTCCTGGAAATGCTCCTCGCTCCACTCCTTGGTCTCTTGGAATAGTTGTCTTGTCCTTGGGTAGTCTCGCTCTTCAACAAGGCTTTTAATCACTACATCCTTTTGGAATAATTGTTCTTCTAAGTACTGACATTGCTCCAGGAAGTGATCACATTTTTTGCATTCTGGAAAAGAAATAGGTATAGGTGCACTCTCTAATTCTTCTATATGACTTCCGAGCTTAGCATTTTCTTGCATTCTGACTTCATTAAGTTTCCTTTTTAATTCTTTAACCTTTTCGCCGTGACATGCTCTTAACTTTGCTTCTGCTACTTGGAGACTCTTAATCCTTTGTTGATTTTTCAAAAGTGCATTATCCCGAAGAATAGTTAAGCTGGAATTCTCGATCCTTGACCTCTTTGACTGTTCACATGCTCCGCAATCCTCTAGTAGACGATATTTCTCCCGATTCTCCCCCCAGAGTCTTTTCTTTTCTTATAAAGCAAAGGAAAACTCAATATTTTTATCTTCGAGATCAGCTTGTAGCTTAATATTCTCAGCTTTGGTGTTCTTAAGGCACACCATTGGTACAACTTTGGATTCTCCTGGCGCGGGCTGCTTAGAAGACATCCTGCCATTAGAAAGATGATCATCCTTCAGATTATACACAGGTTGCGGGTATAATGGTTCTTCCATCTTATAAGGTAATAACAACACCTTTACCCGACTCTGAATCTATTTTGAGTAAGCGTGAAGAGTCACACCTCCACTTCTATCAAAAGAAAGCTTTCCCTTTCGATGAATGTTTTTCCAAGAAACCTTTACTCTTTCAAACATAGCAGCATCTCCTCTTTTGCTGAAATAAACGGTTTCCTTCACTTCCCCCTCAGTAGATCCATTTGTCATTACGAATCCAAATTGACGTTTGTTGTACCCCAAAATTTGCCCTCCCATATTCTTCAAGATTTGCCAAGTCAAAGGTTCAAAAAGCTCCCAAGGGTTGCACAGTTCAAGGGCCTCCTAACAGTCAAAAATTAGGGTTTTGGTTCTGACAAAGAAAGTGAAGTTTCCAAGGGTCCAATCAAGTCCCACATGCCTATAAACATGGTCAAGCATCCTCATACCAAGTTTCAAGACTTACAGCACAAAATTGCACAGTCAAAAACTCTAATTGCTCAACAGTCAACTGTAGGGGCAAAATGGTCATTTGACAGTCAAAAGTTCAAATTTTTGGTCAACATCTTATTTTGAAGCCACAAACATCATTTGATCAATTCTTGATCATGATTTTCAAGGCATGGCTCAAAAAGTCTCAAGATGCAAAAGTTTCCATATTTGGACAGTTGAAAAAGTCAATTGTAACTTGACCAAGGCATAACTTCCACATGGTTTATCAGAAAAATTCCATCCAAAGCTCATTTTGAATAGAAAGACATTTCCTACAACTCCTCTTCACACTTCAAGTCCAACAAATGCTCTCACAAAAAGTTATCAATTTCAACATTATAGGTCATTTTCAAAAGTCAACAAAAAGGGACTTTAAGTCAAAGGCCATAACTTGAGATTGGTAAATCAAAATGACATGGAACCAAAGGCATTGGTTAGAGGACTTCAAGACCTTTCCAAAATGTCCAAGAACATGATCAAAGCTTAAAAATTGAGTAAGATATGCCTTGTGGAAGTTGGGAAAGTTTTTGGAATTTTGAAAAGTCAACTTTGCCTAAAACACTTCAAAATTGCTAATGGGCCACATTTTCTTCCAAGATTCATCATCCAAAGGCTATGCACGACCATTTGGCCCAAGGGGAGTTATTTAATCATTTTTTATTATTTATTTGAATTTTTAATCACCATTAATTCATTTAATTAAATAAAAATATAAAAAAAATACTCATCCATGCTTTTTAAATCTTTTTGTGCATAAAATACCTTCAAGATTTCGTGCACTATCCAATATGGAAAGAATCAAGGTGATTTGGTCATAATTGGCATGATATTCATGGAAAAGATTTGGAAAAATATGCATGAAAAATCAAATATCTCATACATCAATGCATTGATCTTTTTGCTCAAGATTCAACCCTAATCCATTGGCATACATATACAGATGCAAACCCTAAAGCTCAGAACCCAGAAAGCTGCGCTAAAAACCTCTTGTACACTTTGCAATTTTTGTGAAAAAAGACAAAACTGAAAACACCATTCCAAAGCGTTTCAAGGCAAAAGAACTATCCCAAAAGCTTCCTAAGACATCAAGGAACCTAACTGAGTCCTTTTCCACGCTTCCAGCATCAAGAATTGGTATATGGAGATCAAACTTTTCCAAACTTTTTTCATATTCGTATCTCATGATTCATGCGTTGTTTTCAATTTCTAATGTTTGATTTGTGTTAGTTGATTCATTCTAAAGCTAATCATGCTGGTTAATTGAGTTTTCGTGCTTTATTCATGAATCCACCATTGAAGCTTGCTAGGGTTACAGCGCTGTGAATTTGGGGCTTCCCTATTCTGAAAAAATTGGCCAACAAGACCCATACCATCAGAATCAGAAGCTCATAACGATTAACATGGCATGCTCGCGCTCAATTTATCATGGGCCAATTCCTAATCGCTATTATTCTGTTCTTCATTTAGTGGGGGTTTAAAACCCCCGCTATCCATTTGTTTTTTTTCAGGCTAACGCAAACGAGTGGAGAAGAAGATCATGTGGCAAAATATGATTGGGCAGTTTGAATTCCAGCGCGCATTTTTTTGTTCCTATGGCACTAATGACAATTTTCTTTTATATTATTTATCCTTTATTCTATGTACAACGCGCGTTAATGGTTCAGTTGGTGGAATGTGCATTTGGTAAGCAATGGGACCTGGGTTCGATCCCCAGGTCCCCCATGTTATTTCAATATTTTTCTTGCTAACGTAATTCTATGCAGCATGCTTCACAATGACCATCATGTGTCCCCATCATCGGGCTTGCCACATGGCCAATAACCTCAATCCAAGGGCCCTGATCTGAAGAGTACCATGGGCATAAGTCAGACGTGTCACACACAAGCCAATAAAGTCAAACAAGGCCTTAAAACATTGGGCCTGATTGCTAGCCAAATACCTCCAAACTGGGGTCAACACCCCCAAGGGTTTGCATTTCTTTTCTTTTTTTTTCCTATTTTATTTTTATTTGCTTTAATTTAATTATTTCCTTTTTAAATGCATAAATTAATATTTTCATAATATAAAAATAATAAAAATCAAAAAAGACAAAAAATATAATATATTTCTTATTTAATGTTATTTTGTAAATAAATTGTATTAATTAATTTAGTTAAATCTAGGTTTAAATCTTAATATTTTTTGTAATAAACTAAAAAATGTAGAATTAGGTTTTTATACTTTTATCTTTCTTTCTTTTTTTCACCATATTAATCATTAATTATTATTTTTGTAAATAAATTGCCATGTAAATAATTAGGTTAATTTTAAGTTCAATTTTAACATGTTTTTTTAATAAATTAAAAATAGCTAGAATTAGGTTTTAATTCCATTAATTCTCATTAAAATCCATAAATACAAAAAACTCAAAAAATAACTTCCTTTCCCATTTAATTTAATTAATTTCGTAATTTTAATTTAATTTCCTAAAAAGGGTCCAACGCCCTCGCATTCCCGACTTTAATTCTCTTCGCATTTTTTTTATTTCTTTTTGTGAACATTCATGTAATTCTCCCAAAGCTATGTAATAGATCAATTAGGGTATTTATCTTCCGCACTTTATTTTATTTCAAATCGGGTCCTGGATTAATTTGGCGATGTGGACCCTCGCCTTTGTAATAGCGTAGGACTTTTAAATTCTCGCATCTTTTAACTGTTAATTAACCTGTATGAAAGAATGAATGTCAAAAACGACACACAAATCACACACCACCCCTAGGGTACGCCTCACTTTTGCCTTGCCCCTCGAAAGGTGATCGTCGAGTAGAGGACGTTTTAGTAAGTCCTCATGTCCATGAACATGGCATGAGGGTAGCTTCTAAGGTGTCTTCCTATTGCTCCGGTGATCACCATGTCCCGAACCTTCGAATTGACCCGAACACCTCCAACGGTGGTGCTACCTACCTCTTAATGGTGGGATGGAACTACCTTAAGGACATTTACACAGACGAATTCCTTAGGGTAGGTAGACGACTCTAGATACTTGCTCTAATTTCAAAACAAATCAAAAATACTTTTCACACCGACACCTTTTCAAAACGCTTTCGAAAGCAACTTTTCAAACACTCTTGAGGACTGATACAAGAGTCGAACTGAAATTTTCAAAGAAACTTTTTAAAACCCACAGTTGAAAAGCAAACAAACATTTTGAAAACACAATGAGCAAGTATCTAAGAGTCCATGGATAACCATGGATAGAAAGTGTGCTAACACCTTCCCTTTCTATAATCTACCTCCCGAACCGAGAGCAATCTCTATAAGGAATTTTTCTGTGCTTTTGTCCTTTCCATTTCGAGAAAATAAAAGACGGTGGCGACTCTTGCTTCCGTGACATTTCGCGAACCAGCGTTAAACAGTCAGTTCCAGATCCACCGATCACAACGTTGTACTAAGATGGGATTATAGTTGATGTAACCTTTGGTTCCAATGAGTGGAACGTTAGGAAACTCACCACAACTCGTAATGAATTCCTTCATAATTCCCATGTTATGCCAGACAATGTCGTAAGAAGTGAGTCCCGTGATATGTGGGGCCCAAAGAGATGTCTCAGCAGTGTCGACAAACGGTCCTTTGGTAGGTAAGTACATCATGAACCACTTGTAAAGTAAAGTCGTACCGCATACCACATCCTCTCTCTTACCATGCCGAGAGTGAATAGTATAGTAAGTATTAGCTAACAACATCGGTATCGGGTTGTCATTCATAAAGACACAATTTCTGCCAAATCCACCAACCTTTCTGCCATAGGTAAGAGGAATAAACCATAAATTAACACGGACAACAATGCATTGAAAGCCATCCACTTTCCTTCTTCTGTAAATCCCTTAACTTTGTTTATCAGATAATCCCGAGAAATACCCTGCATGTCACATTTCTTGATCCAATTGCCTTCCACTTTGCTAACGGTCAAATAAAGAGCTTTAGCGATAGCCATGTAATTGGGAGTTTCAGGTACTTGAGTAAAAGGAATATTGTTCGTGACCTTTATATCAAGAATATATGCATACTCTTCAAGAGTTGGTGCTAGCTGGTAATCTTGGAAAGTAAAACAACATAGATGTGGATCGTAGAATTGAAGAATCACTCTTAACGCCCATCCCTCATAAAAATCATTCACTAGTGGCAACAAGTTCCCATACCATTTCCTGAAGATGCTTTCATTCGGACCATTCATAAGGGCCCCCAACTCTTGCAATCGACCTCCATAAAACACAAACTGGTAGATAACCTTCTTTCTAAGAGTTTCTTCACTTGTGCTCATGTTGTTATTCATCTTAATGACAACTTCTATGTGCCCTTGATATAACATGCATATGTGAATTAGACATACATACTTTTTCTTGCATTTTTTAATAGAAAATAAATATGCAATGAGGTTATGCAAATACATAGGAATCAAGGTATCTTTTGTGATGTTCTGAATATGTCAGGAAACCAAGATCCTGAACTTTGTAAAATAACCAGTCACTCCCTTTTTAGAAACTCAACCACCAATAGAAAAGAGTCACCAACGGTACCTGTAAGAATCAAAATTCCCTCCCCGCTCACAGGTGTAAACTAGGCCAGGGTAAGGCAAGGGTAACTCAAAATCATGGGTACGCCTGAAGCCACTATCATCGAAACACCGATGTGAAACGGTAGCACCCCACTTGTACTCTCATTTGAGCGTGGACGACATGATTGCACTAGCAAACCAAAGTCGACTAGCCATTTATGTTCCACTCTATTCCTAAGGTTCCTATGGTTGTCACTTGGCCTGGGTATTGGGCCTTTTACCTCTTGTAACACCCACCCCACATGATAGCAGAGCCAGCAAAACAGATAACCAAATATATGGAAAGTGGTAATATGCATGCACAAACATATGCAAATAGTATATACAAAGCTGGAAATAAATAAACACCCAAAGAAATAAACAAACAAGAGCTAGGATCGACTCTGGGATGGACCAACAATAGTTCAAACTTCCCTAGTGAAGTCTCTAACTAAAACAACTTGGCTGAACCATCATCCGATAATGAAATCAATGAAGTCTCCACCGAACGTCTTTTATCCCGCCAAGAAGGGAAAGGTAAACATCGAGAAAACCTAAAGAGGAAGAAATCAGGGTCTTGCGACTGAGAGATCGGGTAAGGGAGTCTGTTACACGAGGGGAAGGTATTAGTACCCCACACGCCCGTAGTACTCTAGGGTATCCACTCTTGTTGTCTAATCTAATGGGTGTGTAAAAATATACATCTAAGCTGTACGAGGACTGCATGCAAAAGAAAGGAGGAAATAATGTAGGGAAAATAAAAGTTGTGCTCACCTGGGCCCTACCCCAATGCCTATGTATCCCTTTTGAGGAATCATAGGAGCCGTAGTTCGGCTCATATATTTTGATTGGTTTGTGTTTTTTAGTTAAGAAGATAAAAGCAACAATCAAGATGGCAAAATATCATATAGAACAACAAAAATGTCAACAATTATGATACAATAGCAAAAAGAGATGACAAGACATTGCATGGTAACATAAACTCAGATATGATGATAAAACGCCAGCATGATAGCAAAATATCAAACAAGACGATGAAACATTACACCTAACAATGATATTGAAAATCAAAGACGGATAACAAACATGTGCGATGGCGAAACATCGTCTACAAACATGTGCGTTGGCGAAACATTGGCTAAGTTATAGGAAGATAACATGGCAAAGATGGTGAAACATTAATAAATCAGAAGACAAAACATCACATCTAATAATAATATTGAGAATCAAAGTAGGATAGCAAACATGTATGATGGCGAAACATCAGCTAAAAGAATGTGCGATGGTGAAACACCGGCTAAGAGATAGGAAGATAACATGGCAAAGATGGTGAAACATCAATAAACCAGAAGACAAAACATCACACCTAACAATGATATTGAGAATCAAAATAGGATAACAAACATGTGCGATGGTGAAACATCGGCTAAAAGAATGCGCGATGGTGAAACACCGCTAAGAGATATGTGACGGGTAAACATCGGCTAAAAGAATGCGCGATGGTGAAACACCGCTAAGAGATATGTGACGGGTAAACATCGGCTAAAGAATAACAAATAGTCATGGAAAGGATGGAAAAACATTAATTTAAAACAAAGCCAAGAGGTGCACAACCAAATAAGATTGGTTTGCATTTTTTACCTTGAAGAAGGATTTAAGTTTATTAGATATATTTTATGATTTGCCAAGAAGAAGTTTTAGTTTTAAGATGCAATATGCAAAGAAAGGAAAAACAACTAAGGGAAACTAGCCTGACACTACCCCTAATGTTATCATACAATGATTGATCCTGAGGTTGAGGATGAAAGAGGAAAATTTCTACCCTATATTAGCATACATGGATTCCTATCCTAAGGTCTAGCTCGAGGACTAACCCTACGCGAGAAATCCTAAGAGAGCATGGTAAATACCAAACAAGTAAACAAACAAGTGTTTAAACATGAGCAGCAAGCAAAGTACATATGCAGAATTTCCTTAAAAAAGTCTTTAAATAAAGTAGAGGGACTCCTGACATATATCAACAACGGAGATCCCATCATGTAATAGAAAGCAATAAGGAGTGGAAATAGTAAAAGGGAAATAGTGCAATACCAAACAGATAACTATTTGTATCAAATGAACAAGCAGAAAGAAACCTAGAGAACTTCAAGCAAGCTAGCATCAGTAAACAAATCAAGTCAGAAATCACGCCATCAAATATATGCACAGAGGCTTCAAGAGCAGGACTATAGCAGTCACAATCACACACACACACACACACTCACACACACACACACACACACACACACACATATATATATATATATATATATATATATATATATATATATATATATATATATATATATATATATATATACTGCAAAAGAATGAAAAATATACCAAGCGCATGAATAGTGCAAACATAACCAATTGTGTTCCACAAATAAAGTGGAACACTACAATACCAAGTCTAAATGAAAGAACTTTTCCTCAGAGTACCTCGCACATTCAATAGACAAATTAGTGATTTCAAAGGGAAATGATGAATAAATATAGGATGGATGATGGTATGATCATGAGAATGTAAAACAAACATGATGGAAAACATCAAAGGCAGTAGATGTAAGAAGCATCAAGCAAACTCAAACAATAACTAGGTCAAGACTAAAGAATTGTTGCTCCTTTCCTGTCACCATGTGGAATTGACAAGTAACTATCAATCAAGGATCAAAGGAGAAAGAGAATAATACAATCAAAGACTTTAGAAGTCATTAGCAAACACTTCACATCCATATTAATTCATTTCATTTTGGTTTACAAGTATAACAAAAGAGGGGTACCACAAAATGTATCACAAAGCTTAGATCACAAGTTAGCAAAGCAAATAATTCAAGCAAAGACAAAGTTAGAAGACTTAAACCATTTGAAATCAAGCTTATAACATGATATGAGGATATGATCATTAGTTTAAAAATGTTAATTCTAAAGCATGTTGCACAAGTGCATTTAATATACCTCAAGGATTCAAAAGGAAAGAAGAAAGGAACATCAATTTCGTATATGAATGAAATTGGTTCAAGCATAAGAGGTCAAGTGATCTCAAGTCTTTATGAGGATACCCTTGATGTATCATTCCTCAACATGTTATCATTGGTCATTTGATGACTTCAAACTCAAGCCAAAAGTTTAAAGTTCAAAGCAAAAACAAGAAAAGAACATTAGTTATGAGGCATGAATCAAAAGGGCTCATCAACCAATTATAGGAAATCAAGTGGATTGATTTGAATTGATGTGAGGAAAATAGTAGCAACATGATCATTAAGTGCCAAATTATAGGCCTCACACAAGTTCATTCGCCATCAAATATATGCAACAAGATATGCAACATCAATTGGGCACTTTCACTTTGAAAATTCATCAAAAATAGAAAAGGAACTCTATAATTCAAACAAAAATTTTCTCAGCATCTTCAAGATGTATAGAAGTTAGAAAGAAAGTCTTAGGTTCATTGATGGTTGAGGAAATGATCAAATAAGCTTCAAACATCAAAACTAGTTGATGAAATCACCAATCTAGGCAAGTTTTGAAAATAAATGAATGGAAAATACCAAACCTCGTCAATTTATTCAAGGAAAATATTTTTGAGATCCTCAATCCATCCATTAACTTCAAACAGGAGCTGAATTCAATTGAAACTTGAAAAAAAATCGTTTTTGAAATCAAATCAAACAAGGGGATTATCAAAACCTTAATTACTTAGAAAATAAACTTAATTATTGATCAATTAAGTTTCAATTCTAAATAATTCAAACTAAAGTCATACAAAAATACAGAAAACTTCAAGGATCAGAAAACTTATTTTTTTCATATTTTTAGAATTAAAGAAAAGTCAGAAAGAAAATCAAATCCAAGAAATTAATCAATTAAACACATATTCACATCTTTAAAATAAAATTCTAATCAAAAGTCAGAAAAATATTCAACCAAAAGTATATTCAAATATTAGAATTAAAAATAAGCTTCAATGATTTTTTGTGGAATTTTTGGAGTAAAGGAAATGTCAAAATAAAATTGAAAATTAAACAAACAATTAATTAAACACACGAATTTTTAAACCAACCAGGACACTTTTAAAAATTCCAAAAAAAATACACAAGGTGAGAAATATTATTTTGGAGTTTCAGGAAATATTTCAGAAATTTTCAACTATTTTTGAGCAAGAAACAAAATCAGGAAAATCAAGTTATAAAACAGAATTCAAATAAATGCAAAATTCAAATGGACCAATAACAACAAGCCACCACACCATCTTCAACATCTGGATAAGTTCAAAAACGCGCGTAAGAAAGATTCCTAAGGCTCTTATTCAGATCCATCGTTCATACTCATTTCCACACCATTTTCATGAAATTTCGTGCAAATCAAAGTTAGAAATAAGATCTACATTATGCTATTCGAATCACATTGAACGATTAACCATAAATCAAGAACAGATCTCATGAAGATTGCAAAAATACACTGAGCAAGATATTTCAGCATCATCATACATGCATATTTCATCAAATCAAAAGCTTTAAAGTTGCAGAAATACTCAATGAACATCAAACAACATGATTCAAAACTCAAATCATACAATTCATGGCCAGAAATCAAGATCCAAAGTTGAGGATTCTAACCTTTGAGGCAAAAATGTATCTATTATCTCCTTCACTCCAACTATAAACTAAGCCTTGATCTACAACCTTTAGCACTTGGAGAAGAGAATGCAAGAAGAATCAATCAAAACGCACGAGCAAAATGGGAGAATCGAAGAAATTGATTTTTGAGAGAAAAAGTGGTTTTAGATCTGAACTTCCTCCAATGCAGTCTTTCGTTCTTCTCCTTCTCTTCCACCTTTTTTTTGAATGAGAAATGCAGTGTTTATATAGGGTGTTTAGAGTGAGGGCAATAGGGTCATAACTCAAAGAAATCCATTTGAGGGCAATTTGGCCAAAACAGACAAATGGAAATGTGAGATCATGTGCTTGCATTTTGTTTGTTACTTGGCTTTTTATGATGCATTTTGATGATCTCGGGGATAAAGGCAAGGAAAGTGTGATTGTTTGGCCAAAAGGAGTAAGAAACAAAGTGTGTGATTCGTGCCAAGCATGTGCAATATCAACCTGAAAACACTCAGAATCGAAGGGTGCACAAAATCTGCAACCCACGCATGCACCAGATGTCAGTTGATTCCTACTTGATGCCATAGAAAATTAGTTCATGCATTCTCAAATTTTCCTTGAGCCAATTAAAGAACACATTCTAAGCTTCAAAACAAGTTGAGGTTCGAAAGGAATGATGGAAGGATGAGCCAGATATGAGGCTTAGGATTCCTGGGCAACTTAAGCCAACTTGCCCTAAACAGCACACGTGCTGGCCTGCCCAAGATAACACTTCGATTGGTCCAAATTGAGAGGAAACGAAGACAGCAGGAATGAGATTTCAACCAACCTATAAGGTTACTTTGAATGTTTCAAACGAAGAGAGAGAGAGAGAAAATGAGACTTCGACCAACCCTCAAAATGACACCTTGAATGACCAAATGAAGAAAGAAAAAATAAGAAGCAAGAGGCTTCGACCAGCCCTCAAGATGGCACCTTGGATGTCCAAACGAAAAGAGAAGAATGACACAAGAGGCTTTGACCAGCCCTAAAAATGACACCTTGAACGTCCAAACAAAGAGAGAAATAATGAGAAGCAAAAGGCTTCGACCAGCCCTTAAGATGGCACCTTGGATGTCTAAACGAAGAGAGAAGAATGAAGCAAGAAGCTTTGACCAGCCCTCAAGATAACATTTCGAATGTCCAAACGAAGAAAGAATAAAGTAGGAAGCAACAGGCTTCGACCAGCCCTCAAGATGGCACCTTGGATGTCAAACGAATAGAGAACAAAGTAGGAAGAAAAAGGCTTCGACCAACCCTCGACATGGCACCTTGGATGTCAAACAAAGAGAGAACAAAGTAGGAAGAAAAAGGCTTCGGCCAGCCCTCAAGATGGCACCTTGGATGTCCAAACGAAGAGAGAAGAATGAAGCAAGAGGCTTCGACCAGCCCTCAAGATAACGCTTCGAATGTCCAAACGAAGAGAGAAGAGTGAGGCTTCGACCAACCTTCAAGTAATGCCTCGAATGTACAAACTGAAGAAAAAATCAAAGAGAGCGAAAGAAGGCTTCGACCAGCCTATAAAGCCACTTCGTATGGTCCAAACTATAGAAAAATAAAAGAGAGCAAAAGAAGGCTTTGACCGGCCCACAAAGCCACTTCGAATGGTCCAAACTGTAGGAAATCAAAGAGAGCAAAAGAAGGCTTCAACCAGCCCACAAAACCACTTCGAATGGTCCAAACTGTAGGAAATCGAAGAGAGCAAAAGAAGGCTTCAACCAGCCCACAAAGCCACTTCGAATGGTCCAAACTGTAGGAAATAAAAGAAAACCATTCGAATCCCTGGTTTCAACATCCAACTTCCTCAAATCACAGCCTCTTCGATTTTAAACCAAATTAATGGATTACAAGTTTAATGAGTAGCTTTCGTATCCCTCTTTAAAGTGCACGAGGCACATTTTTGTATTATTCCTTGTATTAACAATTATAGGCATGTAACCAACTATTTGATGAATTGTCCAGGCCAAATGCCTCGCCTTGCCTAGCCAGTTTCCCAAGATTGCCCCAAAAAAATGCTCAACTTGCCTTGAACTTCAAAGGCTCATAACTTTTGATTTTGAGTAAGAAGTGTGTTTTTTTCCTCTGTGGGGACTTGTATATATTTTCCCCCTCTTAATTTGTAAAAAAGAACCACCAAAATCCGCTAAAAAGAGAGAAATTTATGCCCTTGTAAAGTCAGGCCTAAACCCAGAACCCTTAGTGAAATTTTCAATCACCAAGATAACTTCAAATCCAAGTAACCACTCAAACTTGCAATTCTCATCAAAAATCAATAATAAATTATAATCCCACATGAAAATACATCTCAAATTCTTTATGTTGACCAAAAGTCTACTTAGTCAACTTTGACTTTGGTTGACTTTTGAGTGAAATGACTGTTTTGCCCCTTTGATTCAATTGAACCACTTTTCTTCACAATTGATGATCAAAAATTCAAACATATGATATTTACAACACATAGAGTCTATGGAAAGAGTTTCCACCCAAAAATCCAAAGAATCCCTGATTAAGACTCAAACCCGAGCCTTGCACCCTACACTAGGAGATAGTTGATTAAACTTCAAAACACTAGTTCCACTGGGAATCATGAGAGACTATTTAAACAAAATTGATTCCAATGATGATAAAAGAATGGTGCTCCAATAATTGGCTCATCTAGACCCCAATAACTCCAACTTGGGCAAAACCCTAATTTTGACTGATGAATCCAAATGATGTGATTTTCCTTATAAACAGCACAATACTCAATCTTCTATTGATCCAATGAGGTGGGTAAGATATCTTGAGATATGTGATACCTTTGGGCTTGAATTATCCATAGGTTTAGATGATAGGGCCCTCCTTGAGCAACTTGTCAATACAATCAATCTTCCAAAGCTTGAGGGAGACTTGATAAAAACATACTTTGATCCCTACACAATGCATGAATGCAATGCAATATGATGTTTATGATGAAACATAATCCTAAAAATTCTGAAATCAAGAGGGTAAATTTTGGGGTGCAACACCCACAGAGTTCACATTCCGAGTGTACTGCAGCTACGGTGTTTGGGCTTTGAGACATGCTTTCAACTTTTAAGGCAAGAGCGTCCATTTTGGCTTGCACCATGTCCAGGAAACTTATCTCATGTACTTCTCCTTGGGCCTCCTTTTTCTCTATTGTTGCTCGTTCTTCTCCCCATTGTTAATGGTTTTGGGCCATATCTTCTATGGGAGCACAAGCTTCAGGGTAAGGTTTGTTCATCAGTGCGCCACCAGCGGCAGCGTCGATAAATATCTTCATGTTATAATGGAGTCCATTATAGAAGGTGTGGATGATTAACCATTGTTCCGGGCCATGGTGTGGACAAGCTCTCAATAGGTCTTTATATCTCTCCCATGCTTCGAAAAGTGATTCTCCTTGGTTTTGAGTAAATCTAGTGATCAGGTTTCTAAGGACTGTGGTTTTGCTTGGCGAGAAATATCTAGCGAGAAACACTCTCCCAAGGTCTTCCCAAGTCATTATTGAATTGGCTGGAAGGGAATCTAACCAATCACATGCTTTATCTTTGAGGTAGAAAGGGAATAGTCTTAGATGAATCGCCTCAGAGGAAGCACCATTGGTCTTTAAATTATCTACTAATTGGATAAAAACTTTCAAGTGCTGATTCGGGTTCTCTAAGGCGAGACCATCAAATTGATTTTGTTGCACTAATGGTAATAATGAGGGCTTTAGTTCAAAATTATTGGTGGAGATGGCAGGGTTTACTATACTTGAACTAGGCTCCTCGTCTGATGGTTGGGAAAATTCCTTAAGGGGTCTTCGGTTATGATCTTCGGCCATAGTTCTCTTTATCCTACGGAGAAAAAGACGTGCTTGAGTGTAACGTTCGGGTTCCACTAAAGGATCTACTAAGTTTATGGTATTGCTATTCTTGCACATTTACCGGCTAATAAAGCCTTAGTATAAATGGGATAACAATAGGGTACGAAATTTGACGAAGTTTGCTCCCCGACAATGGTGCCAAAAACTTGATTGGTCTGTTTATAGAGTCTAAAATCTAACGGCAAGTGCACAGCCTATCGAACTAATATAAAGTATTGTCGAACCACATAGACCAATCGTCAATCTATCAACTCTATTGTTAAGTTGCATATCTAAGGCGGATCAGTTTAGTTAAGGGAGTATAATGCAAAGGAAATAAATAGATAAAGTAAATTCAGACGAAAAATAGGCTAGAATGTAAATCACATTGGTAAAATAACATTTCAATTTGTATTTAATAGAACTACTCATGGGGCAATATTTTCAACACTAGTAAAGGAACAATTTGACGGGAACTTGTCGCTTTCGCTAACTAAGAACCGAGTTTACTCTCTAATCAAATCATTCTATTGTCACTTATAAAAGGGAACTTCAAGCGTTAAAGCAGCAAACCTATTTTTAATAAATTAGTTTCTTAACTTAGTAAAAAAATGGTTTCAACTCGGAATGATTGACATAAAGAGATTTTTGGCGTTCGCTCGAGAATCGGATTGTAAACTTATAAACGCGTCCGAAAATAGTTTCAAAATCATTTTCTAAAAGTGTCAAAGATCCCTAATTAACCATTCAAAATGATTTCGATCTTATCCAAAAATATTAAGTACGGAAAACTCGTGTTAAAAGTTAAAACAACCCCCTAATGTGTTTCTACTGATATGGTGTTGAAATGCTATCATGACAATGATCCTTACATTTGAACCTTAAAATATTTATCCAGACATGGAAATAAAAGGAAACATATTAAAGTTGATTGAAATAAACATAGTAATAAAGGCAAGGCAAGGAAATAAAATAAGTAATTCAAGTGTGAGACAAAGCGATTAAATAAAATAAAGAACTTAAATAGAAACCTGCTCCAAATCGGAGTCTTTAATTCTGGTACAACTGGAAAGTAAATGCTCAAAGTAAAATGGAGGCAAGATTGTAAATGAAAGAAATACTCCAACCTAATCAAGATTAGGTGCAATAATACTCCAATATGGCGAATTATTGCTTTGACACAAGTAAGTATATGCTTAGCGTTGCATGACTAAGTTGGATAATGGAAAATGAAATGAAAGCTACTATTTAGAGAAGTTTTCTAGGCTATGCTTTGATAGAATTTCCCCCAACTCCTTTTGGGCGGGAAAAAGTTTTCCAAAGACTGCAGGCGTCGAGGCCCCTCCGCGGGCGCTGACTGAACTAATAGAGATGTCATGGGGGACGTGGCAGTCATCCCCTGGGTGGAGTGGGACATGTCACGACGCCCCCTATAGCAGCCGCTGAGCTGAACACCATGTGTAGGTTTTCCCTGAAAATCTCGATTTCTTGGCCTTTTCGCTTGGTTTCTTCAAGAGCTCCAAATGGGCAAGTTTCCTGAAAACAAGACAAATACAAGCATAACATAAGAAAACAGTACTAAAAATAATGAAAAACTCGTGTTATTTGAGTCAAATATGCAGTGCGATCAAGTGTTACCAGTTGTACCCCAATTAGGGTTAACTTTTATCTATACATAAATATTATTAATATATCAAGATCACACATTAGGGTTGGTTATCCATTCTACTTCATCTTATTTTTAAGTTTTCTTTTGATGGATCACCAAGCACCTTGAATTGTGTATCTTATACATGTGTTTTTTTAGTTGGATTAACTTTTATCTAACATCAAAATATGTATATATGTTTCTTTGAATGTTTATATTGTAGGTGATGACACAACTGCATCCATCTCACCATCTAACCTATGGTTTTAAGGGATGGTCCTCACTCAAATGGTTCTTCAATGGATTACAAGAGCTTAAGCTTCAAGGCTATTTCTATGATATCCATGTTTTTTGGTTCAAAGATCTCTCTCACTTTATTTAGGTCCTGTTTTCCTCAAGGTTGGTGGTGGTATTCATCAAGAAGATGCATAAACTCATGTGTTTATTTTCATGCCTTATTCAACAAGTTTCATTGAAACTTAAGCTCCACCATTGAGTGTGTTTCAAGATAACATAATTTCAAGGTCTAATGTGATCCATCAAGCTCTATTTTGCATAGAAAGTTCAAAATATTCAAGGTTAGTTCAACAAGTTTGACCTAATTGGGAAAGTGCTTGATTCAGTGATCACAAGTGCATAACTCTCTCAATTTTCAATATTTTTAGTTTGTTATTTTTGATATGGGTTCTTATCATCATTAATAACAACTTATCTTCACATGACAAGATCCAATTGTACAAGAAAAATTATCAAAAAGTTGAAAGGGGTTCCAAGTCATTTTGACACTCTCTAAGCTCGGGTTTGTTGACTTCTAAGGACCATATCTTGCTCATTTTTTGAGATTTTTGATTGATTCCAAAACCATGATTTTCCTTTAAGGGTCCTTAACAAGTTATCTTCAAGGTTTTAAGGATAATTTTGAATGGAAGATCACTAATGGTTGAATATTACAAGTCCTTTGGAAATGCTATCAAATTCTCGTGTGTGAGTTCAAAGGATCATAACTTTGTCATTTTTTACCTCCTTGAGCTCATTAATTTTTACAATAATATTTGTGATGTCTACTACAACTTTATTTCAAGGTTCTAGACTTGAAAATGCTTGGAAAGTTGTTAAAGAATTGAGAAGATTATAGGTCTTTTGTGAATTTCCCCAAATTTGTTCATCATCTTCCAAAGACTATAACTCTTTCATTTTTTATGATTTTTAAATGATATTAATTCCATAATACAATTCAAAGGGTCTACTTCATTTAATCTTCAAGGATCAAGATCAAATTTTGAGAGGAAGGGCACATAACTTTTAAGAACATTATAGGTCATTTTGAGGTTCCATACTTAAAAGTTTTCTAAGTGTCAAATACCTGTGTGTTTTTCCTGATTTCAAACTTGAATAACTTTTTGCTCAAGTATCCAAATGCTACATTTCTTAGCAAATTGTGAGATATTTCCATTTCAAAAAGAATGAGATCATAGAGCCTCCTACATTGTGTCCCCCATGCTCTTGAAGTAGCTTCCATAAAACTGAGTTTTTGCTTGAAGTTAGAATTTGATTTTCATAATGTGGCTTCTAATGATCAAATTGTTGTGCGTTTTTAACTTAAACATGTTTAACCAAATTGCAAAGCATGATTAGAGCATTGAAACACAAGAATTAGATGAGTTTTGAGCAAGTTCAAGTCAAATTTTTCTCATTTTTGGGATTCCCTCAATTTCCCTTAAACCTCACTACTTCTTCCAATTATTTTCACCATTCATTTCCCTATAGATAGAGGATCATTCCTCGCTCTTTTCTTCAAGCTTGGATAGCCAAAAAAGATCTGCCAAACTCTCTTCATAACTCATATTTATAAGTTTTTGATTTCTCATTTCCTTCACTTCCAGCTCTGATATTTTGATTGATTATTCATCCTTGAACTTCACTGAAGCTAACCGAAGAAGAACCAAGCCTTGAAGTTCTCTAAATCGTGTTAGCCAATTCAAGTTTCAGAGCAAAGTTCTCAGAATTCGTTCAGGTAGAATTCTTCACCATTTCACTTCAAATTAATTGCTAAGATGTAGTCTCTTCTTCTTCAAAGCTCATGCTTCTTCTGATTTCCATTTTAATGGCGAATTCATCATTTAATTTCAAAACTCATTTTCAATTTATCTTCTGGTTTTTTCCAAATCGAGTGAGCTATGGTTAATATAAATTTCTCACGAGGGTACCATTAGAATCGTCTTGATGAGACGAAGCGAATGGCACCGGTCTGAGCTTCTAATTTTACCATTTGTGGAATCTGTAACTCGCGTGTGGCTGGAGGTTAAAGACGATAATATGTCATCTCTCAACCAATGACATGATACCACACTTTTTTTAAAATATGTTTTAAATAAATGATTCAGTGTGTTATTCACTAATGACCATAACATGCATATTGCGCTAGATCCCTTGGATTTGATTACTAACGCATTTTGACAATGATCAGATGGTCCACATTTTTTGATTTATTATTTTATTTTCTGATTTTTGTTTTAATTGTTTTATACTTCAAAAATTCATAAAAAAATAATTTCAACTTCTAAAATTGTGAAAAAATGATCAAAAATACTTTTGATTTTTCTACTTCTGATTTTTATTTTTTCAAATTTTATTTTGTGATTTGGTATTTTTAATAATTTTTCACTTTACTTGATTTGTTTTAATTGTTTAAAAATACATTTTGGTCATTTTAAATTCTGAAAATATTATGAAAGAATTCAATGACCTCTTGACAAATATTGGTGACCTCATATTATTTTTGTTTTTGATTTTACTATTTTCCATAATTTTTGGCTTATTTTGCTTATTTCTTTATATTTTAAGAAATAGTTTCTGACTTTAATAAATTCTAAATTTTTTTGTCAATACTTGTTGACTCATGTTTGACCTCTGATATTTTTTTAGGATTTTTATTTGGTGTTTTAATACTATGTTGTGTATTTTACTAATTATTTCCTTTTAAAATCATATAAATTTTGTTTTATATTAAATACATTTTATTATTATTTGATTGATCATCATTTGTAGGTATTGAGTGTTATTTTGGGACAAGTCCCTCAACCTCATTGGATCTTGGGTGTTGATAGGTTGAAAAACCAAATCCACCAAAATGGATGAATGATGTTGATGATATTTGAAACCCTAATTTCATCTGATACATTGGTTACACTATCATTCCCCTCCCTCTTCATCTTATCCTTTTCTTGTTTTTACTTGTGCTACATGTTTTTAGAGAATGATCTACATATCATTTCTCTAACATGTTTAGTACATAGATTGCTATAGACCGGCCTCAAAATAGGTGTGGCTTCTACATAAATACACTTATGGTTGCTTACCATAGCGCTAAATTTGTCTTGATTCGAAAAATGATCATTCGTGGCTCAAACCTATGTTTTCAAGCCCAAGTAGTTTAGTTTGAATACTTGGATCCAATAACTTTGAAGTTAATTTTTAGGAGGCTTTGATTCTATCAATCCTCTAATAAGCTTCATAAATTTTGGTCTAAGTGAATTATGTGAACATCGTTGATCATATGTGTTGTCTTTGAGTCCTTGAAATGAATGATGTACTTGAAAATAAGCAAATGAAACTTGTTGCTAAGAGTCTTTGATTTTATCAATCTTCTAATGAGATTTTAAAAGCAAGCTTCAAGATGGCCATTCAACTAACCTTTTGTTATACTTGACCTCTAACTTCTAATTCACTAACAATTAACTTTACTTTATGCCTTTATTTTGTGCCTTTACTTTTATGTACCATTTATTTTTAGCATTCACATCTCATGCCATTTTTCTTTTTCTCACTTGAGTATTTATTTTTTGTGTATTTTTTCTTTGCTCATTTGGGATTTTTTGTTCTTTTAAAGACACTTAATAATCAAATTGAACCTTAAAAGACTCATTTCTTTGTGGACTACTTGGTTATTATCTTTAGCATTATGGAGTTGTGGATCTCTCAGACTCAGGATTAGAAGCCTTGATACTTGGGGACCTTGTTTCTCTATTGTTATTATGTCTGAAGTTCTTGGGGTTTACTCCAAGGCATTGGGTTGGTTTTCTTTGTGTACGGGTTATTCTAATTTTATTCTTTGTTTGTGATTGAGAGTTCATTTATATACAACTGTTTCTTTGTCCAATTTTTGTGAAGACTTAATTCATCTTAAGCTTGTTGTTCCTCAGAGGTTTAGTATTTTTTCTTGCTTGGTTTTAATCCAAATGATGGGAATTCTACAATAACTTATTTATGTCAAGTGTTAGCTTCTTGTTTGTTAGATCGTTCTTTTTCTTAGCTTTTACTTTATACTTTAGGATAGTCCCTTCATCTCCTCCTATCTTCTTTAATTTCAAAAATCTTCTCCCTCCTTTTCAAAACTCTTAGTGTTTTCTAACTTGAATCGCTTTCATAATAAACTTGGACTTGGGTCCATGCGTTTTCAAAAATATTTTCTCAATTAAACACTAATCAATTTAATCTTACTTTGACATATTTTTTTTGAAAGACTAAAAGTCATTAACCTCATTCAAACCATTTTGCCACTTTGTCTTTTTACTTTAAAACTTTTCCTCAAAATATTAGACTCTTGTTAATTCTTGTAGTGACACAAGCTACTATATGTTTACGATATGTAGTGAAGAGAGCTATTTTCCACTTGGGTGTTGAGTGATGGATTTTAAATCCATTTTATATCCTCCACTTTGAGATGACACAAATTCTCATTTCTCATAATTGTGGGTAGTAAGTATGTTTTCCACTCGGATATAAAAATGATGTCTCTTCTCTTAAAATTAACCAACACACATGTGTTTTAAAATTTTTAAGGTGAACTACGAGTAACCTGATCCCCTATTGCATGAAAGCTGGCATGTAGGCACTAAAGGTTCATAACCGCGACGGGTGCAAAAATTTTAAAAACCACTTCTTTTCTCATCTCCACCATCTATTTTTTGTATACACTTTTTATAGCCAAAATACATAGATTTTCAAAGAGGTTCCTGCGGATTATATAGATGTTTAGGGTGCTAATACCTTTCCCTTTGCATAACCAACCCCCATAAAAAGATTCTCCCCCTATTTTTTGGGTTTATTCGCTCTTTTCTCATTTCCTTTGGAAATAATAAAGCGTGGTGGCGATTTTTATTTGATCTGTATGAGTTAAGTCAATATAATGGCTTAGTCTCAACATTTCTACCACTACAGTAATGTATTTTCTTATTCTAATTTGGGTCACTTAAATGAGAAACTGTTTGTTGGTAGAAAACAAGACATTCTAATTCAGAGCTCTGGATACCCAAGTTGTTGAACCTTACCCATGTTTTGCACATACCATAAATTGTCAAAATTTTGATTTCTGTGCGACAACTCACTACTAACAATAATGTTTTTTTTCTTTTGATCCTTTAGGTTTTTCAGTAAATTATTTTCAGATAGGGACTCCACTCATGATATGTGATAGCCTTGGCGATCTCTATATATTTACCAATTCATACCCATTTGCTGGTCTTACTTATAGTCTGTGGCACAATCGTCTCAGACATCCTAGTTCTTCAGTTGTGTAGTCTCTTCGTAGCAATAATTTCATTAGTTATAAACCTTTGAATTCTAGGACAGTTTATGCTTCTTATATGTTTGGAAAACATGTTAGGTTGCCTTTTGTTTCCTTCAATAATTTTACTATGATGTCGTTTGATATTTTACATAGTAATTTATGGACATCACCAGTTTTGAGTTCAATTGGTCATTATTATTACATTTTATTTTTGGATGATTTTTTTCTGATTTTCTATGGACGTTTCCTATAAACAATAAATCTCAAGTTTTTGAAATGTTCACTTCCCTCTCAAATCAAAATTTCACACAAATTTCTCAAATTTTCAAATGTTTTCAATGTGATACTGGGTGAGAATATAACAAAACAGATGTTTCTAATTATCGTGTTGCTAATGGTCTCATTTTTTGCTTCTCTTTCCCTCACACATCATCATAAAATGGCAAGGACGAATAAAAAATATGCACTATCAATAACATGATTCACACTCTTCTCGCTCATGCATTTGTTCCTCCCTCATTTTGGCATCATGCGCTTCAATTGGCTACATATGTCTTTAATATTCTTCCATGAAAAACCGTGTCTAATCTCTCTCCTACCCAACTGCTATATCATCGTGATCCCCCTTACATTCATCTTTACATCTTTGGTTATCTTTGTTATCCATTGTTTCCCTCCACTACCATCAATAAATTACAACCTCGCCCGACTCCATATATTTTCTTAGGGTATCCCCTTAATCATAGAGGTTATAAATGCTTTTTTATCACACATAAAAATCATCATCTTGCGGCATGCCATCTTTGATGAGACTCAATTTCCCTTTGTCTGCATGTCCTCCACATTCGCGCATACATACGACTATTTCACTGATGTGTTACACCCTCTATACATTAGTATACTTGTACATCTTTAGACAATAACCTATACCTAACACTCACCATATATTACCACCCTTCCTAACCACTCATGTCTCCTCCTCGTCGAATCACCTAGATACCTCGCCCTCCCCTACACCACCAACCCAGCCTGCACCTCCTACCTGGACCATGGTTACTCATAACATGAGGGGCATTAAAAACCTAGGAAACTCGTTAACCTATTTGTTACCATTGATGATCCGACCATCTTCCCTCTTGCCAAAAACCAGTAACTTTCCCTGTCTGACCCATATTTTAAATTCACAATAGAGTCTGAATTTAATTCTCTTATTAGAAATAATGCGTGGGATTTAGTCTTCGGCCTTGTGATGTTAATATTATTCATTATATGTGGGTTTTCTAGCATAAAAAGAAATCTGATGGTTGTTTTGAGCGTTACAAAGCTCGACTTATAGGTGATGGTAGGTCTCGAATTGCAGGAGTGGTTTGTGATAAGACTCTGAGCCCTGTGGTGAAACTGCAACCATTCTCATTTTTCTCACCATTGTTGTCTCCAAGCCATGGCCCACTCATCAGTTATATGTTTCTGATGCCTTTCTACATGGTTCTAGTTATAATTATTTAGATTTGAATAATTTAGTTTATTCTATTTAGAATTAATTAGTATTAATTAAATAGAATAATTCGTGTGAAGAGATAATAAAGGCATGGTGGTAATATATGGTGATAAGTGAGGGCATAAGGGGAATAATCTAGAAAGGGTCCTAGGGTTAAAAACAGAAAATAGAAGAAAAGCAATAATTATGTGCAATCACAGAATTGGGAGAAACGCGAAGAAGAGGCAAGGGCTCAAAGGAAAATTTTTGTAGAACGTAAAGGAAGGGATCGATCGATAGGAATTTGAGGTAAGGGGTTTAGTCTTGATTTATTATGATTAATATGAGGTTAAAGTAGAAGTAGGTTTTGTTGTATGTGATGATTTTATTAAATACGTGATGAAATTGTAGATTTATGATGTCTGTATGTTATGATTTGTGTTGAATATGATGTGATGATACAATTTGATGTTAATATGCGATATATGATGATTATTATGAATTTGGGACAGAGTTTGGTACTGTAATCAAAATTGGAATGGGGTTGGACGGTGCAGAAATCACAACTGAGAAGTTTCTGTTTCGTGAGCACCGTCGGGCGAGCAAGGGGCGAGGAGAGCGCCCAAGCACTGTTTGGCGAGACAAAAGGCAATGGGATGGGTGAAAAAGTGAACTCCTGGAAAATGTACGGGGAGGGACTCGTCGCACCAGTGTCACCAGGCGATCGAGGCAGCGATGATCCTAATTGCACCGTTCATCAGGAAAGCACCAGGCGAGCAGAGCGCCTCTAGCATTGTCGAGCGATCATCAGGATAGCAGCCCTGGCAGCATTTTCAAAGTATCTTAATTGAGTTTTAGGACTTTTTTGACGCGTTGTTTGAAGCGTCGAGAAGCTAACACATTAAACTATATTATGAACAAATTATATGAGTTGTTTGATGCATGATAGCAGTACCTATGTGTTGATGATGTTGAATTATTACATGTTTTCTATACTATGATATTATATTTGTTTTAATGAATGAACTTGATGTTGCTATGAAGTTTTTATGAAGTGCAATGGTGTTGTTGTGACATAACTGATGTTGTTTTGGATGATGTTCAATATGTGCATGTTAATATGTATACATGCTATGTGAAAAATGATTATATGATGGTTATGTGAATAATGATGCACTTGACTAGACCTGGTCAAATTGATATATATGATGTTGTTTTCCATCATGCATTATAGCATTTTTGGACATTGAGCCTCAATCCTATTGTGTTGGTTAGGTATGAGTAGCTAAGTCCTGGTTGGGGATTTAGTGAAGCGTTACCTATGATGACTGTAGCGATTTATGTTGTGGTTCAGTTCCATGATGGAATCTATCATATGGTGGGGATCTATGGAGGATGATGAGGCATGTGCTCATAAATTTTAGTACCACATACATTGTGTCAGTGTTGTTGTATTAAATTCCATGTGACATTGCATGAATTATGTTAATGCATTATGATGTGCTAATAATTATGAACTATGTGAATATATGACGAATTGATGATGAAGGATGTTAAATGTTATTGTGATGTGTCGGGGAGTATGAACTGTTGATGAATAATTTGTATTGATGGTATGATGATGTTGTTTATAACTACTAATCTTTCCTTATATCTTTTATAATGAATCAATGTTATTCACCGTTTCTGTTTGAATGTAGATTCACGTGGGTAATACGTAGGTGACCAGGAGTAGTTGGTAAAAGCGTCTGAAGATAGCTTCAGAGTGTTTTATTTAGTATGCTACATTAGTGGTGTCCTGCTATGATATGTGACATCGGGACTGGGACACTATTTTGCAAATGATGTTGTTTATAACTACTTATCTTTCCTTATATCCTTTATAATGAATAATGATTACTCACCGTTTTTGTTTGAATGTTTTCTCCACGTGGGTAACACGCAGATGACTAGAAGTAGTTGGTAGAAGTGTCTGAAGATAGCTTCAGAGTATTTTATTTAGTATGCTACATGTTGTACCCCAAAAGTTTCCCTCCAATTTTATTCAAAACATAATCCTAGAGATCCTCAAATGCTCAAGGATGACCAAGAATTGACCAGACAAATTCTCCTCCTAAGCAATGGACTTCCAACTAGGGTTTCACTTTTCACAAAGAATTTTGGGTTTTAAAGGCCTCAAGTGATTTCCATGGCTCTTAATATGTACTCAAGAATGCTCATGCCAAGTTTCATGTCCTGCATCACAAGTTTGCTCAGTCAATTGCTCAGATGACTGAAAATCAACTATATTAGGTCAAAAGTCAAATGCGGTCAATATACAGTCAAACTTTAAGGTTTTTGGTCAACGTCAACATTTTGAAGTAATATTCATCATTTGATAAAGGGTTGATCATGATTCCTCAAGGAATGCTCTCAAATTATCAAGAATCAAAAGTTACTAAATTAGGGTTTCCTAGGAAAAGTCAACTGAACTTTGACCAGGCATAACTTTCATATGCTTCATCCATTTTGCCCGAACCAAAGCTCATTTTGAAGATAATCCAATCCTCTACGACTTTATTTTATTCTCAAATCCAAAAAATTCGTCATTGGAAATATATGAGCCAATACATTACAGGTCTTTTTGAAAGTCAACAAGAAGGCATTTTTTGTCAAGGCAAGTTACATCAAGATAAATTCTTTAAATGGAAAAATGATCAAAAAAGAGATTGTAGGGGATATCTTGGGATTTCCAAAAATTCCAAGATCATATTCAAAAGATGAAAATTAAGCAAGTTATTACCAGTGCAAGTTGGGAAATTTTGGTGGAATGTAGAAAGTCCAAACATGTTTATAACATGTTAGAAGACTTCAAAACCCATTGGTGCATGACCATGAGTTTTATTCTATTTATTCCAATTTTTTATTTAATTTTTGCAAAATAATTAAGTTAAAATATTAAATAAATTGATTAAGATATAGATGGGGTTCAATTTCATCATTCAACGGCCCAAGAAGCTCATGAATAGCTGTCAAACACATGCAAAAATATAATAGAAGAGGTTTGAAGCAAAAATGGCAACTTTTGATACAAAATTCAAATCTAATATTTTGTCATCAACCATAAGGATTTTGTAAGAATTTTGTTAACCTAATTGCTATCACATATAAGAACAAGCCTCACACCTCAAAGGGACAGGCGCAACAACTCAAAACAAATCCTAAAAAATTCCAAAAAAATTCAAAGAGAAGGTGCAATCTACATTGAACGATCCATCCATTCTCCATCAGATCCTTGCACTCCATCATGGTCCTGAGAGTCCCAGGAGTCTATCCCTATCACTCTTGAAGCTTGTAGCATCCCAGATCATAGTAACCAAGTGCCACCGGTTAGCAAGGTTTGATAAATTCGAAATTATTAATTCATGCATTGTTTGAATGTTTAATGTGTTGGTTGGTGTTCAGGACATCTGTGATACGGTGGCAGAACCGACTGTTAACACTGGTTTGTGTTTTTTGTTTGCAAATGTCGCGGTAAGAAAGAGTTGCCACCGACTTCTCTTTTATCTAACAAGGAAAGGGTGAAAATAACATAATACCTTTTTTCGAGATTTTTGAGTAAGGGGTAGATTATGGAAAGGGAAGGTGTTAGCACCCTTTCCATCCGTGGTTTTCCACGGGCTCTTAGGTACTTACTCATTTTTGAAATTGCTTTCGTGTTTTTGTGAAAAAGTTCTTATTTGAAAATGCCTTAGTGCGGCGATTCACTTTATGGTAACTCTTGTATTAATCCTCAAGAGTGTGATAAAGCGTTTTGAAAACTTTGTTTGAAAAGTGTTTGAAGGTGTGAAAATTTATTTGAGCAAGTACCTAACAGTTATCTACCTACTCGAAAAAAGACTGTTCTTTTCCTCCTACCCTTTAGACCGTGTTATCCTACTATTAGTGAGTAGGTAACTCTAGTCGTTGGATGTTGAGGGACTATCGAAAGGGATGTAATGGTCATTAAAGGCAACATGTAAGGATACCTTAGCATTTCGAAGGGACTATCATCACAAGATCATTTCTCGTAGGCAACTCGAGGGACATTTAGGGACTATGATCTTTATGATGACTTTAAACTGAGGGTATTTGCTAAGAGTATCCCTACGTTCAAGGGACATGACCATTTTTTCTGAAGGCAACCAAGTTGGAAATACCCTAGGGGTGAAAGTGTGTAATAGTGTGCTATTTCAGATATTTTATCTTGCAGTTTAGTGATCTAAGATTGATTGATTAAGCATGTACACCTAGGTTGCTAACAATTATATACAAGTATATACAGAATATAAAAGTGAGAAAATAGAGGTCTTGTGCTATTACAAGGCTTTAGTGTAGGTACATAAGGAATTAACTGAAAGTAAAAATGCGGAAATTAAAACCCTAATTAAGTTATTACAAACCAGACGCAGTTACATAATAATAAAAATAATCGTATAAAAAGGTAATGACGCGCAAAAAATTAATACAGGAATAAGTTCTAAACTCTAAAAATCTAATTGCTCATTGAAAAATGTTTTTTTTATGTTTTATGAAAACAATTAGAAGTTGAACCTAATTTCTAACTAATTTTAAATTAAATAAAAAAGATTAAAGTTTAATTAAATTAATTTGCAAAATTAATTTTATTAAGAAAAATTCTAAATCCTATTTTTTATGATTTTTTTCCTGATTTTTTATGATTTTATTGGAAAAATGAATGAATAGAAAATATAAACTAATTAACAAAAACTAAAATTAAATAACATAAAGGGAAGAAAAATGGGCCTGGATCGAAGAGGCTTGGGTTTCCCTTCGATCCAGGGGGCTGATCGAAGGCCTCGTTCAAGGGTCTTAGGGGGTGCTAGATCTGCAAGCAAATACGTTAGAAATTGAATATGCAAGGCCTGGGATTCGAAGAAGCTTGGGTTGCCCTTCGATCCAGGGGGCTGATAGAAGGTGCCTGTGAGACTTCACGTCTGGGGCATTCGATCTGGATATCACATCCTTCGATCTGGAATTTTGCAAGGAAGTTTATTAGAAAAACACAAAATATATGACCTAGGTATCGAACCCAGGTCCTTTTCGCTGCAGCATATCTTCCTCACAGACCTGGTCGAAAGATGTCTATTGGTACAAATGAAATTGCAATGTTACGTTAGAAACAAAACACAGTATTTAAATTAAATATCGAATCTGCATGCTCAGTGGCCCCCATATGGTGTTAACCCATCGAAAGCGAACTACAACTGTAAAAATCGAAGGTAAGCTCAGATCATGCACCAACAATGACACGATCTCAACCCTGTACCTTTGCTCACATGTAGCACACTCAAACAAACATGAATATTAGCAACAATATGTATATATGTTTGACATGAATTAAAATCATTTTTAACAAGTTTGAGATTAAATGCAAAATTACCAACATGGGGGTTGTATGAGGGATGCTTCTGCGTGAATCCCAAGAACACGATTCAAGTGTTAGTCTGGACGGAGGTTGCATGAAAAACTGGCTTTGAGTTTGACAACCCTTGGAAACTTTGTGAAACTTTCTGGAATCTCGTGGGGCAGGCAATGTTTCTTCTGAGGCAGCCTCTGTGCGTTTTTTCGTCCTTTTTTCTTTGAGAGCATGAGGTTTATATAGACAAAGGAATTTAGGTCAACATTTGTGTATCAAATCTTGGTCCATTATGATGAAGGGATTTGATTTGATTTCTACATAAAGACTTGCTATATTTGATTCAATCACGTGCCAATATGTTTCATGCGTTACTGCCAGCCTATTATGAGCTGTTTGGGCCTCCAATATGACGAGAATCGAAAGCTGACCTGCCCCTGTAGATCCACTTCCCTTCAAATTTGCTCTCTTAGATGGCTCTAAGCTCCAATTTGAATTACTCCAGCTTCAATTGCGTAGCCCATTCGATTGAGCCTCACTCTGCTTCGATATCTTGATTCAAAAAGAATCACCCTGGTCGAATCATCTCTTGTGGGAATGTGAACAAACAAGGCAAGAATCTGGCCTGGACAAGTTAGGATATGTGTTTTTGCTTAGTCATGCCAGCCTACTTCATTTCTTCGAATCTGCCTTCTGTGCCAGCTTCAAAGTCCAACTTGAATCTATTCAGAATATTCCCTATTAGACAACTTCGACCATCCCTTGGCCTTGTGATGAGTCTAAGTTCTGATTCGAAGTGTTCAGAACTCCCTTCATCAGAGCATCTTAGATTAAGGCAAACTCTTCACTGAAATGCCATCGATAGTCATTTCATTCTGATGTTCTGATTGAGGGAAACTCTAAAGTTCTAGTTGAAGGACACTCTTTGAAGTGCCAGTTGAAGGACCTTTTGGAATGCCAATCAAAGGGGCTTGGTCCATACCAATCGAAGGACCTTTGTCTAGATACCAATCGAAGGACCTTTGTCCAAATACCAATCGAAGGGTACTTGTCCATACCAATCGAAGGACCTTTATCCAAATACAAATCAAAGGGTACTTGTTAAAATGCCAATCGAAGGAAACTGCTACAATGCCAATCGAAAGGTACTTGTTAAACTGCCAATCAAAGGACATTGTTACAATGCCAGTCGAAAGGTACTTGTTAAACCGCCAATCGAAGAGCCTTCTTAACAGGCCAATCGAAGGAAACTTAGAAACATCACTCACCAATTTTCCTTTTCTTTAGGGAAAGGTTTACGACCAACCATGTAATGGAAGACATTGGAAAACATGAGAGGGAAAATTTTAGGGCACAACAGTTGCCCCTGTTCAATCTTCTTAAACCTGAGGATGTAGATTGGATGGTCTGCCTTTCATGATATGAAGGTGGAAGATGATTGAACACTAGAGTGCCCAGAAATTTGCACTCGTCTGAGATGATACTTGACTGTGTAGATAATATTGGGAATTGACTTATAGATTCCATTTGGAAAAGATGACGGAATATCTTCGGAGATGGGCTTAAAGATGCCATCCAGAGAATATGATGGAGGGTCGTCGGAGATGGGCTTAAAGATGCCATCCAGAACAATGATGATTTCATGAGATATCCCTTTGTGGGAATTCCTGCTCTTATTGTTAAAGAGGACTCCGTTGAGGAATGTTGGTTTCTATCTCGGAACATAGAGTTTTAGGAGCTTCAGTTATCCGTTATCTACTGGGGAGTCACCACTTGATTAAAGAGACAGAAGTGAACTGGTATCTGGTTAGAATCCAGGCTTTACAGTGGCTGGTTGAGGATAATAAGGTAACCGTTATCTGGTTGTGCTCCAGACTTCACAACGACTTACTGGGGAGATGAGATTAAACTGTCATCTGGTCAGGATCTAGGCTTCAGTGTCTTGAATTGTCTTCAACTAGAATATAAATCTTAGTATCGATTTAACTGAACTAGGGGAAGTCCTTGAATTAACTTTTACTAGCATAGTAATCAGGAGAATCTTAGTGTTGATTCAACTGATCCAGACGAAAGTCTTGGAATATCTTCAATTGGAGTAGTAACCAGAGATATCTTAGTGTCGACCTTTCTGACCCAAGGAAAATCTTGGGTTAACTTTGACTGGCATAGTAATCAGGGGAATCTTAGTAGTGATTCAACTGACCCAGACGAAAGTCTTGGAACATCTTTAATTGGCATAGTAATCAGAGAGATCTTAGAGTCGACATGTCCGACCCAAGGAAAATTTTGGGTTAAATTTGACCGGCATAGTAATCAGGGGAATCTTAGTAGCGATTCAACTGACCCAGACGAAAGTCTTGGAATATCTTCAACTGGAGTAGTAATCAGAGAGATCTTACTGTCGCCTATCTGACCCAGGGAAAATCTTGGGTAAACTTTGACTGGCATAGTAATCAGGGGAATCTTAGTAGCTATTCAACTGACCCTAACGAAAATCTTGGAACATCTTCAACTGTCATGGTAATCAGAGAGATCTTAGTGTCGACCTGTCTGACCCAGGGAAAATCTTGGGTTAACTTTGATTGGCATAGTAATCAGGGGAATCTTAGTAGCGATTCAAGTGACCCATACGAAATTCTTGGAACATCTTCAACTGGCATAGTACTCAGAGAGATCTTGGTGTGGACCGGTCTAACCCAGGAAAAATCTTGCGAGGACATATTTCTGAGGAAAATCCTGGAATAGCCCTTTGTTAAACGTAGCTTGTTGATTTGATCTTTTCCCTGAAAGGTAAAGAGTTAGTAGTATACAATGTCTTGATGTATGAAATGCATTGTGATGATGTTCTCAAAATAAAAGAGATTGTGTTGTATGCCATATGTATGTGCGTGCCATGATGTATGCATGTGGGTGCTATTACGGTATATTTTAGTTGGGGAAAATAAATCCCGGACTGCTGCTGAAGAGTATTGGGAAGCTGAATTCTTCATTTCCGCTGGGGATGGTGAATGACTATGTTGGGGATTTACTGCTTCTGTTTGTGAATATTCTGCCACGGAGAGATTCTTCCTAAGAATAACTCTGCAAGGGAATAACTATGTTTGAGAGAGGAGATGCTTTGCTGGAATATTTTGCCGATTCGGAGAGATAAACTCTGTTGGGGGATGGATTTTCGTAGTTGGAGGAATAAACTATGTTGGGGATTGAGCTTCTGCTGTCAGAGAAATAAACTCTGCTTGAGAGGAAGTTCCACAGTCAGAGAAATAAACTCTACTCGGGAGAAAGCTTTATAAACCATTTGTGATTATAAAACACGGTTGGGGGATATAAATATCAGCTCTCTGAAGGAACTTTGCTGGGGAAAGTAACTCCGGTTTGGGGAAGCAGAGATCAAAACTTTTGGTTGCCTCTACTCTGTGGGGAGTGTAGATGTCACGGGGCCGCATGTACTGGTGACGTTGCCTCAAACTGCCTCTTCCCCTGTACCATGCTGAACAGAGTCACTGTCGGGATTGAAATGGTTTTTTAGACTTTTCCCCATTCCTTAAGTCATGAGCAACTGTCTTTCTATTTCATATGCAAATATTTGTGAATAACAATCATATTCAAATGCATATGTCAAGAATAAGTCATTGGACTTTTTGCATAACAAAACGGGAAAAGGAAAAAGAAAAACAAACAGTTTTGTACTTCCAAAGAAATGATTTGTATTGATTTCTGAAGTTTGCCTATAACAGGTGTTGTGTACAAAGAGGCTGACATTCTAGTAGGAGAACGCCTCCATGAGAGTGAATACTATACAAAGTAGTGTACAAAGATAAGAAAACAGCTATGTGTAATAATCCCATTGGGTTTCAATTCTACTATTTCCCTTATGTCTTCGAGCGTCACATCACTTTGCTGCTTGTCCGAAGCTGACTGGACTGATCGATATCGTTTGAGCTTGATAGTTGATACTAAATTCTGGTTGCAAGGTGATCCAATGGGACATAGTGGTACGCTTCCAATCCCTAACTTTTTCTTGGACCGCCCTTTTGGGTTTTCAGTCCACCGGGATACCCTTTTTTGCCCAAGCCTCCTTTTCAGGTTTTCGGCTTGCCGGGTGTACATATATTTTTTTATTTTCATCCCTAATTTTTGCCCGAACCCTTTTGGTTCGCCGGGATGCCCTTATTTTTTCCTAGGCCCGTCATCCTAGCGGGTCTTTGTTCATGCGTAGTATCTTTTCACTATGTTCGTATTAACAGGGTGAAGGAGGTCGTCACCATCCATGATGGTTAGAATCATGGCTCCACCGAAAAATATGTTTTTGATCACAAACGGCCCTTCGTGGGTGGGAGTCCATTTGCCCCTGGGATCATGTTGTGACAATATGATGCACTTGATCACTAGATCCCTGACTTGATATACTTGGCGTCTGACCTTTTTTTGAAAGCCTTGATATCCGTTTTTGATACATCTGACCATGACAGACAGCAGTAAGCCTTTTCTCATCGATCAGATTCAGTTAATCAAGTCGAGTCTGGGTCCAATCGTCTTCATTCAAACCCGCATCCTTCGTGATTCTCAGAGAAGGGATCTGGACCTCAATAGGAAGGACAACCTCTATACCATATACCAGAGAGTAGGGTGTTTCCCATGTCGACGTTCGTGCAGATGTGCGGTAACCATGAAGAGAAAATGGTAACATCTCATGCCAGTCTTTATATGTTACCGTCATCTTCTGTATGATTTTCTTGATGTTCTTATTAGCAGCCTCCATAGCGCCATTCATCATCGGCCGATAAGGGGAAGAATTATGATGTTGGATCTTGAACTGTTTACAGAGCAGTGATCATCATGTTATTGAGATTTGTACCATTGTCAGTGATGATTCTCTCTGGCACACCATACAGACAAATCAGATTACGCTTGACAAACCGCGACACAATGTTCTTGGTAACAGTAGCAAAAGAGGCAGCTTCAACCCACTTCGTGAAGTAATCAATGGCCACCAGGATGAAGCGATGCCCATTGGAAGCAGTAGGTCTAATATCTCTAATCATGTCAATGCCCCATATTGCAAAGGGCCAAGGAGCCGTCAAGACGTTCAAAGGAACCGGATATACATGCACCTTATCAACATAGATCAGGCATTTGTGACAAGTTCGGGAATGCTGATAGTAGTCTGCTTCCATGGTGGACCAATAGTATCCTGCTCGTAGGATATTTTTAGCCATGGTATGTCTACTAGAATGGGTTCCAAAGGCACCTTCGTGTAGATCTGCCATAATTATCTCTGCTTCGCCCTTGTCAATGTACCGAAGTAGAGTAGAGTCATGGTTGCGCTTGTAGAGGATTCCATTACTGAGGAAGAACTTTGCGGCGAACCTTCAAAAAAACTTCTTATCATTGACAGATGCCCCCTCAGGATATTCTTGAACCTCTAGGTACCTTTTCACTTCATGGAACCAAGGTTTTTCTGCTACTCCTTCAGTGTCGATATCGTAGCAGTATGCTGGTTCATCCAATCTCTCGATGGTAATTCGGGGAGCCTCATTGTCCCATTTGACCTTGAACATAGATGACATGGTAGCTAGCGCGTTCGCTAACTGATTCTCTTCTTCTGGAAAATGTTCAAAGGTTACCTCCTCAAAGTGTGGAAGCAATGTTAGCACGTGCTCTTTGTACGAGATAAGATTCGGGTGCTTCGTATCCCACTCACCTTTGATTTGACTTATTACCAAGGCTGAATCCCCGAAAATGCTCAAGAACTTGATCCTCAGGTTAATAGCAGCTTTGAGACCCATGATGCATGCTTCATACTCTGGCATATTATTGGTACAGTTGAAGCATAATCTGGCTGTGAAAGGAGTATGACAGCCTTCAGGAGATATAATTATAGCATTAATACCATTGCCGAGTGCGTTCGAGGCTCCGTGAAAAACCATAATCCATCGGGATCCTTCTTCAGGTCCTTCATCCGGTTCAGGTTCTTCATAGTCAGTTACTAGCATAATATTCTCGTCCGGAAACTCAAAATTCATTGACTAGTAGTCATCCACAGCCTGATGAGCCAAATGATCAGCTAGTACACTTCCCTTGATTGCTTTCTGGGTCGTGTATTGGATATCATATTCGGTCAAGATCATTTTCCATCTTGCTATTCTTCCGGAGAGTGCGGGCTTCTCGAAGATATACTTGATCAAATCCATCTTAGATATCATCAAAGTAGTGTGGGTCAACATATACCGTCTCAGTCGGAGAGCAGCCCATGACAAAGCACAACAAGTTCTCTCGAGCAGTGAGTATCTTGTTTCACAGTCGGTAAACCTTTTGCTAAGGTAGTATATTACGTGCTCTTTTCGACCAAACTCGTCATGCTGCCCCAGCACACACCCCATTGAATTGTCTAACACTGTTAAGTACATTATCAAAGGTCTTCCTTCAATTGCAGGCATCAGAAAGTGTGGTTCTTGAAGGTATTCCTTGATTCTTTCGAAGGCAGTCTGGAATTCGTCATTCCATTTTACCACTTGATCTTTCTTCAAGAGCTTGAAGATTGGCTCATAAGTATCAATTAAATGGGAGATGAACCCGACAATGTAATTTAGTCATCCCAAAAAGCCTCTGACCTCCTTCTCAGTGCGAGGAGCCGGCATCTCTTATATAGCCTTCACTTTTGCAGGATCTACCTGAATGCCCTTGTCATTGACAATAAAACCTAGCAGTTTACCAGACCTTACCCCGAAGGTGCACTTATTTATATTCAACCTTAGTTTGTACGTCTTCAACCTATCGAACAACTTTTGTAAATGACCAAGGTGCTCTTCCTCAGTTTGAGACCTGGATATCATGTCATCCACATGTACCTCTATCTCATGGTGATTCATGTCATGAAACAAGGCGACCATGGCTCGCTGATAGGTTACCCTGACATTTTTTAATCCAAACGGTATCCCTTTGTAGAAGAAAGTTCCCCATTGCGTGACGAAGGTTGTCTTCTCCATATCTTTGGGTGTCATCTTGATCTGATTGTAACCAGAGAAATCATCCATGAAGGAAAAGATCTTGTGTTGCACGGTGTTGTCAACCAGAACGTCGATGTGGGGGAGCGGAAAGTCATCTTTGGGGCTTGCCCTGTTCAAATCTCTGTAGTCCATACACATCCATACCTTTCCGTCTTTTTTAGGCACCGGAACTACGTTGGCTACCCATTGGGGATAAGAGGTGACAGCTAAGAAACCAGCATTGAACTGTTTCATAACCTCTGCTTTGATCTTCTCTAACATTTTAGGGCGCATGCGACATACCTTCTTCTTTATCGGAGGGCAGTCTTCTTTAGTTGGCAGACGGTGAACCACAATATCCGTATCCAATCCTGGCATGTCTTCATATGACCAGGAAAATATCTCGACATAATCATGCAACATCTGTATCAACCGTTGTTTGACATTAAGCCCCATATTTGTGCCGATCTTGACTTCTTTTCTGTCTACCTCTGTGCCCAAGTTTATTATCTCAACTGGCTCTTCATGAAGCTGTATAGCTCTCTCTTCCTGCTGTAACATCCTAGCAAGTTCTCCAGATACCTCATAATCTTCCTCACCTTCGTCCTCGGCTTGGTTGATCAGATTTTCAAAGTCATAACTGACAATAGCAGAACTGTTATCAATGGGGTCCAGAGTGGACATGGATCTGCAGTTTGATACGTGAGTGTGTGTAAGAGCATAACTGTATAGACAAAGTAAAAGTAGAAAAGAAAAAACAGAGAGCGCAAAATTTGTATGCATAAACGTCCAATGCTTTATTAATGCCATATGAAAGTGAAACATGATAACCCTCACAAATAAATCAATGTGCCCCGGGTAAGACACATGGCCATAAAGTTATAATGTTTATTACATATCCAAAAAACAAGAAACACAATTACTTATGAACAAAAGTAATCGGTACAAAATCCTTTTCCGTCCAGTTACTGGGTCCACCGTTGGTAGTAGGGAAGATCCAATTGTCCATGTCATTGTCACCGTCTATGTCTTCTAAAGCGTTGACCCCGTGATTGTTGATGCGTATGGGAGATCTTCCAGCACGAGCACGTCGAACAATCCTTTTAGCCCCTGAAGAGAAACCCAAACCAAATTTATCAGACTTGTATGGAATATCAGGGAGCTGACCCCAGATAGTAGACCCACCTTCTTCGACAACCGCTTTAGCATCCTTGAGAGAAGCCATCTTCAAGGGAGGTCCGTTGATCTTCGGCATATTGGTAAAAATTTTAGTTGCAGCCAGAGTCTGAGGTACCTCTTCGAAATTATGGCATGGAGTCTTGATGAACTCACCATCCATTTCCATATATCTGAAGGAATTCATGTGACTGACCATGTATTCTTCTTCGTCGTGTAAAGTGACAATTTTCTCTTTGACTGGGTATTTCATCATATGATGCAGAGTGGACATAACAACTCTAGCCCTATGTATCAAAGGTCGGCCCAACAAACAAGAATAAGATGGCCTGATATCCATCACATAGAAGGTAGAGTCGAAAGTTTGAGAACCAACCTTGATAGGGACGTCCACCTCCCCGTGCACCATTTTCTTCGAACCGTCAAAAGCCCTCACTACAATGTTTCTGGGCTTCAAGGTCAAACCTTCACAGTCTAGTCTATCTAGAGCATTCTTAGGCAGCACATTTAATGATGAACCAGTATATACTAGGACATGGGCCAAAGCAGTGGCCTTGCATTCGATAGAGACATGCAACGCATCATTGTGCTTCCTCCCTCTAGGAGTCAAATCAGCATCAGAAAAGACCAAACCGTTATCAGCCGTCAAACTAGCCACACAATATTTGAATTGGTCAGCAGAGGTTTCCTGGGGCACATGGGCATTTTTCAGGAACTTCACCAAAGCCTTTGCATGAGCTTCAGAGCACAACAACAAGGCTAGCATAGAGATCTTTAAAGGGGTCTTCCCCAACTGTTCGACCACGTTGTAGTCTCTTTTCTTGATAATTTTCAAAATTTATTCCATTTCTTGCTTGGAAGCCTCTAGGATAGATAATGAATGCGCCTTCGTCTGGACAGGCTCAACCAATATGTCTTTGCCCTGAGTCTCGGTCAACTCGGTGATAGGGGTGTCAGCAGGGGTAATCACAGGGATTGTAGTAGTAGTATCAGCAGGAATGATCACAGGACCAGTAACAACTTTCAGAGGAGAAATCTCAGGAGAGAACACTCTTCCACTTCTAGTTATTTTGTTGGTTCCCACAATGTTGACAATGTCGGGATCAGCATTCTCAGAGACCTGGTCTTCATCAGCCATCCAATCTTGCTTGACGCCGTGGTAGTAGACACCACCCCCATAGTTCCAAGTAATAGTTTTATCTGGGGAGTATGGGATTGGCCCTGGCACAGTAATTATCAGTGGAGTAACCTTCGGAGCAGATGTAATCATGACGGGTCTTTTGGTGGAGACCCTAGGAGCATTGGCAGAAATGGTCATTATTGAAACATCTTTGTAAGCAATGGTTGGGACAGGATTCTTCTCAATCAAAATCTCTTTATCATCCATCAGGTTTTGAACACCTGCCTTCAACAAATGACAACCAGTCGGTAGAGATAAACAGAAGTGGAAACCTTTGCCACAACCTGGAAATAAACCGGCCTTTAATAAGTTCCACTTAACGGTCAAGAGAGGAGTAACAAGCTCTTCAACAGTAGTAACAAACATATCATCTTCAATAGCGTTAACACCATGGCCGTGCTTGGGCATAGGAGGGGTGATAACATTTGGAATTTCAGGCGCGTCAAACTCAATTTCCTTCGCCTCGATAAGGTCTTGTACCCTATTTTTCAAATCCCAAGAGTCGTTTGTATCATGACCTGGACTTTTCGAATGATATGAGTTGTTTGGGCCTCCAATATAACGAGAATCAAAAGATGACCCGCCCCTACAGATCCACTTTCCTTCGAATTTGCTCTCTTTGATGGCTCTAAGCTCCAATTCGAATTACTCCAGCTTCGATTGCGTAGCCCCTTCGATTGAACCTCCCTCTACTTTGATTGATTGATTCAAAAAGAATCACCCTGGTTGAATCAGCTCTTGTGGGACTGTGAACAAACAAGGCAAGAATCTGGCCTGGATAGGTTAGGATATGTGTTTTGCTTATTCATGCTAGTCGAAAGGGTACTTGTCCATACCAATCGAAGGACCTTTGTCCAAATACAAATCGAAGGGTACTTGTTAAAATTCCAATCAAAGGACATTGCTACAATGCCAATCGAAAGGTACTTGTTAAACTACCAATCGAAGGACACTATTACAATGCCAGTCGAAAGGTACTTGTTAAACCTCTAATCGAAGAGCCTTGTTAACAGACCAATCGAAGGAAACTTAGAAACATCACTCACCAATTTTTCTTTTCTTTAGGAAAAGGTTTACGACCAACCATGTAATGGAAGACCTTCGAAAACATGAGAGGGGAAATTTTGGGGTACAACAACATCCTTTAGGAAAAATTGGACGTTTCGCATTAGAGCTTTGAAGCATGAATAATAAGATACCATTGTTAGGGCATCACAAATGGAAATCCTCGAACCTCACAATACATGGACTTTTAGATCAAACGGATACCACCATTAGATTCCTGGGGAAATTTTAAGGGGGGTAGGTTATTTTATATGCTTTGATATTGCGTGTTTTGCAGGGTTCAATTTTGATATCACCGGAGAATGTGATCGTGACCACTGTGGCCAGTGGTTTGACTTGTTTCAGGCGGTGGTCCAAGCTGGCGTGGCTCTTTCCCTTCGTCCGATTGGCTGGATCAAAATAATAGATCCCTCTTTCCACTCCTGATTGGTCCACTCAGACACCAGGGCCCCACTTGGCACACGTGCATTATACAATCAGCACTAAGGACTAGATTTACATTATATATTTATTATTGTTCTTATGTTAACAGAAGTAAAATCGTCCCAATGGTAGAGACAGTGCGTGTTAAGGCTTTGTGTGTGTGCGTAAGGGCAATGGTTCGAACCCTGCCTCTTGCATATTATTTTTTCTAATTTATGCATGCAAATCCAGTACTCCAAGTCCCAACGTGTCCACCATGTGCTCCTATCTCCATACCATAGGATCTCATCAAGGCCAGATCAAATGTTCCAGATCCAGACACTCACGATAGAACTCCCAAGGAGCAGCACTTTTTTTAATTATTTTATATTATTTTTAAAACCAATTTTATTTTTATGATAAAAATCAGAAAATCACAAAAAATGATAGATTTAGGATTTATTCTAATTAATTTAATTTTGTTGAATTAAAGTTAATTAATTTAATTATTTTACTTATTTCATTAATTAAAATTAATTAAAACTAGGTTTAAATTTCAAATCTTTTTCTCAATAAAATACCAAAAAATGTTTTATTAAATAATTAATTCTTTAGGGTTTCAACTTTATTCCTGCTTCAATCTTCGCGTATTCATTATTTTCTATATTATTTTCCCAAATATTGTATCCGCTCATGGTTTGTAATAGCTGTTAAATTAGGGTTTATCTACTGTATTTATCCCCCAAATTTTATGGTTTCTATCCCCCTTCCCGGAGCGATGTAATAGCGTAGGATGTTTCTTTCTGCTTTAATATTTTATTACTACTGTTAACTGCTTAGAATAATAGGATTGCATGGCAAGACATAAAAGAAATAATTAGCAAACCCTAATTGCAAGACAAATGAATAGAATTGAATCACGTGCACATTTCACCTTTAGGGTTGACCCCTCTTGTTGCCTTAGAAAAGTAAATAGTCACGTCTCTCGGACATAGGAGATTTTAGAAAAGTTACTTTGGTTATAAGATCATAAGTCTCTCGATGACCCTTTTGAAGTTTCCTCAGTAAAAGATCTTAAAACCTTAGGGTAATTGTTAACATATCTTATGAGTGGTTTTCGTGACTATACGATGACCCTACATCTGTCCCTCAAACATCCAATAACAGGGCTTCCTACCAACTAATGGTAGGATAGCATTATCTAAAGGAAAAGGAAAATAACGCGAAATACTTTTGAGTAAAGGTAGTTACTGTTAATCGTTTTCTCACAACTTAAAACATTTTCTTCTTGCACCTCACACTTTCAAAAACATTTTTCAAAACACTTTATCAACACTCTTGAGGACTGATACAAGAGTTATCATAAAACAAATTATCTTACTATTTGGCATTTCAAAACTTTTCAAAAATACACACACAAAGCAAAATAAAGTGAGCAAGTGATTAAGAGCCCGTAGATAAATTCAGATGAAAAGGGTGCTAACACCTTCCCTTTTCATAATCTACCCCCCGAACTCAGAAAAATCTCAAAGGTCTTTCCTATTCTTTTCAACCTTTCCTTTGTTGGGTAAAAGAAAAGTCGATGGCGACTCTAGTTATCCGTACATTTAGGATAAAACTAAAATAGTCAGTTATCCAACCATATTATAGAACTGGCGACTCTGCTGGGGATTAATACCTAAAAAGAGGGGTTACCTTAAGATCTTAGGTCACATTTACTTGCTTTAAACTGTTTTCCTTAATTGCTTTATATTTAAGGGTTTTGTTTGGGTATTTTCTTACAAATATCCTACACCCGGATCGTGGAACACCATTAGGTAAGTAGAAATAAATCATGGAGGTTGTACGATGTAGACCGATATGGATGATATGATAGCTACATTAGCGTGACACTCTGGCTTGTACTAATGTTCCTTGAGTTAGTAAAGGATAATGTTAGGCTTCCACATAGTGTCATTAAGCGCTAACTGACCTTTAGAATCTTAAATTGACTCATCTTAGCCATTAGAAAATAGTGAGATGACCGGCTTCGGTGCAGACTGAAGCTTGTTGATACTCGATACTACACTCATTGAGATTGGACTTTTGGGATATTTCGGCCACAATTCAGATGCTTGAGCTGAAACAATGCCTGAGAGAAATATCAATGATATGAGATCCATATAACCCGATTACTATTGCTAGGACAGGTTGAGCCAACTGAAACTTCAAAAGGGTCTTTATGTGACTTGTTTTTGTTTGATATTTTGTTTTAGGCATGAACATTACATCATAAACATCATAACATATCATTTTCACTAACTATTTCAAGGACCTAGGGGTTTATCTCTTCTCTGTTTTATAGGTTATGGCTTCCGATCATAGAAATACCATCCGAATCAACTTCGTAGGAATACCTTCCAAGCTTAGGGAATTGCTCTTAAAGGTTCCCGAAAGTTCCCAATTCAACAAAAGACATGGTCACTTGCTCAGTTTGGTTACTGCCAGTTTTGACGAGGGTATGATAAGCGTCCTGTTCCAGTTCTTTAATCCTAAATACCATTGCTTCATGTTCCCCAATTATCAGTTGGTTCCCATGTTAGAAGAATTCTCTAAACTACTTGGAGTGCCTATATTGGAGCAGGTACCCTTCACAAGTTTAGATTAGGATCCAAAATCTGAAGATGTTGCCACAATCTTTCACTTGAAGCCGTCTGACATTGAATCTAAGTGGGAAAGGAGAAGTGGGGTTAAAGGTCTTCTTGCAAAGTTTCTGATAGAGAAAGCTCAGGTATTCCTAGATGCCATAAGTTTCCATGCTTTTAAGGATATATTGGCCTTCCTAATCTACAGGTTGGTATTGTTCCCTAATCCGGACCAATTTATAAATGTGAGCGCCATCAAGATTTTCCTTACTCACAATCCAGTGCCTACACTGCTCGGGGATATCCTGCATTCTCTCCATACCCGTACTATGAAGAAACAAGGAACTCTTATGTGTTATATAAATTTGCTCTATAGGTGGTTTATTTTGCACCTTCCTCGTTCAGTAATGAAGAATGAGATAATCTTAAGATGGTCTTAGAGGTTGATGTCTCTCTCCCACTCTGATATCTATTGGTGTTCCCGCTCTCAAGAAGACGTTCTTATTATTGATAGCTGCGGAGAATTTCCTAATGTGCCACTCCTTGGAATTAGAGGAGGCATCACTTACAATCCTTATTTAGCCTTATGTCAGTTTGGTTACGCACGAAGAGACGGTCCTCATGATATGCTCATCCATGGTATTATGTTCGACTACGACAGTGACTTGTAAGGTTATCGTCAAAGGTTCATACGCGCTTGGGGCATGGTTAAGAAGACTGATGGTAAGACTTTAGGGCACAAGAATTCCATCCCTTTGGAATCGTACCTCAAATGGGTGCGAGCTCGTGCTCAAAGTCTAATAATGTCGTATCCCGCCATCTTACCAGTGATCTTAGAGCCTATTATTCAAGGAAACGAGTCTTGCGTCATTCTTCATCCTTATATGCCAACAAACTTTGAAGAACTGCAAAAGTCTTGGATCCAACTCAAGGAAGAACGAGACACCTTTGAAACCCAATTTTATGCTAGTAAAACGAAAGTGTTAGAACTGGCGAAGCAGCTTCACGAGGAGCAGAACCTTAAAGCATATGCCAGCACAAAAAGGAAGTGTTCGTGGGAAACCTAGAAGTTTTAGAAGTTTAATTTTATTTCCTTGTAAACTTTTGTTTCATTTGAACTTACTAATAAAAGGTCTTTGTTTCTGTTTTGATTAAAATAGTTTAAACCCTACGAGGTCCTTGAAAACATCGCATAAACATGTCATGCATATCATTACATAAGCATGTATTTCAAGAAAGGTTTCTTATCTTTTCGCTATTTATTTCAGCAAAAAGAAATGGCTCTTGAACAGAATGTTAAGGATCTTCAAGCACATAACGCTCAATTCCAACAGATGTTCCTAGCATTGGCTAAAGGACAGGAAGACCTGAAAGCTCCCATCACTAAAGAAAAGAAGAAGAAGGCAAAGAAACAGATTGGCACCCTGAACATGGGGAGAAGATTCAGAGTACCAGCCAAACGAGCTCTAGAATTTGCAACCCCATCAAATGAACGGGATAATCAAGATGAGGATAACAAGGAGGTGAAAGAAGAAGATAATATCCTGGGGACTGATGAAGAGGAAGCTGACTATTTTGAGGAACAATATCCTCTTGCTAATGATAAGTATAAACAGCTGGAGGATCGCCTCAATGCTATGGAGATTCAGAGGGTACCTGGTTTGGACTTTGAATAGCTAGGGTTGATCTCATGAGTGGTCTTCCCACATAATTTCAAGGTTCCCACCTTTGAATAATATGTTGGTGTTTCATGTCCCAAGCTTCATCTGAGGTCTTACGTCAGGAAGATTCAACCCCATACAACTGATAGGAAATTATGGGTTCACTTCTTTCAGGAGAGTTTGTCGGGGATGCAGCTAGAGTGGTTCTATCAACTGGAAGGAACCAACATCCATAATTGGGGTCACTTGGTTGTTACTTTTTATAAGCAGTATCAATACAATGTTGACCTCGGTCCAACCCGCATGCAACTCCAAAGCATGTATATGGGTTCCAGTGAGGGTTTCCAAAATTATGCCTAAAAGTGGAGGGAGCTTGTAGGTAGAGTCTATCCTCCCCTGTCTGATAGGGAGTTGGTAGATATGTTCATGGGTACTCTGACAGGCCCATTTTTCAACCATTTGATTGGAAGTTCTTCAGTCGGGTTCATCGAACTAATACTGATAGGAGAACGAGTAGAAGCTGGTATCAAGAGTGGTAAAATCCAAGGGGCTGCATCTTCAAGTACTGTGAAGAAACCGTTCAGTGGAAAGAGAGAGGTCAATGCTGCCTATGGTCAAAGAAGTCATGGTAAAGTTGAACATCGTCCAACGGTAGGAGCTGTAATGATCTCCAGCCCTACACTAGCTCAACGAAAAAATTATCAGCGCAGGAAGGATGCGCCTAGAAGACAATTCACCATAATTAACATGCCGTTGTCTCAGGCATTGCACCATTTGGTTAAAGATGACTTGGTCACTTTGAGGGATCCTCCTCAAAATGAAAACACTTCCTCTCCCTGTTACAATCCAAATGAACGATGTAATTACCACTCCAACAGTCCGGGGCATGATACGAATGATTGTTGGGCTCTGAAGAATAAAGTTCAAGACCTTATTGATGTAAAGGAGATTGAATTTGACCCTCCTGAGACTCCCAATGTAATAACTGCACCGATGCCCAAGCATGACAAGGGTATCAATGTTGTTGATGATGTTCTGTTTGTCTCTTCTATGAACGAATTAACTACTCCTCTTCCAGTTGTTAAGAATAATCTCTTACGAGCCAGTTTATTTCCGGGTTGTAGTGAAGGTTTCTACCATTGTGTGTCTCTGCCCAATGGTTGTTTGTTGCTGAAGATAGGTGTTCAACGTCTGATAGATGACCGGAAAATCCTCTTTGAGAATGTTCCCTCTGCAAAAAGCTTGTGTGAAGACGTATCAGTTATTACCATTTCTAATAATCCTGCAAGGATCTCCTCCAAAGTTCCTTTAAAGATTATCTCCAACCCTAAAGTTTCTCCCCTGATCATCACCTCTCCGGGGTCAATACCATATTCCTCTAACAAGGTTGTTCCTTGGAATTATGGAGCTGATGTCTACTACCATGGCGTCAAGCAAGACCTATTGGCTATCAAGAATGAAGTTGCTGAAGATATTGATCCTAACATTGACAATATTGTTAGGACCAGTAAGGTTACCAAGAGCGGGAGGATTTTCTCTCAAAATCTCTCCAAAGACTATTGTTACTCTTATTTTTATCCCTAATGCTAAGTCAGCTGAGGCTCAGGGCAAAGAAGTATTGAGTGATCCTGCCCGAACGGAGGCACGTAAAGAAGCCATTCCTGAGGCCTCCAAGCAAGAAATTGAGGAAATTTTGAAGATCATATGGAAAAGTGATTACAATGTTGTGGAACAATTGGGGCAGACCCCCTCCAAGATTTCAATGCTAGCTTTATTGTTATGCTCTGAGGCCCATGCCAAGGCTTTGGTGATGTTTCTGAAGTCTGCTCATGTGCCACAAGAGACTTTTGTGGACCAATTTGAGAATTATGTTTCCAGTCTAACTGCTGATAATGGACTGGGATTCTCCGATACTGATCTAACCCCTAAGGGGAGAAAACATAACAAGGCATTGTATGTATCCATTAAATGCGGGGGCACTACTATAGCTCATGTGTTAGTTGACACTGGTTCATCTCTGAATGTCCTACCCAAAGTGGCATTAGACTGATTGGATTGTGAAGTGCTTACATTGAAACCCAGTAACATTGTGGTGAGGGCTTTTGATGGTTCTAAAAAAATGGTACATGGGGAGGTGAACATCCAAATTGAAGTTGGTTCCCAAATATTTGACTCCACTTTCTACGTGATGGACATTCGCCCGTCTTACTCCTGCTTACTTGGACGCCCTTGGATTCATGGGGCCCGTGCTGTCACCTCCACATTACATCAGATGTTGAAATACCCTGTAAACGGAAAGATTATTACAGTCTGCGGTGAAGAAGAATATATGGTAAGCCACTTGAATTCTTTTAGGTATGTCGAGATGGACAGAGAATTCATTGAAATTCCCTGTCAGAATTTTGAAGAGGTTCCTCAGACGATCTCTGTCACCAAAGTTGCTGTAATGCTCGTAATTTAATTAATTATTTAATTAAATTATTTTTGGAATATTTGAGAAGTTGTGTTGTGATTAATTTGATTTATTTATTTTATTAAGTGGAGAAATAATATTAGAATTATAATATTATTGATGTGGGTTTTTTTTAAAGGAATAGAAGTAATAAGGGGGTGTATTATTTTTTAAATCCCAATAAGGAGTAAAGAGAATAATAGGTTATTTTATTATTGTTAGAAGGAATAGAAAGAAAAGACAGTAGAAGAATAAGGATTGAGAAGAAAAACGTGAAGCTGCTGGAAAAAGAGGAAAGACGGCAGAACGAGAATTCAACGGGAAGATTATAGAGCGACCTTTAAGCCAAGGTAAGGGTGGGGTTCTGACTCTATAATTGGGTTCATGATAATTGGTATGCAGGGTTAGAGGTGATTGTTGTCTTGTTCATGAATTGAATGTTTATGATGCTGTATGATGAAAAATTGATGAATTATAGATGAATAATGATGTACCGATGCGGTTTAATTGATGTAGAATTATAGGGTAATTGTAAGTGATGATTATCTATGATTGGATTAAGTTTTTAGGTCTTAAATTATGGAACCCATAGTGAAAACGCAGAGGAAACCGCAGAAATTATGCAGGATAGAGCAGTATGCGTCGACCTCAAACATGATGTGTCGATACAAGAAGGTTGAGAGACTCAGGATGAGTCGACACGAAGAGGTTTTGCATTGATGCATGAGAACTTTTAGACTCAGGATGAGTCGATACGTAGGATGCATGTGTCAATACATGTTTTGTGTTAGACTCAGGATGAGTCGATCCAAGAGAGGATGCGTCGAATCATGTTGCGAGTTTAGTGCAGTATGCGTCGATCCAAGACATTTTGCGTCGATCCATATTGTCTGGTTTTTGGCAGATTCAATTTAAAAATGTTGTAACTTGAGTTTTAGGATGCCGTTTGAAGCGTTGAGTAGCTAATTGGATGAGCTTTATTCCCGAGGATTAAAATAAGGGATAGGAAGTGTAGTCCTAGTAGCCAATTTATGGATTTAGAGTTAGTTCCCGTGTTGATTGTTACGTTGATTTTTATGCAGAATGATGAAAATGAGATGCTTAGAAGTTGTTGTTTGATTTGTAACAGTAGGACTAATAATAATAACGATGTAAGATTACAAAATAGCAGTATGTAGAGGTTTGGTGACTTAGAAGTAAGCCTTAGTTGATTAACTAATTTTAGGTAATATCTAGTATAGGCCTATGGCCAACATTGTGAAATTGATGAGTTACTGTCGTATTAAAGTACAGCTGAGTTGTTGGTGAGATGTTATTAATGAAGTTGTGTTTGACGAATAAATGATGTTTGACGAATAAATGATGTTTGATAAATGATAATGATATGAGATGTTAATGAAGATATGTTGAGATACTTTTGAGATGTAAGCCTTTGGCCAACGATGGTGTTCTATTGAGATGTTGTCAACTATGGTGTTGTTATTACATTCATGATTGTGTCGCATACATTGCATTTTAAGATGGAGCTTATGCTCGTTGAGATGGCCTGAATTGGCGAATATTGAGATGAAGACTTATGCCTTGTTGATTCCTCTATTAATTGGAAATTTTTTAGATGGGAGTTCTGCTCTAATGGTACCACACGCATTTGCATAGTATTGAGTCGCATTATATGATTGCATAAAGAAGCGTGTATTGATGTGGTGAATATGTATAATTATTGTGATTATTGTTGATTATGAGATGAGAAGTGGTGATGTTATATGATCTAACTTAATATATTGATTATCATGCGCTTTATTATATTGTTAGATATCTCATCCCTTCTGTTTAAATGTTACCTTTATGTTGGTAACGCGCAGGTAATCGAGAGTGAAGGCGGTATACCTTCAGTAGTTCGAGTTGGTGTCATTGCTCTGATATGTAACACTCGGGGGGATGAACGCTTGTTGCTTTTGATTATGGATTATTCAGTTGTAGATCTTTAAGTTGATTATTATTAAGTATTTGTTGTTTTGAAGTTGTTGTACTGATGATAGAGATGTATAAGAATTCCGCTGCGTAGATGTTGAATTATTTAATTAAAGTTGTTATGATGATGGTTCATCCGATGTTTTAAAAGTGTTATATATCTACGATGAATGCAATGAATTTTAATAGAAGAATTTGTGGCATCCCGATTCGTTTGCATGAATGATTTTCATAACTCTGATTTATTTTTATAATTTGCCGGGGTAGAATTGGGGTGTTACAAAGTCGGTATCAGAGCAATGGGTCATGCGATGGAAAATCAGCCGAATGCTGACGGGAATGCTGGATCTCGTAGCTTGGAGACTTTCCAGAGAGAGAATCCACCTACGTTCAAAGGAAAGTATGATCCTGACAGTGAATTGGATTGGTTGAAAGAGATTGAGAGAATCTTCCGTGTGATGGATTGCACTCCAGCGCAGAAGGTTCGGTATGGGACTCATATGCTAGCAGTTGAAGCTGATGACTGGTGGCTAAAGACTTGTCAGAAGTTGGAAGCTGTATGTAAGAATGCCACTTGGGCTGTGTTCCGTAGGGAGTTTTTGAAGAAGTACTTTCCTTAAGATGTCTGTGGTAAGAAGGAGATTGAGTTTCTTGAGCTAAAGCAAGGAAGTATGTTAGTTGTTGAGTATGCTGCCAAGTTTTCTAAGTTGGCTAAGTTTTATCTGCATTACACTGAGGCAGATGTTGAGTTTTCGAAGTGTATCAAGTTTGAGAGAGGTTTGCGCCTGGATATCAAGAAGGAAGTTGGATACCAGAAGATTCGTGTCTTTGCTGATTTGATTGATAGTTGCAGGATTTTTAAAGAGGATAATAATGCTTATTACAAGATTATCAGTGAGAAGAGGGGTAAGCACCAACAGAATCGTGGTAAGCCTTATGATGCCCCAACTGGTAAAGGTAAATAGAAAGTTGCTCAAGGTCAGAGGACTAATGGGGGAGATGCTCCTGCCGGTGTGGTTTGTTTTAAGTATGGAAAATCTGGGCACAAGAGTAATGTGTGCACTACTGAAGTGAAGAGGTGTTTACGTTGTGGTAAGAACGAACATGTTGTATCTGAGTGTGAACATAAGGATGTGATTTGTTTCAATTCTAGACGAGTGGTAAAGTGTTCACATTGGTGGAGGATCAGACAACTACTGAGGATAGACTTATCAGAGGTACATGTTTCATTAATAGTACTCCTTTAATTACTATTATTGATATCGGTGCTACGCATTGTTTTATTGCTGCTGATTGTGTTGAAAGATTGGGTCTTGTGTTGTCTTCTTTGAATGGAGAAATGGTCGTCAATACTCCAGCCAAGGGGTCGGTGACTACTTCTTTTGTGTGTTTGAAGTGTCCCTTGTCGATCTTCAACAGAGACTTTGCTTTTGATTTGGTTTATTTACCGTTAAGAGGTTTGGATGTGATTTTGGTTATGAACTGGTTAGAGCATAATTGTGTTCATATTAACTGTTATGACAAGTCTGTGAGGTTTTCTACTCCTGAAGAAGAGGAAGATGGTATGTCATCTGCTAGAAAATTGAGGAAATTGATGCAAGAGGAAGCACAAATGTTCTCGTTTATGGCATCGCTAGTTGTAGAGACTCAAGCTATAATTGAGGAATTGCAGGTGGTGTGTGAATTTCCTGAAGTTTTCCCTGATGAGATTCCTGATGTACCACCAGAGAGGAAAGTTGAATTTGTGATTGATCTTGTACCTGGTACCAGACCTGTGCCTATGGCACCATACAGGATGTCTGCATCTGAATTGTCGGAGTTAAAGAAGAAATTGGAAGAGTTACTTGAGAAGAAGTTTGTAAGACTAAGTGTATCACCATGGGGAGCTCCAGTGTTGTTAGTAAAGAAGAAAGATGGAAGTATGAGACTTTGTGTTGATTATAGACAGTTGAATAAAGTGAATATTAAGAACAAGTATCCGCTTCCAAGAATAGATGACTTAATGGACCAATTGGTGGATGCTCGTGTGTTTAGCAAGATTGATTTGAGGTCGGGTTACCATCAAATTAAAGTGAAGGATGAAGATATCCAGAAGACGGCTTTCAGAACGCGTTATGGACATTACGAGTATTCGGTGATTCCTTTTGGTGTTACTAATGCGCCAGGAGTATTCATGGAATATATGAATTGTATCTTTCATACTTATTTGGATCAGTTTGTAGTGGTGTTCATTGATGATATTTTGATTTACTCTAAGTTAGAAGAAGAGCATGCAGAACACTTAAGAGTAGTATTGCAGGTTTTGAAAGAGAAGAAGTTGTATGCAAAGTTGTCCAAGTGTGAATTCTGGTTGAAGGAGGTCAGTTTTCTTGGCCATGTGATTTCAGGTAGTGGTATTACTGTAGATCCATCGAAGGTTGATGCTGTGTTGCAATGGGAAACTCCGAAGTCAGCTACTAAGATCAGAAGCTTTTTGGGATTAGCCGGTTACTATAGAAGGTTTATCGAAGGCTTTTCTAAGTTGGCACTTTCGTTGACTAAGTTGACTTGTAAAGGTAGAGCTTTTGTATGGGACGTTCAGTGCGAAGAAAGTTTTGCATAATTGAAGAAGAGGTTGACGTCGGCTCCGATTTTGACGTTGCCTAATCTAGGAGAATATTTTGTGGTGTATTGTGATGCTTCTAAGATGGGTTTAGGAGGTGTGCTTATGCAGAATGGTAAGGTAGTTGCTTATGCGTCAAGGCAGTTGAGGACTCATGAGAAGAACTATCATACGCATGATTTTGAGCTTGCTGCAGATGTTTTTGTGTTGAAGATTTGGAGGCATTATCTTTATGGTTCTAGATTTGAAGTGTTTAGTGACCATAAGAGCTTAAAGTATTTATTCGATTAGAAGGAGTTGAATATGAGGAAACGAAGGTGGTTGGAATTGTTAAAGGATTATGATTTCAGTTTGAATTATCATCCAGGAAAAGAGAATATGGTGGTTGATGCGTTAAGTCGAAAGACTTTACATATGTCAGCAATGATGGTTAAAGAGTTGGAATTAATTGAACAGTTCAGAGATATGAGCTTAGTTTGCAAGGTTACTCAACATAGTGTTATGTTGGGTATTTTGATACGGTGGCAGAACCAGACTGTTTTAGGAAATGCTGGTTTGCGTTTTGCGTTTTTTGTTTGCAAAATGTCGCGATAAGCAAGAGTCGCCACCGAATTTTATTTTATCCACCAAGGAAAGGAAAAAAGTATAGGAAAATTCCTTTTTCGAGATTTTCTGAGTACGGGGGGTAGATTATAGGAAGGGAAGGTATTAGCACCCTTTCTATCCGTGGTTTTCCACGGGCTCTTAGGTACTTGCTCATCATTTTAAAAATTGCTTCTGTGTTTGTGTGATTTGAAAAGTTTTTGTTTTACTTCGATTTAACCCTTGCTTCTGTCTTCAAGAGTGTTACGAAGTTGTTTTGAAAACTTTTGTTTGAAAAGGAATGTAAGTGTGGAAAGTTTGTTTGTTTTGAGCAAGTACTTAAGAACTAATCTACCTACTCGAAAAAAGAATTGTTCTATGTTTGTTTCCTTTAGACAGCGCTATCCCACTATTAGTGAGTAGTTAGCACCATCGTTGGAGTTTTGAGGATCAACTCGAGAAGGGATGTACGATCACTAAAGCTATGTTAGGATGTCTTAGTAATAACCCTAATGTCTAAAGATCAATATTGGAGGCAACTATTCCGAAGCAACCTTTTCGAGGCAACTTTGATCTTTGAGACAACAGGGTGACCACTAAAATATCCTATACTCAATGATCGTTTACCGAAGGCAACCGAAGTGGGAGTATACCCTAGGAGTGTGCATGTGCGAGTGATTCAATTTCAAGTTATTTATCTTTGCACATTTAGGGTTTGCTAACCGTTTTAAAATTAATCATACATTCTTGTCATGCATCCCTAATATTCATACATCTAACAGTTAATAGTTTGCGGAATTTAAAGTGCGGAAAGTAAAGCTAAGCTATTACAAGGCTTCGGGTATTTACATAGCCAAAAACAAACCCGTAAAACAAAAGCAATAAATGAATGTAAAAGTCCTAATTAAACTATTACAACTTCTGAGCAATTACATTAATATGGTAAAAAAAAAAAAATAAAGCGCGATGAATCGAGAACAAGAGAGAAATAGGGTTTCGACCCCGCCTAACCTAATCGAAAGAAAAAGATTGTTTTTGTGGTTTTTGATTATTTTTAAGAAAAAGAATTAGGTTTTTTAAATTAATATACAAAATTAATTAGCAATTAAATTAATTAAAGAAAATAATTTACTTGGCCTATTTTTGTGTTTTTTGGTTATTTTAAGATAAAGAAAATAGAATTAAGTTAGAAACAAAAACCCTAATTGTTCTAATTAATTTTAATTTTTTTACAAAATTATTTAAGTTACCTAAAATTAAATATCCTAATTTAATTAATTTTTGTGTAAAAAATTAATATCCTAAATCTAATTGGATGAAAATATTTTTGTGATTTTTTGATAAAAAGGAAATAATTTTTATGTTAGTAAAATAAATAAATAAATAAAATAAAATAAAATAAAGTATAAAAAGAAAGGAAGAATTGGGCCTGAAATAGCAATCTGAGGGGGTGTCAAAAGCAGATTCTGGGCCCAATAGAACTTGATCCACGTTGACTGGCCAGATTCCCCATTATGCATTGACTAAGGACTTTGGTGCTCCTTCATCTAATGGCCCTTAGATCTAGCCATCTGGACACTTGGCTGGCTGGATAATGATGGACCATAGTGGTCATCCCACCTGTGCACGCATGTAATCACTGAAAGAAAAAACATATGAAATAATTGGGGGGACTTGGGATTCGAACCCAGGCCCTGATGCCTTTTTACACTCACCTGGCTACCAACTGCGTTGGCTTTGTTTCTTGTATACAAAACAAACAATAAGTATTATATTAAAAACAAATGAAATAAAAGAAATTCGCGCGGAAATTCAAATGGATGAGTTGGGTGATGCCACGCCATCATCCCTGTCCTCTCTCTGTGGCTAAAAGTTGAAGGTTTTTACCTACGGACATATGTCCGTAGCTACAACCCTGGTTCGTTCCAAAATCTTCCCTGGACATGATAAATGACTTCTAATGCCATGAACCAACTCGTCTGGACCTACTGAGTATTATGATGCCCTTTTTATGGACCAATTTTTCCTGCACACAAAAACCCTAAAATGAAGCAACAAAACCTAGCCATGGTGAATCTTGATATAGTCCATAAAAATGTAATTGAATGTTACAGATAGTTTGCAAATGTTCCAAGGATCAAGATTATATGATTATTTCATGCTACAAGTGCTTGAATCACACAATTCAATTCCAAAAATAAACCAATGTCGTGGGTGACTTACAGTGTGTTTGGGCGCTGGAAACTCCTTGTTCTTGATTGGTTTCGCTTTCTTGTGATCCCAGGAAGCGATTGGGATGGCTAGAGGGTCTTGAGAATGCCTGGAAGTGCAAAATCGAATCAACATTTTTCCTTGATTTTTTAAAGTTTGTTCTAACTTTGTGCGCCTCTCTCTGATCTTGTTTTAGGTCTGCAATTGTATGCTATATACTGAGGAATGAATTAGGGTTGAAAACATGATCTCAAACTTTCTCCATTATAGCTTTTGATTTGGATTTGATTCACTTGAAGATCCTTCCAAAAATAGGCCAAATTCAATCTTTTTGTGCACACAAAGGCCTTGCACGAATTCAATCACTTGCCAACTGGATATAAGACCTGAAACATGCACAATATCTTGAGATTTCAATGATTTGGATTTTCTATGATTTGTTTTGACTTAAATTGATTTAATTCAAATAAAAATAAAAATAAATAATAAAAATAAGATAAATACAAGTGGGAAGAGATATGACTCGTGTACTATGCTACCAACTCAAAACAAGTGCAAAAAGTTAGGCCCATTTAGCAAAAATTTCAATTTGGGGGATAGTTGACTTTTGGCGATTTTGCAAAAATAGGTCAACTTCACCAATGCATAACTTCCTCAATTTTGACTCTTTGGAGGTGTTCTTGGACTTTTTATAAATCTTGAGATGTCCTCTAAGCAACCATTTTGGCCTCATCTCAATTTGGTATTCCATGTTCATTTATGAAGCTTTGACAAAAAAAGGTGTTTTTGTTGACTTTTCAAAATGACCTATAATGTTAAAATTCATAACTTCTTGTGAGTGCATATTTTGAATTTGGGAGATGAAGATGAATTGTAGGTAATTGCATCCTATTAAATATGAGCTTTGAATGGGTCATTTCTGATAAAGTATGAGAGAGTTATGCTTGGTCAAAGTTGAGTTGACTTTTCCTACAAAACCCTAATTTAGCAACTTTTGGATTTTGATGAATTGTGAGCATTCCTTGATAAATCATGATCAAACCTTTACCAAATGATAAATAATACTTGAAAATGATAATGTTGACAAAAAATCTTGAATTTTGACTCTATGTGGGCCACAGTTGACTTTTGCCCTAGCATAGTCGATTTTCAGGCTTTTGAGCAGTTGACTGAGAAAACTTCCTCTGCAAGGCTTGAAACTTGACATGGATGATCTTGAGAACATATTAGGACCTTGATGAGAATTTGAGACCCTTTGTACTCAAGTATCTTGATGCAACATGAAACCCTAATTTGAGGTAGTCTGCCTTATAAGAGAGTTTGTCTGGTCAACCCTTGGACTTCCTTGAGCAATTTGAGGACCTCACTTGAAATGTATTGAGAAATATGGGAGGGCAAATTTTGGGGTACAACAGGTATGTTGAATATTAATAATGAATTTCTAGATAGTATCAGAGAAGCTCAGAAGTTGGATGTGAAACTGGTAGATTTGATGGTTGGGATTGATCAGTTTGAGAATAGTGATCTTAAGTTAGATGCGTAAGGTGTGTTGAGGTTTCGTAACCTGATTTGTATTCCTGATGATGCTGAGATGAAGAAAGTGATACTTGAAGAGAGTCATAGAAGTAAGTTGAGTATTCATCCAAGAGCTACGAAGATGTATCAAGAACTGAAAGGTCTATTTTGGTGGCCTGGGATGAAGAGTGACATGGCTCGGTTTGTGTATTCATGTTTGACTTGTCAGAAGTCAAAAGTTTAACATCATAAGCCTACAGGATTGATGCAACCGTTAGAAGTTCCAGAATGGAAATGGGATAACGTTTCGATGGACTTTGTGATGGGGTTGCCTAATACTATAAGAGGACATGATTCGATTTGGGTGGTTGTTGATAGGCTTACGAAGTCAACTCATTTTATTCCTATTAACATCATTTTTCTAGTGTCGAAGTTGGCTGAGATTTACACGAGTGTGATTGTGAGAACTTTTAGACTCAGGATGAGTCGATATGTAGGATGCATGTGTCGATACATGTTATGTGTTAGACTCAGGATGAGTCAATCCAAGAGAGGATGCATCGACTCATGTTGCGAGTTTAGTGCAGTACGCGTCGATCCAAGACGTTTTGCGTCGATCCATATTGTCTGGTTTTTGCCAGATTCAGTTTAAAAATGTTGTAACTTGAGTTTTAGGATGTCGTTTGAGATGTCGTTCGAAGCGTTGAATAGCTAACACGATGAGCTTTATTCCTGAGGATTAAAATGAAGGATAGGAAGTGTAGTCCTAGTAGCCAATTTATGGATTTAGATTTAGTTCCCGTGTTGATTGTTACGTTAATTTTTATGCAGAATGAGGAAGATGAGATGCTTAGAGGCTGCTGTATGATTTGTAACAGTAGGACTAATAATAATAATGATGTAAGATTATAGAATAGCCGTATGTAGAGGTTTGGTGACTTAGAAGTAAGCCTTAGTTGATTAACTAATTTTAGGTAATATCTAGTATAGGCCTATGGCCAACGTTGTGAAATTGATGAGTTACTGTCATATTAAAGTACAACTGAGTTGTTGATGAGATGTTATTAATGAAGTTGTGTTTGACGAATAAATGTTATTTGACGAATAAATGATGTTTGATAAATGATATTGATATGAGATGTTGATGAAGAGATGTTGAGATACTTTTGAGATGTAGGCCTTTGGCCAACGATGGTGTTGTATTGAGATGTTGTCAACTATGGTGTTGTTATTACATTCATGATTGTGTCGCATACATTGCATTTTGAGATGGAGCTTATGCTCGTTGAGATGGCCTGAATTGGCGAATGTTGAGATGAAGGCTTATGCCTTGTTGATGCCTCTATTAATTGGAAATTTTTGAGATGGGAGTTCTGCTCCAATGGTACACATGCATTTGCATAGTATTGAGTCGTATTATATGATTGCATAAAGAAGCGTGTATTGATGTGGTGAATGTGTATTATTATGGTGATTATTGTTGATTATGAGATGAGAAGTGGTGATGTTATGTGATCTAACTTAATATATTAATTATCATGGGCTTTATTATATTGTTAGATATCTCACCCCTTATGTTTAAATGTTTCCCTTATGTTGGTAACGCGCAGGTAATCGAGAGTGAAGGCGGTATACCTTCAGTACTTCGAGTCGGTGTCATTGCTCTGATATGTAACACTCGGGGGGATGAACACTTGTTGCTTTTGATTGTGGATTATTCAGTTGTAGATCTTTAAGTTGATTATTATTAAGTATTTGTTGTTTTTAAGTTGTTGTACTGATGATAGAGATGTATAAGAATTTCGCTGCGTAGATGTTGAATTATTTAATTAAAGTTGTTATGATGATGGTTCATCCGATGTTTTAAAAGTGTTATATATCTACGATGAATGCAATGAATTTTGATAGAAGAATTTGGGGCATCCCGATTCGTTTGCATGAATGATTTTTGTAACTCTGATTTATTTATATAATTTGCCGGGGTAGAATTGGGGTGTTACAGCTGCTACTGTTGTTCTAAAGAATACCTGGCCCCCACTGAAGATGGCTTCTCTGAAGAACGCCAAGGCTGTAATTGAAGAAGGTGGGTGTACTATTTGGGGCCAACTCCCTGACATCCCCTATAAGTCTGACAAATTTGGTTTGGGTTTCACTTCAGGAGCTCAAAAAGTTGTTCGTCGAGCTCTTGTCGGAGGACCACCGTTAAGCATTAGCAACCATGGAGTCAATGTTGTGTAGGACACCAAAAGTGATTGCGACCTGGATGATTGGATCTTCCCTACCATCAACGATGGACCAAATAATTGGACGGCTAGAGACTTTGTTCCTATCTCTTTTATCCAGGGGTAATTGTTTTTTCTGTTTTTGGGATATGTAATTTTTGAACAAACTAAACTCTAAGCCATGTGTCTTACCCAAGGCACAATGGTCTATTTGTGAGGGTTATCACACTTCATTTTCATATGTCATTAATAAATCATTGGATGTTTTTCATTCAAATTTTACGCTCTCTGTCTTTTCTTTTTATTGTATTTTGTTAAAAAAAATAGCTATGTTCTCTTACACACACCCAAATATCAAATTGCATATCCACATCCACCCTGGATCCCATTGATAACAGTTCTGTTATTGCAAGTTATGACTTTGAAAATCCGATCTACCAAGATGATGACGAAGGTGAGGAACATTGTGAAGTGTCGAGAGAACTTGCTAGACTATTACAGTAAGAGGAGAAAGCAATACAGCCTCATGAAGAGCCGGTCGAGGCAGTAAACTTGGGTAATGAGGAGAATATAAAGGAATTCAAGATAGGTGTCAACTTGGAGAATGGTTTCAAGAACAGCTAATCCAGATGTTACGTGATTACATTGAGATCTTTGCTTGGTCATATGAAGACATGCCAGGCTTGATACTAATATTGTGGTTCATCGGTTGCCGATAAAAGAAGACTGCCCTTCAGTGAAGCAAAAGGTTCATCGTATCATCGTATGCATCCTGAAATGTCAGAAAATATCAAGGCTGAAGTCGTGAAATAGTTCAATATTGGATTATTAGTTGTTACTTCTTATCCATAATGGGTTGTGAACGTGGTAACGGTGCCTAAGAAGGATGGTAAAGTGATTATGTGTGTGGATTATAGATATTTGAATAGGGTGAGCCCCAAAGATGACTTTCCGCTTCCCCATATTGATGTTCTGGTTGACAACACCGCACAACATAAGATATTCTCCTTCATGGATGGTTTCTACGGTTATAATCAGATCAAAATGGCACCTAAAGCCATGGAGAAGACTACCTTTGTTACACAGTGGGGCACTTTCTTCTATAAGGTTATGCCTTTTGGGCTAAACAACGTCGGGGAAACCTATCAGTGTGCTATGGTAGCTTTGTTCCATGATATGATTCATCACGAGATAGAGGTTTATGTTGACGACATAATAGACAGGTCTCAGACTGAAGAAGAACACCTTAATCACTTGCAAAAACTATTTTAAAGGTTGAAGAAGTACAAGTTAAGACTAAACCCAAACAAGTGCACCTTTGGAAAAGGTATTGAGGTAGATCCTGCAAAAGTTAAAGTTATTCAAGAAATTCCAAATCCCCGCACTAAGAAGGAAGTTAGAGGTTTCTTGGGACGTCTAAACTATATTTCCAAATTCACTTCCCACCTAACCGCTACTTATGAACCAATCTTCAAATTAGTGAAGAAAGATCAAGTAGTGAAGTGGAACGACGACTGCGAGATGGCCTTTGACAGAATCAAAGAATATCTTCAAGAACCTCCAATTTAAATGCCACCAGTTGAAGGAAGACCTTTGATCATGTACTTAACAGTGTTAGAAAATTCAATGGGTGTGTGCTGGGGAAACATGACGAGTCTAGTCAAAAAGAGCATGCAATATACTACTTTAGGAAAAAGTTTACCGACTGTGAAACAAGATACTCACTGCTGGAGAAAACTTGTTGCGCTTTGGCATGGGCTGCTCACCGACTAAGACAATATATGTTAACTCACACTACCTTATTGATATCTAAAATGTATCCTATCAAATACATATTCGAGAATTCTGCTCTCTCCGGAAGAATAACAAGATGAAAAATGGTTCTGACCGAATATGACATTCAATACACTACTCAAAAGGAAACCAAAGGAAGAGTATTGGATGATCATTTGGCTCATCGGGCTGTAGATGACTACCAACCAATGAATTTTTAGTTCCCGAACGAGAACATTATGTTAGTAACTGACTGTGAAGAACCTGGACCGGATGAAGGGCCTGAAAAAGGATCCGGATGGACTATGGTCTTTGACGGAGCTTCCAATGCACTCGGCAATGACATTGGTGTTGTGATTATTTCCCCCGAAGGCTCCCATACACCTTTCACTGCCAGACTATGTTTTAACTGCACCAACAATATGGCCGAGTATGAAGCATGCTTCATGAGTATCAAGGCTGCTATTGATATGAGGATTATGTTCTTACAAGTATATGGAGACTCAACCTTGGTGATCAGCCACATTAAGGGAGGTTAGGACACAAAGCATCCTAATCGCATCCCCTACCGATAACATGTGTTGACATTGATCCCATATTTTAAAGAGATTACCTTTGAACATTTTCCACGAGAAGAAAATCAGTTAGCAGACACACTAGCTACCATGTCATCCATGTTTAAGGTCAGATGGGATAAGGAAGCCCCTCGGATCACTATCGAAAGATTAGAAGAACCGGCATACTGTTATGAGATTGGTACTGAGGGAGTAGAGGAAAAGCCTTGGTTCCACGAGGTGAAAAGGTATCTTGAATCCCAAGAATACCATGAGGGAGCATCTATAAATGACAAAAGGTTTCTAAGAAGATTCTCTACCAAGTTCTTCCTGAGTAACGAAATCTTATATAAGCGTAACCATGATTCCACTCTACTTCGGTGTGTGGACAAGAGATAAGCGGGGAAGATTATGGAGGGTATGCACGAAGGTATCTTTGGCACCCATTCTAGTGGGTACACAATGGCTAAAACTATTGAGGACAGGTTACTATTGGTCCACCATGGAAACAGAATGTCATCATCACTCCCAGACTTGTCACAAATGCCAAATCTATGCTGACAAAGTACATGTACCTCTGGTTCCTTTAAATGTATTGACTGCTCCTCGGCCATTCGCAAGGTGGGGCATTGACATGATTGGAGAGATTAGACCTACCGCTTCCAATGGAAACTGCTTCATCGTCGTCGCCATTAATTACTTCACGAAGTGGGTATAGGCTGCCACATTTGCTTCTGTTACCAAGAACATTGTGGCTCGGTTCATCATACATAATCTTATCTATCAGTATGGTATCCCATAAAGAATATCACATATAATGGTACCAACCTCAATAATACTATGATTACCGAGGTTTGTATGCAATTTAAGATCCAGCATCATAACTCTTCTCCTTACCGGCCGAAGATGAATGGCGCTGCGGAAGCAGCCAATAAGAATATAAAGAAGATCATACAGGAGATGACGGTAACATATAAAGACTGGAACGAGATGTTTCTATTTTCTCTTCACGGTTATCGTACTTCAGTGCACACGTCAACAGGGGCAACCCCTTTTTCTCTCGTATATGGTATAGAAGTTATTTTACCCGTCGAAGTCTAGATCCCTTCCCTGAGAATCATGAAGGATGCAGGTTTAAACGAAGACTAATGGATTCAGACTTGACTTGACCAATTGAACCGGATTGACGAGAGGAGACTCGAGGTTGTTTGTCATGGTCAGATATACCAAAAACGTATGATCAAAGCTTTTAACAAGAAGGTCATACGTCAAGTATATCAGGTTGGTGACCTAGTAATCAAGCGCATCATCCTGCCACAAGGTGATCCCAGGGGCAAGTGGTCTCCAACATACGAAGGACCATTTGTGATCAAGGGTATATTTTTCGGTGGAGCTGTGATATTAACCACCATGGACGGTGACCACCTTCCACACCCTGTAAATGCGGACATATTTAAAAGATACTACGCATGAGAAGAGACCTTATAGGTTGATTGACCTAGGAAGAAATAAAGACATCCCGACAATCCAAAAGGTTCGGGCAAAAATTAGGGATATATAAAAATTGTATACCCGATAAGTCGAAAACCTGAGAAGGCGGCTTGGGCAAAAAAGGGTATCCCTGTGGGCTGGAAACCCGAAAGGGCGGTCCAGGAAAAAATTAGGGATTAAAAGTGTATGACTATGTCCCGTTGGACCACCTTATAGCCAGACTTCGTTATCAAGTGTCAAGTTCGAATGGTACGGATCAATCCAGTCAACTTCTGCCAAGCAGCAAAGTGACGAGACGCTCAAAGATATAAAGGCAATAGCAGAATGGAAATCCAATGGGATTATTTCACATAACTATTTTTCTTTGTATAGCACTTTGTATATTTCTCATTTTTACGACGACATTTCTCTTATTAGGATGTCCGTCTCCTTGTACAAAGACGCCTGTTATAGGAAGACTTTCTCAAATTAATTAAAAACTTCTCTTTTAAAGTTCAAAACTATTTATTTTTATTTTTCTGTTTTGTTTGCAAAAAACTTCTAGTGATTATTTTAAATGAACATAGGCATTTGAATATGATTACCGTTTACAAATGCATACCTAAAAACGGAAAGACAGTTACTAAAGGCTCTAAGAGGTGAGACAATGTTAAAGGTCGTTCACAAATCCCCACAGAACAACAACCCCTAGGGGACTATCTTCACAAAATTCATCCTCAGTAAAGATACATTCCCCAGTAGGAACAGAGACAGGGGCATCTTCGCGCAATTCACCATAATAGCTTCAGCATATAGCCTAATAATTTAAGTTGTTCCAACAGTTCCTAACAGATAAGGAAGTCCGATCATTCCCCTAGCATCTTGGGGAATTCCCCAGCATGGTTTATGGATTCCTTGGATTCCCCAACAGAATTACATAAAATCCCCAAGCAGTTTATAAATCTTCTTTCCCTAGCTACGGAAGTCCATCCTCTAGTGGAGTTTATTTCTCCAAAATTGGTAAATTCTTCCAACAAAACTCTTTTCTCCGGAAATATTAATTAGGATAGCCATCCACAGAAGAGCAGCCACTTGCATCAATGGAATATTTGTTCTTTCATCCCCAGCCAGAGTGCATGTAATCCATCTGTTTCGGAAACCATAACAAATTATCAATCCTCCTTGAAGATTTATATCCTCAAGCAGAAGTCAAAAGTCTTCAGTAGAATATTCATGGACAGAAAGCATGAATCCCTATCAAGTTTAACTTCAATAAAAGTGAGGAATTATGTACTTCTTATTCATCAGCAGTCAAGGATTTATCTTCCCCAGTTCAACAACACTACAAAGAGAAACTGATACGCTCACATATTACATCCATACATCATTTACAAATGTCATAGCATATGCATAACTAAAAACACAATCTCATTTATTTTGAGAACATCATTCTGCAATGAATTTCATACATCACGACATTGCATACAGCTAACTCTCTACCTTTTTAGGAAAAGATAAATCAACAGACCAACATCATCGAATGCTGGTGTGACCAGACAATCTTCTTAAAGACACAGAGACCGCTTTTGGCTCAGATTAAATCAACCAAAGATTCATTCTGATACTTCTTCTAGTTGAAGATGGTCAGAGATAGTTGCTGGTTCAAATTAAATCGACCAAAGATTTATTCTGATACTTCTTCAAGCAGACTTTTTCCTAGATCAGATTATATTAACCAATGATTTACTTTGATACTTATTCGAGTTAAAGACACAGAGACAACTTCTGGCTCAGATTAAATCAACCAAAGATTTATTCTGATACTTCTTCGAGTTGAAGATGGTCATAGATAGTTGTTGGCTCAGATTAAATTGACCAAAGATTTATTTTGATACTTCTTCCAGCTGACCTTTTCCTGGCTCAGATTAAATTGACCAAGGATTTATTCTAATACTTCTTCCAGTTAAAGACACAAAGACCTCTTCTGGCTTAGGGTAAATCGACCAATGATTTACTCTGATACTTCTTCCTGTTAAAGACGGTCATATATAGTTGTTGGCTCAGATTAAATCGATCAAAGATTTATCCTGATACTTCTTCCATCGGACCTTTTCCTGGCTTAGATTAAATTGACCAATGATTTATTCTGATACTTCTTCCAGTAAAAGATACAGAGATCGCTTCTGGCTCAGATTAAATCAACTAAAGATTTATTCTAATACTTCTTCCAGTTGAAGACAGTCATAGATAGTTGATGGCTCAGATTAAATCAACCAAGAATTTATTCTGATACTTCTTCCAGCGGACCTTTTTTTGGCTCAGATTAAATCGACAAAATATTTATCCTGATACTTCTTCCAGTTAAATACAAAAGAAACATTTTCTGGTTCAGATTAAACCAATCATAGTTTTATTCTGATACTTCTTCTAGTTTGAAGTCAACACTTACTTTGGATGGCATCTATAAGCCCATCTCTGACGACTCTTATTCATCTCTCTGATGGCATCTTTTAAGCCCATTCAATCATACCATCAACCGATAACGTTACTCTGTGCACCCGTAAGCACAAATTTCTAGGCACTATAATGTTCAATCATCTTCCACCTTCATATCGCGAAAGGCAGACAAGCCAATATAAATCCTCAGGTTTAAGATGATTGAACAGGGGCAGATGTTTTACCCCAAAATTTTCCCTCTCATTTTATTCAAAACATACTCCTAGAGATCCTCAAATGCTCACGGTTGACCAAGAATTGACTAGACAAATTCTCCTCCTAAGCAATGGACTTCCAACTAGAGTTTCACTTTTCATAAATAATTTTTGGTTTCAAAGGCCTCAAGTGATTACCATGGCTCCTAATATGTCATCAAGAATGCTCATGCCAAGTTTTATGCCTTGCATCACAAGTTTTCTCAATCAATTACTCAGATGACTGAAAATCAATTGTATTAGGTCAAAAGTCAATTATGGTCAATATACAGTCAAACTTCAAGATTTTTGATCAACATAAACATTTTGAAGTAATATTCATCATTTAAACAAGGGTTGATTATGATTCCTCAAGGAATGCTCTCAAATCATCAAGAATCAAAAGTTACTAAATTAGGGTTTCCTAGGAAAAGTTAACTGAACTTTGACCAGGCATAACTTTCACATGCTTCATCCATTTTGCCCCCAACTAAAGCTCATTTTGAATAGAAACCAATCCTCTACAACTTTTCTTTATTCTTAAATCCAAAAAATGCATCATTGCAAAGATATGAGCCAATACATTACAGGTCTTTTTAAAATTCAACAAAATGGCATTTTTGTCAAGGCAATTTACATCAAGATAAATTCTCCAAATGCAAAATGATCAAATAAGAGATTGTAGGGGACATATTGGGATTTCCAAAAAGTCCAAGATCATCTTCAAAAGATGAAAATTGAGCAATTTATGACCAGTGTAAGTTGGGAAATATTGGTGAAATGCACAAAGTCCATATTGAGCAATTTTGAATTTCTAAGCTTGTGGGCCTATTTTTTGAAATCCAAACATGTTTACAACATGTTAGAAGACTTCAAAACCCATTGGTGCATGACCATGACTTTTATTCTATTTATTCCAATTCTTTATTTAATGTTTGCAAAAGAATTAAGTTAAAATATTAAATAAATGGATTAAGATGTAGATGGGCTTCAATTGCATCAGTTAAGGGCCGAAGAAGCTCATGAATAGCTGTCAAGAACGTGCAAAAAAAGAATGGAAGAGGTTTGAATAAAAAATGTCAACTTTTGATACAAAATTCAATCTCATATTTTGTCGTCAACCATAAGGATTTTGTATGAATTTTGTTAACCTAATTGCTATCACATATAAGAACAAGCCTCACACCTCAAAGGGAAAGGTGCAGCTACCTCAAAACAAACCCTAAAAAATTCCAAAAAATTCAAAGAGAAGGTATAATCTGCATTGAATAATCCAGCCATTCTCCATCATATCTAAGCACTCCATCACGCTCCTGAGAGTCCCAAGAGTCATCCCAATCACTCTTGAAGCTTGTATCATCCCAGATCACAGTAACCAAGTGACACTGGTTAGCAAGGTTTAATGAATTCGAAATTATTAATTCATGCATTGTTGACATGTTTGATGTATTGTTTGGTGTTCAGGATATCCTTTAGGACAAATTGGACGTTTCGCTTGAGAGCTTTGTAGCCTGAATCATAAGATGCCAATGTTAGGGCATCACAAACGGAAATCCTTGAACCTCACAATACATGGACTTTTAGATTGAACGGGTACCATCGTTGGATTCATGGGGAAATTTTAAGGGGGGTAGGTTGTTTTATATGCTTTGATATTGCGTGTTTTGTAGGGGTCAATTTTAATATCACTAGAGAAGGTGATCGTGACAACCGTGGCCGGTGGTTTGACTTGTTTCAGGCGATGGTACAAGCTGGCGTGGCTCTTTCCCTTTGTCCCATTGGCTGAATCCAAATAATAGATCCCTCTCTCCACTCTTGATTGGTCCATTCAGACACTAGGGCCCCACTTGGCACACATGCGTTATACAGACAACACAAAGGACTGGATTTACATTATATATTTATTACTGTGCTTATGTTAACGAAAGTAAAATCGTCCCATCGGTAGAGACAGTGCGTGTTAAGGCTTTGTGTGTGTAAGGGTAGGGGTTCGAACCCTGCCTCTTACATATTATTATTATCAAGGCCAGATCAAATGTTCCAGATCTAGACGCTCATGATAGATCTCCCAAGGAGCAGCACTACTAGATCACACGCAGGAGTTTGGGCTTGCTCTGGTTATGGCCTAGCAAATTTCGGATGCATACTGTGATCGGTGGAAATAGAACTGACTGTTTAAAGCTGGATCACGTATGTCGCGGTAAGCAAGAGTCGCCACCGTCTTTTTTTTCTCCAACATGGACAGGACAAAAGCACAACAAAATTCCTTATGAGAACGTTTCTCGGTTCGGGAGGTAGATTATAGAAAGGGAAGGTATTAGCACCCTTTCTATCCGTGGTTATCCACGGGCTCTTAGATACTCGCTCTTATGTTTTCGAAATGTTTGCTTTTCAAAATGTGAGTGGGTTTGAAAAAGTTTGTTTGAAAGATTTCTGAATAACTCTTGTATCTGTCCTCAAGAGTGTTTGAAAAATTTGTTTTGAAAGCTTTTGAAAGTGTCAGTGTGAAAAGATTTTTGATTTTGTTTTTTAGAGAGCAAGTATCCATGAATCATCTACCTACCCTAAGGAATTAGGATGTGTAAAAGTCCTTAAGGTAGTGCCGTTCCACCATTGAGAGGTAGGTAGCACCACCGTTGGAGGTGTTCGGGTCAATTCGATTGTAGGGACAGTGTGGTCACCGAAGCAACAGTTAGGACACCTTAGAAGTAACCCTAATGTCCTAGATCCTTTTTAATCCGAGGCAACCGTTTCGAGGCAACTGTTTCGAGGCAACTGGATCATGGACATAAGAGCGACCGCTAAAACGTCCTATACTTGACGACCACGTTTCGAAGGCAACGAGTGAGGCGTACCCTAGAAGTGGTGTGTTAATTGTGTGTTGTTTTCAGTTTATATTTATCTTTGATCAGGGCATTATGAGCTACGAGTTGTTTTTAATTAACATACATTCTTTCATGCAATTTAGAATTTAAGAGTGCGGGTCTATACATCGCCAAAATACAAAGACCCGTTTTTGATAAAAATGCGGAAAGTAAAAAAGGCAATAAACCTAATTATTATTACATCCTTGAACAGTTACATAATAATCAATAAGAAAATAACGCGCAAAAATAGAAATTAATCGAACGTCCGAGGGTTTTGACCCTTTGCTTGAAATTAAATTAAATTAGGACCTAATTATTATTTAATTAAAGAAAAGAAAGTGTTTTTTATGTTCTTTGTATTCATGAAATAAAGAAAATAAAATCAAGAGAAAACCCTAATTCTAAGTTTATGTTAATTATTAAGAAAATATTAAAGTTAACCTAGTTTACTAATTAATTAATTTACATATTTATGTACAAAAATAATAGTAATTAATAATGATAATAATAATGATGAAAATAATTAATTAAGAAAAAGATAAGAATGTCAAAAAACCTAATTCTATATATTTTTTATTTATTAAGAAAAGAGATTAAAATTAAAACCTAAATTAAACTAAATTAACTGTTAATGTTTATTTACAAAAATAAATTAGTGAGGAAATTAATAAATAATTAAACATATTTTGTATTTTGATTTTCTGTTTTTATTATGGAAAAAATTACTTTATGGTGAATTAAGAAAAAAGGTTAAAACAATTAAAAGTATTAAAAAGAAAAGAAAATAAAAATGTAAAAATGCAAAGCAAACCAAGGGGGGTGTCAGGCCCAAAGTGAAGGTTTTTGCTGGAATTCAGGCCCATTAGACACAAGGCCTTGTTGACTTTTCAGATTGTGTGCACGTTGGTTGACCAAGGCATAGAGTGTTCGTCACCTCCTGGCCTTCAGATTATGGATAAAAGCCACTTGGCAGGCCAACGCGTGAGGCTCATGGTAGGACGTTGGATGAGGCGCTGCACTAGAATGCGTTAGAACAAAAATTATGAATTATGTGGGGGGACCTGGGAATCGAACCCATGTCCCTATGCTTGCAAGACACGTCCTCCACCATCTGAGCTACCAAGCGCGTTTGTATACATAATAATAAAGAAATATAATATATGAAAAGTGCCCATTATGCTGAAACATTAAAAAAAAGCGCTAAGGTTTAAACTCCCCAATCACATGATGCCACGCCCATCTTCTTCCTTGTTTTCACCTGCAATATGAATAAGATAGAGGGGGTTTTAAACCCCCACTAACCATAACCACGAAAAATAGCGACTAGGGTTAGGAACAATATAAAAAAGGCGCGAGGGTCTTAATGGTTTCGTCTTGTTGCAACGAATTCGTCCATACAGGTTTGGAGGTCCAATTTTACAATACAAGGAAAGCCCCAATATGGAAGCTTTAAAACCCTAACGTTTGTTCATGGCAGATTTTGATTCAGAGCCTTATAATGCAATTAAACCATGTCATTAGCTTCAGAAGGTTCCTGTGAATACAAAACAACCAACAATATGCATCAAATGCGCATGAATCATGATATGAAATTCTGGAAAATAATGCAAACCGTAAGGCTTGTTCTTGCGCGTTCTTTGGGTTTCGGGACTCGTTCTTGATTGAAATGCGTTCAGGAAACTCCCAGCAAGGGATTAGAATCAACAAACTCTCTAGAATCTGCCTGGAAGTTAGAAAACAATTTTGAACTTTTTCTCTATTTTTTGCAAATTGGTTCTATGGCTTCAGCAGCTTTCACGTGTGTCTTTTAGTAGGGTTTCACTCAGCATATGTATGTGATGCAAATTAGGTCAAAACCTTGGCCCAAAAGTCCATGAATTAATGTTTCAAATCCTTGATTTTCAATCATGTAATTTTCAATCTTTTTCCATGAAAACCTTGCCAATTATGGAAGATCTTGTCCCCTTGGATGATGCACGAAATCTTTAGCATGTGTGGAGTGTATTTGCTTCATAAAAAGATTTGACAACCATGCTTTGATATTTTTCTACAATTAAAACCAATTAAATGAATTAATAATAATAATAATTCAATTAATTAATTAAAAATAAGAAAATAAATCATTTTAAGTTCAATTGGTCGTGCATAGGATTTGGGTAATGATTCAAGAAAGAATTTGAGGCCCATTAGCAAAATTGAAGCTTTTTAGGCAAAGTTGACTTTTGAAAGTTCCCAAAAATTTCCCAACTTCTCCAATGCATATCTTGCTCAATTTTGAAGCTATGAACATGTTCTTGGACATTTTGGAAAGGTCTTGAAGTCCTCTAACCAATGCCTTTGGTCCCATGTAATTTTGATTTACCAATCTCAAGTTATGGTGTTTGACTTAAAGTGCCTTTTTGTTGACTTTTGAAAATGACCTATAATGTTGAAATTGATAACTTTTTGTGAGAGCATTTCTTGGACTTGGAGTGTGAATATGAGTTGTAGGAAATGTCATCCCCTTCAAAATGAGCATTGGATGGGATTTTTCTGATAAACCATGAAAAAGTTATGCCTTGGTCAATTTGCAGTTGACTTTTCAACTGTCCAAAAATAGAAACTTTTGCATCTTGAGACTTTTTGAGCCATGCTTGTGGAATCATGATCAAGAATTGATCAAATGATGATTGCGGCTTCAAAATAAGATGTTGACCAAAAATTTTGACTTTTGACTGTCAAATGTCCATTTTGCCCTTGCAGTTGACTGTGAAGCAATTAGGGCTCTTGACTGTGCAATTTTGATGCTGTGAGTCTTGAAACCTGACATATGGATGCTTGACAATGTTTATAGGCATGTGGGACTTGATTGGACCCTTGAAAACCTCAATTTATTTGCAAGAACCAAAACCCTAATTTTGACTGTGTTAGGAGGCAATTGGACTGTGCAACCCTCGAGAGATTTTGAAGCTTGGAGATTGATCTTGCCAAATTTTGAAGAATATGGGAGGGCAAATTTTGGGGTACAACAGTTGCCCCTGTTCAATCTTCTTAGACCTGAGGATGTAGATTGGCTGGTGTGCCTTTCGTAATCCGAAGGTGGAAGATGATTGAACATTAGAGTGCCTAGAAATTTGCACTCACATAGTAGAATGTTAGCAGTGTGATGTGGGGAATGGGCTTACAGATGCCATTTGGAGAGATGGTGGATAGGAGGATGGGCTTATAGATGCCATATGGAAGTGTGACAGAACCTTGTCAGGAATGGGCTTATGGATGCCATTTGGAGACCGTCAGTATGTGGATGGGCTTATAGATGCCATCTAGGTGTCGATCGCGTAAGAGATTCCTTAGCGAGAACTTGTGTACCTGAGAAAGAAAGATAATTACCTGGTCTGTTACAGGGGTTGATCTCCAAACTCTTCATGCAGATATGCCCTGGCTAGATACAGGTATCGAATCTCTAAGCTCTTCAGACGTGCCCTGGCAGGATACAGGAATCGAGTCCGGAAAATAGTCGTCAACAGATACACCCTGGAAGGATACAGGAATCGGATCTTCAAACTCTTCAGACGTGCCCTGGCTGGATATAGGAATCGAGTCTGGAAAATAGTCGTCAACAGATACACCCTAGAAGGATACAGGAATCAGATCTTCAAACTCTTCAGACGTGCCCTGGCAGGATACAGGAATCGAGTCCGGAAAATAGTCGTCAACAGATACACCCTGGCAGGATACAGGAATCAGATCTTCAAACTCTTCAGACGTGCCCTGGCAGGATACAGGAATCGAGTCCAGAAAATAGTCGTCAACAGATACACCCTGGCAGGATACAAGAATAAGATCTTCAAACTCTTCAGACGTGCCCTGGCAGGATACAGGAATCGAGTCCGGAAAATAGTCTTCAACAGATACACCCTGGCAGGATACAGGAATCGGATCTTCAAACTCTTCAGACGTTCCCTGGCAGGATACAGGAATCGAGTCCGGAAAATAGTCGTCAACAGATACACCCTGGCAGGATACAGGAATCAGATCTTCAAACTCTTCAGACGTGCCCTGGCAGGATATAGGAATCGAGACCGGAAAATAGTCGTCAACAGATACACCCTGGCAGGATACAGGAATCGGATCTTCAAACTCTTCAGACGTGCCCTGGCAGGATACAGGAATCGAGTCCGGAAATAATCGCTCACAGATATGCCCTGGCTAGATACAGGTATCGAATATGGAATTGCGACAGTTGATAGTAATCATCTTTGTATTGATCTTGGTCCTGAAAAGACCAAACGTTAGTTGTATGCGATGTCATGATGTATGAGATGCATGATGTCGTGATGCTCAAAAATAGATGAGATTGTATGTTCATGATGCGTATGTGCATGCTATGATGTATGAAGATGTAATGTTTATGGATGTATTTTTTGTCTGGGAAAATAAATCCTTGACGAATACCGGGAGCTTGAATCCTGGGCTGATGTTTGAAGAGTAGTTCTTCATTTCCGCTGGGGATGATGGTTGCGAGAATAAACCCGTAGGAGAAGATGACTCCGTTGAGGAATAAACTTTGCTGGAGAGATTACTCTGTGAGGAATTACTCTGCGGGGAGAGATATTTTGCTGAGATGTTGATGATAACTCCGCTGGGGATACCGTTGATAAGTTTTTGTTGGGAAGATTTGATGAACTCCACTGGGGATAGGAAGACTTCGCCGGGGACGATCTTTCCATGGCAATTGGCTGAGGATAACCCAGTTATATCCTGGTGGGGAAATAACCTTTGAATAAAGTCGGGGGAGCGTTCGTACTCTGCAGGTGATAAGCTTCCAGAATCTACTGGGGATAAGCTTCCAGAATCTACTGGGGATAAGCTTCCAGAATCTACTAGGGATATCCTTCCAGAATCTACTGGGGAGATTGATTCAACTTTCCTGGGGAACTTTTTAGATTGGACTGGGGAATGGCTCCACTGGATGTTCTGTATACCGCCGGGGAACAATCTTATATCAAGATTGTCGGGGATGCTTGTTAGTAATGTTTGTACACTCCGTTGGGGAATGTTGAGATCTTCGGGGGATAATTCAACTTCCTTGAGGCTGACAATAGGCTAACTCTGCTCGGGGAGAGTGTTGCTGACTTGCTGGAGAATATTGTGCCTTCTCGGGGCTTATGGGAGACCAACTCTGCTTGAGGAGAGTATGGCTGAAATCTGTCTTACTCTCGGAGAGTGGAGGTATCCTGATCATTCTTCAGCTGAACCTACCTTGGTACCTTGGTGGACAGAGCAATTAGATTGTTTAGACAACTCATTATTGCCCCTGTTTCTAATGTCACCTGCAATTAATCCTTTGTTTCGCATGCAAGTATTTATGAGTTAGCAATTAGTGACAAATGCATATATCAAAAATTGAACATTGGACGTTTTTTACAAAACAAAACAAAAAAAGGAAACAACAATTGGCAATTGGTCTAAAAAAGTGAATTTGTATTGATTTTTTGAATTTGTCTGTAAATAGGCGTTTATGTACAAGAGGCTGACATCCTAGTAAGAGAAAGCCGCCGAAAAACAGAGTTTATACAATTTGTACAAAGAAAACAAAACATTTGTGTGAAAAGAGTAATCCCACTGGGTTCCAACTCTGCTATCGCCTTTATATCTTCGAGCGTCTCATCACTTGGCTGCTTAGTTGAAGATGAAGTTGATTGATCAATGCCGTCTGAACTCGATGTTGATACCGGATTCTGGATGCAAGGTGATCCAATGAGACATAGTGTTACGCTTTAATCCCTAACTTTTTCCTGGACCGCCCTTTCGGGTTTTCAGTCCACCGGGATACCCATTTTTGCCCAAGCCGCCTTTTCAGGTTTTTGACTTGCCGGGTGTACAGATTTTTTTAATTTCATCCCTTATTTTTGCCCGAACCCTTTTGGTTCGCCGGGAAGCCCTTATTTTTTCCTAGGTGTGTCAACCTAGCGGGTCTTTAGTTCATGCGTAGTATCTTTTTACTATGTCTACGTTGACGGGGTGAGGAAGGTCGTCACCATCCATGGTGGTTAGAATCATGGCTCCTCCCGAGAAGACATGTTTAACCATAAATGGCCCTTCGTACGTAGGGGTCCATTTTCCCCTGGGATCACTTTGAGGAAGAATGATGCGCTTGATTACCAGGTCCCCAACTTGATACTCTTGTGGTCTGACTTTCTTGTTAAATGCCCTGATCATCCGTTTTTGATACATTTGACCATGACAAATAGCAGTGAGTCTCTTTTCGTCAATTAGGTTTAATTGATCAAGTCGAGTCTGGATCCAGTCGTCTTCGCTCAAGCCTGCATCCTTCATTATCCGGAGAGAGGGTATCTGAACTTCAATCGGCAAGACTGCCTCCATGCCATAGACCAAGGAAAAGGGGGTTGCCCCGGTTGACGTTCTTATTGAGGTGCGGTACCCATGAAGAGCAAACAGTAACATCTCGTGCCAATCTTTATAGGTTACTGTCATCTTCTACACAATCTTCTAGATATTCTTATTAGCTGCTTCTACAGCCCCATTCATCTTCGGCCGGTAAGGAGAAGAGTTGTGGTGCTGTATCTTGAATTGCTCGCAGAGCCCAGTGATCATCTTGTTATTAAGATTGGTACCATTGTCAGTAATGATCCTTTTCGGGATGCCGTATCGACAAATCAGGTTGTGTCGAATGAACCGTGCCACGACATTCTTGGTTACGGTAGCATAGGAAGCTGCTTCAACCCACTTTGTAAAGTAATCGATCGCCACCAGGATGAAGCGATGCCCGTTGGATGCCGTAGGTTTAATCTCGCCGATCATATCAATGCCCCACATTGCAAAGGGCCAAGGTGCAGTCAATACATTCAGAGGGACTGGAGGAACGTGCACCTTATCAGCATAGATTTGGCACTTGTGACATGTCCGAGAATGCTGGTAACAGTCGGCTTCCATTGTGGACCAGAAATATCCTGCCCGAAGGATTTTCTTTGCCATGGTGTGTCCACTGGAATGCGTTCCGAAGGTACCTTCATGCAGCTCTGCCATGATTCTTTCTGCTTCAGTCTTATCCACACAACGCAGTAAGGTCGAATCATGGTTTCGCTTGTAGAGAATGTCGTTGCTGAGGAAGAACTTTGCTGCGAACCTTCTCAGAAACTTCTTGTCATTGACAGATGCACCGTCGGGGTATTCTTGAGTTTCCAGATACCTCTTCACCTCATGATACCAGGGTTTTTCAGTTACTATCTCCGCCTCAAGATCACAATAATATGCAGGTTCGTCCAGTTTCTAGATAATGATCCGGGGAGCCTCGTTGTCCCATTTGACTCTGAACATATAAGACATCGTAGCCAGCGCGTCCGCCAACTGATTCTCCTCTCTTGGGAAGTGTTCAAAAGTTATCTCCGTGAAATGGGGGATCAATGTCAACACACATTCTTTGTAAGGAATAAGGTTTGGGTGTTTCGTATCCCACTCGCCTTTGATCTGATTGATCACGAGAGCGGAATCTTCGAAGACACTCAGGAACTTGATCCTTAGGTCAATTGCAGCTTGAAGACCCATGATGCATGCCTCATACTCCGCCATGTTGTTGGTGCAGTTGAAACACAACCGGGCAGTAAGTGGAGTATGAGTGCCTTTTGGGGATATGATTACAGCGCCAATACCATTACCCAAAGCGTTGGAGGCTCCGTCAAAATGCATAGACCATCGGGATCCTTCCTCAGGTCCTTCATCCGGTCCAGGTACTTCACAATCAGTCACTACCATGATGTTCTCGTCAGGAAATTCAAAGTTCATTGACTGGTAGTCATCCACTGCCTGGTGTGCCAAATGGTCTGCCAATACACTTCCCTTGATTGCCTTCTGAGTCGTGTACTGGATGTCGTATTCTGTCAAGATCATCTGCCATCTTGTTATTCTTCCAGACATAGCAGGCTTTTCGAATATGTACTTTATTGGATCCATTTTTGAAATCAACAGAGTAGTGTGAGTCAGCATATACTGTCTCAGCCGGCGAGCAGCCCATACCAAAGCGCAGCAAGTTTTCTCGAGCAGTGAGTATCGGGTCTCACAGTCGGTAAACTTTTTGCTAAGGTAATAAATGGCATGCTCTTTTCGGCCAGACTCGTCATGCTGCCCCAGCACACACCCCATTGAGCTGTCAAGTACTGTCAGGTATAAGATCAGAGGTCTCCCTTCAACCGGTGGCATAAGAATGGGTGGTTCTTAGAGATACTCTTTGATTCTGTCAAAAGCGGCCTGACATTCATCATTCCAACGTACTACATGATCTTTCTTCAGTAGCTTGAAGATTGGTTCACAGGTAGCAGTTAGGTGCGAGATGAATCGAGCAATGTAATTCAGACGTCCTAGAAAGCCTCTGACTTCTTTCTCTGTCTTGGGAACTGACATCTCTTGTATGGCTTTCACCTTGGCAGGGTCCACTTGAATACCTTTGTCGCTCACGACGAACCCTAGCAACTTTCCAGATCTTACCCCAAATGTGCACTTGTTTGGGTTCAACCTCAGCTTGTACAACTTCAGGCGGTCAAACAGCTTCTGTAGATGGTCAAGGTGTTCCTCCTCAGTTTGAGACCTTGTAATCATATCGTCGACGTACACTTCGATCTCATGATGGATCATGTCATGAAACAAAGCAACCATGGCACGTTGGTAGGTTGCCCTAGCATTTTTCAACCCGAATGGCATGACCTTGTAGCAGAAGGTACCCCAGTGAGTAACAAAGGTAGTCTTTTCCATGTCTTCAGGAGCCATTTTAATCTGATTATAACCTGAGAAGCCGTCCATGAAGGAGAACACCTTGTGCTGAGCCGTATTGTGAACCAGAACGTCAATGTGAGGCAAGGGGAAGTCATCCTTGGGGATCGCCCTATTCAGATCCCTGTAGTCAACACACATTCGTACCTTACCATCTTTTTTCGGTACCAGAACCACATTGGCAACCCACTGTGGGTAAGAAGTTACTACTAGAAACCCGGCATCAAATTTCTTCATAACCTCAGCTTTGATCTTCTCAGACATCTCTGGACGCATACGGCGGACCTTTTGCTTTACCGGAGGGCATTCTTCCTTGGTAGGCAAGTGATGGACCACAATGTCGGTATCCAACCCAGGCATGTCTTCGTAGGACCAGGCAAAGATTTCCATGTAGTCATGCAGCATCTGGATCAACCGTTGTTTCACACTGAGCTCTAGATTAGCACCAATCTTGACTTCCTTTCTGTCTGTCTCAGTACCCAGACTTACCGTTTCCACTAGCTCTTCATGTGGCTGAATGGCCCTCTCTTCTTGGAGTAACAATCTTGCAAGCTCACCAGGCACTTCGCAATCATCTTCACCTTCGTCTTTGGCTAAGTTGATCGGATTTTCGAAGTCATAACTGGCAGTAGCAGAGTCGTTACCAGTGAGATCCAGAGTGGATTGAAACCTGTATGAGTGAGTGTGTGTAAATATAGCTGTTTTGCAATATATAAAGAAAGAAAGAAAGGGAGCACAAGATTTGAAATGCGAAAAACGTCCAATGTCTTTATTCATGATATATGGAAATGACAAGTAATAAGCCCTCACAAATGAAACCACGGTGCCCCGGGTAAGGCACCGGGCCATAAAGTTCCAAATTATTGTTCATTACAAATTTAAAAAAAACAAAGGAATTCATTACTGAGTAACAAAAGTAACAGGTATGTAGTCTTTTGCAGTCCAATTGTTCAGTCCACCGTCGGTCGTCGGGTAGATCCAGCTATCAAGCTCTGATTCCTCTGCATCGCCTTCAATAGCATTCACTCCCGGGTTGGTGATGAACACGGGAGGTCTTCCGATCTTTGCTTTGCGTACAGCCCTCTGCGCCTCTACAGTGAAACTCAGCCCAAACTTGTCAGTCTTAGGAGTAAAATCAGGGAGCCTGGCCCAGTTTGCACATTCACCTTTTTCAATCACAGCCCGGGCGTCCTTCAAGGAAGCCATCTTCAAAGGAGAGTCTTCTTCAATTACTGTCTCTGCTGACGCCAATGTTGGAGGTACCTCTTCAAAATGTTAAAAGGGGGTTTCAATGAACTCCCCGTCCATCTCTATATACCGGAATGAGTTCAGATGACTAACCATGTATTCTTCCTCCCCCTGCACTATAACAATCTTCCCTCTGACAGGGTATTTGAGCTTCTGGTGTAGAGTGGAGGTCACAGCCCCAGCCTTGTGGATCCAAGGACGGCCCAACAAACAAGAATAGGATGGACGAATGTCCATCACATAGAACGTTGAGTCAAAGACTTGAGAACCAACCCGGATTGGAATATCCACTTCACCGTGTACCATCCTTTTTGACCCGTCAAAGGCTCGGACGATGATGTTACTAGGCTTCAACTCCAAACCCTCACAATCCAACCTGTCTAAGGCCTTCTTGGGTAATACATTCAGTGAAGAACCGGTGTCTACCAACACGTGTGCGAGAGTAGTGCCCCTGCATTTAATGGAGACATGCAGGTCATCATTATGGTTCTTTCCCTTGGCGGTCAGATCAGCATCAGAGAAACCCAACCCATTGTCAGCGGTCAAGTTGGCCACACAATCAGTAAATTGATCAGCAGATGTTTCTTGTGGCACGTGAGTCGTCTTTAGGAAGGAAATCAGGGCCTTGGCATGGGCCTCTGAACACAGCAACAGTGATAGCATGGAGATTTTGGAGGGGGTGTGCCCCAGCTGTTCAACGACGTTGAAATCACTTTTCTTTATGATCTTGAGAATTTCCTCCATCTCTTGCTGGGAGGCTTCAACATTAACAGTCTTCGGTGCCTCCATCTGGGCAGGCATATCAGCAATCCCTTTGCCCCGAGCGCCAGATGACTCGACAGTAGGGGTAGAAACTTGACCAGGAGGGGAAACAAGTGCATTTGTAGGCGTGATGATAAGAGGTCTTCGGATAACTGGTGGCGCAATGTCAGGCGAGAAGAGCCTGCCACTGCGAGTAACTTTAGCGGGATCGGTGATGTTACTGATACCGGTACTAGTGTTGAACTCCTGCTTCACTCCAAGCACACACATCTGCCCCATAGTGCCATGGGACAGCCTTGTCAGATTTATAGGGGAGGGGCCCCGGAACAGTAATGATGATAGGTGCAACAGACATGATTTTGACTAGCTTCCTCGGGGGAGCCCTGGTAGAATTGTTGAAAATAGTGACGATGGATACTTCTTCAGTAGGGACAATAGGAACAGTGGTCTTCTTGAACAAGATCTCTTTGCTATCCATCAGGTTTTGGACGCCTAACTTCAGCAACGGACAACTAGTAGGTGAAACAGCACATAAAAGGCAACCCTTGCTACAACCCGGAAATAAACCGGCCAGCAACAGGTTCCTTTTGACAGTCAATAAAGGGGTAGCAACATCATCCATAGAAACTGCATACAGGTCCTCCTCAATAGCATTTACTCCATGCTGGGGCATAGGAGCAGTCACAACGTTGGGCCTCTCGGGCGCCTCAAACTGTATTTCCTTGACATCGATAAGGTCCTGAACCTTATTTCTTAGGGCCCAGCAATCATCAGTAGAATGCCCCGGGCTATCAGAGTGATAAGCACAGCGGGCGTTGGGATTGTACTTCGGAGAGGTTGTGTTTACCACCTTCGGAGCTTCTCTGACGGTTACCAAGTTGGTCGATAGTAGTTGCGGCAAGATCTGCGACAAGGTCATACTAAGCCGATTATATTCTCTTATGGGTCTCTCACCCCTTGGTTGGTTAGGTTGCCGAGGAGTAGCAGCAGGCTTTGCAATTACCACCGCGTTGACAGCTTGGCGGCGTTCTAGTTTATTTTTCCTCCTGGGCCCATACACAGCACTGGCTTCCTTCTTGAAAGGCTTTTTCTCAGCACTTGAGGACGCACCTTTCTGTATCTTCCCTGATTTCATACCAGCCTCTATCCTCTCACCAGTCAGAATGAGGTCTGTAAACCCTGCAGACGAATTACCAATGAGATGGTTGAAGAATTGACCAGATAGGGTCCCCAAGAACATGTCCACTAGTTCACGGTCGGTTAACGGTGGCTGCACCCTGCCAGCCAGGTCCCTCCATTTCTACGCATACTCTTTAAAACCTTCTCCCGATCCTAGCGACATACCCTGGAGTTGGGTACGTGTAGGAGCGAGGTCGGCATTATACTGATACTGCTTATAAAAAGCAGTAGCCAAGTCCTCCCAGTTATGAACCTTGGTTCCATCCAGCTGATAGAACCATTCGAGATAAGTCCCTGAAACACTCTCCTGGAAGAAATGGATCCATAAGTTCTTGTCCATAGTGTACGGTTGGATCTTCTGCACATAAGATCTGAGATGTAGCTTAGGGCAAGACGCCGCGTCATACTTTGCGAAAGATGGTGCTTTGAACTTGTGTGGGATCACCACACCAGAAGATAGACCCAGATCTCCAAAATCCAACCCAGGCACCTGTTGAATTTCCATGGCATTCAGGCGATCCTCTAACTGCTTGTACTTGTCTTCAGCGGGAGGGTACTGCTCTTCATTGAAATCGGTCACGTTGTCAGAGACCACAGGACTAGGAACCCTTCCCCCTTGGGGACTGCCTTTCCCTACAGAAGAACCAGCTTGATCAACCTCATTCTGCAGTGTATTGCCAAACCTCCGGCCAGTGTTGAATAGTACAATTCTCTTCTTCTTCTTCTTGACCAACAGAGCCTTCAATTCCTCTTGACCTTGGGCTAAACTCATGATCAACTCTTGGAACTGGGCGTTCTGAGCCTGGAGGGCCTTGATGGATTGCTCAGTAGATGATTCAGGATTCATGATGGCAAGCTGAAATAAACAGCGAAGAAGATTAAACCACCTGTAAAAAAGAGTACCTGATATGCACATGATGCATGATATGTTGTTTATGCAATGCATTCAAGGGTCCGAAAGTTCAAATTTGTTGTAGACAAAAAGGAACACACGTTATCATTAAGAAATAATTGTTCAGTACATCAAGGCCTCATGGGCAAACATTACAAAGTAAATTAATCCCAAAAGACACCGTGCATCCTCTTTGGAGCTATGTAAGTGTTGAGAGTCTTTTCCTCGTGCAGTAGGCGGGTGAGCTCCAAGACCTTCTTCTCACTGGCATGCAGACTAGCTTCAAGAGAATTCCGTTCTTCCTTAAGCTGGATCCAGCTCTTCTGGATTTCTTCCCAGGATGTGGGCATGTCAGGATGTTGAATGGTGTATGAGACCTCTCCTTCCAACACTGGCTCTTTGATCACAGGGAGGACATGAGGGTATGGCATCACTAACTTCTGGGAGCGGGCCCGTACCCACCTGAGATAAGGCTCCAACGGGATGGAGTTCCTGTGCCCCAGTGTCTTGCTGTGTACCTTGTTGGGCATCCTCCAAGCTCTGATAAATCTCTGGCGAAGTCCTTGTGCATCGTTGTCGAAGTCAAAAACTATGTCAGGAATTAACATGTCGTGAGGGCCATCCCTCCGAACATATCCAAACTGTCTCAAAGCCAAGCACGGGTTGTAAGTAACACCTCCTCTGATTCCAAGTAAAGGAACGTTAGGAAATTCCCCGCATCGATCAGTGATAGTGACGTCTTCTCTGGACCGAGAACACCAATGTATATCTGCGTGCGTAAGAGTCATCAATCATTGTGACCATCTCAAACCCCGCTCGTTCTTCAAAACTGATTGTGGAAGGTGCGAAATAAACCACCATCCCAGGAGAGGAGTGCAGCACATAAGAACACCTCTTTTTCTCATGGTTCGAGTGTAACATGAGTGAAGGATGTCCCCAAGCAACGTAGGTATAGGATTCCTAGAGATGAAGATCTTGACAACATTGATATCTATAAGCTGATCTGGATTCGGGAACAACACCAACCCATAGACAAGGAGCGCCACAACTTCTTCAAAAGCTTGTAGGTCAAGGGAATTCCAACATTCTTGGGCCTTCTCAAACAGGAACTTTGCCAAGAATCCTTTGATACCGCTTCTAACTTCCCAATGTCCCTTGATGTCAGATGGTTGTAGGCGTAATGCTTTAGCAACCTCTTCAAGTTTTGGCTCCTTTTTTGTACCGTTGTAGGGTAGTTGACTAAGGATATGGATCTTCAGAAGCTGGGAGAACTCTTCCAATGTAGGCACCAGTTGATAATCCAGGAAAGTAAAACAGTGGTGCAGAGGGTCAAAGAACTGGAAGAGGACCTTTATCATATCTTCCTCAATGTTGGTGTTGACCAAACTGATGAGTCTTCCATGTTTCTCACTGAAAGAAGAGCTCTCGGGAATCCTGGATGTAAGTTCCTTAAGCTGAGGAGGGACCCTTACGAGGTTGATCTGAATTTTTTTTCTGCGGATAGTTTCCATGTCCTACAAAACAAGAACAAAGATGAAGATTCGAATCCCTGAAGTGGTTAGTGGATGCATATGATGTTGTATGATGTTATGATATTATGATAAAAACACACCAAAAAGCAAACATGGTAAGGCACACAAGTCACACAAGACAGCCCTTAGAGTTCAGGCCAGTATGGGGTCTAGGTATTAACCTCTTGAGGTTGGTGGGCTCAAAACCTGTCCTATCAAAAGTAACCGGGTTCTAAGGATCTCAATATCATTGGATTGTTTTCTGTGTTCATTGTTTCGATTTAGCCACTGAACTAGCGATCGAAATATTCCAAGAAAACAACCCTCAATGAGTGTAGTATCGAGTATCAACCAACTTCGGACTGCACCAAAGTCAGTTATCTCACTACCCTAAAGAGGCCAAGATGGTCAAGTAAGGTTCCTAAGGTCAGTTGATGCTTCACGACACCACGTGGCGGCCCCGTACTCTCCTTGACTTGACTCAAGGGTTACCGGTACTCACCAAAGTGCCACATCAATGTAGCAGACTGCTTCAACCGTGTCGGTATACCCCGCACAGTTCCCTCACAGTCTTGTTGCTACTTTCTAAGAGGTATCCCCCAGATCCGGGTTAGGATCTATAGAACTCCCAAGACAGGCCCAATAATATTAAAGCACACAAATCAGGCAATTGAAAACATAAGTATGATCTATCCTAAGGTACACCTCACTTTAAAGTATCCCCAGCAGAGTTGCCAGTTCTGTGATCGGTGGAAATAGAACTGAGTGTTTAAAGCTGGATCGCGTATGTCACGGTAAGCAAGAGTCGCCACCGTCTTTTAGTTTCTCCAACATGGACAGGACAAAAGCACAGCAAAATTCCTTATGAGAACGTTTCTCGGTTCGGGAGGTAGATTATAGAAAGGGAAGGTATTAGCACCCTTTCTATCCGTGGTTATCCACGGGCTCTTAGATACTCGCTCTTATGTTTTCAAAATGTTTGCTTTTCAAAATGTGAGTGGGTTTGAAAAAGTTTCTTTGAAAGATTTCCTGAATAACTCTTGTATCTGTCCTCAAGAGTGTTTGAAAAATTTGTTTTGAAAGCTTTTGAAAGTGTCAGTGTGAAAAGATTTTTGATTTTGTTTTTTAGAGAGCAAGTATCCATGAGTCATCTACCTACCCTAAGGAATTAGGCTGTGTAAAAGTCCCTAAGGTAGTGCCGTTCCACCATTGAGAGGTAGGTAGCACCACCGTTGGAGGTGTTCGGGTCAATTCGATTGTAGGGACAGTGTGGTCATCGAAGCAACAGTTAGGACACCTTAGAAGTAACCCTAATGTCCTAGATCCTTTTTAATCCGAGGCAACCGTTTCGAGGCAACTGTTTCGAGGCAACTGGATCATGGACATAAGAGCGACCGCTAAAACGTCCTATACTTGACGACCACGTTTCGAAGGCAACGAGTGAGGCGTACCCTAGAAGTGGTGTGTTAATTGTGTGTTGTTTTCAGTTTATATTTATCTTTGATCAGGGCATTGTGAGCTACGAGTTGTTTTTAATTAACATACATTCTTTCATGCAATTTAGAATTTAAGAGTGCGGAAAGTAAAATACGGAAAGATAAAAGCTACGCTATTACAAGGCGCGGGTCTATACATCGCCAAAATACAAAGACCCGTTTTTGATAAAAATGCGGAAAGTAAAAAAGGCAATAAACCTAATTACTATTACATCCTTGAACAGTTACATAATAATCAATAAGAAAATAACGCGCAAAAATAGAAATTAACCGAACGTCCGAGGGTTTTGACCCTTTGCTTGAAATTAAATTAAATTAGGACCTAATTATTATTTAATTAAAGAAAAGAAAGTGTTTTTTATGTTTTTTGTATTCATGAAATAAAGAAAATAAAATCAAGAGAAAACCCTAATTCTAAGTTTATGTTAATTATTAAGAAAATATTAAAGTTAACCTAGTTTACTAATTAATTAATTTACATATTTATGTACAAAAATAATAGTAATTAATAATGATAATAATAATGATGAAAATAATTAATTAAGAAAAAGATAAGAATGTCAAAAAACCTAATTCTATATATTTTTTATTTATTAAGAAAAGAGATTAAAATTAAAACCTAAATTAAACTAAATTAATTGTTAATGTTTATTTACAAAAATAAATTAGTGAAGAAATTAATAAATAATTAAACATATTTTGTATTTTGATTTTCTGTTTTTATTATGGAAAAAATAATTTTATGGTGAATTAAGAAAAAAGGTTAAAACAATTAAAAGTATTAAGAAGAAAAGAAAATAAAAATGTAAAAATGCAAAGCAAACCAAGGGGGGTGTCAGGCCCAAAGTGGAGGTTTTTGCTGGAATTCAGGCCCATTAGACACAAGGCCTTGTTGACTTTTCAGATTGTGTGCACGTTGGTTGACCAAGGCATAGAGTGTTCGTCACCTCCTGGCCTTCAGATTATGGATCAAAGCCACTTGGCAGGCCAACGCGTGAGGCTCATGGTAGGACGTTAGATGAGGCGCTGCACTAGAATGCGTTAGAACAAAAATTATGAATTATGTGGGGGGACCTGGGAATCAAACCCAGGTCCCTATGCTTGCAAGACACGTCCTCCACCATCTGAGCTACCAAGCGCGTTTGTATACATAATAATAAAGAAATATAATATATGAAAAGTGCCCATTATGCTGAAACATTAAAAAAGCGCGCTAAGGTTTAAACTCCCCAATCACATGTTGCCACGCCCATCTTCTTCCTCGTTTTCACCTGCAATATGAATAAGATAACGGGGGTTTTAAAACCCCACTAACCATAACCACGAAAAATAGCGACTAGGGTTAGAAACAATATAAAAAAGGCGCGAGGGTCTTGATGGTTTCGTCTTGTTGCAACGAATTCGTCCATATAGGTTTGGAGGTCCAATTTTACAATACAAGGAAAGCCCCAATATGGAAGCTTTAAAACCCTAACGTTTGTTCATGGCAGATTTTGATTCAGAGCCTTATAATGCAATTAAACCATGTCATTAGCTTCAGAAGGTTCCTGTGAATACAAAACAACCAACAATATGCATCAAATGCGCATGAATCATGATATGAAATTCTGGAAAATAATGCAAATTGTAAGGCTTGTTCTTGCGTGTTCCTTGGGTTTCAGGACTCGTTCTTGATTGCAATGCGTTCCGGAAACTCCCAGCAAGGGATTAGAATCAACAAACTCTCTAGAATCTGCCTGGAAGTTAGAAAACAGTTTTGAACTTTTTCTCTATTTTTTGCAAATTGGTTCTATGGCTTCAGCAGCTTTCACGTGTGTCTTTTAGTAGGGTTTCACTCAGCATATGTATGTGATGCAAATTAGGTCAAAACCTTGGCCCAAAAGTCCATGAATTAATGTTTCAAATCCTTTATTTTCAATCATGTAATTTTCAATCTTTTTCCATGAAAACCTTGCCAATTATGGAAGATCTTGTCCCCTTGGATGATGCACGAAATCTTTAGCATGTGTGGAGTGTATTTGCTTCATAAAAAGATTTGACAACCATGCTTTGATATTTTTCTACAATTAAAACCAATTAAATGAATTAATAATAATAATAATTCAATTAATTAATTAAAAATAAGAAAATAAATCATTTTAAGTTCAATTGGTCGTGCATAGGCTTTGGGTAATGATTCAAGAAAGAATTTGAGGCCCATTAGCAAAATTGAAGCTTTTTAGGCAAAGTTGACTTTTGAAAGTTCCCAAAAATTTCCCAACTTCTCCAATGCATATCTTGCTCCATTTTGAAGCTATGAACATGTTCTTGGACATTTTGGAAAGGTCTTGAAGTCCTATAACCAATGCCTTTGGTCCCATGTCATTTTGATTTACCAATCCCAAGTTATGGTGTTTGACTTAAAGTGCCTTTTTGTTGACTTTTGAAAATGACCTATAATGTTGAAATTGATAACTTTTTGTGAGAGCATTTATTGGACTTGGAGTGTGAAGATGAGTTGTAGGAAATGTCATCCCCTTCAAAATGAGCATTGGATGGGATTTTTCTGATAAACCATGAAAAAGTTATGCCTTGGTCAATTTGCAGTTGACTTTTCAGTTGTCCAAAAATAGAAACTTTTGCATCTTGAGACTTTTTGAGCCATGCTTGTGGAATCATGATCAAGAATTGATCAAATGATGATTGTGGCTTCAAAATAAGATGTTGACCAAAAATTTTGACTTTTGACTGTCAAATGACCATTTTGCCCCTGCAGTTGACTGTGAAGCAATTAGGGCTCTTGACTGTGCAGTTTTGATGTTGTGAGTCTTGAAACCTGGCATATGGATGCTTGACAATGTTTATAGGCATGTGGGACTTGATTGGACCCTTGAAAACCTCAATTTCTTTGCAAGAACCAAAACCCTAATTTTGACTGTGTTAGGAGGCAATTGGACTGTGCAACCCTTGAGAGATTTTGAAGCTTGGAGATTGATCTTGCCAAACTTTGAAGAATATGGGAGGGCAAATTTTGGGGTACAACACATACCCCTCCAATTTCTTCATACATCAGGCCCATTTTTTCTATTTGTCTTTATCTTAGCCTTACTTTTTTTAATTGTTTTATATTATTTTTAAAACCAATTTTATTTTTATGATAAAAATCAGAAAATCACAAAAATGATAGATTTAGGATTTTTTCTAATTAATTTAATTTTGGTGAATTAAAGTTAATTAATTTAATTATTTTTACTTATTTCATTAATTAAATATAATTAGAACTAGGTTTAAATTTCAAATCTTTTTCTCAATAAAATACCAAAAAATGTTTTATTAAATAATTAGATTCTTTAGGGTTTCAACTTTATTCCCTCTTTAATATTCGCGCATTCATTATTTTCTATATTATTTTCCCAAATATTGTATCCGCTCATGGTTTGTAATAGCTGTTAAATTAGGGTTTATCTACTGTATTTATCCCCCAATTTTTTTATGGTTTGTACCCCCCTTCTCATAGCGATGTATTAACGTAGGATGTTTCTTTCTGCTTTATTGTTTTATTATTACTGTTAACTTCTTAGAATAATAGGATTGCATGGCAAGACATAAAAGAAATAATTAGTAAACCCTAATTGTAAGACAAATGAACTGAATTGAATCACGTGCACACTTCACCTCTATGGTTGACCCCTCGTGTTGCCTCAGAAAAGTAAATAGTCACTTCTCTCGAATGTAGGAGATTTTATCAAAGTCCCTTTGGTTATAAGATTATAAGTCCCTCGATGACCCTCTTGAAGTTGCCTCGGTAAAAGATCTTAAAACCTTAGGGTAATTGCTAAAATATCTTACGAGTGGTTTTCATGACTATACGATGACCCTACATTTGTCCCTCAAACATCCAATAATAGGAATTCCTACCAACTAATGGTAGGATATCACTATCTAAAAGAAGAGGAAAATAACGCGAAAGACTTTTGAGTAAAGGTAATTATTGTTAATCGCTTACTCATAACTTAAAACATTTTCTTCTCGCACCTCACACTTTCAAAAACATTTTTCAAAACACTTTATCAACACTCTTGAGGACTGATACAAGAGTTATCATAAAACAAATTGTCGTACTATTTGGCATTTCAAAACTTTTCAAAAATACACACACAAAGCAAAATAAAGTGAGCAAGCGATTAAGAGCCCGTATATAACTATGGATGAAAAGGGTGATAAGACATTCCCTTTTCATAATCTACCCCCCGAACTTAGAAAAATCTCAAAGGTCTTTCCTATTCTTTTCAACCTTTCCTTTGTTGGATAAAAGAAAAGTCGGTGGCGACTCTAGTTATCCGCACATTTTGGATAAAACCAAAATAATCAGTTCTCCAACCGTATTACACTACATTAGTGGTGTCTTGTTATGATATGTAACACCAGGTTGGAGACACTATGTTTTGCGAATGATGTACTCTTATTAACATTTTTATGAGATTATCAAATGTTAAAGTGTTTTAAGTATACCCTTTGATGAGATTATAATACACTTGAGTTTGAAAATGCAATGAAGTTGCTTTATGAAGATGATTTATGCTACAACGATTTAAAATGAAATGATGATGCATAATTAGATACATGTTAAACATTGATGTAACCCGTGTTACGGAGCAGAATTGTATTTATGTTGTTTTCTATGAAGTGTGACACCCTTGAGCGGTGATTTTATTTGAATTAATTCGTAAATTATATGAGAATTACAAGTGGGGTTAGAAGGGTGTTACATTAGTGGTATCAAAGTAGGTCGGTCTGTCTGGCCAGGATTTTATACAATGTTTGTATACTGGCGATCAATTTTTTTGTAAATCTAATTGATGTTTCATTCCTCTAATGAAGGTTTCTTATATGCAGAGAGAAATGGTTGGATGGAGAAATGATGATGCAATTGTTGAGGCTTTAGAGTCATTGGATCAAGAAATTGCCCAGAACCAGCCTAATCCCCTGAATGCTGGAGGGAATGATGAGCTCCGCGCTTTGGAGAGGTTCCAGCGAAACAACCTGCCGATCTTTAAGGGCACACATGATCATGATGGTGCACATGTGTGGCTCAGAAAGATCGAGAAGATATTCAGAGATGGCTTACTCGGAGGAGCAGAAGGTGAATTTTGGTACCCATATGTTGGAGGCAGAGGCTAAAGACTTGTGGGATAATGCACGTTAGAGAATGGTGATTTTGGGTACATAAATCACATGGGTTGTTTTCAGAGATGCTTTCTTGGAGAATTAATTTCCTGAAGATGTGTGTGGTAAGAAAAAGATTGAATTCCTTGAGCTAAAACAAGGGAATTCGACTGTTGCTAAGTATGCTACAAGGTTCAAGGAGTTGGTGAAGTTCTGCCAACATTATAATAATCTGGAAGCTGAGGCGTCTAACTACATCAAATTTGAGAATGAACTTCATCATGAGATTAAGAATGGAATTAGTTATCAGGAGATTTTCCAATTTCCACTCTAGTGAATAAGTGTAGGATATATGATCAGGATACCAGAGCCAAGTCTTCTTTTTATAAGAGCTTTAATGAGAAAAAAGGGAAGAACCAATATTGTGGTAAGCCATATAGCACTCCTGCTGACAAAGGGAAGTAGAAAGTTTCATATGACAAGAAGCCAAGTAGGGGAGGAGCTCTTGTTTTGGTCAAGTGTTTTAAGTGTGGCAAGCAAGGACACCATGCTGATAGTTGCAAAAATAAGGTGTTGAGATGTTAAAAATGTGGTAATACAGGTCATCATTCTTCTGAGTGCAAGAATGAAGCCATATATTACTCCTGCTGACAATGGGAAGCAGAAAGTTTCAGACGAGAAGAAGCCAAGTGTGGGAGGATCTCCCGCTTCGGTCAACTTTTTTAAGCGTGGCAAGCAAGGCCAATGTGCTAATAGTTGCGAAAATAAGGTGCTGAGATGTTACAAATATGGTAAGACAGGTTATCATGCTTCTGAGTGCAAGAATTATGGTATGACTTATTTCAATTGTGGTAAACAGGGTCACATTAGTACCCAGTGTCAAAAGCCTAAGAAGACTGCTACTGCTGCTCAGACTAATCGTAGAGTGTTTTCTTTGAATGGTTCAGAGGTCTCCATGAAGGATAATCAGATTCGAGGTACTTTTCTTATTAACAGTGTTGAGTTGATTGTTATTATTGATACTGGTATTACTCATTTTTTTTATTTCGCTTGAATGTGATACGATGTGTGGATTGAAGTTATCTTCCATGAATCGTAGTATGGTGATAGATATTCCTGCGAAGGGTTCTATTACTACTACTTTTGTTTGTTCGAGTTGTCCTTTAACTATCTCTGGTAAGATTTTTGTGATGGATTTAGTGTGTCTACCCTTCCACCAAATTAACGTTATCCTTGGAATGAACTGGTTGGAGTTCCACTATGTTCATACCAACTGTTATAATAAGACTTTGAGGTTCCATAAGTTTGGTGATAGTGGAGAGCTAATGTTTCTATCTTCTAAGCAGGTGGATAAACTTTTGGAAGATTAAGCTTTGATGTTTGCAATGTTTGCATCATTACAAGTTGATCGTGAAGCTGCAAGTTTTTAAGTACCTGTTGTATGTGAATTTCCAAAGGTGTTTCCAGATGACATCAGTGATTTGCCTCTAGAGAGTGAGATAGAGTTTTATATAGAGTTGGTACCAGGCACAAGTCCAGTATTGATGGCTTCTTATAGAATTTCAACTTCAGAGTTGGATGAATTGAAGAAACAACTAGAATAATTACTTGAGAATAAGTTTGTTCGACTGAGTGTTTCTACATGGCGTGCTCCTATGTTGCTGGTTAAGAAGTAGGATGGTATTATGAGGTTGTGTGTGGACTATAGACAGTTGAATAAGGTGACTACAAAGAATAAGTATCCTCTTCCTAGGATTTATGATTTGATGTATTAGTTGGTGGGTTCCCGTGTGTTTATTAAGATTGATTTGAGGTCTGATTATCATCAGATTCGTGTTAAACTAGATGATATTACAAAGACATATTTTAAAATGAGGTATGGTCATTATGAGTACCTTGTAATTCTGTTTGGTGTATATAATGTGCCAAGTGTTTTCATGGAGTATATGAATCGAACTTTCCATTCGTATTTGGATAAGTTTGAGGTGGTCTTCATTGATGATATTCCGATCTATTCTAAGTCAGAAAAAGAGCATGTCGAGCATATGAAAACTATGTTACAACTGCTGAAAGAGAAGAAGTTGTATGCGAAGTTGTCAAAGTGTGAATTCTGGTTTAAGGAGGTGAGTTTTCTTGGCCATGTAATTTCTAGTGGTGGAATTTTTGTGGACCTTCTAAAGTTGATGATGTGTTGCAATGGGAAACTATGAAGTCTGCTATTGAGATTCAAAGTTTTCTTAGTTTGGTAGTTATTATCGAAGATTTATCTAAGGATTTTCGAAGTTAGCATTACCATTAACTTAGTTGACTCGAAAGGGTCAAACTTATGTATGGGATGTTGCATGTGAAGATAGTTTTATGGAGCTGAAGAAGAAGTTTAAGTCCGCTCAGGTATTGGTTTTTGTTCAACCATATAAATCCTTTGTTGTATATTGTGATGCGTCCAAGATGGGTCTTGGTGATGTCCATATGCAAAATGGTCAAGTTATTGTTTACCCCTCTAGACAAATGAAATTTCATGAAAGGAATTATCCTACGCATGACTTAGAGTTGGAAACTGTGGTGTATGTGTTGAAAATTTGGAGACATTATCTGTTCGGGCCAGATTTGAGGTGTTTAATGATCACAAGAGTCTGAAGTACTTGTTTGATCAGAAGGAATTGAATATGATGCAGAGAAGATGGCTTGAGTTGTTGAAGGACTATGATTTTGATTTGAATTACCATCCCTGTAAGGAAAATGTTGTGGCAGATGCCTTGAGTAGGAAATACTTTCATATGTCAATGCTTATGGTGCGTGAGATGGAAATGATTGAATAATTCAGAGATATGAGCTTAGTATGTGAAGGAACTCCTAAGAGTGTGAAGTTGGAGATGTTGAAGATGACTAGTGGTATTATTGAAGATATTGGAGAAGGTCAGAAACATGATCCTAGTTTGGTTACCGATTGTTTCTAATTAACCAAGGTAATGGAGGTAAATATCGAGTTAATGAAAATTGTGTGATGAGGTTCGGAAATAGAGTGTGTGTTTCGGTGTGGTAGGACTTAAGAAGAGTAATCTTGAGGAAGAACATTGAAGTGGACTAAGTATTCATCCTGGTGCTACAAAGATGTATTAGGACTTGAAAAAATTGTTTTGGTGGCTCGTTATGAAAAAAGAAGTTGTTGAATTTGTGTATGCTTGATTGACTTGTTAGAAGTTGAAGATTGAACATCATAAGCCTTTAGGTCTAATGTAACCATTGAATGTTCTAGAATGGAAATGGGATACCATTTCCATGGATTTTGTGTCGAGTTTTCTGAATACTTCTAAGAGAAATGATTCGATTTGGGTGATAGTGGATAGGTTGACTAAGTCAACTTATTTCTTACCGATGAAGATCAATCATCCTATGCAGAAGTTGGATGAGATGTATATCAAGGAGATTGTAAAATTGAACGGTATTACCTTCGAGTATTGTGTTAGATAGAGATCTGAGGAATATGTAAAAGTACTGGGAACATTTGCAGAATGCTTTTGGTACCAAATTAACGTTAAGTTCTACAAATCATCTGCAGACAGACGGTCAGATAAAGAGGACTATCCAATCTTTGGAGGATTTGTTTAGCGCTTGTGTGTTAGAACAAGGAGGAGCTTGGTATATCCACTTGTCTTCGATTTAGTTTACTTATAATAAACATTTATATTCTAGTATTGGAATGGAACCTTGTGAAGCGTTGTATGGTAGGAGGTGTAGGACTCCATTGTGTTGGTATAAGTCTGAAGAGATTGTTGTGCTTGGATATAAGATTATGTAGGAGATGACTGAGAAGATAAAGATCATCCAAGAGAGGATAAAGGCTTCACAGAGCCGTCGGAAGATTATCATGATAAGAGGAGGAAATCACTTGAGTTCCAAAAGGGAGATCATGTGTTTTTTAGAGTTACTTCGGTAACTGGTGTTGGTAGAGCTCTAAAGTCATGAAAGCTTATGGTGCATTTTGTTGGTCCATATCAGATTTTAGAGAGGATAAGTGAGATGGCCTATCATATTACTTTACCGCCCTCACTTGCGAATCTTCATGATTTGTTTCATGTATCTCAGTTGAGGAGGTACACTCTGGATCCTTCACATGTGATCTAAATGGATGATATACATGTGAGAGATAACTTGACAGTTGTAGCATCACCTGTGCGGATATAAGGTCGGGAAGTGAAGCAGATGCAGGGTAAATAGATTGCCTTGGTGAAGGTGCTATGGGATGGACCAGCTAGTGGAAGTTTGACTTGGGAGTGTGAGGACCATATGAGAGAGTCGTACCTGACTTTGTTTTCCTCGGGTAATTTTCAAGAAAGAAATTAAGTGGGGAGAGCTGTAACACCCTAAAAATCTAGATTTAATTATTCAATTAATTATTTATCAAATATTGATGATTATCTGTGTGATGTATGATGAAGTGTTATAGGGTAGTGGGATTAAGGTGCTAGTTAGAATTATTTAGATTTAAATAATTTAGTTTATTCCGTTTAGAATTATTTAGTAATAATTAAGTAGAATAATTGGTGTGTAGAGATAATAAGGGTATGGTAGGATTATATGGTGATAAGTTAGGGCATAAGGGGAATAACCTAGAAAGGGTCCTAAGGATAAAAAGAAAATATATATAAGAATAACGATCATTCTGTGTGATTGTAGAATTGGGGGAAACGCAAAGAAGAGGCTAGGGCTCAGAGGAAAATTTTGTAGAATGTGAAGGAAGGATTGATTGATAGGAATTTGAGGTAAAGAGTTTAGTCTTGATTTATTATGATTGAGAGGAGGTTAAAGTAGAAGTAAGTTTTGTTGTATGTGATGATTTGATTAAATACATGATGAAATTGTAGATTTACGACGTCTGTATGTTATGATTTGTGTTGAATATGATTTGATGATGCAATTTGATGTTAATATGCGATATATGATTATTATTATGCGTTTTTTTACTGAGTTTGGTACTGAAATCGAAATTTGAATGAGTCTAGATAATGCAGAAATTATAACTGAGAAGTTGCAGTTTCGCGTGCACTGTCGGGCGAGCAAGGGACGAGGAGAGCTCCCAAGCATCAAAGGGTGAGACAAGAGGCGATGGGATGGGTGAAAAGTGATCTAGTGGAAAATGTATGGGGTGGGGCTTGTCTCCCCAACATCTTCGGGCGAGCCCAGGCGAGCAGCCTTGACAGCATTTTCAAAGTTTCGTAACTTGAGTTTCAAGACTTCCATTGATGTGTCGTTCAAAGCGTTGGGAAGCTAACACACTTAACTATATAATGATAGAATTATATGAGCTATTTGATGCATGATCCCAGTCCTATGTGCTGATGTGGTTGTATTATTACATGTTTACTATACTATGATATTCTATTTGTTTTAATGAATTAACTTGATGTTGCTATGAAGTTGTTATGAAGTGTTATGATGTTGCTATGATGTAATTGATGTTGTTTTGCATGATACTTGATAATGTGAATGTTAATATGTATACATGCTATGTGGAGAATTATTATATGATGGTTATGTGAATGATGATGCACTTGATTAGCCATGGTCGAACTAATATATATGACGTTGTTGTGCATCATGAATTCATAGCATTTTTGGACGTTTGTACGCCCATGTTGAGCCTCAATCCCATTGTATGGATTGGGTGTGAGTAGCTAAGTCCTGGTTGGAGATTTAGTGAAGCATTATCTATGATGACGATAGCGATTTATGTTGTGCTCTGGTTCCAAGAGAGAATCGATCCTATGGTGGGGATCTATGAAGGGTGATGAGCCAGGTGCTCATAAATTTTGGTACCACATGCATTATGTCAATGTTGTTGCATTAGCATTCTATGTGACATTGCATGAACTATGTTGATGAGTTGTGATGTGCTAATAATTGTGAACTATGTGAATATATGACGAATTGATGATGAATGATGTTAAGTGATATTGTGATGTGTCGGTGAGTATGAACTGTTGATGAATGATATTTAGTATGCTACATTAGTGGTTTCCTGCTCTGATATGTAACATCGGAACTGGGACACTATTTTGCAAATGATGTACTTTTATTAACATGTTTTATGAGATTATCAGATGTTAAAGTGTTTTAATTATACCCTTTGATGATATTATAATACACTTGAGTTTGAAAAATGAAATGAAGTTGTTTTATGACGTGTGATACCCTTGAGCGGTGATTTTATTTAAATTAATTAGTAAATTATATGAGAATTATATGTGGGGTTAGAAGGGTTTTACACTTCTTGTTTCTGAGTTTGCTATGAAGGATCTGGGACCACTAAGCTATTTTCTGGATATTGTAGCGACAAGACATACAGATGGAAGTTTTATTAGTCAGAGTACCTACGCCATTGACATTATTGCTCGAGCCGAGATGGCCTCATGCAAACCTTATGCTACTTTAGTTGACATCAATCTGAAGCTTAATATATATGTCGATACTCCATATGACGATCCTACATTATATCAAAGTCTTGTCGATGATTTGCAGTATCTCACATTTACCCGTCTTGACATCTCATATGTTATCCAACATGTGTGTCTTCACATGTATGCCCCTACACTGAGCACATGCTTGAATTGAAACACATTTTGCACTATGTTTAGGACACCTTATAATATGGTTTACATCTCTATCATTTTCCCATAGAGAAGCTTGTTTCCTAAACAGATTTTGATTGGGATGAATGTCTCGATACTCGTCGATCAACTTCGGGTTATTGTGTTTTTCTAGGTGACAACTTAATTGCGTTGTCTTCCAAGAGATAACCCACGCTTTTTGTTTAAGTGCAGAGGCTGAGTACCAGGGCTTTGCTAATGCGGTTTCAAATCATGTTGGCTCTGCAACCTTCTCTTAGAGCTTTATTTTCCTATTTTTCAAGCTACTCTTGTATACTGTGACAATTTTAGTGTTATCTACCTATATAGAAATCCAATTCAGTATCAGCGTACAAAACACATTGAGATTGTTCGGAAGAAGGTCGCTCGTGGTCAAGCTCATGTTCTTCATGTTCCTTTCTGACATCAGATTGTCGAAATCTTCACCAAAGGCTTCCCTAAAGTTCTCTTTGATGATTTCCGGATCAGTCTCGGCATCTGTCAACCTCCCACTTTGATTGTGGGGTGTGATATAATATGTATATATTTGTTAAAGAATATATGCACATAAGTCCCATATAGACTATAGCGTGTAATTAGCTATAAATCTCTCTATATGTAATACAATATTTGTAGTGCTATTTTCATACGGCTTATTCTAATATCTTTCACTCTCTTAAACTCATCATACTAAGTGTTCATACATAGATCCATTTTCTAGGCTAGGAGATATAAAAAGGTAAGATATGGACAAAAGACCTAGGAGGACACATAAAATCTTAGTCGGGTAATACCTCAGTTTAAGATCTTCATGCCTGAGTCGGGTTGTATAGCCGGAGGCATATGTGGTCCTCCATAGAGAAAGATGAAGAGGCGCCAATCAAGCTTATACCCGGAAATTATCATTGGATCCAGATGTTACATAGATCCCGGCCTTGACGAGACTTTTACAGGGTGATCGTCCCATTAAATGCATATCCACTCATTAATACATGATAGTGCATGTTATGATAATAGCCATCATTGGCAACATAGGATGTTTCTTGCCTTAATGGCAGCTCAGTTACGTATGATGAAGAGTCACGACAGTTATATGCAGTGATCTATGAGGTATATGCACCTCTATATATAGGGCTCCCGACTGAGGGGTAAGAAAGACACGTCTCTTAGAGCTCACACATACTTGTGTGAACATCTGAATCCCTTAATATCATAAAAAAATCACTCCCACTTGGTTGAGGCTCTCCCCGATATCCTTCAAACTAGCGGGGAATTCACCCATTTAGTGTTTAGTAAGAACATTTGGCGCCTACCGTGGGGCCTGGTAAAAATTTCCCAGGCCGCATTATCCAAACAACTTTGAGCAATGTCTTCTGCTGAGGATCCCTATCCAGGCATGGCACAATTATTGGCCATGATCAGGGATCTTTTCCAGCAGAATGATATGTTGCATGACAGCGTCCAGGTCCTGCAGATGAAGAGCCAGGATGATGTCGAGTAGGGGCTTGAGCTTTTGGAGCCTCGACCATTATCCCAGGCTATTTGGTATGATCAGGTTCCAGAGAATTTTAAACCTCCGACATTTACAACATACGACAGAAAATCTGATCCTCTGGGTTGGCCAATTCAATGAGTCACTGGCCCAGAAACCGGCTGCTAGTATGGACGAGATAATCACTCGGGCCGAGTGCTATGTAAAAGGAGAAGAGAGTAACATGGAAAAGATAACTTGAGACGCTAGAGAAAAAGGAAGGGCCTGGGAAGAAGCTTCTGGGCAGAAGAAGGAGCAGAAAAGGTCCCGTGATCGACCACCACCTAGGGAGTGGCCTCCTCACTGACCATCCCAGCAACCTTTGGTTTTGGACGAAGACCTCACTCCTCTAAATTCCAGAAGAGAGGACATCTGGAGAGGTGTAAATTACCTCAACTTTATGCCTAGACCTTGGCGTCCTCGTGGAGTAAACACAATCTTGGGTGATGACGTTGAGACTTGGTGTGTGTATCGTCGGATCCGGGGACACCATATTGAGGACTGCTATCAGCTGGAAAAGGAAATTAAGAAACTGATCCAAAGGGGAAAGTTATTGTTTTATGTCAAAGGTAATGCCGAGCAGGAAGAAGAACGAAGCCCTCCTATTAGGGATGATAACCTGGAATTACATTCCAAGAAGAAAGGAAAGGAAACATATGAAGTCTGAGAAGCGTGACTGACTCGACACACGCTCAATACCATCTGTGGAGGATTTGTTGGAGGAGGCTCCACCAGCTCGGCACAAAAGACGTATGTCCAGAATGTAATGCATATGACTCAGGTGGAAAGGACAGATAAAATCGGAGATCCCGGGGCTGTCACTTTCTCCCAGGAGGATACAGAAGGAGTCCTACCATACAATAATGACCCCATGGTCATTAAAGTTCAGATCAGGGATTGGAGTGTTAAGCGGTTGCTAGTCGATCCCAGAAGCTCAGCCGATGTGATGTATTGGAAAGCCTTCAAAGAAATGGTATTTGACTAAAAAGAGTTGCTACCATTCAAGGGGACCTTAGTCGGGTTTTTCGAAGAGCAGGCGCAAGTACTCAAGAACCTTCCGGTTCTAACTGTATTCAGAATGAAGGGGAATGCCAAAGCAGTTAGAGTATGATACTTGATTTTCAATGCAGTATCTCCCTATAACATCATAATTGGGAGACCATCATTCAATGCACTAGAGGTGACACTGTCAACCATGTACCTCACTATAAAGTACCCTCTAGGCAAGGGCCGGGTAGGAATGTTACGTGGAGACCAAGGTCTTGCACATAAATGTTATAAGGACAGCCTAAAACTAAAAAGGAAGACTATGATTATAGAAGAAGTAGACAACCACAAAGTCAATGTGGTCGATATTGATCCTCGGGGAGATCCTAGAGAGGATAGCTTAGATCCTCTGAAAGAAACTAAAGAGGTTTAGATTGGTCCTCAATACTCGGAGATTACTCACCTGGGAACCAATCTATCACCGGAGGAGGAGGCTGAAATTATTGATATTCTGAAGAGAGACATTGATCTGTTTGCATGGAAGCCATCTGACATGCCCGGTATTGACCCTAATGTCATGTGTCACAACGAAAAAGAAAGGGGGGCAAAGAAAATAGAAAGGCGATAGTTAAAGAGGTGGATAAACTGATGAAGTCCGGATTCATCAGAAAGATCGAGTATCCTACCTGGCTATCTAATGTGGTAATGGTTAAATAGAAAACTGGGAAGTGGCAAATGTGCGTAGATTTCACCGACCTCAATAAGGCATGTCTAAAGGATCCTTATCTACTGCCTCATATTGACTGGTTGATCGATGAAGCTTCTGGTTTCAGGTTACTAAGCTTTATGGATTCTTAAACCGGGTATAACCAAATCCATATGAACCCGTTTGATGCATCAAAGACATCATCATGATAGATCGGAGTAACTATTACTACAGGGTTATGTCGTTCGGTTTGAAGAACACCGAGGCTACTTACCAGAGATTAATGGACATGGTTTTCGCTCCACATATTGGATGGAACATAGAGGTATATGTTAACGACATGGTGATCAAGACTGTTGAAGAACGAAGGCATGTTCAAGATCTGGAAGAGACTTTCATGGCGGTGCGAAGTTATAGCATGTGCTTGAACTCGGACAAGTGTATGTTTAGGGTTCAGGCCGAGAAGTTCCTAGGGTTCATGCTCAAAAACCAAGGAATAGAAGCCAATCTAGAAAAATGCCAGGCGATCATTGACATGAGGAGCCCGACATCTATTCGTGAAGTCCAACAACTAATCAATCGTTAGGCCGCCTTAGCTCGTTTTCTATCTTGCGCAGGTGACAAATCGATTCACTTCTTCACATCGATTAAAAAGAAGGTTAACTTTGAGTCGACCGAAGATTGCAAAAGAGCTTTCTAGGAAGTCAAGATGTTCTTGTCAGCTCCCCCTATACTGGTCCGACCTAAGGAAAATACACCTCTGGTGCTTTATATAGCAGTATTAGATAAATACATAAGCTCGATTCTGGTCCAAGACGGGAGTCAGGTGAGAGGCCGGTTTATTTCGTTAGTAAGGTATTATGAGGGGCAAAGATTAGATACTAGAAGATTGAGCGACTAGCTTTGGCGTTGGTGGTAACCGCAAGAAAATTGAGGCGTTATTTCTAGTGTCATCCAATCCTGGTGAAAACAAATGTCCCAATAAAGAAATTTTGAAGAAGCCGAACCTAACAGGACAAATAGTGGCATGGGCTTTAGAACTCTCAGAATATGACATAATGTTCACCCCACGCACTAGCATAAAGTCTTAGGTGTTGGCCAACTTTGTGGTAGAACCGAGTGCTCTAATGAATGAAGAGGCGTCTACAAAATGGGTTATGTTCATGGATGAATCATCCAATCTGAGCGGAAGTGGGGTTGGTATTGTGTTAGAAGGACCAGACGACTTGGTCCTGGAATATTCGTTGTGCTTTAATTTCCTAACTAGCAACAAGCAAGATGAATATGAAGCCTTGATTTCCGGAATGGAGCTAGCTAAAGAGGACGGGATTACCCACCTACTTGTCTGAACCGATTCACAGTTAGTGGCCGGGTAGGTTGAGGGAGAGTTCCAGACCAAAGATCCATTTTTTTGAAATATCTACAACAGGCTACGCAACTTCCGAAGGAGTTCCAGGAGTTTACAATATGCCACATACCTAGAGAAGAAAATACCCGAGCCGATCTGTCAGCCCAGCTGGCTAGCACAAGAGGTTTAGGTTTGAACAAAATGGTGATTCAGGAGACATTGGAATTACAAAGTATATAGAAAGGAGAAGTACTCGATGTAGAGGAGAAGGATGACCCCCATAATCAGATATTTGTTATAGGGGGAACTTCCATCTGAAAAAGAAGAGGCAAAGCGTGTGGATAAGATCTCAACAAGATATCTTATATTGGCATGTAAGATATACAAAATGGGTAGATCATCACCTATGTTGTGATGTGTCTCGGAAGATGACATGAACTTGGTAATTAAATAAGTGCATGAAGGCATATGTGGCAGCCACATCGGGGGCCGATCCTTGTCCAGCAAAATATTGAAGGTCGAGTACTATTGGTCAACTATGGATAGAGATTGCATCTGGTTTATAGGCCGGTGTGACAAATGTCAGATATACTCACCATTCATCCATACCCTGACCGAGTTTCTCCATTTTGGAGTATCTCCATGGCCTTTTCATTAATGGGGAACATACATACTAGGATCTTTCCTAGTGGAACCAGGACAACTCAAGTTCTTAATTGGTAGTTGATTACTTTACCAAGTGGGTAGAGGAAGAGGCAGAGGCCGTAGCCCAGATCACAGTTGAAAGGGTGAGAGATTTTTACTAGAGGAATATCATTTTCAGATTTAGGTTAACTCGCATTATCGTTTCAGATAATATAATCCAATTTGCTAGCACATCCGTAATAGAGTTCTGTAGAGATCTCATAATCACTAATCGTTTCATTTTAGTGGAACACCATCAGGCGAACAGGCAGGCAGAGTCATCTAATAAAGTAATCATAATCGGGATGAAAAATAAGTTAGATAAAGCAAAAGGATTATGAGCGGAGTACCTCCATCAGATATTATGGTCTTATCACTCCACGACCAAGGAAACACCGTTTAGAATGGCATATGGGGATAACTCCATGATCCCAGTGGAAGTCAATACTTCGTCCTGGAGGAGAATAAGCTTTAAAGAAAATGTCAATAATAAGCATCTGGAAAGTGAAGTTGATTTACTTGATGAAATCAGAAACGCAACACATATCCAAGAGATGGCGGTTAAGCAAAGGATAGCCCGACGGTTCAATATGAAGGTGAAACAAGGGACTTTTCAATGGGGGTCTAGTTCTGAAGAAGGTCACGGATCCAACGAAGAAGGGAAAACTCTCACCAAACTGGGAGGGACCTTTCTGGGTGATTGAGAAACTTAGCAATGGGGCTTACAAGCTAGAGACATTAGATGGCATAGAAATTACTAGGACTTAACATTTATCTAGTCTTAGGATTTATTTCAGCTAAAATTATGTAAGCTCATGTAATGAATAAAATGGGTGCACTCTTTTCCCTGGAAAGGGCCATGGTTTTTAACGAGGAAACCTAAAACATCATAAAAAACAAATGGAATTGTTATCCAGGGTTCACCTTCAAAGGCTCATCACCTCGGTTCCAACTTGGGCCGCCTCAGGTGTAACCTTTCTGGGCTCTGCACCTCGGTTCTAACTTGGTCCATATCAGGTTTAACCTTTTCGGGCTCTACACGTCGGGTCCAACTCGGGCTACCTCAGGTGTAATATTTCTGGGCTTTACACCTCGGTTCTAACTTGGGCCGCATCATGTGTAACATTTTCAGGCTCTACACCTCAGTTCTAACTTGGGCCGCCTCAGGTGCAACCTTCTAGGGGATATACCTTAACAAGATTCCTCTAGAGTCTACCTGAGGGAATTCTCGATAGCTCTGCACCTCGATTTAAGTCTTAAGTTGCATAAGGGAAACCTTCCAGGTTTAACTCCTTGCCAAGTGGTAACTTCCACCATGGTCACTCCCGAGAAAAAAAGAGGTTGACTCCCATCGTGGTCACTCCCGAGCAAAAACAGAGGTTGACTCCCATCGTGGTCACTCCCGAGCAAAAACAGATGTTGACTCCCACCGTGGTAACTCCTTGCCAAGTGATAACTCCCATCGTGGTAACTCCCGAGCAAAAACATTTCTTGTCTTTGCACCTCTGTTCAAATTTGAGATGCCTCAGGTGTAAGCTTTACAGGCTCTGCACCTCGTTTCAAACTTGAGCCGCCTCAGGTGTTACCTTTCTAGACTAGGCACCTCAGTTCATATCTTAATCCGCCTCAGGTGTAACCTTCTAAACGCTACACCTTGGTTCAAACTTGAGCCACCTCAGGTGTAATCTTCTAGGTTGTGTACTTTAAATAGGCATACTCAAAAGTTGTACCCCTGAGCCGACTAGGGTTAACTTTATAGCCTATGTGTTTTAGCCTAGCCATGGACTTGGGGCTAGTGCCTACACATTAGTATTTTTGCATGGAAAATATGACGCCTAAAGAATGTTTCCCGGTTTCTATGAGCCTATACATCTATTTAAATCAGAAGTTCTGAGCAATTCCTCTAAAAGGAAAGCAAAAGAAATGCTTAAAAGGCATTCTTATGCTTCACGATGATTACTCAAACAAGAGTTCAAAATCCTAAAAAGGGTAGAGCTGGGATGAAATTATCTTCACAAAGTGGCTAACTTATTATTAAGCAGCATCAGGCATGTCAAAGAGGATTAAGGCTTTTTTTCAAAACTAATCACTATGGTTTTTGTCAAAACCACATGACCAAGGAACTACCATATATCCATAATCCTCTTACATGCATATGGGCATACAAATAAAATTGACATCAATTGAAATTTCAAAAGCAAATGTACGATTAATGATAAGTCCCATGGGGAAATTGTCTAAATAGGCAAATTATTTAAAATCATTACAAAAAGCATCCACCTAAAAAGGGTGACTAACAACAAATTGTTAAAAAAAACAAGGAAAGGCTAATTCAGTTGGTCACATCAGCCTGGGAGGTATCATTGACATACGACTCACCTGTGACCGGGGACCCATCATCATCTATTTCCACGTCCATAAACTTACCATACACAAATGTCTTGAAGAAGTCCACGAAGGAGATATCCAATTCTGGATAGAGGCACAACACCTGATCCTTTTCCCGGTTGAAAGCGGTATCCCCGATAATAAGGATATCCATCTGAAACATCTCCAATGATTGTTTCAAGCCAGCACAATATTTCTTGGCAACATGCATCTCATCAGTAAGTTTGGTCCTGAAGCTCTTAAGATCTTTATTTTCCTTAGACAGAGACTTATTCTTCAGGGTTTCTTCAGATAAACTCTTTCCCAAAGCTGAAAATTTGTCAGAATAAGACTTCTTGCTCTCTGTCAGCTGTTTAACCTCCTTCTTAAGGCTAGGAAACCTTTCCTCCAAGTCATCCCTGAATTCAAATAGACCATATGCTAGCCTAGCGCACCATATCAGATAAGAACTTAGGTTCTGAGTAAGCTTCTGATGGCCAATTCTCTTTTCCTTATTGACATCTTCGGTGGAATTTAGCTGGTAATAGAGGAACTTCATCCCATCAAAGTTGTTGGAACATAACTAGTTCTCACTAGAGGCAGGAACAGTGTCGTTGCCAGGTTCCTGCATCAACGCTGAGACCTCTCAGCCTATCGGCAAACCTCATTTGTCATCATAGTCTTCTTCTTTTTTGGAGATTTTTGAGAAGGCTCTTTGTTGTGCCCCAAAATTTGCCCCTATTTATCAAGTAATCTCTCACAAGATTTCCTTTGGTTCAAGACTGCATTAGGGTTGATCAGCTCAAGACACCTCCTCAAGCACTGATGATTGAAAATTAGGGTTTGAGATTGCACAAGGATAATTGAACTTTTAATGCCTCATATGATTTTAATGGATCATTATGGACCCTCAATATTGCTCATGTCAAGTTTCAAGTCTTGGATCACATTTTTTGCTCAGTCAATTGATTAGTTGACCTAAAAATCAACTGTATTGGGGAAACAGACAACTGTGGTCAAATTTATAGTCAAACTTCATAATTTTGGATCCATGTCAACATTATGAACCCATATATATCATTTGATCAAGTTTGGACAACAATTCCTCAAGAAATTTGATCAGATCATCAAAAGGGAAAAATGGTCAAAATTAGGGTTTTGACTGAGAAAGGGCAATTTCTGATTTTGGACCTAGAAAATGGTTGATTGGTTGGAGACATGATATCAAGGATTAAATTGAATCATTTTGACCTAATGGCATGACTCAAAACATTGCTCAAGATCAATTGATTGATAGTTGATTTTCAATCAACTAATCAAGAGTCAACTACACACTGAAAAGTCAAACTTTGACTTTTTGGTCAAAATCAAGTGTCAAAGATCACAATTCATAAAAACATGTCAAAATATGAAACTTGTTCATCAAGAAATCAAAAATTCAATATTTCATTTTGAAAAGTCAAAATTTCTAAACATAGAAATTTTTTTAAGTGTTGGAAACTTCATATTTTTTCACAACTTTGAGCCAATTTTTCACCATGATGCAAGATGATTCAAAGGAAACTTTCAACATGAAATTTGTAGATCTCAATGAGATCTAAAAATTTGTATAACACAACTTATCTTAGAAATGCATATATTTCTAGTTATGATTTTGTGAATACATGTTCATGAAACTTATAAACTTAGTGTAATTTTGCCCTTGTTTAGACAGGATTTTGACCTAAGTTCATGGCAATTTTTCACATATTTCCAAGAGGAATTTTCAAAGGTTACAAACATATAGGTTTTATAGGATGTGACAAGCTTTCCAAAATGTCCAAGAACTCATTGAGATCATGCTTGAGCTAAGAGAATCGAAGAGATGAAGTTAGGGTTTCATTCTTGATTTACAATGCAGAATTTGTGATGAACACTTAACCAATTCATAGCTAGGCTGTATAATCTTTGCTTTACAGGCCTAAAACTTGTTTGTCACTACATAATTAAATGTTTACACAACTGTTAGAGCTTTGATCCAAGCACTTGAGCCATTATCCAAGTTGCATTTCCATTTATGGCACAAAGTTGCCATTTCCATTTTGATAAAGCATCACTTTTGCAAAGTCAACTTGTCTTGAGCATTGAACTTGTTGTTTCTGCACAAGCATCCCCTACACAATCAGAACAAGCATGTCTAAAGCTTACAGCCACCCTACAAGCTTTGTACTTCACATTGGAACAAGATGTTTCAATATTGCTTCAAAAGCAAGCAAAAACCCCATAACTTTTTTTGTGGTAATTCTGACCATCTCATGTCTCCAAACCTTTTCTTTTATATCAAGACACTCTTATGCAACTCACCACATGATTTGAAAATCTATCAAACTCCATAAAACTCCCCAAAACCATAAATTTCCATACAAGCACAAAAAATTTTCATTTCCGATTTTTGAATCCAACCTCCAAATTCCCTCGTGTGTTTCTTGGACAAACCATCCACAAAGTTTCTAATACACATATAGAAGTTATCCCAGTCCTTGTTTCAAGACTGTAAACAAAATTCCATCATCCACCATTTGTGAAACTCGAGCTTGCAGACTGACTTGAGTGGGGAGTTTCAGCCATCCTCAAGGCAAAGTAAGACTTGCAACACGTTCAGGGAGGTCCTGGCAAGCTAACCTGATCATCTTCACTCTTCAAAACTTGCTCAAAGTCCATATTCAAAACCAGCTGCAAGAGGTAATTTTTCAAACTTCAATATCTTGATACAAGCATCCTTTGTGCATACACTCTGAAGTAAAAATATAGATATTGTTGCCCTCAAGCTGACCATGTCCCTAGTTTGCATTTTACTTGCTTGTGCTTAGATAATTTTTCTTCTGACCAGTTAGGGAACGTATTTGGTATAAAAAAAAAATTAAGTTTAACCTTTGATTTTTAGTTTAATTAAATTATATGGTTAAATTGATGATGAAATTTCTATCAAGTTTCATGTTTGTACTTTTCAAAATGGTCAAGAAATGAGAGAGTTACAGGGTTAACAATGGTGGGTGTGGTGTCTGCACGCGCATGAAGGAGGAAGAAGATGATTTCAAATATTCAGGGCAGGATTTATGTTATATACTTATTATTGTGCACAAGTTAACAGATGTATCACGACTCCAGTGGTTAAAGTGCGCGCCTGTTACCTTAGGGACCTAGGTTCGATCCCAGTGGTACCCTTTTGCTTGTTTTTCATATTTTTCACCTTTTTTCTGATTTTTGTTTGCAGCGTTGGGCCTCCAACTTGGGCCTGGCTATCTCTTTTTTTTCTTTTACTAACCCCAGACTATGTTGACCCATTATTTTATTTTCCATTTTATTTGTTTTTTATTTTTTATTTCCATTTCATATTTTATTCATTTATTTTTATTATTATTATTATTATTATTATCATTATTATTATTTGTTAATAAAAATATAAAAAATATTTTATTTATTATTTATACTTACTTATTTTATTTTCTCTATAAATATAAAAAAGGACCAAAAACATTTTCTTTTAACAAATTAATTTCTTTTTATTAATTAATATTTAGACTTAGGATTAATTATTATATTATTTTCTTTTCGTAATTAAAATTAATTTAAAACTTAGGTTTATTTTAATTTATTAATTTTCATATATTTTTTGATTTAAAATCTTTTCATAAAAAACCTAAAAATCATTTTTTAACTTATTTTCTTTATTAATTAATTTAAGTTTTGGTTTTGTTTAATTTTTAATTAATCATTTTCTTAATTAGGTCAAGATTAGAACCTTTCATAAAAATCCAAACAAAAATCATTTCTTTTTCCATTTTTATATTCATACATTTTATTTTCAATTTTGTACAATATTCAATATGGTTGTAATAGATAATTAGGTTTAATTTTCTTGCAAAATCCCCATTTGTAAATTTGTAAACCCCCTCCCCTAATGATGTAATAGCTTAGTATTTTTATTTTACGCAATTTATTGATTTATATATAAATGCTAGTAAACTAGGGTTTGTATGGAAAGATTAAAATCAACAAGTTAGCAAACCCTAATTCAAGATAAACAAGCATGTAAATCAACATAATATTCACACATGCACCCTTAGGGTAATTCCACTTGTTTCCTTATGGGAAATGACCATGTTATGCATGTGGGATATCTTATCAAAAAGCAACCAAACATACAAGATCATAGTCCCTCGATGACGCTATCAAATGTTGCCTTTCAAAATGATCTTAGTCCCTCAAAGAGAATTGCTAAGATATCTCACAACATTGCTATCATGGTTATACGATGACTCATGCCCGTCACTTCACATCTAAAGATAGGGTTTCTTACCAAATCAATGGTAAGATAACAATATCAAACGAAAGGAAGAAATGACTAAGACTTTTGAGTAGGTAGATTGTTCCTAGTTGCTTGCTCAATTTCAAATCAAACACTCTTGCTCAATTTCAAATCAAACACTCTTGCTCAATTTCAAAACAAACACCAACATTTTCCAAAACTCTTTCAAAACATTTTCCAAACTTGAAACATTTTCAAAAGCTCAACACTTTGTATACGTTCTTACGAACAAGAACTATTACAAAGTTTGCCTAAACGACGACGTCTTTTCAAAATACTTTCAAAAACCACACAAAGCACATTTTCAAACAAAAGCAAGTGATCTAGAAAACAACTAAGAGCCAATAGACAACTATGGATGAAAAGGGTGCTAACACCTTCCCTTTTCATAATCTACCCCCCGAACTCAATAAATAATCTCAAAGGTCTTTCCTATTCTTTTCAGCCTTTCCTTTTGGATAAAAGAAAAGTCAGTGGCGACTCTTGCTAACCGCAAGATTTGTGATAAAGTGCAAAATACCCAAGTCAGTTCTCCCACCATATCATAGAACTAGCGACTATGCTAGGAAAAAACTTAAAAGTGGGGTTACCTTAGGGCTAGATCACCTTTACTTGCTCTCATTGTTTGATTTGTATTCTTTACATTTTGGTTCTTTGTTTGGGTTTGAATCCTCTACCCGGATTTGGGATACCTTATAGGTAAGTAGAAATACGTTGTGGAAACTGTGCGGGGTATACCGACATGGTCTAAGCAATAGCTACGTTAGTATGGAATATTTGTGGGTACCGGTAGCCCTTGAGTAGTTAAGGAGAATACGGGGACGCTGAGTGAAGTCATGAAACACTAACTGACTTTAGAACCTTTACTTGACCAACTTGGCCATTAGGATGTAGTGAGATGACCGGTTGGTGAAGTCCAAAGTTGGTAGATACTCGATACTACACTCATTAAGGTTTGGCTTTTTGGGATATTTCGGTCGCCATTAAAGAGGCTTGCGTTGAAACAATGCCTGAGAAGACAAACCAGTGATATTGAGCTCCCTTAGAACCCGGTTACTATTTCTAGGACAGGTTTGAGCCAACTAAACTTCAAGAGGGTACTTACCTATGAGACTCCATGCAATCCTAAACCTAAGGACTTGTTTGTCTTGTTTGTATATATTTACTTGTACATGACATTAAAAACATCATAACATCATACTCATCCTCACTAACCATTTCAAGGATTTTTGGGATTTATCTTTGTTCTGTTTTGTAGGACATGGCTTATATTCGTAGGAAAACCATTCAAGTCAATCTCGTGAGGATTCCTCCTCAACTCAAAGAGTTAGAATCAGTGGTCCCTGAGAACTCTTCATTCTCCGAAAGACACGTTCTCCTCCTAAACTTGGTTACTTCCAACACTGATGAATATATGATGAAGGTACTTTTCCAATTATTTGATCCTCTACACCATTGCTTAACTTTTCCTGATTATCTACTTGTGCCAACTTTGGAAGAATTCTCCCAACTCTAGAGGATTTCCATTCTCAATCAACTACCCTTCAACGGTACGGAAAGAGATCCAAAACCTGAAGAGATTGCTCAAGCCCTACACTTGCAACAATCTGATATCACAACTAATTGGGAAACAAGGAGTGGTGTCAAAGGTTTCTTGCCAAGTTCTTGTTTGAGAAAGCTCAAGATTGTTGGAACTCCTTGGAGTTTCAAGCTTTTGAGGAAATTGTGGCCCTTGTCATCTATGGAATGGTTTTGTTCCCAAATCCTGACCAACTCATAGATGTAAACACCGTCAAAATCTTCATGTCTCGTAACATGGTGCCTACTTTGTTAGGAGACATCCTACATTCTTTTCACTTTCGCACTATGAGGAAGATAGGTATCCTCATGTGTTGCACTCCTCTCTTGGAAAGAGGGTTTATTTCGCATCTTTCCCAATCTGTGTTGAAAAATGAGCAAGGTTTAAGGTGGTCCCATAGGTTGATGACGCTCAAATAATCAGATATTCATTGGTGTTCCCGGTCCTTGGAGAATGTTACTATCGTCGACTGTTGTGGAGAATTCCCTAATGTCCCCTTGCTTGGAATTAGAGGAGGTATCACTTACAACCCCTACTTAGCCTTACGACAGTTTGGTTACGCCAGAAGGGATGGTCCACATGAGATGCTTATCCAAGGAGTGATATTCGACTACGAGAATGAAAATCAAGGTTACTGTCAGAGGTTTATCCGAGCTTGGAGGATGTTGAATAAGGTGGATAGCAAGACGCTGGGACACAAGAGTTCCATTCCCCTTGAGCCTTACCTTAAGTGGGTGAGAGCTCGTTCTCAAAAACATGTGATGCCTTATCCTTCCATCTTACCAATCATCATGGAGCATGTGGTTGAAGGAGACGTTGCCTACACTATCCTCCATCCCGACATGCCTACTTGTCTCGAAGACTTGCAAAAGGGTCGGATTCAGCTGAAGGAAGAATTTGATACTTTTGAAGCTCAATTCTATGCTAGTGAGAAGAGGGTCTTGGAGCTTACGAAGCATCTACAAGAAGAGCAAAGTGTGAACGCCTATCTCGCACCGAAGAGGATGCATTTAGTCTTTTTATCTTAGAAAGTTTTCTTGTAAGCCCAAGAGGCATGATGTAATCTTTCTTGTTTTGTTTAATGAAAATTGACGTTTGTTCATTCTTTTGTCTATACAAATTTAAATCTCATTAATCCTTGAAATAATTTGCATGTACATATTCCATGCATCATAACATGACAGGTTTTCGCATAACAGGTTTCCTTATCTTTCTGCTGTTTATTTCAGAAAGATGGATCTAGAGAAAACTATGAAGGATCTCCAATCCCAAAATTATTAGTTCTAGGAAACTCTACTAGCCCTAGCCAAGGGACAACAAGATATGATGGCTTTGCTGGCCGTTAAGAAGAAGCCAAAGAAGAAAGCTCTACTCAACATGGGTAGAAGGTTCAAGGAGACATTTTGTCAAATCCCAGTAGGAGGAGATTCATCTAAAGAGGACGAGAACCAGATTGGTGAGGTCAAGAGTACTCAGGCTGACTATGTTAATGATCAAGTATCTGATGATGATTATTTTGACAAACAGTATCCACCCGTTGATATCAAATATAAGCAGTTAGAAGACATATTGAAAGCTGTTGAAATCCAAGCCGTCCCCGGATTAGATTTTGATGATTTGGGTTTGATCTCTGGGGTAGTCATTCCCCACAAATTCAAAATTCCAATCTTTTGCAAAATACTATGGAGTTTCTTGTCCAAAACTCCACCTAAAATCTTATGTGCGCAAGATACAGCTGCACACTGCTGATAAGAAGCTTTGGGTTCACTTTTTTGAAGAGAGCTTGGATGGAACGCAACTTGAATGGTTTTATCAGTTGGATGGATCCTGTATCAATACTTGGGAGGATTTAGCTACCACCTTCTACCATCAGTATCAGTATAACACCGACTTGGCGCCAACAAGGGTTCAATTACAAGATATGACCATAGGAAAGAATAAAGGATTTAAGGAATATGCGTAAAAGTGGAGAGACCTCGCCAGTAGGGTTAAAACACCTTTGAGTGATAGGGAGCATATCGACATGCTCATGGGTACTCTATCTGGTCCTTTCTTTAATATGTTGGTTGGCTGCTCTTCTTCTGGTTTCACCGAATTAATCTTAACCGGTGAAAGAGTTGAAAGCGGCATTAAAAGTGGGAAGATCTCTGTGGAATCTACCTCTACTTAAAATCCTGTCAAGAAATATTTTATTTCAAAGAAGCAAGTCAATGTTGTGTATGGGGCAAGGGCCCGTACCAAGAAGAATGATGATCCGTCTGTCAATGTCGTCTAAATCTCCAATCCAACTCTTACTCCAAGACCATCTATAAATCATCAACGTTTTGAAACTCCAAGAAGAAAATTTAAGAGGTTAGCCATGTCATTGTCTCAAGCCCTTCAACATTTTCTAAAGGCTAACTTAATGACATTGCGCGACCCTCCTACAAACCCTGATACCTCGTCACCAACATATAATCCGAATGCTAAATGTGCTTACCAGTCAAGCAGCCCCGGGCACGAGACTGGCCAGTGCTGGGCCTTGAAGAACAAAAGCCAGGATTTGATCGATAACAAAACTATTGAGTGTGGTCCTCCTCCAATTCCGAACGTAATCACCTCTCCAATGCCGAAGCATGACAAGGGTGTTAATACAGTTGAAGATACAATTTTTGTTGCCTCTCTTGAAGAATTGACTACTCTGTTGAATATGATCAAAAATAACCTATTGAAAGCTGGGATTTCCCTTGGTTGTGTAAGAGACTGTGTGTGTTGTACAAGACAACTCAATGGATGTGAAGGGATGGAGAAGGAAATACAACGCATGATGGATAGCCATGAAATTCTATTTGAGAAAACCCCACTTGCCAAAAGTTTGATTAATAAATGTGAAGACCTCTCCATTATTACCATCTCAAACAAGCCTCTTAGGATCACCTCCAAAGGTCCTATTAGGATTTCAAATGAAACCACTGTTTCTTCCTTAAGAATTACCAATCCTGGACCAGTTCCCTATTCCTCGGACAAGGAAGCACCATGGAACTATGGTGCTTAAGTGTTTTATCATGGGATTAAACAAGACGCATGGATCGAAGAAGAAAAAGATGACAATGTCGGTAACATAGATGGCTCAAGTAAAGTAACTAGAACTGGGAGAATATTTTCCCCCAGTATCTCACCACCAGTTGTTAAAAGATGCCCATCCGCATTATTGCTGCCAAGCCAAGTGCCGATACAAGAGGGAAGGGGAAGGTTGTTGAGCCTGATGTGATTGAAGTACCCGCAAAGGACGTTGTTGATGGAGAGCCCTCCGCTCATGATATGGACGAGATCTTGAAGATCATAAAAAGAAGCAACTTCAAGATTGTGGAACAGTTGGGGTGAACCCCTTCTAAGTTTTCAATGTTGTCATTGATGCTTTGTTCTGACGCCCATGCTCGGGCATTAATCAAATTCCTGAAGAAAGCTCATGTCCCCCATGAGACAACAACAGACCAATTTGAGAATTGTGTGGCTAGCCTGACGGTTGATAATGGCTTGGGATTTCCAGATGCTGACTTAACACCGTTAGGGAAGAACCACAATAAAGCTTTACATGTTTTTGTCGAGTGCAAAGGGACTACCTTGGCACATGTTCTAGTCGACACTGGTTCTTCTCTAAATGTGTGACCCAAGGGAGTGTTAGACCATCTAGACTGTGAGGGTTTAATCTTGAAGCAAAGTGATATCATTGTAAGGGCGTTCAATGGATCAAAGAGGACTGTTCATGGCATAATAGATCTTCCAATCAAAGTGGGCTCCCAAATCTTCAACTCCACCTTCTACATTATGGATATTCGTCCTTCCTATTCTTGTCTGTTGGGTCGCCTGTGGATCCGTAAAGCTGGGGCAGTAACCTCAACTCTCCATCAAAAGCTTAAATATCATGTCAAGGGAAGAATTGTCACCATCTGTGGTTAGGAACAGTTTATGGTGAGCCACCTTAAATCTTTCAAGTATGTATATATGGATGGAGAATTCATTGAGACCCTGTGTCAAGCCTTTGAGGTTTTACCACCAATGGCTGCTGCTACCAAATGTTCTTCTGATGAATCTGAAGCTGTTAAAGTCATACCAAAGATGGTTTTAGTCAAAGATGCTCGTGCGGCAATTGAAGAAGGAAATTGTGATACTTGGGGGGAAAATCCTTGATATCCCATTCAAAGAGGACAAGTTTGGTTTAGGCTTCACCTTCAAAGCTCAGAAGGAAGTGAGGCGTGCTCGTGCTGGAAAGCCACCTCTCCGCATTGGAAGCCATGGAGTCAATGTTGTGGGTGATTCTGATGAAGAAGATGCATTTGAAGATTGAGTGTATCCAACTACGACAGAGCTGAAGAATTGGCATACAAAGGACTTTGTGCCCATCTCCTTCATTGAGGAATAATCTACTTGTTATTACTTTTCTTTCAATTCAAGAACATTTTGTCTATAATATTCAACAATGACTTTTAAGCCATGTGCCTGGCCCGGGGCGCTTTGGTCCATTTGTCAAGGGTTTTATTTATATTCATCAAATTATATGATCATTCAGTACATTGGACTCTTTTGCATTCAAATATTTGTGTTCATTATCTTTATTTTCTTTCAAATACATTTTCAAAAATAGCCATGTATGTTACATGCACACACACACACATTCTTGTAGGTCCTCATCCACTCTGGATCTTATTGCTAATGACTCTACTCTTGCTGACTATGACTTTGAATGTCCAATCAACCAAGTCGAAGATGAAGGCGAAGAAGATTGTGAAATACCGGGAGAACTAGCCAGACTTCTATTACAAGAGGAAAAAACTATTCAGCCACACGAAGAATCAGTTGAAGTCATCAATCTAGGTACTGAGGAAGATAAGAAGGAAATCAAGATCGGCGCTAACTTAGAAAGCAGTGTCAAGAGAAGGTTGGTTAAGATGTTGCATGATTATGTGGAAGTATTTTTTTGGTCTTATGAAGATATGCCTGGGTTGGATACCGACATCGTAGTCCATCGTTTGCCGATAAAAGAAGACTGCCCTCCCGTCAAACAAAAGGTTCGTCGCATGAGGCCTGATATGTCTAAAAACATCAAAGCTGAGGTGATGAAACAATTTGATGCAGGGTTCCTAGCTATGACATCCTGTCCCCAATGGGTTTCCAATGTGGTACCAGTGCCGAAAAAGGATAGAAAAGTTCGCATGTGCGTAGACTATAGGGATCTGAATAGGGAAAGCCCCAAGGATGACTTCCCTCTACCACACATTGACATCTTGGTCGATAATACTGCTCAGCATAAAGTCTTCTCTTTTATGGATGGTTTCTCCAGCTATAATCAGATAAGGATGGCTTTCAGAGACATGGAGAAGACTACTTTCGTTACGCAATGGTGCACCTTCTGCTATAAGGTCATGCCGTTCAGATTGAAGAATGCAGGGGCAATGTATCAAAGGGCTATGGTAGCTTTGTTTCATGACATGATACACCATGAAATAGAGGTATATATGGACGATATGATTGCCATATCACAAACTGAAGAAGAACATCTCGATCACCTATACAAACTATTCTAAAGGCTGAAAAAGTACAAGCTGAGGTTAAACCCTAACAAGTGAACGTTTGGAGTACGATCTGGAAAGCTTCTAGGTTTTGTGTCAGCAATAAAGGCATTGAAGTTGATCCTGACAAGGTAAAGGCCATCCAAGAAATGCCAGTCCCTCATTCTGAAAAGGAAGTTAGAGGATTCTTGGGTCGTCTCAATTACATTTCCTGCTTCATATCACACTTAACTGCTACTTGTGAGCCAATATTCAAACTCTTGAAGAAAGATCAGGTAGTCAGAAGGAATGATGAGTGCCAAGCTGCCTTCGACAAAATCAAAGAATACCTACAAGAACCTCTTATTATCATGCCTCCAGTTGAAGGAATACCCTTGATCATGTACTTGACAGTACTAGAGAACTCTATTGGGTGTGTTTAGGGCCAACATGACGAGTCTGGCCAAAAAGAGCATGATATTTATTACCTGAGCAAAAAGTTTACCGACTGTGAAACCAGATATTAACTGTTCGAGAAAACTTGTTGTGCTCTGGCATGGGCTGTTCTCCAGCTAAGACAGTATACGTTGACTCATACCACTTTGTTGATTTCTAAAATGGACCCAATCAAGTACATTTTCGAGAAACCTGCCCTTTCCGGGCGGATAGCCAGATGGCAAATGATCTTGACTGAATACGACATTCAATGCACTACACAAAAAGCCATCAAAGGAAGCGTACTAGGAGATCATTTGGCTCATCAAACTATGGATGATTATCAGTCAATGAACTTCGACTTCCCTGATGAGAACATCATGTTGGTGACCGACTGTGTGAAACCTGGACCATATGACGGACCTGAACAAGGATCCCGATGGACTACGGTCTTCGATGGGGCTTCCAACGCCTTATATAATGGAATTGGTGTTGTGATCATCTCTCCTAAAGGTTACCACACTCCTTTCACTTCCAGACTATGCTTCGATTGTACGAACAATATGGCCGAGTATGAAGCGTGCATCTTGGGGCTGAAAGCTGCCATTGACTTGAGGATCAAGCATTTGAATGTGTTTGGGGATTCCGCTCTAGTGATCATCCAAGTAAAAGGAGATTGGGACACTAAACATCCTAATCTTATCCCTTACAAGGAACTTGTGCTATTCCTAATTCCTTACTTCGAAGAGATCACTTTTGAGCACTTCCCTAAGGAAGAAAATCAGTTGGTTGACGGTTTGGAAACCATGTCTTCAATGTTCAAGGTCATATGGGACAACAAAGCCCCTGTGATTACAATTGAAAGATTCGACGAACCTGCACATTCCTGTGAGCTTGACACTGACGCGGAAAAGCCATGGTACCATGAGGTGATGAGATATCTTGAAGCACAAGAGTATCCAGAGGGAGCATCCATCAATGACAGAGAATTCTTACGAAGATTTGCAGCCAAATTCTTCCTAAGAAATAGAATATTGTACAAGTGCAACCATGAATCCACTCTACTCTGATGTGTGGACAAAAAGGAGGAAAAGGAAATCATGGAAGACATGCACGATGGTCTCTTTGGTACTCACTCAAGTGGACATACGATGGCTAAGAAAATCTTAAGAGCTGGCTATTATTAGTCAACAATGGAGACTGATTGCCATCAACACTCGAGGACTTGTCACAAATGTCAAATATATACTGACAAGGTCCATGTGCCTCTTATCCCTCTGAATGTCATGAAAGCCCCGTGGCCATTTGCAATGTGGGGCATTGATATGATTGGAGAGATTAACCCAACGGCTTCCAATGGACATCGTTTCATTTTGGTCGCTATTGATTATTTCACCAAGTGGGTCGAAGCCACCTCTTTTTCCTCACTCACCAAGAATGTGGTAGCCAGATTCATCAGACACAACCTCATCTTCCGCTATGGTATCCCCGAAAGGATTATCACTGACAATGGGACTAACCTCAATAATGCTATGATTACTGAGCTTTACACTCAGTTTAAGATCAAGCATCATAATTCTTATCCATATAGACCAAAAATGAATGGAGCAGTCAAAGCGGCCAACAAAAATATCAAGAAGATTGTGTAGAAAATGGTGGTAACCTATAAGAATTGGCATGAGATGTTGTCGTTTGCTCTACATGGCTACCGCACTTCAGCTAGAACATCAACTGGGGAAACTCCCCTTTCTCTAGTCTATGGCATGGAAGCTTTTTCGCTAGTGGAAGTTCAGATTCCCTTGCTGAGGATTATGAATGAAGCAGGATTAAGCAAAGACGATTGGATTCAAACAAGATTGGATCAGCTGAGCTTGATCGACAAAAAATGATTGACTGCTGTTTGTCATGGTCAGGCGTACCAAAAACATATGATCAAGGCTTTCAACAAAAAGATCAAGCCTCGAGTATATCAAGCTGGTGACTTGGTGATAAAATGTATCATTCTACCACAAGGAGACCCCAGAGGAAAATGGACTCCCACCTATGAAGGACCACTTGTTGTCAAGAGAGTGTCTCTGGCGGTGCCATGATGCTGACTACCATGGATGGTGAAGACTTCCCACATCCCATAAACACGGACATAGTTAAAAAATACTACGCATAAGAGACCCGCTAGGTTGACACACCTAGGAAAAACAAGGGTGTCCCGGTAAACCAAAAATTTTGGGCAAAAATTAGGGATATATGCAAAAGATTGTACACCCGACAAGTTGAAAACCCGAAAGGGCGACTTGGGAGAAAATGGGTATCCTGGTGGGCTGAAAACCCGAAAGGGCGGTCCATGCAAAAGTTAAGGATTGAAAGCACATGACTATGTCCTGTGGAATCGCCACAGTCAACTTTATCACCAAGGTCCGGATTCAAATGGTCCAAGATCAATCCAATCAACTTTTGTCAACGGCAAGGGGCATTCGAAGACATTGGGGCAATAGTAGAGTTTGAAGGCAATGAGATCATTTCACATGGCTATTTGTTTTTGTTTTCAATTTTGTTTCCCTTTCGACGATTTCCTCTTACTAGGATCTCTGTCTCTTTGTACAAAAACGCCTATTCATGGGAAAAATATCAATATAAATATACTTTGAAGTGCAAACTTCCTGTATTTGTTTTGAATGCAAACTTGTCCAATAACTAAAATTGAATGAACATATGCATATGAACATAATTAAAATTGTTTGGCACATATGACCTAAGCAGTAACAAGCACCTCTTTAATGAATATGGAATACCCCCACAGAGTCATTTCATCAACATCATCCTTAACAAAGTTACTCACAAAGTCTCTTTGCATAGGATAATCTTCAACCAGAGTCTCAATCTCTCGGCAGCTCTCTCTCCAACTAAGTTAAATTTTACAAGTAGAAGCCTCATGGATCTCTTCCTAAAAGGAACTCACCTCTTCAATAGGGTTTATTTCCCCAACAGGGTTTATTTCCCAACAAACAACAAGTAGCATAACTCCCCAGCTGAGTACAAAGTTCCCCAGCTTTGGTCTATCTGCTCCACTTGAGCCTGTTACCCCCAGCTGAATATATTCTCCCCATGCTGAGTCTGTCCTCCCCGACTGAGTCTATATTCCCTAGCTTAAGTTTTCCTTTCAGACTATTGCAAATCATAGGGCCACAACCCCTAATCCCCAATAAAGTCACTAGCGAAACATTTACTATCTCCAAAAGATACTATGAAGCCTGGACCCGACCAGATAATAGTCAACTTCTCAAGTCACTATAGAGCCTAGATCCGACCAGATAATGGTGTAATATTTCAAATGCTATGAAACCTGGACCCGACCAGATAATAGCTTAACTCTTCAGATATAGAAGAACCTGGACTCAACCAGACCAAGGTTTAACTTCTTTTCCCTAGTAGAGTATGCCTCTACCCCAACAAGTTGATGTGAAGCCTGGATCCGACCAGATAGCAATTACCCTTAGAAATTCATTGTAAAACCTAGAACCCGACCAGATAACAATCAAATACCCAAACAGTTTATTCTTAAACCTGGACCTGACCAGATAACAATTAATCTCATCAACCTCCGAAATCTGCAAAGCCTAGACCCGACCAGATATCAGTTTTCTATAAATTTATTATGAAACCTAGAGCCCGACCAGATAACAATCAACTGTGATCCCCAGAGAGACACTGTAAAGCCTAGACCCGACCAGATAATAGTATAACTTTCCAAAAACCATGAAACCTGGACCCGACCAGATGATAGTTACTACTTCAAGTTACTGCAAAGCCTGGATCCGACCAGATAACAGTTAACTTCCTTATCCCCGACAAGATGTTGTGAAGCCTGGATCCGACCAGATAACTATTCAATTTCAAGAAATTCTCTGTAAAGCCTGGAATCCGACCAGATAACAGTTAATTTATCTTTTCCCTAGTAATTTACCGTGAAGCCTAGACCTGACCAGATAGCAGTTGACTTCCTCGCTCTTAGAAAGTTGTGAAGCTTGGATCTGACTAGATAACAACTAACATTCAAGAGATATTCCCCATCGAAAGCATCCTTTCAACAAAGTTTGAAGTTATGTATATTCTTCATCCCCAACGGAAATCAGGTATTCAACCTCCCAGAACTTCCTCAGCAGCAGTCAGGGATTTATTTTCCCGGAAAAAAACATACATCTCACATTCATACATCATAGCATGTACATACAAGATGCATTTAGCATAATACCACATCTGGTGAACATCATGCATACATATGCATTTTGCTAACTTTTTTTCTCACAGGTAAAACATCAAGTTTTCATATAAATCAACAAGATATTTTTGTTGATACTTCTTCCAATGTTTACCAACATTCCTCCAAATGGCATCTAGAAGCCCATTCACAATCCATCTCCGAGTGCAAATTTCTGGGCACTCTAGTGTTCAATCATCTTTCACCTTCAAGTCACGAATGGCGGATCCGCCAATCTAACTCTTCAGGTCTAAATCTCATTTATCAAGTAATCTCTCACAAGATCTCCTTTGGTTCAAGACTGCATTAGGGTTGATCAGCTCAAGACACCTCCTCAAGCACTGATTACTGAAAATTAGGGTTTGAGATTGCACAAGGATAATTGAACTTTTAATGCCTCATATGATTTTCATGGATCATTATGGACCCTCAAGATTTATCATGTCAAGTTTCAAGTTTTGGATCACATTTTTGCTCAGTCAATTGATCAGTTGACCTAAATATCAATTGTATTGGGGAAAAGTCAATTGTGGTCAAATTTACAGTCAAACTTAATAATTTTGGATCCATTTCAACATTATGAACCCATATATATCATTTAATCATGTTTGGACCATAATTCCTCAATAAATTTGATCAGATCACCAAAAGGGCAAAATGGTCAAAATTAGGGTTTTGATTGAGAAAGGGCAATTTCTAATTTTTGACCTAGAAAATGGTTGATTGGTTGGAGAAATGATCTCAAGGATTCAATTGCATCATTTTGACCTAATGGAATGACTCAAAACATTTCTCAAGATGATTGATTGATAGTTGATTTTCAATCGACTAATCAAAAGACAACTGCATACTGAAAAGTCAAACTTTGACTTTTTGGTCAAAATCAAGTGTCAAAGATCATAATTCATCAAAACATGTCAAAATATGAAACTTGTTCATCAAGAAATAAAAAATTCAAGATTTCATTTTGAAAAGTCAAAATTTCTAAACTTAGAAATTTTTCTAAGTGTTGGAAACTTCATATTTTTTCACAACTTTGAGCCAATTTTTCACCATGATGTAAGATGATTCAAAGGAAACTTTCAACATGAAAGTTGTAGATATCAATGAGATATAAAACATTTCAGAACACAACTTCTCCTAGAAATTCATAGATTTCAAGTTATGATTTTGTGAATACATGTTCATGAAACTTGGAAACTTAGTGAAATTTTGCCCTAGTTTAGACAAGATTTTGATCTAACTTCATGGCAATTTTTCACATAGTTCGAAGATGCATTTTCAAAAGTGACCAACATAGAGGTTGTATAGGATGTTACAAGCTTTCCAAAAATGTCCAAGAACTCATTGAGATCATGCTTGAGCTAAGAGAATCAAAGAGATGAAGTTAGGGTTTCATTCTTGATTTACAAGGCAGAATTTGTGATGAACACTTGACCAATTCATAGCTAGGGTGTATAATCTTTTCTTTACAGGCCTCAAACTTGTTTGTCACTCCATAACTAAATTTTTACACAGCTCTTAGAGCTTTGATCCAAGCACTTGAGCCATTATCCAAGTTGCATTTCCATTTATGGCACAAAGTTGCCATTTCCATTTTGATAAAGCATCACTTTTGCAAAGTCAACTTGTCTTGAGCATTGAACTTGTTCTTTCTGCACAAGCATCCCCTACACATTCAGAACAAGCATGTTTGAAGGTTACAACAACCCTAAAAGCTTTGTACTTCACATTGGAACAAAATGTTTCAAGATTTCTTCAAAAGCAAGCAAAAATCCCATAACTTTTTTTTTGGTAATTCTGACCATATCAAGTCTCCAAACCTTTTCCTTTATATCAATACACTCTTATGCAACTCACCACACGATTTGACAAGCTCTCAAACTCCCTAAAACTCCCCAAAACTAGAAATTTCCATACAAGCACAAAAACTTGTCATTTCTGATTTTTGAATCCAACCTCCAAATTCCCTCGTGTGTTTCTTGGACAAACCATCCAAAAAGTTTCTAATACACATATAGAAGATATCCAAATCCCTGTTTCAAGACTGTAACCATATTTCCATCATCCACCATTTGTGAAACTCAAGCTTGCAGACTGACTTAAGTGGGGAGTTTCAGCCATCCTCAAGGCAAAGTAAGACTTGCAACACGTTCAGGGAGGTTCAGGCAAGCTAACCTAATCATCTTCACTCTTCAAAACTTGCTCAAAGTCCATATTCAAAACTAGCTGCAAGAGGTAAGTTTTCAAACTTCAATATCTTGATACAAGCATCCTTTGTGCATACACTCTGAAGTAAAAATGTAGATATTATTTCCCTCAAGCTGACCATGTCCCTAGTTTGCATTTTACTTGTTTGTGCTTAGATAATTTTGCTTCTGACCAGTTAGGGCACGCATTTGGTATCAAACAAAATTAAGTTTAACCTTTGATTTTTAATTAAATTATATGGTTAAATTGATGATGAAATTTCCAGCAAGTTTCATGTTTGTACTTTTCAAAATGGTCAAGAAATGAGAGAGTTACAGGGTTAACAATGGTGGGCGTGATGTCTGCGCGCGCATGAAGAAGGAAGAAGATGATTTCAAATATTCAGGGCAGAATTTATGTTATATACTTATTATTATGCACAAGTTAACGGATGTCTCACCATCCCAGTAGTTTAAGTGTGCGCCTATTACCTTAGGGACCTGGGTTCGAGCCCCAGTGGTACCTTTTTGCTTGTTTTTCATATTTTTCACCTTTTTTCTGATTTTTGTTTGCAGCGTTGGGCCTCTAACTTGGGTCTGGCTATCTTTTTTTTCTTTTACTAACCCCTGACTATGTTAACACCCCTGGCCCATTATTTTATTTTCCATTTTATTTATTTTCTATTTTTTATTTCCATTTCATATTTTCTTCATTTATTTTTATTTTTATTATTATTATTATCATTATTATTATTTGTTAATAAAAATATAAAAAATATTTTATTTATTATTTATACTTACTTATTTTATTTTCTCTATAAATATAAAAGAGGACCAAAAATATTTTCTTTTAACAAATTAATTTCTTTTTATTAATTAATATTTAGACTTAAGATTAATTATTATATTATTTTCCTTTCTTAATTAAAATTAATTTAGACTTTAGGTTTATTTTAATTAATTAATTTTCATATATTTTTTTAATTTAAAACCTTTTAATAAAAAACCTAAAAATCATTTTTTAACTTATTTTCTTTATTAATAAATTTAAGTTTTGGTTTTGTTTAATTTTTAATTAATTATTTTCTTAATTAGGTCAAGATTAGAACCTTTCATAAAAATCCAAACCAAAATCATTTCTTTTTCCATTTTTATATTCATACATTTTATTTTCAATTAGGTCAAGATTAGAACCTTTCATAAAAATCCAAACAAAAACCATATTGAATATTGTACAAAATTGACCAAATGATGTAATAGCTTAGTATTTTTATTTTTCGCAATTTATTGCTTTATATATAAATACTAGTAAACTAGGGTTTGTATGGAAAGATTAAAATCAACAAGTTAGTAAACCCTAATTCAAGATAAACAAGCATGTAAATCAACACAATATTTACACATGCACCCTTAGGGTAATTCCACTTGTTGCCTTATGAGAAATGACCATGTTATGCATGTGGGAGATCTTAGCAAAAAGCAACCGAAAATACAAGATCATAGTCCCTCGATGACGCTATCAAATGTTGCCTTTCAAAATGATCTTAGTCCCTCAAAGAGAATTGCTAAGATATCTCACAACATTGCTATCATGGCTATACGATGACCAACGCCTGTCCCTTTACATCCAAAGATAGAGTTTCTTACCAAATCAATGGTAAGATAACAATATCAAAGGAAAGGAAGAAATGAACTAAGACTTTTGAGTAGGTAGATTGTTCCTAGTTGCTTGCTCAATTTCAACTCAAACACTCTTGCTCAATTTCAAATCAAACACTCTTGCTCAATTTCAAATCAAACACTCTTGCTCAATTTCAAAACAAACACCAACACTTTCCAAAACTCTTTCAAAACATTTTCCAAACTTAAATCATTTTGAAAAGCTCAACAATTTGTATACGTTCTTACGAACGAGAACTATTACAAAGTTTTCCTAAACAATGGCGTCTTTTCAAAATACTTTCAAAAACTACACAAAGTACATTTTCAAACAAAAGCAAGTGATCTAGCAAGCAACTTAGAGCCCATAGACAACTATGGATGAAAAGGGTGCTAACACCTTCCCTTTTCATAATCTACCCCCCGAACTCAAGAAATAATCTCAAAGTTTTTTCATGTTCTTTCCAGCCTTTCCTTTTGGATAAAAGAAAATTTGGTGGCGACTCTTGCTAACCGCAACATTTACGATAAAATGCAAAACACCCAAGTCAGTTCTCCCACCGTATAACACTCTTCAACAACCAGGACATTCTTGTCCAGTATTAATCTGGATGAAAAAGAACTTAGATGAAGCCAAAGGATTATGAGCCGAGTACCTCCATCAGATATTATGGTCTTATCACTCCACTACTCACTCCAGGACCAAGGAAACATCATTCAGAATGGTATATGGGGCTAACACTGTTATCCCAGTGGAAGTCAATAATTCGTCTTGGAGGAGAATAAGCTTTAAAGAAAATGTCAATAATGAGCATCTGGAAAGTGCAGCTGATTTACTTGATGAAATCAAAAACACTGCACATATCAGAGAGATAGCGGTTAAGTAAAGGATAGCCCGACAATTCAATATGAAGGTGAAACAAAGGGACTTTTTCAAAGGGGGTCTAGTTCTGAAGAAGGTCACGGATCCAACGAAGAAGGGGAAACTCTCACCAAACTGGGAGGGACCTTTCTGGGTGATTGAGAAACATAGCAATGAGGCTTACAAGCTAGAGATATTAGATGGCATAGAAATTCCTAGGACTTAACATTTATCTAGTCTTAGGATTTATTTCAGCTAAAATTATGTAAGCTCATGTAATGAATAAAACGGGTCCACTCTTTTCCATGGCAAGCGCCATGGTTTTAACGAGGAAACCCAAAACATCATGAAGAATAAATGGAACTATTATCCAGGGTTCGCCTTCGAAGGCTCAGCACCTCGGTTCCAACTTGGGCCGCCTCAGGTGTAACCTTTTTGGGCTCTGTGTAACGCCCATTAATTTAATTAATTATTTAATAAAATTATATTTTTTGATTATTTGTGAAATTGGAGATGTTGAGAATTATTGATAAAAGTTATTGGATTATTATTAATTAATTAATTAGTTGATTAATAATAAGTTTAATGTTGGACTTATGTTATTGATTGGAAGTAGTAAAGTGTGGGTGTAGGTTAGACCCAATTGGATTTATTTGGACTAATAGAATAATATTATGTTATTATTAAAAATAAGAGAGGAAGAGAAGTTAGTTATCAGTAAGAAGAGGAAGATAGGGTTTTTGGAGAAGAAGGGGGATACGTGAAATTGAACCAATAGGCTAATAGGAGATTCAATCGGAGACCCATAGAGTTTCCTTCAAACTAAACCAGGTAAGGGTGGGGTTCTGACTCTCTAATAATTGGTATAATGGTAGGTATGTAATGATATGCATGTTAGGTTTTGGTGTAGATTGTTTGATTTAATCCGTTGAAATTGACTATAATCGATGAGTTGATGTTTTGAATTGTATGGTAATTGATGTTTGTTGATAGCAAAGATAATTGGATGTTTGATTGTGTATTATTTCATGAAGTTTGTGTCTTTGGAATTGAAACAAATGGGTTTTCGTACTGCACTTTACAAAATTCGTAAAACTATTTTTCACAGGATGCAATCGATTGCAGCAAAAGAGCAATCGATTGCACTGCTTAAAATTTGGGATTTTTGCTTCTGTTTCAGTAAGCAATCGATTGCAGCAGAAGATAAATCGATTGCACTGCTTAAAAACTTGATTTTTGGCCTCTGGAACAGGGTGCAATTGATTGCTCTGTTAGTGCAATCTATTGCTCACTGTTTGACAGTATTTTTGAAAACTTGAAAACTCCATAACTTTTGAACTGTAAATCTATTTGATGCACCGTTTGAAGCATTGGAAAGCTAATGCGATGAACTATATTTATAAGGAGTAAAATTAAGGATAAGAAGGATGATTCCAGTACCCAAGTTAGGATAGAGTTATATTTCCCACGTTGAATCGCCATGATGTTTTGTGGTGATGAAGTATGATGATGACATGACGATCTTATGATAATGCTTGGTTCATAATAATAATAATATCAATGATAATGATGATGTAGTATTATAGTATAAAAATTTGTAGAATAATGATGATGTAGTATTAAGCATTTAGATAAGTAATTAACCGGTATAGTCAAGAATTGTTCGAATAATTATGGGCAATATTATGTTGTAGGACTATGGCCAATGGCGAATGGTTGTTGACACGTTGTTGTGTTTTTTGTTGTTGTGACGTACTAAGTTGTAGGCTTATGCATACGTTGCACTAATTGTTGTTGTTGAAATATCAAGTTGTAGGCTTATGGCCAGTGTTGAATTATTATTAAGTTGTTAGGCTTATGGCCAATGTTGATTAATGTTGAGATGTTGTGTTGTTGTGATTGTCTCTATGAATTCTTGTTGGTAATGCGAAGTTGCAGATAATTTTAAATGATGATGAATTACCTCTATTTACTGGTAATAATGGTGATGTGGGATTATGCCTTGTGATGGATGATGATTGTTGTGAGTATGTGATGGTGCATTCATTGAGTCACATACATTTGCATACTCTGTAATGGCCTGGATAGACAAACTACGAAGAAGGCTTATTCCTTGTTGATGCCTCTATTTATTGGCAAATTTTTAAGATGGGAGTTATGCTCCAATGGTACCACATGCATGTGCATTGTAATTGGGTCGCAGTTGATGTTGCATCTTGAGTTGTGGTGATGTTATATTTGTTGTTGCTTTATGTTGTTGACTTGTTGTGACAAGTATTATCTAAAAACTATGAATTAGCAGTTATGTCGTGTTGATGTTTTGTTGTGATTAGAGTTGTTTGTAAGTTGTGAAGTGGTGATTTTATATGATTTAATTTAATATATTATTTATCATACGACTTATTATATTGTCCGATATCTCACCCCTTTTGTTTGAATGTTGTCCTCTGTTGGTAACCTGCAGGTAATCAAGAAGGATAGTTATTACCTTGTTAGTTCGAGTCGGTGTTGTCGCTCTGATACGTAGCACTCGGGGGAATGAACACTTGATGTTTAGTTGTTGATTATTATTTCAGTTGCTGGATTTTTAAGTTGATTACTTGAAATAATTATTGTCTTGAGGTTGTTTTAGTTGAATAAAAGATGTTAAGAGAATTGAATTTGAGTATGTAGATTTCGCTGCTTGTCAATAAAAAGTTATTTGATTTTGAAGAATAAATCAGGTTGTTATCGGTTCATCCGAGTTAAGTGTTACGTATCTGTTTGTATGCGATTAAATGAAGTTTGATTTTAAGTTGTAAATGTAGAATCCTATTTATGTTGAACTCTAATTTTTAATATTATTCGCCGGGTAAAAATGGGGTGTTACACTCTGCACGTCGGTTCTAGCTTGGGCCGCATCAGGTGTAACCTTTCTGGGCTCTGCACATCAGTTCTAACTCGGGCTACCTCAGGTGTAATCTTTTCGGGCTCTAAACCTCGGTTCCAACTTGGGCCGCCTCAGTTGTAACCTTTCCGGGCTCTGTACCATGGTTCCAACTCAGGCCGCCTCAGGTGTAACATTTCCAGGCTCTACACCTCAGTTCTAACTTGGGCCGCCTCAGGTGCAACCTTCTAGGCGATGAACCTTAACCGGATCCCTCTAGAGTTTACTCGAGGGCATTCTTGAAGTCTCTACACCTCGATTTAAGTCTTAAGCCGCATAAGGGCAACCTTCTAGGTTTAACTCCTTGCCAAGTGGTAACTCCTATCATGGTCACTCCCGAGCAAAAACAGAGGCTGACTCCCATCGTGGTCACTCCTAAGAAAAAACAGAGGTTGAATCCCATCGTGGTCACTCCCAAGCAAAAACAAATGTTGACTCCCATCAGGGTAACTCCTTGGCAAGTGATAAGTCCCATCGTGGTAACTCCCGAGCAAAATTTGATCTGCGTCACGGTTCAAATTTGAGCTGCCTCAGGTGTAAGCTTTTTAGGCTCTGCACCTCGGTTCAAACTTGAGCCGCCTCAGGTGTAACCTTTCTGGACTAGGAACCTCGGTTCATATCTTGATCTTCCTCAGGTGTAACTTTCTAAACACTACACCTTGGTTCAAACTTGAGCCGCCTCAGGTGTAATCTTCCAAGTTGTGTACTTTAACTAGGCACACTCAAAAGTTGTAGCCCTGAGCCGACTAGGATAGAGGCATAACACTTGTGACCGGGGACCCATCATCATCTACTTCCACGTCCACTAACTTACCATACACAATAGTCTTGAAGAAGTCCACGGAGGAGATATCCAATTCTGGATAGAGGCATAACACTTGATCCTTTTCCCGGTTGAAAGTCATATCCCTGGTAATAAGGACATCCATCCGAGACATCTCCAAATATTATTGCAAGTCGGCACAATATTTCTTCGCAACATTTAGCTCATCGATAAGTTTGGTCCTGGAGGTCTTAAGATGTTCATTTTCCTTAGACACAGACTTAATCTTCAGGGTTTCTTTAGATAAACTCTTTTCCAAAGATGAACATTTGTCAACATAAGACTTCTTGCTCTTTGTCATCCGTTTAACCTCCTTCTTAAGGCTGGGACACCTTTCCTCTAAGTCATCCCCGAATTCAAATAGACCATAGGCCAGCATAACACACCACATCAGATGAGAACTTAGGTTTTGAGTAAGCTTCTGATGGCCAATTCTCTTTTCCTTATTGACATCTTCGGTGGAATTTAGCTGGTCATAGAGGAACTTCATCCCATCAAAGTTGTTGGAACATAACTTGTTCTCACTAGAGGCAGGAACATAGTTGTTTCCAGGTTCCTACATCAACGTTGAGACCTCTCATCTTGTTGGCAAACATCATCCGCCATCATAGTCTTCTTCTTTTTTTGAGATTTTTGAGAAGGTTCTTCAACAACCAGGATGTTCTTGGCCGGTGACTAGGGCTCACTGACGATGGTGCCCGCTGTTAGGCCGATTCCTTTCTTCTTCTTCACCACTCTAAGTTCCAAACCAGTCAAGTCAGATTTGGTATCTGAAGGCCCTCTAGTCCTTTTTCAGGTAGCACGGTAAGTAACCATCAATTTCTTTTGTTCTTTGACAGAAAGGTCAGTCATCTTATCTGCAAAAACATCAAAAAGGAACATGTGAGGAAGGAATAAAAGATCCATAGGCAATGACGAAATAAAAGGAGCCTTACCCGGAAAGGCCGAAACCCCCTTGTCAACAAAGGTAACAGGTCCTTGACCTTGAATAAGCAGAAGGAGTCTAGCACTTGTAGGGATTGGGTCTATATGTCACTCAATTTTTCATAATTAAACTCAGCTATAGGTAAGGGGTTTCCAATCTAATATAAAGGAAACTTTGGATGACCACCAGTGGCATAGATGACTTGAGGGCACCTCGGTCTACTCCTAACTCAAAGGAACTGGTATTTGAAGCCTTTGTAATTGGTGGTATAGGCTTAAGTGAAGTTGAGAGTGGGGCATGTTCTCTGTCTTTAACATGTCTACCTCAAATTCAGTGAAAGGGGTGCGGATAAGCATATCCTCTAACACCTCGGCATAAAAATAAAAGAATTAGTCTTGTACTCTCTTTGGCTAGAAAATACAAACCCGTTCACCGAGAATGCAAACTAGAACAACATCATCCTAGTTTCCGGCCGAAGACACCTTTCGTAAAGAGCAAAGCTTCACTATCTCCACCTCATCAATGGAGCTTTGTTCATAGCCCATCACCTATTCACTAAAGGAGTCAGAAGTTTCCATCTGGATTTCCATGGAACTTGATAAGGAAGATTCAGAGTCAGAATCTCTAAAAGAGGCATATATATCCCCGCAAACCTCCAACATAATACGCTCACTCCACAACGGGTATCTCTCTTTAACATTTTGGGGTTTTAGAACGACACCCTCTTCATCAAATTCGCGTAAAACTATTGTTGTACCCCAAAATTTTCCCTCTCATTCTATTAACATTTCTCATCATAAGGCTCTTTGGACTCAAGATCAAGCTAGGGTTTGCTCTGCTCAAGACATCTCGTTGCACTGATGACCTAAATTAGGGTTTGAATTTTCACAAGGATTTTTGGACTTCCAATGCTCAAATTGACTTTCATACTTCATGTTGGACTCATGAGTTTGTCCATACCAAGTTTCAAGCCTTGAATCAAATTTTTGCCCAGTCAATTGGACAGTTGACCTAGAAATCAGTTGTATTGGGGAAAAGTCAACTGTGGCCAATTTACAGTCAAACCTCATGAATTTTGACCCACATCAACATTATGAACTCATATGAATCATTTTATCAAGTTTGGACCACAACTCCACAAGAAATTTGATCAGATCACCAAAAGGGCAAAATGGTCATTTTTAGGGTTTTGACTGTACAAAGGCAATTTATGACTTTTTGACCTAGCCAATGGAAAATCAAGCTTAACCATGGACTCAAGGACTCAATGGCATCATCTTTACCTATTCAACAAGTTCAAAATACCTCAATTGCATTGGATTGACAGATGAATTTTTCAGTCAACTGATCAAAATTTGACTGTACACTGAAAAGTCAAACTTTGACTTTTTGGTCAAAATCAAGTGCCAAGGGTCATTTTTCATCAAGATGTGTCAAAATATGAAACTTGTTCATCAAGAAACCCAAAATTGCAAATTAGGGTTTAAAGTTGAAAATTTTCATAACTTAGAATTTTTCAAAGTTATGAAATTTTCTTAATTTTTCCTAACTTTGCCCAACATTTTCACCATGATGCATTTGTATTCAAACAAAACTTCCAACATGAAAGTTGTAGTCCTACACAAAGCCTACAACTTTGATTCACAAAGTTTTCTCAAAAGAAGCTTGGATCTCAAGTTATGATTTTTGGAACAAGGGTCCCTAAAACTTTTAACTTAGTGAAATTTTGCCCTGGTTTAGGCAGAATTTTGACCTATCTTCTTGGCCATTTTTCACTTTGTTCCACTTGGAATCTCAAGTTTCATTTCAAAGATGGATTATAGCGCATGTTGCAAGATTTCCAAATTGTCCAAGAACTCCTCAAACACATTTGTGGTTAGGGAGAATCGAAGGCTTGAAGTTGGCAAAAAACTCACTTTTCCTCCATGGCATATTCATGTTCACTCAAGTTGCATTTTCAAGTCAGCATGCCTTACACTAGTTTACAGGCCTCTAAACCACTTCACACTCCATAATTAAATGCAAATCTATCAGTCTAAGCATTTGTTTTTGTCATTTGGACATTGTACACAAAATTAAGCCCTAAGTAGAAAAAGGCAAATTTCCATTTTTGCTTAAATCATGTTTTATGTCAACACTGATTTTCTTAAGCATTGATCCAAATATTTTGCAGCTAATCAAATCCACAAATTAGAGGGGCCAAGATAAGAAGTTACAAGGTATTTGATAGCCTGTACAGGCCTGTTCCAATCACTTCCACATTCTTACTTCAAAAACAAGAAACTTGTCCAAAACCTTAGAACTTGAAAACCAGACAATACCAACTTATGCAAACAGTTTGAACATCTTTCTCACACCCCTTTGAGCTAGAAACACGATTGCTTAAGCCTCTAAACACCCATAGCCAGAAATCACATTCCTTTGGCAAAACAGGGCAGGTTCTGCAACTTGAGTTCCATAGCTCATTTGGCTCGTGCGTTTTGCCCCAAGTTACTTCAAACACCTTCCATTCAACTCACCCAAGCTATCCCAAACCTCAAACACCAACTGTAACTCCATTTACAGTTGTTGTACCCCAAAATTTTCCCTCCCATAATCCTCAAGACATGTCAAGAATCATCTCCAAGTTGTTCAAGATGGCTCAAGAGTTGGACAGTCAAATCACCTCCTAAGGCAGTCAATTCAAAATTAGGGTTTTGTGTTGCATCAAGGTCCTCACATCCAAATGGTCTAAAGTTCTCCCCATTGTCCTAATATGCTCTCAAGTTCATCCATGTCAAATTTCAAGCCTTGCAGAGAAAGTTTGGTCAGTCAATTGCTCAAGAAGTCCAAAAATCGACTATGCTAGGGCAAAAGTCAACTGTGACCTAAATACAATCAAACCTAAATATTTTTGCCAACATTCTCATTTTGAAGGATAATTCATCATTTTATCAAGGTTTGATCATGATTCATCAAGGATTGCTCAAGATTCATCAAGATTCAAAAATTGCTAAATTAGGGTTTTGTAGGAAAAGTCAACTCAACTTTGACCAAGCATAACTTTCTCATACTTTATGAGAAATGACCCATCCAAAGCTCATTTTGAGGAAGATGCAATTTCCTACAATCCATCTTCACACCCAAAGATCAATAAATGCACTCACAAGAAGTTACAAATTTGGACATTATAGGTCATTTTTGAAAGTCAACAAAAACACATTTTTTTACAAAGTTATAACTTGCGAATGGAGTATCAAAATGAGATTAGACCAAAAGGGTTGGTTAGAGGACATCTCAAGGTTTCCAAAAAGTCCAAGAACACCTCCAAAATTTCAAAATTGAAGAAGTTATGCATTGTTGAAGTTGGGCATTTTTCAAAAATTGCCAAAAGTCAACTATCCTCAAAACTCCAATTTTTGACAAAAGGGCCCACTTTTTTCCACTTGATATGATCTTGTCACACCATACACGTGTCCTATTTTCAATTTCATGACCAATCATTTATTTTTCTATTTTATTTAATTTTTATTGATTTAATTCATTTTAAATCAATATTAATTCAAATAAAATCTAAAAATTGATGGAATGAGATCTTTGTGATCATTACAGCTTTCAAATATCATGATTCACATAATCAAATTCGTATCAAGCATTGTTGTGCACAAAAAATCAGATTTGCTACAATTTTGGAAAGTTTATCAATGGTGATCATATCAAATCCCAAACCTTGAATGCACATGGATTGAAAGCCCAACTCTTGACCTAATTCATTCCCATATACACACACAATCCATACACATCAAGGACACGGCCTAAAACTGCAAGAAACGGCCAGACAAAACTTGAGAAAAAGCTTGAAAACTTTGAATCTGAAATCAATATTAGAGCACGATTCAGTCCAAAATCTCCACATAGCCTTCTTGCCTGGCATTCACTAAAGCCAAAGGGATCAAAATCGAGCCTTGAAGCATCCCCCAAACTCCCTTTAAGTGCCCACGAACATAGCTCTGAACATGGAATCGTGAATCCATGTTCTTGCATCTTTTTGCCATTTTTTTTGTACAATCGTGCTTAACATCAAATTTCTAACATGTCTGCATTATTCAATTTTGTTTTCATGGCCTATAACCTTAGATCCAAAGCTAGGGTTCTTGTTCTTGTTTTTTAGGCATTTTTTATACAGGCAAAATCAAGACAAATAATTGGTACAGGATGATCAGTGGAATGAGACGAGTATGATGGTGTTCTTAAAACTCGTTTCCAAGGCCTACAGAGGATATTTGAGGGCAGCCATGGATTCAGCTGCGGATAAAATCCGCAGGTAAAAATCCTGGTTATTTCAATGAAGAAGACGAAGGCGTGTCTTCTTCCTATTGGACCATTCAAACTGCGCGCCACATTTTTTATTTTTCAGGAATAACGCTTTGTTTTGCATATAATAATTGTCACTTATATTAATAACAAACAAGCACATTGGCTCAGATGGCAAGCGTGTTGTTGCAAAGTCCCATGGACCTGGGTTCGAATCCCAGGTCCCCCAATATTTGCTATAATTTTTCTCCAGGTAATTGTATGCAGCATCATAGGCGTGGACCATCATGTTCTTCCAGATCACAAATGCCAAGTGGCCTACAAATCAAATCCAATGGCCTAGGTTGGACGTTCACCATGCATCCAAGTCAACAAGCGCATATGGAATTAACAGAAGTCAACAAAGGCCAATGCGTTTGGGCCTGGAGATTGTTGATTTCACACTCAAATCAGGCCCAACACCCCCCTTGGTTATTTCTTCTCATATTTCATTTTTTTTATTATTATTTAATTGTTTTATTAATTATTATTATTATTTACACTAACCAATTATTTTTCGTAATAAAATCAGAAAAAATAAAAAAAAACATTATTTTTACTTATTAAATTTAATTTAATTATTTTATTTTTATAAATAAATATTAATTAGTTAACTTAGTCTTAAATAGGTGTAACATTTAATATTTTTTGCAATAAATTAAAATCAATTTAGAATATTAGGTTTTAATAATTTTGATCATTTTTATTTTATTTCCTTAAATATAAAAAAAAACAAAAATATATTTTATTATTTAATTTATTAATTAATTTAGGTTTAATTTCTTTAAATTAAAAAAAAACAAAAAAAAATCATGCTTTCTTTCAAAAAGGGTCAAAACCCTAAAAATGCGCCGATCTAATTTTCTCGCACGCGTCTTATTTTTATCCAATATTGTAATTGCTTCCAGTATGTAATAGTTTTAATAGGACTTTTAATTATTTATCGCTTTTATTTACTTTTCGCAATTTAAATTAAAGGGTTTGTCTTTGGCGAAGTGAATACCCGACGCCTTGTAATAGTTTAGATTTAATTTCCCGCAATTTAATTTTCGCACAATATTAACTGTTAGATGTTTGATAAATAGGAAATGCATGACAAGATCAATCTTTAACCTAAAATCAATATAGCTCACCCATGACATGTACAGATAAAATTAACCGAAATAACACACTTGCACATGCCACTCTTAGGGTACACCTCACTTGGTTGCCTTGAACGTGGTCATTGAGTATAGGAAGTTTTAGAGGTCGCCCTCTTGTCCAAAGATCATAGTTGCCTCGAAACGGTTGCCTCGGAAAAATGATCTAAGATATTAGGGTTACCACTAAGGCGTCCTAACATTGCTTTAGTGGCCACACGTCCCTTAATCGAATTGACCCGAAAACTCCAACGACGATGCTACCTACTCCTTAATAGTGGGATAGCATTGTCTAAAGGACATTAGCACAGTTTAATTCCTTTTTCGAGTAGGTAGATGGTTCTTAAGTACTTGCTCCTTTTAAAACAAAACTAAACTTTTCGCACTTACACTTACTTTCAAACAAAAACTCTTTTCAAACCCACAAACACAAAGAAAAGAAAAATTTTGAAAACACTTTGAGCAAGTACCTAAGAGCCCATGGATAACCACAGATAGAAAGGGTGCTAACACCTTCCCTTTCTATAATCTACCTCCCGAACCCGAGAAACATCTCAAAATGGAATTTTTCTGTGCTTTTGTCCTTTCCTTGTTGGATAAAATAAAAGACGGTGGCGACTCTTGCTTACCGCGACATGTTGCGAAAACAAACGCAAAATGTGAACCAGCATTCCAAAAACAGTCAGTTCTCATTCCCACCGATCACAGAACTGGCGACTCTGTTGGGGATATTATAAGTGGGGTGTACCTTAGGATTAGATCATGGTGTTTTCAATTGTATGTTTTGTATGCTTTAATTTTGTGGGCTTGTATCGGAGTTCTATAGATCCTAACCCGAATCTGGGGGCACCCTTTAGGTAAGTAGCAATAAACTGTGAGGGATCTGTACGACGTAGGCTGATACGGATGAAGCAGTAGCTACGTTGGTGTGGCACTTTAGTCTGTACCGATATCCCTTGTGTTGGACCGAGGAGAATATGGGTCTTCTAAGGGGTAATTAAGCACCAACTGACCTTAGAACCTTAAATTGACCAACTTGGCCATAGAACAGTAGTTGTATGCTACACTCATTGAGACTAAACTCTCGCGATGATTCCGGCTGCAAGAAAAGGTTGCTAAACTGGAATTATGACCGATTGAGGGTAGTCAGTGATATTGAGATCCTCTAGAACCCGGTTACTATTTTTAGGACAGGTTTAAACCAACTGAACTGAAAGAGGGTAGTGCCTAAGCTCCATGCCAGCCTGAAATCTAAGGGCTCTCAGTGTGACTTGTGTGCCTTTACCATGTTTGCTATTTGTGGATACTTGTGGTGTGCTTACTATCATGACATCATGACATCATAACATTGCATACATCTTGCATAAGGACTAACCTATTTCAAAGACAGGAGGGTTTCATCTTTGCTCTGTTTTGTAGGTCATCATGATGCCCATGCGTAAGAATACTATCCGGATCAACTTTGTCCAAGTCCCTACCTTGCTTAAAGAGTTGGTTGCCAAGATGCCTGACACTACTTCCTTCATCAGGAGGCATGGTTCTCTTCTCAGTTTGGTCACCTCCAAATTGGACGAACAGATGATGAGTGTCCTGGTCCAGTTTTATGATCTGTTGTACCATTGTTTTACTTTCCAGTACTTCCAGCTGGTTCCTACCCTAGAAGAGTTCTCTGAGCTGCTCGGTATCTCTGTTCTGGAGCAGACTCTGTTTACTGGTTGGGAGAAGACTCTTAGGCCTGAAGAAATTGTTGCAGCCCTTCATTTGACTAAAGAGGAAGTGATGGCTAATTGGGAGACTAGAAGTGGAGCTAAAGGATTTCTGACTAAGTTCTTGGTTGGCAAGGCTAACTACTTCTGGGATAGCCTAGACTTTAAGGCGTTCGAGGATATTCTGGCTCTTTTGATTTATGGCTTGGTACTATTTCTGAATCCTGACACTTTTGTTGATGTGAATGCTATAAAGATCTTCATCTCTCAGAACCCTGTACCCACTCTCTTGGGTGACATTCTTCATCAGCTCTATGCTCATACTGCCCGAAAGCGGGGAACCTTGATGTGTTGTGCTCCTTTATTGTCGAAGTGGTTTATTTCGCACCTCCCCAAGTCAATGCTAAAGAACAAAGAAGGAATGGGCTGGGCTTATAGGGTGATGTCTCTTTCTCATAATGACATTATTTGGACTCTCAAAGGTATGGATGAGGTGACTATCATTGATCATTGTGGAGAGTATCCCAATGTTCCCCTTCTAGGAACCCATGGAGGAATTTCTTACAACACATGCTTAGCTCTCCGTCAGTTTGGAAGAGCCAGAAGAGAAGGACCTCACGAGATGCTAATGCCTCATATCATCTTTGATTTTCAAGGGGATAGCGACGAGCAACGTCGTAGATTCATAAGGGCTTGGGACATAGTTCACCAATCAGATCCACATGAGTTGGGTCCAAAGACTTCTCTGCCAATGGAGCCATATCTCAGATGGGTCTGCATCCGTGCCCATAAGCTAGGTATGCCATATGAAGCCGTTCGGCCTGTCACTCTTGAAGTTGCTAATGAAGAAGGGGTTCTTCTAACCATTCTCCATCCTTATATCCCCACTGACATTGGGGAACTAAAGAGATCTTGGATGCAACTGCGGGAAGAACGGGATTCTTATCGGGAGAAGTTCAATGAACAAGAGCAGAAAATCCAGAGGTTGACTAGACAGTTAGAGAATGAGCGGATTCTCAACGATTATGTCCGCACTGATAAGAAGAGACCATGGGAGCATTGATGGACCTTTGATGATTTCCTTTACAGTTTTTTGTTTACTTTTCAGTATTTCCATTCTTGTAACGCCTTAAGGGAAATTTATTGAACAATTTAAATTTTGAAGTTTAAATCTAATAAAGTGTGTTTCCTTTCTTGTTTGCAAATTTGAATCCTGATTGTCTTTGAAATCATAAATCATACACATTTCATCCCATGCACTTCATAAACAGATACCCTTTACAGGTCTCTTATCTTCTTCGCTGTTTATTTCAGCAATCATCATGTCTACTGAACCTTCAACTGAGCAAGCTATTAAGGCCCTCCAGGCCCAGAATGCCCAATTTCAAGAGTTGTTCATGAATCTAGCCAAGGGTCAGCAGGACCTGAAGACCTTGATTCTGAAAGAGAAGAAGAAGAAGAAGCAGAGGACAGTCTTGTTCAACACAGGACACAGGTTTAGGAACAGGCTACAGAATGAAGTTGATCTGACCACCTCATCTGGAGGGAAAGATAGTCCACAAGAAAGGAGGGCTCCTAGCCCTGTGGTCCCCGACAACGAGACGGACTACGATGAAGAACAGGATCCTCCTGCTGAGGATAAATACAAACAACTGGAAGACCGTTTGAGCGCTATGGAAATTCAGAAGGTGTCCGGTCTGGACTTCGGAGATATAGGTCTATCATCTGGGGTGGTGATTCCCCACAAATTCAAGGCACTAGCCTTTGCCAAGTATGACGGAGTTTCCTGTCCGAAGTTGCACCTCGGTCATATGTGAGGAAGATCCAGCCTTGCACTACTGATAAGAATTTATGGATCCATTTCTTTCAAGACAGACTCTCAAGGACTCAGCTTGAGTGGTTCTATCAGTTGGACGGAGCCAGTATCCGCAGTTGGGAAGATTTGGCTACTGCATTCTATAGGCAGTATCAGTACAACTCTGACCTCGCTCCTACGCATACCCAACTCCAGGGTATGTCAATGGGAACGGGTGAAGGATTTAAAGATTATGCCCAGAAGTGGAGGGACCTCGCCGGTAGGGTGCAACCACCCTTGGCTGATCGGGAGCTTGTTGACATGTTTCTGGGGACCCTGTCTGGTCCATTCTTCAACCACTTGATTGGAAGCTCTTCATCTGGGTTTACAGATCTTATTTTGACTGGTGAGAGGATTGAAGCTGGTATTAAGGCTGGGAAGATACAGAAGGGTGCTTCATCAAGCACCGAGAAGAAGCCGTTTAAGAAAGAGTCCAGTGTTGTCTACAGTGCAAGAATACAAAATAGACCTGAACACCGCCAAGCTGTTAATGCGGTTGTTATTTCAAAACCTGCTGGTGCTCCTCAGTACAACAATCAACAAAAGGACGAGAGACCTAAGAGGCAATTCACTCGTCTCAACGTGACCTTATCTCAGATTCTGCCACAGTTGTTGAAGAGTAATCTGGTGACTCTAAGGGAACCCCCAAAGAATTCAAATACAACGTCACCAAGGTATAACCCTAATGCCCGTTGTGCTTTTCACTCTGATAGCCCGGGGTATAATACGGATGATTATTGGGCTTTGAAGAACAAGGTCCAAGACTTGATTGATGCGAAAGAGATCGAGTTCGGAGCACCAGAGAAGCCTAAACAAGAGGCAGGAGTAAATGCCATTGAAGATGATGTGGAAGAGTCTGAATTCGACAGTTGGATCTATCCTACGACCGACGGTGGACCAAGCAACTGGACAGCAAAGGACTTCATCCCTATTACTTTTGTTACCCAGTAATGAAACTTTTTGTTTTGAATTTGTAATAGACAATGTTTTGAAACTTTATGGCCCAGTGTCTTACCCAGGGCACTGTGGCTTCATTTGTGAGGGCTTTTGTGTGTCATTTCCATATATCATTAATAAAAGCATTGGACGTTTTTTGCATTTCAAATTTTGCGCTCCTTGTTTTTCCTTATATTGCAAAACAACTATTTTACACACACTCACATATACAGGTCCACATCCACTCTGGATCTCACTGGTAACGACTCTGCTACTGCCAGTTATGACTTCGAAAATCCGATCAACTTAGCCGAAGACGAAGGTGAAGATGATTGCGAAGTGCCTGTTGAACTTGAAAGACTTCTACTCTAGGAAGAAAGGGCTATTCAGCCACACAAAGAGCCGGTAGAATCAGTGAATCTGGGTACAGAGACAGATAAGAAGGAAGTCAAGGTTGGTGCAAATCTGGAGCTTAGTGTAAAGCAACGGTTGATTCAGATGCTGCATGACTATGTTGAGATCTTTGCCTGGTCTTACGAAGATATGCCTGGTTTGGATACTGACATTGTGGTTCATCGCCTGCCTACCAAGGAAGACTGTCCTCTAGTAAAACAGAAGGTCCGCCGAATGCGCCCAGAGATGTCTGACAAAATCAAGGCTGAAGTTATGAAACAGTTCAACGCCGGTTTTCTAGCAGTTACCTCTTACCCTCAGTGGGTGGCCAATGTGGTGCCTGTGCCGAAGAAAGATGGTAAAGTCCAAATGTGTGTTGACTACAGGGATCTGAACAGGGCAATCCCCAAGGATGATTTCCCTTTACCTCACATCGACATTCTGGTTGACAACACCGCTCAGCACAAGGTCTTCTCCTTCATGGATGGTTTCTCCGATTATAATCAGATAAAAATGGCTCCCGAAGATATGGAGAAGACGACCTTTGTTACTCAGTGGGGTACCTTTTACTACAAGGTCATGCCTTTTGGGTTGAAGAATGCCGGGGCAACATATCAACGTGCCATGGTTGCTTTGTTTCATGACATGATCCATCATAAAATTGAAGTATACGTCGATGATATGATTGCAAGGTCCCAGACCGAGGAGGAACACCTTGACCATCTGCAGAAGCTATTTGACAGGTTGAAGTTGTACAAGCTGAGATTGAACCCGAACAAGTGCACCTTCGGGGTGAGGCCTGGTAAGCTACTAGGTTTCGTCGTGAGTGACAAAGGTATTCAAGTTGACCCTGCCAAGGTGAAAGCCATACCAGAGATGCCAGCTCCCAGAACAGAGAAAGAAGTCAGAGGCTTTCTGGGACGACTGAATTATATTTCCTGATTCATCTCACACCTAACTGCTACTTGTGAGCCAATCTTCAAGCTACTGAAGAAAGATCAAGTGGTACGTTGGAATGATGAATGCCAAGTTGCTTTCGAAAGAATCAAAGAGTATCTCCAAGAGCCACCCATCCTGATGCCACCAGTTGAAGGGAGACCTCTGATCTTATACTTGACTGTGCTCGATAACTCAATGGGGTGTGTGTTGGGTCAACATGACGAGTCTGGATGAAAAGAGCATGCAATTTACTACCTTAGCAAAAAGTTTACCGACTGTGAGACTCGATACTCACTGCTCGAGAAAAATTGCTGCGCTTTGGCATGGGTTGCTCATTGGCTGAGACAGTATATGCTGACTCACACTACCCTGTTGATATCAAAGATGGATCCAATCAAATATATCTTTGAAAAGCCTGCCTTGTCCGGAAGAATAGCAAGATGGCAGATGATCCTGACTGAGTATGACATCTAATACACGACTCAAAAGGCAATTAAGGGAAATGTGTTAGCAGACCATTTGGCACATCAGGCAGTGAATGATTACCAGTCTATGAACTATGAATTTTCGGACAAGAATATCATGTTAGTAACTGATTGAGAGATACCTGGACCGGATGAAGGACCTGAGGAAGGATCCCGATGGTCTATGTACTTTGATGGAGCTTCGAACGCTTTGAGTAATGGCATTGGCGTTGTAATCATATCTCCTAAAGGCTCTCATACTCTGTTTACCGCCCGACTATGTTTTAACTGCACCAACAACATGGCGGAGTATGAAGCGTGCATCATGGGTCTTCGAGCAGCAATTGACCTAAGGATTAAGTTTCTAACTGTCTTCGGAGATTCCACTCTCGTGATCAGTCAGATCAAAGGCGAGTGGGATACGAAACACCCAAATCTTATTCCTTACAAGGAGTATGTATTGACGTTGCTTCGCCATTTCGAGGAGATAACCTTTGGACACTTCCCTAGACAGGAGAATCAGTTGGCAGACGCGTTGGCTACGATGTCTTCTATGTTCAGAGTCAATTGGGACAACGAGGCTCCCCGGATTATCATTGAAAGATTGGATGAACCTGCACATTATTGTGATCTTGAGACTGAAGAAATAACAGGAAAGCCCTGGTATCATGAGGTGAAAAGGCACCTTAAAGCTCAGGAATACCCCGAGGGTGCATCTGTCAATGATAAGAAGTTTCTGAGGAGGTTCGTAGAGAAGTTCTTCATCAACAATGACATTCTTTATAAGCGTAACCATGATTCAACCTTAGTGTGTTGTATGGATAAGATTGAAGCGGAAAGGATCATGGAAGAGTTTCATGAAGGTACCTTCGGAACTCATTCCAGTGGACATACCATGGAAAAGAAAATCCTCCAGGAAGGATATTACTGGTCCACAATGGAAGCCGACTGTTATCAGTATTCTCGGACATGTCACAAGTGCCAGGTCTATGCTGATAAGGTGTACATACCTCCAGTTCCTCTGAATGTTTTGACAGCGCCTTGGCCTTTTGCAATGTGGGGCATTGATATGATAGGTGAGATCAGACCTACGGCATCCAACGGGCATCGTTTCATCCTGGTAGCGATTGATTACTTTACGAAGTGGGTTGAAGCAGCTTCCTTTGCTACCGTAACCAAGAACGTCGTGGCACGGTTCATTCAGCACAATCTGATTTGTCGATACGGTATACTAGAGAGGATCATTACGGACAACGATACAAATCTCAACAACAAGATGATCACTGAGCTCTGCGAGCAATTCAAGATACAGCATCATAACTCTTCTCCCTACCGGCCGAAGATGAATGGGGTTGTTGAAGCGGCTAATAAGAACATTAAGAAGATTGTGCAGAAGATGACAATGACATACAAAGACTGGCACGAGATGTTACCATTTGCTCTTCATGGGTACCGTACCTCAGCACGGACGTCAACAGGGGCAACACCCTATTCCTTGGTTTATGGCATGGAGGCAGTCTTGCCCATTGAAGTTCAGATACCCTCTCTCCGGATCATGAAAGATGCAGGTTTGAGTGAAGATGACTGGATTCAGACCCGGCTTGATCAACTGAACCTAATCGACGAAAAAAGACTTACTGCTATTTGTCATGGTCAGACATACCAAAAACGGATGATCAAGGCATTTAACAAGAAAGTTAGACGACAAGAGTATCGAGTTGGGGACCTGGTAATCAAGCGCATTATCTTACCTCAAGGTGATCCCAGGGGCAAATGGACCCCTACTTACGAAGGGTCGTTTGTGGTTAAGAACATTTTCTCAGGAGGAGCTATGATTCTAACCACCATGGATGGTGACGACTTTCCTCACCCCGTCAATGCAGACATAGTGAAAAGATACTACGCATAAATCAAAGACCCGCTAGGTTGACTGGCCTAGGCAAGAATAAGGTCTTCCCGGTGAACCAAAAGGGTTCGGGAAAAAATAAGGGATGAAAATAAAAAAAATCTGTACACCCGGCAAGTCGAAAACCTGAAAAGGCGGCTTGGGCAAAAATGGGTATCCCAATGGACTGAAAACCCGAAAGGGCAGTTCAGGCAAAAGTTAGGGATCAAAGCGTAACACTATGTCTCATTGGATCACCTGGCATCCAGACTTCGGCATCGACTATCAAGCTCGGACGACACTAATCAATCTGATTCACCTTCAACCAAGCAGCAAAGTGATGAGATGCTTAAGGACATAAAGGCAATAGCAGAGTTGGAACCTAGTGGGATCATTCACATAGTTGTTTTGTTTCCTTTTAACAAATTGTATAAATTCCATTTGTTTGGCGGCGTTTTCTTACTAGGACGTCAGCCTCTTGTACAAAAACGCCTATTTTCAGGCCAAACTTCAAAATCAATACAAATTCATTTCCAGAAATTTCAAGCTGTTTTTCCTTTATCTGTTTTGTTTTGAAAAGAACGTCCAATGTTCATTTTTTATATATGCATTTGCCATTAATTGCTGATCATAAATATTTACATGCGAAATGAAAGATGAGTTACTGGTAATAATAGAAACAGGGGAAAATAAGAATTGCCCGAACTGTACAAGTTGCTCTGTCCACCAGGTACCAAGATAGATTCAGCTGAAGGATATGGCTAAGATACCTCCACTCCCCACAGGGTAAGACAATGATAATAACTCTCTCAGTTGAAATTGGCAACCATGAACGAATTAGCAATACTCTCCTCAAGCAGAGTTAATCCACCATCAAGCGCTAAAAAGGTTTGGTATCCCCAGAAGGTCTTAATATTCTTCAACGGAGTATAAAGACATCCCCCAGCAACTGAAAAATCATCCCCAGCGAAGTCCTTTCTTTCCCCAAACAGGAGTTCAATCCTCAACAAATCCCAATATCACCAGCAACGGTAATCCATCCCCAATGGAGGTCATCATTAAAATCCCCAAAAGAGCTTATCAACGGAATCCCCAACGGAATTTATCGTTAAAATCATCAGCAGAACATCTCTTCCCCACAGAGTAATTCCCTTCAGAGTAATCTCTTCATCAGTTTATTCCCCAACGGAGTTCTTTTCTCCTGCAGGTGTATCCTCACAATCATCTTCGTTCACCATCCCTGGCGGAAGCAAAGCATTCAACTTTATTCTCCAGCAGCTCCGGGATTTATTTTCCCCAGCTAAAACATTACATGTCCATACATCATGCTACATGCATACATGCATCATACCATACAATCTCATTTATATTGAGAACATCATTGTTGATCCATATCATGCATTGCATAAGACTGACAGTTACCTTTCAGGAAAGATACAATCAAAATTCAAGTTATGAAGCCCGGGTACGACCGGATAGTATCTTGATTTCTAAAGCATATTGTGAAGCCCGGATTACGATCGGATAACAATATCAGACTACCGTGAAGCCTGGATTACGACCAGATAGTGATATCTCTCAAAAGTAAGCTATGAAGCCCGGAGAACGACCGGATAATAGTTTATTCCCCAGTGAGCTGTGAAGCCCAGATTATGACCGGATAGCAGCTCAGTAAGCACCATGAAGCTTGGATTCGACCAGATAGTGGTATATCATAAACACAAGACGTGAAACTCGGATCACGACTGGATAAAAACTCAACAAGTTATTGTGAAGCCTGGATTACGACCAGATGGCAACCAAGAGTACTATGAAGCCTGGGTTTCGACCAGATAGTGGTATGATACATCATGAAGCCTGGATTACGACCAAATAGCGTTAAGGGACACTGTGAAGCTTGGATTACGACCAAATAACAGTTTACCCAGCCAATTGCTATGAAGCCCGGATTCAACCGGATACTAGTAAACTCAACAGTCAAAGGGAAGCCCAGATGCAACCGGATAACCACTTGATTTGTTCTGAAGCCTGGATTTCGACCAGATAAGAAGTGAGGTATTGTGAAGATTGGATTCGACCAGATAGCAGTACGCGACACCATGAAGTCTGGATTCGACCAGATAATGGTATAACACATCGTGAAGCCTGGATTACGACCAGATAGCGGTACAAGGCAATGTGAAGCTTGGATTCCGACCAAATAGCAGTTTATATGGACAGTTACTAAGAAGCCCGGAGTCGGCCGGATATTAGTGTGCCCTAAATTCAAGTTGAAGCCCGGATGCGACCGGATAACCACTTGATTTGTTCTGAAGCCTGGATTTCGACCAGATAAGAAGTGAGGTATTGCAAAGCCTGGATTACGACCGGATAGCAAGTTTAATCTCATCTCCCCAGTAAGTCACTGTGAAGCCTGGATTACGACCAGATAGCAGTCGGTCTTATCACGATGAAGCCTGGGTTGCAACCAGATAGTAGTTCACTCTCACCTCTTCAACAAAGATGATTCCTCAGTAGAATAACGGACGACCGAAGCTCCTAAAATTCGACAAAGATAATTCCCCAGTAGAATAACGGACGACCGAAGCTCCTAAAGTTCTATTTCTCCTAAGACAAAGAACAATATTCCCCAGCGGAATCTCCCTCAACAACAGGTATACAAGCTCTCGCTAAGGAATCTCTTACGCGATCGACACTCCTTCGGATGGCATCTTTAAGACCATCTCCCATCATAAATCTCCAAATGGAATATGTAAGCCCATTCCCGACATCACAAGACAAATACTACTTCATGCGAGTGCAAATTTCTGGGCACTCTAGTGTTCAATCATCTTCCACCTTCGGATCACGAAAGGCCCGAACGCCAATCTATATCCTCAGGTTTAAGAAGATTGAACAGGGGCAACTGTTGTAACCCAAAATTTTCCCTCCCATATTCCTCAATACATGTCAAGAATCATCTCTAAGTTGTTCAAGATGGCTCAAGAGTTGGACAGTCAAATCACCTCCTAAGGCAGTCAATTCAAAATTAGGGTTTTGTGTTGCATCAAGGTCCTCACATCCAAATGGTCTCAAGTTCTCCCCAATGTCCTAATATGCTCTCAAGTTCATCCATGTCAAATTTCAAGCCTTGCAGAGAAAGTTTGGTCAGTCAATTGCTCAAGAAGTCCAAAAATCGATTGTTCTAGGGCAAAAGTCAACTGTGACCTAAATACAGTCAAACCTCAAGATTTTTTTCCAACATTCTCATTTTGAAGGATAATTCATCATTTTATCAAGGGTTGATCATGATTCATCAAGGATTTCTCAAGATTCATCAAGATTCAAAAATTGCTAAATTAGGGTTTTGTAGGAAAAGTCAACTCAACTTTGACCAAGCATACCTTTCTCATACTTTATGATAAATGACCCATCCAAAGCTCATTTTGAAGAATATGCAATTTCCTACAATCCATCTTCACACCCAAAGAACAATAAATGCACTCACAAGAAGTTACAAATTTGGACATTATAGGTCATTTTTGAAAGTCAACAAAAACACCTTTTTTGCCAAAGCTTATAACTTGAGCATGGAGTATCAAAATGCGATGAGACTAAAAGTGTTGGTTAGAGGACATATCAAGGTTTCTAAAAAGTCCAAGAACACCTCCAAAAGTTGAAAATTGAATAAGTTATGCATTGTTGAAGTTGGGCATTTTTCCAAAATTGCCAAAAGTCAACTATCCTCAAAACTCCAATTTTTGACAAAAGGGCCCACTGTTTTCCACTTGATATGATCTTGTCACACCATACACGTGTCCTATTTTCAATTTCATGACCAATCATTTATTTTTCTATTTTATTTAATTTTTATTGATTTAATTCATTTTAAATAAATATTAATTCAAATAAAATCCAAAAATTGATGGAATGAGATCTTTGTGATCATTACAGCTTTCAAATATCATGATCCACGTGATCAAATTCGTATCAAGCATTGTTGTGCACAAAAAATCAGATTTGGTACAATTTTGGAAAGTTTATCAATGGTGATCATATCAAATCCCAAACCTTGAACGCACATGGATTGAAAGCCCAACTCTTGACCTAATTCATTCCCATATACACGCACAAGCCATACACATCAAGGACACGACCTGAAACTGCAAGAAACGGCCAGACAAAACTTGAGAAAAAGCTTGAAAACTTTGAATCTGAAATCAATATTAGAGCACGATTCAGTCCAAAATCTCCACATAGCCTTCTTTCCTGGCATTCACTGAAGCCAAAGGGATCAAAATCAAGCCTTGAAGCAGCCCCAAACTCGCTATAAGTGCCCACAAACATAGCTCTGAACATGGAATCGTGAATCCATGTTCTTGCATCTTTTTGCCATTTTTTTTGTACAATCGTGCTTAACATCAAATTTCCAACATGTCTGCATTATTCAATTTTGTTTTCATGGCCTATAACCTTAGATCCGAAGCTAGGGTTCTTGTTCTTGTTTTTTAGGCATTTTTGATACAGGAAAAATCAAGACAAATAATTGGTACAGGGATGATCAATGGAAGGAGACGATTATGATGGTGTTCTTAAAACTCGTTTCCAAGCCTACATAGGATTTTTTAGGGCAGCCATGGATTCAGCTGCGGATAAAATCCGCAGGTAAAAATCCTGGTTATTTCAACGAAGAAGACGAAGGCGTGTCTTCTTCCTATTGGACCATTCAAACTGTGCGTCAGTCTTTTTTATTTTTCAGGAATAACACTTTGTTTTTCATATAATAATTGTCACTTATATTAATAACAAACAAGCACATTGGCTCAGATGGCAAGCGTGTTGTTGCAAAGTCCCATGGGACCTGGGTTCGAATCCCAGGTCCCCCAATATTTGCTATAATTTTTCTCCAGGTAATTGTATGCAGCATTATAGGCGTGGACCATCATGTTCTTCCAGATCACAAACGCCAAGTGGCCTACAAATCAAATCCAATGGCCTAGGTTGGATGTTCACCATGCATCCAAGTCAACAAGTGCATATGGAATTAACAGAAGTCAACAAAGGCCAATGCGTTTGGGCCTGGAGATTGCTGATTTCACACTCAAATCAGGCCCAGCACCCCCCCTTGGTTATTTCTTCTCATATTTCATTTTTTTAATTATTATTTAATTGTTTTATTAATTATTATTATTATTTACACTAACCAATTATTTTTCTTAATAAAATCAGAAAACATAAAAAAACATTATTTTTATTTATTAAATTTAATTTAATTATTTTATTTTTATAAATAAATATTAATTAGTTAACTTAGTCTTAAATAGGTGTAACATTTAATATTTTTTGCAATAAATTAAAATCAATTTAGAATATTAGGTTTTAATAATTTAGATCATTTTTATTTTATTTCCTTAAATATAAAAAAACCCAAAAATATATTTTATTATTTAATTAATTAATTAATTTAGGTTTAATTTCTTTAAATTCAAAAAATAACAAAAAAAAACATGCTTTCTTTCAAAAAGGGTCAAAACCCTAAAAATGCGCCGATCTAATTTTCTCGCACGCGTCTTATTTTTATCCAATATTGTAATTGCTTCCAGTATGTAATAGTTTCAATAGGACTTTTAATTATTTATCGCTTTTATTTACTTTTCGCAATTTAAATTAAAGGGTTTGTCTTTGGTGATGTAAATACCCGACGCCTTGTAATAGTTTAGATTTAATTTCCCGCAATTTAATTTTCGCACAATATTAACTGTTAGATGTTTGATAAATAGGAAATGCATGACAAGATCAATCTTTAACCTAAAATCAATATAGCTCACCCATGACATGTACAGATAAAATTAACCGAAATAACACACTTGCACATGCCACTCTTAGGGTACACCTCACTTGGTTGCCTCGAATGTGGTCATTGAGTATAGGAAGTTTTAGAGGTCGCCCTCTTGTCCAAAGATCATAGTTGCCTCGAAACGGTTGCCTCGGAAAAATGATCTAAGATATTAGGGTTACCACTAAGGCGTCCTAACATTGCTTTAGTGACCACACGTCCCTTAATCGAATTGACCCGAAAACTCCAACGACGATGCTACCTACTCATCAATAGTGGGATAGCATTGTCTAAAGGAAATTAGCACAGTTTAATTCCTTTTTCGAGTAGGTAGATGGTTCTTAAGTACTTGCTCCTTTTAAAACAAAACAAAACATTTCACACTTACACTCTCTTTCAAACAAAAACTCTTTTCAAACCCACAAACACAAAGAAAAGCAAACTTTTGAAAACACTTTGAGCAAGTACCTAAGAGCCCGTGGATAACCACAGATAGAAAGGGTGCTAACACCTTCTCTTTCTATAGTCTACCTCCCAAACCCGAGAAACATCTCAAAAAGGAATTTTTATGTGCTTTTGTCCTTTCCTTGTTGGATAAAATAAAAGACGGTGGCGACTCTTGCTTACCACGACATGTTGCAAAAACAAACGCAAAACGCGAACCAGCATTCCAAAAACAGTCAGTTCTCATTCCCACCGATCACAACAATGTTGGCCATTTTCATTTTGAGCTTGTGCAGGTTGAGTTCTATAGGCTGATTCAAGGACATTCAAGGCAAGCTAGATATTGGAGAAGGTCAAGTGAAGTTCAAGCAAGCTACCAGACATCTCAAGCCTTGTTGAAAAACACTATATTGCCCTACACGAATTCAGCTGAAACAGGTTTTTCTCCACTTCCTATCTCTCTATTTAGGAACATTTAGCTTTAGGTTTATGAATAAAAAATGTAGTATTCATTGCCATGAAGCTGTACATATGCTCATTTTTCATTTATATTAAGTGCGCTAAGAGAATTTCATCCATGAACATGCTGAAAAAACTAGGTCAGATTTTAGGGCCAGAGAAAATCTCTCTGGTCTTTGAGAGTTAAGACAAGTTGCTTATATGGTTTGGATCGTCTTGAAATGCTCTACAAGTTTGATGTTGTGTGTTTTTGCAATAGAGCTCGTATACAGGATCTAGTAGTTTGTACAGGTACGCGCGTGTTTTTTTGAAAAGTTGGAGGTTGAAGATGAAGTGGTGGGCTGGGCTTGGCCTGACTCACTCTTGACACCCCTTCCCTTCCTTTTTGCACCCCCTAGCCCAATTTCTTGTATTTTTATATTTTTGCATTTTTATTTTCATTTCTGATTTTATTTACTTATTTCCAAATATAAAAAATGCTCAAAAATATTTTCATAATATTTTCATATTTATTTGGCATTTTATTTTAATTTTTCTAACATAAAAAGCATTTAAATACTTTTATATTATTTATTAAGACTTGAAAAATATATATAAATCATACTTTTATTTTTGTTCTTTATTTGTATTCACATTAAAAATATTTTTCTAAATATACATTATTTTGTACATATTTTATTTTATATTGTATATATTTAATATAATTAACATATATATATATATATATATATATATATATATATATATATATATATATATATATATATATATATATATATATATATATATATATATATATATATATATATATATATATATATATATACTTTTATTTTATTAGATATTTTAGCATAAAAATATTAAATATTACACTTTTATTTTTATTATTGAATATACTTAATAAATACTTTTTTTACTTTTTTTTACATATAATATTTTATTTTTATTGTATATAAGTAAAATAATTAACATATTATTTTCTTAAAGAAAATTAGGGTTTTACCCCTTAACCAAATAAAATAAATCTTTTATTTATTTCTTTATTTTTTACATTAAATATTTTTACATGCATAAATAAACAAAAACCTTTTTTGCATTATTTGACATATTTATTTATTTTGTTTATTTAAATATTGTCCATTTAAATATTTATGCATTGTAAATTCAATTTGGATGTAATAGTAAATTAGGGTTTATATTTCTTGTCAAATACCCCCCATTCAAAAATTGTACCCCCATCCTCATAATCATGTTGTAATAGCTTAGACTTTTAATTCTCGCACTTTACGCTTTCAATTATGCCATGATTAGAGAATTAGGGTTTGTATGCAAAAAATCAAAATCAACAAATAGCTTGACCTAATCAAAGACAAAATGCATGAAAATTAAGCACAATGCACACTTGCACCCTTAGGGTTACAATTCACTTGTTGCCTAAAAAATAGGCCATGTTATGCATGTTGGGTACTTTGGAAAAACAAAAACAAAACAAAAGATCATAGTCCCACGATGACGCTATCTTGGTTGCCTAAACAAAAATGATCAAGTCCCTTGGAAAATTTGCCAAAAATACCTAACACAATTGCTATCATGGTCTATACGATGACCCGCGCCTGTCCCGGTTAAACATCCTAACACAAGGTTATTCATAAAATGCAATGGTGAAATAACACTGTCAAAAGGGTTAAAAACATATAGGAAAGATCTTTGAGTAAAATAGGGTAGATAACTCTTAGTTACTTGATCAAAAGCTTGCAAAACATCCTTGCTATTTTCAAACACACTTCACAACACAATTTCAAAACATTCCCCAAAACAAACTTTCAAACATTGAAATCTTTTCAAAAAACAAAAATATCTTTGTATACATTCAAACAAGAATCATTACAAAGGTTTCCACAACGATGGCCTCTTTTCAAAACATCTTTCAAAACCACACACAAAGCACCATTTCAAACAATTGAAAAAAAAAGCAAGTGATCTAAACAAGTAACTAAGAGCCCATGGATAACCATGGATGAAAAGGGTGCTTGTACCTTCCCTTTTCATAATCTACTCCCGAACCTAAGAAAACATCTCAAAGGTCTTTCCTGTGCTTTTTGACCTTTCCTTAGGATAAAATAAAAAGTCGGTGGCGACTCTTGCTAAACCGAAACATTTACAAACACAAACGCAAAATCTCAAGTCAGTTCTCCCACCGTATCACAACTATCATTTCTTAAAACAAAAGGAAATATGCAGGAAAAATAAAATGAAGGGAAGAGAAAGATACCTGGAAGCGTTTGTCGTTTGGAAGATTTGAAGAGAGGAATTGAGGGTCACTTGCAAAGGAAAATAGGAGAGTCTTTAGGGAACAGAAGAGGAAAAGTTTTTATAAAAAAGAGAAGTTATGGGAAGTAATGACTAAAAAAGAGGAAACGTGTGTAGGTTTCAAAAATTGCCTTAGTAATGATTACACCTAAAAAACTAGGTGATTATTGGGAAATTAGGGCGTGAGCGTCACGCATGCCGGGAATGAACCCAACAACCGTCCAGTTATAGGAGCTTGACCCGGAGCCAAAAATCAATATTTACATTGACCGAACATAGGGCTTCAAATAAAGCCATATGCTCGTGGGGCTTATGTTCATACATAGATCCATTGTCCGAGTTAGGAGAGATAAAAAGGCAAGATATGGACAAAAGACCAAGGAGGACATGTAAAAGCTTAGTCGGGTAATACCTCAATTTGAGATCTTCATGCCTAAGGCGGGTTGTAAAGCCAATGGCATATGTGGTCGGCCAGAGAGAAAGATGAAGAGGCACTAGTCAGACTTATACCCAGACATTATCCTTGAATCTAGATGTTACATAGAGCCCGACCTTGATGAGGTTGTTATAGAGTGACCGAACCATTAAAGGTGTAGCCACTCATCAATACATGACGACGCAAGTTATGATAATAGCCATCATTGGCAACAAAGGAGGTTTCTTTCCTTAATGGCAACTCAATTACGTATGATGAAGAGTCACAACAGTTATATGCATTGATCAATGAGGTCTATGCACCTCTATATATAGGGATCTCGACTGAGGGGTAAGCAAGACACATCGCTTGGAGCTCACACATACTTGTGTGAACCTCCAAATCCCTTAATATCCTAAACAATTCACCCTCACTTGCTTGAGGCTCTCCCCGATATCCTTCAACTAGCGGGGAAGCCACCCGTTTAGTGTTTAGCAAGAACACCAAGTAAAACCTGCAGATAAATGTGTTAGAATTTTTTGGGTCATACATGTATTAAATTATTGTGTTAGAACCATTATTTAATTATCTAAATTAAAGTGATCTATTTAATATACAGTTTATGGCTAAGGATATAATTTTCATGAAAAATATTGGGTATATGCCAAAAGTGTTATTTCTATTTAGTGATGGATAAAATTGGAATAAGAAAACTTGAATAAACATGACCCTTCATGAAAGTGCATGAGATTCTAAACTTGAATAAATATGACTCTTCGTGAAGGGGCATAAGATTCTTATAAATAAGGGATTATGGTCCCCAATTATAGACACTAGACAATATCATAGAATATCTATTCTATTTATCTCATTGAAAGAGAAACTAAGGAAGTAAAGAATCTACAATTGAAAGGTCATTGCTCTATCAAGATCGTGATCTGCTCATTGAAATTGCATGGATCTTAAAGGTACGCCTCCGCTTTCTATTTTATCTTGAATTCAAGTATGGACTAATAAATATTGATTCTCTAAAAACCCAACAGAATGTCCAAAAACTACCCTCATAGGAATCATGCTAGAGCTCTTACTGCTATCTCAGCAATCAACCGAACAAAACCCACCAAGAGAACACCAAAATCAAAAATAAATATCTACTTCAAAACTAAAGTAAACACTCGATCTGCTATTAATGTGAACAGTTGATAGAATTTTGAAATTAATGTGCAAGAGTTCCCCCCCTTATTTACCTAAAAACTATTATCACGCTAAAAAAAATATTATTCTCCTCCACCTCTTTTATAAATTTTGCAATCTCGTTAACCATCTAACTATTATCTCTCTAGATGTATGTTTCCTATATAAACTACAAGACTCTTGTAAATGAATTCAATAATTAAGAAAGAAAATCATTCAGCTACAAGATTGAGTCACAATAGAGATGAATTCAATAATTAAGAAAGAAAATCATTCAGCTACAAGATTGAGTCACAATAGAGATTATTTGAACACCTAACATTTATGGAAATTGTTCTTTGGGGGCATGGTGGTGTTATTTATGAGTAGCACTGAAAACATTTTATTAATACGATCAAACCTTTGGCAGCTTTTGTCTTGATATTCATTGACCAGGCAGTTTGTGTTGGCGTCACATGAAAGTGTGCTTTTTAATGAAGATTGAGGAATAATTTGCTTTGGTTGGGAAAATATATTGAAGACTGAATCTGATGGCCGATGGAACCAAAGGCATAATGAGTTTATATGGGCCATTGGTTACGCCACATAACCCTAAATAAGAGACCAATGATTTTTATAAGAGCTTATTTGTCTCCTTTTTTGGTTACGAGAAATCAAAAGCAAGTTTCTTCTTTACATAAATAAGTAAAAGAGCAAGTAATTTGATCATTGCAGTCACACTCTTCCTCCATATATTTAATTTAGACCGTAGAGGAGACTTTGACTATGCTATAATAATTCCATCTTGAAAGGAAAGCTACACTAGTGATAGTGAACCCACCATGTATTGGTCTTTAGGACAAAATACACCAAAGCATACTCACTATATACTCATGTCGGTAAATTGTATACCTCATTAATTTGTGACAAATTGTTATATTAGACATCGCAAACATCATAATTACACGACCACCACCATACGCAATATAGTATTAATTACTTGTTAAACTTTGGTTTTGGTGGCATCCACACAGTTCCTATTATATAACATCAAGAAACCAACAAAGAAAGAGCTTGTAAACACTCTCCAAATCCAACACACATAACCCACTTGTTAAGATTAAGAATAAACTACCTCCATGAAGCTGAATACACAACCATCCCAAACTGATGACTCATCTTCAAAAAACAGAACCACCAACGACTCCTTCTCGTTTCCGAGCACGCCCAATCAAGAAGATTCCGACTTCGAATTCGGGTCCCTCACCCCAGATTCACCCTCCTGCACAACATCACCAGCCGATCAGCTTTTCTTCAATGGCCGCCTCCAACCACATTCATTCCCTCTCAACCATGTCACAACCACCAGCATCGGAAGCAAAGACTCATTGCTTTCCTCCCGAAGCAATAGTACCAACAGCAGTTGCAGCAGTGCTAGGACAAGCTCTAGCGACACCTCCGAACGAAAACTGTTTCACAATAGGGTAAAGCTCTCTTCTAGATCTTTTGCTCGTCCAGTTCAACAGTCATATGGTTGCTCACAGAGGTGGCAGTATATAATGCCTGTGCCAGCGGGTTTGAACCGTGACGCATCTAAGAGAAGAAAACAAAAACAGGCGAAAAGGAAGGAGAAGAAAAAGATGAAGAAAAGGGTGTCGTTACAGTTTGTTCGGAGAATTTTCCGGTGGTTTTTCATTGCTTGCAGACAATGCCATGCTATGGAACCATCCAAAGTACGCAATAAGGGATAAATACTCAATAATAGAGGAATTAATTCTTGTATTACCTGTGCTTAATTTGTTGAATGCTGCAACTTGCTTGCTTCTATAGCAAATGTTGCCGTGTTGGTTAAAAAATATTGTGGCCGGTAGGCGGTTTCTCAAATTTGAAACTTTTGTTTTGTTTTTGTATTTACTTGATAAATCTTGTGCATGTTTGTGTTTTATATATTTTTTACTTTTTTGTGTGTGGTTGGTTACACAAGGAATTGGTACTTGGTTTTGCTATGGTGCAAAAGAAATAGAAACGGATTTGGATCTACACGGTGTTATGACCAAATGTATTTTGGTGGCAATTACACATTTTATTAATGTGCTTAATTTATATTGATGGTTGGATAAAATTTTGCCTTGGTAAAATTGTTTTTTTAAGCTATAAAAAAAACAAATAGTAATATTTCTTTTTAATTGTTTCCTAGTGTTATACGGTGGGAGAACTGATTTTTTGGTTTTATCTAAATGTTTGAATAGTTAGAGTCGCTACCGACTTTTCTTTTATCCAATATTTAGGAAATGTGAAAAGAATAGGAAAGACATTTGATAGATTTTGTGTTCGGAGGGTAAATTATGAAAAAACAAGGTGTTAACACCTTTTTCATCTGTAGTTACCTACGAGCTCTTAATCGCTTAGCTCACTTTTGAAAATATTGCTTTGTGTGTGTGATTTATTTGAAAATATTTTGAAATCGCCAATGTAAGGTTGACTTTGTAATGATTCTTGTATCAGTTCTCAAGAATGTATACAAAGTGTTATTTTTGAAAATATTTGTTTGAAAGTGTAGTGTGAAAAAAAGTTTTGAGAAAAGTTGTGAGCAAACAATTAAGAGTTTCTTACCCACTAAAGTCTTTCTTATTCTTTTCCTTCTCCTTTAGAGATAATACTATCCATACCATTAGTTGGCAGGTAGCTCTATCTATTGGATGTGAAGGGACGTGCGTTGGGTCATTGTATGGTCATCGAAGGCAACAAGTAATGATACTTTAGAAATTATATCGAAGAGATTATTATCATTTTGTAGGCAACTCGAAGGGACTAGATCATTTTGTAGGCAGCTCGAAGAGTCATCGAGGGATTATTATCTTTATTCGAAAGGGACATGATGATTTGATCAAGGGTCTTTTGCTAAAGTATCCCCACTTTCGAGGAACGTGACCAATATCATAAGACAACAAGAGAGGATATCCTAGAGGTGCGAGTGTGTGAAGTGTATTGATTCCGTTATTTATCTTGAATATTAAGGTTTTCTAGATTGTTTTTAGTCTTTCCACGCAAACCCTAGTTACTAGCAGTTAAATATGTACAAAACATAAAGTGCGGAATGTAAAGTCCTAAGCTATTACATGGCTTTGGGAGAGGTACATAAGTATAAAAAATTCGCGAGAAAGTAAACCTATGCTATTACATCCTGTGAGCAGTTACATAATTAAGAAAAAAATGCGACAAAAAAAATCTACCTATTGCAATTAAAGAATGCAATCTATACAATTTTCTATGAAAATTAAATAGCAAGAAGAAAGAAAATAGAAAAAAAATATTAAAATGTTTTATGATTTTTTGTAGAAAATAATTATGTTTTAATAATAGTAATTAAAACCTAAATCCTAATTTATTTTAATGTTAAGAAAAAAGCCAATTTAAGTAATTAGTAAATAAAAAATATTTAAAAAATATAATTACTAACTAAAATCCTAATTCTAATTTGTTAGTTATTAAGAAAAAAAATTAGGTTAGGTTAATTAAAAAATAATTAAGAAAGAAAATAGAAAAATTATATGGGGTGGGAGTTGAACCCACGCCATCTGGCTTCACAAACTGCACTACTTGCCACTAGGCCAAACACTTGTTGGTGTTTTAGAAATAGACATTGATTAATATATATATATATATATATATATATATATATATATATATATATATATATATATATATATATATATATATATATATATATATATATATATATATATATATATATATATATATATATATATATATATATATATATATATATATAACCTGCACATTATTTTGAAAAATAACAAAAAATATAAGTGTAATACGGTGGGAGAACTGACTTGGGTGTTTTGCATTTTATCGCAATTGTTGCGGATAGCAAGAGTCGTCACCGACTTTTCTTTTATCCAATAAGGAAAGGGTGAAAAGAACAGGAAAAACCTTTGAGATATTTTCTTGAGTTCGGGGGGTAGGTTATGAAAAGGGAAGGTGTTAGCACCCTTTTCATCCATAGTTATCTATGGATTCTTAGTTTCTTGCTAGATCACTTTTGAAATTGTTTTGTTTGAAATATGTTTGTGATAGGTTTTTGAAAGTATTTTTGAAAAGCGCCTTCGTTTAGGAAAACTTTGTAATGATTCTCGTCTCTATAAGAATGCATATAAAGTGTTGGACTTTTTTGAAAATATTTCATGTTTTGAAAGTGTTTGGTGTATTTTAGAAAGATGTCTTATTTTGAAGATAGATTGTGAGCAAGAAACTAAGAACGTTCTACCTACTAAAAAGTCTTTCATTCATTTCTCTCTTTCTTTGATATTTCTATCTTACCATTGATTGGTAAAGAAGCCCTATCTTTGGTTGTAAAGGGACAAACGCGGGTCATCGTATAGTCATGAATAGCAATGTTGTGAGATAGCTTAGCATTTCTCTTAAGGGACCAAGATCATTTGTAAGACAACATTCGTAGCGCCATCGAGGGACTATGATCTTGTATTTTCGATTGTTTTTGCTAAGATGTCTCACATGCATATCATGACCATTTTTTAAGGCAACAAGTGGAGTTAACCCTAGAGGTGCAAGTATGTAAGTGTTTATTTTTCATGCATTGTTTTGTCTTGGATTAGGATTGTCTAAGATTGATTTTTATCTTGCCATACACACCCTAGTTACTAGCATTTGTATTTGAAAGCGGTGAATTGCAGAAAATAAAGTCCTACGCTATTACATTGTTTAGGGGGATGCGGGTACAATTTACAAATGGGGATGGATAGGAACTTACAGATTACAACTATATTGAATACCCATGAAGAAAATATGTGAAACATGTAAAAATATAGGAAAAGGAAAGAAAAAAGCATTTTTGAACATTATGTGTCGACACATGCTCTTTTGCATCGACACGTAACCTTCCCTTGCCCCTGTATTGCCAAATTAACTCAGAATGAGTCGATACATAGTGGTATGTGTCGACTCATGCACTGCATGTGTCGACTCATACGTGCTTTGTGTTGACTCATACACTCTTTTTTCTTTCTGTTTTGGGCCTATATAGTAGTATGTGTCGACTCATAAAGCCCTGTGTCGACTCATAACCTGTTTTTCCACTAAGATTTGTCGACTCATATAGGTATGTGTCGACTCATACTGTAATTTTTTTACTTCAACATTGTTTTCTGCATACATGGGTTAGTTCTCAACGCATAAATGAAAAGAATGGAAGACAAACAAAGGGTTAGCTTCAATGGCAATGATTACTATATTTTATCTTCAAAAATGAATCACTAATGATGCTTGAAATGAAGAGTTTAAAGTCAAGAAGACTTACCTTGGAGTTAGAATTTATGTTTTGAGCTTGAGTTGCTGCCTTGACTATTCTTGAACTTGAAAAAAACATAGGTGTTACAGAAGCTTGTTCTTGATTTTGAACAACTTCTAGGTTATGTATGTGAGGTGCTTTGATGTTTGGACAGAACTTGCAAGGTATGTAGAGTTCTAGGATTTGGATTTTAAAGCTCAAGAAGTGGAAGCTTTGTGGACTGTTATGGCTTTTGTGAATATGATATTTTAAGGGTTTATCAACAAAACTTCCGGCTTTTCTCTCTATGTTCCTGACCTCTTTCTCTTGCAAATTCTTCTCCTATTTATAAGCAAGAGGTTTTTGAACAAACTGATTTGGTTTACAAACTATGGAGTTATAGCTATGTTAGATTGCAAATATCAAGTTATGTCATGGTCCTAAGATAAAGTACCAAAGTTACTGATTTAGAGGGGATGATTTCCATGATTTATGGTGGAGTCAAATCATAAACAAACAAGGTATGGGTTCAAGACAAGTTTTGTACAAAAAGCTTGCTTTTCAAGAATAGCAATTGTGTCTTTATGCCATAAATGGAAAGATCTTTTGGACAATAGCTTAAACACTAGGGTAATAGCTCAAGGGTGGGTGTAAGCATTAAATTATGATGATATTTACAAGCAAGAAGGCATGCAACACAAGATTATGCAGCATAGCATAAGGGTTTTGTTATGTGTTCTTCACTAAAATGACTTGCAATTCAAGAATGGATGCCCAACTTCATGCCCTTGAATCTCCTAGCTCAAGTATTATAAATTCATGCTCTTGGATGTTTTGAAAATCTTGAAACATCCTCTATAACATTCATTTTGACAAAATCATCTTAGAATTATGTGAAAAAAACCAAGAAGTTGGGATAAAATCCTGACCAAAATTGCTCAAAATTTCCCTAAAAGTTTATTCAAAAATGCCATGACTTCATGAATTTATAACTCAAAATCCAAGCATTTCTAGAAAAAGTCCTGTCCTACAATGTTTTAGATCTCATTGAGATCTACAACTTTCATTTTGGAAGTTTTTCTTGAATCATCTTGCATCATGATGAAAATTTGGTATGAAGTTATGAAATAAACATGTGCAAAACACTTAGAAAAATTCCTAAGTCTTGAAAAGGTTGAGTTTTCCAAGATGATTTTGACTTTTTGATTTCTTGATGAAAAATCTTCATATTTTGACATGTCTTAATGAAATATGATTTTTGAAACTTGATTTTGATCAAAAAGTCAAAGTTTGACTTTTCAGTGTACATTTGACTTTTTCATCAATACAACATATTTTAGGTCATCTGATCAATTGACTGAGAAATCTTGGTGATCCAAGGCTTGAAACTTGTCATGAGCATTCTTGGAGGTCCATAATGATCCATGAAAGTATTTTGAGGCATTAGAAATCTAGTTGTTCTTGTGCAAGCTCAAACCCTAATTTTGAGGTATTAGTGTTGAGGAGATGGCTTGACCTAGTCAATACTTGTGCAAGCTTGAGCTTTTGCAGATCTTTGTGAGAAATGTCCTGAGAAAAGAGAGGGAAAATTTTGGGGTACAATAGCTGCCCCTGTTCAATCTTCTTAAACCTAAAGAGTTAGATTGGCGAATCTGCCATTCGTGACTTAAAGGTGAAAAGATGATTGAACACTAGAGTGCCCAGAAATTTGCACTCGATGATGTGTTGGTTGATTGTGTCGGGAATGGGATTAGAGATGCCATATGGATAGGTGATGGAGATTTTGTCGGAGATGGGCTTACTGATTCCATCCAGAGTGACATAATAGGTGTGTTGTTTGGCGACTTCACTAGGGAGTCCATTCTAACCAGAAGATGTCTTTGTCTTGTCGATCGACTTTTCCTGCAAAGAAAAGTGTTGGTTGCATGTAGATGTATTCATGGTGCAATGATGTTCTCCAAATAAGTGAGATTATGTTGTATTCATGTATGTAATCTGATGTATGAATGTGAAATGTTATTGAAATGTATTTTTGTCTTAGAAAATAAATCCTTGACAAATGCTGGGGAGCCTTTAGGAAGTTAAAACTCGGACTATTGTTGGAGATGAAGAGTATGTAAATCTCAAGGCCTTGTTTAGAATGTTTCCGCTGGGGATTCCTATTTTTTTGTTTATGGAAATCTCCGTTGGGGATAATTGACTTTGCCTGAGGGAAACTCTACGGAGAGTGTTGATTTCTGTTTGGGGGACTGAGTTCAAGAGTTTTAGTTGTCTGTTCCTCTACTGGGAAGTTATCTCTTGATTAGAGAGAATGGAAGTTAACTATTATCTGGTCGGACTCAGGCTTCACAACAACTTACTGGGGAAGATGAAATTAACTGTTATCTAGTCGGATTCTAGGCTTCGCAGTAACTTGCTGGGGATAATGAAGTTGACTGTTATCTGGTCGTATTTCAGGCTTTGCAGAAACTCGCTGGGATGGTGGCAAATTCTACTAGGTAAGAGGGGTTTTATTAATGATTTGTAAGAATTAAACTGTTATCTGGTCGGGTCCAGGTTTCAGCAATTTGAACTTGAGATCAACTGTTATCTGGTCGGGTCCAAATTTCAGTAACTCGAACTGTTAACTGGTCGGGTCCAGGCCTTGCAGTAGATGGAGAAGTTAAGTTACTATCTGGTTGGGTCCAGGCTTTAGCAACTAAATTTGATATTTACTGTTATCTGGTCGGGTCAAGGTTTCAGAAATTGGAACTGTTATCTGGTTGGGTCCAGGCTTCAGAATTTCAAATTGTTAACTGGTTGGGTTCAGGATTCAGCAATTTATACTTGAGGTTAACTAGTATCTGGTCGGGTCCAGGCTTGAACTGTTGACTGGTCGGGTCCAAGCTTAAGAAATTTGAGAAGTTAAACTATTATCTGGTCGGGTCCAGGCTTTGGTATCTTGGATTTGAGATTCATTGTTATCTGGTCGGATCCAGGGTTCAGTAATGATTTGAGAAGTTGAACTATTATCTGGTCGAGTCCAGGCTTTAGTAACTTGCAAATGAGATTAACTATTATCTGGTCGGGTCCATTATTCTAGTAATTTTTGAATGTATGAACTTGAACTGTTATCTGGTCGGGTCTAGGCTTCACAGTAACTTACTTTAGAGGAATATAGTCAACTGTTATCTGGTTGGGTTCCAGGCTTCACAATAAATTTTTGAGATAGTAACAACTCAATTGGCAACCTCACTAGGGATTAGAGGTTGTGGTTCCTTGATCTGTAATAGTCTGAGAGGTAAACTCAAACTGGGGAATCTGTAGTTTGTTGGGGAAATAAACCCTGTTGAAGAGGATATTTAACGAACTGCTGGGGAGGATATTTTTAGGAAGAATTCCATAAGGCTTCCTTTTAAGACCAACTCAGTTGGGGAGAGGATCTTCCAGAGATTGAAACTCTGGCTGGGTATTTTATGAATCCAAATAATGTTATTGAAATAACTCTGGGGATATCTCAAATGAATTTAAGGATATGCTTGTCACTATTTTTAAGCATACATTTGTTAAAGTTTAATCATGTTCATATGCATATGTTCACTCAATTTTAGTCATTGGACACTTTTGCACTCAAAACAGAAAAAACATAAAGTTTGCACTTTAAAGTATATTTGTATTGATGTTTTGCCCATGAATAGGCGTTTTTGTACAATGAGATGGAGATCCTAGTAAGAGGAAATCTTCGAAAGGAATACAAAGTGGAACAAATAAATAGTCATGTGGAAGCGATCTCATTGTGTTCCAACTCTGTTATTGCCCATATATCTTCGAACATTATTTGTTTTCGTCGAATAGAAGTTGATTGGATTGATCTTGAACCATTTGAACTTTGGATTTTGGTAATAAGGTTGGTTGTAAATACTTTATGGGACATAGTCATATGCTTTAATCCTTAACTTTTGCTTGGACCACCCTTTCGGGTTTTCAGCCCACCAAGATACCCATTTTTTCCCAAATCGCTCTTTCGGGTTTTCGACTTGTCGGGTGTATAATCTTTTGCATATATCTATAACTTTGCTCGAACCTCTTTGGTTCGTCGGGATGCCCTTATTTTTGCCTAGGTGTGTTAACCTAGCGGGTCATTTTATACGTAGTATTTTTTAACTATGTCCGCATTCACATGATGTGGGAAGTCTTTGCCATCCATAATAGTCAGTATTATGGCACCACCAGAGAAAACTTTCTTTACAACAAATGGTCCTTCGTAAGTGGGAGTCCATTTGCCCCTGGGGTCGCCTTATGGAAGGATGATGCGCTTTATTACTAAGTCATCAGTCTGATATAATTGAGGCTTGATCTTTTTGTTGAAAGCCTTTATCATACATTTTTGGTACATCTGACCATGACAAACAGCATCCAGTCGCTTCTCGTCAATCAAGTTCAACTGATCCAACCTAGTCTGCACCCACTTGTCTTCAGCTAAATCTGCTTCTTTCATTATCCTTAGAGAAGGAATCTGAACTTCGACAGGTAGGACAACTCCCATGCCATAGACCAAGGAGAACGTGGTTGCCCCAGTTGATGTTCGAGCTGAAGTACGGTAGCCATGGAGAGCAAGAAGTAACATCTCATGCCAGTATTTACATGTCACCACCATATTTTGCACAATCTTCTTGATATTTTTATTGGCAGCTTCCACTGCACCATTCATCTTGGGTCTGTACGGAGAAGAATTATGATGCTTGATTTTGAACTGCATGCAGAGTTCAGTAATCATAGCATTGTTAAGATTGGTCCCATTGTCGGTGATGATCCTTTCGGGGATACCGTAACGGTAGATGAGGTTATGCTTGATAAATCTGACTACAATGTTCTTGGTGACTGAGGCATATGAGGCATCTTCGATCCACTTGGTAAAGTAATCAATGGCAACAAGGATGAAATGGTGTCCATTGGAAGCACTGGGTTTGATATCTCCAATCATATCAATGTCCCACATTTGAAACGGCCATGGGGCAATCATGACATTTAGAGTAATAGGAGGAACATGGATCTTGTCATCATAGATTTGACACTTGTGGCAAGTCCTTGAGTGATGATGACAATCAGTTTCCATTGTGGACCAATAGTAACCAGCCCTCACGATTTTCATGGCCATAGTGTGTTCACTAGAGTGGGTCCCAAAGAGGCCATCATGCATGTATTCCATAATTTTCTCTTCCTCCTTCTTGTCCACACATCAGAGTATAATAGAATCATGATTTCGCTTATACATGATTTCATTGCTTAGGAAGAATTTGGCTTAAAATATTTGCAAGAATTTCTTATCATTTATGGAAGCTCCTTCAGGATATTCTTGTGCCTCAAGATATCTCCTTACTTCATGGTACCATGGTTTCTCTTCGCCAGTGTCAAGCTCATAGAAGTGCGCAGGTTCATCGAATCTTTCGATTGTAATCATGGGAGCTTCGTTGTCCCATTTGACTTTGAACATGGAAGACATTGTTGCAAAGGCGTCAGCCAACTGATTTTCTTCTCTAGGGAAATGTTCAAAGGTGATATCCTCGAAGTATGGTATCAGGGTTAACACAAGCTCCTTGTAAGGAATAAGGTTAGGATGCTTAGTTTCCCATTCTTCTTTGACTTGACTGATCACTAGAGCAGAGTCTCTGAATACATTCAAATGCTTGATCCTTAAGTCAATGGAAGCCTTCAAACCCAATATACACGCCTCGTACTCAGCCATGTTGTTCGTATAATCGAAGCACAATATAGCAGTGAAAGGGGTATGGCAACCCTCAAGAGAAATAATCACAGCACCAATTCCATTTCCCAAAGCGTTGGAATCCCCATCGAAAACCATAGGTCATCGGGATCCTTGTTCAGGTACGTCATACGGTCCGAGTTTTGCACAGCCAGTCACTAACATGATATTCTCATCCGGGAAGTCAAAGTTCATGGATTGATAATCATCAAAAGCTTGATGGGCCAAATGATCTTCCAATACACTTCTTTTGATGGCCTTTTATGTTTTATATTGAATATCGTATTCAGTCAGAATCAATTTCCATCTAGCTATCCGTCCGGAGAGAGCGGGTTTCTCAAAGATGTACTTGATAAGGTCCATCTTAGAAATAAAAAAAGTGGTGTGAGTTAACATATACTGTCTTATCCAGAGAGTAGCCCATGCCAGAGTGCAATATGTTTTCTCGAGCAGTGAATATATGGTTTCACAGTTGATAAACTTTTTGTTCATATGCTGTTTTCGGCCAGACTCGTCATGTTGGCCCAACACACACCCATAGAATTCTATAGTACAATCAAATACATGATCAAGGGTTTTCCTTTAACTGGAGGCATGAGGATAGGAGGTTCTTGTAAATATTCCTTGATTTTGTCAAAGGTTGCTTGGCAATTGTCGTTCCATTTGACTACTTGATCTTTCTTCAGGAGTTTGAAGATTGGCTCACAAGTAGCAGTTAGATGAGATATGAAACGAGCAATGTAATTAAGACGACCCAAGAATCCTGTAACCTCCTTTTTAGAATGAGGAAGTGGAATTTCTTGAATGGCTTTTACCTTTGCAGGATCAACTTCGATGCCTTTACCATTGACGACAACACCTAGAAGCTTTCCAGACCTTACTCCGAATATGCACTTTGGTTCAACCTCAACTTGTACTTCTTCAGCCTCTCAAATAGCTTGTGTAGGTGATCGATATGCTCTTTTTCAGTTTTCGACCTTGAAAACATATCATCCATATATACCTCTATTTCATGATGGATCATATCATGAAATAAAGTTACCATAGCTCTTTGATATGTTGCCCATGTATTCTTTAATCTAAACGGAATGACCTTGTAACAAAAGGTGCCTCATTATGTACCAAAAGTGGTATTTTCCATGTCTTTGGGAGCCATCTTGATTTGGTTGTAGCCAGAAAATCCATCCATGAAGGAGAAGACTTTATGTTGAGCGATGTTGTCAACCAATACGTCAATATGAGGTAGAGGGAAATCATCTTTTGAGATTGCCCTATTTAAATCCATATAGTCTACAAACATACGAACCTTTCCATCCTTATTAGGAACGGGGACCATGTTTGCAACCCATTGAGGATAAGATTTCACTGCTAGGAAACCTGCATTGAATTGTTTCATCACTTCAGCTTTTATCTTTTCAGACATGTCAGGCCGCATGCGACGAACCTTTTGCTTAACAGGAGGGAAATCTTCCTTTGTTGGAAGACGATGAACCATAATATCGATATCCAACCCTGGCATATCTTCATACGACCAAGCAAACACTTCAACATAGTCATGTAGCATCTGAACCAATTTTCTCTTGATACTGTCTTCTAGGGTGGTGCTGATCTTGACTTCTTTCCTATTTGTCTCGGTACCTAGGTTGATAACTTCGACTGGCTCTTCATAAGGTTTAATAGATTTCTCCTTTTGCATCAGCAGCCTGACTAGCTCTCTTGGTATTTCACAATCTTCCTCGCCTTTTTCTTCGGCTTGGTTAGTTGGATGCTCGAAGTCATAGCTGATAATAGTAGAGTCATTGGAAATGAGATCCAGAGTGGATGGGGATCTGCAAGTGTGTGTGTGTGTGTGTGTGTGTGTGCATGTAAGACAAATGGTTATTGAAAAATGCGATAAAGAAGGACAGTGAACATAAATTTTGAATGCAAAAGGTCCAATGGTTTATATTAAATGATCATATGATAAATGAACATGAACAAAACCCTTAACAAATGGACCATAGTGCCCCAGGCAAGGCACATGGCTTAAAAGTCATTGTTTGGAATTTAAAATTACAGACAAAAGTTCTGGAATTTGATAGAAAACAATAAAAAGTAATTACTCCTCAATTAAGGAGATGAGAGTGAAATCCTTTGCATGGTAGTTGTTGAGCTTTCCTTCGGCAGTAGGGTAGATCCGTTCTTCAAAAGTGAATTCATCATCAGAGTCTTCAACAACATTTACTTCAGAATTCCTGATGCAAAGAGGTGGCTTTCCCATGCGAGCGCGTCTGACCTCTCTTGAGCCTTGATGGTGAAACCCAGTCCAAATTTGTTTTCTTTAAATGGAATCTCTGGGAGTTTCCCCCAGGTAGTACAGCTTCCGTCTTCGACTGCGGCACGGGCATCCTTAAGTGAAACCATTCTTGGCACAACTTTATCAGGTTTTGATATGTTAGAGGAGATTTTGGTGGCAGCAACCATAGGAGGAACAACTTCGAAATCTTGGCACGGAGTCTCTATGAACTCACCATCCATTTCCACATATTTGAAGGAATTGAGGTGGCTTGCCATAAATTCTTCTTCGCTGCAAACAATAACGATCTTCCCTTTGAATGGATATTTTAATTTTTGATGAAGAGTGGATGTTACTGCCCCTACCCCATAGATCCAAGGGCGCCCAAGAAAACAAGAGTAGGCGGGACGGATGTCCATTATGTATAAGGTAGAGTTGAAAATATGTGAGCCAACTTTAATTGGGATATCCACCTCTCCATGAACCATCCTTTTAGACCCATCGAAAGCCCTTACAACAATATCACTTAGTTTTAACACCAGGCCTTCGCAATCTAACCGGTACAAAGCACCTTTGGGTAACACATTTAGATATGAGACAATATCAATTAAGACATGTTCCAGGGTGGTTCCCTTGCATTCAATAGAGACATGTAAGGCTTTGTGGTGGTTCCTTCCCATAGGAGTCAAATATGTGGCAGAGAACCCTAATCCATTGTAAGCCGTTAAACTTGCTACATAGTTCTCGAACAGGTCAACTGTGGTTTCTTGGGGCACATGGGCTTTCTTCAAGAACTTGATTAGAGCCTGGACATGAGCGTCTGAACAGAGTAACAATGATAGCATTGAGATTATTGAGGGGTTTTTCCCCAGTTTCTCAACTATTTTGAAGTCACTCTAATTTATGATTTTCAGGATTTCTTCCATCTCTCGAGTGGAGGGCTCATCAACATCAATATCTTTGGTAGGTGCCTCTATCCCAGCAGGCTCATCTTCTTTGTCTTTGCCTCTAGTGTTGGCACTAGACTTATCATTGGTTATGCGGACGGGAGTTGTTGTAGTAATGGGCGGTGAAATATCAGGGGAAAAGATCCTCCATGTTCTTGTTACTTTAATAGAACCTATAATATTAGTAACATCAGCTTTGTTTTCATTGATCCAAGAACCTTATTTTATCCTATGATAATAAACCTCGGCACCATAGTTTCGTGGAACCGCTTTGTCAGAGGAGTAGGGAATAGGCCCAGCAGCAGTGATTATTAAAGAAACAATGGTTGGTTCATTTGAAATTCTAATAGGACCCTTTGAGGGGATCCTAAGAGGCTTGTTGGAAATTTTTATTATGGACAGGTCTTCAACTTTGTTGGTTAAAATTTTGATGGTAGGAATCTTCTCAAACAGAATCTCGCGGCTATTTATCAGGCATTGCACACCTTCCTTTAGCCGCTTGCACCCATTTACTGGTTGATCACAGCAAACACAATCTTTAAAAGAGCCAGGGAACACCCCGACACTCAGAAAATTACCCTCCACAGTAGTTAATGGAGTTGTTAAATCCTTAATGGAGGAAACAAAAGTAGTATCATTAATTGCATTAACACTTTTGCCATGGTTCAACATTGGTGCGGTTATCACATTTGGAGTAGCAAGTGGATCAAATTCAATTGTTTTATTATCTATCAGATCTTGAATCTTATTCTTCAGAGCCCAACATTGATCAGTTTCATGCTCAGGGCTGTTGGAATGATACGCGCACTTGGCATTTGGATTGCACTTAGGTGATGTAATGTCAGGATTGGATGGTGGATTACGCAGTGTCACTAAGTTGGCCTTGAACAGATGTTGTAAGGCTTGTGATAGTGACATGCTTATTCTCCTTAACTTTCTTCAAGGAACTTTGAATTGTTGGTTGTTGGATGATTGTCTTTGAGCAGATGGAGGGTTGGAGATTAACATAGAATTAACAGAAAGTCGAGGATCCTTCTTGGTATGGGCCCTTGCCCCATACACAACATTTATTTCCTCCTTTCCCGTGAAGGGATTTTTTACAGAGTTGGATGCGGAAACAGATGAAATGGGAATTTTCCACTCTTAATGCCACTTTCCACCCTTTCACAAGTTAGGATCAACTCGGTGAAACCAGACGAAGAACTGTCAATCAATAGGTTGAAAAATGGGCAAGTTAATGTACCCATGAACATGTCAACTAGTTCTCTGTCAGTTAGAGGTGGTTGGACCCTACCAGCAAGATCCCTCCATTTTTGTGTGTACTCTTTAAACCCCTCATTAGTACCCATTGCCATACCTTGCAGTTGGACTCTGGTTGGTGCCAGATCGGCATTGTATTGACACGGATGATAAAAAGCAGTGGCTAGATCTTCCCATGTATGGATGCGGGAACCCTCCAATTGATATAACCATTCTAGTTGAGTCCCAGTCAGACTCTCTTGGAAGAAATGGACCCAGAGCTTTTTTTCGATAGTGTGCGACTGTATTTTGTGCATGTAAGACCTTAGATGAAGTTTCGGGCAGGAAACCCCGTCATACTTGTCGAAGATCGATATTTTGAACTTATGGGGAATGATGACCCCATGTACTAAGCCCAACTCACCAAAATCTAAACCAGGCACGGCTTGAATTTCAACAGCCTTTAGTATATCCTCCAACTGCTTGTAATTATCCTTAGCCGGAGGATACTGGTCATCAAAGTAATCTTCATCTTCGGAAGCTTGATTATTGACACCCCCAACATGGGTGCTCCTTGCCTCTTCGTCTTGATTTTCGTCCTCTTCAGACAACTCTTCGACTATCTATACCTGAAGAATCGAACCTTTGAATCTCTTACCCATGTTGATTAAGGCCTTCTTTTTGGTTTTCTTCTTGGCTACTAGCATAGTCATCAGCTCTTGTTTCCCCTTAGCCAGGGTCAGCAAGGTCTCTTAGAATTGGTAATTCTGTGCTTGCAAATCCTTCACTGTTTGTTTGATATCCATCTTACTGAAATAAACAGTAGAAAGATAAGGAAACTTGTTGTGGAAAACCTGTTTCTGTTATGATGCATGAAAGTGCATATGCAAATGATTTCAAGGACTTAGAATATTTAAATTTGTTTAGATAAAAGGGAACAAACATTAATTATATTAATAAGTTCAAATTGATTACAACATGCCTCTTGGGTTTACATTGAAACAAAAGAAACAAAATGAACTAAAATACAATAACAATGGCTCCAATTTCCTATGGATGCTTCCTCTTTAGAGAGATATAGGCATTCAGGCTCCTCTCCTCATGAAGTTGTCTCGTGAGCTCCAATGTCCTCTTCTCACTTGCATAAAACTGGGCTTCAAAGGTGTCTTGCTCCCTCTTTAGCTGAATCCAAGCTCTTTGCAAATCTTCAAGAGAAGAAGGCATATCAGGATAAAGGATAGTATATGGAAAATCTCCTTCGGCAACAGGCTCCATGATGATAGGTAGGATGGCTTCATAAGGCATCATGAGGTTTTGGGCGCGAGTTCGCACCCACATGAGATAAGGCTCCAAAGGAATGGATTCATTATGCCCTAACATCTTGCTATCAACCTTGTTAACCGTGCCCAAGCTCGTATGAATCTCTGACGATAACCTTGGACGTCGCTCTCATAGTCAAATGCAATTCCTTAGACAAGTGCATCATGAGGGCCATCCCTCCTAGCATATCCAAACTGTCGTAAAGACAAACAAGGATTGTAGGTGGTACCTCCTCTAATGCCAAGTAGATGGACATTAGGGAATTCCCCACAACGTTAAATAATAGTAATGTCCTCCATAGATCGAGCACACCAATAAATATCAGAATATGTGAGTGACATCAACCTACTAGACCATCTTAAGCCTTGCTCGTTCTTCACAACAGATCGGGGTAGGTGCGAAATAAACCACCTAGACAATAGAGGAATGCAACACATAAGAAGTCCTGTTCTCTTCATGGTGAAAGTGTGAAGAGAATGCAAGATATCCCCAAGTAAAGTAAGCATCGAATTGCGAAATAGAAATTTTTTGACTGCATTCACATCTATGAGTTGGTCAGGATTGGGAAATAGAACCATCCCTTAGATGAGAAGAGCCAACACTTCTTAAAAGACTTGTAAATCCAGAGCATCCAAAAATATTGAGTCCTCTTGTTGTACCCCAAAATTTTCCCTCTCATTTATCAAGAATTTGCTCACAAGATCTCCTTTGGCTCAAGACTGCACTAGGGTTGATCAGCTCAAGACACCTCCTTAAGCACTGATGACCAAAATTAGGGTTTGAGATTGCACAAGGATATTTGAAATTCCAATTCCCCATATGACTTTCATGGACCATTATGGACCCTCAATATCACTCATGACAAGTTTCAACCTTTGGATCACACTTTTGCTCAGTCAATTAAGCAGTTGACCTAAAAATCGGTTGTATTGGGGAAAAGTCAACTATGGCCAATTTACAGTCAAACTTCATAGTTTTTTATCCACATCAACATTTTAAACTCATATTTATCATTTGATAAAGTTTGGATCACAATTCCTCAAGAAATTTGATCAAATCTTCAAAAGGGAAAAATGGTCAAAATTAGGGTTTTGACTGGGAAAGGGCAATTTCTGATTTTTGACCTAGCAAATGATAAATTGGTTTAAGGAATGATATCAAGAGACCAATTGCATCATTTTAACATAATGACATAGCTCAAAGAATTTCTCAAAGTCCAAAGTATTGACAGATGAATTTTCAATCAGCTGATCAAAATTCAACTGTATACTGAAAAGTTAAACTTGGACTTTTTGGTCAAAATCAAATGTCAAAGATCACAATTCATCAAAACATGTCAAAATATGAAACTCATTCATAAAGAAATAAAAAATTCATGATTTCATTTTGAAAAGTTAAAATTTCTAAGCTTAGAAATTTTTCTAAGTGTTGGAAATTTCTTATTTTCTCACAACTTTGAGCAAAATTTTCACCATGATGCAAGCAGATTCAAAAGAAACTTCCAACATGAAAGTTGTAGATCTCCATGAAATCTACAACTTTTCTTTACACAACTCCTTCCAAAACTGCTTGGATCTCAAGTTATAATTTTAAGAACACATGGTCATGAAATAAAACACTTAGTGAAATTTTTTCCCTAATTTGGTCATGATTTTGACCCAACTTCATGGCACTTTTTCATATAGTTCCAAGGGGAATTTTCAAAAGTTATTCAAAGATGGATTGTATATCATATTACAATCTTTCCAAAATTTCAAAGAACTCGTTGAGATCATTTTTGAGTAGGGAGAATCGAAGAGATGAAGTTAGGGTTTTCACACTTGAATTACAAGTCATTTTGTGATGAACAAGATTCAAAATTCAAACTTATGCTGCATAACCTCTACTTTGTAGGCCTCAAACTTGTTAGTCACTCCATAATTAATTGCTTGCGTAGCTGTTAGAGGTCTCATTTCAAGCATTTAATGCAAGGCCATGCTTTATATCCATTTTGGGAAGAAAGTGCACAATGCCATTTTGATAAAGTAGCTTTTTGCATAAAACTTGTTCTTGAGCCTTGCACTTGTTCTCTTCTGATCATACATGTCTTATAACTCAAGAGAAACTTGTTAGACACTTACAATCACTCAGCCCATGCTTGTACTTCCCCTTGGAACTAGTTTTCCTACTTTTCTTGAAAATCAAGTAACATAGCAAATAACTTGTAACTTGTACTTCTGAATTTCCAAAGCAGTCAAGACCTTTTGCTTATACATACACAAGTCATTTTCCACAAATCCCACGCATGCTTAAGCCCTGAAAACACCAAGAACACAGAATAACCAAAAACACTTCAAAACTTGTCATTTCTGAGTTTTGAATCCAATCTCCGAATTTGCTTGTGTGTTACTTGGCCTTTTACTTTCAAAAGGTTCTAAACAACATACACAAACAATCCCAACACCTGCAACACCACTGTAACACCTCCATCATCATCCACCATTTTCAAAAACAGTACCTTGCACCTTGACTTCTCCAGAACTCCTGAAGCACTTTCAGCTCAAGCTAAGCATCACATTAGCTTCCTGGGAACTTGGGGAAGTTAATCCAATCATTGGAACTCACTAAAAGCTTCTCAAACTCCAAACATGATACCCTCTTGCAAGGTAAGTTTTCTGACTTTTAAACTCTTCATACAGGCATCATTAATGGTTTATTTGTGAATGAAAAATGTAAATATCATTGCCCTAAAGCTAACCATGTTCATAGTTTTTATTTATATTGCTTGAGCTTAGAGAATTTTAAGATTAAAGTTTCTGAAATTTTTAGGGTTCAAATTAGGGCCATTAAAATTCATGCTTATCTTTGATCTATCATTTTATTTCTTTGCATTTCTGAAATCGCGAGGAAAATTGCTACAAGTTTCTTATTTACAGTTTTCATTTTTGTTGAGATTTGAATAAGATACAGAGGCTCTGGCTGGGCGTGAGGTTGAAGATGAAGTTCAGGCCATGGACTTTTTTACTATCATATATTTGTTGTTTTGATTATATAAACGTAAGTATAGCCACCCTAGTGGTAGAAGCGCGCGCATGTGACTATAGGGACCTGGGTTCGAGCCCCAATGGTACCCTTTTGGATTTTTTTTTCCATATTTTTCCTATTCTGACTCTTTTTTTGGCAGCGTTGGGCCTCCCTTGGGCCTTATATTTTTCTTCTTACTGCTAACCCCCCTTGCTGGCTATCCACACCCCTGGCCCATTTTATTTTCTTTTTCCTATTTTTATTTATTTGTTTTCTTAAATATTTTATCTAATACTAAAAAATCAGAAAAAATATAAAAACATGAGATTTATATTTTAATAAAGTTTATTTATTTTTTACAATTTTTTATTATTTAATCATACTTTATTTATTTTACTAATTGTTTTTGTAAATTTAATTAAAAAACTAGGTTTTTAGTTATTTTCTTTTACACCATTTAAATATATTATTTTAAAATATAAAAAGACAAAAAATATTTTATAATACTATAAATTATTTTTAAGACAAAAATACTAAAAAATATTCTTCTTATAAACTTAATTTCTTTTTGATTAATTAATAGATTAGGGTTTTGTTTAATTTCATTTCCTAGTAAATTTAGTTTTTTTTTTTTTTACTTTTTACTAATTTACTTAATTATTTTTTTAGTTAATTAGGTTAAAACAAAACCCCTTTTCCTAAAAAAACCCAAACAAAATATCCATTTACTTTACATTTTACATTTTTGTATATTTATTCATTTTGTACATTATTTATTTCAATTCTTGTACAAATTCAATATGGTTGTAATAGATAATTAGGCTTTATTTGAATGCAATCCCCATTTATAATTTGTACACTCTCTCCCACAAGTATTGTAATAGCGTAGTAATTTTAAATTCTGCAATTTATCGCTTTATATATAAATGCTAGTAATTAGGGTTTGTATGGAAAGACTAAAACAAATCAATTAGAAAACCTTAATCAAAGACAAAACCAAGCATAAAAAACAATACACATGCGCACAAGCACCCCTAGGGTAAATCCACTTGGTTTCCTTACAAAATGGCCATGTTACGCATGTGAGGTATCTTAGCAAAAATAAGCAAAATACAAGATCATAGTCCATCGATGACGCTATCTATGTTGCCTTTCAAATGATTTTAGTCCCTAAAGAGAATGCTAAGATACCTTGCAACATTTCTAATCATGGTTATAAGATGACCCATGCCCATCCCATTTACATCCAAAGATAGGGTTACTTACCAAATCAATGGTAAGATAACAATGTCAAAGGAAAAAGGAAATGAACAAGAAAGACTTTTGAGTAGGTAGAATGCTCCTAATTACTTGCTCCATTTCAAAACAAAACATCCTTGCTATTTTCAAAACAAACACCAACACTTTCAAAAACATCTTTCAAACTTGAAAACATTTTCAAAAGATCAACATCTTTATATACATTCTGACGAACGAGAATCATTACAAAGTTTTCCTAAACAATGACCTCTTTGCAAAATACTTTAAAAAACCACACAAAGCACAATTTTAAACAAAATCAAGTGATCTAGCAAGTAACTAAGAGCCCATGGAAAACCATGGATTAAAAGGGTACTAAAACCTCCCCTTTTCATAATCTACCCCCTGAACTCAAGAAATAATCTCAAAGGTCTTTCCTGTGCTTTTTCACCTTTCCTCTTGGATAAAAGAAAAGTCGGTGGCGACTCTTGCTAACCTCAACATTTGCGATAAAACGTAAAACACCCAAGTCAGTTCTCCCACTGTATCACAGAACTGGTGACTCTGTTGGGGAGAAATACTAAAAGTGGGGTTACCTTAGGGTTAGATCACATTTACTTGCTTTCTTTGTTTGACTTGTATGCTTTACATTATGGTTCTTTGTTTGGGTTTGAATCCTCTACCCGGATTTGGGATACCTTATAGGTAAGTAGCAATACGTTGTGGAAATTGTGTAGGGTATATCGACATGGTCTAAGCAATAGCTACGTTAGTGTGACATATTTATGGGTACCGGTGGCCCTTGAGTAGTCAAGGAGAATACGGGGCCATTGAGTGATGTCATGAAGCACTAATGAACTTTTAGAACCTTTACTTGACCAACTTGGCCATTAGGACGTAGTGATATGATCGGCTTTGGTGCAGTCCGAAGTTGGTAGATACTCGATACTGCACTCATTGAGGTTTTTTTTTTGGGATATTTTGGTCGCCATTAAAGAGGCTTGTGCTGAAACAATGACCAAAGTAACAAATCAGTGATATTGAGCTCCTTAAAACTCGGCTACTATGACTAGGACAGGTTTGAGCGAACTAAACTTCAAGAGGGTACTTACCTATGAGACTCCATGCAATCCTAAACCTAAGGACTTGTTTGCTTTGTTTGTGTATATTTACTTGTACATAACATCATAAACATCATAACATCATATTCATTTACTAACCATTTCAAGGATTTTGAGATTTATCTTTGTTCTGTTTTGTAGGACATGGATTCTATCCCAGGAAAACCATTCAATTCAATCTTGTAAGGATCCCTCCATAACTTAAAGAGCTAGCTTCAAGGATTCCTGAAAATTCCCCATTCACCGAAAGACATGGTCACCTACTAAACTTGGTTACCTCCAACACTGATGAAGAGTTGATGAAGGTGCTCTTTCAGTTCTTTGATCCTTCACATCATTGCTTCACATTTCCCGATTATCAACTTGTGCCAACTTTGGAAGAATTTTCCCAACTCTTGAGGATTCCCATTCTCAATCAACTACCTTTCAAAGGTACGGAAAGAGATCCAAAACCAGAAGAGATTGCTCAAGCTCTACACTTGCAACCATCTGATATCACAACTAATTGGGAAACAAGGAGTGGTGTCAAGGGTTTCATAGCAAAGTTCTTGTTTGAGAAAGCCCAAAGTTGTTGGAACTCTTTGGATCTGCAAGCTTTTGAGGAAATTGTGGCTCTCCTCATCTACGGGATGGTTTTGTTTCCAAATCCTGACCAACTCATAGATGTGAACGCCATTAATATCTTCATATCCCGCAACCCGGTGCCTACTTTGCTAGGGGACATCCTACATTCCTTTCACACTTGCACTATGAGGAAAAGAGGTATCATTATGTGTTGTACTCCTCTCTTGGCAAGATGGTTTATTTCACATCTTCCCCAATCTGTATTGAAGAATGAGCAAGGTTCAAGGTAGTCACATAGGTTGATGACGCTCAAACATTCAGACATTCATTGGTGTTCCCGATCCTTAGAGAATGTTACTATTTTCGACCGTTATGGAGAATTACCTAATGTGCTTTTACTTGGCATTAGAGGAGGTATCACCTACAACCCCTGCTTAGCCTTAGGACAGTTTTGTTACGTCCGAAGGGATGGCCCACATGAGATGCTCGTTCAAGGTTTGGTATTTGACTATGGGAACAACGATCAAGGTCATCGCCAGAGATTTATCCGAGCTTGAAGGATGTTGAACAAGGTAGATAGCAAGACATTGGGGCATAAGAATTCCATCCCTCTTGATACTTACCTCAAATGGGTACGAACTCGTGCTCAGAGTCTTATGATGCCTTATCCCTCCATTCTCCCGGTAATCATTGAGACTGTTATGGAAGGGGATGTTCCATACACTATCTTACATCCTGACATGCCCACCTCTCTTGAATACTTACAAAGATATTGGATACATCTGAAGGGTGAGTGAGACACTTTTAAAGCCCAATTCTACGCTAGCGAGAAGAAGGTTTTGGAACTCACTAATCAACTTCATGAGGAGCGGACTCTGAATGCCTACATCACACCAAAGAGGATGCGTACAACCTTTTTATATTAAAGTTTTTGTATTGTTTTGCCCAAAGAGGCATTGATGTACTCAAGCTTTAATTTATTAATATAACGTGTGTTTCCTTTTTGTCTAAAACAAATTTGAATCTTTAAAGTCCTTGAAATCATTGCATATGCGTTTAACATTCATCATAACATAAACAAGTTTCTTGCAACAAGTCTCCTCATCTTTCTACTGTTTATTTCAGTAAGATGGATCTTGAGCAGACGGTGAAGGACCTCCAAGCACAAAATGCTCAGTTTCAACAGATGTTCTTAACTCTAGCCAAAGGACAAGAAGAGTTGAAGACCTTGTTGGTTGAAGAGAAGAAAAATAAAATAAAGAAAATAACCGGAGTTCTAAATATGGGAAGAAGATTTCAAGGTCAAGCAAGAAGGACCCTGGACTTTGCAATGTCATCTGGTGAGAAAGACAATCAAGATGGGAAAGGCAAGGAAGGAGTTGTCCAGCCAGATTCAGAAGAGGAAGGGGAAGAAGAAGATTATTCTGAAGAACAATATCCTCCAGCCGACGACAAGTATAAGCATCTGGAAGAACCGTTAAGTGCAATAGAAATTCAAAAAGTGCCTGGATTGGACTTTGAGGAATTAGGTTTAGTGTCTGGGATTGTCATCCCTCCAAAATTCAAGGCACCGGTGTTCGATAAATACGATGGAGTTTCATGTTCCAAAATGCATCTCCGGTCCTATGTGAGGAAAATACAGCCTCACACCGCTGACAAGGATTTATGGGTACACTTCTTTCAAGACAGTCTATTCGGAGCTTAACTTGATTGGTTTTATCAGCTAGAAAGAGCCAATGTTCATAATTGGGAAGATCTGGCCGCCGCCTTTTACAAACAATACCAATACAATGAAGATCTTTCTCCCACCCGTACTCAACTCCAGAGTATGCCCATGGTTTCAAGTGAAGGCTTCAAAGACTATGCGCAAAAATGGAGGGACTTAGCTGGAAGAGTCCAACCTCCCCTATATGAAAGAGAGTTGGTGGACATTTTTTTAGGCACCCTCTCTGGTCCTTTCTTTAATCACTTAATTGGGAGTTCAGCGGTAGGTTTAACCGAATTAATACTGACCGGAGAAAGGGTGGAAGTTGGGATAAAGAATAGGAAAATCCAAAAAGATGCATCCCCTGCTGTTGTAAGAAAACCATTCATTGGAAAAAAAGAAGTTGTTGCTGTATATCCTCAGAGAAATCAAGATAGGGCTGAACGCCGTCCAATGGTGGGTGTTGTCGTGATTCCTAAACCTGCGCCAACTCAGCAAAGAAGCAACCAACCAAGAATGGAAAGACCAGTCAGACAGTTCACCTGAATTAATATGACACTATCTCAAGTATTGCCACATTTGTTAAGATCCAATCTAGTGACTTTGAAAGAAGCTCCAAAGAACCCTAACACAACCTCTCCTCATTATCATCCTAATGCCCGTTGTGCATACCATTCTGAGAGTCCCGGACATGACACTAACAACTGTTGGGCTCTGAAAAACAAGGTACAAGACCTTCTTGAAGCCAAAGAGATTGAATTCGATGCGGTAGAAATCCCTAATGTCATCACTTCCCCTATGCCCAAGTACGGCCGTGATGTCAATGTTGTTGAGGAAGATATGTTTGCTACTTTGGTTGATGAACTTGTGACCCCACTTCTGACAATCAAAAAAACTTGTTGAATGCCGGTGTATTCCCAGGCTGTGATGAAAGCTGTCATTTCTGTTTATCCTCACCAACCAACTGTCATTTGTTAAAAGCAGGCGTTCAATGCCTAATAGATGAAAAAAAGATTTTGTTCGAAAAGACTTCTATTCCAACTGTTTCTTATAATGATGTGTCCATCGTAACCATTTCTGCAAATTCTTCTAGAGTCTCCGCCAAAAGACCCGTTAGAATTACATCAGTTCCTAAAGTAGCTTCGTTGATAATTACAATGCCTGGACAAATCCCGTATTCGTCAGACAAAACCGTCCCATGGAATTATGGAGGTGATGTCTACTATCACAGTATCAAACAAGATTGGCCAGCTGCTAAAAATTCAAGTTCTGAGAAAGTTGACTCCGATATCAGTAATATCATAGGGACTAGTAAGATAACCCGAAGTGGAAGGGTTTTCTCTCCAGAAATTGCTCCTCCAAAAGTTGTTTCTGGACCTGAAATCATTCATGTTATTGTTGTTTCTCCAAAGGCTATTCCCAGTCCTGCAATCATCTTTGCTGATACTCCTGTTGACAAAACCGTTGCGGTCCCTGTTATCACCCCTACTGACATTCCTACTGCCAAGTCCACCGAGACTCAAGGCAAAGGTATTCTGGTTGAGCCTGTCCGGATGAAGGCACAATCAATAACTATCCCTTAGACATCCCGAAAAGAGATGGAGGAAATTCTAAAGATTATAAATAGAAGCGACTACAACATAGTTGAGCAACTGGGGCAAACTCTATCAAAAATTTCCATGTTGGCTTTATTGTTATGTTCTGAGGTTCATGCAAAGGCCTTGGTAAAATTCCTTAAAACTGCCCATGTACCCCAAGAAACATCTGCCGATCAGTTCCAAGACTGCGTAGCCAGCTTGACCGCAGATAATGGTTTAGGTTTTTCGGATGGTGATTTAACACCAAGGGGGAGGAAGCATAATGAGGCATTGCATGTCTCAGTCGAATACTGAGGCACGACTTTAGCTCATGTCTTGGTTGATATCGGCTCGTCTCCGAATGTGTTACCTAAAAAGGATCTTGAAAGGCTTGACTGTGAAGGATTGACCTTAAAACCTAGAAACATAGTAGTGAGGGCCTTCGACGGCTCAAAAAGGATGGTGCTTGGGGAAGTGGACATCCCCATAAAAGTTGGAACCCAAACATTTGATTCAACTTTTTATGTAATGGATATTCGCCCTTCATATTCCTGCTTATTAGGCCGAATGTGGATTCACAATGCTTGTGTTGTTACCTCTACGTTGCATCAAATTCCGAAGTATCCAATTCAAGGGAAAATCATCATTGTTCATGGAGAAGAGGAGTATATGGTCAGTCATCTAAATTCCTTCAGATATATGGAATTAGATGGTGAATTTTCTGAAACTCCATTCCAACACTTTCAAGAAGTCCCGCAAACTTTGGCAGTAACCAAGTTGTGTCTCAAGTCCCCAATATTACAAGGCCCCCGCTCAAGATGTCGTCTTTGAAAGATGCCAAGGCAGTGATAGAAGAAGGTGGGTGCACTATTTGGGGCCAAATCCTATATATCCCATACAAATCTAACAAATTTGGTTTGGGTTTCACTTCAGGAACCCAGAAAACTGTACGTCACGCTCGTGCCGGAGGACCATCCTTGAAGATCAGCAACAACAAGCCAACACAGTGGACGATGATGAAGATAGCTATAACCTGGAGGATTGGATTTTCTCGACTGTCAATGTAGGGCTCAGCAATTGGGAAGCTAGAGATTTTGTCCCGATCACATTTATCCAACAATAATTTGTCTTTAAATTTTGTCGGACCTGTAATATTAAACAACTCAGACTCTTAAAACCTTGTGTCTTACCCGAGGCACAATGGTCCATTTTTAAGGGTTATTATCTCATTTCCATATGACATCAATGAATCATGGACGTTTTTTGCATATAAACTTTGTGCTCATTGGTTTTCCTTTACATTTTCTTTTCTTTCAAAGATAGCTATACTCTTACACACACTCACATTCAAAATGCATATCTACATCCATTCGGGATCCCATGGGTAACGGGTCTGCTATGGCCTTCTGTGATTCTGAAAATCTAATCTACCAAGCCAAAGACGAAGGTGAGAAAGATTATGAAGTACCAGGGGAACTCGCCAGGTTACTACAACAAGAAGAGAGGACCATTCAGCCCCACGAAGAACCAATGGACATAATCAACCTAGGTACTTAAGAAGACAAGAGAGAAGTCAAGGTGGGTGCCAATCTGGAATCCAGTGTCAAAGAGCGTCTAATTCAATTGCTACACGATTATGTTGAGGTCTTTTCCTGGTCGTATGAAGACATGCCAGGACTTGATGCAAATATCGTAGTACATCGTCTACCTACAAAATAGGACTGCCCTCCGGTAAAGCAAAAGGTCTGTCGCATGCGACCAGACATGTCTGAGAAGATTAAAGCCGAAGTCATGAAGCAATTCAACACCAGATTCTTGGCCGTCACTTCCTATCCACAATGGGTTGCCAATGTTGTTCCCGTGCCCAAAAAGGACGGCAAAGTGCAAAGTGCATGGACTACAAATATTTGAATAGGGCAACCCTAAGGATGATTTCCCACTTCCCCATATTGATATTCTAGTTGACAATACGGTACAACACAAAGTGTTTTCCTTCATGGACAATTTCTCAGGCTACAACCAAATCAAAATGGCACCTGAGGATATGGAGAAAACAACCTTTGTCACACAGTGGGGTACATTCTGCTACAAGGTTATGCCATTCGGGCTGAAGAACCCTGGGGCAACCTATCAGCGTGCCATGGTAGCTCTATTTCACTACATTATACATCACAAAATAGAGGTCTATATGGACGACATGATAGCCAGATCTCAAACATAAGAAGAGCATCTTGGTCATTTGTAGAAATTATTTGAGAAGTTAAAGAAATACAAGCTGAGGTTGAATCCGAATAAATGCACATTTTGGGTGAGGTCTGATAAACTCCTAGGCTTTGTCGTCAGCGGTAAAGGTATTGAAGTAGATCCTGCCAAGGTGAAAGCGATACAAGAGATGCCTGCTCCTCGTATTGAGAAGGAAGTCAGAGGATTCTTGGGACGGTTAAACTACATTTCCAGATTCATTTCTCACCTAACAGCTACTTGTGAACCAATCTTCAAATTACTGAAGAAAGATAAAGTAGTCAAATGGAATGACGAGTTCCAAACTGCTTTCGACAAGATCAAAGAGTACTTGCAAGAGCCTCCTGTTTTGAGCCACCATTTGAGGGAAGACCATTGATCATGTATCTCACCGTTTTGGAAAATTCAATGGGGTGTATGCTGGGGCAGCATGACGAGTCTGGCCGAAAAGAGCATGCTATTTATTACCTGAGCAAAAAGTTTACCAACTGTGAAACAAGATATTCACTGCTCGAGAAAACTTGTTGCGCTCTGGCATGGACTGCTCTCCGGCTAAGACAGTATATGCTGACCCATACTACCTTATTAACATCTAAAATGGATCCAATAAATTACATCTTCGAGAAACCTTCCCTCTCTGGGAGAATAACGAGATGGCAAATGATCCTAACAGAATATGACATTCTGTATACTACCCAAAAAGCAATAAAGGGCAGTGTACTAGCTGATCACCTTGCTCATCAAGATGTGGATGACTACCAATCCATGAAGTTCGAATTCCCAGATGAAGACATCATGATGGTAAACAACTGTGAAGAATTCAGACCATATGACAGACCTGAACAAGGATCCCGATGGACCCTGGTTTTTGATGGGGCATCCAACACACTCGACAATGGTATAAGTGTTGTACTCATATCTCCTGAAGGATGTCATACCCCCTTTACGGCAAGACTCTGATTCAATTGTACACGCAACATGGCAGAATAAGAAGCATGCATTTTTGGTCTCAAAGCTGCCATGGATTTAGGGATCAAATCCTTAAATGTATTCAAAGATTCAGCTTTGGTCATCAGCCAGATCAAAGGAGAGTGGGACACAAAACACCCTAACCTTATCCCCTACAAAGAACATGTGCTGACATTGATCCCACATTTTGAGAAGATTACCTTCGAGCATTTCCCACGAGAAGAAAATCAACTAGCAGACACACTAGCCACAATGTCATCCATGTTTAAACTTAAATGGGATAACGAGGCTCCCCAGATCACCATTGAACGAATGGATGAACTAACTCACTGTCACGAGATTAATATTGAAGTAGTAGTGGACCAGCCTTGGTTTCACGAAGTCAAGAGGTATCTCGAGGCTCAAGAATATCCGTAAGGAGCTTCAGTCAATGATAAGAATTTCTTAAGAAGATTCTCTGCTAAATTCTTCCTTAGTAATGACATTCTCTACAAACGCAACCATGACTCTGTTTTGCTCTGCTGTGTAGACAAGGTTGAGGCAGAAAAGATCATGGCTGATCTACATGAAGGCACTTTTGGCACCCATTCCAGTGGGCATACAATGGAAAAGAAGATCCTATGGGCATGCTACTACTGGTCTACCATGGAAGCATATTTCTATCAACACTCTCGAACCTGCCACAAGTGTCAGATTTTTGCTGACAAGGTACACGTACCTCTAGTTCCTCTGAATATCTTGACGGCTCCTTGTCCCTTTGCTATGTGGGGAATCAATATGATTGGGGAAATCAAACCAACAACCTCTAATGGACACCGTTTCATCTTAGTGGCCATTGACTATTTTATAAAGTGGGTTGAGGCAACCTCTTTCACTTCTGTTACCAAGAATGTTGTAGCCCGGTTCATTAAACAGAATCTCATCTGTCGGTATGATATCCTGGAAAGGATCATCACAGACAATGGTACGAATCTAAACAATACTATGATCACCGCCTTGTGCAAACAAATCAAGATCCAGCATCACAATTCTTCCCCTTACCGGCCAAAGATGAATGGTGTTGTCGAAGCCGCAAATAAGAACATCAAAAAGATCATACAGAAAATGACAGTCACATACAAAGACTGGCATGAGATGCTACCATTCTCTCTCCACGGGTATCATACCACAGCGCACACATCAACCAGGGAAACACCCTACTCTCTGGTATACGTCATGGAGGCTGTCTTGCCTATTGAGGTCCAGATCCCCTCTATGAGAATTATGAAGCATGCAGGGTTGAATGAAGAAGATTAGATCCAGACTCGACTTGATCAACTGAACTTGATTGATGAGAAAAGGCTTACTGCTGTCTGTCATGGTCAAATGTATCAAAAACGGATGATCAAGGCTTTCATCAAAAAGGTCAGACGCCAAGTGTATCAAGTCGGGGATCTGGTGATCAAACATATCATACTGCCGCAAGGTGATCCCAGGGGAAAATGGACTCCTACATACGAAGGACCATTTGTGATCAAAAGCATATTCTCTGGTGGAGCAATGATCTTAACCACTATGGATGGCGACGACCTGCCACACCCTGTGAACGCGAACATAGTCAAAAGATACTACGCATAAGAGACCCGTTAGGTTGACACACCTAGGAAAAACAAGGGCATGCCGGCGAACCAAAAAGGTTCAGGAAAAAATTAGGGATAAAACAAAAAATTTGTACACCCGACAAGCTGAAAACTCGAAAGGGCGGCTTGGGAAAAAAGGGTATCTTGGTGGACTGAACACCTGAAAGGGAGGTCCAAGCAGAAGATAGGGAATTAAAGCGTATGACTATGTTCTGTTGGATCACCTTAAAGACAACCTGCAAATTCGACGGTTCTGATCAATTCAATCAGCTTTGGACAAGGCAACAAACAGATAAGATGCTCAGAGACACGAAGGCTATAGCAGAGTGGGAACCCCATGAGATTATTTCACAAAGCTATCTTTTCTTTGTATCAAATTTTCATTTTTTTACAAAGACATTCTCTTACTAGAATGTTTGTCTCATTGTACAAAAGTAGTTACTCAAAGTCAATACAAAGATATCCCTTTGAAAGTGCAAAACTATCTGTTTTTCTTTACTCTTGTGTTTTATTTACAAAAACGTCCAATGATTTATTTTTGAACATATGCATTTGACGTAATTACCATTTACAAATGAACAAAAAAGACAATCACTAATGACTTTAAGAAATAGGGAGATCTCTCTAAGTTATTTCCATAAAATCCCCCGCAGCGTGTAGGTTAATCCCCGACAGAACAAAACTTCTGGCTATCACTCCTCGGTAGAAGTCGCCTATTTTCTTAGGATTCCCTAATAGGAGTTTACAAGAAGTACACGGTATTTCTCTTACAACAGGGTTTATCTCTCTAAGTGGAAATTCATCAGCACTTCAAAACATGAAGACGTGCACTCCATATCCTCAGCAACAGTCAGGGATTTATTTTCCCCAATCCAGCAATAGTACAGCAGATTAGCTCACATATGCATACATCGCACCCATACATCATAAACATTGATAACACAAATGCATGTATCACAATCTCATTATACCATGCATATCATACAACATGACATTGCATATTATCGAACATTTTACCCTTTTCAGGATAAGGTTAATCAATAGCTACCATTAACAATGTTCAAAGGCTTTTCAGATACGCTCCAGACACGGATGCCATCCTGATACTCATCCAGATTCAACTCTCAGATACAGTTCTGATACGCTCCAGATACAGATTCCATTTTGATACTCATTCAGATTCATCTTTCAAATACAATTAAGATATGCTCCAAATATGGATGCCATCCTGATACTCATTCAGATTCAACTCTCAGATACATTTCAGATACGCTCCAGATATAGATGCCATTCTGATACTCATTCAGATTCATCTTTCAGATACAGTTCAGATATGCTCCATATATGGATTCCATCCTGATACTCATTCAGATTCAACTCTCAGATACAGTTCAGATACCCTCCAGATACGGATGCCATTCTGATACTCATTCAGATTCAGCTTTCGGATATAGTTCAGATATGCTCCAGATGTGAATGTCGTTCTGATACTCAATCAGATTCAGCTTTCAGATACAGTTCATATACGCTCCAGATACGGATGCCATCCTGATACTCATTCAGATTCATTTTTTCAGATATAGTTCAGATACGCTCCCGACACGGACGCCATTCTGATACTCATTCAGTTTCAGTTTACAGATACGGTTCAACAATCATTTCTGGATGGCATCTACAAGCCCATCTCCAACAACTTTCCATCATCCCCCCAAATTGCATCCTTAAGCCCATTCCCTATACCATCAACCTTCACATCATCAAGTGCAAATTTCTGCACACTCTAATGTCCAATCATCTTCCACCTTCGAGTCACGAATGGCAAAACTCGCCAATCTAACTCTTCAGGCTTAAGAAGATTGAACAGGGGAAGCTTTTGTACCCCAAAATTTTCCCTCTCATTTATCAATAATTTGCTCACAAGATCTCCTTTGGCTCAAGACTGCACTAGGGTTGATCAGCTCAAGACACCTCCTTAAGCATTGATGACCAAAATTAGGGTTTGAGATTGCAAAAGGATATTTGAACTTCTAACGCCCCATATGACTTTCATGGACCATTATGGGCCCTCAAGATCACTCATGACAAGTTTCAAGCTTTGGATCACACTTTTGCTCAATCAATTGAGCAGTTGACCTAAAAATCAATTATATTGGGGAAAAAGTCAATTATGGCCAATTTACAGTCAAACTTCATAGTTTTTGATCCACCTCAACATTTTAAACTCATATGTATCGTTTGATCAAGTTTGGACCATAATTCCTCAAGAAATTTGATCAAATCTTCAAAAGGGCAAAATGGTCAAAATTAGGGTTTTGACTGGGAAAGGGCAATTTCTGATTTTTGACCTAGAAAATGATAAATTGGTTTAATCCATGATATCAAGAGCCCAATTGCATCATTTTGACCTAATTACATAGCTTAAAGCATTGCTCAAAGTCCAATAGATTGACAAATGAATTTTTAGTCAGTTGATCAAAAGACAACTTTATACTAAAAAGTCAAACTTTGACTTTTTGGTCAAAATTAAATGTCAAAGATCACAACTATGAAGATATCATGATGGTAAACAACTATGAAGAATTCAGACCATATGATGAACCTGAAAAAGGATCGCGATGGACCTTGGTTTTTGATGAGACGTCCAACGCACTCGGAAATGGTATTGGTGTTGTACTTATATCTCCTGAAGGATGTCATACTCCCTTTACTGCACGACTTTGCTTCAATTGTACAAACAACATGGCAGAATACGAAGCGTGCATTTTTGGTCTCAAAGCTGCCATAGATTTGGGGATCAAATCCTTAAATGTATTCGGAGATTCAACTTTGGTCATCGGCCAGATCAAAGGGGAATGAGACACCAAACACCCTAACCTTATCCCCTACAAAGAAAATGTGTTGAAATTGATCCCACATTTTGAGAAGATTACCTTCGAGCATTTCCCGCGAGAAGAAAATCAACTAGCAAACGCACTAGCCACAATGTCATCCATGTTTAAACTTAAATGGGATAACAAGGCTCCCCAGATCACCATTGAACGAATGGATGAACCAGCTCACTGTCAAGAGATTAATACTAAAGAAGTAGTGGACCGACCTTGGTTTCACGAAGTCAAGAGGTATCTTGAGGCTCAAGAATATCCCGAAGGAGCTTCAGTCAATGATAAGAAGTTCTTAAGGAGATTCTCTGCTAAATTCTTCCTTAGTAATGTCATTCTCTACAAGCACAGCCATGACTCTGTTTTTCTCCATTGCATAGACAAGGTTGAGGCAGAAAAGATCATGGTTGATCTACATGAAGGAACTTTTGGCACCCATTCCTGTGGGCATACGATGGAAAATAAGATCCTACGGGCAGGCTATTATTGGTCTACCATGGAAGCAGATTTCTATCAACACTCTCGAACCTACCATAAGTGTCAGATTTACACTGACAAGATGCACGTACCTCTGGTTCCTCTGAATTTCTTGACGGCTCCTTGGCCCTTTGTTGTGTGGGGCATCAATATGATTTGGGAAATCAAACCAACAACCTCTAATGGACACCACTTCATCTTGGTGGCCATTGACTATTTTACAAAGTGGGTTGAGGCAGCCTCTTTCGCTTCCGTTACCAAGAATGTTGTAGCCCGGTTCAATAAAGAAAATATCATTTGTCGGTATGTTATCCCAGAGAGGATCATCACAGACAATGGTATGAATCTAAAAAATACTATGATCATCGCCCTGTGCGAGCAATTGAAGATCCAGCATCAAAATTCTTCCCCTTACCGGTCAAAGATGAATGGTGTTATCGAATCTGCAAATAAGAATATCAAAAAGATCATACAAAAAATGACAGTCACATACAAAGACTGGCATGAGATGCTACCATTCGCTCTCCACGGGTATCGTACCACAACTCGCACATCAACCGGGGAAACACCCTTCTCTCTGGTTTACGGCATGGGGGATGTCTTGCCTATTGAGGTCCAGATCCCCTCTCTGAGAATTATGAAGGATGCAAGGATGAATGAAGACGATTGGATCCAAACTCGTCTTCATCAACTAAACTTGATTGATGAGAAAAGACTTACTTCTGTCTGTCATGGTCAAATGTTCAAAAACGGATGATCAAGGCTTTCAACAAAAAGGTCAGACACCAAGTATATCAAGTCGGGGATCTGGTGATCAAGCGCATCATACTTCCACAAGGTGATCCCAAGAGTAAATGGACTCCTACATACGAAGGAACATTTGTAATCAAAAGCATATTCTCTGGTGGAGCAATGATCTTAACCACCATGGATGGCGACAACCTGCCGCACCTTGTGAACGCGGACATAGTCAAAAGATACTACACATAAGAGACCCGCTAGGTTGACACGCCTAGGAAAAATAAGGGAATCCCGACGAATCAAAAAGGTTCGGGAAAAAATTAAGGATAAAATAAAAAAATTTGTACACCAGGCAAGCTGAAAACTCGAAAGGGCGGCTTGGGCAAAAAAGGGTATCCCGGTGGACCAAAAACCCGAGAGGGTGGTCCAGGCAAAAGTTAGGGAATTAAAGCGTATGACTATGTCCTGTTGGATCACCTTACGGACAACCTGCAAACTCGACGGTTCTGATAAATTCAATCAGCTTCAGACAAGGCAATAAACAGATAAGATGCTCAGAGACACGAAGGCTATAGCAAAATGGGAACCCCATGGGATTATTTCACATGGCTACCTTTTCTTTGCATCAAATTTTCATTTTTACGACGGCATTCTCTTACTAGAATTTTTGTCTCATTGTAAGAAAATACTTACTCAAAGTCAATACAAAGATGCCCCTTTGAAAGTGAAAAACTATCTGTTTTTTCTTTACTCATGTGTTTTGAAGATATGCATTTGAATGTAACTACCGTTTACTAATGAACAAAATAGAAAGACAATCACTGATGGCTTTAAGAAATAGGGAAATCTCTTTAAGCTATTTCCATAAAGTCCTCCGCAGTATGCAATTTAATCCCCAACAGAACAAAGCTTCCAGTTATCACTCCCCGGTAGAAGTCGCCGAATTTCTCAGGATTTCCCAACAGGATTTTACAAGCAATACACGACATTCCCCTTATAACATAGTTTATTTCCCCAAGAAGAAATTCATCAACACTTCAATTTCACAACATGAAGACTGACACTCCATATCCCCAGCAGCAGTCAGGGATTTATTTTCCCTAATCCAACAGCAGTGCAGCAGATTAGCTTACATACGCATACATCACATCGATATATCATAAACATTGATAACACAAATGCATGTATCATAATCTAATTATATCATTCATTTCATACAAATTAGCTAACATTTTACCCTTTTCAGGATAAGGTTAATCAACAGCTACCATTAACAATATTCAAAGGGTTTTCAGACACAGTTCGGATACGCTCTGGACACGGATGCCATCCTGATACTCATTTAGATTTAGCTTTCAGATACAATTCAGATACACTCCCGACACGGATGCCATCCTGATACTAATTCAGAGTCAACTCTCAGATACGGTTCAGATACACTCCAGACACGGATGCCATCCTGATACTCATTCAAATTCAATCTCCAGATACAGTTCAGATATGCTCCAGACACGGATGCCATCCTGATACTCATTCAGATTCAGCTTTCAGATACAGTTCAGATATGCTCCAGACACGGATGCCATCCTGATACTCATTCAGATTTAACTCTCAGATACAGTTCAGATACACTCCAGACACGGATGCCATCCTGATACTCATTCAGATTCAATCTTCAGATACAGTTTATATACGCTCCAAATACAGATGCTATCCTGATACTCATTCAGATACAGTTTTCAGATACAATTTTCAGATACAGTTCAGATACACTACAGACACGGATGCTATTCAGATACTTATTTAGTTTCAGTTTACAGATACGGTTCAACAATCATTTCTGGATGGCATCTACAAGCCCATCTCCAACCATTTTCCATTATCCCTCCAAATAGCATCTTTAAGCCCATTCCCTATACCATCAACCATCACATCACCAAGTGCAAATTTCTGGGCACTCTAATGTCTAATCATCTTCCACCTTTGAGTCACGAATGGCAAAAACTCGCCAATCTAACTCTTCAAAATTAAGAAGATTGAATAGGGACATCTGTTGTACCCTAAAATTTTCCCTCTCACTTATCAAGACTTTTCTCACAAAATCTCCTTTGGCTCAAGACTGCATTAGGGTTGATCAACTCAGGACACCTCCTTAAGCACTGATGACCAAATTAGGGTTTGAGATTTCAAAAGGATATTTGAACTTCCAATTCCCCATTTGACTTTCATGTATCATTATGGACCCTCAAGATTACTCATGTCAAGTTTTAAGCTTTGGATCACACTTTTGCTCAGTCAATTGAGCAGTTGACCTAAAAATCGGTTGTATTGGGGAAAAAGTCAACTATGGCCAATTTACAGTCAAACTTCATAGTTTTTGATCCACATCAATATTTTAAACTCATATGTATCATTTGATCAAGTTTGGACCATAATTCCTCAAGAAATTTGATCACATCTTCAAAAGGGCAAAGTGGTCAAAATTAGGGTTTTGACTGAGAAAGGGCAATTTCTGATTTTTGACCTAGCAAATGATCAATTGGTTTAAGGAATGATCTCAAGATTCCAATTGCATCATTTTAACCTAATGACATGGCTCAAAACATTGCTCAAGTCCAATGGATTGACAGATGAATTTTCAGTCAACTGATCAAAAGTCAACTATATACTGCAAAGTCAAACTTTGACTTTTTGGTCAAAATCAAATGTCAAAGATCATAATTCATCAAAAAATGTAAAAATATGAAACTTATTCATCAATAAATCCAAAATTCAAGATTTCATTTTGAATAGTTAAAATTTCTAAACTTAGAAATTTTTTTAAGTGTTGGAAATTTCTTAATTTTTCATAACTTTGAGCAAAATTTTCACTATGGTGCAAGCTGATTCAGAAGAAACTTCCAACATGAAAGTTGTAGATCTCCATGAAATCTGCAACATTTATTTACACAACTCCTTGCAAAAGTGCTTGGATCTCAATTTATAATTTTAAGAACACATGGTCATGAAACAAAACATTTAGTGGAATTTTGCCCTAATTTGGTCAGGATTTTGACCCAACTTCATGGCACTTTTTCATATAGTTTCAAGGGGAAATTTCAAAAGTTATTCAAAGATGGATTGTATAGAACATTTCAAGCTTTCCAAAATGTCCAAGAACTCCTTGAGATCATTTTTGAGTAGGGAGAATTGAAGAGATGAAGTTAGGGTTTTATGACTTGAATTACAAGTCATTTTGTGATGAACAAAATTCAAAATTCAAAGTTATGCTGCATAACTTCTACTTTTCAGGCCTCAAATTTGTTAGGAACTCCATAATTAATTGCTTTGCACAACTGTTAGAGTTCTCAATTCAAGCATTCAATGTAAGACCATGCTTTATATCCATTTTGGGAAGAAAGTGCACAATGCCATTTTGATAAAGTGACTTTTTGCACAAAACTTGTTCTTGAGTCTTGCAATTGCTTTCTTCTGATCATACAAGTCCCATAACTCAAGAGAAACTTGTTAGACACTTACAATCACTCAGCCCATGCTTGTACTTCCTCTTGAAACTTGTTTTCCCACTTTTCTTGAAAATCAAGTAACATAGAAAATAGCTTGTAACTTGTACTTCTGACTTTACAAAGCACTCAAACCTATTTGCTTATACATACAAAAGTCATTTGCCTCAAATCTCACGCATGCTTGACCCCTGACAACACCAAGAACATAGAATAACCAAAAACACTTCAAAACTTGTCATTTCTGAGTTTTGAATCCAATCTCCAAATTTACTCGTGCGTTTCTTCGCCTTTTACTATCAGAAGCTTCTAAAAAACATATACAAACAATCCCAACACCTGCAACACCATTGTAACACCTCCACCATCAACCACCATTTTCAAAAACAGCACCTTGCACCTTGACTTCTCCAGAACTCCTCAGGCACTTTCAGCTCAAGCTAAGCATCACATTAGCTTCCTGGGGACTTGAGGAAGCTAATCCAATCATTGGAACTCACTGAAAGCTACTCAAACTTGAAACCTGATACCCTCTTGCAAGGTAAGTTTTCTGACTTTGGAACTTTTCATACAGACATCATTAATGGTTTATTTGTGAATAAAAAATGTAGATATCATTGCCCTAAAGCTAACCATGTCCATAGTTTTCATTAATTTTGTTTGAGGTTAGAGAATTTTAAGATTGAAGTTTCTGAGATTTTTAGGGTTCAAATTAGGGCCATTAAAATTCATGCTTATCTTTGATTTATAATTTTATTGCTTTGCATTTCTGAAATCGTGAAGAAATTTGCTACAAGTTTCCTGTTTACAGTTTTCATTTTTGTTGAGATTTGAATAAGATACAGAGGCTCTGGATGGGCGTGAGGTTGAAGATGAAGTTCAGGCCATGGACTTTTTTACTATCATATATTTATTATTTTGATTATATAAACGGATGTATAGCCACCCCAGTGGTAGAAGCGCGCGCCTGTGACTATAGAGACCTGGGTTCGAGCCCTAGTGGTACCCTTTTGGATTTTTCATATTTTCACATTCTGACTTTTCTTTTTTGGCAGCGCTGGGCCTCTTTCCTTGGGCTTTATGTTTTTTTTTTCATTTCTCACCCCCTGTTTCACTTACGCAGCCCCTGGCCCATTTTATTTTCTTTTCTCATTTTTATTTATTTATTTTCTTAAATTATTTTATCTAATGTTAAAAAATCATAAAAAAATACAAAAAATTAGATTTATATTTTGACATAGTTTATTTTTTTTCTCACACAATAATTATTATATTTAAACATACTTTATTTATTTTACTAATTATTTTATAAATTTAATTAAAAAGAACTAGGGTTTTAATTATTTTCCTTTGCACCATTCAAATATATTATTTTAAAATGTAAAAAGACCAAAAATATTTTATAATACTATAAATTATTTTTAAGACAAAAAAATACCAAAAATATTCTTCTTACAAACTTAATTTCTTTTAATCAATTGATAGATTAGGGTTTTATTTAATTTCTTTTTCTAGTAAATTTAGGTTTTACTTTTAATTAATTATTTTTCTTTTAGTTAATTAGGTTAAAATCAAAACCCCTTTTCTCTAAAAAATCCAAACAAAAATATCCATTTTCTTCACATTTACATTCTTGTATATTTATTCATTTTGTACATTATTTTAATTCTTGTACAAATTCAATATGGTTGTAATAGATTAATTAGGTTTATTTTCTTGCAATCCCCATTTATAATTTGTACGCCCCCTCCCATAAGTATTGTAATAGCGTAGCAATTTTAAATTCCGAAATTTATCGCTTTATATACAAATGCTAGTAATTAGGGTTTGTATGGAAAGACTAAAACCAATCAAACTAGAAAACCCTAATCAAAGACAAAACCAAGCATGAAAACAATACACTTGCACACAAGCACCCCTAGGAAAAATCCACTTGGTTGCCTTACAAAATGGCCATATTATGCATGTGAGGTATCTTAGCAAAAATGGGCAAAATATAAGATCATAGTCCCTCAATGACGCTATCCGTGTTCCCTTTCAAATGATATTAGTCCCTAAAAGAGAATGCTAAGATACCTTGCAACATTGCTAATCATGGTTATACGATGACCCACACCCATCCTGTTTACATCCAAAGATAGGGTTACTTACCAAATCAATGATAAGATTACAATGTCAAAGGAAAAAGGAAATGAACATGAAAGACTTTTTAGTCGGTAGAATGCTCCTAATTACTTTCTCCATTTCAAAACAAAACATCCTCTCTATTTTCAAAACAAACACCTACACTTTCAAAACGTCTTACATACTTGAAAACATTTTCAAAAGATCAACATCTTTGTATACATTCTTATGAACGAGAATCATTACAATGTTTGCCTAAACAATGGCCTCTTTACAAAATAATTTCAAAAAAACCACACAGCAAAATTTCAAACAAAAGCAAGTGATCTAGCAAGTAACTAAGAGCCCATGGAAAACCATGGATGAAATGGGTGATAATACCTTCCCATTTCATAATCTACCCCCCGAACTCAAGAAATAACCGCAAAGGTCTTTCCTATGCTTTTTCACCTTTCCTTTTGGATAAAAGAAAATTCAGTGGAGACTCTTGCTAACGGTAAAATTTGCAATCAAATGCAAAACCTTCAAGTCAGTTCTACCACTGTATTACAGTAGGACATTTATTTTTCCGTAATTTACTGATTTAATATAAAATGCTAGTAATTAGGGCGTGTATGGCAAGATAAAATCAACAAGTAGACAACCCTAATCAAAGACAAAAATACCTGCAAATCAAACACACTATTCACACACATGCACCTCTAGGGTAATCTTGCTTGTTGCCTCGGAAAATAGTCATATCCCTTGAATATGGGCGTTTTAGCAAAGACCCTCGATAAAAAGATCGTAGTCCCTCGATGTCCCTCGATGTTGCCTTCGGTAAACAATCTAGTCCCTTACGATAATTGCTAAAACGTCTCATAGGTTGCCTTCTATGACTACACAATTGACCCACGCCCGTCCCTTCACATCCAACGATGGGTCTTCTTACCAAATCAATGGTAAGATAGCGACATTTAAAGGAGGAGGAAAAGAACATAGACCTTTTGAGTAGGTAGGACGCTCGTAGTTGCTTTCTCTTAAACTAAAACCATTTCCACACTTACACTTTCGAAACATCTTTAAAAACAAACATCTCTTTGAACTATTTTTCAAAACTAACACTTTGTATGCATTCTTATAGAGATGAGAATCATTACAAAGTTAGCCACAACAAAGTCATTTTGCAAAATATATTCAAACTTACACCCATCACAAAACAACTTTTTAAACAAAGCGTTTTCAAGTGATCTAGCAAGCAACTTAGAGCCCATAGATAACTATGGATGAAAAGGATGCTAACACCTTCCCTTTTCATAATCTACCCCCCGAACTCAAGAAAAAATCTCAAAGGTATTTCCTATTCTTTTCACCCTTTCCTATTTGAATAAAAGAAAAGTCGGTGGTGACTCTTTGTATCTGCAACAATTACGATCAAATGCAAAACAACCAAGTCAGTTCTCCCACCGTATTACAGAACTGGAGACTCTGTTGGGGATAACTTAAAATTGGGTTACCAAAGAGCTAGATCACATTTAAAATGCTTTCCTTGTTTGACTTTCTTGCTTTACATTTATGGGTCATTGTTTGTGTTTTTGATCCTACACCCGGATTTGGGGCACCTTTTTAGGTAAGTAGCAATAGATTGTGAAAACTGTGTGGGGTATATCGACATGTTTAAAGAGATGGATATGTTAGTGTGTCACATTTGTTGGTACTGGTAGTACTTGATTAGTCAAGGAGAATACGGGGCCGCTGTGTGGTGTCATGAAGCACTAACTGACCTTAGAACCTTTAATTGAACAACTTGACCATTAATAAGTAGTGAGATGGCCAGATTTGGTGCAGTCCGAAGTTGGTTGATACTTGATACTGCACTCATTGAGACCCAACTTTTAGGATATTTCGATCGCCAATAAAGAGGCTTGCGTTGAAACAATACCCAATGAAGAAAGATCAGTGATATTGAGATCCCCTAGAACCCGGTTACTTTCTAGGACAGGTTGAGCCAACTAAACTTCAAAAGGGTACTTACCTATGAACCTCATGCAAGCCTAAACCTAAGGACTTGTTTGCTTTGTGTGTATATGTTTGTTTGTACATAACATCATGACATCATACCATGGCATTTTGCACTAACCACTTCAAGGATCTAGAGATTTATCTTTGTCTTGTTTTATAGGACATGGCTCCAACTTGCAGAAAGACTTTTAAGTCAACCTCGTAAGAGTGCCTCCTCAACTCAAGGAATTGGAATCAAGGGTCCCCAATGATTCGCCTTTTACCAAGAAATACGGTCGTCTTGTTAACTTGGTAACAACAAGCTTTGAAGAGGATATGGTGAAACTACTATTCCAATTATTCGACCCTTTGCACCATTGCTTTACTTTTCCTGATTACCAACTCGTGCCTATGATACGGTGGTAGAACCAACTGTTGTACTGATTTTGCGTTTGTATTTGTAAATGTTGCGGTAAGCAAGAGTCGCCACCGACTTTTCTTTTATCCAACCAAGGAAAGGGTGAAAAGAACAGAAAAAGACCTTTCGAGATTATTTCTGAGTAAGGGGGTAGATTATGGAAAGGGAAGGTGTTAGCACCCTTTCCATCCATAGTTATCTATGGGCTCTTAGATGCTTAGCTCATTTTAAAATACCTTGTGCTTTGTGTGTTTTTGAAAAGTATTTTGAAATGCCTTAGTGCGGCGATTTTCTTTATGATAACTCTTGTATCAGTCCTCAAGAGTGTTGATAAAGCATTTTTTGAAAAGGTTTTTGAAAATTGTTTTGTGTAAGTGTAAAAATTTGTTTTTTGAGCATAGCATCTAGGAACTATCTACTTTACTCGAAAGGTTCGTTCTTTTCCTCCTTTCCTTTAGACAGTGATATCCTACTATTAGTGAGTAGGTTGCCTTAGTCATTTGGATGTATGAGGGACATTCGAAGGGACATTTTATAGTCACAAAGGCAACTTGGCAAGAAATCTTAGTAACTCCCTAGGGTTTTAAGGTCATTTTATCGAGGCAACATCGAGAGGATCATCGACGGACTTATGATCTTTTTAAAACCGGAGGGTAGCCACTAACATCTCTCACGTTTCGAGATTTGTGACTATTTTTCCAAAGGCAACCAAAGTGGGAGTACCCTAAAAGTGCACATGTGAGAGTGTGTTATGTTCAGTTATTTATTTTGTGTTTAGTTTGCTAGCGTTGGTTTTAATCCTTGTCATACAATCCTATTAATCATACATCTAAACAGTTCAAATATGCACGGAAAATAAAATGCGGGAATTTAAATCTACGCTATTACAAAGCTTCGGGGAGGGGATTATTACAAGTCTAGAAACTTGGGAAAAATAAATAAAAGCGGTAAAAGAGTCCTAGTTAATTTCTATTACATCCCATGAGCAAGTACATTAATATGAAAATAAAGAAAGCAAAAAAACACGCGCGAATTAAAAATAACGTCTAATCCTAAACGAAAGGAAATCTTTTTGTTGTTTTGTTTTGTTTTTATTTTGGGAAAATGATTTAATTAAAATCCTAAGTATATTTAGTTTTAATTTTAAGAAAAATGTTAAAGTAATTAATTAATTAGTTAACAAAATTAATTTTAATTATAAAAGACTAGTCCTAATTTTTATGATTTTTTTATAATTACTTTACTGAGTAAATAAAACAAAAAAAAAATAAAAAAAAAATAAGTTAATAAAACAAAACAAAATTTAAATGGGCCAGGATAGTGAAGGAAATTGTGCAAATTGTAGAATGCAGGCCCGAATCGAAAAGAAGCCTAGAGCTGCTTTTCGATCCAATGAGGAAACTGGTCGAAGGTGCATGATGGGCTGCACATTTGGGGGCATTGGATTTGGATTGGACAACATCTGGCAGCAGGGGAATGATGGTGCATCATATACTCCTTCGATCTGGGAACACTGGATCTGCAGGAAATTCATTAGGAAAACAAAATAAGAATCCAGACTTGGGTCGAATCTGGTCTTGGATTTGACAGCCTGTGGCTGCATCATCCTAGTTCGAATCCCATGGTTCTGAATCGAAAGCTATTTCGTCTTGCAACATCATGAATCATGGGATTCGAAAGAAAATACAGATCGTTCCCTAGAAATAGCATGATCTCATCCCTGCACCTAAACTTGTATGTAACACATGAAAGCAATCATAAACATCAGCAAAAACATGAATGTATGATTAACATGAATTTAAAACTGCATACTTAGCTAGTTTGAGATCGAAAAATTACCAATGGAGAGATTGTGTGAGTGATGCTCCGGCGTGTGTTGGACCTACCTAGTGCATGGGAACGTCTTCTGCAATCTTCAGGGAGTGAGTGGAGCGCTTGTTGAAGAGGCCTATGAAGATTACTTCGATTTTGGATCACTTAGTGAAGATTTTGAGATTTTTTTGTGTGGCTTTCTGAGGCAGTGTGTGCGTAGCTTCAATAGGCAATGTGTGATCTCTCTACAAGAATGTTTCTGTGGAAATATTTTTCTTGTCTCTTTTTTTCCGTCCCTGGAAATGTATCTTTAGGCTTGTATTGATAGGGGGTAAAGGTGAATGGAAATGGAAAGGGACAACCATTAACCAGGCTTTGAAGGAAAAATCAGACAAATTAAAGGATTGCCATCTTTGATGAATTCCTACCCTTTTGAGTTTTGGGATGAACCTAGACATGTTTCACTCTCTGACTCCTTTGGATGGCTCTGAAAATACCCAACTAGCCCAATCAAACACTTCATTCTGGCCAGTCGAAGCTTCTTTTGTCATTTCCTTTGAATGTAATTGTGCAGGAGGCTTGGGCTTAGTAGCATGTAGGACTTTGGCCAGTAAGCATCTTGAACCAAACTCATCAAAAGGTAAAACAAAACTTGTTTCCAACAATTGTGTGTCTTTCGAATGGACCAACTATATGTCCTTCGAAGGCACCATTTGTGTGTCCTTCGAATGGACCAAATGTATGTCCTTCGAAGGCACCACTTGTATGTTTCTTCGAATGGACCTTTGGAATGTTTCTTCTAATGGAGCATACTATGTGTCAAAGTGTAGAAAACTGTGTGTTGAAGGGTTTATAGGTGGAGTCAAAGCTAGCATGAGGGAAGCCACTATTTTGTGAGTTAAAACACAGATGGAAGAAGTTCTTGCCTTGTGAATCAAAGGCAAGCATGAAGAGGAAGCCTTTTCCTTATGCATTGAAAGAAAGAATAGAGGAGGCACTTGTCTTGTGGATCAAAGCAGACACATAAGAGGCCAATGCTCAATCAAAGCTTGCATGCAGGAGGCCACTGCTTTGTGAACCAAAACAAACCTGTAGGAGGCTACTGCTTGTGAATCGAAGCAAACCGTTTCAAAGGGAGCCATTTTCCCAGTCGAAGCTATAACAAAGGAACCAATGCCTTATAGATGCTTAACATGAGGGAGGCCATTTCTTTTCGGATCCAAGCAGGCACAAAGGAGGCCATTTCCCAATGAATCAAATCAGACACGAAGGAAGTATTTTCCTAGTGAATTGAAAGAAGCCTGAAGCAGCCAATGCTCAGTCGAAGCTTTGTGAATTAAACTTGATCAAAGGAGGTTGAATGCTCAATCGAAACTTGTGAACCAAGCTTGCATCGAAGGAGGCCAAATTCCCAATCAAAGCTTGTGAACTAATCTTGCATGAAGGAGGCCAAATGCCCAATCGAAGCTTGTGAACCAAGCTTGCATCGAAGGAGGCCAAATGCCCAATCGAAGATGGTGAACCAAAGCTTTCTCAAAGGATTTTAGATGCCCAATAGAAGCTTATGGATCAAGGAAAACTTTCTGTTTTTAGATTTGATGCCTGAAAGCTAAAAATCCAATTGTGCTTGTGCAAACTTGCCCTTTTGAAAATCCTTGTGATAAAAGGTCTTGAGAAAAAGGATGGCAAATTTTGGGGTACAACAGTGCCCACCATGGAAGAATTTTCTCAAATCTTGGGAATCCCTATCCTTGATCAACTACCCTTCAACGGTATTAGAAGAGACCCAAGACCTGAGGAGATTGCTCGAGCTCTACATTTGCAACGATCTGAAGTTATGGCCAATTGGGAAATGAGAAGTGGTGTCAAAGGGTTCCTAGCCAAGTTTCTGTTGGAGAAGGCTCAAGATTTTTGGGATGCTTTGGATTTAAAAGCCTTTGAAGAAGTGTTAGCTCTCCTCATCTATGGATTGGTTCTATTTCCCAATCCAGACCAACTTATAAATGTGAACACAGTCAAAAATTTTCTATCTCGCAATCCGGTGCCCACTTTACTTGGGGATATTTTGCATTCTATTCACACCCGCACCATGAAAAAGAGGACTTATTATGTGTTGCACTCCTTTTTTGGCTAGGTGGTTTGTTTCGCACCTACCCTGGTCTGTTGTGAAGAATGAGCAAGACTTAAGATGGTCTAGTAGATTAATGTCACTCACACATTCTGATATTTATTGGTGTGCTAGATCTACGGAGGACATTACTATTATTGTCTGTTGTGGGGAATTCCCTATTGTCCATCTACTTGGAATTAGGGGAGGTATCACTTATAATCCTTGTTTGGCTCTGCGACAGTTTGGGTATGCTAGGAGGGATGGCCCTCGTGATACACTTGTCCAAGTAATTGCATTTAACTATGACAGCGATGTCCAAGGTTATCGTCATAGATTCATACGAGCTTGTGGCATGGTTAAAAAGGTTGATAGCAAGACGTTGGGGCATAAGAACTCCATTCCTTTGGAGCCTTATCTCAAGTGGGTACGGAATCTCGCCGAAAACCTCATGATGCCTTATGAAGCCATCATACCTATCATCATGGAGCTTGTTGTCGAAAGAGATGTTCCGTATACTGTCCTTTATCCTAACATCCCTACTTCTTTAGATGATTTGAAAAGATCTTGGATTCAAATAAAGGAAGAGAGAGACACCTTCGAAACCCAGTTCTACCCAAGTGAAAAGAAGGTTTTGGAGCTTACAAGACAGCTCCATGAAGAGCGAAGTTTGAACACCTACATTGCGCCAAAAAGGATGCGCTCGACCTTTTTGTCTTAGGAGTTTATTTTGTGTTTATTTCCTCCATTGTAAGCCCAAATGGCATGTTTGTAATTAATTTACCTTTTTGTTCCTTTTTTCTAAACAAATTTAAATCTTCTAAATCCTTGAAAACATTTGCACACACATTAACATACATCATATCATGACAGATTTTACCCACACAGGTTTCTCATCTGCTTACTGTTTATTTCACTAGAGATGACTCTAGAATAGACTATCAAGGATCTTCAAACTCAAAATGCTCAACTTCAAGAAGTGTTCATGAATCTATCCAAGGGGCAAGAAGAGTTGAAAACACTTTTGATTGAGAGCATGACCAATAACAACTCTAAAGACGACAAGGAGGGTCAGATAAGACAATTGCAAACGGAGATAGCAACGTTGAGAATCCAATTGTTGGGACAAATGGATCTTATCCAAAACTAAGCTCGGGGACAAGAAGATTTGAGAACTCTTGTCAACAAGCTTCATTAAGACGGATGCAATCGTAAGAAACAAACAATCGAGGTTGGGGATCAAGTCATTAATCAACCCCCGAAGAGACAAGAAGTTGGCTTGGTGGAAAGTAGACCTTTCCAAATTACTTCTACATCACAAGCCCAACAACAACCTCGCCAACAATGATAGGGTAATCGGCATAAGCAGGATACATCCAATAGGAAATATACCAAACTCAACATGCTGATGTCACAAGTCTTGCAACACATGTTGAAGTTGAATTTGGTCACATTGAAGGATCCTCCTCGAAATCCTAATACTTCAGCTCCTAGTTACCATCCCAATTAAAGGTGTGCATGTCACTCCAACAGTCCGGGGCATGATACTGATAGTTGTTGGATGTTGAAATATAAGATTCAAGACCTGATCGGTGAAGGAGCGTTGGAATTTGCACAAGATGGCTAAATATAATTTTTCTATCATCCCTCAAAGACATATATTCTGAAGTGACAAATTTAGGCTGAGAAATTTTTGTTCATTTGAATTTTCAATTGTAATTTCTTTTGTTTGTTCAAACACTTATCTTTATGCCAGACTTTGGTTATTCTCATTAATGCATTGCATATGTTTGTCTTGAATTAATACATTCGTTTTTGCTATATTTAACTGTGTTTTTACTCCCTTTACGATATTCAAATCTTGTTTAAAAGTTGTAAACCTTTAGAGGGGGGGGGGATGACGAAAAAAATGCCATAATCTCATATAGTATGCTTTTGGACAGACTTTGCTGACGATGTACATGAGTTTCTTTCAATCCCTAAACACTGAAGTTATAAGGAAGATGATCCCTAGTTAACCCCTTTGAGCCAAAGAAGTAGGAGTTTTCTTTTTCACACAAATTTAAACCTTTAATCCAAACCTGGGGCAGGGTAGTTTCTCAGTTATTTCAAAAGCGCGTTTAGTCACAATCTTTCACTTCATAAACAACGAATGACATCAAGAACGTCCTTTTGAATCAAAAGACGACGATGGTTCCCTATCAAATAGGCAGTCATTATCTCTCAAAAGAAAAACCCACTAAGTCAAAAACCTACGAAGGAGACTTAAGAAAAACCGGGGCATCCCGCTGGCTGTAATTTTAAAACAAGAATAGTCAGGAAAAAATCATGGATAATAAATATAAAAAAAAAGGTCACTACAAATCCTCGACAACATGAAAAATGTTGCAAAAATGACTCCCTTCACAAATAAACTTCCAAGTTTCTGAACCATCACTAAAACATAATTCCAGACTCAATTGGAATTGAAACGCACAATTAACTGAGTTTAAGACTGGAGAATATCATGAAGAATGGGTGGGTATAAACACACTTTAACCCTTATCCTTTGTTTATTAAACCGTGAACCAAGCCACACTACAACCCTTCAAAAGTCCCCATTGAAGCATGGGTTAGTTCGAAAGCATACTATTACCAAAGATATCCTGACTCCTGTAAGGCTTACTGTTGTACCCCAAAATTTTCCCTCTCATTTATCAAAACTTTTCTCACAAGATCTCTTTGACTCAAGGCTGGATTAGGGTTTGGTCAGCTCAAGACGTCTCATCTTGCACTAATAACCCAAAATTAGGGTTTGAGTTTGCACAAGGAATTTTGGACTATCAATGCTTCATGTGACTTTCAAACATCATTATGGACCCCTAAGATCACTCATGACAAGTTTCAAGCCTTGAACCATATTTTTGTTCAGTCAATTGGACAGTTGGCCTAAAAATCAACTATATTAGGGAAAAAGTCAACCATGGCCAATTTACAGTCAAAATTCAAATTTTTTATCAACATCAACATTTTAAACTTATATGTGTCATTTGGTCAAGTTTGGATCACAATTCCTCAAGAAATTTGGTCAAATCACAAAAAGGGCAAAATGGTCAAAATTAGGGTTTTGATTGAGGAAGGGCAATTTATGATTTTTAACCTAGAAAATAACCAATTGAGTTCAAGTATGATTTCAAGGATTCAATGGCATCATCTTGAATTAATTATATGGCTCAGAACATCTCAAATTCATTGGATTGACAGATGAAATTTATAGTCAACTGATCAAAAGTCAACTGTACACTTAAAAGTCAAACTTTGACTTTTTGGTCAAAATCAAGTAACAAGGGTCATAATTCATCAAAACATGCCAAAATGTGAAACTTGTTCATCAAGAAATCCAAATTTGAAAATTAGGGTTTGAATTTGAAAATTTTCCTAACTTAGAAATTTTCTAAGTATAGAAAATGTTCTTATTTTTTCTCAACTTTAGGCCACTTTTTCATCATGATGCATAATGATTCAAGGAAAGTTCCTAACATGAAAGTTGTAGACCTCCATGAAATATACAACTTTTCTTCACACACTTTTCCCTAAAGATGCTTGGATCTCAAGATATAAATTTGTGAATACATGGTCATGAACTAAGTAACTTAGTGAAATTTTGCCCTAATTTAGGCAGGTTTTGGATCCAACTTCATGGAAGTTTTTCACATAGTTCCAAGAGGTATCTCAAAATTCATTTCAAATATGAGTTATAGAGAATATTGCAAGATTTCCAAAATGTCCAAGAAATCTTCAAGATCATTTTTGAGTAGGGAGAATCGAAGAGATGAAGTTGGCAATTTCTCACTTTTTGTCCAAGCAATTTCATGAAGAACAAAGTTGCAATCAGTACCTATGTTGCCTAATCCATGCATTACAGGTCCAAAACTTGTTCCATACTCCTTAATTAAAGGCTTACTCAGTTTAAAAAGCTTTGATCCATGCCTTAGAACCATTATCCGACTTGCAATTCCATTTATGGCAAAAAGGGACCATTGCCATTTTGAAAAAGATCAACTTTTGCAAACTTTACAATCTTGAGTATTGGACCTGTCCCCTTGGCACATACAAGTACCACATACCTAAGGCAACTTGTAGAGAATAGATACCAACCCTAAGCAAGCCAATACAAGCATGTAAAGCTTTGCCTTATCACTTTACTTCAAATACAAGAAAAGGGGCAAAAAGGATAGAAGAGGCACAACTGTTAGAGGGTTGACATAAAACCATTTCCATACTAATATACAAACATGATGCAACACAAAACATGTTTAGCAAAGGCTTGAAACACTCCCAACCAGAAAAACACCAAAAAAACTGTCCAAAACTACAGTTTTTGCATAAGCATACCCATCTTCTATTTGGCTCGTGCGTTTTGAGTTTTGATCATTCAAACATCTTACATACTTGATATCAAACCCATTCGGGCCTCCATCCTTGTTCTATAATCACTTTTCCATCATCTGCCATTGTTGATTTCAGAGCTTGCAGTTTGACTTGGCCAAGGAGTTTCAGGTACTTTCAGAGCAAGGCAAGGGTTGGAATACATCCAGGGAAGTTCAGGGAAGCTTAAGAAAGCATCAGACCTCCATCAAACTCATCCCAGTTTCATCCACGATTCCAACTGAAGGAGGTAAAATATCAAACTCTATCTCCTTGTACAGGAAACTATAGGCCACGATTTGTAAATAAAAAATGTAGTCCTCATCATAACAAAATTTTACATATCTTTATCTTGCATTGATTTTACTTAAGATGAGAGAATTTGGAACTTGAAGTTTATGAAAATATTAGGTTAAAATTTAGGGCTGCTAAAATTCACTTTGATTTTTGATTGATAGTTCATATAACTTATATGGTTGGAATCGTGAGTTCAAGTACTACAACTTTCATGTTATGAGTTTTCATTTCATGGAAGTATGAGAGAGTTATAGGATGTCTGGCCAAGCTTGAGGAAGAAGATGAAGTACAGGGAAAGGATTTGTTTTATGTTATCTTATTTTAGTTTACCTTAAGACATTGGATGTATGGCCATCCCAGTGGAAAAGTAGCGCGCTGGTGAGACCCATGTCATGGGTTCGAACCTGGGCGCGCGCTACTTTTGATTTTTTTCTATATTTTTCCATTTTTTAGTTTTTTGTCCTTTTGCAGGTTTGGGCTCAGTTTTGGTGGGCTTATCATTTTTTCACTAACATCACTACCAATCTACTACATCACCCCCCTTGCCAACTTTTATATTTTTATTTTTATTTGTTTTATTTTCATATTTAGTATTTTAAATATTTTCTTTAATGCATAAAAATCATAAAAAATCTGAATTAATAATATTGCACTTTTATTTTATTTTTTTAGTTTATTTCTCACATAAAAATATATTTTATTTTACTAGGATATCATTTATTTTCTTAATAGACTTGTAAATATAATTAAACATATTTAGTTTAATTTATTTTTCATTTCATACTTATAAATACTTATTTTTGCATATATATAATTTTATATTTTTATACAATATTATTTATTATTTTTATACAAGAAATTACATAAAATAATACATATAAAAACTTTATTTTCTTTTAAATAATAATTAGGGTTAAACCCCATTTAAAAATTAATTCCTTTTCCTTATATTTTTAGTTTTAGATTAAATTTTCTTTTACATAGAAAAATAAGACACAAAAATCTTTTCTTACATGTACATTGCATTGCATTTTAAATATTGTATTGTATTTATTCTAATTCGTACAAATTCGATTTGGTTGTAATAATTTATTTAGGTTTATATTTTTTGCGAATCCCCATTCAAATTTGTATTCCCCCCTTCCCATAAAATTGTTGTAATGGCTTAGAAATATTTACATTACGCAATTTATCGCTTTATATGCCATGATTAGTAATTAGGGTTTGTATGACAAGAACAAAACAAAGCAAAATAGAAAACCCTAAATACAAGACAAAATCAAAGCATGAAAATGATACACTTGCACACAAGCATCCTTAGAATTTCTCCACTTGGTTGCCTAAAACAAAAATGACCATGTTATGCATGCGAAGTATCTTGGCCAAAACAAAACAAACATAAAGATCATAGTCCCTCGATGATGCTATTCAAAAGTTTCCTTACAAAATGATCTTGGTCCCTCAAAAATGCTAAGATGCTTTGCAAAAATTGCTAATCATGGTTATACAATGACCCACGCCCATCCCGTTTACATCCAAAGATAGGGTTGCTTACCAAATCAATGGTAAAACAACAATGTCAAAGGAATAAAAATACATAAGAAAGACATTTGAGTAGGTAGATGGCTTCTAGTTACTTTCTCTATTTCAAAACAACAATCCTTGCTATTTTCAAAACAAATACACACATTTCAAAAACTCTTACAATCATTGAAAACATTTTCAAAAGACGAACATCTTTGTATACATTCTTACGAACGAGAATCATTACAAAGATTGCCTAAACGAATGGCCTCTTTTACAAAATACTTTCAAAACCACACCAAACACAATTTCAAACAAACAAAAGCAAGTGATCTAATAAGTAACTAAGAGCCCATGTAAAACCATGGATGAAAAGGGTGCTAATACCTTCCCTTTTCATAATCTACCCCCCGAACTCAAGAAAACATCTCAAAAGGTCTTTCCTGTGCTTTTTCACCTTTCCTTTTGGATAAAAGAAAAGTCGATGGTGACTCTTGCTAACCGCAACATTTGCGATAAAATGCAAAAACCTCAAGTCAGTTCTCCCACCGTATCACAGAACTGGCGACTCTGCTGAGGACTTAAATAAAAGTGGGGTTACCTTAGGGTTTAGATCACATTTACTTGCTTCCATTTGTTCTTGTTTTATAGGATATGGACTCACTTCGTAGGAAAACTATCCAAATCAACCTTGTAAGAATTCCTCCACAACTCAAGGAGCTAGCTTCAAGGATCCCTGATAACTCTCCATTCACCGAGAGGCATGGTCTTCTACTCAACTTGGTCACCTCCAAAAAAGAGGAGGATATGATGAAGGTTCTCTTCCAGTTCTTCGACCCTTTGCATCATTGCTTCACATTTCCTGACTATCAGCTTGTGCCTACTTTGGAGGAATTCTCTCAACTCTTGAGGATTCCTATTCTCAATCAACTACCTTTCAACGGTACGGAAAGAGATCCAGAGCCAGAAGAGATTGCTCAAGCCCTTCACTTGCACTCATCTGATGTCACAACTCATTGGGAAACTAGAAGTGGTGTCAAAGGCTTCTTAGCAAAATTTTTGTTTGAGAAGGCCCAAAGTTGTTGGAATTCTCTAGACTTGCAAGCTTTTGAGGAGATTGTGGCTCTTCTTATCTATGGGATGGTCCTGTTTCCCAATCCTGACCAACTCATAGATGTGAGTGCCGTCAAAATCTTCATGTCGCGCAATCCGGTGCCTACATTACTTGGGGATATCCTGCACTCTTTTCACACTCGTACAATGAGGAAAAGAGGTGTCCTTATGTGTTGTACTCCCCTTCTGGAAATATGGTGTATTTCTCATCTTCCCCAATTAGTCTTAAAGAATGAGCAAGGATTAAGGTGATCACAAAGGTTAATGACGCTCAAACATTCAGATATTCATTGGTGCTCTCGATCCAAACAGAATGTTATCATTGTTGACCGTTGTGGGGAATTCCATAATGTTCCTCTACTTGGCATTAGGGGGAGTGGGATCACCTATAACCCATGTTTAGCTCTGAGAAAATTTGGTTATGCCCGAAGGGATGGCCCACATGATATGCTGATTCAAGGCTTGGTATTCGACTACGACAACAACGATCAAGGACTTCTCCAGAGATTCATCCGAGCTTGGAGGATGCTAAACAAGGTGGATAGCAAGACTTTGGGACACAAGAATTCCATCCCTCTTGAGCCTTACCTCAAGTGGGTACGAACCCGCGCTCAAAGTCTTATGATGCCTTATCCTTCCATTCTCCCAGTGATTATTGAGCCTGTTGAGGAAGGAGAAGTCCCATGCACTATCCTACATCCTGACATGCCCACATCACTCGAAGATCTACAAAGGGATTGGATACAACTCAAAGGAGAGCGAGATACTTTCGAAGCCTAATTCTACGCAAGCGAGAAGAAGGTTTTTGAACTCACTAGGCTACTCCATGAGGAGCAGACTCTAAATACCTACGTAGCACCAAAGAGGACATGCACTACTTTTTTATCTTAGAGTATTGTATTATTTTTCCCAAGGGGCATTGATGTACTCAAACTCTATCTTATTAATATAACGTGTGTTTCTTTTTGTTTAAAACAAACTTGAATCCTTTAAAATCCTTGAAAGCATTGCATGTATACATATCATTCATCATGACATAAACAGGTCTTTTGCAACCAGTTTCCTCATCTCTCTACTGTTTATTTCAGTAAGATGGATCTCGAAAAGACGGTCAAAGATCTTCAAGCTCAAAACACGCAGTTTCAATAGTTACTCATGAACCTAGCCAAGGGGCAAGATGAGTTGAAGACTTTGTTAGCTGAAGAGAGAAAGAAGAAACCAAAGAAAGCCACTGGGGTTTTGAATATGGGGAGAAGATTTCAGGGACAGACTAGAAGGACCTTGAATTTTGCAACCACTTCCGGGGAAGGAGAAGGGAAAGGAAAAGAAACAGCGGTCCCGTCAGAATCAGAAGAGGAGGAAGAAGAGGAAGACTACTCTGAGGAGCGGTACCCTCTGGATGATGATAAGTACAGACATCTTGAAGAGCGTTTAAGCGCTATGGAAATACAAAGAGTACCAGGTCTAGACTTTGAAGAATTGGGGCTAGTGTCAGGAATTGTAATCCCACCAAAGTTCAAAGTGTCGTTGTTTGCAAAATATGATGGGGTGTCATGTCCTAAAATGCATCTCCGATCATACGTGAGAAAGATTCAGCCGCACTCTACCGATAAAGACCTATGGGTGCATTTTTTCCAAGATAGTTTATCCGGAACACAACTCGATTGGTTTTACCAATTAGAAAGGGCTGACGTCCACAACTGGGAAGACCTTGCCGTAGCTTTCTATAAAACAATACCAGTATAATGCAGATTTGGCGCCTACCCGTACTCAACTTCAGAGTATGGATATGGCTTCAAATGAAGGTTTCAAAGATTACACGCAAAAATGGAGAGATCTAGCTGGGAGAGTGCAACCCCGTCTGTCTGAAAGGGAGTTGGTGGATATGTTCTTAGGTACTCTATCAGGACCTTTCTTAAAACATTTGATTGGGAGCTCATCTGCTGGGTTTACTGAGTTAATATTAATCGGAGAGAGGGTGGAAGCTGGCATAAAAAGTGGAAAGATTCAGAAAGATTCATCTGCCTCTACAGTTGTGAGAAAGCCTTTCACCAGAAAGAAGGAGGTATCTGCTGTTTATCCATAAAGGAACCAAGGGAGAGCTGAACGCCGACCCATGGTAGGGGCTGTTATGATCCCAAAATCTACACCTGATCAACCAAGAAGTAACCAACCAAGGGTGGAAAGGCCAGTCCGACAATTCACCAGAATTAATATGACTCTAGCCCAGGTCTTACCACATCTGCTGAAATCTAATTTGGCAACTTTGAAGGAAGCTCCAAAGCATCCCAACACGGTGTCCCCTCATTATCACCTGAATGCCAGATGTACATATCATTCCGAAAGCCCAGGGCACGACACCAACAACTGTTGGGCTTTGAAAAACAAATTCCAAGACCTTATAGATGAAAAAGAGATTGAGTTTGAGGCGCCCGAAAAACCAAATGTCATTTCCCCTCCTATGCCTAGACATGGTCACAACACCAACGCTATCGAAGAGGATTTGTTTGTTGCTACGGTAGATGAGCTCTTGACTCCGCTCCCGATCATTAAGATGAACTTGTTGAAAGCTGGTATATTCCTAGGTTGTAATAAATACTTCCATATTTGCTTATCCTCATCAACTGATTTCCCTCTGTTGAAGACAGGTATTCAATGCCTGATTGACAACCAAGAAATTCTGTTTGAAAATGCTCCTGTTTCACCCATTCCTCTTAAAGAAATTTCAATCATAACCATCTCCGCCAATCCTTCCAGGGTCCCCAAAAGAACAGTTAGGATTACATTAGTTCCAAAGACTACTCCTCTCATAATTACGATGCCCGGGCCAGTCCCGTATGAATCAGATAAAATAGTACCGTGGAATTACGGTGGAGAAATCTACTACCATGGTATTAAACAAAACGGGCTGATCACCGAAGAAGTGAGCTCCGAAGAAGAAGGTTCCAACATTAACAATATTTCCGGAACCAGAAAGATTACCCGTAGCGGTAGAATCTTCTCTCCAGAGATTTCCCCTCCAAAGGCAGTTTTTGGACCCGTGGTTGTTCCGAAGATTACCTCTATACCAATAATCATACCTGCAAGTGCACCTATCGACAAAGACGACATGATCCCTGCTGTTATCCCTACCAACACTTCTACTGTTGAAAATCGAGGAAAAAGCATTCAAGAAGAGCCTGTTCGAACGAAGGCTCAATCACTAGCTATCTCCGAAACATCCAAGAAGGAAATGGAAGAGATGATGAGGATAATAAAGAAGAGTGACTATGACATGGTTGAACAGTTGGGGAAAACTCCCTCCAAGATCTCCATTCTAGCATTGCTGCTGTGCTCCGAGGCACATGCGAAAGCTCTGGTAAATTTTTTTAAGACAACCCATGTGCCACAGGAGACGTCTGCTGACCAGTTCCAAGACTGTGTGGCCAGTTTGACAGCTGATAACGGCCTAGGCTTCTCTGATGCTGATTTGACACCCAGAGGGAGAAAGCACAACGAGGAATTACATGTCTCTGTGGAGTGTAGAGGAACGACTCTGGCCCATGTCTTGGTGGACACGGGTTCATCTTTGAACGTCTTACCGAAGAAAGCCCTTAACAGATTAGATTGCGAAGGGCTGACATTGAAACCCAGTAACATAGTTGTGAGAGCGTTTGGTGGCTCGAAGAGGATGGTCCACGGGGAGGTGGACATCCCGATAATGGTGGGAACTCAAACTTTCCATTCAACTTTTTATGTAATGGACATCTACCCCTCTTACTCCTGTCTGTTAGGATGGCCTTGGATCCATAATGCCGGTGCTGTCACCTCCACACTACACCAGATGCTGAAGTACCCGGTCCATGGAAAGATTATCACTGTCCACGAAGAGCAGAAGTACATGATTAGCCATCTAAATTCTTTCCGGTATGTGGAGTTGGATGGTGACTTCATTGAAACTCCTTTTCAACATTTCGAAGAGGTCTCTCAAGAAGTAGCGGTGACCAAGGTGGCATCCCCGATTCCCAAGATCACGAGACCTCCACTTCGGATGTCATCTCTAAAGGATGCCAAGGCAGTAGTAGAAGAGGGTGGATGCACCATATGGGGGTAGCTTCCGGACATTCCGTATAAATCAGAAAAGTTTGGCATGGGGTTTACTTCAACTGCTCAGAAGGTTGTGCGTCGTGCCCATGCTGGAGGGCCACCTTTGAAGATTAGTAACCGGGAGGTCAACGCAGTGGAAGATAATGAAGAAAATGGCAGCTTGGAAGATTGGATATTTCCTACTGTCAATGGAGGACTTCGCAATTGGGAAGCCAGAGACTTTGTCCCAATAACTTTCATCTCTCAGTAATTTATCTTTTACATTTCTGTTGGACTTGTAATATTCACAAACAATTCGCACTTTAAAAACCTTGTGTCTTACCCGAGGCACAATGGTCCATTTGTAAGGGTTTTTATTTCATCTTCATATGACATTCAATGAATCATGGATGCTTTTTCACATACAAACCTTTTGTGCTCATTGTCTTTCTTTTAAGTTTTATTGTTTAAAGATGGCTATACCCTTACACACACCCACAATCACAAATGCAGGTACCCCTCCATTCCGGATCCCATGGGTAACGATACTGCTATAGCCTTTAGTGACTCTGAAGATCCAATCTATCAAGCCGAATACAATGGTGAGGAAGATTGTGAAGTTCCAGGGGAATTGGCCAGGCTACTACAACAAGAGGAAACAACTATTCAGCCTCATGAGGAACCGTTGGATACAATCAACTTGGGTACCGAGGAAGATAAAAAGGAAATCAAAGTGGGGGCCAACCTAGAGCCGAGTGTAAATGAACGTTTAATTCAGCTATTGCATGATTATGTTGAGATATTTGCCTGGTCATACGAAGACATGCCAGGACTTGATACAGACATCGTGGTACATCGTCTACCCATAAGAGAAGATTGTCCACCAATGAAGCAAAAAGTCTTTCGCATGAGACCCGACATGTCAGAGAAGATCAAAGCGGAAGTCATGAAACAATTCAATGCGGGGTTCTTAGATGTCACTTCTTATCCTCAATGGGTTGCCAACATTGTTCCCTTGCCTAAATAGGACGGCAAAGTACGAATGTGTGTGGATTATAGAGATTTAAACAGGGCTAGCCCTAAAGATGATTTTCCACTTCCCCATATCGACATCCTGGTTGATAATACGGCCCAGCACAAAGTATTTTCTTTCATGGACGGATTCTCAGGTTATAACCAAATCAAAGTGACACCTGAAGACATGGAGAAAACTACATTTGTCACACAGTGGGGCACATTCTGCTACAAAGTGATGCCATTCAGACTGAAGAATGCTGGGGCAACCTATCAACGTGCCATGGTAGCTTTGTTTCATGATATGATACATTATGAGATAGAGGTCTATGTAGATGACATGATAGCCCGATCACAAACTGAAGAGGAGCACCTTGATCACTTACAGAAGTTGTTTGTGAGATTGAAGGAGTACAAACTAAGGTTGAACCCAAACAAGTGTACATTCGGAGTCCGGTCCGGTAAACTCTTAGGTTTCGTTTTCAGCAACAAAGGCATCAAGGTTGATCTTGCCAAGGTTAAAGAGATACAAGAAATGCCGGCTCCTTGCACTGAGAAGGAAGTCAGAGGAATCTTGGGACGCCTGAACTATATTGCCATATTCATTTCTCACCTAACAGCTACTTGTGAGCCAATCTTCAAATTATTAAAGAAAGATCAAGTAGTCAGATGGAATGATAAATGCCAGTTTGCTTTTGACAAGATCAAATAGTACTTACAAGAGCCTCCTGTTTTGATGCCACCAGTCGAGGGAAGACCATTGATCATGTATCTGACTGTTTTAGAGAACTCAATGGGGTGTGTATTGGGGCAACATGACGAGTCTGGCTGAAAAGAGAATGCTATTTACTACCTGAGAAAATAGTTTACCGACTGTGAAACCAGATATTCACTGCTCGAGAAAACTTGTTGCGCTCTGGCATGGGCTGCTCGCCGACTAAGACAATATATGTTGACTCATACCACTTTGTTGATATCTAAGATGGATCCGATAAAATACATCTTTGAAAAGCCTGCTCTGTCTGGGAGGATAGCTAGATGGCAGATGATCCTAACGGAATACGACATACAGTACACTACCCATAAAGCTATAAAGGGCAGTGTGCTAGCTGATCATCTTGCTCATCAAGCTGTAGAAGATTATCAGTCCATGAAGTTTTAATTCCCAGATGAAAACATCATGACATTAGATAACTGTGAAGAAATCAGACCATATGACGGACCTGAACAAGGATCCCGGTGGACTCTGTTCTTTGATGGGGCATCAAATGCACTTGGTAATGGTATCGGCGCCGTACTCATATCTCCAGAAGGGTGTCATACTCCCTTTACTTGCCAGACTTTGCTTCAACTGTACGAACAACATGGCAGAATACGAAGCATGCATCTTTGATCTCAAGGCTGCCATACACTTGGGAATCAAACCTTTAGATGTGTTTGGAGATTCAGCTTTAGTCATCAGTCAGATCAAAGGAGAGTGGGACACTAAACACCCAAACCTTATCCCTTACAAAGAACATGTTTTGACATTGCTACCACATTTTGAGCAGATTACCTTCAAGCATTTCCCGCGAGAAGAAAATCAGCTAGCAGATGCTCTGGCCACAATGTCATCTATGTTTAAACTTAATTGGGATAACGAGGCTCCCCAGATCACCATTGAACGAATGAACGAACCAGCACACTGTCACGAGATTAATACTGAAGAAGTAATGGACCAGCCTTGGTTTCATGAAGTCAAGAGGTATCTCGAGGCTCAAGAATATCCAGAAGGAGCTTCAATCAATGATAAAAAGTTCCAAAGGAGATTCTCCACTAAGTTCTTCCTGAGTAATGGCATCCTGTACAAACACAATCATGACTCTATTCTGCTCCGTTGTATGGACAAGATTGAGGCTGAAAAGATCATGGCTGAATTACATGAAGCTACCTTTGGCACCCACTCCAGTGGGCATACGATGGCAAAGAAAATACTACGGGCAGGCTATTACTGGTCTACCATGGAAGCAGATTACTCAACACTCTCGGACCTGTCATAAGTGTCAAATTTATGCGGACAAGGTGCACGTACCTCCGGATCCTCTAAATGTCTTGACGGCCCCTTGGCCCTTTTATATGTGGAGAATCAATATGATTGGGGAGATCAAGCCTACAACATCCAATGGACACCGCTTCATTCTAGTGGCCATTGACTATTTTACAAAATGGGTCGAAGCAGCTTCCTTCCCATTCGTTACTAAGAATGTTGTTTCCCGCTTCATCAAGCAGAATCGCATTTCCCAGTATGGTATCCCAGAAAGGATCATAACTGATAATGGTACAAACCTTAACAATACTATGATCACTGCCTTGTGCGAGCAGTTCAAGATTCAGCATCACAATTCATCCCCCTATCGGCCAAAGATGAATGGTGCAGTCGAAGCTGCTAATAAAAACATTAAAAAGATCATACAAAAAATGACAGTCACCTACAAGGACTGGAATGAGATGTTTCCATTTGCTCTCCACGGGTATCGTACCACAACTCGTACATCAACTGGGGCAACACCCTATTCTTTGGTTTATGGCATGGAGGTTGTCTTGCCTATTGAGGTTCATATCCCCTCTTTGAGAATTATGAAGGATGCAAGTTTGAATGAGGACGATTGGATCCAAACTAAACTTGATCAACTGAACTTAATTGATGAAAAGAGACTTACTACTGTTTGCCATGGTCAGATGTATCAAAAACGGATGATCAAGGCTTTCAACAAGAAAGTTTGACGCCAAGTATATCAAGTTGGAGATATAGTAATCAAACGCATTATCTTACCACAAAGTGATCCCAGGGGCAAATGGACTCCTACATATGAAGGACCATTTGTAATCAAGAACATCTTCTCCGGTGGGGCAATGATCTTAACCACCATGGACGACGACGACCTGCCGCACCCTGCGAACACGAACATAGTCAAAAGATACTACGCATAAAAGACCCGCTAGGTTGACACACCTAGGCTAAAAAAGGGCATCCCGGCAAACCAAAAGGGTTCGGGAAAAAATTAGGGATAAAATAAAAAAAATATGTACACCCGGCAAGTTGAAAACCTGAAAGGGAGACTTGGGCAAAAAGGGGTTTCCCGAAGGACTAAAAACCCGAAAGGGCGGTCCAAGAAAAAGTTAGGGAATTAAAGCGTATGACTATGTCCCGTCGGATCACTTTGAGGACAACCTCTTGACTTCCACTAGCAAAATTCGCATTTTTCTGATCAATTCAATCATCTTCGGACGAAGCAACAAATAGACAAGATATTCGGAGATACGGAGGCTATAGCAGAATGGGAACCCCATGGGATTATCACACATATCTATCTTTCGTTGTATAAATTTTTTCTTACTTTTACGGCACCATCCTCTTACTAGGATGTCTGTCTCCTTTGTACAAAATACTTATTCAAAGTAAATACAAAGATATCTCTTTAAAGTACAGAAAACTATTTGTCCTTTTTCTTTACACTTGTGTTTTATTTGCAAAAACATCCAATGATTCATTAATGAACATATGCATTTGAGCATAATTACTGTTTACAAATAAACAAAATGAATAAAGACAATTACTGATAGGTTGAAAGAATAGGAAAACGTCTTTAGGCTATTCCATGAGCAATCCCCACAGTATGTCATTTAAACCCCCAGTGGAACTAAAACTTCAAACTATTAATCCCCGATGGAAATCGTCTAGTTTCTCTAAATTCCCCAGCAAGTTGTTTTGAAGCCTGAAATCCAACCGGATAACAGTTGACTTATGATATTCCCCAACAGAAAAAAGACTCCCATTCATTAATCCCCAGTAGAAGTCATCAAAATTCTCTGGATTCCCCAAGAAGATTCCTCAAGCAGTATATGGCATTGCTCTCATAATAGGATTTTGTCAATACTTCAACTTCAAGACATGAAGAATCCACATATCCTCAGCAGTAGTCAAAGATTTATTTTCCTCAGCAATACAGCAAATTAGCTTACATGCGCATGCATTACATTCATATATCATAAACATTGATAAAACACATATATTGCATCATACATTTCATGCAACATAATTTTATTTTTCAGCTAACATTTTACCCTTTTCAGGATAAGATTAACAAGCTACTGTTAACAATATGCAATCATGATACAGTGCGAATACACTCCAGACACGGTTGCCATTCTGTTACTCATTCAGATCCAGCTTTCAGATACAGTACAGATACGCTCCAGACACGGTTGCCATTCTGTTACTCATTCGGATCCAGCTTTCAGATACAATTCAGACACGCTCCAGACACGGTTGCCATTCTGTTACTCATTCGGATTCAACTATCAGATACAATATGGATACGCTCCAGACACGGATGCCATTCTAATATTCATTCAGATTTCAAGTTCGGATACGCTCCAGACATGGATGCCATTCTGTTACTCATTCAAATTCCAAGCCCAGATACAGTTCGGATACGCTCCAGACACGGATGCCATTCTGATACTCTTTCTTTCAGCTTACAAGTTATACTTCAACAAACATTCTGGGATGGCATCTACAAGCCCATCTCCAACAAGACTCTATCACTTCTCCAAATGGCATCTTTAAGCCCATTCCCTCAACTACACATCGCCAAGTGCAAATTTATGGGCACTTTAGTGTCCAATCATCTTTCACCTTTGAGTCACGAGTGGCAACACTCGCCAATCTAACTCTTCAGGTTTAAGAAGATTGAACAGGGGCACTGTTGTACCCCAAAATTTGTCCTCTCATTTATCAAAACTTTTGTCACAAGATCTCTTTGACTCAAGGCTGGATTAGGGTTTGGTCAGTTCAAGACATCTCATCTTGCACTGATAACCCATAATTAGGGTTTGAGTTTGCACAAGGATTTTTGGAATATCAATGATACATGTGACTTTCAAACATCATTATGGACCCCTAAGACCACTCATGACAAGTTTCAAGCCTTGAACCATATTTTTGATCAGTCAATAGGACAGTTGGCCTAAAAATTAGTTGTATTAGGGAAAAAGTCAACCATGGCCAATTTACAGTCAAACTTCATAATTTTTGATCAACATCAACATTTTAAAATTATATGTGACATTTGGTCAAGTTTGGATCACAATTCCTCAAGAAATTTGGTCAAATCACAAAAATGGCAAAATGGTCAAAATTAGGGTTTTGACTGAGGAAGGGCGACTTCTGATTTTTAACCTAGCAAATAACCAATTGAGTTCAAGTATTATTTCAAGGATTCAATAGCATCATCTTGACTTAATTATATGGCTTAAAACATCTCAAATTCATTGTATTTACAGATGAAATTTACAGTCAACTAATCAAAAGTCAACTGTACACTGAAAAGTCAAACTTTAACTTTTTGGTCAAAATCAAGTACCAAGGGTCATAATTCATCAAAACATGCCAAAATTTGAAACTGGTTCATCAAGAAATCCAATTTGAAAATTAGGGTTTGAATTTGAAAATTTTCCTAACTTAGAAATTTTCGAAGTATAGAAAATTTGCTTATTTTTTCACAACTTTAGGCCACTTTTTCATCATGATGCATAATGATTCAAGGAAAGTTCCTAACATGAAAGTTGTATACCTCCATGAAATCTACAACTTTGTTTCACACACTTTTCCCTAAAGATGCTTGGATCTCAAGATATAAATTTGTGAATACATGGTCATGAACTAAGTAACTTAGTGAAATTTTGCCCTAATTTAGGGAGGTTTTGGACCCAACTTCATGGCAATTTTTCACCTAGTTCCAAGAGGTATCTCAAAATGCATTTCAAATATGAATTATAAATCACATTGCAAGATTTCCAAAATGTCCAAGAACTCCTCAAGATCATTTTTTAGTAGGGAGAATCGAAGAGATGAAGTTGGCAATTTCTCACTTTTTGTCCAAGCCATTTCATGAAGAACAAATTTGCAATCAGTACCTATGCTGCCTAATCCATGCTTTACAGGTCCCAAACTTGTTCCATACTCCTTAATTAAATGCTTACTCAGTTGAGAAAGCTTTGATCCATGCCTTAGAACCATTATCCAACTTGCAATTCCATTTATGGCAAAAAGGGACCATTGCCATTTTGAAAAAGATCAACTTTTGCTAACTTTACAATCTTGAGCATTGGACCTGTCCCCTTGGCACATACAAGTACCACAGACCTAAGGCAACTTGTAGAGAAGAGATACTAACCCTAAGCAAGCCAGTACAAGCATGTAAAGCTTTGTCTTATCACTTTACTTCAAATACAAGAAAAGGGGCAAAAAGGCTAGAAGAGGCACATCTATTAGAGGGTTGACATTAAACCATTTCCATACTAATATACAAACATGATGTAACACAAAACACGTTTAGAAAAGGCCTGAAACACTCCCAACCAGAAAAACACCAAAAAACTGTCCAAAACTGCAGTTTTTGCATAAGCATACCCATCTTCTATTTGGCTCGTGCATTTTAAGTTTTGATCATTCAAACATCTTACATACTTGATATCAAACCCATCTAGGCCTTCATCCTTATTTTGTAATCAATTTTCCATCATTTGCCATTGTTGATTTCAGAGCTTGCAGTTTGACTTGGCCAAGGAGTTTCAGGTACTTTCAGAGCAAGGCAAGGGTTAGAATACATCCAGGGAAGTTCAGGGAAGCTCAAGAAAGCATCAGGCCTCCATCAAACTCATCCCAGTTTCATCCACGATTCCAACTGAATGAGGTAAAATCTCAAACTCTATCTCCTTGTACAGGCAACCATAGGCCACGATTTGTGAATAAAAAATGTAGTCCTCATCATAACGAAACTGTACATATCTTTATCTTGCATTGATTTTACTTAAGCTGAGAGAATTTGGAACTTGAAGTTTCTGAAAATATTAGGTTAAAATTTAGGGCTGTTAAAATTATCTTTGATTTTTGATTGATAGTTCATATAACTTATATGGTTGGAATCATGAGTTCAAGTACGACAACTTTCATGTTATGAGTTTTTATTTTCATGTTATAAATACTAATTTTTGCATATATATAATTTTATATTTTTATACAATATTATTTATTATTTTTATACAAGAAATTACATAAAATAATACATATAAAAACTTTATTTTCTTTTAAATAATAATTAGGGTTAAACCCCTTTTAAAAATTAATTCCTTTTCCTTATATTTTTAGTTTTAGACTAAATTTTCTTTTACATAGAAAAACAAGACACAAAAATCTTTTCTTACATGTACATTGCATTGCATTTTAAATATTGAATTGTATTTATTCTAATTCGTACAAATTCGATTTGGTTGTAATAATTTATTTAGGTTTATATTTTTTGCAAATTCCCATTCAAATTTGTATTTCCCCCTTCCTATAAAATTGTTGTAATAGCTTAGAAATATTTACATAATGCAATTTATCGCTTTATATGCCATGATTAGTAATTAGGGTTTGTATGACAAGAACAAAACAAAGCAAAATAGAAAACCCTAAATACAAGACAAAATCAAAGCATGAAAATGATACACTTGCACACAAGCATCCTTAGAGTCTCTCCACTTGGTTGCCTAAAACAAAAATGACCATGTTACGCATGCGAAGTATCTTGGCCAAAACAAAACAAACATAAAGATCATAGTTCCTCGATGACACTATTCAAAAGTTGCCTTACAAAATGATCTTGGTCCCTCAAAAATGCTAAGATGCTTTGCAAACATTGCTAATCATGGTTATATGATGACCCACGCCCGTCCCGTTTACATCCAAAGATAGGGTTGCTTACCAAATCAATGGTAAAACAACAATGTCAAAGGAATAGAAAATACATAAGAAAGACATTTGAGTAGGTAGATGGCTTCTAGTTACTTGCTCTATTTCAAAACAACAATCCTTGCTATTTTCAAAACAAATACACACATTTCAAAAACTCTTACAATCATTGAAAACATTTTCAAAAGACGAACATCTTTGTATACATTCTTACGAACGAGAATCATTACAAAGATTGCCTAAACGAATGGCCTCTTTTACAAAATACTTTCAAAACCACACCAAACACAATTTCAAACAAACAAAAGCAAGTGATCTAAGCAAGTAACTAAGAGCCCATGGAAAACCATGGATGAAAAGGGTGCTAATACCTTCCCTTTTCATAATCTACCCCCCGAACTCAAGAAAACGTCTCAAAAGGTCTTTCCTGTGCTTTTTCACCTTTCCTTTTGGATAAAAGAAAAGTCGGTGGAGACTCTTGCTAACGGCAACATTTGCGATAAAATGAAAAAATCTCAAGTCGGTTCTCCCATCGTATCACACTTACTATAAATCCTAAGTTGAATTCATGTTTTTACAAAATTCTTTTACTTGCTAAAATTCATTTTCAAAACTTTAAGGATAACATAAACTTTGCATTGTTTGAATACTGCTGTTTGCATATGGCTATTTGTTTGACAACAGAGAAATTTGCACGGTGAATATCCAATGAACGAAAATTCTCTCAAGAAACAGAATCACTTCAAATGGGAAGACACTTCCAATGACAAATATCCTATAAGAAAGGGGGCATGGCATGTCACTGTCCAATTCACCTGTGGCAGTCAAGTCGAGATTCCAAAAATCTCTCAAGAAGTGATGAATAACCAGGGGCGAGTCTACATCTGAATCACTCGGGGCATTGAACATGAATTCCAGCAAAGGGTCACGTACGACCAAGCACACATTTTTTGGGAGCTCTACAACACTCGTTGCTATGGACAACAACAAGTCCCCACAAAGTCCTTTTCATAGGGTGATCCCCAGTCAAGTCCCCACAGAGCAAAATCTATAAGGATATCCCCATAGAATTATCCCCATAAAATTGGATCCATGCAATCCCCAACTAGAGTTTCAGTCTCCAGAAAACCTCTCCCCGACTGAGTTGGTCTCAAGAAGAATCCTCAAGGAGTCCTTCCAAAACAAAACACCTCTTCAACAGTTCGTCAAATATTCTCTTCAATAGGGTTTATTTCACCAACAAACTACAGATTCCCCAACTTGAGTTTGCCTCTCAGACCATCATAAATTAAGGGACCACAACCCCTAATCCCCAGTGAAGTCATCAACAGTTACTGCAAAGCTAGGACCCGACCAGATAACAGTTCAAAAACTCCTCTCCCCCAGTAGAGTTTACCTCTATCCCAGTGAGTTGCTGCAAAGCCCGGAATCCAACCAGATAACAGTTAACTTCCTTACCCCTAACAAGTTGTTAACTTCCATTTTCTCCAATTAAGAGATAACCCCCCAGTAGAGCAACAGGCAACTAAAACTCCTGAACTCTTTTCCCAATCAAAAATCAACACTCTCCACAGAGTCTTCTCAAACAAGTCAACATTCCCCAACGGGGTTCTCTTTAAATAACAGAACTGGGATCCCCAATGGAAACATCCTAAAACAAAGTCTAAAGAGGAGCATAATCTTCATCCCTAGCATCAGTCTGAGATTTCATTTATCAAGGCTCACCAGCATTTGTCAAGGATTTATTTCCTAAACAAAGATACACTTCAATAACATTTCGCATTCATACATCATATAACATACACATACAATATAATCTCATTTATTTTCAGAACATCATCACGCCATGCATACTTCTGCATTCAACTAACCCTCTTCCTTGCAGGAAAAATCAATCAAGTCCTCTTCTGGATGGATTCCAGTTAATAATAGGCTATCAATCAAGTCCTCTTCTGGATGGATTCACTTCTTCCAGTTAATAATAGGCGATCAATCAAGTCCTCTTCTAGGTGGATTTACTTCTTCCAGTTAATAGTAGGTGATAAATCAAGTCCTCTTCTGGATGGATTCTGGTTAATAATAGGCGATCAATCAATTCCTCTTCTGGATGGATTTTGGTTAATAATAGGCGATCAATAAAGTCCTGTTCTGGATGGATTCCAGTTAATAATAGGCGATCAATTAAGTTCTCTTATGGATGGATTCCAGTTAATAATAAGCGATCAATCAAGTCCTCTTCTGGATGGATTCTAGTTAATAATAGGCGATCAATCAAGACCTCTTCTGGTTAGATTTAGTTCTTCCAGTTAAAGACAGGCGAACAAATACCTCTTCTGGTTAGATTTATTTCTTCCAGTTAAATACAGGCGAACAAAGACCTCTTCTGGTTAGGTTTATTTCTTCCATTTAAAGATAGGCAAAGAATACATATTGTTTTAGTATAAATCGACCAAAATATTTATTCTGATACTTCTCCCAGTTACAGTCAAACTTCTACTTGGTCTAATTTCTATCAACAATCACCTTTGGATGGCATCTATAAGCCTATCCCCAACTCTCTCCAAATGGCATCTTTAAGCCCATTCCCTACACAATCAACTAACACATAGTTGAGTGCAAATTTCTGGGCACTTTAGTGTTCAATCATCTTCAACCTTCAAGCTACAAACAACGACATGCCATTCTGACTTTTCAGGTTTAATAAGATTGAACAGGGGCAGCTGTTATACCCCAAAATTTTCCCTTTCCAATTCCTTAAATATTCTCTCACAAATAAATCTCCATGACTCAAAACTAGAGTTTGAATTTGCACAAGTACAATTGGACTTTTAATGCCCCATATAGTTTCAATGGATCTTATTGGGCTCTTAAGAATCAAATCTAAGAAGAGAAAATTTTCTTTGATTTATAAGCTTCGATTGGGCATCTGGCTTCCTTCGAGCAAGTTTGGTTCAGAGGCTTCAATTGGGCATTTGGGCCTCCTTCGATGCAAGCTTTGGTTCAGAGGCTTTGTTGGATATTTGGCCTCCTTCGAGCAGGTTTAATCCACAAGCTTCGATTGGCCATTTGGGACTCCTTCGATGCAAGCTTTGGTTCATAGGCTTCATTAGACATTTTTCCTCCTTCGAGCAGGTTTAATCCACAAGCTTTGTTGGACATTTGGCCTCCTTCGAGCAGGTTTAATCCACAAGCTTCAATTGGGAATTTGGACTCCTTTGATTCAAGCTTGGTTCACAAGCTTTGAATGGGCATGTAGCCTCCTTCGATCAAGTTTAATCCACAAGCTTTGACTGGGGAATTGATTTCCTTTAAAGCAACATGCTTCAAATCCAACTCTGAACCCTTCGAGCAAGCTTGGTTGAAGAACATTGATCAAATCTCATAGCCTTATCCTCCAAATCTTACTTGTCAGGCTATGTTGCTTCCAAATCTTTACATAATTAGAGGCTTACACAAATTTTTGATACATTACACAAAGATTCGAAGCTTTTTTCATTGGATTATACCATTTTTGGATGAAATGGAAAAAAGCTACGTATCTTTTTTCATAAAGATTACTTTAATCACAAAGTTAGTTTTTTGAGCTCCCAACCTGATCTTATCTGAACACAAGGAGTGTAAAAAGCATGTGTCAAATCTCCTGTAAACATCAGACCCTCACTTGTACTTGAACCTGGGAACCATTAAAAATCCATTACACTTGATTTTTTTTCGTTTCCCACAAAATGATAAGATGTTTTCTCAGGATCCTGAATATCTCAAACCTTTTCTCTATAAATAGAGATACCCTTTGCAAATCAGAAGGAGAATTTGGTTGGGTGGAAAAAATCATCAAACACTCTCAAACACTCTCAAACTCTCAAACACTCTCAAACTCTTAAACTCTCAAATTCTCAAACTCTCAAACTCTCAAAAAATCTCAAACCCCTTCATGCATTAGTGAACCTTTCGATTCACTCCATATATCATCCTTTCGATTCACCACCCCCATAACTTCCATATACCAGCCTTGGAACACTCCCAAAGCCCTCAGAAAACTGACTCAAGGAAGTTAGTGAGCCTTTCGATTCACTCCTAACCAACCTTTAATTCAGTGATTTTCAAAATAAAGCAGCAACTGAAATAGCTTCAGGGAGGTCGAAACAAGCTCAGTCCATCATCAAACTATTCCTAGAGGTTCTGTCGAAATCCTTTAAGCTTCACTTCAAGAGGTAAGTTTTCTTAAACTTGGAACTCGTCATTCAAACATCATTTGTATATACTTTGTGAAGAAAAATTTAGACATCATGTCAAGGAAGCTGACCATACTCTAAGCTTTCAATCATCATTGGTTGTACATTTAAAAAAGGTTTATCTCTGAACAGTTAGGCTTTGGTTTTGATATTTCATGCTGACCTTCGACCAAATAGCTTTCAAAATTTACATGGTTAGATTTGTATTCAGATTTTAGGCAGGTTTTTACATCTTTCAATTTGCTGAGGAACGAAGCCATTCGAAGCTTAAATAGTGGAGTCATGCATTCCTGCACTTGAAGGAAGAAGAAGATGGGCATTTTAAACATTCAGAAACGAGTTCATTTTGTATCCTATCGAAGTTATCTTATGAACGAATGAAACAGACCACCCCAGTGGTAAAAAACAGCGCGCGCGAAAGGCATTTCTATGTAAGGTCCTGGGTTCAAGCCCCAGCGAGACCTTTTGTATCTATTATGTTATTTTTCCTAACAAACAAACAAGCCCTTTCCCCAAGCATAAAACTATTTTTCTACACAAAAACTGTTTTAAATACAAAAAAAAAAATTTCTACACAAAAACACCAAAAATTTATTTAAGTTATTAAGTTTATCTTATTTAATTTCTTACAATGAAAAGACCAAAAACATTTTCCTATTTATTTTCTTTTCTTTAACTTAATTAAATTTCCTTAACAAAAACAAAACAAATCTATTCCATTTTCCATTTTGTATTGTACATTATATTCCTTATAAATTATTCAAATTCAATATGATTGTAATAGATAATTAGGATTTAATTTCTTGTAATCCCTATTTGTAAATATATATACCCCATCCCCAAAATATGTAATAGCGTAGGACATTTATTTTTCCGCAATTTACCGCTTTAATATAAAATGCTAGTAATTAGGGCGTGTATGACATGATAAAATCAACAAGTAGACAACCCTAATCAAAGACACAAATGCATTCAAATCAAACACACTATTCACACACATGCACCTCTAGGGTAATCTCGCTTGTTGCCTCGAAAAATAATCATGTCGCTTGAATATGGGTGTTTTAGCAAAGACCCTCGATAAGAAGATCGTAGTCCCTCGATGTCCCTCGCTGTTGCGTTTGATAAACGATCTAGTCCCTTACGAAAATTGCTAAAATGTCTCATAGGTTGCCTTCTATGACTATACAATTGACCCACGCCCGTCCCTTCACATCCAACGACGGGGCTTCTTACCAAATCAATGGTAAGATAGCAACATCTAAAGGAGGAGGAAAAGAACATAGACCTTTTGAGTAGGTAGGACGCTCGTAGTTGCTTGCTCTTAACTATAACCATTTACACACTTACACTTTTAAAACATCTTCAAAAACAAACATCTCTTTGAACTATTTTCCAAACCAACACTTTGTATGCATTCTTATAGAGACGAGAATCATTATAAAGTTAGTCGCAACAAAGGAATTTTGCAAAATATTTTCAAACTTACACCTGTGATACGGTGGCAGAACTGATTGTTTATACTGGTTTTGCATTTTGTATTCGCAAATGTGCGTTAAGTAAGAGTCGCCATCGACTTTTCTTTTATCCAACAAAGGAAGGGTGAAAAGAGCAGAAAGAGACCTTCTTCGAGAATTTTCTGAGTAATGGGGGTAGATTATGGAAAGGGAAGGTGTTAGCACCCTTTCCATCCTTAGTTTTCTACGGGCTCGTAAATGCTTAGCTCATTTCACAAATACCTTGTGCTTTGTGTTTTTGAAAAATGTTTTGAAAATACCTTAGTGTGGCGATTTACTCTATGATAACTCTTGTATCAGTCCTCAAGAGTGTTGATAAAACAAATGTTTTTGAAAGTTGTTTTTTTGAAATGTGTATGTGGAAAAATGGTTTAGTTTTGAGCAAGCATCTATGAACTATCTACTTTACTCGAAAGTTTTTTCTTTTCCTCTTTTCCTTTAGACAGTGCTATCCTACTATTAGTGAGTGGGTAGCCCTAGTCGTTGGATGTTTAAGGGACAGGCGTAGGGTCGTCATTATGTTCATTGAAGGCGAAATGTAGGGATACCTTTAGCAATTTGAAGGGACGTCATCATATATTCGTAGGCAACATTGAAGGACAAGATCATTTCTCGTACGCAACTCGAGGGACATTGAGGGACTATGATCTTTATGATGACTTTAACCGAGGGTCTATGCTAAGGGTGTCCCTATGTTCGAGGGACATGACCATTTCCGAAGGAGACCAAAGTGGGAAATGCCCTAAGGGTGAGAGTGTGCAGTAGTGTGCTTTTTTCAGGTATTTTTATCTTGATGTTAGTGATCTAAGATTAATTGATTAGTTCTTTCCATACACGCCTAATTTACTAGCAGTTTATATACAAGCATATAGTACATAAAATAAAACCTACAACTATTACAGAGCTTCGGGGAAGTTACAGTTATATTTGACTGAGAATGTAAAGTGCGGAAATTAAAATCCTAATTAGGCTATTAAAAATCGGGCACAGTTACATAATTAAAAAAAATAATAGTATGAAAAATAACAACGCGGAAAAATTAAAATGGGAGTAAGTCTGAAACCCTAAAAATCCAATTGCATATTAAAAATATTTTTTGGTATTTTATGAAAAAGCTTGAGATTTAACCTAATTTCTAATTAATTTTAATTAAATAAAACAAGTTAATAATCAATTAAATTAAGTTAATTTGAAAAAATTAATTTTAATTAAAAAACCTAAACGTATCTTTTTGTGATTTTTTGTTGATTTTATGATTTAAAAAAATGAATTTAAAAAAGATATAAACTAATTAAAAAATAAAAAATAAAGTAAATTAAAAAAGGAATGGGCCTGGAGTGAGAAACCCAATTGGGGGGGTGCTGTGCTAAAATTGCTAAGGGCCCAGATCTGTTGGCCCATACAACGTGTGATTCAATGTTGTTACTTCTGGAGGTCTATGGTGGGGTTGCACCCAGGAGCGCTAGATCTGGAACAATGCAGGCTTGATGGCTGGATCTGAGGGTGTAAGGTATACGCGTGGGATGGTAATGCATTGGATCTGAAAGAAATTTGTAAAAAAATACAAAATGCAGGATTCTGGGATCGAACCCATATCCTTCTTCTCACACACCCAATTCCTTTACCACTTGCGCTGCCAATTCATTCATGATTATGATGACTTAATAACATTATATGTAAAACATTGACCAAGTTCCAACCATCAAAAGAAATACACGCCAGCAATTCCAATGGACCAATCAGAATGAGAGAGAGAAATTATATTTTAAAATCAACCAACAGGAGAGGTGGGAGATGCCACGCCAACGTTTGACCTTGGTCTAGCCAGTCTAACCACCAGAGCCAGTGGTTTCCACCGTCTTCTCGGGTGGGGTCACCTGAAAATGTGAGCAAACAAAAAAACCAAATATGCAGGTTGACTTAAAAAGGTCCACTGATCATGAATATGGCCTCAAAATGGCTAAATACTTGCGTATTGCAATAATCGAACCTAAAACCCTAACGACAGTCATCCATGGTGTATTGCAATTTCAGCCCCTATTGCCTCATGTAACACGTCCAAAAGTTAGCAAACATCAACAGTAGTACAAATGTAACTTAAACAAAATTTATATGGCCTAATATGCAAGTTTGAGATCCAAGAATTTACAACAAAAGTTGAGATCTGGTTGGGCAATCTCAAGGTCTTTCAGACGCGTATGAGGAATGATTTTCCTCCCTTGGAACCTCAGGAGGAAGATTGACTCTTTTGTTTGGATCAACAAAGGCTGGAATTGATGTTTTTAATTTTCACGATTTTCCTTGAAACTTTGATCTTTGCTAGGGTTCTATTGTGGCTGCTACGCGTATGTCTAGGTCTGGAAATGTTTGTTCATATATATGAGACCATATTAGGTCAACAAAAACAACCATGAGATCAAATATAATCATGTTTTTTAATGTCATAAAGATTTGATCCAAACTTTCCAAAATAATAAAATATTTCCCTCCTCTTGCCTTGTGCGTTTTTTCCTTGATATGCCAACATATTTTGTCCCTTATTTGATGAGGAAAAGATTCCCAAATCATATCTTCCATTATTTCTTTTATTTATTTATTTAATTTTGTATTTTAATGGATAAAATATCAAAATAAATAGTATAAATAATAAAATATTGTATGAATGAGCTCAGAGGTCGTGGGTCATGTTAGAAACAAGTTTCAAGCATGAGAAGATGGGTCCATTTGGAAAAAAATCAAGTTTGGTCAATATTGGCCTCATGCACTTTTCCAAAAATTGGTCAACTTTAGCAATTCATATCTCTCTCATTTTTAACCATAAGAGGGTGTTCTTTGACTTTTTAGAGAACTTAGGATGTCCTCTAAACAACACTTTTGGTTTCATTTCAATTGGATCTTCCCTGTTCATGTAAGGAGCTTTGACCCAAAAGGTGTTTTTGTTGACTTTTTGAAAGGACCTATAATGTCTGAGCTTGTATCTTTTAATTGGGGAATTTCTTGATCTTCAGGGCTGAAGAGAAGCTGTATGGAATTGGATTATCTTCAAAATGAGCTTTGGTGGATAAATTTCTAATAAAGTATGAGAAATTTATGCCTGGTCAAAGTTTGGTTGATTTTTCCAATGGAAACCCTAATTTGTCACTTTTGACTTTTGATGAGTTAGGAGCATTTCTTGAGGAATCATGATCAACCCTTAATCAAATGATGAATATTACTTCAAAATATTGTTGTTTACCAAAAATCTTGAAGTTTGACTGTATATCGGCCACAATTGACTTTTGACCTAATATAGTTGATTTTCAGGCATTTGAGTAGTTGTCTGAGCAAACTTGTGATGTAAGGCATGAAATTTGGCATGGATAACCTTGAGGACATATTAAGACCATGGAAAACATTTGAGACCCTTGGAGCTCAACCATCTTGATGAAATTTAAACCCTAGTTTGAGGTTTATTTCCTTATGAGGAGAATTTGTCTGGTCAATTCTTGGTCATCCTTGAGCAATTGAGAACCTCAATGAGCATGTCTTGAGTAAAAATGGGAGAGAAAGTTTTGGGGTACAAAAGCTACCCCTGTTCAATCTTCTTAAACGCGAGGATATAGATTGGTTGGCCTTCCTTTCATGATCTGAAGGTTGAAGATGGTTGAACACTAGAGTGCCCAGAAATTTGCACTCGCATGAAGTAACACTGTTGGTTGATGCTAATCGGGAATGGGCTTACAGATGCCATTTGGAGTAGATGATTGAGAGTAGTCGGAGATGGGCTTAAAGATGCCATCAGATGTAGATGACTGAGAGTCATAAATTGTCCCTTTGTGGGGATTCCTGTTCCTATTGTCTGAGGAGGAGTCCACTGAGGGATGTTAATTTCTGTTGTTTTCCTGTTTGAGGAAAACTCTGTGGGGATTAGAGTCTAGGAACTTTAGTTGTCCATGACTCTACTGAGGGGTTATCTCTGGATTGGAGATATGAAAGTTTATTGTTTCCTGGTTTAAATCCAGGCTTCACAGTAATTTAATGGGAAGAATGAAATTAACTGCTATTTGGAAATGTATTAGAAGAAACCTGTGTAGGGCTGTTTCAGGATGAGTCCGGGTAACACTTCATCTGGAAGTGTATGAGAAGGAACCTGGGTAGGGCTGTTTTAGGAGATATATGAGAGGGAGCCTGGGTAGGGCGGCTTCAAGATGAGTCCGGGTAAAACTGCATCTGGAAATTGTAAGAAGGAACCTGGGTAGGGTTGCCTCGGGATGAGTCTGTGTAAAACTTCATCTGGAAATTGTGAGAAGGAACCTGGGTAGGGTTACCTCAAGATGAGTCCGTGTAAAACTGCATCTGGAAATTGTGAGAAGGAACCTAGGTAGGGTTACTTCAGGATGAGTCAGTGTAAAACTGCATCTGGAAATTCAAGAGAAGGAAACTGGGTAGGGTTGCTTTAGGATGAGTCCGTGTAAAACTGCATCTGGAGATTGTGAGAAGGAACCTAGGTAGGGTTTCTTCAGGAGGAGTCCGTGTAAAACTGCATCTGGAAATTCAAGAGAAGGAACCTGGGTAGGGTTACCTCGAGATGAGTCCGCGTAAAACTGTATTTGGAAGTCAGAAGAAACTCGTGTAAGATTGCTTCATGAAGAGCCCGTATAAAGCTGTATTGAGAAGTCAGAAGAAACCCGTGTAAGATTTCTTCATGATGAGCCCGTGTAAAGATGTATTTGGAATTCAGAAGAAACCCGTGTAAGATTGCTTCATGTTGAGCCCATGTAAAGCTGTATTTGGAAGTCCGAAGAAACCCGTGTAAGATTGCTTCATGATGAGCCCGTGTAAAGCTGTATTTGGAAGTCAGAAGAAACCCGTGTAAGATTGCTTCATGTTGAGCCCGTGTAAAGCTGTATTTGGAAGTCAGAAGAAACCCGTGTAAGATTGCTTCATAATGAGCCCGTGTAAAGCTGTATTTAGAAGTCATAACAAACCCGTGTAATATTTCTTCATGATGAGCCCGTGTAAAGTTATATTTGGAAGTCATAAGAAGCCCGTGTAAAGTTATATTTGGAAGTCAGAAGAAACCCGTGTAAGATTGCTTCATGTTGAGCCCGTGTAAAGCTGTATTTGGAAGTCATAAGAAACCCGTGTAAGATTGCTTCATGATGAGCCCGTGTAAAGTTGTATTTGGAAGTCAGAAGAAACCCGTGTAATATTTCTTCATGATGAGCCCGTGTAAAGTTATATTTGGTTGCACAGATAATTACTCTATTTTGTTTCGGGAGATAATCATGGACCCGTTAAAAATTATTGATGATAAATATCGGTTGATTGATCTTTCCTGAAAAGATAAAGCGTTAGCTGTATGCAATGTCATGATGTATGAAATTCATTGTGTTATGGTGTTCTCAAAATAAATGAGATTGGGATGTATTCATTTGCACTGCAGATGCTATGAAGTTTATAGAATGATATATGAATGCAATATATGAATGTATCAGTTATTCTATTGCATCGCTGTTGAATTAGGGAAAATAAATCCCTGATTGCAGCTGGCGATGAAGAATGTAGGTCTTCAGATTTTGTTGAAGCTGAACTACTGGGAGATGATCTTCCGTTGTTAGAGATATAAACTCTGTTAGGGAAGGAAAGCTCCGTGCACTGCCTCAGGATTTTGTGAAATCCTATTGGGGAATCCTGAGAAGTTTGACGACTTTACTGGGGAAACCTGATGTCGGAGCAGTAGTTGGAAATTCCTATTCTTCTGGGGATACAAGAACACCTGACATCACTAGGTTGTAAGCTGAGGATATGGTGGTGACTTTTTAGTAAGATTCCCCTGCCTCTGTACCTGCTGGAGAAAGTACCTGCGGAGACTTTGTGGATGGTTTGAGTGTCATCCCAACTCCTGGGGTGCTTGGTAAATGCTGATCAGGATGATAAGTCTTCTACTGATAAACAAATGACAAGATACGGGACATAGTCGTACATTTTTAATCCCTAACTTTTTCCTGGACCGCCCTTTCGGGTTTTCAGTCCACTGGGATACCCTTTTTTGCTCAAGCTTCCTTTTCAGGCTTTCGGCTTGCCGGGTGTACAATTTTTTTGTATATATCCCTAATTTTTGCCCGAACTCTTTTGGTTCGTCGGGATGCCCTTAATTTTCCCTAGGCCTGTCAACCTAGCGGGTCTTTTTCATGCGTAGTATTTTCTGACTATGTCCGCACTCATAAGATGTGGAGAGTTGTCACCGTTTATGACAACAAGTGTTGTAGAAATGCCAAAATATGTTTATGTGATCGCATGTGCCCTTTCATACGTGGGAGCCTGTCTGGGGCTGCTTCAGGATGAATCTGGTGCACCTGATGTTTGATCAAGTTTCTGATAGTATTTAATTTCTTAGGTACTTTTTCTAAGAACTGACATGGAAGGATTCGAAGACATGACACTTACACCATTTGATACTACTGGCACAGACAAGCAATTTGGTGGTACCAAAGATTCAAATTTCATAGTGATTTTCTGCTGGAATCCCGGATCAATGTAACAGCCCCCGAGTGATTTAGATGGAGATCTTCCCCTGGCTATTAAGCATTTTTGGAGGGATTCTTTGCATATTAGCTTGACTGCCCCAGATTAATTAGACACCACGTCACTCCCCTTGATTATGAAAGGCTTGTTATTGGGAATGTTTTTTCCATCTAAGGTGATTTTGTCCATTGAGGGGTCTTCGTTCACTGAATATTCATTGTGTGAAATTCTCTGCCATTTGAACAATTAACCATATGCGAACAATGTCATTTAAATAATGCAAAGCTTATGTCTATCTTGAAATTTTTTGAAAATGCATTTTTTGTAGTAAAATAAAAATTACAAGAATGTGATATCAACACTTGATTTATAGCAAACCTTAGAGGAGTCAGGATACCTTTGTAACAATATTCTCTCGAACTAACCCACGCTTCAACTAGGACTTTTAAGGGTTATAACATGGCCTAGTTCACGGTTTAAGAAACAAAGGATAAAGGCTCAAAATTTATTTGTACCCACCCGTTCTTCGTGATATTCTTCAATCATATGCTCAGCTAATTGTGCATTTAGATCCCAATTGAGTCTGGAATCTTTGCTCTGATACTTGATGATGGTTCAGGAATTGAACGTTCGTTAGAGAAGGCAGTCATTTTGGTAACATTTTCTTTTTGTTTTTGTTGTTGAGGATTTGTAGGATCTCTTTTTTTTATTTTGTTATCCATGTCTTTTGCCTGAACTTTTTCTTTTGTGATTATGATCAGCAGGATGCCCCCGTTTTTTTTAAGTCTCCTTCATAGGTTTTGACTTAATGGGCTTTTATTTTGAGAGATAATGACTGCATGTTCTTAATGATTATGTGGAACCATCACCATCTTTTGGAGAGCATCTTCTACACTATTTATCGTGTATGAAGGGAAAGCTTGCGACTGAATGCACATCTGAATTAACTGAGAAAACTACCCTGCCCCAGGTTATGATTAAGGGTTTTAATTTGTATGAAAAGAAAACTCCTGCTTCTTAGGCTCAAAGGGGTTGACTAGGTATTATCTTCCTTAAAACTCCACTGTTTAGGATTTGAAACAACGTCTGTACATCGTCAGCGGGGTCTGTTCAAAAGCATATTGTAGAGATTGTGGTATCGTTCTCGTCATCATCCCTCTAAAGGCTTAGAGCTTTTAATCAAGAGTTGAATATCACAAAAGGAAAGTAAGAAAGCAGTTTAAGCATAATGAAAACAAATTAATTCAAGACAAACATGTGCAATGCATTAATGAAATAACAAAATTTGACATGACAATAGTTGTTTGAACAAAAAAAGAAAATATAACTTGAGAATTCAAATGAACAAAAATGCTCTCAATCCTGGCCATGATTTGGCATGGAAGCAGTAATCACGTTGGGAGTCTCAGGAGGGTCGAACTCAATCTCCTTGGCTTTAATCATATTTTTAATCTTGTATTTTAGTGCCCAACAATCGTTAGTATCGTGCCCAGGACTTCCAGAATGATAGGCACACCTTGCATCAGGATTGTAGTTAGGAGAAGAAGTCTTAGGGTTTGGATGAGGCCCTATAAACGTAATCAAATTCATCCTTAACATATGTTGTAATGCTTCAGACAACGGCATGTTGTTCTTGGTAAACTGTCTCTTAGGCTCGTCTTTCCTTCGCTGATTACCCCTTTGTTGTGGTCGTTGCACGCGTGCCGAATTTGAGACCAGCACTGCCCCTACAAATTGATGATAGTCTGCCTTATTACGACCCTTCTGGCGATACACATCATTGGCTTCCCTCTTACCAGCAAATGGCTTCTTCTCAGCATTAGAAGATGCATCCATTAGGATCTTCCCACTCTTGATACCAATTTTGATCTTTTCTCCAGTCAGAACCATCTCTGTGAACCCAAACGAGGAACTCCTAATCAACAAATAAAAGAACGGGCATGTCAGAGTGCCCATGAACATTTCTACCATTTCCCGATCATTAAGAGGAGGTTGTACCTTGCCAGCTAGATCCCTCCATTTATGGGCATATTCCTTGAAGCCTTCGCTAGAACCCATAGACATGCTTTGAAGTTGTGTACGAGTTGGAGCGAGGTCAGCATTGTATTGGTACTGCTTGTAGAAAACAGCAGCCAAGTCTTCCCAGGTATGAATGTCTGTTCTTTCTAGCTGATAGAACCACTCCAGTTGCGTGCCAGCTAAACTTTCTTGGAAGAAATAGACCCATAACTTTCGGTCAGTAGTGTGAGACTGGATCTTTCTGACATATGATCTCAAGTGAAGTTTAGGACAAGAGACCCCATCATATTTGGCGAACGTGGGAGCCTTGAATTTTGGTGGGATGATCACGCCAGAATCCAACCCTAATTCTTCAAAGTCCAAGACAGATATCTACTAAATCTCCATAGCATTGAGACGATCCTCCAGCTGTTTGTATTTATCATCAGCATGAGGATATTGCTCCTCAGAATAATCAAATTCGTCTTTATCAGCCTCCGGGTTATTATCTTCTTCAAGATTATCCCCTTATGTGATGGAGTTGAAAGATCTAGAGCTCTTTTAATCGGTCCTCTGAGTCTTCTTCCCATATTCAGGATGCCAGCCTGTTTCTTTTCCTTCTTCTTCTTCTTCTTCTTCTTCTTCTTCTTCTCTTTGATGACGAGAGCTTTCAGTTCTTTCTGCCCCTGGGCCAAAGCTATGAGCATTTGTTGGAACTGAGCATTTGGAGATTGAAGGTCTTTTACTGTTTGTTCAAGGGCCAATTCTTTTGCTGAAATAAACAGCGAAAAGATGAGAAACCTGTACTAGAAGACCTGTTATAAAATGGCATGCATGCAATGTTTTTAAGGATCTTACGGGGTAAACAAGAAAATGTCAGAAGTTGAAATTTGCAGCTTTGATTGAAGAACTTCATATCATTGAGTGTCCTTCTACGAGATTCAAGCTCACCATATCAAGTGGGTCATAGCCTCTGACTCAATTTTTCGCTTTGGTCTTTTGACGGTGTTGGCTAAAGGAAAATAAATCCCCTTGCCCCTTGCTAGACGTCTGGTTCATCATAATCTGCACCACAGACCCTTAAGATCCTTGAAATGGTTAAAGATATACTATGGGATGATGTTATGATGTGTATGTTATGCATTAAAAAAAAGTGTAAGGTGATGAAGACAAGTGAACTTGCAAGAGATCTAAGTTAATGAATATAAACAAATCCTACAAGGAAATCACATTGTTAGATAATGAAAACAAACAAACCCTACAAGGAGTTCAAGTGGTTATATAATGAAATAAAACAAGTCACACAAGTAGCCTTAGGTTCAGGCTTACATGGAGTTTGTAGGTAAGTACCCTCTTAAAATTTAGTTGGTTCAACCTATCTTAGAAATAGTAATCGGGTTCTAAGGAATCTCAATATCACTGATCTTTCTTTATCTGTATTATTTCAACTTAGCAATCTTTTCTTGTGGCCGAAACATTCCTAAAGTTCGATCTCAATGAGTGTAGTTCGAGTATCAACCTATTCCCAGCTTTACACGTAGGCCGACTATCTCACTACTTTCTAATGGCCAAGTTTGTTCAACTAAAGTTCTAAGGTTCGTTAGTGCTTCACGACACCACGCGGCGACCCCGTATTCTCCTTGATTTAATACAAGGGATACCGGTACCAACCAAAGTGTCACACCAATGCAGCTATCACTTCAACCATATCGTTCTACGTTGTACAGTCTCCACGATCTAGTGTTGTTTACCTAAAAAGATGCCCCAAATCCGGGTATAGGATCTATAGTATCCCAAGCAAACCTTTAAAAGTAAAGCAATCAAAACAAACAAGGAAAGCAATTTAGAAATGAACTAGACCCTAAGGTAAACGCCACTTTTTAAAAGATCCCCAGCAGAGTCGCCATTTCTATGATACGATGGGAGAACTGCTTGTTTAATACTGGTTTTGCATTTTTTATTCGCAAATGTGCGATAAGCAAGAGTTGCCACTGACTTTTCTTTTATCCAACAAAGGAAAGGGTGAAAATAACAGAAAAAGACCTTCTTCGAGAATTTTCTGAGTAAGGGGGGTAGATTATGGAAAGGGAAGGTGTTAGCACCCTTTCCATCCGTAGTTTTCTACGGGCTCTTAGATGCTTAGATCATTTCGTAAATACCTTGTGCTTTGGGTTTTTGAAAAATGTTTTGAAAATTCCTTAGTGCGGCGATTTTCTCTATGATAACTCTTGTATCAGTCCTCAAGAGTGTTGATAAAGCAAATGTTTTTGAAAGTTGTTTTTTTGAAATGTGTATATGGAAAAGGGTTTAGTTTTGAGCAATCATCTATGAACTATCTACTTTACTCGAAAGGTCATTCTTTTCCTCTTTTCTTTTAGACAGTGCTATCCTACTATTAGTGAGTAGGTAGCCCTAGTCATTGGATGTTTAAGGGACAGGCGTAGGGTCGTCGTTATGGTCATTGAAGGCAACACGTAGGGATACCTTTAGCAATTTGAAGGGACGTCATCATATATTTGTAGGCAACATCGAAGGACAGGATCATTTCTCATAGGCAACTCGAGGGACATTGAGCGACTATGATCTTTATGATGACTTTAACTGAGGGTCTATGCTAAGGGTATCCCTATGTTCGAGGGACATGACCATTTCTGAAGGCGACCAAAGTGGGAAACGCCCTAAGGGTGAGAGTGTGCAATAGTGTGCTTTTTTTAGATATTTTTATCTTGATGTTAGTGATCTAAGATTAATTGATTAGTTCTTGCCATACACGCATAATTTACTAGCAGTTTATATACAAGCATATAGTACATAAAATAAAACCTACAGCTATTACAGAGCATCAGGGAATTTACAGTTATATTTGACTGAAAATGTTAAGTGTGGAAATTAAAGCCCTAATTAAGCTATTACAAACCGGGCACAGTTACATAATTAAAAAATAATAATCGTACGAAAAATAACAACGTGCAAAAATTAAAACGGGAGTAAGTTCGAAACCCTAAAAATGTAATTGCTTATTAAAAACATTTTTTGGTATTTTATGAAAAAGCTTGAAATTTAACCTAATTTATAATTAATTTTAATTAAAGAAAACAATTTAATAATCAATTAAATTAAGTTAATTTGCAAAAATTAATTTTAATTAAAAAAACCTAAACCTATTTTTTTTTGTGATTTTTTGTTGATTTTATGATTTTAAAAAAATGAATTTAAAAAAGATATAAACTAATTAAAAAATAGAAAAATAAAGTAAATTAAAAACATAATGGGCCTGGAGTGAGAAACCCAATTGGGGGGTGCTGCACTAAAATTGCTAAGGGCCCAGATCTGTTGGCCCATACAGCGTGTAATTCAATGTTGCTGCTTATGGAAGGTCTATGGTAGGGTTGCACCCACGAGCGCTGGATCTGGAACAATGTAGACTTGATGGTTGGATCTGAGGGTGCAAGGTATACGCGTGGGATGGCAATGCATTGGATCTGAAAGAAATTTGTTAGAAAATACAAAATACAGGATTATGGGATCGAACTCAGATCCTTCCTCTCACACACCCTATGCCTTTACCACCTGTGCTGCCAATTCATTCATGATTATGATGACTTAATAACATTATATGTAAAACAATGACCAAGTTCCAGTCATCAAAAGAAATACACGCCAGCAAATCCAATGGACCAATCAGAATGAGAGAGAGAAATCATATTTTAAAATCAACCAATGGGAGAGGTGGGAGATGCCACGCCACCGTTTGACCTTGGTCTGGCCGGTCCAACCACTGGAGCCGGTGGTTTCCACCGTCTTCTCCGGTGGGGTCACCTGAAAACGTGAGCAAACAAAAAAAACCAAATATGCAGGTTGACTTAAAAGGTCCATTGATCATGAATATGGCCTCAAAAATGGCTAAATCCTTGCGTATTACAAGATTCGAACCTAAAACCCTAATGGTGGTCATTTATGGTGTATTGCAATTTCAGCCCCTATTGCCTCATGTAACACGTCCAAAAGTCAGCAAACATCAGCAGTAGTACAAAGGTAACTTAAACAAAATTTATATGGCCTACTATTCAAGTTTGAGATCCAAGAATTTACCACAAAAGTTGAGGTCCGGTTGGGCAATCTCAGGGTCTTTCAGGCGCGTATGAGGAATGATTTACCTCCCTTGGAACCTCAGGAGGAAGATTGGCCATTTTTGTTTGGATCAACAAAGGCTGGAATTGATGTTTTTGATTTCACGATTTACTTTGAAACTTTGATCTTTGCTAGGGTTCTTTTGTGGCTGCTGCGCATATGTCTATGTCTAGAAATGTTTGTTCATATATATGAGACCATATTAGGTCAACAAAAATAGCCATGAGATCAAATATAATCATGTTTTTTAATGTCATGAAGATTTGATCCAAACTTTCCAGAACAAGAAAATATTTCCCTCCTCTTTCCTTGTGCGTTCTTGCCTTGATATGCCAACATATTTTGTCCCTTATTTGATGAGAAAAAGATTCCCAAATCATATCTTCCATTATTTCTTTTATTTAATTATTTAATTTTGTATTTTAATGGATAAAATATCAAAATAAATAGTATAAATAATAAAATAATGTATGAATGAGCTTAGAGGTCATGGGCCATGTTATAAACAAGTTTCAAGCATAAGAAGTGGGTCCATTTGGAAAAAAAATTAAGTTTTGTCAATATTGGCCTCATGCACTTTTCCAAAAATTGGTCAACTTTAGCAATGCACATATCTCTCATTTTTACCTCTCATAGGGTGTTCTTGTAATTTTTAGATATCTTAGGATGTCCTCTAAACAACCCTTTTGGTTTCATTTCAATTGGATCTTCCATGTTCATGTAAGGAGCTTTGACCCAAAAGGTGTTTTTGTTGACTTTTTGAAAGGACCTATAATGTCTGAGCTTGTATATTTTAACCGAGGCATTTATTGATCTTGAGGGATGAATATAAGTTGTAGGTATTTGGATTCTCTTCAAAATGAGCTTTGGTGGAGAAATTTATGATAAAGTATGAGAAAGTTATGTCTGGTCAAAGTTTGGTTGACTTTTCCTATAGAAACCCTAATTTGCCACTTTTGACTTTTGATGAGTTAGGAGCATTTCTTGAGGATTAATGATCAACCCTTGATTAAATAATGGATATCACTTCAAAATATTGATTTTGACCAAAAATATTGAAGTTTGACTGTATATAGGCCACATTTGACTTTTGACCTAGTATAGTTGATTTTTAGTCATTTGAGCAGTTGACTGAACAAACTTGTGATGTAGGGCAATAAATTTGGCATGGATAACCTTGAGGACATATTAGGAACATGGAAAATATTTGAGACCCTTGGAGCTCAACCATCTTGATTAAAATTGAAACCCTAGTTTGAGGTTTATTGCCTTAGGAGGAGAATTTGTCTGGTTAATTCTTGGTCATCCTTGAGCAATTGAGAACCTCAATGAGCATGTCTTGAGTAAAAATGGGAGGGAAAATTTTCGGGTATAATAACACCCATCACAAAACAACTTTTCAAACAACGCATTTTCAAGTGATCTAGCAAGAAACTAAGAGCCCATAGATAAATATGGATGAAAAGGGTGCTAACACCTTCCCTTTTCATAATCTAACCTCGAACTCAAGAAAACATCTCAAAGGTCTTTCCTATTCTTTTCACCCTTTCCTATTTGGATAAAAGAAAAGTCGGTGGTGAATCTTGCTATCCGCAACAATTGCGATCAAACGCAAAACAACCAAGTCAGTTCTCCCACCGTATTATAGAACTGGCGACTCTACTGCGGATAACTTAAAAGTGGGTTACCTTAGAGATAGATCACCTTTAAAATGCTTTCCTTGTTTGACTTGCTTTCTTTACATTTATGGGTCCTAGTTTGGGTTTTTGATACTACACCCGGATTTGGGGCACCTATTTAGGTAAGTTAAAATAGATTATGGAAACTGTGCAGGGTATACCGACATGGTTGATGTGATGGCTACGTTAGTGTGACATATTTGTTGGTACTGATAGCCCTTGAGTAGTCAAGGAGAATACAGGGCCGTTGTGTGGTGTCATGAAGCACTAACTGACCTTAGAACCTTTAATTAAACAACTTGACCATTAGGAAGTAGTGAGTTAGCCAGCTTTGGTGCAGTTCGAAGCTGGTTGATACTCGATGCTACACTCACTGAGATCTGGATTTTAGGATATTTCGGTCGCTAATAAAGAGGCTTGCGCTAAAACAATGCCTAATGAAGAAAGATCAAGGATATTGATATCCCCTAGAACTCGATTACTTTCTAGGACAGATTGGGCCAACTAAACTTCAAAAGGGTACTTACCTATGAACCTCATGCATACCTAAACCTAAGGACTTTTTTGCTTTTTGTGTATATGTTTGTTTGTACATAACCACATGACATCATACCATGGCATTTTTCACTAACCATTTCAAGGATCTAGAGATTTATCTTTGTCTTGTTTTGTAGGACATGGGTCTCACTCGCAGAAAGACTATCCAAGTCAACCTCGTAAGAGTGCCTCCTGAACTCAAGGAATTGGCATCAAGGGTCCCCAACGATTCTCCTTTTGCCAAGAAATACAGTCGTCTTGTCAACTTGGTTACAAAAATCTTTGAAGAGGATATGGTGAAAGTGATATTCCAATTCTTCGACCCTTTGCACCATTGCTTTACTTTTCCTGATTACCAACTCGTGCCCACCATTGAAGAATTTTCTCAACTCTTGGGAATCCCTATCCTTTATCAACTACCCTTCAACGGTATTGAAAGAGACCTAAGACCTGAGGAGATTGCTCAAGCTCTAAATTTTTAACGATCTAACATTGTGGCCAATTGGGAAACGGGAAGTGGTGTCAAAGGGTTCCTAGCCAAGTTTCAGTTGGAGAAGGCTTAAGATTTTTGGGATGCTCTAGATTTCCAAGCCTTTGAAGAAGTGTTGGCTCTCCTAATCTATGGATTGGTTATGTTTTCCAATCCGAACCAATTTATAGATGTGAATGCAGTCAAAAAATTTCTATCTCGCAATCCGATGCCCACTTTACTTGGGGATATTTTGCATTCTCTTCACACTTGCACCTGAAGAGAAGAGGACTTCTATTATGTTACACCCCTCTTTTGGCTAGGTGGTTTATTTCGCACCTACCTCGATCTGTTGTGAAGAATGAGCAAGGCTTAAGATGGTCTAGTAGATTGATGTCACTCACACATTCAGATATTTATTAGTGTGCTCAATCTAGGGAGGATATTACTATTATTGACCGTTGTGGGGAATTCCCTAATTTCCCTATACTTGGCATTAGGGTATGCATCACTTGCAATCCTTGTTTGGCTCTGTGACAGTTTGGGTATGCTAGGAGGGATGGCCCTCGTGATACACTTGTCCAAGGTTATCATCAGATATTCATACGAGCTTGGGGCATGGTTAAAAAGGTTGATAGGAAGACGTTGGGGCGTAAGAACTCCATTCCTTTGGAGCCTTATCTCAAGTGGGTACGAACTTGCTCCCAAAACCTCATGATGCCTTATGAATCCATCCTACCTATCATCACAGAGCCTGTTGCCGAAGGAGATATTTTGTATATTGTCCTTTATCCTAACATGCCTACTTCTCTAGAAAATTTGAAAAGAGCTTAGATTCAGATAAAGGAAGAGAGAGACACCTTTGAAACCCAGTTCTACGCAAGTGAAAAGAAGGTTTTGGAGCTTACAAGATAGCTTCATGAAGAGCGAAGTTTGAACACCTACATTGCGCCAAAAAGGATGTGCTCGACCTTTTTGTCTTATGATTTTATTTTGTGTTTATTTCCTCCATTATAAGCCCAATAGGCATGTTTGTAATCAATTTGAACTTATTAATGCAATTGATGTTTATTCCTTTTGTCTAAACAAATTTAAATCTTCTAAATTCTTGAAAACATTTGCATACGCATTAACATACATCATATCATGACAAATTTTCCCCACACAGGTTTCTCATCTGCTTACTATTTATTTCAGTAGAGATGACTCTAGAACAGACAATCAAGGATCTTCAAACTCAAAATGCTCAGCTTCAAGAAGTGTTCATGAATTTATCCAAGGGGCAAGAAGAGTTTAAAACACTTTTCATTGAGAGCATGACCAATGACAACCCTGAAGACGACAAGGAGGGTCAGATAAGACAATTCCAAGCGGAGATGGCAACAATGAGAATCCAGTTGTTTGGACAAATGGCTCTTATCTAAAACTTAGCTCGGGGACAAGAAGATTTGAGAACTCTTGTCAACAAGCTTCATCAAGATGGATGCAATCGTATGAAACAAACAATCGAGGCTTGGGATCAAGTCATTTATCAGCCCCTGAAGAGACAAGAAGTTGGCTTGGTGGAAAGTAGACCTTTCTTAATACTTCTGCTCCTAGTTACCATCCCAATGAAAGGTGTGCATATCACTCCAACAGTACGAGGCATGATACTGATAGATGTTGGATGTTGAAATATTCGATTCAAGACCTGATCGATGAAGAAGTGTTGGAATTCGCACAAGATGGCCAAATTGAATTTTTCTGTCATCCCTCAAAGACATATCCTTTGAAGTGACAAATTTAGGCAGAGAAATTTTTGTTCATTTGAATTTTCAATTGTAATTTCTTTTGTTTCTTCAAACACTTGTCTTTATGTTAGACTTTGGTTTTTCTCATTAATGCATTGCATATGTTTGTCTTGAATTAATCCATTTGTATTCACTATATTTAACTGTGCTTTTACTCCCTTTACGATATTCAACTCTTGTTTAAAAGTTGTAAACCTTTAGAGGGAGGATGACGAAAACAATGCCATAATCTCATACAGTATGCTTTTGGACAGACTTTGCTGACGATGTACAGGCGTTTCTTTCAATCCCTAAACACTGGAGTTATAAGGAAGATGATCACTAGTCAACCCCTTTGAACCAAAGAAGTAGGAGTTTTCTTTTTCACACAAATTGAAACCTTTAATAAAAACCTAGGGAAGGGTAGTTTCTCAGTTATTTCAAATACGGGTTCAGTCGTAAGATTTCACTGCATAAACAACGAATGACATCAAGAACATGCTTCTGAATCAAAAGACGATGATGGTTCCCTATCAAATAAGAAATCATTATCTCTCAAAAGAAAAACCCACTAAGTCAAAACCTACGAAGGAGACTTAAGAAAAATTTGGGTATCTCGCTGGCTGTAATCTCAAAACAAGAATAGTCAGGAAAAACTCAGGGATAATAAAAAAAGAATAGGTCACTACAAATCCTCGACAACATGAAAAATGTTGCAAAAATGACTACCTTCACAAATAAACTTCCAAGTTTCTGAACCATCACCAAAATGTCATCCCAGACTCAATTGGAATTCAAACGCATAATTAACTGAGTTTAGGACTGGAGAATATCATGAAGAACGAGTGGGTATAAACACACTTTGATCCCTATCCTTTGTTTCTTAAACCGTGAACCGAGCCGGCTACAACCCTTCAAAAGTCCTAATTGAAGCATGGGTTAGTTCGAAAGCATATTGTTACCAAAGGTATCTTGACTCCTGTAAGGCTTACTGTAAATCCCGAGTTGAATTCATGTTTTTACAAAATTCTTTTACTTGCTAAAATGCATTTTCAAAATATCAAGACAAACATAACCTTTGTATTGTTTGAGTACCACTTTTTGCATATGGCTATTTGTTTGACAACATAGAAATTCGCATGGCGAATATCCAATTAATGAAAATTCTCTCAAGAAATAGAATCACTTCAAATGGGAAGACACTTCCAATGACAAATCTCCTATAAGCAATGAGGCATGGCATGTCATTCTCCAATTCACTTGTGGAAGTCAAGTCGAGATTCCAAGGAATTTCTCAAGAAGCGATGAATAACCAGGGGCAAGTCTGCATCTGAATCACTTGGGGCATTGAACATGAATTCCAGCAAAGGGTCACATACGACCAAGCACACATTTTCTGGGAGCGCTACAACACTCGCTGCTATGGATAGCAACAAGTCCCCACAAAGTAGTTCTCATAGGGTGATCCCCAGTCAAGTCCCCACAAAGCAATCTCTTTAAGGATATCCCCACAAAATTATACCCTTAAAATTGAATCCATGAAATCCCCATCCAGAGTTTCAGTCTCCGGAAAACCTCTCCCCAACGGAGTTGGTCTCAAGAAGAGTCCTCAATGAGTTATGCCAAAAGAAAACACCTCTTCAGCAGTTCGTCAAATATTCTCTTCAACAAGGTTTATTTCCCCAACAAATTACAGATTCCCTGGCATGAGTTTGCCTCTTAGACCGTCACAAATTAAGGGGCCACAACCCCTAATCCTCAGTGAAGTCATCAAGAGTTACTACAAAGCCTGCACCCGACCAGATAATGGTTCAAAAGCTCCTCTCCCCTAGTAGAGTTTGCCACTATCCCAGTGAGTTGCTGCAACGCCTGGAATCCGACCAGATAACAGTTAATTTTCTTACCCCTAAAAAGTTGTTAACTTCCATTCTCTCGAATCAAGAGATAACTCCCTAGTAGAGAAATAGATAACTAAAACTCCTGAACTATTTTCCCAAGCAGAAATCAACACTCTCCATAGAGTCTTATCAAACAAGTCAACATTCCCCAACAGAGTTTTCCTTAAATAACAAAACAGGAAACCCCAGCCGAAACATCCTAAAACAAAGTCTAAAGAGGAGCATAATCTTTATCCCTAACATCAGTCAGGGATTTCAATTCTCAAGGCTCACCAGCATTTGTCAAGGATTTATTTTCCTAGACAAAGATACACTTCAATAACATTTCGCATTCATACATCATATAACATACACATACAACATAATCTCATTTATTTTGAGAACATCATCACGCCATGCATACTTCTGCATGCAAGTAACCCTCTTCCTTGCAGGAAAAATCAATCAACTCCTCTTCTGGATGGATTCCAGTTAATAATAGGAGATCAATCAAGTTTTCTTTTGGATGGATTCACTTCTTCCAGTTAATAATAGGCGATCAATCAAATTCTTTCATGGGTGGATTCACTTCTTCCAGTTAATAATAGGTGATCAATCAAGTCCTCTTCTGGATGGATTCCAGTTAATAATAGGTCATTAATCAAGTCTTCTTCTGGATGGATTCCAGTTAATAATAGGTGTGATATGGTGGCCAGAACCAGACTGTTTTGAAATGCTGGTTTGTGTTTTGCGTTTGTTTTCGCAAAATGTCGCGGTAAGCAAGAGTCTCCACCGACTTTTATTTTATCTAACAAGGAAAGGAAAAAATCATAGAAACATTCCTTTTTCGAGATATTTCTCGGGCTCGGGGGGTAGATTATAGAAAGGGAAGGTGTTAGCACCCTTTTTATCCATGGTTATCCACGGGCTCTTAGGTACTTGCTCATATTGTTTTCAAAATATTGCTTTATTTGTGCTTGTGGGTTTGAAAAAGTTTTTGTTTTGAAACTTCGATTTAACTCTTGCTTCTGTCATCAAGAGCGTATGAAGTGTTTTTGAAAACTTTGTTCAAAAGTGTAAGTGTGAAAAGTTTTGTTTTGTTTTGGAAAGAGCAAGTACCTGAGAACCATCTACCTACTCGAAAAAGGAATCGTTCTATGCTATTTTCCTTTAGACAATGATATCCCACTATTGATGAGTAGGTAGCACCGTCGTTGGAGTTTTAAGGGTCAATTCGAATGCAGGACTTGCAGTCACTAATGCAATGTTAGGACGCCTTAGCGGTAACCCTAATGTCTTAGATCATTTGTTTGAGGCAACAATATCCGAGGCAACCGTTTCGAGGCGACTATGATCTTTTAGACAAGAGGACGACCTCTAAAACGACCTATACTCAATGACCGCGTACAAAGGCAACCAAGTGGGGTGTACCCTAAGAGTGCGCATGTGCGAGTGTGTCGTTTTCAGTTAATTTTATCTTTGTACATGTCAATGGTGATCTAAGTTGATTTTAGGTTAAAACATTCATTCTTGTCATGCATTCCTATTATCAAACATCTAACAGTTATATTTTGCGGAAAATAAATTGCGGAAATTTAACTAACTATTAAAAGGCGTCCGGTATTTACATCGCCAAAGACAAACCCTTTAAATATAAATAAAGCGATAAAAATAAAATAAAAGTCCTATTAAGCTATTACAATCCGGGAGCAATTACATAATAGGATATAAAAGAAAATAAATCGCGTGCGAGAAATTAAATCAAGCGCAAATAGGGTTTTGACCCTTTCGAGAGAAAATATCCTTTTTTGGTCGTTTTTGAATTAAGAAAGAAATTAATCTAAGTTAATTATTAAATTAATAAATAAATTAATTAATTAATGAAAATAAATTATTTTTTGGATTTTTGGTATTTAAAGAAAGAAAATAAAATAATTAATTTTAGTAAAAACCTAATTAAGTCTAATTAGTTTTAATTATTTACAAAAATAAATTAAAGTTATTTCTAATTAACGACCTAAATTAATTAATAGATTTGTTAATAAAAAATAAAATACTAAAATTTAAATTGTTAAAGAGAAGATTTTTTTTTGTGGTTTTAATTTTATAAAAGAAAAAAAATTTGATTGGTTAGAAAATAATAAAAATAATTAAATCAAATAAAAAATAAACAAATAAATAATAGAAAGAGAGAAATGGTATGGGCATGAAAAGGGTGGTTTGAGAAGCAATCTGAGGCCCACTTGCATTGGCCCTGTTTGACTTTCTTGATTCAGTGGGTACACGTTGACTGGGTCTATGGTAGACCATCAGCTTCTGGCCACCAGATTTGGCCTATGGCCATCTGGCCATCAAATGCTTGAGGATGTATGATAGGCTTCACGCTTGGATCTGTACCTGATTACATAAAAAATAATAATATCAAAGTAGTGGAGGACCTGGGATTCGAACCCAGGTCCTGTGGGATGTTGCCAATGCTCACTTGCCACTAGGCTGTTTGGTTTCAATTGTTAATGATATACATAATAATAATAATGAAGGAAAACCAATCATATGCCATAAAAAATAAAAACAAAGCACGCCATGTTTGAATGGGCGAATTGGAGAATGACACGCCATCGTCCCTGTCGTTGGACTGTGGCTAAAACACTCCAAACCTATACCAACGGACAACAGTCCGTAGCCATAAGCCAGGCCATCTCCAAAACTTGTTACGAGCCACAAAAATGCAATCCAAAGGCATGGTCATGCTCGTCTCATCATCCCGGTCACAACCATGCCCCTCTTGATAGCCAATTTTTCCTGAAAGAGAAACACCCAAAAAAGACCACGAAACCCTAGCTATGGCATCTCACAATATAGGTCACATAAACAAAATTGGATAATATAAAAGGCTTAGAAACATGGTGAGGATTATGAATATGCAATTAATTTGTACAAAATATGCAAGAATAATGATTTATGAATTCAAGAACAGAGCTTGGCATCGTGATACTTACAGAGCTTTAGAAGGCTTAGGGACGCGTGCTTTGGATCCAGGAGGGTTATGTGATCACCCAGGAATCGATTGGGACGCTTCTTGGCTTCTAAAATTGCCTCTAAGTGTGAATTCGAATTCAAGCTTTTTCACCACTTTTTCAAGTTTTGTTTTGCTTGTTCTTGCAGCCTCTCCCCCTTGTTTTTGTGTCTTAAGCCTCCTTATGTATTATGGAATGCATTAGGTTAAGAATTATGAATTCAATCTCTCTAAATCAATGCACCCATATTTGATTTGATCTCCTTTTGAAAGCTTTCCAAATTTGTGAAAAACCAATCCTTTTGCACATGGTTTAGTGTGATACGAATTTGATGAGATTAATGATGATGATCTCAACCTGAAATAGCCAAAAAGATCTCAAGTAATCAATATTTGAATTTTATTTGATTTAATTTGATTAAAAATGAAATAATTCAATAAAAAATCAAATAAAATAATAAAAAAGAAATATGATCTCAAGGCTGAATCTAGGACACGTGTGCAATGGGGGAATCTCAAATTAAGTGGAAAAGAATGGGCCCTTTTGACAAAATTTGAAGTTTTGGGGATAGTTGACTTTTGGCAATTTTGCAATAATTTCCAACTTCAACAATGCATAACTTCTTCAATTTTGAACTTTTGGAGGTGTTCTTGGACTTTTTAGAAATCTTGAGATGTCCTCTAACCAACCCTTTTGGTATCATCTCATTTTGATATACCATTCTCAAGTTATAAGCTTTGACAAAAAAGGTGTTTTTGTTGACTTTCAAAAATGACCTATAATGTCCAAATTTATAACTTCTTGTGGGTGCATTTATTGATCTTGGGGTGTGAAGATGGATTGTAGGAAATTGCATTATCTTCAAAATGAGATTTGGATGGGTCATTTCTCATAAATATGAGAAAGTTATGCTTGGTCAAAGTTGAGTTAACTTTTCCTACAAAACCCTAATTTAGCAACTTTTGAGTCTTGATGAATCTTGAGTAATCCTTGAGAAATCATGATCAACCCTTGATCAAATGATGAAATATCCTTAAAAATGAGAATGTTGACAAAAAATATTGAGGTTTGACTGTATTTGGGTCACAGTTGACTTTTGCCCTAGCACAATCGATTTTTGGACCCTTTGAGCAATTGACTGACCAAACTTCCTCTGCAAGGCTTGAAATTTGACATGGATGACCTTGAGAAAATATTATGACATTGGGGAGAACTTGAGGTCATTTGGACTCAAGGATCTTGATTCAACACAAAACCCTAATTTGGGGTTGACTGCCTTAGGAGATAGCTTGAATGTCCAACTCTTGAGCAATCTTGAGCCACTTAGAGATTTTTCTTGCAATGTTTTGAGAAATATGAGAGGGCCAATTTTGGGGTACAACATTAGGAAATCAATCAAGTCCTCTTATGGATGGTTTCCAGTTAATAATACGGGATCAATCAAGTCCTCTTCTAGATGGATTCCAGTTAATAATAGGTGATCAATCAAGTCCTCTTCTGGATGAATTCTAGTTAATAATGGGTGATAAATTAAGTCCTCTTCTAGATGGATTCCATTTAATAATAGGCGATCAATCAAGACCTCTTTTGGTTAGATTTAGTTCTTCCAGTTAAAGACAGACGAACAAAGACCTCTTATGGTTAGATTTATTTCTTCCAGTTAAAGACAGGCGAACAAAGACCTCTTCTGGTTAGATTTAGTTCTTCCAGTTAAAGACAGGAGAATCAAATACCTCTTCTGGTTAGATTTATTTCTTCAAGTTAAAGACAGGCGAATTAAAGACCTCTTCTAGTTAGATTTAGTTCTTCTAGTTAAAGACAGGTGAACAAAGACCTCTTTTGGTTAGATTTATTTCTTCCAGTTAAAGACAGGCGAACAAAGACCTCTGTTGGTTAGATTTAGTTCTTCCAGTTAAAGACATGCGAATCAAAGACCTCTTCTGGTTAGATTTATTTTTTCAAGTTAAAGACAGGAGAATCAAAGACCTCTTCTGGTTAGATTTATTTCCTCTAGTTAAAGACGGGTGAATCAAAGACCTATTCTGGTTAGATTTATTTCTTCCAGTTAAAGACAGGAGAACAAATTCCTTTCTGGTTAGATTTAGTTCTTCCAGTTAAAGACAGGCGGACAAAGACCTCTTCTGGTTAGGTTTATTTCTTCCAATTAAAGACAGGCGAATCAAAGACCTCTTCTGGTTAGATTTAGTTCTTCCAGTTAAAGACAGATGAATCAAAGACCTCTTCTGGTTTGATTTATTTCTTCCAGTTAAAGACAGGCGAATCAAAGACCTCTTCTAGTTAGATTTAGTTCTTCCAGTTAAAGTCAGGCGAACAAATACCTCTTCTGGTTAGATTTAGTTTAGATTTAGTTCTTCTATTTAAAGATAGAAGAACAAAGACCTCTTCTGGTTAGATTTATTTCTTTCAGTTAAAGACAGGCGAATCAAAGACCTCTTCTGCTTAGATTTACTTCTTCCAGTTAAAGACAGGCAAAGGACATATGATGTTTCAGTATAAATTGACCAAAAGATTTATTATAATACTTCTCCCAGTTACAGTTAAACTTAGACTTGGTCTAATTTCTATCAACAATCATCTTTGGATGGCATCTATAAGCCCATTCCCAATAACTCTCTCCAAATGGCATCTTTAAGCCCGTTCCATACACAATCAACTAACACATAGTCGAGTGCAAATTTTTGGGAACTATAGTGTTCAATTATCTTTAACCTTCAAGCTACGAACAGTGACATGCCATTCTCACTTTTCAGGTTTAAGAAGATTGAACAGGGGTAGCTGTTGTACCCCAAAATTTTCCCTCTCCAATTCCTCAAAGATTCTCTCACAAAAAAATCTCCATGACTCAAAACTAGAGTTTGAATTTGCACAAGTACAATTGGACTTTTAATGCCCCGTGTAGTTTCCATGGATCATATTGGGCTCTCAAGCATCAAATTGAAAAAGAGAAAATTTTCTTTGATTCATAAGCTTCGATTAGGCATCTGGCTTCCTTCGAGAAAGTTTTGTTCAGAGGCTTCGATTGGTCATTTGGGCCTCCTTCAATGCAAGCTTTGGTTCAGAGGCTTCGTTGGACATTTGGCCTCCTTCGAGCAGGTTTAATCCACAACTTCAATTGGGAATTTGGGCCTCCCTCGATGCAAGCTTTGGTTCAGAGGCTTCGTTGGACATTTGGCCTCCTTCGAGCAATTTTAGTCCACAAGCTTCTTTGGAAATTTGGCCTCCTTCGAGCAGGTTTAATCCACAAGCTTCAATTGGGCATTTGGCCTCCTTCAATACAAGCTTGGTTCACGAGCTTCGAATGGGCATGTGGCCTCCTTCGATCAAGTTTAATCCACAAGCTTCGATTGGGGCATTGATTTCCTTCGAAGCAACATACTTTGAATCCAACTCAGAACCCTTCGAGCAAGCTTGGTTGAAGAACATTGATCAAATCTCATAGCCTTATCCTCCAAATCTCACTTGTCAGGCTATGTTGCTTCCAAACCTTTACATAATTAGAGGCTTACACAAATTTGTGATACATTACACAAAGATTCGAAGCTTTATCCATTGGATTATACCATTTTTGGATAAAATGGAAAAAAAGCTATGTATCTTTTTTCATAAAGATTACTTTAATCACATGCAGTGTCAAATCACCTGCAAACACCAGGCCCCACTTGTACTTGAACCTGGGAACCATTGAAAATCCATTAAACTTGATTCTTTTTTCTTTTTCAACAAAACGATAAGATTTTATCTCAGGACCCTTTGCATATCAGAAAGAGACTTTGGTTGGGTGGAAAAATCCTCAAACACTCTTAAACACTCTCAAACTCTCAAACATTCTCAAACTCTTAAACTCTCAAACTCTCAAACTCTCAAAAAATCTAAAACCCCTTCATGAATTAGTGAACCTTTTGATTCACTCCATATATCATCCTTTCGATTCACAACCCCCATAACTTGCATATACCAGCCTTGGAACACTCCCAAAGCCCTCAACAAACCCACTCAAGGAAGTTAGTGAGCCTTTCGATTCACTCCTAACCAACCTTCGATTAAGAGATTTTCAAAACAAAGCAGCAACTGAAATAGCTTCAGGAAATTCCCTGCAGGCTTAACCCATCATCGAATCATTCCTGGAAGTCATGCAGGGCTCTTTCGATTGGCACTTCAAGAGGTAAGTTTTCTTAAACTTGGAACTTTTCATTCAAACATCATTTCTACATACAATTAAAGAAAAAATATAGTCATCATGTTTAGGAAGCTGACCATACTCTTAGCTTTCAATCATCATTGCTTGTACATTTAAAAAAGGTTCATCTCTGAAAATTTAGGCTTTGGTTTTGATATTTCATGCTGACCTTCGACCCAATAGCTTTTGAAAGTTACATGGTTAGATTTGTATTCAGATTTTAGGCAGGTTTTTACATCTTTCGATTGGCTAAGGAACGAAGCCATTTGAAGCTTAAACAGTGGAGTCATGCATTCCCGTGCTTGAAGGAAGAAGAAACTGGGCATTTCAAACATTCATAAACGAGTTCAATTTGTATCTTATCGATGTTATCTTATGAACGGATGAAATAGACCACCCCAATGATACAAATAGCGCGCGCGAAAGGCATTTCTGTGTAAGGTCTTGGGTTCAAGCCCCAGCGAGACCTTTTGTATCTATTCTGTTATTTTTCCTAACAAACAAATTGGCCCTTTCCACAAGCATAAAACTATTTTTCTACACAAAAACTGTTTTAAATACAAAAACTATTTTCTACACAAAAACTGTTTTAAATACAAAAAAACTGTTTTCTACACAAAAAACATTTTCCTATTTATTTTATTTTATTTAACTTCTTACAATGAAAATACCAAAAACATTTTCCTATTTATTTTCTTTTCTTTAACTTAATTAAATTTCCTTAACAAAAACAAAACAAATCTATTCCTTTTTCCAATTTCTCTTGTACATTATATTCCTTATACATTATTCAAATTCAATATGGTTGCAATAGATAATTAGGATTTAATTTCTTGCAATCCCCATTTGTAAATGTATAAACCCCATCCCCAAAATATGTAATAGCGTAGGACATTTATTTTTCCGCAATTTACCGCTTTAATATAAAATGCTAGTAATTAGGGCGTGTATGGCAAGATAAAATCAACAAGTAGACAACCCTAGTGAAAGACAAAAATGCATGAAAATCAAACACACTATTCACACACATGCACCTCTAGGGTAATCTCGCTTGTTGCCTCGGAAAATAGTCATGTCCCTCGAATATTGGCATTTTGGCAAAGACCCTTGATAAAAAGATCGTAGTCCCTCGATTTCCCTCGATGTTGCTTTCCGTAAACAATCTAGTCCCTTACGAAAATTTCTAAAATGTCTCATAGACTGCCTTCTATGGCGATACAATTGACCCACGACCGTCCCTTCACATCCAACGATGGGGCTTCTTACCAAATCAATGGTAAGATAGCAACATCTAAAGGAGGAGGAAAAGAACATAGACCTTTTGAGTAGGTAGGACGCTCGTAATTGCTTGCTCTTAAAGTAAAACCATTTCCACACTTACACTTTCAAAACATCTTCAAAAACAAACATCTCTTTGAACTATTTTCAAAACCAACACTTTGTATGCATTCTTATAGAGACGTGAATCATTACAAAGTTAATCGCAATAAAGGCATTTTGCAAAATATTTTCAAACTTACACCCATCACAAAACAACTTTTCAAACAAAGCGTTTCCAAGTGATCAGCAAGCAACTAAGAGCCCGTAGATAACTATGGATGAAAAGGGTGCTAACACCTTCCCTTTTCATAATCTACCCCTCGAACTCAAGAAAACATCTCAAAGTTCTTTCCTGTTCTTTTCACCCTTTCTTATTTGGATAAAAGAAAAGTCGGTGGCGACTCTTGCTATCTACAACAATTGCAATCAAACGCAAAATAACCAAGTCAGTTCTCCCACCGTATTACACTGCATACATGGGTTAGTTCTCAACACATAAATGAAAAGAATGGAAGACAAACAAAGGATTAGATTCAACGGCAATGGTTACTACATTTTATCTTCAAAAATGAATCACTAATGATGCTTGTAATGAAGAGTTTAAAGTCAAAAAGACATACCTTAGAGTTGGAATTTGTGTTTTGAGCTTGAGTTGCTGCCTTGACTGTTCTTGAAATTGAAAAAACAGAGGTGTTACAGAAGCTTGTTCTTGAGTTTGAACAACTTCTAGATGATGTATGTGAGGTGCTTAGATGTTTGGACAGAACTTGCAAGGTATGTAGAGTTCTAGGATTTGGATTTCAAAGCTCAATAAGTGGAAGCTTTATGGACTATTATGGCTTTTGCGAATATGAGATTTTGAGGGTTTATCAACAAAACTTCTAGCTTTTCTCTCTATTTCTTTGGCCTCTTTCTATTGCAAATGTTTCTACTATTTATAGGCAATAGGTTTGTGAACAAACGGATTTGGTTTACAAACTATGGAGTTATGGCTAGGTTGGATTGCAAATATCAAGTTATGTCATAGTCCCAAGATGAAGTACCAAAGTTGCTGGTTTAGAGGGGCTGATTTCCATGATTTATGGTGGATTAAAATCAGAAACAAACAAGGTATGGGTTCAAGACAAGTTTTGTACAAAAAGCTTGCTTTTCAAGAATATCAATGGTGCCTTTGTGCCATAAATGGAAAGATCGTTTGGACAATGGCTTAAACAATTGGGTGTAAGCATTAAAGTATGATGAGATTTGCAAGAAAGAAGGCCTGGAACACAAGATTATGCAGCATAGCATAAGGGTTTTGTTATGTGTTCTTCACTAAAATGACTTGCAATTCAAGAATGGATGTCCAACTTCATGCCCTTGAATCTCCTAGCTCAAGTATGATAAATTCATGCTATTGGATGTTTTGGAAAGCTTGAAACATCCTCTATAACTTTATTTTTGACAAAATAATCTTGGAATTATGTGAAAAAATTCCAAGAAGTTGGGATAAAATCCTGACCAAAACTGTTGAAAATTTCTCTAAGTGTTTATTAAAAAATGCCATGACTTCATGAATTTATAACTCAAAATCCAAGCATTTATAGAAAAAGTCCTGTCCTACAATGTTTTAGATCTCATTTATATCTACAAATTTCATGTTACAAGTTTTCCTTGAATCATCTTGCATCATGATGAAAATTTGGTATGAAGTTATGAAATAAACATGTGCAAAACACTTAGAAATATTCCTAAGTCTTGAAAAGTTTGACTTTTCAAAGATGATTTTGACTTTTTTGTAGTTGTTTAGGTATTGGCTTGCATTTTTGGTAAAACCCAAGTGTATGTGTGAATGTCATGACTGATGTCATAACATTCTAGTTTAGTTTGTACTGATTCATTAGGTACCTTTGCAGAAAAATATTGTCATTCAGGTACTGATGTTTATAAGTGTGTATCTGAGCATTTTGCAAAATGATCACATTTTCCTAAATCAGTAGACAAGTTTTCTCAGATGTCATAACAGATGTTAAGACATCCTGTTCTGAACTAACAGGTTTGCAGGTTGGTTAATTCTGAGTTTTTTCAGGAAAATAACTCAGTCTTTCCAGAACAGAATCCTGCGTTTTCTGAGGGGTAACCTAGCTCAACCCTAACCTGGTTAATAAAATCCTGTGACCTAGTCTTAAGGTCAAACGGAATTAACCCTAGGTTTTTGTGGAAACCCTAACTGAAGTTGCAGCTGCTATATATTCAACAGAGCTGCTGTCTTGCAAGTAATCCCTTTTTGATCAGAAGATCATTTGTAATCTGTATAGGTTTAATTATTGTACTCCAAGCAATTATCATTGTGATAAGTGACTTGGAATAGGTTTTTAATTGTAAGGGTTGTGTAGCACTCAAAGCTTTGAAGCAAGAGTGTTTGAATGTTCCTTGACTAAAGCTGTGAAGTAGAGTCAAGTTAGTTGTGTGCATCACTCAAAGCTGTGAAGCAAGAGTGATTGTGTTGCTTGATTAAAAAGCTGTGAAGCTTAATCAAGTGTTTGTTTTTGAAGAGTGTCTTCATCAATTCATTAGTCAAATTGTCTTATGTATCACTGCTGTGATTGAGGGGGAGTGAGTAGGAACTCAGGTTTAAGTTGTACTTAGATTGAAATTGCATTGGGTAGGTCTTAAATGAAGGAGATAAACTGGTTGGTTTATTCCTGAATTAACATCTCTTATAGTGGATTTCCTCCCTGGCTTGGTAGCCCCTATAGTAGGTGTTGTTGCACACTGAACTGGGTAAACAATTGACTGTGTTCTTTATTGTTTTTGTATTTACTGTCATATAGTAAGTCAGATACGGTGTCATAACATTGAACGTGACATTGAGTATCTGCAGCCACAATTTCAATTGGCATCAGAGCAGGCACCCTGCCTGTATTACTGGGTGAGATCTAGGGATATCACTTTCTGGCACTATGGACAAAGAAGGAGTTTTTGGAAATAGACCACCCATTCTGGATGGAACTAATTATGACTACTGGAAACCTCGTATGATTGCCTTCTTGAAATCTCTGGACAAAAAGGCTTGGAGAGCTGCTGACAAAGGATGGATCCATCCCACCATAACTGAGAAAGATGGGACAATCAGTCTGAAGCTTGAGGAAGATTGGAGTAAAGAAGAAGATGAGTTAGCTCTGGGAAATTCAAAAGCTTTAAATGCCTTGTTCAATGGAATTGATAGAAACATTTTTAGACTAGTACATCAATATGAACTGGCCAAGGAAGTTTGGGACACTCTCAAAACTACTCATGAGGGCACTTCCAAAGTAAAAATGTCAAGGCTTCAGATGTTGACTACCAAGTTTGAGAATCTAAAAATGATGGAAGATGAAACCATTCATGAGTTTCACATGAACATCTTGGAGATTGCCAACACCTCAGGAGCACTGGGAGAAAAGATGTCAGAAGAAAAACTGGTGAGGAAGATTCTCAGATCCTTGCCTAAAAGATTTGCAATGAAGGTAACTGCCATAGAGGAAGCCCAGGACATCAGCAAGTTGAAAGTGGATGAACTTATTAGGTCTCTTCAGACTTTTGAGATGGGGATCACTGATAATGGTGACAAGAAGAACAAAAGCATAGCACTTGTATCCAACACTGATGTTGAAAACAAGGAGGATGAAGAAGAAAATATTTCAGAAGCTATTGCCATGCTTGGAAGACAGTTCAACAAGCTCATCAAAAGAATGGATCCAAAGTCAAGGTCTAATGTTCATAACATTCCCTCTGACATTGACAGTTCCAGCAGAAGACCATGGTCAGAAGAAAAGGGAAACCAAGGCAGAGATATTCAATGCCATGGATGTGAAGGATATGGACATATTCGAGCTGAATGTCCTACCTTTCTTAAGAAACAAAAGAAAGGAATGACTGTTACTTGGTCTGACTGTGATTCAGAAAGTAACTCTGAAGAAGAATCTGCCAAACTAGTTACTGCTTTAACTGGTATTTGTACCTCTGAAAGTGACATCAGTGATGAAGAGGTGACTTTTGAAGAACTGGCTGATACTTACAAGAAATTGTGTATCAGAAGTACTGAAGTCTGTGTGCAGAATGAGAAACAATCAAAACTCATCATAAAGCTGGAGGCTGAAAAAAGGGCAAACCTTGAAACTATAAGTAATCTAGAAGGAGAAGTTAAATTGCTGAACTCACAACTGAATCAAATGACCAAATCTGTCAAGATGCTGACAAATGGAACAGACAAATTGGAAGAGATCCTTCAGGTTGGACAAAATATGGGAAATAAATCTGGACTAGGATTTATGGAAGCAAAGAAATCTGGTACTGGTAAGCAAATGTCAAAACAGATGTCTCAACACAACTCTCAACATCAGGAACAGAGACATATGAAGAAAAGGTACCAAAGATGGAGATGTCATCATTGTGGGAGATATGGCCACATAAAGCCCTTCTGCTTCAGATTGCATGGATACCCTAATCAGAACTCAGGTGTCAAACCTAAGTCTAAAAAGGTACCACATGCTCCTAAATGGAAGAAAAAGGCTACTTCCCTGATAGCCCACACTTCCCTGAGAGTGTCTGCAAAGGAAGGCTGGTACTTTGACAGTGGATGTTCCAGACACATGACTGGAATAAAAAATCTCCTCAATAATGTTAAGCCTCACACCACCAGTTTTGTGACCTTTGGAGATGGTGCTAAAGGTGAAGTCAAAGGAGTTGGTAATTTGGACTGCCCTGGAGTTCCAAGTCTGAATAAAGTACTGCTGGTAAAAGGGCTGACTGCTAATCTCATTAGTATCAGTCAATTATGTGATCTAGGATTCAAGGTCAACTTCTCAAGATCTGAATGTCTAGTAATTAATGAAAAACTAGAAGTTGTAATGAGAGGAATCAGATCCAAAGATAACTGCTACTTGTGGCAGCCTGAGAACACTGATATCTCCACTATGTGTCCAATTACCAAAGAAGAAAAAGAGATGAAACTGTGGCAGCATAAGCTTGGTCCTCTTCATCTAAGAAGAATGAAAAGAGCTATTTCTATGGAAGCAGTCAGAAGAACTCCAAAACTATAGGTTGATAATGTCTGTGATGTGGCAAATAAACTTGAAGAAGGATGTGTTGTCAGAACCATAAGTTATCTTGACAAGGATGTTTGAAATAACAAGTCTAATAAATTCTGTTTCCCTGAAGAAATGAGGCTTGAAGTCTCCTCTCCTATAACTCTCCATCAAAATGGACTGGACAAACAGAAAATTATTCAAGAATCAACCAGAACTATGATTCATATCAAAAGAATGCCTTCCCAACTCTGTGCGGAAATAGTTGCTGCTAGGAAAAACTGTTCTCAAAATATCTGGTCAAAACAGATGCTCACTGAGTATAATGTCACACAAGATGTTGTGACATTGTGTTGTGACAATCTGAATACAATCAATATTTCCTTGAACCCTATTCAGCATAACTGGAACAAGCACATTGACTTTGTAGAGAAGAAGTCATTTAAACTGGAACATAGTTTCTTTAAGCTTCAGCTGACTGATTCTTCTACCAAGGCTCTTGTTGGAAATAAACTTGAAAATTTGAGGGGCAGGTTGGGTATTTACCAACATGAGAAATTATAGCAATTAATTTTGCTTAAAACAAAGGTTGAAGGAGTTAATTTTATTAAGTCTATCTTTAGTGGGTTAATCATATGCTTTCCCAATTCTTTCAAAATCTTTAAGAAGTTGAAAAGACTCCCTTTTGCCTCCTACCTCTCTCGTCCTTGCAACCTGTTTCCTCTTCTCAATCAAAGATTTTTCTCAAATTGCTACCGTTACTCAAAGTCAATCAAAATGTCTCAGACATCGTCTTCAACCATGGCGACTTCATCATCCTCATCATCTTCATCATCTGACCAAGACTCTAGAACAATCACCACATGCATAGAATCTGAAGTTCTTGAGGTCACTCCTCTCAGAGAGATGGCAACTGACCCAGCGAAAGTCAAAAAGCTAAGAACTAGACATGCAGGAAGAGCTCAAGCTACAGCCTCTGGTAATTCTTCTCATCCTTCTTCTTCTGTACCAAATAGAGAAGGATCAGTTCAAGTTCATCAAGCCATTGCTAGGCTTGTTACTAGTATACTGAGCGGAAACCAACCTGTACCGGGGATTTCTGTCCCTTTAAATCAATCAGAAAGCCCAAATGTGGAAGTCTCTGAGAATGTAGATGTCACTGAGAATGTTGTGACACAAAAAGACAACATTCAGAACCCTTCAGAAAAGGCAGCTGATCCACCTATCATTGATCTGGATGAGGATTACTCAGATAATGATCTGATTGCTAATGTGAACCCTAGCATAGCTAGGAGATTGATGAAAAGAAAGAGTAATCAGAATGATGCAAAATGTGTGTCCAAAGATAATCCTGCTGCTAAGAAATCCAAGGCTGAAGGCATGGCTGAGAAAAGTATTCAGACAAAAGGGAAGAAGGCCCAGGTGCATACTGCTAGACAACCAATCTCTAAGAAGAGAAAAGAACCTGAATCTTCTGATTCTGATGAGGAATCAGAATTTGAGATTGATGCTGAAGAAACTCCTATCAGAAGGAAGCTCCCCTCCAGCAAAATTACTAGAGTACCTGAAGTCCCAACAGACAACATCTCTTTTCATCATCCTGACAATGCAAACAGATGGAAGTATGTTTGCTTAAAGAGAATAGCTTTAGAGAGAGAACTCAACAATGATGCCTTGGAGTGCAAAGACATCATGGACCTGATCAAGAATGCTGGACTGATGAAGACAGTGATAAAATTTAACAAATGTTATGAAAATCTGGTCAAGGAGTTTGTAGTGAACTTGTCTAATGATTATGCTGATGGAAGGTCAGCTGACTTTGAAAGTGTTTTTGTTAGAGGAAGAAGGGTCAAGTTCTCTCCATCAGAAATTAACAAGTTTCTTGGAAGAACAAATGAGGATTGTCCTGATCTGGAGGCCACTGACAATGAAGTTTGTCAAACCATCACAGCCAGGCAAGTGAAGTGCTGGCCCTTGAAAGGCAAGCTGAATGCCAGCAAACTCAGCATGAAATTTGCCATCCTGCATAAAATAGGTGCAGCCAACTGGGTGCCTACAAATCATAAATCAACTCTCTCCACAGGATTGGGGAGATTTATTTATGCTGTGGGAACCAAGACTGCTTTTGACTATGGCAGGTACATCTTTGAACAAACTTTAAAGCATGCTGGAAGTTATGCTGTCAAAGGACCAATCGCCTTTCCCTCCCTCCTTTGTGGAATTATCCTTGCACAATACCCTGATATCCTTGTGGCAAGAGATACAGCCTGCAAAAGAGCTCCTGCCCTTGGCTTGCACTACAAACTGTTTCAGGGATCTCATGCCCCAGATATTGTCATAACATCAGCTGAGACATCGTCTGTGAAGACCCAGTCCAAGACATCTGATGTCATAAATGTTTTAAAAGAGACTTGCAAAGAGCTGGATGCTAGGAAAAAGACCCTAGAAATCCTAATTGCCAGGTTAGAAAAGGAGGAAGCTGAAGGAAACAGAAGGGAAGAAGGTGTAGAAGCTGAAGGTCATCTCAACATTGAATAAACTAGCTCCTCGGAGTCTGATGACAGTGCTTAAAGGTTGGTTGTTGTTTGGTGGTGTTGCTGGTTGGTGCTGATATCTGGTGGAGTTTGGAAGTGTGTTCAGTTTTTTTTTTGCTGCTGCTCTTATTATTTGTTTTGGATAACTGTATAATCATTATGAACATGTATCTTTGGTCCATTTGTGGCTAAAGAGGGGGAGAATATTTTGGTACTTAATATGTACTTGCTCAATTAGACATTCTATTTTTCTGCAGTCATTTCTTTCTGCTGCTATCTATCTCTGATTGCTTAGGGTCTTTAGCCAAAAATCTGCCAAATGGGGAGTTTGTAGTTGTTTAGGTATTGGCTTGCATTTTTGGTAAAACCCAAGTGTATGTGTGAATGTCATGACTGATGTCATAACATTCTAGTTTAGTTTGTACTGATTCATTAGGTACCTTTGCAGAAAAATATTGTCATTCAGGTACTGATGTTTATAAGTGTGTATCTGAGCATTTTGCAAAATGATCACATTTTCCTAAATCAGTAGACAGGTTTTCTCAGATGTCATAACAGATGTTAAGACATCCTGTTCTGAACTAACAGGTTTGCAGGTTGGTTAATTCTGAGTTTTTTCAGGAAAATAACTCAGTCTTTCCAGAACAGAATCCTGCGTTTTCTGAGGGGTAACCTAGCTCAACCCTAACATGGTTAATAAAATCCTGTGACCTAGTCTTAAGGTCAAACGGAATTAACCCTAGGTTTTTGTGGAAACCCTAACTGAAGTTGCAGCTGCTATATATTCAACAGAGCTGCTGTCTTGCAAGTAATCCCTTTTTGATCAGAAGATCATTTGTAATCTGTATAGGTTTAATTATTGTACTCCAAGCAATTACCATTGTGATAAGTGACTTGGAATAGGTTTTTAATTGTAAGGGTTGTGTAGCACTCAAAGCTTTGAAGCAAGAGTGTTTGAATGTTCCTTGACTAAAGCTGTGAAGCAGAGTCAAGTTAGTTGTGTGCATCACTCAAAGCTGTGAAGCAAGAGTGATTGTGTTGCTTGATTAAAAAGCTGTGAAGCTTAATCAAGTGTTTGTTTTTGAAGAGTGTCTTCATCAATTCATTAGTCAAATTGTCTTATGTATCACTGCTGTGATTGAGGGGGAGTGAGTAGGAACTCAGGTTTAAGTTGTACTTAGATTGAAATTGCATTGGGTAGGTCTTAATTGAAGGAGATAAACTGGTTGGTTTATTCCTGAATTAACATCTCTTATAGTGGATTTCCTCCCTGGCTTGGTAGCCTCCAGAGTAGGTGTTGTTGCACACTGAACTGGGTAAACAATTGACTGTGTTCTTTATTGTTTTTGTATTTACTGTCATATAGTAATTCAGATACGATGTCATAACATTAAACGTGACATTGAGTATCTGCAGCCAGAATTTCATTTTTGATTTCTTGATGAAAAATCTTCATATTTTGACATATCTTGATGAAATATGATTTTTGAAACTTAATTTTGATCAAAAAGTCAAAGTTTGACTTTTCAGTGTACAATTGACCTTTTCATCAATACAGATGATTTTAGATCATCTGATCAATTGACTGAGCAATCTTGGTGATCCAAGGCTTGAAACTTGTCATGAGCATTCTTGGAGGTCCATAATGATCCATGAAAGTCTTTTGAGACATTATAAATCCAATTGTTCTTGTGCAAGCTCAAACCCTAATTTTGTGGTATCAGTGTTGAGGAGATGGCTTGACCTAGTCAATACTTGTGCAAGCTTGAGCTTTTGTAGATATTTGTGAGAAATGTCTTGAGAAAAGAGAGGGAAAATTTTGGGGTACAACAATAATCAAACAAATATATATTAAAGCAAGTGAACCAGGGAAGCGCCGGAGCCCTAGCTCAAATCGTCTTCTCCTGTGAGAGGATTTTCAAACCTGCAAAATAACATGTGTTAAACCTTAAAAAGGACCCTATCCCCCCTAATTCGACCCTTGTTAATCCAATGGTGATGTTTTTTTGGCCTGGAAATACTTGTATAATGAGTTTCGAAGAAGACATCTCAAACTTCCCTATCCATGGAAAAACATGATTTTCACGTTATAGCTTCTGTTTTATGATTCAAACATATTTTAAATAACAATAAGAACTCATTTGGGAAGTTAATAAACATTAGAAATGCATGAAATTAATTATATTAGTGTTTGAAAGAAAAGTAAATCGGAGAAGATGATGTCGCGCACAATCGCCACCATCGAGGACGAGCATAGATGAACTAAATTGCGACAGTGATGATAGGAAAAGAAATGTAGCGGTAAAGATTTGAGATTAAGCCATAAATTAAATTATATCAACACAATGAAGTCTCCATCGCACTTTATTGTTTCCAAAGGGATATGGGAAAAAGCGAACAAAACCCACAATGAAATAAAAGATCAGAGATCGAGGTACGGGGGTCGGTTATGCAAAGGAAAGGTGTTAGCACCCTAAGCATCTACGATACTCTGCAGGATCCACTTTGTTTGGTTTCTTTAAAAAGGAGTGTTATGCAAAGGTTTACTTGATAAAGGAAAAATAATGAATGATTATTTGTAAACAAAAGAAAATGTTTTTTATTATTTTTGTTGCTCGCCTTGGGTCGTAAGACTTAATGCCTACGTACTCCCTCGTGCAATGGGAAAGTCAGAGCACTGTAGTTCGGCTAGAAAAGACTTGTCTGTTAATTGATTTTAAATGAAGAGACAAGTCGTCATTGTTAGGAGAGAAATCTCGACTAACGCCCACAAGGTGTGGGAAAGATGGACCATGCGTCAACAAGAGTGAGGGTCTGAGAACGCCTCTAGTACTCAAGTGGAAAAGTCGACACCTTTATAACCATGGGGATAGGAGAATGTTGCTCGACTATCAATGAATTATGTCTCATCTTAGAAAAAAGGTTTGAATGGTAAAAGTGCTCGAGTGCACAAAAGAGTTTGAATGAGTTGAATTGTTTTTTGTTAATTTTTGAAAAAATGTCAAAGTATAATTAAATGAATTGAAGTTTGTTTAAAGAAAAGAAGTTTTAAAAGAAATGGCACTCGACAAAGTCGAGGTTTATTATGAAAGTGGATCGATTTTATAAACAAAGAAGATTTTGAAAAGGAGGGAGAAGATTTTGAAATTTAAAGAAGATGGGAGGAGATGAAGGGACTATCCTAGAGCATAAGGTAAAAGCTAAGAAAGAGAATCGTCTAACCCACAAGAAGCCAACACTTGACATTATGAGTCAAGATAAAATTCCCATTCTTTGGATTGAAACCAAGAAAGGATACTAAACCTCTTGATAAAACAAAGCTTTAATTGCATTAAGTCTTCACAAAAATTGGACAGAGTAACAGCTATATACAGATGAATTCCAGATTACAGACAAAGTATGTAATCACAATAACCTGCACACAAAACAAACAAGCAACCCAATGTCTTGGGGTAAACCCCAAGAACTCCAGACAAAATATCAATTAAAGTCACAAGGTCTCCAACATAAGCCAAGGTTTCTATTCCTAAGTCCAAGAAGTCCAATACTTCATAATGCCAAGGATAGTAACCAAATAGTCCAAGTAACATTAATGTTTTTTATGGTTCATGTTGATTATTAAGTGTCTTCAAAAACAAAAGAAAAGATCAAGTAAGCAAAATAAAAATGGCATAAAAGTAAATGCTCAAGTGAGCAAAGATGAAAATAGCATGAAATGTAAATGCTAAAGTAAATGGTGCATAAAGTAAAGAGCATAAAATAAAGTCAATTATTATAAGTTAATGGTTAGTTGGATGACCATCTTGAAACTTGCATTTGGAACTCATTAGAGGATTGGTAGAACCAAATCCTCTCAATAACAAGTTGCATTTGATTTTTGTCAAGTATATCATCAATTTAAGAATCCTCAAAGTAACATTTAATGACCAATGATGTTTAAGTGATCCGCATTGACCAAAATTGATGAAGATACGTTGGAGGATTGGTAGAACCAAAGACTCCTAACGATGAATCTCAAGGTTATTGGATCAAAGGGTTCAAATTAACATACTTGGTCTTGCAAACATAGGTTTGGGCCATGAATGATCATTTTCTCAAGTCGGGACAAAATTTAGGCCTATGTTAAGAAATCGTAAGTGGACTTATATAGAAGTCACACCTATTTTGAGGTCGGTCAATAGAAATCTATGTACTTCATGTTTGGATAAATGATATAGAGATCATTATCCCTTAACATGTAGCACAAAATAAAAAAAAGAAAGGGATAAGATGAAGAGGTAGGGGAATGATAAGCTAATTTGGATCACTACCTCAAATTTCTTTCATCTTTAAATTCAATCACTCATCTTGGGGGATTAAAGTACTAAACATATCATTAATCCAAAGCACCAAAAATGAATTAAGTAATTCACTTTTTGGTAGATTTGAATTGATGAACATTTATCCAACTTCATCTACACCCAAAGTTCATTGAATTTAAAGATAAATTGGACATTTAAAATTGCAATCCAAATCAACAATCAAAAGGAGTGAGTAGAAAAAGATAGATGGATCAAAACAACCCCAAAACAAGGCAGAAAAAGCATTTTTATTCTGTTGCAATTGATTGCACTCTGGAAGCAATCGATTGCAGCAGTGTTTTTTTTTTAAATGTAAAAATCTGCTGTGACAATCGATTGCGCTGTTACTGCAATCGATTGCACCTTGTTAAAAACAGAAAAACAACATTTTAAAAGGCCAAATTCTTGTTCAAACTTTCCATCAAACACCTTATGATCATGGATTCAATTGAGCACGAAAATTCCATCAAATTATGAGAAAATAGCACCAATGGAATCACAAAAATATTCTCAATTAATCAAACCCAAAGATCAACAAGAGATCACATTGTGAAAGATGAAAAATCCAACTTACCAAAGGTAGATAGATCTACAGAATTATCAAAACAACTTCAAGAATTTGCTTCAATTCATCCCCAAGAATCAATTTCCCAAGCTTGGATGTAGAGAATTTATAAAGAAAAAGTGTTTGGATGAAGGTTTAGCTCAAAGATTAGTAAGCTTCAAGGCAAAGCTTACTAACTTTTTTGAAAATGGAGCTTTTAGTGAATTTGGTAGATGAAGAGAATTGAGAGATTTTTTAGCAAGGTGGATTTGACTATCAAAAGCTTGAGATTTGAATGAAATGAGGGCTCTATTTATAGAGTTTAGGCTTGGGATTAGTGGTGGTTTGGTAATTAATTCTTGGAGCCAAAATTTGAATTAATGATATATATCTTTCAAAAAATGAAAAATTGGAGCCAAAATTTGAATTAATGATATATATTTCCAAAATGAAGAAAATTGGAGTCAAAATTTGAATTAATGATATATCTTTCAAAAAAATGAAAAATTGGAGCCAAAATTTGAATTAATGATATATCTTTCAAAAAATGAAAAATTACAGCCAAATTTGACAAGCTTGAAATTGCTGTTTTCTTTTTCTTCAAAATTTCACTATGTGCAATCGATTGCACTCTGGGAGCAATCAATTGTGCAGTGAAAAAATTTGTTTAATTATTTTTATTTGCAAATAGAGATTTTAGGAAAATAATATCGGAAAACCCTATTTGTCAGATGCTTTGACTCGGTACGTACAAAACACAAATATACAAAGACAAATATTATTTTGTATTTTGATTAGAAGTTAGTCAACAACACAAAAGTAAACTTAAAGATAGGATGCAAATGTGATGAATGAATCTATTTGTTAATGATTGTGACCAAATGACAAAATACGATATGAAAGTGCGACTGAAAAAATTAAGGGCAAAATTGAGGGTACAACAGATGAGTATGCTTGTTTCAAGCATCAATGGCCCAAACTTTCGACATATTCTTACCCTTAGATACCTCAAGAATGATTTGCAATGGATGGCTTGGACTGAAAGTGGTTGGATCTTTGGTTTTGACTTTGCCCTAGTTTTGACAAAAATTGAGATTTTTTGAGAGGGTGTTCTTGAGGCAATTTTCGTGTCTCCCTTGGTATACATGTGTTCTCTATTTATAATGGAAGATTTAGGTCAACAAAAGTGGAATCAATCTTTTGTATTTCATGATCAAATCTTTGATTGAAGTTTTGCATGAAATCTTTCTTTTTTAGGCCAATCATGTACCAATCAATCTTTACACGTTTTTGGCAAGTTGTCATCGACTTTTTAGACTTATGATTTGATTCAAAAATAGATCTTCATGCCTTGATTCATTCACTTGGTATTTTATTTGATTTATTTTTCTTTTAATTGAATAAAATCAAAAATAAAGAAATAAAAACCAAAAAAATAAATGAATGTATTTAGGAGTCTAATATAAGGTCAGGAACATGTTTGAACCTTAAAAGATAGGCCCATTAGCCCAAAAATTCAAATTTGCTTAATTTGAATTTCATGCATTTTCTCAAAATTGCCCAACTTGCACAAATCATATCTCACTCAATTTTTATCATATTAAGATGATGTTGGACTCTTCGGAAAGCTCAAGATATCCCCTACAATCTTCATGTTGGTAATTTTTCATTTGAATCTTTTATCTTGATGTAAATTTGCTTTGACATAAAGTGTCTTTTTGTTGACTTTTAAAATGACATGTAATGTTTTGGCCCATATCTCTCAAATGAAGCATTTTATGCCTTGCGCTTAGAGACCCAAAGATGTAGAGAATTGAATTTCCTTCAAAATGAGATTAGGTTGAGAAATTTATGATGAATTATGTGAAAGTTACACTTGGTAAAAGTTCAATTGACTTCTCCTTAAGAAAACCCTAATTTAGTAACTTTTGACTTTTTATGAACCTTGAGTTTTCTTGATGAATCATGATCATCCCTTGATAAAATGATGAATGTGACTTTAAAATGTTGATTTTAACCAAAAAATCTTGAAGTTTGATTGTAAATTGGTCAAAGTTGACTTTTTGCCTAATAAAGTTGATTTTTAATCATCTGACTAATTGACTGAGCAAACTTGTGCTGCAAGGCTTGAAATTTGGCATGAGGATTCTTTGAGACATATGAGAAATCAAGAAATCTACTTGAGGCATTAGTAGTCCAATTTTCATTGAGAAAAGTAAAACCCTAGTTGTAGGTCAACTGCTTCGGAAGTGGGTTTGTCTAATCAATCCTTGAGTAGTCTTGAGCAAATGAGAACCCTATGAGCATGAGGAGACCTATTGAAATAATTTGTCTTGAATAATGGGAGGGAAAATTTTGGGGTACAACAACTTCCCCAGTTCAATCTTCTTAAACCTGAAGAGTTTGATTGACATGCTCGCCATTCATGATGTGAAGGTGGAAGAGGATTGAACACTTAAGTGCCCAGAAATTCGCACTCACGTGTGCATGAAGTAACACTATTGGTTGATTTTATTTCTTGAGTGGGCTTAAATATTCCTTTCGGAGAGGTGATATAATATCGTCGGAGATGGTCTTATAGATGTCATCCAAAGTAACTGTTGATAGGAGTATCGTAATGAGTCTATGCTTGAATTCATCTGAAGAATGCTTTTCAGAATAAATTTATTTGATCCTACAGAGGGAAATTCTTTTTAGAATAAATCTATGAAGGAAATGCTTTTCAGAATGATGCTCTGAAGGAACTGCTCGTCAGATTTAGTCTCTGAGGGAAATGCTTGTCAGAATAAATATCTGAGGGAGGTGCTTTTCAGAATAAATCTGTGAAGAAAATGCTCATAAGAATAAACCTCTGATGGAGGTTGTAATACGGTGGGAGAACTGACTTTACTAGTTTTTGCATTTTATCGCAAATGTTACGGATAGCAAGAGTCGCCACCGAATTTTCGTTTATCCAATAAAGGAAAGGGTGAAAAGAACAGGAAAGACCTTTGAGAATTTTCTGAGTACGGTGGGTAGGTTAAGAAAAGGGAAGGTGTTAGCACCCTTTTCATCTGTAGTTATCTACTGGCATTTAATTTCTTGCTCACTTTTGAAATTCTTTGTGTGTGTTTGAAAAAGTTTTGAAATGCCAAATAGCAAGGCAATTTGCTTTATGATAACTCTTGTGTCAGTCCTCAAGAGTGTTGATAAAGCGTTTTGAAAATGTTTTTTAAAGTGTGGGGTGTGAAAAAGTGTTTTAAATTGTGAGCAAGCAATTAACAGTAATTACCCACTCAAGGTCTTTCTTGTATTTTTCCTCCTCCTTTGGATAGTTCTATCCTACCATTAGTTAGCAGGAAGTCCTATCTTTAGATGTATGAGGGACAAGCGTGGGTCATCGTTATGGTCATTGAATACAACATGTAGGGATACCTTTAGAAATTTTAAAGGGACTGTCATCATATATTCGTAGGCAACATCGAGGGACAAGATCATATACCATAGGCAACTTCAAGGGACATTGAGGGACTATGATCTTTATGATGATTTGTAATTGAGGATCTTTGCTAATGGTATCCCTATGTTCGAGGGACATGACCACTATTTTCTGAGGCAATGAGAGAGGTTACCCTATAGGTGAAGTGTGCAAAGTGTGTTTGATTCAATTCAATTATTTTGCAATTAGGGTTTTCTATCGTTCATTTTTATCTTTCCATACAATCCTATTAATCTAACCATTGTATAAGATATAGTAGCTGAAGGTAAAAGCGGAAATATAAACCTAGACTATTACAGAGCTTTGGGGCAGTTACATAATATTGAAGTGCGGAAAATAAAAACCTACAACTATTACATACTAGGAGCAGTTACATAATAGAAAAATTCAGAAAAATAAAGCTATGTTATTATAATTGAATGCATCTTATACCTTTATCTAGGAAAATAAGATGAAAATAGCAAAGAAAATGTTTTAGTGATTTTTTATGAAATAAAAAATGATTTATGATAATTAATTAAATAAACCTAAAAAAACCAAATTAATCTTAATTAATAACAAAAAAAGGTTAATTTAAAAAAAAATAGTTAACTAAAAACCTAAAACCTAATTAATTGTAATTAAAAAAAAAAGGTTAATTTTGAAAAAAGTTAAACTAAAAAAACCCAAAACCTAATTAATTTTAATTAATAAAAAAAGTTTATGTTTACTGATAAATAAAAAAAGAATTAAGTTTGCCAAAAAAATAGTTAGGGGAAGAAAAACCAATGAGAATAGGGTTACAAACAAGAAAATATAAAAATGCCAAGGGTGGGTATTGAATCCAAAATTAAATTAAAACCTAAAATTAAATAAAAAAACCTAAAATTAAATTAAAACTTAAAATTAAATTAAAACCTAAAATTAGTTATTTGAGTTTATTATGAAAAATCTAAGGTTTATGAAAAATATTAGGTTTTATGAAAAAAGGTTTTGGTTATGTGTGACAACAGAGAAATATGAGGAAAAAGTGAGAAACATATAATTGAAACAAGAAATAATCCAAAAGAATCTCAAGACTTTTCAGCAACATGCTCACCGCCAGGCCAAGCATGCCTTGGTGTTAGGATCTGGCTTTAGCATATTTTGTAATAAACTTGCATGAGACCATTACGATGGTCCAAACCTGTAATGTTAAATCTGATGAACACATTAAACAAATTAGTATACCATGAAATACAAAGAAAAAAATATATGAAATTTTATAATGTTAAAACTGGTATGGTATGTATGAATGCTTCTACACCCTTTTGATCATGGAGATCGAATCAGCCTTACCCTACTGGAGAATGAGATGAATTGTTTGTAGTGAGATGGAGATTTGTAACAAGGATTTCAAGATTTCTAGGGTTCTTGAAAGAATTTGATATTTTGACAAGGTTGTGACAAATGTTTTTTTCGTGTCCTGTTTGTGTGAAAAGAATGAGATTATATAATGGAAATTAGAGCAAAGATATGAGCTTTGGATGTGCAATTGGGCCTCCAATAACCACAAGCAATAGTGCAGATTTTTATTCACTTGAGTCAGACACGTTCTAGGCTAAATCACAGGGACTTAAGTGCAATTTTTGAAGTTGAAATGTGAAAACAAAATGTAGCCAACATCGAGAACAAACTCATGTCCGATAAAGAGCTCAATCAGATAAATGGTGAATTAGTTATGAATTTTTTGAATTTCTCCTTAGACAAATTTATTTTGGGCTCCAGTGTCAACTGACACGTTCTTCAATAAAAAACTGGTATTGATCGGAACAGAACCTGGTCTCGACTTTGGAAGCAAAGTTGTAGATCTCTTAGTCAGTGACCATGTGTAAACATATGGGACCGATCCGATAAAAAATGACCGAGTTATGAAGTTTCGAAGTTTCGACCCAAATGAAATAGTATTCAACATTCAGGATTTTCGACGCGTCATGCGCACTCTGTGCAAAAAACGAAGGCTTTTTGGATACCGTTTTGTGATACGGTGGGAGAACTGACTTGGGTGTTTTGCGTTTGATCACAAATGTTGCGGTTAGCAAGAGTCGCTACCGACTTTTCTTTTATCCAAAATGAAAGGTGAAAAAGCACAGGAAAGTCCTTTCAGATTGTTTCTTGAGTTCGGGGGGTAGATTATGAAAAGGTAAAGTATTAACACCCTTTTCATCCATGGTTTTCCATGGGCTCTTAGTTACTTTCTAGATCACTTGCTTTTTTTTTTTGAAATTGTGCTTGGTATGGTTTTGAAAGTATTTTGTAAAAGAGACCATTGTTTACGTAATCTTTGTAATGATTCTCGTTCGTAAGAATATATAGAAAGATGTTGATCTTTTTTGAAAATGTTTTCAATGTTTGTAAGATGTTTGAAAGTGTGTAGGTGTTTGTTTTGAAAATAGCAAGGATATTTGTTTTGAAATGGAGCAAGTAATTAGGAGCAATCTACCTACTCAAATATCTTTCTTGTTCATTTTCTTTTCCTATGATATTATTGTTTTACCATTGATTTGGTAAGCAACCCTATCTTTGGATGTAAACCGGACGGGCGTGGGCCATTCTATAGCCATGATTAGCAATGTTGCAAAGTATCTTAGCATTTTTGAGGGACTAAGATCATTTTTGTAAGGCAACTTTGAATAGCGTCATCGAGGGACTATGATCTTTTATTTGTTTGTTTTTGCTAAGACACTTTACATGCGTAATATGGCCATTTTGTATAAGGCAACCAAGTCGGATAACCCTAGGGGTGTTTTGTGTGAAAGTGTGTCATTTTCATGCTTGATTTTGTCTTGGATTAGGGTTTTCTATTTGGTTGATTTTATCTTACCATACAAACCATAATTACTAGCATGTTATATAAAAGCGATAAATTGCGAAATTCAAATGTTACTACGCTATTACAACATTTGTGGGATGGGGTATACAATTTATGAATGGGGATTGCAATAATATAAACCTAACTAACCTATTACAACCAAATTGAATATGTATAAATATTGAAATAAATAATATACAAGATAAATTAAATATGCAAAGATGTATGAATGCAAAGAAGATTTTGTTTGGTTTTTTATGTGGAAAAAGTTTTAACCTAAACCTAATAAATAAACAAAGATTATCTCAAATTAATTAGGAAAAGAAATTATTTTTTAGAAAATCTTTTTTATAAACCCTAATTCTATTTGATTAAGAGAAAATAAATTTCTTTAAGAAAAGGTAAGTATTTTTGCATTTTTTGTCTTGAAAATTAATATACGGTATTAGTGAGGTATCTTTGGTCCTTTTTTATACTAAAATAATATATTTAATAGGTGTGAAGAAAAAATAAATATTAAAATAGTTATAATTTAATTTACACGTTTATTATAAAAAGATAGTATATAACTTAAATAAAAATATTTTTTATGAGAAAAAATAAAATAAAATGAACCAAAATGTAATCTATCATTTTTATATTTTTTTGTAATTTTTAATATTAAGAAATATATATTTGATAAAATAAAATGAAAATAAAATAAGTAAATAAAAATATTTGGGCCAGGGGTGCTGCAAGTAAACAGGAGGCAAGAGGTTAGAAAAAAAACAAGGCCCAAAGTTCAGAAGCCCACGCTGCCAAACAAACAAAAAAACTGGAAAAATGTGAAAAATTACAAAAGGCAGGCGCTAAGGCTCGAACCCATGACCTATAACATTTTTGTGCGCTGCCTTACCACTGGGGTGGCTGTACATCCGTTCATATAAACAAAGACATAAATATATATTAGAAAACGCCCCCTGAAGGCAACTTCATCTTCAACATTGAGCCATGGCCGAACCTCCTGTATCTCTCTCATTTCTTCATGAAAATGGAAAGTCCAAACATGAAAATTACAGTGCTTCTTCTCACGAGTTCAACTATATATCTTATGTAAACTAAAAGTCAAAGATCAAAGTTAATTTTTCATGCCCTAATTTGAAACCTAATTTTTACAGAAAATTCAAATCCAAAATTCTCTATGTACAGTTAATATAAATGAAAACTATGAACATGGTTAGCTTTAGTGCAAGGATATCTACATTTTGTTTTCACAAATCAAGACCAAAGGATGCTTGTATGAAGAGATAGAAGTTTGAGTTCTTAGCTCTTTCAGTTGAGATTGTAAATGGAGTTTGATCAAGTTTTGAGAAGGCCCGAGGGCCTGTTTAGCCTGCCTGGACCTCCCTGAGTGTATTCCAATCCTTACTTTGCCTTGAAAGTTCCTGAATCTCCCTACTCAAGTCAACCTACAAGCTTGATATGTAAAAATGGCAGATGGAGGAGGAGGAGTTACAGTGAGGGAACAGGGATCTGGAACACTTAGATATGATGTATATTAAGTGTTTAGGTGGTTAAAACTCAAAACGTACGAGTAGTTTTTGAGATGGCTATGTATGGTGCAAAACTGTCAAGCTATGGAAGATTTTCAATGTCAAAGTGTTTGGGAGAGTTTCTTAGTCTTAGCATTCTTGTTTTTGGTTGCAATAAACTTGTGTATAAGTATAGAGAAGGTTTCAAATCAATTCCACACCAGGTTTTTGAGTTATAGCCTTTTGGCTCTATAACTTGCTTTTGAAGCAAAGTGAGGAGACAAGTCCATAAGTGTTTGTACAAGCCTGATCTGAGCTGTTAGAGGTTTTATACACATTTCTTTTGGTCTAAAGGTTTGTGTGTGCAGAAAGAACAAGTGCAAAGCTCAAGGAGTTGACAATTGCAAAAGTTGTGCTTTATCAAAATGGAAATGGCACCTTTGTGCCAAAAATGGAATTGTTCTTGTACAATGCATTCAATGCTTGGCTAAAAGCTTACAACAACTGTGAAAACATTTAATTATGGAGTGAAAGTCTTGTTGGGAGCCTGCAAAGCAAGATTTTTTCAGCATGCTTGAGGATTTGAATTTTTGTTCTTCATAAAATGGCTTGAAATCAAAGTGATAAATCACCAACTTCATCTCTTCGATTCTCCCTACTCAAGAATGATCTCAAGTATTTCTTTGACATTTTGGAAAGCTTGAAATGTGCTCTACAACCCATATTTGAAATGCTTTTGAAGATTCCTCTCGGAACTATGTGAAAAATTGGCATGAAGTTAGGTCAAAAATCTGCCTAACTAGGATAAAATTTCACCATGTTATTTTAGTTCATGATCATGTATTCACAAAATTATATCTTGAGATCGAAGAATTTTTAGGAGAAATTGTGTGAAGCAAAGTTGTAGATTTCATGGGGATCTACAACTTTCATGTTGGAAGTTTCCTTTGAATCATCTTGCATCATGGTGATAATTTGGCTCAAAGTTGAGAAAAAATAAGAAATTTTCTATACTTAGAAAATTTTGTAAGTTAAAATTTTCAACTTTTCAAAACAAAAACTTAAACCCTTGATTTCTTGATGAACAATTTTCTCATTTTGACATGTTTTGATGAATTATGATCTTTGGCACTTGAATTTGACCAAAAAGTCAAAGTTTGACTTTTCAATATACAATTGACTTTTGATCAGTTGACTGAAAAATTCATTTGTCAATCAAATGGATTTCCAATGTTTTGAACCATGTAATTAGGTCAAGATGGTGCAATTGAACTCTTGAAATTATGCTTCAACCCAATTGATCATTTGCTAGGTCCAAAATCAGAAATTGTCCATTCTCAGTCAAAACCCTAATTTTGACCATTTTGCCTTTTGATGATTTGATCAAATTTATCGAGGACTTATGGTCCAAACTTGATCAAATGATCATATGAGTCTAAAATGTTGATGTGGATAAAAAATTATGAAGTTTGACTGTAAATTGGCCATGGTTGACTTTTTCCCCAATATAGCTGATTTTTAGTTCAACTGTTCAATTGACTAATCAAAAGTGTGATTCAAAGCTTGAAACTTGTCATGAATAATCTTGGGGGTCTATAATGATCCTTGAAAGTCATATGAACCATTGATAGTCCAAAAATCCTTGTGCAAACTTAAACCCTAATTTTGGTCATCAGTGCTTGAGGAGATGTTTTGAGCTGGTCAAACCTTAATCCAGTCTTGAGTCAAAGAGATATTGTGAGAAAAATCTTGATAAGTGAGAGGGCAAATTTTGGGGTACAATAGCTTCCCTGTTCAATCTTCTTAAACCTGAAGAGTTATATTGGCGAGTTTTGCCATTCTTGACTCGAAGGTGGAAGATGATTGGACACTAGAGTGCCCAGAAATTTGCACTCGCTGATGTGAAGGTTGAGGGAATGGGCTTAAAGATGCCATTTGGAGAGGTGATAGAAAGTTGTAGGAGATGGGCTTAAAGATGCCATCCAAGAGTGATTGCTGAATTTAAATTTGTAAGCTGATAGAATGAGTATCAGAATGGCGTCCGTGTCTGGGGCGTATTTATACTGTATCTAAAACCCTTGTTTGTATGAACATCAGAATGGCATCTGTGTTTGGAGCGTATATGCACCATATTTGAAAGTTTAATCTGAATGAGTATCAGAATGGCATCCGTGTCTGGAGCATATCCGAACTGTATATAAAAACCTTGTTTGTATGAATATCATAATGGCATCCGTGTTTGGTGCGTATCTGCACCGTATTTGAAAGTTGAATTTGAATGAATATCAGAATGGCATATGTGTTAGGAGCATATCTGAACTGTATCAAGAGGTTGAATCTGAATGAGTATCAGGATGGCATCCGTGTCTAGAGCGTATATGTACCGTATTTGAAAGTTGAATCTGAATGAGTATCAGAATGGCATCCGTGTTTGGAGTGTATCTGAACTATATCAAGAGGTTGAATCTGAATGAGTATCAGGATGGCATCCATGTCTGGAGCGTATCTGTACTGTATCAAGAGGTTGAATCTGAATGAGTATCAGAATGGCATCCGTGTTTGGAGCGTATCTGAACTGTATCAAGAGGTTGAATCTGAATGAGTATCAGGATGGCATCCGTCTTTGGAGCGTATCTGAACTGTATCAAAAGATTTTAAATATTTGTTATTGGTAGCTATTAACCTTATCCTGAAACGGGTAAAATGTTAGCTAGAACATAATTTTTATGTTGTATGAAATGCATAGTATAATGCATTCGTGTTATGAATGTTTATGATATATGGATGCAATGCATGCGTATATGAGCTAGTTTGCTGCACTGCTGTTGGACTGGGGAAAATAAATCCCTGACTGTTGCTGAGGATATGTGAGTCTTCATGCCTTGAAGTCAAAGTATCGATGAATTTCTACTGAGAGAAATAAACTTTGTTGTAAGGGCAGTACCATGTACTGCTTTTAGAATCTGTTGGGGAGTTCTGAGAAATTTGAAAACTTCTACTGCGGATCAATAATTTGAACTTTGTTCCGCTGGGGATTTAAATGACGTACTGCAGGGGATTACTTATGGAATGGCCTAGAGATATTTTCCTATCTTTTCAACCTATCATTAATTATTCTTCCCATTTTGTTTATTTGTAAACATTAATTATGTTCAAATGCATATGTTCAACAATGAATCATTGGACGTTTTTGTAAACAAAACACAAGTGTAAAGAAAAAGACAAATAGTTTTTGCACTTTCAAAGGGATATCTTTGTATTGACTTTGAGTAAGTATTTTAGTATTATGAGACAAACATTCTAGTAAGAGAATGCTGTCGTAAAAAAAGAAAATTTTGATACAAAGAAAAGATAGCTATGTGTGACAATCCCATGGGGTTTCCATTCTGCTATAGCCTTCATATCTCCGAGCGTCTTGTCTATTTGTTGCCTTGTCCGAAGCTGATTGAATTGATCAGAAACTCTGAGTTTGTTAGTGGAAACCAAAGTTTGTCCATAAAGTGATCCAACGAGACATAGTCATATGCTTTAATTCCCTAACTTTTTCCTGGACCGCCCTTTCAGTTTTTCAGTCCACCGGGAAACCCTTTTTACCCAAGTTGCCCTTTCGAGTTTTTAACTTGCCGGGTGTACAATTTTTTTTTTATCCCTAATTTTTATCCGAACCTTTTTGGTTCACCGGGATGCCCTTGTTTTTCCTAGGTATGTCAACCTAGCGGGTCTCTTATGCGTAGTATCTTTTGACTATGTTTGCGTTCGCAGGGTGCAGCAGGTCGTCACCATCCATGGTGGTCAAGATCATTTCCCCACCAGAGAAAATGTTTTTGATTATAAATGGTCCTTCATAGGTAGGAGTCCATTTTCCCCTGGGATCACCTTGTGGCAAGATGATGCGTTTGATCACTAGATCCCCAACTTGATACACTTGGCATCTGACTTTTTTGTTGAAAGCCTTGATCATCCGTTTTTGATACATTTGACCATGGCAAATAGCAGTAAGTATCTTTTCATCAATCAAATTCAGTTGATCAAGTCGAGTCTGGATCCAATCGTCTTTGTTCAACCCTGCATCTTTCATAATTCTCAGAGAGGGGATCTGAACCTCAATAGGTAAGACAACCTCCATGCCGTAAACCAAAGAATAAGGTGTTTCCCCAGTTGATGTGCGAGCCGTGGTACGATATCCGTGGAGAGCGAATGGTAACATCTCATGGTAGTCTTTATATGTGACTGTCATTTTCTGTATGATCTTTTTAATGTTTTTATTTGCATCTTCGACAACACCATTCATCTTTGGCCGATAGGGAAATGAATTAGGATGCTGAATCTTGAATTGCTCGCACAAGGAGGTGATCATAATGTTGTTGAGATTTGTACCATTGTCAGTGATGATCCATTCAGGGATACCATACCGGAAAATGAGATTTTTCTTGATGAAACGGGCAACAACGTTCTTCGTGACGGAAGCGAAGGAAGCTGCCTCCACCCACTTTGTAAAATAGTCAATGACCACTAGGATGAAGCGGTGTCCATTGGAGGTTGTCGGCTTGATTGCCAAAATCATATCTATTCCCCACATAGCAAAGGGCCAAGGAGCTGTCAAGGCATTCAGAGGAACCGGAGGTACATGTACTTTGTCAGCATAAATTTGGCACTTATGGAAGGTTCGAGAGTGTTGATAGCAATCTGCTTCCATGGTAGACCAATAATAGCCTTCCCGTAGGATTTTCTTTGCCATCGTATGCCCACTGGAATGGGTACCAAAAGTGCCTTCGTGCAATTCAACCATGATCCTTTCAACTTCAACCTTATCTACGCACCGAAGTAACACAGATTCATGATTGCATTTATACAGGATGTTGTTACTAAGGAAGAATTTAGCAGAGAATATCCTTAAGAACTTCTTATCATTGATTGAAGCTCCTTCTAGATATTCTTGAGCCTCGAGATACCTCTTGACTTCGTGAAACCAAGGCTGGTCCACTACTTCTTCAGTATTAATCTCGTGACAGTGTGCTGGTTCATCCATTCATTCAATGGTGATCTGGGGAGCCTCTTTATCCCAATTAAGTTTAAACATAGATGACATTGTGGCTAGAGCGTCTGCTAGCTGATTTTCTTCTCACCGGAAATGCTCGAAGGTAATCTTCTCAAAATGTGGTAGCAATGTCAAAACATGTTCTTTGTAAGGGATAAGGTTTGGGTGTTTGGTGTCCCATTCCCCTTTGATCTGACTGATGACCAAAGCTAAATCTCCAAATACATCCAAGGATTTGATCCCCAAGTCTATGGCAGCTCTGAGACCAAAGATGCACGCTTCGTATTCCGCCATGTTGTTTGTACAATTGAAGCAAAGTCTTGAAGTAAAGGGAGTATGACACCCTTCCGGAGATATGAGTACAGCACCGATACCATTGCCGAGTGCATTGGTGGCTCCATCAAATAATAGGGTCCATCGGAATCCTTGTTCAGGTCCTTCATATGGCTTGAATTCTTCACAGTTGTCTAATGTCATGATGTCTTCATCCGGGAAATCGAACTTCATGGACTGGTAGTCTTCTACAGCTTAGTGAGCAAGGTGATCAGCTAGTACACTCCCCTTTATAGCTTTCTGAGTAGTATATTGTATGTCGTACTCTGTCAGAATCATCTTCCATCTCGTTATTCTCCCAGAAAGAGAAGGCTTCTCGAAGATGTATTTTATCGGATCCATCTTAGATATCAACAAGGTAGTATGAGTTAGCATATAATGTCTTAGCCGGGGAGCAGCCCATGCTAGAGCGCAACAAGTTTTCTCGAGCAGTGAATATCTGGTTTCATAGTCGGTAAACTTTTTGCTCAGGTAGTAAATAGCATGCTCTTTTCGGCCAGACTCGTCATGCTACCCCAATACACACCCCATTGAGTTTTCTAAAATAGTCAGATACATGATCAACGGTCTTCCCTCGACTGGTGGCATCAACACAAGAGGCTCTTGTAAGTATTATTTGATTTTTTTCAAAAGCAACTTTGCATTCATCATTCCATTTGACTACTTGATCTTTCTTCAACAGTTTGAAGATTGGTTCAGAAGTAGCTGTCAGGTGAGAGATGAATCTGGCAATATAGTTCAAACGCCCCAAGAATCCTTTGACTTCCTTCTCAGTACGAGGAGCGGGCATCTCTTGTATTTATTTAACTTTGGCAGGATCGACCTCGATACCTTTGTTGCTGACGATAAAGCCTAGGAGCTTACCAGACCGTACCCCGAATGTGCACTTGTTGGGATTCAACCTCAGCTTGTACTTCTTCAGTCTCTCAAACAATTTTTGTAAGTGATCAAGGTGCTCTTCTTCTGTTTGTGATATGGCTATCATATCGTCTACGTAGACCTCTATTTCGTGATGTATCATGTCATGGAATAAAGCTACCATGGCACGTTGATAGGTTGCCCCCGCATTCTTCAGTCCGAATGGCCTCACCTTGTAACAAAATGTGCCCCACTGTGTGAAAAATGTTGTTTTCTCCATGTTCTCAGGCACCATTTTGATTTGGTTGTACCCTGAGAATTCGTCCATGAAAGAAAACACTTTGTGTTGTGCCGTATTGTCAACTAGGATATCAATGTGGGGGAGTGGGAAATCATCCTTAGGGCTTGCCCTATTCAAATCTCCGTAGTCCATACACATTCGCACTTTTCCGTCCTTTTTGGGTACGGGAAAAACATTGGCCACCCATTGGGGGTAAGAGGCGAAAACCAAGAATCTAGCGTTGAATTGCTTCATGACCTCTACTTTAATCTTTTCTGACATATCAGGCCTCATGCGGAGAACCTTTTGTTTTACTGGCGGACAATCCTCTCTTGTAGGCAGACGATGTACCACAATATCTTCATCAAGTCCTGGCATGTCTTCATATGACCAGGCAAAGACTTCTACATAATCATGTAACAACTGAATCAGACGCTTCTTGATACTGGGTTCCAGATTGGCACCCACCTTGACCTCTTTTTTATCTTCTTCGGTACCTAGGTTGATCGTATCCACGGGTTCCTCGTGAGGCTGAATGGTTCTCTCTTCTTGTTGTAGCAGTCTGGCAAGTTCCCCTGGTACTTCACAATCTTCCTCACCTTTGTCTTCGACTTTGTAGATCAGATTCTCAGAGTTACAAAAGGCCATAGCAGTATTGTTACCCATGGGATCCAGAATGGATGTATACCTGCATTGTGAGTGTGGGTTTGTGTAAGGGTATAGCTATCTTTGAAAGAAAGTAAAATGTAAAAGAAAAACAATGAGCACAAAAGTTTGTATGCGAAAACATCCATGATTCATTGATATCACATGAAAAATGAGATAATAACCCTTACAAATTGACCATTGCGTCTCGGGTAAGACACAAGGTTTTAAGAGTGCGAATTGTTTTGAATATTATAGATCCAACAAAATGTAAAGATAAATTACCGAGGGATGAAAGTGATTGGGATGAAGTCTCTATCCTCCCAATTGTTGAGCCCTCCATTGACAATCGGGAAAATCCAATCCTCCAGGTTGTAGCCATCTTCAGCATATTTTACCACGTTGATCTCACGGTTGCTGATCTTCAAGGGTGGCCCTCCAGTACGAGCACGACGTACAGCCTTTTGAGCACTTGAAGTGAAACCTAGGCCAAAATTGTCAGACTTATATGGGATATCTGGGAGTTGTCCCTAGATAGTGCATCCCCCTTCTTCAACTACTACTTTAGCATATTTTAGTGACGACATCTAGAGTGGAGGCCTTATAATCTTAGGAACAACCTTGGTCACTGCCACCTCTTGAGGGACCTCTTCAAAGTGTTGAAATGGAGTTTCAATCAATTCACCGTCCAATTCCACATATCTGAAGGAATTGAGATGGTTGATCATGTATTCTTCCTCTCCATGGACGGTGATAATCTTCCCTTGAAGCGGATATTTCAGAATCTAGTGTAACATAGAGGTAACAGTGCTAGCATTATAGATCCATGGTCGGCCTAGCAGGCAGGAGTATGAAGGATGGATGTCCATCACATAAAAAGTTGAATTGAAAGTTTGGGTTCCAACTTTTATGGGAATGTCTACCTCCCCATGTACCATTCTCTTCGAACCGTCAAAAGCCCTTACCACTATGTTGCTTGGCTTCAAAGTCAACCCTTCACAGTCAAGTCTGTCAAGAGCTTTTTTGGGTAATACATTCAGAGATGAGCTAGTATCCACCAAAACATGTTCCAGAGTGGTGCCCCTACATTCCACTGAGACATGCAACGCCTCATTATGATTTTTTCCCCTTGGCGTCAAATCAACATCTGAAAAACCTAAACCATTTTCCGCAGTTAGGCTGGCCATGCAGTCTTGAAATTGATCAGCAGACGTCTCTTGAGATACATTGGTGGTTTTTAAGAACTTCACCAAGGCTTTTGCATGTGCCTTGGAACATAGTAGTAATGCCAGCATGGAGATCTTAGAGGGAGTTTGCGCCAGTTTTTCAACTACATCGTAGTCTCTTTTCTTTATAATTTTTAAGATCTCCTCCATGTCCTTCTCGGAGGTCTCAGGGATAGTCAATGACTGAGCCTTCGTCCAGACAGGCTCAACCATAACACCTTTTCCTCGAGCCTCGGTTAACTCGGAAGCAAGAGTGTCAGTAAGAATGATTACAGGGGTTGTAACGACTTTGTCAATTGGAGTACTTGCTGAGATGATTATGGGTGTAGGAGCAACCTTTGGAGCAGCTACAGGGATAATTACGGGTCCAGAAACTACTTTTGGGGGAGAAATTTCTGGAGAAAAGATCCTACCACTTCGGGTAATTTTGCTAGTTCTGGTAATATTATTGATGTCAGAATCTTCTTCTTCAGAATTTATCTCTTCGGCGGCTGGCCAGTCTTGCTTGACGCCATGGTAGTAAATGTCCCCTCTGTAATTCCACGGAACGGTCTTGTCTGATTCATATGGGACTGGACCATGCATTGTGATTATTAAAGGAGCTGCTTTCAGAACCGATGTAATTCTAACGGGTCTTTTGGTGGAGACCCTAGAAGAATTGGCAGAAATGGTAATGATAGAAACATCTTCAATAGGAATAGGTGATACAGGAGTCTTTTCAAACAAAATCTCTTTGTTATCTATCAGGCACTGAATGCCTGCCTTCAACAAAGGACAACCACTTGGTGAGGATAAGCAGAGATGGCAAACTTTATTACAGCCCAGGAACACACCGGCTTTCAACCAGTTTATCTTAATAATCGGAAGTGGGGTCATGAGCTCATCAACTGAGGTAGCAAACAAATATTCTTCAATGGCATTGGTATTGTGGCCATGTCTGGGCATAAGAGCAGAAATGACATTTGGCTTCTCAGGGGCATCAAACTCAATTTCTTTTTCTTCAATGAGGTCTTGTATTTTGTTCTTCAAGGCCCAACAATTATTAGTACCATGACCAGGACTTTCAGAGTGATATGCGCAATAGGAATTGGGATGATAATGAGGGGATGTTGTATTGGGGTTTTTTGGAGCTTCTTTCAAAAGTTGGATCTTAGTAGATGAGGTAATACTTGAGACAGAGTCGTGTTGATTCTGGTAAACTGCATGACTGGCCTTTCTACCCTTGGTTGATTATTTCTTTGTTGATCAGATGCAGGCTTTGGGATCATAACAGCCCCCACCATTGGTCAGCGTTCGGCCCTTTCTTGGTTTCTTTGTGGATATACAGCAGCTACCTCTTTCTTCCCGATAAAGGGCTTCCTCACAACTGTACAAGAAGATGTGTCTTTCTGAATCTTTCCATTATTTATACCGGCTTCTATCCTCTCTCCGGTTAATATTAGTTCAGTAAAGCCTGCAGATGAACTTCCAATTAAATGGTTGAAGAAGGGACCAGATAAGGTGCCTAAGAACATGTCTACCAATTCCCTTTCAGATATAGGGGGTTGAACTCTTCCAGCCAAATCTCTCCATTTTTGTGCATAGTCTTTGAAACCTTCATCGGAAACCATGGGCATACTCTGGAGTTGAGTACGGGTAGGCACCAAATCAGCATTGTATTGATATTTCTTGTAGAAAGCTGCAGCAAGATCTTCCCAATTGTGAACATTGGCTCTTTCTAATTGGTAGAACCAGTCAAGTTGTGTTCCAGACAGACTGTCTTGGAAAAGTGCACCCATAAGTCTTCATCAGCGGTATGGGGTTGAATTTTCCTTACGTATGACTGGAGGTGCATTTTAGGGAATGACACTCCGTCATATTTGGAAAATGTAGGATCTTTGAATTTCGGAGGAATCACAATCCCCGACACTAGTCCCAATTCTTCAAAGTCCAAGCCTGGCACCTTTTGGATTTCCATCACGCCCAACCGCTCTTCAAGATGTTTGTACTTATCATCAGCTGGAGGGTACTGTTCCTCAGAGTAGTCCACTTCTTCTTCCTCCTCTTCTGATTCTGACGAGACAATTGTTTCCTTGCCTTTCCCCTCTCCTTCACCGGATGTTGTTGCAAAGTCCAAAGTCCTTCTTGTCTGCCCATGAAATCTTCTTCCCATGTTTAAGACTCCAATTACCTTCTTTGTTTTCTTTTTTCTTTCTTCAGCCAGCAGAGTCTTCAATTCTTCCCGCCCCTTGGCTAGGGTCATGAGCAATTGTTGAAACAACGTATTCTGAGCTTGGAGATCTTTCACTGTTTGCTCGAGATCCATCTTACTGAAATAAACAGTAAAGAGATGAGGAGACTTGTTGCAAAAGACCTATTTATGTTATGATGAATGATATGTGCATATGCAATGTTTTTCAAGTATTTCAATGATTCAAATTTGTTTTAGACAAAAAGGAAACACACGTTATATTAATAAGATAAAGTTTGAGTACATCAATGCCCCTTGGGCAAAATAATACAAAACACTAAGATAGAAAATTAGTGTGCATCCTCTTTGGTGAAATGTAGGCATTCAGAGTCTGCTCCTCATGAAGTAGCCTAGTGAGATCCAAAACCTTCTTCTCGCTTTCGTAGAATTGGGCTTCAAAAGTATCTCGCTCTCCTTTGAGTTGTATCTAATCCCTTTGGAGGTCTTCAAACGATGTGGGCATGTCAGGATGTAGGATAGTGTATGGAACATCTCCTTCCTTAACATGCTCAATGATTACCGGGAGAATGAAGGGGTAAGGTATCATAAGACTCTGAGCACGAGTTCGTACCCATTTGAGGTAAGGTTCAAGGGGGATGGAATTCTTGTGCCCCAAAGTCTTGCTATCCACCTTATTTAGTATCCTCCAAGCTCGGATAAATCTCTGGCGAAGACCTTGATTATCGTTGTCGTAGTGGAATACCAAACCTTGAATCAACATCTCGTGCGAGCCATCTCTTCGGGCGTAACCAAATTGTCTTAAGGCTAAGCAAGGGTTGTAGGTGATTCCTCCCCTTATGCCAAGTAAAGGGACGTTAGAGAATTCTCCACAACGGTCAACAATGATAACATTCTCTTTGGATCGCGAGCACCAATGAATGTTTGAATGCTTGAGCGTCATCAACCTTTGTGACCACCTTGAACCTTGCTCATTCTTTATGACTGATTGGGGAAGATGAGAAATAAACCATCTTTCCAAGAGAGGAGTGCAACACATAAGGACACCTCTTTTCATCATTGTGCGAGTGTGAAAAGAGTGTAGGATATCCCCTAGCAATGTAGGCACCGGGTTGCGTGATATGAAGATTTTGACGGTGTTGACATCTATGAGTTGGTCAGGATTTGGAAATAAAACCATCCCACAGATGAGGAGAGCCACAATTTCCTCAAAGGCTTGCAAGTCTAAGGAATTCCAACAGCTTTGGGCTTTCTCAAACAGGAATTTTGCTAGGAAACCTTTGACACCACTTCTTGTTTCCCAATGAGTTGTGACATCAGATGAGTACAAGTGTAAAGCTTGAGAAATCTCTTCTGGCTTTGGATCTCTTTCCATACCGTTTAAAGGTAGTTGATTGAGAATGGGAATCCTCAAGAGTTGGGAGAATTCTTCCAAAGTAGGCACAAGTTGATAGTCGGGGAATGTGAAGCAATGGTGCAAAGGATCAAAGAACTGAAAGAGCACCTTCATCATGTCCTCATTTGTGTTGGAGGTGACCAAGTTGAATAGAAGACCATGTCTATAAGTGAATGGAGAATTTTCAGGAATCCTTGAAGCTAGCTCCTTAAGCTGTGGAGGGATTCTCACAAGGTTGACTTGAATAGTTTTCCTGCGAAGTGAATCCATTTCCTACAAAACAAGAATAAAGATGAATCTAAAAATCCTTGAAATGGTTAGTGGATGCATATGATGTTCATGATGTCCATGATGTTATGTACAAGTATGCATATACAAGCAAAGCAAACAAGTTCTTAGTTTAGGCTTGCATGGAGTTTTATAGGTAAGTACCATCTTGAAGTTTAGTTGGCTCAAACCTGTCCTAGTAATTGTAACCGGGTTCTAAGGAGCTCAATATCACTGGTTAATTCCTTGGTCATTGTTTCAGCTCAAGCCTCTTTAATGGTGACCGAAATATCCCAAGAAACCAAACCTCAATGAGTGTAGTATCGAGTATCTACCAACTTCGGACTGCACCAAAGTCGGTCATCTCACTATATCTTAAAGGCCAAGTTGGTCAAGTAAAGGTTCTAGAAGTTCATTAGTGCTTCATGGCATCACTCAGCGGCCCCGTATTCTATTTGATTAACTCAGAGGCTACTGGGTAACCACAAATATGTCGCACTAACATAGTTATTGCTTAGACCATGTCGGTATACCCCGCACAGTTTCCACAACGTATTGCTACTTACCTATAATGTATCCCAAATCCGGGTAGAGGATCCAAACCTAAACAAAGAACCATAATGTAAAGCATACGAGTCAAACAATGTAATCAATTAAATGTGATCTAATCCCTAAGGTAACCCCACTTATAGAATTTTCCCCATCAGAGTCGCCAGTTATGTGTTACGTTGGGAGAACTGACTTGAATGTTTTGCGTTTGATCGCAAATGTTGCGTTTAGCAAGAGTCGCCACCGAAATTTATTTTATCCAAAAGGAAAGGTGAAAAAGCACATGAAAGACCTTTGAGATTGTTTCTTGAGTTCGGGGGATAGATTATGTAAAGGGAAGGTATTAGCACCCTTTTCATCCATGGTTTTCCATGGGCTCTTAGTTACTTGCTAGATCACTTGCTTTTGTTGTTTGAAATTGTGCTTGGTGTGGTTTTGAAAGTATTTTGTAAAAGAGGTCATTGTTTAGGCAATATTTGTAATGATTCTAATTCGTAAGAATGTATAAAAGATGTTGATCTTTTTTGAAAATGTTTTCAATGTTTGTAAGATGTTTGAAAGTGTGTAGGTGTTTGTTTTGAAAATAGCAAGGATATTTGTTTTGAACTGGAGCAAGTAATTAGGAGCAATATACCTACTCAAATGTCTTTTTGTTCATTTTCTTTTCCTTTGATATTGTTGTCTTACCATTGATTTGGTAAGCAACCCTATCTTTGGATGTAAACGGGACGGACGTATGTCATCGTATAGACATGATTAGAAATGTTGCAAAGTATGTTAGCATTTTTTGAGAGACTAAGAACATTTTTTTAAGGCAACTTTGAATAGCGTCATCGATGGACTATGATCTTGTATTTGTGTGTTTTTGCTAAGACACTTTACATGCGTAATATGGCTATTTTGTATAAGGCAACCAAGTGGGATAACCCTAGGGGTGTTTTGTGTGCAAGTGTGTCATTTTCATGCTTGATTTTGTCTTGGATTAGGGTTTTCTATTTGGTTGATTTTATGTTACCATACAAACCCTAATTACTAGCATGTTATATAAAAGCGATAAATTGCGAAATTCAAATGTTACTACGCTATTAAAACATTTGTGGGATGGGGTATACAATTTATGAATGGGGATTGCAATAATATAAACCTAACTAACCTATTACAACCAAATTGAATATGTATAAATATTGAAATAAATAATATACAAGATAAATTAAATATGCAAAGATGTATGAATGCAAAGAAAATTTTGTTTGGTTTTTTATATGGAAAAAGTTTTAACCTAAACCTAATGAATAAACAAAGATTATCTCAAATTAATTAGGAAAATAAATTATTTTTTAGAAAAGCTTTTTTATAAACCCTAATTCTATTTGATTAAGAGAAAATAAATTTCTTTAAGAAAAGGTAAGTATTTTTGTATTTTTTGTCTTGAAAAACAATATATGGTATTAGTGACGTATCTTTGGTCCTTTTTTATACTAAAATAATATATTTAATAGGTGTGAAAAAAAAATATTAAAATAGTTATAATTTAATTTACAAGTTTATTACAAAAAGATAGTATATAACTTAAATAAAAATATTTTTTATGAGAAAAAATAAAATAAAATGAACCAAAATGTAATTATCATTTTTATATTTTTTTTGTAATTTTTAATATTAAGAAATATATATTTGATAAAATAAAATGAAAATAAAATAAGTAAATAAAAATATTTGGGCCAGGGGTGCTGCAAGTAAACAGGAGGCAAGAGGTTAGAAAAAAAACAAGGCCCAAAGTTCAGAAGCCCACGCTGCCAAACAAACAAAAAAACTGGAAAAATTTGAAAAATTACAAAAGGCAGGCGCTAAGGCTTGAACCCATGACCTATAGAATTTTTGTGCGTTGCCTTATCACTGGGGTGGCTGTACATCCATTCATATAAACAAAGACATAAATATATATTAGAAAACGCCCCCTGAAGGCAACTTCATCTTCAACCTTGAGCCATGGCCGGACCACCTGTATCTCTCACATTTCTTCATGAAAATGGAAAGTCCAAACATGAAAATTACAGTGTTTCTTCTCATGAGTTTAACTATATATCTTATGTAAACTAAAAGTCAAAGATCAAAGTTAATTTTTCATGCCCTAATTTGAAACCTAATTTTTACAGAAAATTCAAATCCAAAATTCTCTATGTACAGTTAATATAAATGAAAACTATGAACATGGTTAGCTTTAGTGCAAGGATATCTACATTTTGTTTTCACAAATCAAGACCAAAGGATGCTTGTATGAAGAGATAGAAGTTTGAGTTCTTAGCTCTTTCAGTTGAGATCGTAAATGGAGTTTGATCAAGTTTTGAGAAGGCCTGAGGGCCTGTTTAGCCTGCCTGGACCTCCCTGAGTGTATTCCAATCCTTACTTTGCCTTGAAAGTTCCTGAATCTCCCTACTCAAGTCAACCTACAAGCTTGATATATAAAAATGGCAGATGGAGGAGGAGGAGTTACAGTGAGGGAACAGGGATCTGGAACACTTAGATATGATGTATATTAAGTGTTTAGGTAGTTAAAACTCAAAACGTACGAGTAGTTTTTGAGATGGCTATTGTGATCGGTGGATCTGGAACTGACTGTTTAAAGCTGGTTTCGCGAAATGTCGCGGAAGCAAGAGTCGCCACCGTCTTTTATTTTCTCCAAATGGAAAGGACAAAAGCACAGAAAAATTCCTTAAGGAGATTGCTCTCGGTTCGGGTGGTAGGTTATAGAAAGGGAAGGTGTTAGCACCCTTTCTATCCATGGTTATCCATGGGCTCTTAGATACTTGCTCATTGTGTTTTCAAAAATGGTTTGTTTGCTTTTCAACTGTGGGTTTTAAAAAGTTTCTTTGAAAAATTTCAGTTCGACTCGTGCGTCAGAGTGTTTGAAAAATTGCTTTGAAAGCTTTTGAAAAGTGTCGGTGTGAAAAGATTTTTGTTTGTTTTTTTTTGAAGAGAGCAAGCATCTACGAGAACCTACCTACCCTAAGGAATTCGTCTGTGTAAATGTCCTTTAAAGTAGTGCCATCCCATCATTGAGAGGTAGGTAGCACCACTGTTGGAGGTGTTCGGGTCAATTCGAGGTTCGGGACATGGTGATCACCAGAGCAATGGGAAGACACCTTAGAAGCTACCCTCATGCCAGGTTCCCGGATCATGAGGACTTACTAAGACATCCTCTACTCGACGATCACCTTTCGAGGCAAGGCAACAGTGAGGCGTACCCTAGGGGTGGTGTGTGCGAATTGTGTGTCATTTTCATTGAGATTTGTCTTGTCATGTTCATTGTGATCTACGCTTGATTTTATTTAAGGCCATACATGCTTTCATGCTTTTTTTGTTAACAATTAAAAATATTTGCGGAAAAAGTAAATTCTAAGCTATTACAAATGGCGCGGGTCCACATCGCCAAAATTAAACCGGACCCGATTTGACGGAAAGTAAAGAAAGCAAAGTAAGTAACGAATTTGAAAAATGCGAAAAGTAAATGTTACAAAGCTTTGGGAGAGGTACATAATTAATTAAGTGCAATAAAATAAATACGCGAAATTAGACAATTAAGGATATGGGCGTTGGACCCTTTTGCGAAAATTAAATTAACGACAAATTAATTAATTAAAAGGAAAGCAAGAAATTGTTTTTTTTTTGAATATTTTTCATGTTTTTAGGAATTTAATGAGAAAAAGAATTAATTAAAATTAACTAACCCTAATTCTAATGGTTTTTTAAGTTTGTTATGAAAATATTAAAATATAACCTAAATTAAACCTAAATTCTTTTATGTACAATTTAATTATGAAAATAAAATAAGTAATATTATTATTATGAAGAATTAAAAGGAAATAAAAATTATCAATTAAACCTAGTTCTATTTTTTTGTATTTTTATTATTAAAAGAAATTAAAATCACAACCTAATTAAACTAAATACTTACATATTAATTTATTCATGAAAATATTAGAAATAAAAATTATTTACTATATTTTATCTTTTCTGATTTTTTGGCATTTTTTATATTTTGTAAAAAAAATATTTAATTAAATCAAAGCAGTAAAATGAATAAAACAATAATTGAAAATAAAATATAAAAAGAATAAAAAATGGCAAACCAGGGGGGGTGGAAGTCCCCAAAGTGGAGGTTTTATTGTGAAATTCTGGCCCAGCAAGCTTTGATCCATTGACTTTTTCCAGATGCAATATGGCACGTTGACTGGGGTTTAGGATGTCCCTTCAATCTCAGCCTTTAGATTGATCTCTAAGTGGACGTGGCAAGTTGGATTGGAGAGACGCATGGTGGTCGCTAGCGCTGAATCTGCATGGGATGACATGTAGAAAAATAATATTGAAATATGCAAGACCTGGGACTTGAACCCAGGTCATGAGGGTTAATAACATCACACCTTACCAGCTGAGCCATTGAACGCGTTTGATTAATAAATAAACAATGAATATTATAAAAGAAAAGCAAATGGTTAGTGGTGCAACGCGCGAATTTTCAAACGCGCCAATCATTGTGTGACACGAGGTCATCTTCCTCACCATCCCTGTAAAACAAAACACAAAGGCAACGGTTTCAGACGCGTTTCATTAGGTGGCCTTTGGAAAAATAGCGAATAGGTCTCAGGGCTCTATAAATTGAGCGCGACTATGGATTTCTCTTCGTCCCAGAGCGCTGATGTTAATGGTCATGGTCTTGAGCCCTAATTTTGCCTTATTGCAAAAGCCCTAATTTATCCTCCTGAAAACCCTAGAATCTCAAACATGGTAAAATCTCATACACAGCATAATAATCAAATTAAACATAATGGTTAGCTTTAAAACATCACGAGGAACAAGAATCCATAAATAAAAAATGCAAAAGATGCGTGAATTATGATGCACGATTCTGGAAATTTCTTGACACAGTTTGAGTCCTAGGTACCGATTCTTGGCGTTTGAGTGGAGGTTCTTGATTGGAACGTGGTCAGTGAAGCTTCAGGAAGCCAAGGGAATGAATATTAGGGCTTGAATCGTCCCCTAAAGTTGATTTCAGTTTTGTGTTTTATGGAGAAAATTTCAAGTTTGCAAATGTATTTCTTGCGCAGCTTTTAGTCTATGGGCATTAGGTTTAGGTTTCTGATTATGTAGTGAAGGCATTAGGTCAACAAAATTCAATCAAATCTCTTTCATTCAATGGTTTTGCAAATTGATTTTCCAAGATCTTTTTCATATCTTTTTCATGCTACTTTGTATCAATTAAGATCAATTCCATCCAAATCTTTCTATATTGGGATATGCACGAAATATTGAGCTCAAAACATGTATAAAAAGATTGAAAAAATTAGGTTAGACATTTTTCACATATTTAATTTGATTTAAATGAATTAATATGAATAATAATTCAAATAAATAAATAAAAAATGAGAAAATACTTCCCTTTGGGCCAAGTGGTCGTGCATATGCTTGGAATGATGAATCATGGAAGAAAAATGGGCCCATTAGCAAATTTAGGTCATTTGAAGTAATGTTGGCTTTTCAAAATATCCAAAAATTTCCCAACTTCCACAAGGCATAACTTGCTCAATTTTTAAGCTTTTCTCATGTTCTTGGACATTTTGGAAAAGTCTTTGAGTCCTCTAACCAATGTCTTTGGTCCCATGTCATTTTGATTTACCAATCTCAAGTTATGGCCTTTGACTTAAAGTCCCTTTTTGTTGACTTTTGAAAATGACCTATAATGTTGAAATTGATAACTTTTTGTGAGAGCATTTCTTGGACTTGAAGTATGAAGATGAGTTGTAGGAAATGTCTTTATCTTCAAAATGAGCTTTGGGTGGAATTTTTCTGATAATCCATGTGAAAGTTATGCCCTGGTCAATTTCAGTTGACTTTTTCAACTGTCCAAATATAATAACTTTTGCATCTTGATGATTTTCTGAGCCAAATTTTGAGAATCATGATCAAGCATTGATCAAATGATGTTTGTAGCTCCAAAATGGTATGTTGACCAAAAATTTGAACTTTTGACTGTCAAATGACCATTTTGCCCCTACAGTTGACTGTAGTGCAATCTAGGGTTTTGACTGTGCAATTTTGAGCTGAATGCCTTGAAACCTGATATGAGGATGCTTGACCACATTTGTAGGCATGTGAGACTTGATTGGGCCTTTGAAAACTTCATTTTCTTGATCAGACCACAAACCCTAGTTTTGACTGCATAGGAGACCTTTGCACTGTGCAACCCTTGGGGAATTTTGCAGCTTGACTTGGCAATTTCCTGGAGAATATGGGAGGGCAAATTTTGGGGTACAACAGTTGCCCCTGTTCAATCTTCTTAGACCTGAGGATGCATATTGGCTGACGTGCCTTTCGTAATCCGAGGGTAGAAGATGATTGAACACTAGAGTGCCCAGAAATTTGCGCTCACATGTTAGCAGTGTGATGGGAATGGGATTATAGATGCCATTTGGAAATTGCTGGATAGGATGATGGGCTTATAGATGCCATCTGGATGTTGATCGCGTAGGAGATTCCTTGGCGAGAACCTGCATACCTGCAAAAGAAAAAATGAATACCTGACACGTTGCAGGAGTTGATTTCAGATGCTTGGCATAGATGTGTCCTGACTGGTTACAGGGGCTGAGTCTGGAGCTTCAAACGGTGATGAATGAATCAGGGATGGTTACTGTCTTAGTATGGATGGTAAGAGAACCTTAGGCGACTTTATCTTCAACAACGCTCGTTGAGAAAAATCTTGAGTGACTTTAACTTCAACAACGCTCGTTGAGAAAAATCTTGGGTGACTTTAACTTCAACAACGCTCGTTGAGAAAAATCTTGGGTGACTTTAACTTCAACAATGCTCGTTGAAAAAAATCTTGGGTGACTTTAACTTCAACAACGCTCGTTGAGAAAAATCTTGGGTGTCTTCTACTGGGATAAGAATCAGGGAGATCTTAGGGTCGACCTGACTGAACCAGAGAGGGCCTTTGACTGGATAAGCATCAGGAAAATCTTAGGGTCGATTTAACTGAACCGGACAAGGTCTTGAAACATCTTCAACTGGATAAGCATCAGGGAGATCTTAGGGTCGATCTGACTGAACCAGAGAAGGCCTTTGACTGGATAAGCATCAGGAAAATCTTAGGGTCGATTTAACTGAACCAGACAAGGTCTTGAAACATCTTCAGCTGGATAAGCATCAGGGAGATCTTAGGGTCGATCTGACTGAACCAGAGAAGGCCTTTGACTGGATAAGCATCAGGAAAATCTTAGGGTCGATTTAACTGAACCGGACAAGGTCTTGAAACATCTTCAGCTGGATAAGCATCAGGGAGATCTTAGGGTCGATCTGACTGAACCAGAGAAGGCCTTTGACTGGATAAGCATCAGGAAAATCTTAGGGTCGATTTAACTGAACCGGACAAGGTCTTGAAACATCTTCAGCTGGATAAGCATCAGGGAGATCTTAGGGTCGATCTGACTGAACCAGAGAAGGCCTTTGACTGGATAAGCATCAGGAAAATCTTAGGGTCGATTTAACTGAACCGGTCTAGGTCTTGAAATATAGTTGAGAATTTTAACTGCATCTTTCCTGAAAGGTAAAAGTCAGTCATATGCAATGCATGATATGGATCAGGCAATGATGTTCTCAACATAAATGAGATTTGTATGATATGATGTGTCTATGCATGCTATAATGATGTATGTGATGTTTTATGTATGTTTTTGTCTAGGAAAGTGAATTCTTGACGGGTGCCGGGAAGTCGTATCCTAGGCTGATGTTGAAGAATAAGCTTTTACTTCCGCTGGGGATGATAACTGCAAGAATACCGGTAGGAGAAGATGACTCCGTTGCGGAATAAACTTGGCAAATGGAGGATTCTGCGGGGAGAAAAGATACTTTAGCGACCATGCTGGGAAGCAATACTCTATGGGGAGAGGAATGCTTTTGCTGAATTGTTGATGATAACTTGCTGGGGATAAGAAGGCTTCGTCAACGACGCTCTTTCCGTGGCTTTTGGCTGAGGATAACCCAGTTATATCCTGTTAAGGAAATAACTCTTTAAATCAAGCCGGACGACGCGTTCGTGCTCTGCGAGGGGATAAGCTTCCAGAATTTACTGGGGATAAGCTTACTGCTTGGGGATATGACTTCCACCCTTCCTGGGGAACTAGATTGGACTCTCTTGGGGAGTTTTGATATGCTGGGGAAGTGATTCCCTTGAATGTTATGCCGCCGGGGAACAATCTTTAGACCAAGACTGCCGGGGATGCTTGTATTGCTGCTGGGGAAGTATTGAGATCTACGGGAGGATACTCAATTTCCTTGAGACTTGATAACTCTGCTTGGAGAAGAATGTACTGTTTTGCCGAATTACTCTCTGGGGAATTTAAGATGTACTTGGTCGTGTTCTTTAGCTGAACCTACCTTGGTACCTTGGAGGATCGAACAATTGGATTGTTTAGACAACTCTTTTATTGCCCCTGTTTCTAGTGTCACCTGCAATTAATTCCTTTGTTTCGTATGCAAATATTTATGAGTTAGCAAATTATTGTCAATGCATATATCATAAATTGAACCTTGGACGTTCTTCACAAAACAAAACAGAAAAAGAAAAACACTTGGCACGTTTTAACTGAAAATATATTTGTATTGATTTTTTGAATAGCCTGTGAATAGGCGTTTTGTGTACAAGAGGCTGACGTCCTAGTAAGAGGAATGTCGCCGAACAAGAGAGTTTATACAAATTTTGTACAAAAGAAAATAAAACAGCTGTGTGAAGTGAATGATCCCACTGAGTTTCAACTCTGCTATTGCCTTTATAACTCCGAGCGTCTCACCACTTGATGACCTTGGTTGAAGGTGAAGCTGACTGATCGATGCCGTCTGAACTTGATGCAGATACCGGATTCTGGATGCAAGGTGATCCAATGAGACATAGTATTACGCTTTTATCCCTAATTTTTGCCTGGACTGCCCTTTCGGGTTTTCAGTCCACCGGGATACCCATTTTTGCCCAAGTCGCCTTTTCAGGTTTTCGACTTGCCGGGTGTACAGATTTTTTCATTTTCATCCCTTCATTTTGCCCGAGCCCTTTTGGTTCGACGGGAAGCCCTAATTTTTGCCTAGGCATGTCAGCCTAGCGGGTCTTTTTTTCATGCGTAGTATTTTTTTACTATGTCTGCATTGGCGGGGTGAGGAAGGTCGTCACCATCCATGTTGGTTAATATCATTGCTCCTCCTGAGAACACATGCTTAACCACAAATGGCCCTTCGTATGTAGGGGTCCATTTGCCCCTTGGATCACTCTGAGGAAGGATGATTCTCTTGATTACCAGATCCCCAACTTGATATTCCTGTGGTCTGACTTTTTTGTTAAATGCCCTGATCATTCGTTTCTGATACGTCTGACCATGACAGATAGCAGCAAGCCTCTTTTCGTCAATGAGATTGAGTGTATCAAGTCGTGTCTGGATCCAATCATCTTCGTTCAGATTTGCATCCTTCATTATCCGGAGAGAGGGAATTTGCACTTCGATTGGCAAGACTGCCTCCATACCATAAACCAGAGAGAAAGGAGTTGCCCCGGTTGACGTCCTAGCTGAGGTACGGTACCCATGCAGAGCGAACGGTAACATCTCGTGCCAATCTTTATACGTCACTGTCATCTTTTGCACGATTTTCTTGATGTTATTATTTGCTGCTTCTACAGCCCCATTCATCTTCGGTCTGTAAGGAGAAGAATTGTGGTGCTGTATCTTGAACTGCTCGTAGAGCTCAGCGATCATCTTGTTGTTCAGATTGGTACCGTTGTCTGTAATAATCCGCTCAAGGACACCGTACCGACAGATCAGATTGTGTCGAATGAACCGTGCCACCACAGTCTTGGTTACCGTAGCATAGGATGCTGCCTCAACCCACTTCGTAAAATAATCAATCGCCACTAGGATGAAGTGATGTCCATTAGATGCCGTAGGCTTTATCTCACCAATCATGTCTATGCCCCACATTGCAAACGGCCAAGGCGCAGTCAGAACATTCAGGGGAACCGGAGGAACATGCACCTTGTCTGCATAGATCTGGCACTTGTGGCATGTCCTGGAATGTTGGTAACAGTCAGCTTCCATTGTAGACAAGTAATATCCTGCCCGTAGGATTTTCTTAGCCATAGTGTGTCCACTGGAATGTGTACCAAAGGTCCCTTCATGTAGCTCTTCCATGATCCTTCCTGCTTCAGTCTTATCCACACAGCGCAGTAGGGTTGAATCATGGTTTCGCTTGTACAAGATGTCGTTGCTGAGGAAGAACTTGGCTGCGAACCTTCTCAGGAATTTCTTATCATTGACAGAGGCACCTTCAGGGTATTCCTGAGCTTCCAGATATCTCTTCACTTCGTGGTACCAAGGCTTCTCAGTCACCAATTCAGTTTCGAGATCACAACAGTATGCCGGTTCGTCCAGTTTCCAGATGATGATCCGGGGAGCCTCATTATCCCATTTGACCTTGAACATTGAAGACATTGTAGCTAACGCGTCCTCTAACTGATTCTCTTCTCTTGGAAAGTGCTCAAAGGTTATTTCTGTGAAGTGGGGAATCATGGTCAACACACATTCTCTGTAAGGGATCAGGTTTGGATGTTTCGTATCCCACTCTCCTTTGATCTGATTGATCACAAGAGCGGAATCTCCGAAGACACTTAGAAATTTGATCCTTAGGTCGATCGCAGCTTGAAGGCCCATGATACACGCCTCATACTCCGCCATGTTGTTGGTACAGTTGAAACACACTCGGGCCGTGAGTGGAGTATGAGTACCTTGAGGTGATATGATTATGGCGCCGATACCATTTCCCAAAGCATTGGAGGCTCCGTCAAAGTGCATAGACCATCGAGATCCTGGTTCAGGTCCTTCATCCGGTCCAGGTACTTCACAATCAGTTACTATCATGATGCTTTCGTCCGGAAATTCGAAGTTCATTGATTGGTAATCATTTACAGCTTGATGTGCCAGGTGGTCTGCCAATACACTTCCCTTGATGGCTTTCTGGGTTGTGTACTGAATGTCGTATTCCGTCAAGATCATTTGCCATCTTGCAATTCTCCCAGACAGAGCAGGCTTTTCGAATATGTACTTTATACGATCCATTTTTGAGATCAACAAAGTAGTGTGAGTCAGCATATACTGTCTCAGCCGGCGAGCCGCCCATACCAAAGCGCAACAAGTTTTCTCAAGCAGTGAGTATCGGGTCTCACAGTCGGTAAACTTTTTGCTAAGGTAATAAATGGCATGCTCTTTTCGGCCAGACTCGTCATGCTGCCCCAGCACACACCCCATTGAGTTGTCAAGCACTGTCAGATATAGTATCAGAGGTCTCCCTTCAACCGGTGGCATAAGGATAGGTGGTTCTTGGAGATACTCTTTGATTCTGTCAAAAGCAGCCTGACATTCATCGTTCCAACGTACTACCTGATCTTTCTTCAGCAGCTTGAAGATTGGCTCACAGGTAGCAGTCAGATGTGAGATGAATCGAGCAATGTAATTCAGGCGTCCTAAAAAGCCTCTGACTTCCTTTTTTGTCTTAGGAACTGGCATCTCTTGAATAGCTTTGACCTTAGCAGGGTCCACTTGAATACCTTTATCACTGACCACGAAGCCTAGCAACTTCCCAGATCTTACCCCGAAGGTGCACTTGTTCGGGTTCAATCTCAGCTTGTACAGTTTCAACCGGTCAAACAACTTCTGCAGATGATCTAGGTGCTCTTCCTCAGTCTGGGACCTAGCGATCATGTCGTCCACATACACTTCTATCTCATGATGGATCATGTCATGAAATAAAGCAACCATGGCACGTTGGTAGGTTGCCCCAGCGTTCTTTAACCCGAATGGCATGACCTTGTAACAGAAGGTGCCCCACTGAGTGACAAATGAAGTCTTTTCCATGTCTTCAGGTGCCATCTTGATCTGATTGTAACCTGAGAAGCCATCCATGAAAGAGAATACCTTGTGCTGAGCTGTATTATCAACAAGGACATCAATGTGAGGTAAGGGGAAGTCATCTTTGGGGCTGGCCCTGTTCAGATCCCTGTAGTCGACACACATTCTGACCTTACCGTCCTTCTTTGGTACCGGCACCACATTAGCAACCCACTGAGGGTAAGACGTCACTGCAAGGAACCCAACATCAAACTGTTTCATAACCTCGGCCTTAATCTTCTCAGACATCTCTGGACGCATCCGACGGACCTTTTGCTTGACTGGAGGGCAGTCTTCCTTAGTTGGCAAGTGATGGACCACGATATCGGTATCCAACCCGGGCATGTCTTCGTAGGACCAGGAAAAGATCTCCATATAGTCATGCAGCATCTTAGTCAACCGTTGCTTCACGCTGAGCTCTAGGTTGGCGCCAATCTTTACCTCTTTCCTGTCTGCCTCATTACCCAAGTTTATGGTTTCCACTGGCTCTTCATGGGGTTGAATTGCCCTTTCTTCCTGAAGCAACAGTCTTGCAAGCTCGCCAGGCACTTCGCAATCATCTTCACCTTCGTCTTCGGCTAAGTTGATCGGATTTTCGAAGTCATAATTGGCAGTAGCGGAGTTGTTATCAGTAAGATCCAGAGTGGATTGAAACCTGTATGAGTGAGTGTGTGTGTAAATACAGCTGTTTTGAAAATTATGTAAAGGAAAAGAAAGACAGAAAAAGGAACACAATATTTGCAATGCGAAAAATACGTCCAAGATTTTCATTCATGGTATATGAAATGACAATTTGTATGCCCTCACAAATAGAACCACGGTGCCTCGGGTAAGACACCGGGCCATAGAGTTTATCATTGTTTATTACAAAATAATGAAACAAAGAAATTTATTACTGCGTCACAAAGGTAACAGGGGTATGGTCCTTTGCACTCCAATTGTTCAATCCGTCTTCGGCCGTCGGATAGATCCAGCTGTTGAATTCAGCTTCGTCCACTTCATGGTCTTCCCCAACAGCATTCACTCCTAAACTTTTAATAGATACCGGAGGTCTTCCGATCCTTGCTTTCCTCATAGCTCTCTGACCTTCTGAGGTAAAACCCAGCCCAAGTTTATCAGTCTTCTGTGTGAAGTCTGGAAGTCTGCCCCAGTCGGCACATTCACCCTTCTGAACCACAGCCCGGGCATCCTTCAGGGAAGCCATCTTCAAAGGGCCACTTGCTTCTGTTGTTTCTGCTGCAATTGGAAACACCTCCTCGAAATGCTGAAAGGGGGTTTCAATAAACTCCCCATCCATCTCAATGTACCTGAAGGAGTTCAGGTGGCTCACCATATATTCTTCCTCTCCTTGCACGGTGACAATCTTCCCTCTGACGGGGTATTTCAGCTTCTGATGCAAGGTAGAGGTCACTGCCCCAGCCTTATGTATCCAAGGTCGACCCAATAGACAAGAGTAAGATGGACGGATATCCATCACATAAAAAGTGGAGTCGAACACCTGAGAGCCCACACGAATCGGAATGTCAACCTCTCCATGGACCATCCTCTTTGAACCATCAAAGGCCCTGACGATGATGTTGCTGGGTTTCAATTCCAGGCCTTCACAGTCTAGACGGTCCAAAGCCTTCTTAGGTAGCACATTCAAAGATGAACCCGTGTCCACCAACACATGTGCCAAGGTGGTGCCCCTGCATTCAATAGAGACATGCAGAGCATCATTATGGTCTCTCCCTTTTGCGGTCAAGTCAGCATCTGAGAAACCCAAGCCATTATCTGCCGTTAAAATTGCCACGCAATCAGTGAACTGGACTGCAGAGGTTTCATGAGGCACATGGGCCGTCTTGAGGAATGAGATTAGGGCCTTAGCATGGGCCTCAGAGCACAGCAATAAAGAGAGCATGGAGATCTTGGAGGGCATATGCCCCAGCTGCTCCACAACATTAAAATCGCTCTTTTTTATGATCTTCAGAATCTCCTCCATCTCTTGTGGGGAGGCCTCAGCAGCTATGGGTACGGGTGCCTCCGTCTAGGCAGGCTCAACTTCAATTCCCTTGCCTCGAGCATTGGATGACTCGGCAGCAGGAGAAACAATCAGATCAGCAGCAGGAACAGGTATACTTGCAGGGGTTATGAGTAGCGGTCTTCAGGCAGCAGGCGGTGCAATGTCAGGCGAGAAGAGCCTGCCACTGCGGGTCACTTTGGCTGGGCCAGTGATGTCACAAATGCTGGCGCCAGCGTTGAGCTCTTGTTTAATCCCGTTTACATATACGTCTGCCCCATAATGCCAGGGGACAGCTTTGTCAGATACATAGGGCAGGGGCCCTGGAACAGTGATAATAACAGGCGCAACGGTCATGATTTGGACGGGCTTCTTCGGGAGAGCCGTGACCGGATTACTGAAGATAGTCACCACAGAAACTTCTTCCACTGGAACCAACCGAACAACAGACTTCTTGAATAGAATCTCCTTGCTATCCATTAAGCTTTGGATGCCTAACTTTAGCAAGGGACAACCAGATGGGGACACGACACAGAACAGGCAACCCTCACTACAACCCGGAAATAAACCGGCCTGCAGTAGGTTCTTCTTGACAATCTTTAGAGGAGTGGCTAGATCATCCACAGAAACAGCATAAACGTCTTCATCAACAGCATTTACCCCATGTTGAGGCATAGGGGCGGTAACTACATTCGGCTTCGCGGGCGCTTCGAACTGTATCTCCTTTGCATCGATAAGGTCTTGCACCTTATTCTTTAAAGCCCAACAGTCATCAGTAGAATGCCCCGGGCTATCTGAATGGTAAGCACAACGAGCATTCGGGTTGTACTTGGGGGATGCAGTATTTGGAAACTTCGGCGCCTCCCTGACAGTCACTAAATTGGTTGTGAGCAACTGTGGCAGGATCTGCGACAAAGTCATGTTTAAACGGGTGAATTCTCTCCAGGGTCTTTCCACCTTCTGAGTATTGTTTGGCCGGGGAGCGGCAGAAGGCTTAGCAATCATTACCGCGCTGACAGATTGGGGGTGCTCATGTCTCTCTGATTTCCTGGAACCATATACGGCGCTAGACTCCTTCTTGAATGGTTTCTTTTCCGAACTAGATGATGCACCCTTTGCAATCTTCCCAGACTTCAGCCCAGCTTCAATCCTCTCTCCAGTCAAGATTAGATCAGTGAACCCAGCGGAAGAATTCCCAATGAGATGGTTGAAAAACGGCCCAGATAGGGTCCCCAAGAACATGTCTACCAACTCCCGATCAGTCAATGGTGGCTGCACCCTGCCAGCCAGGTCTCTCCACTTCTGAGCGTACTCCTTAAAACCTTCACTTACACCTAACGACATACCCTGGAGTTGGGTACGCGTGGGGGCAAGGTCGGCATTATATTGATACTGCTTGTAGAAAGCAGTAGCCAACTCCTCCCAGTTACGAACCTTGGTCCCATCCAGCTGATAGAACCATTCGAGATGAGTCCCTGAAAGACTCTCCTGGAAGAAGTGGATCCATAAATTCTTATCCGCAGAGTACGGCTGAATTTTCCGAACATAGGACCTTAAATGCAGCTTGGGACAAGACGCCCCGTCATATTTGGAGAAGGATGGTGCTTTGAACTTGTGAGGGATGATCACACCAGTCGACAAACCCAGATCTCCGAAATCCAGCCCAGGTACCTGTTGAACCTCCATAGCCTTCAACCTATCCTCCAGTTGTTTGTATCTGTCATATGCAGGAGGGTACTGCTCTTCATCAAAATCTGTCTCGTTGTCGGAGACTACCGGACTAGGGACCTTTACTTCTGCCTGAGAAGGACTCTTGCCAACAGAAGAACCAGCCTCTTCATGCTGCAGAGTATTGCCAAACCTTCGGCCCGAGTTGAACAGAACAGTTCTTCTCTTCTTCTTCTTCTCCTTCTTCAGGAGCATAGCCTTCAGTTCTTCTTGGCCTTTAGCCAGACCCTTGATTAATTCTTGAAACTGCGCATTCTGCGCCTGAAGAGCCTTGATTGACGTCTCGGTTGATGCAGATTCGGGATTCATGATGCTGAAATAAACAGCGAAGAACTGTAAGCAACCTGAAAAGGGGAAAAACCTGCTATGCACATGATGTATGAAATGCGTATGAATTATGTTTTCAAAGACAATCGGGAATCAACTTTGTAAACAAAAAAAGAACACACTTCATTAGATTCAACTTTGCAACTGACATTATTCAACAGGTTGCCCTTAGGCGTTACATGAAAGGAAATACTGGAAAGGAAATAAAACTGTAAAGGCACATTCAGAGCTTCTTATTGATCCCATGGTCTCCTCTTCTCAGTACGGATGTAGGCATTCAGAGCTCTCTCATTCTCCAACTGCTTTGTCAGCTTCTGGATCTTTGATTCCTGCTCGTTGAACTTTTCCCGGTAAGAATCCCGCTCTTCTCGCAGTTGCGACCAAGATCTCTTCAATGTCTCATAATCAGTAGGTATCTGAGGAGGAAGGACAGTCGGAGGAACACCATCTTTGTCAGGACACTCAAGAATGACGGGTCTGACAGCTTCATATGGCATACCTAACTTCTGAGCACGGATGCGAACCCATTTGTAGTAGGCTTCCATAGGTAAAGAAGTCTTTGGCCCTAACTCCTGTGGGTCAGCTTTATGAACCTTATCCCAAGCCTTGATGAACCTACGACGCAGCTCGTCGCTATCCACCTGAAACTCGAAACTGATGTGAGGCACCAACATCTCATGGGGGCCTGCTCTTCTTGCTCTTCCAAACTGACGGAGTGCTAGACATGGATTGTAGGAGATCCCTCCTTGAGTACCAATTAGAGGAACATTAGGATATTCCCCGCATCGATCAATAATAGCTATCTCATCCAAACCTCTGCAAGTCCAAATGATGTCTTTATCGGTGAGAGACATTAACCTATGAGCCCAACCTCTCCCTTCTTGGTTCTTCAGTACGAACTTAGGGAGGTGCGAAATAAACCACCTCAACAACAAAGGGATACAACACCATAGGGTTCCTCGTCTTCGGGTAGTACGGGAATGAAGTTGTTGCAAGATGTCACCCAAGAGAGTGGGCACGGGATTCTGAGACATAAAGATCCTTATGGCAGTGACACTGATGAAGTTGTCAGGATTAGGAAACAGGACTAACCCATAGATTAGGAGAGCCAAGATGTCTTCATATGCCCTAAAGTCCAGGTCATTCCAGAAATTGTTAGCTTTACCAATTAGAAACTTGGCCAAGAAACCCTTAACTCCGCTTCTAGTTACCCAATTGTCTGTTACCTCTTGATGGGTCAAAGGAAGAGCTGCAGCAACGTCCTCAAGCCTGAGGGTCTTTTCCCAACCAGTAAAGGGGATCTGATCCAAGATAGGGATACCAAGCAAATCAGAGAACTCTTCCAGGGTAGGGACCAGCTGGAAGTCTTGAAAGGTGAAGCATTGGTACTGAGGGTCATAGAACTGGGTCAGAACACTCATCAACTGTTGATCCCGCTTTGTAGTGACTAAACTGAGAAGGGACCATGCCTCTGAATGAAGGAAGTGGTGTTTGGAATTCTGCTAACCAATTCATCAAGCAACTCAGGTGAACGAACAAAGTTGAACCGGATAGTATTCCTTCGCACAGGCATCATAATGTCCTACAAAACAGAGCAAAGATGAAACCCTCTTGTCTTTGAAATGGTCAGTTCTTATGCAGGATGCATGCAATGCTCATGATGCTATGATGTTATGATAAAGCACACCACATACAGATACAAAGGCAAACATGGTAAGGCACACAAGTCACACAAGGCAAGCCCCTAAAGTTTAGGCCAGCATGAGGTCTAGGTACTACCCTCTTTCAGTTTGTTGGTTCATACCTGTCCTAATCAAAAGTAACCGGGTTCTTAGAGGATCCCAATATCATTGACTACCCTCAATCGGTCATAACTCTAGCATCGCAATCTTTTCTTGCGGCCAGAACCATCACGAGAGTTTAGCCTCAATGGGCGTAGCATACTGCTACAATTCTAAAGGCCAAGTTGTGTCAATTAAGGTTCTAAGGTTGTTGGTGCTTAATGACTCCTTAGAAGACCCATATTCTCCCCGTTGCGACACAAGGGATATCGGTACAGACTAAGGTGCCACACCAACGTAGCCACTGCTTCACCCGTGTCGGTCTACGCCGGACAGGTCCCTCACAGCTTATGCTACCTAAACAGGGTATCCCCAGATCCGGGTTAGGATCTATGTAACTCCGATACAACCCACAATAGTAAAGCAAGCAAAGAAGACAATTGAAAACACAGTTATGAACTAACCCTAAGGTACACCTCACTTTATAAAGGTATCCCCAGCAGAGTCGCCAGTTCTGTGATCGGTGGATCTGGAACTGACTGTTTAAAGCTGGTTTCGCAAAATGTCGCGGAAGCAAGAGTCGCCACCGTCTTTTATTTTCTCCAAATGGAAAGGACAAAAGCACAGAAAAATTCCTTAAGGAGATTGCTCTCGGTTCGGGAGGTAGGTTATAGAAAGGGAAGGTGTTAGCACCCTTTCTATCCATGGTTATCCATGGGCTCTTAGATACTTGCTCATTGTGTTTTCAAAAATGGTTTGTTTGCTTTTCAACTGTGGGTTTTAAAAAGTTTCTTTGAAAAATTTCAATTCGACTCGTGCGTCAGAGTGTTTGAAAAATTGCTTTGAAAGCTTTTGAAAAGTGTCGGTGTGAAAAGATTTTTGTTTGTTTTTTTTTTTGAAGAGAGCAAGCATCTACGAGAACCTACCTACCCTAAGGAATTCGTCTGTGTAAATGTCCTTTAAAGTAGTGCCATCCCACCATTGAGAGGTAGGTAGCACCACTGTTGGAGGTGTTCGGGTCAATTCGAGGTTCGGGACATGGTGATCACCAGAGCAATGGGAAGACACCTTAGAAGCTACCCTCATGCCAGGTTCCCGGATCATGAGGACTTACTAAGACATCCTCTACTCGACGATCACCTTTCGAGGCAAGGCAACAGTGAGGCGTACCCTAGGGGTGGTGTGTGCGAATTGTGTGTCATTTTCATTGAGATTTGTCTTGTCATGTTCATTGTGATCTACGCTTGATTTTATTTAAGGCCATACATTCTTTCATGCTTTTTTTGTTAACAATTAAAAATATTTGCGGAAAAAGTAAATTCTAAGCTATTACAAATGGCGCGGGTCCACATCGCCAAAATTAAACCGGACCCGATTTGACGGAAAGTAAAGAAAGCAAAGTAAGTAACGAATTTGAAAAATGCGAAAAGTAAATGTTACAAAGCTTTGGGAGAGGTACATAATTAATTAAGTGCAATAAAATAAATACGCGAAATTAGACAATTAAGGATATGGGCGTTGGACCCTTTTGCGAAAATTAAATTAACGACAAATTAATTAATTAAAAGGAAAGCAAGAAATTGTTTTTTTTTTTGAATATTTTTCATGTTTTTAGGAATTTAATGAGAAAAAGAATTAATTAAAATTAACTAACCCTAATTCTAATGGTTTTTTAAGTTTGTTATGAAAATATTAAAATATAACCTAAATTAAACCTAAATTCTTTTATGTACAATTTAATTATGAAAATAAAATAAGTAATATTATTATTATGAAGAATTAAAAGGAAATAAAAATTATCAATTAAACCTAGTTCTATTTTTTTTGTATTTTTATTATTAAAAGAAATTAAAATCACAACCTAATTAAACTAAATACTTACATATTAATTTATTCATGAAAATATTAGAAATAAAAATTATTTACTATATTTTATCTTTTCTGATTTTTTGGCATTTTTTATATTTTGTAAAAAAAATATTTAATTAAATCAAAGCAGTAAAATGAATAAAACAATAATTGAAAATAAAATATAAAAAGAATAAAAAATGGCAAACCAGGGGGGGTGGAAGTCCCCAAAGTGCAGGTTTTATTGTGAAATTCTGGCCCAGCAAGCTTTGATCCATTGACTTTTTCCAGATGCAATATGGCACGTTGACTGGGGTTTAGGATGTCCCTTCAATCTCAGCCTTTAGATTGATCTCTAAGTGGACGTGGCAAGTTGGATTGGAGAGACGCATGGTGGTCGCTAGCGCTGAATCTGCATGGGATGACATGTAGAAAAATAATATTGAAACATGCAAGACCTGGGACTTGAACCCAGGTCATGAGGGTTAATAACATCACACCTTACCAGCTGAGCCATTGAACGCGTTTGATTAATAAATAAACAATGAATATTATAAAAGAAAAGCAAATGGTTAGTGGTGCAACGCGTGAATTTTCAAACGCGCCAATCATTGTGTGACACGAGGTCATCTTCCTCACCATCCCTGTAAAACAAAACACAAAGGCAACGGTTTCAGACGCGTTTCATTAGGTGGCCTTTGGAAAAATAGCGAATAGGTCTCAGGGCTCTATAAATTGAGCGCGACTATGGATTTCTCTTCGTCCCAGAGCGCTGATGTTAATGGTCATGGTCTTGAGCCCTAATTTTGCCTTATTGCAAAAGCCCTAATTTATCCTCCTGAAAACCCTAGAATCTCAAACATGGTAAAATCTCATACACAGCATAATAATCAAATTAAACATAATGGTTAGCTTTAAAACATCACGAGGAACAAGAATCCATAAATAAAAAATGCAAAAGATGCGTGAATTATGATGCACGATTCTGGAAATTTCTTGACACAGTTTGAGTCCTAGGTACCGATTCTTGGCGTTTGAGTGGAGGTTCTTGATTGGAACGTGGTCAGTGAAGCTTCAGGAAGCCAAGGGAATGAATATTAGGGCTTGAATCGTCCCCTAAAGTTGATTTCAGTTTTGTGTTTTATGGAGAAAATTTCAAGTTTGCAAATGTATTTCTTGCGCAGCTTTTAGTCTATGGGCATTAGGTTTAGGTTTCTGATTATGTAGTGAAGGCATTAGGTCAACAAAATTCAATCAAATCTCTTTCATTCAATGGTTTTGCAAATTGATTTTCCAAGATCTTTTTCATATCTTTTTCATGCTACTTTGTATCAATTAAGATCAATTCCATCCAAATCTTTCTATATTGGGATATGCACGAAATATTGAGCTCAAAACATGTATAAAAAGATTGAAAAAATTAGGTTAGACATTTTTCACATATTTAATTTGATTTAAATGAATTAATATGAATAATAATTCAAATAAATAAATAAAAAATGAGAAAATACTTCCCTTTGGGCCAAGTGGTCGTGCATATGCTTGGAATGATGAATCATGGAAGAAAAATGGGCCCATTAGCAAATTTAGGTCATTTGAAGTAATGTTGGCTTTTCAAAATATCCAAAAATTTCCCAACTTCCACAAGGCATAACATGCTCAATTGTTAAGCTTTTCTCATGTTCTTGGACATTTGGGAAAGGTCTTTGAGTCCTCTAACCAATGTCTTTGGTCCCATGTCATTTTGATTTACCAATCTCAAGTTATGGCCTTTGACTTAAAGTCCCTTTTTGTTGACTTTTGAAAATGACCTATAATGTTGAAATTGATAACTTTTTGTGAGAGCATTTCTTGGACTTGAAGTATGAAGATGATTTGTAGGAAATGTCTTTCTCTTCAAAATGAGCTTTGGGTGGAATTTTTCTGATAATCCATGTGAAAGTTATGCCCTGGTCAATTTCAGTTGACTTTTTCAGCTGTCCAAATATAATAACTTTTGCATCTTGATGATTTTCTGAGCCAAATTTTGAGAATCATGATCAAGCATTGATCAAATGATGTTTGTAGCTCCAAAATGGTATGTTGACCAAAAATTTGAACTTTTGACTGTCAAATGACCATTTTGCCCCTACAGTTGACTGTAGTGCAATCTAGGGTTTTGACTGTGCAATTTTGAGCTGAATGCCTTGAAACCTGATATGAGGATGCTTGACCACATTTGTAGGCATGTGAGACTTGATTGGGCCTTTGAAAACTTCATTTTCTTGATCAGACCACAAACCCTAGTTTTGACTGCATAGGAGACCTTTGCACTGTGCAACCCTTGGGGAATTTTGCAGCTTGACTTGGCAATTTCCTGGAGAATATGGGAGGGCAAATTTTGGGGTACAACAGCTATGTATGGTGCAAAACTGTCAAGCTATGGCAGACTTTCAATGTCAAAGTGTTTGGGAGAGTTTCTTAGTCTTAGCATTCTTGTTTTTGGTTGCAATAAACTTGTGTATAAGTATAGAGAAAGTTTCAAATCAATTCCACACCAGGTTTTTGAGTTATAGCCTTTTGGCTCTATAACTTGCTTTTGAAGCAAAGTGAGGAGACAAGTCCCTAAGTGTTTGTACAAGCCTGATCTGAGCTGTTAGAGGTTTTAGACACATTGCTTTTGGTCTAAAGGTTTGTGTGTGCAGAAAGAACAAGTGCAAAGCTCAAGGAGTTGACAATTGCAAAAGTTGTGCTTTATCAAATTGGAAATGGCACCTTTGTGCCAAAAATGGAATTGTTCTTGTACAATGCATTCAATGCTTGGATAAAAGCTTACAACAACTGTGAAAACATTTAATTATGGAGTGAAAGTCAAGTTAGGAGCCTGCAAAGCAAGATTTTTTCAGCATGCTTGAGGATTTGAATTTTTGTTCTTCATAAAATGGCTTGAAATCAAAGTGATAAATCACCAACTTCATCTCTTCGATTCTACCTACTCAAGAATGATCTAAAGTATTTCTTGGACATTTTGGAAAGCTTGAAATGTGCTCTACAACCCATATTTGAAATGCTTTTGAAGATTCCTCTCGGAACTATGTGAAAAATTGGCATGAAGTTAGGTCAAAAATCTGCCTAACTAGGATAAAATTTCACCATGTTATTTTAGTTCATGATCATGTATTCACAAAATTATATCTTGAGATCCAAACATTTTTAGGATAAATTGTGTGAAGAATAGTTTTAGATTTCATGGGGATCTACAGATTTCATCTTGGAAGTTTCCTTTAAATCATCTTGCATCATGGTGATAATTTGGCTCAAAGTTGAGAAAAAATAAGAAATTTTCTATACTTAGAAAATTTTGTAAGTTAAAATTTTCAACTTTTCAAAACAAAAACTTAAACCCATGATTTCTTGATGAAAAAGTTTCTCATTTTGACATGTTTTGATGAATTATGATCTTTGGCACTTGAGTTTGACCAAAAAGTCAAAATTTAACTTTTCGGTATACAGTTGACTTTTGATTAGTTGACTGAAAAATTCATCTGTCAATCAAATGGATTTGCAATGTTTTGAACCATGTCATTAGGTAAAGATGGTGAAATTGAACTATTGAAATCATGCTTCAACCTAATTGATCATTTGCTAGGTTCAAAATCAGAAATTGCCCCTTCTCAGTCAAAACCCTAATTTTGACCATTTTGCCCTTTTGATGATTTGATTAAATGTTTTGAGGAATTGTGGTCCAAACTTGATCAAATGATACATATGAGTCTAAAATGTTGATGTGGATAAAAAATTATTAATTTTGACAGTAAATTGGCCATGGTTGACTTTTTCCCCAATACAACTGATTTTTAGGTCAATTGTCCAATTGACTGATCAAAAGTGTGATTCAAAGCTCGAAACTTGTCATGAATAATCTTGGGGGTATATAATGATCCCTGAAATTAATATGAAGCATTGATAGTCCAAAAATACTTGTGAAAACTCAAACCCTAATTTTGGTCATCAGTGCATGAGGAGATGTCTTGAGCTGGTCAAACCCTAATCCAGTCTTGAGTCAAAGAGATCTTGTGAGAAAAATCTTGATAAGTGAGAGGAAAAATTTTGGGGTACAACATGTTTGAACTCGATATCTCCTATAAAAATGTAGCCAACTCAATTGTGAATTCTTGGGGCTGGAACCAGCTCGATACGATGAAAATTGACCAAGTTATGATTTTCTGAACATGACGCAGATAAACTTGTCACAAATTTTCTGTACGAAAATACTTGATAAATCTGCATTTTTGAAAAACCTTCTGATCAAAATTGGCTTCCATCTGTGGGAGATGAAAATATAGATGACTTCGAGGCGAAATTTTGGCCACTGGAACGGGTTCAAAACGAGCCACGATCTTTAAGTTATGCATTTTTTAGTGGGTTAAAACTGCACTTTCAGCACACTTTTTCACCATATTTCTTCGAGAAAACTCGTACATTCGTAGACCTTCTTCTAAGAATTGGCTCTCGAGTCGAACCTGAATTTGATAATACGTTATCAGGGATTTCTTGGTGAAAGAACACCTGAATATGACGTGTCGGGTTGGACTTGTGAATCTTTGAACCCCGAATTGTTGCGAAACGGTGAACCGATCTTCAGCATGGAAAATACTCTGAGAACATCCATTGCCGAAATAAACGTCACTTGTAACCTGACGAAGCTTGCTAAATATACCTTGATCCCATAATCATAGAACCAATGATATGCGTGTATGTAATAATGAAATGCAAGTAAAAAAGGTCGAAATGAAGAGGGTAAATTTTGGGGTACAACAGCTGCCCATGTTCAATCCTCTTAAACCTGAAGAATTAGATTGGGATGTCTGCCATTCAAGAATTGAAGGTAGAAGATGATTGAACACTTAAGTGCTCAGAAATTTGCACTCACCTGTGCAAGAGGTAACGTTGTTGGTTGACTGAATCGAGAATGGGCTTATAGATTCCATTTGAAGAGGTGATGGAGAGTCGTCAGAGATGAGCTTATAGATGTCATCCAAAGTAACTATTGATAGGAGTATCAGAATGAACCCACGTCTAGTTTTATCTGAAAGAAATGCTGGAATAAGCTCATGTCAAGCCGCGTCCAGAAATGTATTAGAAGGAAACCGTGTAAAGCTGCTTCAGGATGAGCCTGTGTTAGACTACACCTGGAAATGTCTTAGTAGGAACTTGTGTAAGATTTCTTCAGGATGAGCATGTGTTAGACTACACATGGAAATGTCATAGTAGGAACTTGTGTAAGATTACTTCAGGATGAGCCCGTGTGAAGCTGCATCAGGAATATATTAGAAGGAAGCCGTGTAAGATTACTTTAAGATGTGCTCGTGTTAAAATTCATCAGGATGATTCTTTGTGAATCTTCATCTAGGAATATATTAGAAGGAACCCGTGTAAGATTGCTTCAGGATGAGCCTGTGTGAAGCTACATCTGAAAATATATTAGAAGGAACCCGTGTAAGATTTCTTCAGGATGATCCCGTGTGAAGCTTCATCTAGAAAAATTAGAAGGAACTCGGGTATGGCTGCTTCAGGATGAGCCCGTGTGAAGCTGCATCTGGAAATATATTAGAAGGAGCCCGTGTAAAGATGCTTCGTCTGGTCGTGTAGATAGTGGCCCCGTCCTGTTTCGAGAATTCACGTCGTCTGGTCATATAGATAGTTGCCCCGTCCTATTTCGGGAATTAATTTGTAGCCTGATTATAAGTTGCTGATGATATTCGTCTATTTGCAAACTTTACCTGAAAAGACAAAATTAGCTTTATGCAATGTCATGATGTATGTAATGCATTGCATGATGATGCTCTCAAAATAAATGAGAATGTTATATGCATTTATATGCATGTGTTAAGATATTTTGTAAATGGTGTTATGGATGCAATATGTCGTTAGAGCGTATGGGTAGCTTCTTGCAACAATGTCTAGCTGGGGAAAATAAATCCTGGACTGTTGCTGGAGATGAAGAAAGTGATTCTTCAATTTTCGCTGGGAATAATTTTGCTAGGGAGTCCCTCTTTCTGTTTGAGGATACTCCGCTAGGGATATTCGACTTCTGCTTGAGGATAGAAGCATCCAAGGAGAGTCAGTCGTTTGTCATTCTTTTTATTGTAGGAATTGATTTTTGTATATCCTAATTGGGGATGAAGAGATGGACAATTCTTTCGATGTGTTATCTGAACAGGTTTCAGATATGGGTAGCAGTTTTATGGGGATGATAACTTTGAATGAACCCTGTTGGAGATAGATAATTCTATTGGGGAATTTGCAGTATTCGAGAAATGAACTCTGTTGGGGAATTTGATTTTGTAGACTGAGTTGAGGAAATAAATTCTGATTAGAAATTCATAGGTCGTGTTAAGGAAGTTTCTGCTGTTTTCTGGGGAAATAATTAGACTTCCTCATTTGTCGGGGGACCTCTTGAGGAAGATGCTCCTGTTAAGCTATCCATCAGAGGTATGGAGATGAATTGCTGGAAGTTGCCCTAGTTTCTATTTAACTTGCATATTAGAATGGCTAGGGAATATATCTCTGTTGAGGGTGAGCTTGTGAAGATAGTTATGTAGAGATAGTTCCATGGAGATTTCTCTGTGGGGATTTCTGGCTAATTTAAACATTATCTCCACTCCTAGAGTCTTTAGTAAATGCTGATCAGAATGATAACTCTTCTACTGATATCCAAGTGATGAGGTAACGGGACATAGCCATACGCTTTAATCCCTAACTTTTTCCTGGACTGTCTTTTCAGATTTTCAGTCCACCGGGATACCCTTTTTTGCCCAAGTCGCCTTTTCAGGTTTTTAACTTGTCGGGTGTATAATTTTATTTATATATTCCTAATTTTGTCCAAACTCTTTTATTTCGTCGGAATGCCCTTATTTTTTCCTAGGCCTATCAACCTAGCAAGTCTCTTTCCCATGAGTAGTATTTTCCAACTATGTTTGCGTTCACAGGGTGCATAGAATTGTCACTGTCCATAGTTTTGTAACACTGCCAAAAAATGTTTGCTTGATCGTACGTGACCCTTTACTGGAATTTATGTTCAATGCCTCAAGTGATTCAGATGGAGATCTGCCTCTAGCTATTCAGCACTTTTGAGAGATTTCTTTAATCTTGACTTGACTTCCCCAAATCAGTTAGACACCATGTTATGCCCCTTGATTATGGAAGGTTTGTTATTGGAAGTGTCTTTCCATTTGAAGTGATTATGTTCATTCAGAGGATTTTCGTTCATTCAATATTCATCGTGCGAATTTCTCTGTTGTTGAATAATTAGTTATATGCAAATAGTGGTATTAGAAATGCAAAGCTTATGTCTGTCTTGAAGTTTTGAAAATGCATTTTTAGCAAAAACAGAATTTTGTAAGAATATGAATTCAACTCAAGATTTATATTAAGCCTTACAGGAGTCAGGATACCTTTTTCGTAACAGTATGATTTCCAAATAACCCATGCTTTAGCTAGTACTTTTAAGGGTTGTAGCGTGGCCTGGTTCACGGTTTAAGAAACAAAGGATAAAGGCTCGAAATTTATTTGTACCCGACCCGTTCTTCGTGATGTTCTTCAGTCCTATACTCAGTTAATTATGCGTTTAAATCCCAATTCAGTCTAGAATATTTGCCCTGATATACTTGTGATGGTTTGGATATTGGAAGTTTATTTGAGAAGGAAGTCATTTTTTGTAACATTTTTCTGTTATCGAGGATTTGTAGCGACCTATTTTTGATTTTATTATCCCTACCTTTTTCTGAACTGTTTCTTCTGTGATTACAGTCAGCGGGATGCCCCAGTTTTTTCTTAAGTATCCTTCATAGATTTTGACTTAGGGGGCTTTTCTTTTGAGAGATAATGACTGATTATTTTATGGGGAACCATCACCGTCTTTTGATTTGGAAGGACGTCTTCGATACTATTTGCTGTGTATGAAGTAAAAGTTTGCGACTGAATGCACATTTGAATTAACTGAGAAACTACCCTGCCCCAGGTTATGATTAAAGGTTTCAATTTGTGTGAAAAAGAAAACTCCTACTTCTTAGGCTCAAAGGGGTTGACCAGGGATTATCTTCCTTATAACTCCACTATTTAGGATTTGAAACAACGTCTGTACATCGTCATCAAGGTCTGTTCAAAATCATACTATATAGATTATGGTATATTTTTCTTCATCCTCCCTCTAAAGGCTTACAACTTTTAATCAAGATTCGAATACCACAAAAAGGAAGTAAGAAAGCAGTTTAAATATAATGAAAACGAATTAATTCAAGACAAACATATGCAATGCATTAATGGGAAAACGAAAGTTTGACATGACAGTAATTGTTTGAATAAACAAAGAAATTACAAATAAAAATTCGAATGAAGAAGCTTTTGTCATTGGTAGTAGGGGAAATCCACATATTTCGGTCGTTGTTGCTATCGACATCTTCCACAACATTAATTCGATCCTAATTATGATTCGGCATCGGAGTGGTGATTATGTTGGGAGTCTTAAGAGGGTCAAATTCAATCTCCCTGGTGTCAATCATATTTTGAATCTTGTATTTCAGCGCCCAACTATCATTAGTATCACGCCCAGGACTGCTAGAATGATAGGAACACCTTGCATCAAGATTGTAGTTAGGATAAGAAGTTTTGGGGTTTGGATGAGGTTCTATCAACGTAAACAGATTCATCCTCAACATGTGTTGCAATGCTTGAGACAACGACATGTTGATTTTGGTAAATTGTCTCTTGGGCTCCTCTTGCCTTCGCTGATTACCCCGTTGTTGTTCTCGCATTGGTGTAGGATTAGAAATCATACTTGCCCCCACAGCTCGATGACGATCTCCTTTACCATGACCCTTTTGGCCATACACAACATTAGCCTATTTCTTCCTGTTGAAATGCTTCTTCACAACATTTGAAGATGCAGCCACCTGAATTTTTCCACTTCTGATTCCACTTTCTACTTGTTTCCAGTTAATATCATCTCGATGAATCCAGCTGAAGAGATTCCGATCAGATGATTAAAGAAAGGCCCTGTCAGAGTTCCCATGAATATATCAACTAGCTCCCTATAAGACAAAGGAGGCTGCACTCTTCCACCCAAATCTCCCCACTTCTGGGCATACTCCTTAAAGCCTTCGTTCGAGCCCATAGTCATACTCTGTAATTGCACGCGAGTTAGTGCATGGTCAGCATTGTATTGGTATTGTTTGTAGAAGGAAGCAACCAAGTCTTACCAAGTTAGAATTTTGGATCCTTCTAGATGATAGAACCACTTGAGTTGTGTACCAGACAAACTTTCCTGAAAGAAGTGAACCCATAACTTTCTGTCAGCAGTATGGTGTTGGATCTTCCGAACATAGGATCTCAGATGAAGTTTGCGACAAGAAACACCATCATGTTTTGAATTTTTGTGGGATGACCACTCCTGAGACCAACCCTAACTCTTCAAAGTCCAAGCCAGGTACCCTCTAAATCTCTATAGCATTGAGACGATCCTTCAGTTGTTTATACTTGTCATAAGCAGGAGGATATTGTTCTTCAACATAGTCTGCTTCCTCTTCATCAGTCCCTGGGCTGTTATCTTCCTGATTATCCCCCTCATTTGATGGAGTTTTGAATTCTAGAGCTTGCTTGGTTGGTCCTCTAAATCTTCTTCCCATATTCAGGATGCCAGCCAATTTCTTTGCCTTCTTTTTTTCTCTTTAGTGATGAGAGCTTTTAGATCTTCTTGTCCCTTAGCCAGAACCAGGAACACATGTTGGAATTGAGCATTATGTGCTTGTAAGATCCTTAATGTTTTGTTCAAGAGCCATTTATTTTTGCTGAAATAAAAAGTGAAAAGATAAGAAACATGTCTTGAAATACTTGCTTATATAATGATATGCATGACATGTTTATGCGATGTTTTCGAGGACTTCAGGAAATTTAAATTTGTGAACCAAAATGAAACAAAGATTTTATTAGTAAAATTCAAATTGAAACTGCCTTTTAGGCTTACAATTGAAAATTAAAAACTCTTAAAATCTAGGAATCAAGTCTCCCATGGGCGCTTCCTCTTCGTGCCGAGATAAACATTAAGACTTTTTTCTTCGTGAAGTTGCTTCGTGAGCTCCAACACTTTCTTCTCACTGGTGTAGAATTGAGCTCTAAAGGTATCCCGCTCTTTTTTCATATGAATTCAGGACCTCTAAAACACTTCAAGATCAGTGGGCATGTCAGAATGGAGAACTGTATACGAAATATCTTCTTCGGTGATAGGCTCCACAATCACTAGAAAGATGGCTGTATATGGCATCATAAGGTTTTGGGTGCAAGCTCGTACCCATTTGAGATAAGGTTCCATATGAATGGAGTTCTTATGCCACAAAGTCTTTCTATCAACCTTGTTTACCATGCCCCAAGCTCGTAGGAACCTTTAACGATACCCTTGAACACCATCCTCGTAGCTGAACATAATGCCTTGGATAAGAATATCATGGGGACCATCCTTTCGAGCATAACTGAATTGTCCTAGAGCCAGAGAAGGATTATAAGTGATACCTCCCCTAATTCCGAGGAGTGGGACATTAGGGAATTCCCGACAGCGGTCGATGACAGAAATATCTCCCATAGACCAGGAGTACCAAAGAATATCTGAGTGAGAAAGCAACATTATCCTTTGCAACCAATCCAAACCTTGTTTGTTCTTCAATACTGATTGAGGAATGTGCAAAATAAACCACCTAGACAGCAACAATAGACAACACATCAGAACCCCTCTTCTCTTCATGGTACGGGTGTGAAGGGAATGCAAGATATCTCCGAGAAAAATAGGCACAGGGTTACGGGAGAGGAAAATCTTGACGGTATTCACATCTATGAGTAAGTACGGATTAGGGAATAGTACTAACCCATATATTAGAAGAGCCATGACTTCTTCGAAAGCTTAGAAATCCAAATCATCCCAAAACAATTGAGCCTTTTCTAATAGGAACTTGACTAGGAAACCCTTGATTCCGCTTCTTGTTTCCCAGTTGGATATAACGTCGGACCATTTCAAATGCAAAGTTGCTGCAATGACCTCTGGCTTTGAAGCTTCCTCCAAACCGGTGAAAGGAATCTGATCAAGAATATGTACACCCAATAATTAAGAGAACTCTTCCATGATGGGTACCAGCTGATAATCGGGAAATGTGAAGCAATGGTGTTTGGGGTCAAAGAATTGAAAGAGTACACCCATCATCTTCTCATCAAAGATTGAGGTAACTAGGTTGAGAAGTCGACCATATTTCTTGGTGAACGAGGAAGTCTCAGGAACCCTTGATATTAGCTCTTTAAGTTGGAGAGGTATTTTCACAAAGCTGATTCGGACGGTATTTCTATGAACGAAAGCCATAATTTGCAAAATAGAACAAAGATAAATTCCCTTAGTCCTTGAAATGGTTAGTAAAATGAATATGTATGTTATGATGCATGATGTTATGTTTGAACAATTTAATCACACACAAGACCTTGGGTTTAGGCTTGCATGGGTTTTATAGGTAAGTACCCTCTTGAAGTTTAGTTGGTTCAACCTGTCCTAAAAAGGTAACTGGTTTCTAAGGAGTCTCAATATCACCAATCTTTCTTTATCATGAATTGTCTCAGCTCAGACGATATTTTCTCGTGACTGAAATATCCTGAAAGTCTGATCTTAATGAGTGTAGTATTGAGTATCAACCAATCCTCAACTTTATACCAAGGCCGACTATCTCACTAATTTTCTAATGGCCAAGTTTGTTCAACGAAGGTTCTAAGGTCAGTTAGGGTTTTATGACACCACATAGAAACCGCGTATTCTCCTCGATTTAACATAAGGGATACTGGTACCAACAAATGTGTCACACTAATGCAGCCATCGCTTCAACCGTATCAGTCTACACCGTACAATCTCCATGATCAATTGTTTCTTACCTAAAAGTGCCCCAGATTCGGGTATAAGATCTTTACAAGAATACCCAAACATAAACCCGAAATGTAAAGTAAGTAAGTCAAACAGGTAAAGCATTTAAATGTGAACTATCTCTAAGGTAACCCCACTTTTTATAGTCCCCAGCTGAGTTGCCAGTTCTGTAATACGGTGGGAGAACTGACTTTACTGGTTTTTGCATTTTATCATAAATGTTGCGGATAGAAAGAGTCGCCACCAACTTTTCTTTTATCTAATAAAGAAAAGGGTGAAAATAACAGGAAAGTCCTTTGAGAATTTTCTGAGTACGGTGGGTAGGTTATGAAAAGGGAAGGTGTTAGCACCCTTTTCATTCGTAGTTATCTACGGGCTCTTAATTGCTTGCTCACTTTTGAAATGCTTTGTGTGTGTTTGAAAAAGTTTTGAAATGCCAAATAGAAAGGTAGTTTGCTTTATGATAACTCTTGTATCAGTCCTCAAGAGTGTTGATAAAGCATTTTGAAAATGTTTTTTAAAGTGTGGGATGTGAAAAAGTATTTTAAATTGTGAGCAAGCAATTAACAGTAACTACCCACTGAAGGTCTTTCTTGTATTTTCCTCCTCCTTTGGATAGTGCTATCCTACCATTAGTTAGCAGGAAGCCCTATCTTTGGATGTGTGAGGGACATGTGTGAATCATCGTTATGGTCATTGAAGGTAACATGTAGGGATACCTTTAGCAATTTTGAAGGGACTATCATCATATATTCGTAGGCAACATCGAGGGACAAGATCATATACCATAGGCAACTTCGAGGGACATTGAGGGACTATAATATTTATGATGATTTGTAATTGAGGGTCTTTGCTAATGGTATCCCTACGTTCGAGGGACATGACCACTATTTTCCAAGGCAATGAGAGAGGTTACCCTAGAGGTGAAGTGTGCAAAGTGTGCTTGATTCAATTCATTTATCTTGCAATTAGGGTTTTCTATCATTCATTTTTATCTTTCCATACAATCCTATTAATCTAAGCATTACATAAAATTTAATAGTTGAAGGTAAAAACAAAAATGTAAACCTAGACTACTACAGAGCTTTGGGGCAGTTACATAATAGTGAAATGCGGAAAATAAAAACCTACAACTATTACATTCTAGAAGTAATTACATAATAGAAAAATGCGGAAAAATAAAGCTACGGTATTACAATTGAACGCGTCTTATACACTTTAACTAGGAAAGTAAGATGAAAATAGCAAAGAAAGTGTTTTGGTGATTTTTTATGAAAAAAATGATTTATGATAATTAATTAAATAAACCTAAAAAAAACCTAATTAATCTTAATTAATAATAAAAAAGGTTAATTTTGAAAAAACAAGTTAATTAAAAACCTAATTAATTTTGATTAAAAATAGGTTAATTTTGAAAAAAGTTAAATTAAAAAAATCTAAAACCTAATTAATTGTAATTAATAAAAAAAAGGTTTATGTTTAATGATAAGTAAAAAAAGAATTAAATTTCCCAAAAAATAGACAGGGGAAGAAAAACCAATGGGAATAGGTTTACAAACCATAAAATATAAAAATGTTAGCAGTGGGTGTTGAATCCAAAATTAAATTAAAACCTAAAATTAAATTAAAAAACCTAAAATTAAATTAAAACCTAAAATTAAATTAAAACCTAAAATTAATTATTTGATTTTATTATGAAAAATCAAATGTTTATGAAAAACGTAGGTTTTATGGGAAAAAAAAAGTTTTGGTTATGTGTGACAACAGGATAAATGAAGGAAAATAGTGAGAAACATAGAATTGAAACAACAAATAATCCAAAAGAACCTCAGGACTTTCCAGCAACATACTCACCACCAGGCCAAGCGTGCCTTGGTGTTAGGATCTGGCCTTAGCACGTTTTGTAATAAACCTGCATGAGACCATTACGATGGTCTAAACCTGTAATGTTGAATCTCATGAACACATTAAACAAATAAGTATACCATGAAATACAAAGAAAAAAATATATGAAACTTTATAATATTAAAACCGATATGGCATGTGTGAATGCTTCTGCATCCTTTTAATCATGGAGATCGAATCAATATTACCCTATTGAAGAATGAGATGACTTGTTTGTAGTGAGATGAAGATTTGTAACAAGGATTTCAAGATTTTTAGGATTCTTGAAAGAATTTGATATTTTGACAAGCTTATGACAAAGGTTTTTTTCGTGTCCTGTTTATGTGAAAATAATGAGATTATGTAATGGAAATTAGAACAAAGTTATGGGTTTTGGATGTGCAATTGGACCTCTAATAACCATAAGCAATAGTGCATATTTTTATTCACTTGAGTCTGACACGTTCCAGGCTAAATCATAGGGACTTAAGTGCAATTTTTAAAGTTGAAATGTGAAAACAAAATGTATCCGACATCGAGAAAAAACTCCTGTCCGAAAATGGACTCAATCGGATAAACTGTGAATTAGTTATGAATTTTTGAATTTTGCCTCAGACAAACTTATTTTGGACTCTAGTGTCAACTCTGACACGTTCTTCAATAAAAAATGGTATTGATCGGAGCAGAACCCGGTCTCGACTTTGGAAGCAAAGTTGTAGATATCTGAGTCAGTAACCTTATGTAAAAAGATGGGGCCAATCCGATAAAAATTGACCGAGTTATGAATTTTCAAAGTTTTGACCCAAATGAAATAATATTCAGCATTCAGGATTTCTGGCGCGTCACGCGCACTTTGGACAAAAAACGAAGGCCTTTTAGATATCGTTAGAACTCGATACCTCCTATAAAAACGTAGCCAACTCAATTTGTGAAACTTTGGCACCGGAACTAGCTCGATACGATGAAAATTGACCAAGTTATGATTTTATGAACATGACGCAGATAAACTTGTCACACATTTTCTGTAGAAAATACTTGATAAATCCGTATTTTTGAAGACCTTCTCATCAAAATTGGCTTCCAGCCGTGAGAGTGAAAACGTAGATGACATCAAGATGGAATTTTGGCCACTGGAACGGGTTCAAAATGAACCACGATATTTAAGTTATGAATTTTTTAGTGGGTAAAAACTACACTTTCAACACACTTTTTCACCATATTTCTTCGAGAAAACTCGCACATTTGGAGACCTTCTTTAAAGAATTGGTTCTCGAGACGAACCTGAATTTGAGAATATGTTATCAGGGATTTCTTGGCGAAAGAACACCTGAATATGATGCACCGGGTTGGACTTGTGAATCTTTGAACCCCGAATTGTTGCGAAATGGCAAATTGATCTTCAGCACAGAAAATATTATGAGAACATCCATTGGCGAAATAAACGTCACTTGTAACCTGACGAAGCTTGCTAAATATACCTTGATCCAATAACCATAGAACCAATGATATGCATATATGTAATAATGAAATGTAAGCCAAAAAGGTCGAAATAAAGAGGGTAAATTTCGGGGTACAACAGAGGTGCTTTACAGAATGAATCCTGAAGGAAATGCTTTTCAGAATAAATATATGAAGGAAATGCTCGTCAGAACTAGTCTCTGAAGGAAATGCTCGTTAAAATGAATCTCTGAGGGAGGTGCTTTTCATAATAAATTTCCGAAGGAAGTGCTTTTCATAACATATCTCTGAAGGAAGTGCTTTTCAGAATGAATCTCTGAAGGAAATGGTTTTTAGAATAAATCTCTGAAGGATTGTTAGAACTAGTCTCTGAAGGAAATGCTCGTCAGATTTAGTCTCTGAGGGGAATGTTTTTCAGAATGAATCTCTGAAGGAATTTATTTGATCATGTAGATAGTTGTTGCGTCCTGTTTTGAGGATTGCTCTACAACTTGTCTATAGATGGCTGATAATATTCGTCTGTTCGGGAACTTAACCTGAAAAGACAAAGTTAGTTTTATGCAATGTCATGATGCTCTCAAAATAAATGAGAATACTATATGTGTATCGTATGAATATGCTATGATATTCTATAAATGATGTATGGGTGTAATATGTTGCTGGAACGTATCAGTAGCTTCATATAACATCTTTGGTTGGGGAAAATAAATCCCTGACTGTTGTTGGGGATGAAGATAGTAGTTTCTTAATTTTGTTTATAACGTATTTGCTGGGGATTCCTGCTTTCTATTTAAGGACACTCTGCTGGGGATGTTCGACTTCTGCTTGGGGATAGAAGAATTCCAGGAAAATTTGTCATTCATCATTCTTTTGAAGGATTTTATTCTTATGTACCCTGACTGGGGACAAAAGAGATGGAAAATCCTCTGATGTGTGGTCTGACCAAGTTTCAGATATGGATGTCAACTCTTCCGAGGAGGACAAAGTTGAATGACATATGGCCGAGGAAGAGAATCATGTTGGGGTATTGCAATATCGGAGAAATAAACTCTGTTGGGGAAATAAACCATGTAGACTGCGTTGAGGAAATAATATCTGATGGGGATTGGGATTTCATAGGCTGCGCTGAGGAAGTTTCCATCGTATGCTGGGGAAATGATCAAACTTCCTTATCTGCTAGAGGGATAATTAGGGAAGATGATCATGTCGAGCTATCCATCAATGATATAGAGGTGAACCGTTGGAAGATGCCCCAATTTCTGTCTAATGGCATATTAGTTTTTCTGGGGAATATATCTCTATTGGGGGTGACCTTGTGAAGATAGTCCTGTAGAGATAGTTTCGTGGAGATTTGTCTGTGGATATTTGTGGATGACTTGGACATTATCCCAACTCCTAGAGTCTTTAGTAAATGCTAATCATTTTTTATGCATATATTTTGTTAACAGTAATCATGTTCAATTGCATATGTTCATTCAATGTAATAATTGGATATTTTTGCAAACAAAACAGAGAAAGTAAAACAATTTTGAATTTTGAAATCTAATTGCATTGATTCTGAAAGTTTTACTATAAGCATGCAATTTTTAACAAAGAGACCAAAATTCTAGTAAGAGAAAATCGTCGTAAGAATGAATAAATGGTACAAAGAAAAACAAGGAAAAACAACTATGTGGAAACGATCTCATCAAGTTTCAACTCTGTTATTGTCCTTATATCTTCAAGCATCTCATCACTTATTGTTGGAAGAAGATGATTAAATTGTTCTGTACCGTTTGAACTTGACGCTAGTAATGAAGCTGGTTGTAAGTAGATGGGTGATCCAACGGGACATAGTCGTACGCTTTAATCCCTAACTTTTTCCTGGACTGCTCTTTTGGGTTTTCAGTCCATCGGGATATCCTTATTTGCCCAAGTCTCCTTTTCAAGTTTTCGACTTGCCGGGTGTACAATTTTGAATTTTTTTTATTAATAACCATGTATTAAAAAAATATTTCGCAAATAACCGGGTTTTGGAAAAAATTACGCAAATAACCATGTTTCAGATGGCTCCACAAAGGAGGAGCCATCTCAATTGGCGCATGCACCTAGGGTTTTGCCCTAGGCGCCATCTCACTTGGCGCCTCCCTTGTCTTTTAGCCAAGTGAGATGGCGCATGCTCCTTAAAAATGAGAGGAGGCGCCATCTCACTTGGCGCCTAGGACAAAACTAGGGTTTGTTGCTGTTTTATAAATAATTCGTCCGTTTCTTTGAAATTTCTCACACTTTCTTGCACTGTATTTTTATTTTGTACTCTGTTATTTACGTAATGACGTCGCCTATGATTTTTAGCAGAGATGGTTACGTTATATTCTCCGCCACGAAACCTGCGATGAAAATGAAATTCTGGCACATTCACTCCATGGAGCGTCTGAAGCGGGAGTTGATGCGGTGGCTAGATGGAGACATCGCGGAGGGGGAAAAATTCGAAGGATCCAGCGAAAACGAACAACAACCTCGCATGCGACAGGAAGACCTAATGTGTGGTTGGAGGAAGTCAAAACAGACAGTGATGTAATGCTGATGAAGCATGGGTCAGATGAAATTGTGTTAACAGTTGTAATTTCCTAGATTGAATATCGTTAATCATTGTTGTACGCGAAAACCCTAAGTTAATTTCCTATATTGAATTTCTTAAATTGTGTTAACAATTTTATTAACGGAAAACCCTAATGTTTACAACACAAATATTGAAAAGATTTATTGTATTACAAAATTTATGTGGTCGAGCCAGACGCCCGATTCGGACAGTTTTTGCGATTGTGTCCGACCTGACGGCATAAACCACAGTTTCTTTCCAACCTGTCAAGATCGTCCATTTCTGTTGTGATGCGCCTGCTTTTGGGACGACCCTTCTTGTTCCTTCGGATTTGGTCATTGTTCCAAACTATATCGCCGTTGTATTCAGGCCAATAGTCCGGTTTTTCCACCAAAGGAAAGTTGTTGTTGTAAACAGTGAGCAATGTTTCAGATTTATAAATGTTTGAGAGCAGTTGAAGCGCGTCTTGATGGGTATGAGCACAAGCGGGAATGACATGAGAGCAAGGCATACTAAATGCTTGAAACTTGCCACAATCGCACCATTGAGAAGGTAAAATGACCCTGTATTCTTGTCTTTCCAGGCCTTCATTGTGGTCGATTGTCTCTTTCACAATGAAGTTGTGGCTATGGCGGTCAAACCGTGTAACCATGTGAGTGTTGGCTTTATCACTTTCAGCCTTAATGTATTTCATACAGCTTTCACTCCATAGTTGTCCTGATTGCAAGATCGCATACCACATTTCACCTCTTTTGGAAAATAACGCAGCCATCCTAAAATACGTGGATTTCACCAAGGCAGTGATTGGGAGGTTTCGTATGCCCTTGAATACCCCATTCATTGATTCAATAAGATTTGTTGTCATATGCCCCCATCTTTGGCCATTGTCGTATGACCTAGTCCACTTTTCGACCGGTATATTATCGATCCACGTACCGACTTCTGGGTTAGACAAACGGATCTCGTTGCGGTAATATTTGAATGTGGGCTGTGTCAGTGCGTATCCCGCATTCATCACCGCTTTCCTCAATGTTTTGTCCTTGACCTCCCTCGAGAAATTCTGGACGATATGCCTGACGCAATAGACATGCGTAGAAGGAGGGTCATGCCAACCATTTGCTGGATTATTATAGGCACTTTCAATGGAGGCATGTCTGTCCGAGATAAAAAAGAGATCTGGTTGAGGAGCCACGTGTGTACGAAGATTTTTCAGGAAAAAGCTCCAAGCACCACCGGTCTCCCCCTCGACAAGGGCAAACGCAACGGGGAAAATGTTATTGTTGCCATCTTGTGCAACTGCCATCAAAAGCGTGCCTTTGTACTTCCCATACAACCAAGTCCCGTCAATTTGTAGAATTGGTTTGCATGATGCAAACCCTGTGATGCATGGTTGAAATGCCCAAAACATGCGACTGAATATTCCGTTGCCATGCAGTAGACTACCATCTTGGGCGTACGCTGGCAATGTTTCCAGAACATAAACACTACCTGGAGAATATGTCTTGAGTGCATTTAGGTAGCGGGGAAGTTCTCGGTATGACTCCTCCCAGTTTCCGTACACCCTTTCAATCACCTTAGTCTTTGCTAACCACGCCTTACAGTAAGACGGAGTGTAGTTAAAAACCGTGGTGATGTGGGAGATGATTGTTTTCACCTTCAAAGAAGGGTCGTTGCTGACCAGGGGTAGGATTTCTTGACAGATTAGATCATGGTTGAGTTTTCGGTGGTCTTGTGATTGAGTGGAACTTACACAAGTATGGGTAGTCATGGAACCTATGACCCAGCAGTCACCCCTTAGTCTGTATGATGTGGTCAGCTTGAACATACAGTCAGGGTGGACACACTTGATCTTGTACCTTTCCGGGTTTACACGATCCACCTTATAATCAACCGAGTTGAGCATGTGAAATTTTTTGATGGCCCTTATGCATTCCTCTCTGTTACGAAACTTGTCCTTCTCTTTTAAATTTTCATCCGACTGCATATACGGTTGGAAAAACAAGTCCGTAGAAGGTTCATCTCCGCCCATGTTGAAGTTTGTCATGTGCGTAGGTGGTGTGTAGATTTTTTCAGTAGGAATACTTGGGATGCCATCATCGTCAGAATCGTCGTTCACCATTTCATCAAACTCTAACTCGTTATCTTCTTCTTCATCATCAACTGCATCCACCTCATCTTGCTCATTCTCCAAAGGATCAACCTCCTGTGTCACCGGAGGCTCTACCTCATGTGTCACCGGAGGCTCTTGAAGCAAAACGTACAACTCAATAGAGTCGTTTCCAGAATAGACATGGCTGGAAATCATGTTTTGGAAATCCTCGTCATCTTGAACTTCAACCTTATAAAAAATAACTTGGTTGTTTCCAAAAAAGACTGGACTCTGATAAAATATCTGGGATACCGGGCCTCGTTCAAGTTTGGCCTCCAATCTTTTCTTAAAGTACGAGAAATTTGCTTTCCCGTTTAAGAGAAATCGAACATTGTCCGTGTTTCTAAACAAAAACCCAACTGTGGGACACATGTATGTCTCACCGTTGAAATGTGCTTTGACAACAAATTGTGGTGAAGAGGCCATTGTGTAGAATTGTTTTAAGGTTTGAAGGTTGGAATGTTTTAGGTTTATTGATTGTATGAAGGTATGAATGCTGGAATGTTTGAAGGTTTGATGACTGATTCGAAGGTTGGAAAATTTTACAGATTATGTGAATGAATGTTATGTTCAACGTAAGGCAAAAAATTTCAATTAAGTAAGGGATGCAACCCCCCAAGGCTGCCAATAATATTACATGCAATAATGAAACCCCATAGCCTGCCACCTATCCTGGCCCTATTCTGCATGCAACAAAGAAAGGAATCCCAAAGGCTGTCACGTAGCCTGAGCCAATGCTGTAAGAAGTGACACCTCTTATTCGCCAAATGGGGTGGCGACACCATTCATTTTTGTACTCTTTCGCCAAGTGAGATGGCGCCTCCCTTACTGTCCCATCGTGATACATGCATGGGCTTATGAAGCCACCTAGCATGCCACCTATCCTGGCCCTATTCTGCACACATAAATGTTTTGTGTAAGACTCCACCCATCAACTCCAATGGCCTTGCATGCAACAAAGAAAGGAATCCCAAAGGCTGTCACGTAGCCTGAGCCAATGCTGTAAGAAGTGACACCTCTTATTCGCCAAATGGGGTGGCGACACCATTCATTTTTGTACTCTTTCGCCAAGTGAGATGGCGCCTCCCTTACTGTCCAATCGTGATACATGCATGGGCTTATGAAGCCACCTAGCCTGCCACCTATCCTGGCCCTATTCTGCACACATAAATGTTTTGTGTAAGACTCCACCCATCAACTCCAATGGCCTTGCATGCAACAGAGAAAGGAATCCCAAAGGCTGTCACGTAGCCTGAGCCAATGCTGTAAGAAGTGACACCTCTTATTCGCCAAATGGGGTGGCGAAACCATTCATTTTTGTACTCTTTTGCCAAGTGAGATGGCGCCTCCCTTACTGTCCAATCGTGATACATGCATGGGCTTATGAAGCCACCTAGCCTGCCACCTATCCTGGCCCTATTCTGCACACATAAATGTTTTGTGTAAGACTCCACCCATCAACTCCAATGGCCTTGCATGCAACAAAGAAAGGAATCCCAAAGGCTGTCACGTAGCCTGAGCCAATGCTGTAAGAAGTGACACCTCTTATTCGCCAAATGGGGTGGCGACACCATTCATTTTGGTACTCTTTCGCCAAGTGAGATGGTGCCTCCCTTACTGTCCAATCGTGATACATGCATGGGCTTATGAAGCCACCTAGCCTGCCACCTATCCTGGCCCTATTCTGCACACATAAATGTTTTGTGTAAGACTCCACCCATCAACTCCAATGGCCTTGCATGCAACAAAGAAAGGAATCCCAAAGGCTGTCACGTAGCCTGAGCCAATGCTGTAAGAAGTGACATCTCTTATTCGCTAAATGGGGTGGCGACACCATTAATTTTTGTACTCTTTCGCCAAGTGAGATGGCGCCTCCCTTACTGTCCAATCGTGATACATGCATGGGCTTATGAAGCCACCTAGCCTGCCACCTATCCTGGCCCTATTCTGCACACATAAATGTTTTGTGTAAGACTCCACCCATCAACTCCAATGGCCTTGCATGCAACAAAGAAAGGAATCCCAAAGGCTGTCACGTAGCCTGAGCCAATGCTGTAAGAAGTGACACCTCTTATTCGCCAAATGGGGTGGCGACACCATTCATTTTTGTACTCTTTCTCCAAGTGAGATGGCGCCTCCCTTACTGTCCAATCGTGATACATGCATGGGCTGCCACCTAGCCTGCAAGAGTGACACCTTACATTTTTTGTAAATGCATGCATGCATATGTGTAACACCCTAAGCATGCAAATGTGACACTTCGCAGGCATGCAAGCACAAGAAACCACTACATCAAACTTATTTGCCTATAAATACATACCTTATGAAACATCTCTCACACCCACACAACTCTCACTCTTTGCTACGAAATATTTATTAAGTCTATCATACTCTCTATTTCTTCCTAAGTCTATCATACTCACAAGCATTCTGAACAATGGCTCTTCTAACAATGGGCGATACTCACAGAGGCACAAGGGAAAACATTGCTGCATTTGTAAGTCTCTTCTTTGGTTATACATTTTTCATACTTCAAATAACGTGTTGTTCATCTTAATTAATCTTACACTTGTTTAATTATGATCTCAGGATACGAAAAGATTCAGAATCCGTTCGCACAACTACCTGGCTCCTGACCCATTTATCGTCCCTTATCTGGAATATGCAGGTTTTGGACATGAAATAAAGATCTCCAACTGCACCATTGACTCAAAATTCATTCTTGCAATGTTGGAGAGGTGGAGATCGGAGACCCGTACATTTCACCTACCAATAGGTGAATGTACCATCATTCTCGAGGATGTGTACATGCTATTGGGCCTTCCTATCGACGGTAAAGCGGTGAACGGGTCGGTTCAACAACCCAACTCACAGTGTTAAGAACTGTTGGGTAGGGATATGGTAGAAGGTGGTGGAGCAAGAGGGCAGGGAATACTACTCACTGACCTGAAACGGCATTATGCAAGTATGGAATTAAATGAAAATTCCTCAGAGAATGACCGAGTAGTAAAAGCCAGAACGTATCTTATGATACTTTTTGGTACATTTTTATTTCCCGAAAGTACGGGAAATAGTGTAAATTTCATGTAATTGCATTTACTAACAAATTTTGAAAAAACTAGAAAATATAGTTGGGGTTCTGCAGTATTAGCCCACCTGTACAGTTCCTTGTGCAAAAACGCAGTCAAGGAAAAATGTACATTTTATGGGTGCGCATTTTTACTACAAACCTGGGGTTGGTGGAGGATGGAGTCCTTAAACCCCATCAACAACAACACTTTTGGTTTCCCGTACGCAACAAAGTAAGTCATTAAGTTATAGCATTTATAAATATTCTGCTCTTTCCAAAATATATGCTAAAAATAACATGGTTCTCATTTCCTTTAGGTACTGCGTGAGGGGTATGGATTACGGCAAGAATCCAAGATTCAATGTCGCACTCTACCGGAATCTGTTGGATCACTTAGGCCCAGATGACGTACGTCGTAGCTTTTCACTTTTGTTCATTTTAATTATATATACATTACTTTTGCGCTAACCTGATTTAAATTTTATCGCAGTTCGTCTGGAGACCATATTTGGGTTTGGGCCATTCTCCAAACCCAGAGGATGCAGAAACTTGGACTGCAAAGACTGCACTCATTCGGTTCAACATTGTGGAGATGCACCACAGCGACCGTGTGAAGATGCAGTTCGGAATGCATCAAGAGATACCAAGTGATCCAACAGATTTGTCCCCATGGCATCTAAAAAGGGTCGACGCCCAGTGGGGTTTTACCAACTGGAAAGACTTCGCTCCGGAATGGTGTAAAATGTGTCAAAGGCGTCACCGCTACATCTTGCAATCCCCGGTTTTCCTTACTCAAGGTAACATGCGACACACTGATCAATATATGTTGTGGTACAGGTTGGTTAGTAACCCAGAAATGCACGTGTCTCATCCGAGGTACTTGGTTGACCCACGCACACAATGGGCACAACCCTCGATTCCCCATCAACAAACCCAAAATCCATCAACCTCAAACCAACCCCCAAGAAGAAACAGACCCACAAACACCCAACCATATTCCCCACCACAACACAACTACAATCAAATGTCGTACTACCAACCACAATTACCACCAAACTACCAATACCCGGATATGCCTCAAACCCAACCACAATACCAACCCCAATACCAGCACACCCACATACCCCAGACACAATTTCAGTCTTCCACATATCCCAATATGGCGCCCTCAACATCCAGCCTTAGCCCTGATATGGGAATGTCAAAAGATTATGACCAAGCCGACCAAACCTACCATCGACCACCATATCACCAAACAACCCAACATCCACAATACCAAACACCCCAATATCCATTTCCTTTCTACCCCCCATACTCAGACGACCAATGCTACCGACCAACCATGGAACCCCACCCACCGCCAACACGACCAAACTTTGAGGGTATGGGTAACCGACTGTACCAGAGCGGATCTTCGAGATATGGAGATCTTACTGATTTTATGGATTCGGATCGCATTGACTTCGCTGGGCCATCGACCTTACCGCAGCAGGAAACGCAACGACACCCAGCAAGAGAAAGGCGAGGACGGGGATGCGGAACCGGGGGTCATTACCGGGTTCCGGGGGATCACTGATGTATCTTTTTTTTTCCCAGTATTTTTTGTATCCATTTTTTTTACTGTTCTTTTAATGTGAAACAGTTGAATGTAATTATTATTTTTTAAATAAAAAATCCATTTTGTGGATCTCTGTCTAATAGGCAACGCACAGGTAAGAAAATAAAAAAAAAAAGATTTTTGCCCTAATTTTGTACATAGGCGCCATCTCACTTGGCTTAGGGCATGCCCTAAGCACTTAGGCGCCAAGTGATATGGCGCCTCCCTTAAAAAAGGAGGTGCATGCGCCAATTGAGATGGCTCCTCCTTTGTGGAGCCATCTCAAACATGGTTATTTGCGTAATTTTTTCTGAAACCCGGTTATTTACGAAATATTTTTTTAATACATGGTTATTAATAAAAAAAATTCTACAATTTTTTTATATATATCCCTAATTTTTTCTGAACCCTTTTGGTTCTCCAGGATGCCCTTACTTTTGCCTAGGTCTGTCAACCTAGCGTGTCTCTTCTATGCGTAGTATTTTTTGACTATGTCCGTGTTCACAGGGTGTGGAAAATATTCCCCATCCATGGTAGTAAGTATCATGGCACCACCAAAAAATATATTTTTAATCACAAATGACCCTTCGTATGTGGGAGTCCATTTGCCCATGGGATCACCTTGTGGTAGGATAATACGCTTTATTACCAAATCATCAGCCTGATATACCTGATGTTTGACTTTCCTCTTAAAGGATTCGATCACGTGTTACTGATACATCTGACCATGACAAACAACCGTAAGCCTTTTTTCATCGATCAAATTTATTTGGTCCAATCGAGTCTGAGTCCATTCGTCTTTATCTAAACCTGTTGTAATACGGTGGGAGAACTGACTTTGAATGTTTTTGCATTTGATCGCAAATGTTGCAGTTAGCAAGAGTCATCACCGACTTTTCTTTTATCCAAAAGGAAAGGTGGAAAAGAACAGGAAAGACCTTTGAGATGATTTCTTGAGTTTGGGGGGTAGATTATGAAAAGGGAAAGTGTTAGCACCCTTTTCATCCATAGTTATCCATGGGCTCTTAGTTGCTTTCTAGATCACTTGCTTTTGTTTGAAAATGTGTTTTGTGATGGTTTTTGAAAGTATTTTGAAAAGGAGCCTTCATTTAGGAAAACTTTGTAATGGTTCTCGTTCTTAAGAACGTATACAAAGTATTGGTGTTTTGAAAATATCTCATGTTTTTTAAAGTTTATTTTTGAAAGTGTTTAGTGTTTGTTTTGAAAATGAGCAAGGATTTTTGTTTTGAAAGTGAGCAAGCAACTAGGAAAAATCTACCTACTCAAAAGTCTTTTGTTCATTTCTTCCTTTCCTTTGATATTAATATCTTACAATTGATTGGTAAGAAGCCTTATCTTTGGATGTAAAGGGATGGGCGTGGGTCATCGTATAGTCATGATAGCAATATTGTGAGATATCTTAGCATTTCTTTTTTGAGGGACTAAGTTCATTTGAAAGGCAATATTTGAAGCATTATCGAGGGACTATGATCTTGTATTTTTTATTGTTTTTTGGCTAAGATATCCCACATGCATAACATGACCATTTTTGTAAGGCAACAAATGGAATTACCCTAAGGGTGCATGTGTGAATAGTGTGTTTGATTTTCATGCATTTAATCTTTGATTAGGGTTATCTACTTGTTGATTTTTATCTTTCCAAACAAACCTTAATTACTAACATTTATATGAAAGTGATAAATTACGGAAAGTAAAATTACTACACTATTACATCATTAGGGAGATGAGGTATACAAATTTAAAAATGGGAATTTGCAAGAAATTAAACCTAATTATCTATTACAACCATATTGAATAGTGAATAATGTACAAGAAATGAAAATATAATATACAAGGATATAAATGGAAAAGAAAAGAATTTTTATTTGGATTTTTGAGGAAAGGGTTTTAACTTAATTATCTAAAAAAATGATTAATTAAAAAATTACCCTAAACTAATTAAGAAAAAAGAAAATAAGTTAGAAAGCATTTTTTAGGGTTTTTTAGAAAAGGGATTAAGTTTAATAAAAACTAGTATAAAAATTAATTAATTAAAAGAAACCTAAGTTCTAAGTTAATTTTAAATAAAAGGAAAATAACTAAACCTAAATCTAATTAATTAATCTATTAAGAAAAAGAATTAAATTTGTTTAACAAAATATTTTTGTCTTTTTAGTTTTATAATGAAAATAAAAATATAAGCATGTAAAATGCAAATAATAAATAAAAATATTTTTTTGGATTTTTTATTAATAAAAAAAAAATATTAATAATAATAATAATAATAATAATAATAATAACAATAAATAAAAATAAAATAAAAATAAAATATAAAAATAAAAGTTAGGGGGTTTTTAAATTGGATTTGGGAGTTTATTAGAAAAATAGTTTTGAAACATGGCCCAATGGTTTTTTTTTGTAATCAGAAAAATAAATAAAATAAAAAAGTGGGCTTGCGTGTGATAAGCAGGCAGGGGGTCAGGAGAAGCAAAAAAAGGAAGGCCCACTGACTTAAGTCTCAAGCGCGCATGGTTGCTGGCAAAAAAGAAGAAAAATGTTTAAAATTAAAACAAAAGGCAGCGCTGGGACTTGAACCCATGACCTTGACCATAAACGCGCGCTGCCTTTGCCACTGTGGTGGCTGTACATCCGTTAACTTAAATGAAACAATAAATACATAACAAAAAACAAGTTCCAGAAATGACTTCATCTTCAACCTCCAGCCATGGTTCCTGTAACTCACGCATTTCTCAACAAAAATGAAAAATGTAAACATGAAAGTTGCTCCATTTTTTCATACGAATCCAACCATATAAATATCATAAGCTATAAATCAAAGATGAATAAGAATTTCTAATGGTACCAAATTCTGACCTAACTTTTCTCAGAGATTCAAACCTAAAATTCTCTAAGCTAAATCAATATAAATGAAAACTATGGACATGTACAGCTTCAGGGCAATGATATTGTTATTTTATGTACAAACAAAACAGCTATCGCAGTTGGTTACAAGGTGAGTACAAAATGCTTCAGGACCTGGGTTCGAATCCCAAGTCCCCCAATTGTTCCATATTATTTTTCTTTAGGTAATCCAGCGTGCATACAAGGCCAATGACCACCATACATCCTCAAAATCCAACCAGCCAGATGTCAGGAAGCCAGATCTGATGGCTATCAAGTGATGGTCTACCAAAGGCCATTTGTCAAACCAAAGCGTGGAATCTTGGAGGTCAACGTGGGTCACCTTCTTTTGGGCCCAAAATATGATATAAACACCCCCCAAATTACTTTCAGGCCCAGTTTTCTTTTATCTTTTCTTTTTATATTTTGTTTTATTTAATTTATTTATTTATTTTACTAACAAATTAATTATTGCTTTTTATCAAAAAAATCACAAAATAATGTTTTTCACCCACTTAAATTTAGTTTTATTTTTTATCAAAAATTAATTAAATTAATTAGGTTATTTAATTCTTAGATAACTATAATTATTTTGTAAATAAATTAAAATTAATTAAGAATAATTAGGGTTTTAATTTAATTTAATTCTATTTTCTTTTTTTTCTTAAAATAAATAAAAAACACAAAAATAAGCCATTTATTTATTTTCATTAATTAATTTAATTAACTAATTAATTGTGAATTTAATTTTAAAACCTAATTCTTTTCTTAAAAATAATCAAAAACAAACAAAAAACAATTTTTTCTTTTATTAGGTTAGAAGGGGTCAAAACCCGAATTTTTTTTATTAATAACCATGTATTAAAAAAATATTTCGCAAATAACCGGGTTTCAGAAAAAATTACGCAAATAACCATGTTTCAGATGGCTCCACAAAGGAGTAGCCATCTCATTTGGCGCATGCACCTAGGGTTTTGCCCTAGGCGCCATCTCACTTGGCGCCTCCCTTGGCTTTTAGCCAAGTGAGATGGCGCATGCTCCTTAAAAAGGAGAGGAGGCGCCATCTCACTTGGCGCCTAGGGCAAAACTAGGGTTTTTTGCTGTTTTATAAATAATTCGTCCGTTTCTTTGAAATTTCTCACACTTTCTTGCACTGTATTTTTATTTTGTACTCCCTTATTTACGTAATGACGTCGCCTATGATTTTTAGCAGAGATGGTTACGTTATATTCTCCGCCACGAAACCTGCGATGAAAATGAAATTCTGGCACATTCACTCCATGGAGCGTCTGAAGCGGGAGTTGATGCAGTGGCTAGATGGAGACATCGCCGAGGGGGAAAAAATTCGAAGGATCCAGCGAAAACGAACAACAACCTCGCATGCAACAGGAAGACCTAATGTGTGGTTGGAGGAATTCAAAACAGACAGTGATGTAATGCTGATGATGCATGGGTCAGATGAAATTATGTTAACAGTTGTAATTTCCTAGATTGAATATCGTTAATCATTGTTGTACGCGAAAACCCTAATGTAATTTCCTATATTTAATTTCTTAAATTGTGTGAACAGTTTTATTAACGGAAAACCCATAATGTTTACAACACAAATATTGAAAAGATTTATTGTATTACAAAATTTATGTGGTCGAGCCAGACGCCCGATTCGGACAGTTTTTGCGATTGTGTCCGACCTGACGGCATAAACCACACTTTCTTTCCAACCTGTCAAGATCGTCCATTTCTGTAGTTATGCTCCTGCTTTTGGGACGACCCTTCTTGTTCCTTCGCATTTGGTCATTGTGCCAAACTATATCACCGTTGTATTCAGGCCAATAGTCCGGTTTTGCCACCAAAGGAAAGTTGTTGTTGTAAACAGTGAGCAACGTTTCAGATTTATAAACGTTTGAGAGCAGTTGAAGCGCTTCTTGATGGGTATGAGCACAAGCGGCAATGACATGAGAGCAAGGCATACGAAAAGCTTGAAACCTGCCACAATCGCACCATTGAGAAGGTAAAATGACCCTGTATTCTTGTCTTGCCAGGCCTTCATTGTGGTCAATTGTCTCTTTCACAATGAAGTTGTGGCTATGGCGGTCAAACCGTGTAACCATGTGAGTGTTGGCTTTAGCACTTTCAGCCTTAATGTATTTCATACAGCTTTCACTCCATAGTTGTCCTGATTGCAAGACCGCATACCACATTTCACCTCTTTTGGCAAATAACGCAGCCATCCTAAAATACGTGGATTTCACCAAGGCAGTGATGGGGAGGTTTCGTATGCCCTTGAATACCCCATTCATTGATTCAATAAGATTTGTTCTCATATGCCCCCATCTTTGGCCATTGTCGTATGACCTAGTCCACTTTTCGACCGGTATATTATCGATCCACGTACCGGCTTCTGGGTTAGACAAACGGATCTCGTTGCGGTAATATTTGAATGTGGGCTGTGTCAGTGCGTATCCCGCATTCATCACCGCTTTCCTCAATGTTTTGTCCTTGACCTCCCTCGAGAAATTCTGGACGATATGCCTGACGCAATAGACATGCGTAGAAGGAGGGTCATGCCAACCATTTGCCGGATTATTATAGGCACTTTCAATGGAGGCATGTCTGTCCGAGATCAAAAAGAGATCTGGTTGAGGAGCCACGTGTGTACGAAGATTTTTCAGGAAAAAGCTCCAAGCACCACCGGTCTCCCCCTCGACAAGGGCAAACGCAACGGGGAAAATGTTATTGTTGCCATCTTGTGCAACTGCCATCAAAAGCGTGCCTTTGTACTTCCCATACAACCAAGTCCCGTCTATTTGTAGAATTGGTTTGCATGATGCAAACCCTGTGATGCATGGTTTAAATTCCCAAAAGACGCGACTGAATATTCCGTTGCCATGTAGTAGACTACCATCTTGGGCGTACGCTGGCAATGTTTCCAGAACATAAACACTACCTGGAGAATATGTCTTGAGTGCATTTAGGTAGCGGGGAAGTTCTCGGTATGACTCCTCCCAGTTTCCGTACACCCTTTCAATCGCCTTAGTCTTTGCTAACCACGCCTTACGGTAAGACGGAGTGTAGTTAAAAACCGTGGTGATGTGGGAGATGATTGTTTTCACCTTCAAAGAAGGTTCGTTGCTGACCAGGGGTAGGATTTCTTGACAGATTAGATCATGGTTGAGTTTTCGGTGGTCTTGTGATTGAGTGGAACTTACACAAGTATGGGTAGTCATGGAACCTATGACCCAACAGTCACCCCTTAGTCTGTATGAAGCGGTCAGCTTAAACATACAGTCAGGGTGGACACACTTGATCTTGTACCTTTCCGGGTTTACACGATCCACCTTATAATCAACCGAGTTGAGCATGTGAAATTTTTTGATGGCCCTTATGCATTCCTCTCTATTACGAAACTTGTCCTTCTCTTTTAAATTTTCATCCGACTACATATACGGTTGGAAAAACAAGTCCGTATATGGTTCATCTCCGCCCATGTTGAAGTTTGTCATGTGCGTAGGTGGTGTGTAGATTTTGTCGGTAGGAATACTTGGGATGCCATCATCGTCAGAATCGTCGTTCACCATTTCATCAAACTCTAACTCGTTATCTTCTTCTTTATCATCAATTGCATCCACCTCATCTTGCTCATTCCCCAAAGGATCAACCTCCTGTGTCACCGGAGGCTCTACCTCCTGTGTCACCGGAGGCTCTTGAAACAAAACGTACAACTCAATAGAGTCGTTTCCAGAATAGACATGGCTGGAAATCATGTTCTGGAAATCCTCGTCATCTTGAATTGCAACCTTATAAAAAATAACTTGGTTGTTTCCAAAAAAGACTGGACTCTGATAAAATATCTGGGATACCGGGCCTTGTTCAAGTTTGGCCTCCAATCTTTTCTTAAAGTACGAGAAATTTGATTTCCCGTTTAAGAGAAATCGAACATTGTCGGTGTTTCTAAACAAAAACCCAACGGGTCGGTTCAACAACCCAACTCACAGTGTGAAGAACTGTTGGGTAGGGACATGGTAGAAGGTGGTGGAGCAAGAGGGCAGGGAATACTACTCACTGACCTGAAACGGCATTATGCAAGTATGGAATTAAATGAAAATTCCTCAGAGAATGACCGAGTAGTAAAAGCCAGAACGTATATTATGATACTTTTTGGTACATTTTTATTTCCCGAAAGTACGGGAAATAGTGTAAATTTCATGTACTTACATTTACTAACAAATTTTGATAAAACTAGAAAATATAGTTGGGGTTCTGCAGTATTAGCCCACCTGTACAGTTCCTTGTGCAAAAACGCAGTCAAGGAAAAATGTACATTTTATGGGTGCGCATTTTTACTACAAGCCTGGGGTTGGTGGAGGATGGAGTCCTTAAACCCCATCAACAACAACACTTTTGGTTTCCCTTACGCAACAAAGTAAGTCATTAAGTTATAGCATTTATAACTATTCTTCTCTTTCCAAAATATATGCTAAAAATAACATGTTTCTCATTTCCTTTAGGTACTGCGTGAGGGGTATGGATTACGGCAAGAATCCCAGATTCAATGTCGCACTCTACCGGAATCTGTTGGATCACTTAGGCCCAGATGACATACGTCGTAGCTTTTAACTTTTGTTCATTTTAATTATTTATACATTACTTTTGCGCTTACCTGATTTAAATTTTATCGCAGTTCGTCTGGAGACCATATTTGGGTTTGGACCATTCTCCAAATCCAGAGGATGCAGCAACTTGGACTGCAAAGACTGCACTCATTCGGTTCAACATTGTGGAGATGCACCACAGCGACCGTGTGAAGATGCAGTTCGGAATGATCCAAGAGATACCAAGTGATCCAACAGATTTGTCCCCCTGGCATCTAAAAAGGGTCGACGCCCAGTGGGGTCTTACCAACTGGAAAGACTTTGCTCCAGAATGGTGTAAAATGTGGCAAAGGCGTCACCGATACATCTTGCAATCCCCGGTTTTCCTTACTCAAGGTAACATGCGACACACTGATCAATATATGTCGTGGTACAGGTTGGTTAGTAACCCAGATATGCACGTGTCTCATCCGAGGTACTTGGTTGACCCATGCACACAATGGGCACAACCCTCGATTCCCCACCAACAAACCCAAAATCCATCAACCTCAAACCAACCCCCAAGAAGAAACAGACCAACAAACACACAACCACATTCCCTACCACAACACAACTACAATCAAATGCCGTACTACCAACCACAATCACCGCCAAACTACCAATACCCGGATATGCCTCAAACCCAACCACAATACCAACCCCAATACCAGCAAACCCACATACCCCATACACAATTTCAGTCTTCCACATATCCCAATATGGCGCCCTCAACATCCAGCCTTAGCCCTGATATGGGAATGTCAGAAGATTATGACCAAGCCGACCAAACCTACCATCAACCACCATATCACCAAACAACCCAACATCCACAATACCAAACACCCCAAGATCCATTTCCTTTCTACCCCCCATACTCAGACGACCAATGCTACCGACCAACCATGGAACCCCACCCACCGCCAACATGACCAAACTTCGAGGGTATGGGTAACCGACTGTACCAGAGCGGATCTTCGAGATATGGAGATCTTACTGATTTTATGGATTCGGATCGCATTGACTTCGCTGGGCCATCGACCTTGCCGCAGCAGGAAGCGAGACGGCACCCAGCAAGAGAAAGGCGAGGACGGGGATGCGGAACTGGGGGTCATTACCGGGTTCCTGGGGATCACTGATGTAACTTTTTTTTCCCAGTATTTTTTGCATCCATTTTTTTACTGTTGTTTAAATGTAAAACAGTTGAATGTAATTATTATTTTTAAATAAAAAATCCATTTTGTTTATCTCTGTCTAATACGCAACGCACAGGAAAGAAAAAAAAAATTTTTTTTGACCTAATTTTCTACATAGGCGCCATCTCACTTGGCTTAGGGCTTGCCCTAAGCACTTAGGCGCCAAGTGAGATGGCGCCTCCCTTAAAAAAAGAGGAGCATGCGCCAAATGAGATGGCTCCTCCTTTGTGGAGCCATCTCAAACATGGTTATTTGCGTAATTTTTTCCGAAACCCGGTTATTTGCGAAATATTATTTTAATACTTGGTTATTAATAAAAAAAATTCTCAAAACCCTAGTTCTCTCCCGATCTTAATTTCATTGCGCACGCTTTATTGTTTTATTTTTTCCATATTAATGTAATTGCTCACATGTTGTAATAGATTAATTAGGATTTTTATTTTCATTTATCGCTTTATTTTTAATGGTTTGTTTTTGGCTATGTAAATACCTGAAGCCTTGTAAAAGTGTAGTTTAATTTCCGCACTTTAAATTCCGCAAAATATTAAACTGTTAGATGTATGATATTAGGAATGCATGACAAGAATGTATTTAAAACTTTAAAATGTTTAGCTAACCCTAAATGTGCAAAGATAATAATCTGAAACTGAATCACTCGGACATGCGCACTCCTAGGGTACACTCCCACTTCGGTCGCCTTCGGTAAAACGGTCATTAAGTAAAGGATGCTTTAGTTGTCGCTCTCTTGTCTAAACAAAGATCAAAGTATCGTTCGGAAAAGTTTCCTCATAATGGTTGCCTCAGAATTGTTGCCTCGAAAAATTGATCTAAGACATTAGGGTTACTACTAAGACGTCCTAACATTGCTTTAGTGATCGTGCGTCCCTTTCGAATTGAACCTTAAAACTCCAACGACGGTGCTACCTACTCACTAATAGTGGGATAGCACTGTCTAAAGGAAACGAACATAGAACAATTCTCTTTTTCGAGTAGGTAGATTAGTTCTTAAGTACTTGCTCAATCCAAACAAACTTTTTCACACTTACACTCTCTTTCAAACAAAGTTTTCAAAACGACTTCGTAACACTCTTGAAGACAGAAGAAAGAGTTAAATCGAAGTCAAAAAACTTTTTAAATCACACAAACAAAGAAGCAATTTTGAAAATGATGAGCAAGTACCTAAGAGCCCGTGGAAAACCACAGATAGAAAGGGTGCTAATACCTTCCCTTTCTATAATCTACCCCCGTGCTCAAAATCTCGAAAAAGGGAATTTTTCTGTGCTTTTTTCCTTTCCTTGTTGGATAAAATAAAAGTCGGTGGCGAATCTTGCTTACCGCGACATTTTGCAAACGCAAACGCAAAATGCAAACCAGCAATTCCTAAAAAATAGTCCCGGTTCTGGCCACCGTATCACAGAACTCGCGACTCTGCTGGGGAGTTAATAAGTGAGGTATGCCTTAGGATTAGTTCATCATATTGCTTCTTTTTTTTTATTTGATTGCTTTATTTTTGCGGGCTTTGTATCGGAGTTACTATAGATCCTAACCCGGATCTGGGGGACACCTTTTAGGTAAGTAGCAATAAACTGCGAGGGAACTGTATGGCATAGACCGATACGATTGAAGTCGTAGCTATGTTGATGTGGCACATTAGTTGGTACCGATATCCCTTGTGGAGCAACAAGGAGAATATGGGGCTGCTATATGGGTCGTTAAGCATCAACTGACCTTAGAACCTATAATTGACCAACTTGGCCATAGGAAGTAGTGAGATAGCTGGCCTCGGCATAGAGCTGGGAACTGGTTAATACTCGATACTACACTCATTGAGATCATACTCTCGAGATAGTTCTGGCTGCAAGAAAATATTGCGTGAGCTGAAACCATGACCGATGGAGGATGGTCAGTGATATTGAGAACCTCTAGAACCCGGTTACTATTATTAGGACATGTTGAACCAACTGAACTTCAAGAGGGTAGTACCTAAACTCCATGCAAGCCTGAAACTTAAGGGCTACTGTGTGACTTGTTTGCCTTTACCATGTTTGCTATTTGTGATACCTGTTGTGTGTTTTTATCATGACATCATGCCTCATGACATAGCATGCATATTTCATTGGACTAACCATTTAAAAGACCAAGGGGATTCATCTTTGTTTTGTTTTGCAGATCATGACTTCTATGCGCAGAAATACCATTCGAGTTAACTTCGTGCAGATACCTGTTCAGCTCAGAGAGTTAGTCTCAAAAGTTCCTGATACTTCTTCATTTTTTAGAAGACATGGTCACCTAATTAGTTTGGTAACTTCAAGGTTGGATGAGCAGATGATGAGCGTCCTTTTCCAGTTCTTTGATCTGTTGCATCATTGTTTCACCTTCCTGGATTATCAGCTAGTCCCTACTTTGGAGGAGTTTTCTGATTTATTAGGCATATTTATCCTCGAGCAGACACCCTTCACAGGTTTCGAGGAGGTTCCTAGACTTGAGGACATTGCTTCAGCTTTACACCTGACAAAGGCTGATGTAGTGTCTAACTGGGAGACACGGAGCGGGGTTAAAGGTTTCTTGGCTAAGTTTATGATCGATCAAGCTCAACAATTCTGGGATAACTTATATTTTCAAGCCTTTGAAGACATCTTGGCTCTCCTCATCTACGGCTTGGTTATTTTCCCGAATCCAGATTCCTTCATAGATGTGAATGCAGTCAAGATCTTCTTGTCTCGTAATCCAGTGCCTACTCTTCTGGGTGATATTCTACATGCTCTATATACCCGTACGGTGCGAAGAAGGGGGACCCTCATGTGTTGCACACCGCTGTTGGCGAGGTGGTTTATTTCTCACCTCCCCAAGTCTGTATTGAAGAATGAGGAATGTGTAGGTTGGGCTTACAGAATCATGTCCCTTGCTCATACGGACATCCTTTGGAGTTCCAAGGATATGGAAAGAGTAGCTGTCATTAATCGATGTGGGGAATACCCTAATGTCCCATTGCTTGGAATTAGAGGGGGTATAACCTACAGTCCTTTCTTGGCTTTACGACAGTTTGGACGCGCTCGAAGAGACGGTCCCCATGAGCTGCTTCTTACGGACATTGTCTTTGACTACAAGGGGGACGTGAATGAGCATCGCTGAAGGTTTATATGAGCCTGGAACATGGTGAACAGGTCTGAACCTCAAGAGCTAGGACTGAAGACTTCTCTCCTTATGCAACCTTATCTACAATGGGTTCGAGCCCGTGCTCAAAAGCTGGGGATGCCTTATGAAGCCTTTTTTCCAGTAATTGTGGAGCATACTGATGAAGAAGGTGTTCCCTACACAGTCCTTCATCCCTACATGCCTACTAATCTTGGGGAATTAAAGAGATCATGGATTCAGCTAAAGGAGGAGCGGGATACCTACAGGGAGAAGTATCATGAACAAGAAAGGAAGATCTTGAGGCTTACAAGGCAACTTGAGAATGAAAGGACGATCAACGATTATGTCAGCACGAAGGGAAAGAGACCATGGGATTTCTGATTTCTGCTTGTTTCTAGTTTAAGATTTATTTTTCAGTTATTTCTTTTGTAACGCCTTAAAGGCATTTGTTAAACATTTTTAAAAGTTTGAATCTAATAAAGTTTGTTTATTTCTTGGTTCGCAAATTTGAATCTCCCAAAGTCTTTGAAATCATTTCATACGCATTCCATTCCCATGCACCTCATTACAGGTACCATTACAGGTTTCTCATCTTCTTCGCTGTTTATTTCAGCAATCATGTCTTCTGAAACACCTACTGATCAAGCCATCAGGGCTCTTCAAGCATAGAATGCACAATTCCAAGAGCTGTTCCTGAACTGGCCAAAGGGCAGCAAGATTTGAAGTCTCTTATCTTGAAGGAGAAGTAGAAGAAGAAGAAGAAGAAGAAGGTGGTCCTCCTGAATATGGGTCACAGATTTGGGAATAGGTTGCGACAAGAGACTGATTTGTCTCATTCATATGGAGGAGGAGAGAATCAAGAGGAAAGAAAGGGGCCTAGTCCTGTGGTCTCTGACAATGACACTAATTTTGATGAAGAACAGTATCCTCCTACTAAGGACAGGTATAAGCAACTCGAAGACTGGTTGAGTGCAATGGAGATTCAGAAAATACCTGGGTTGGACTTCGGAGATCTGGGACTGACATCTGGGGTGGTGATCCCTCACAAGTTTAAAGCTCCTGTATTTGCTAAGTATGATGGAGTATCTTGTCTGAAACTTCATCTCCGCTCATACGTCAGAAAAATTCAACCATACACTGCTGATAGGAAACTGTGGGTTCATTTCTTTCAAGATAGTTTCTTAGGGACTCAACTTGAATGGTTCTATCAATTGGAAGGAGCTAATGTCGGCAACTGGGAGGACCTTGCTGCTACTTTTTACAATCAGTACCAGTACAACGCCGACCTTGCTCCCACGCGTACCCAACTTCATGGTATGTCTATGGGTACAAGCGAAGGCTTTAAGGACTATGCTCATAAGTGGAGAGATCTGGATGGAAGAGTCCAACCCCCTCTGTCTGATAGGGAGTTGGTGGATATGTTTCTGGGGACTTTGTCTGGTCCATTCTTCAATCATTTGATCGGAAGTTCGTCCTCTGGATTTACTGAATTGATTTTGACTGGGGAGAGAGTGGAAGCAGGTATCAAAAGTGGTAAGATACAGAAAGGTGCTTCATCAAGTACAGAAAAGAAGCCTTTCAGAAAAGAAGCTAGTGTTGTTTACAGCTCGAGGAGCCAAAACCAACATGAACACCGCCAAGCAGTTAACACGGTAGTAATATCAAGACCAACTGGTTCCCCACAACGCAACAATCAACAAAGAGTGGAGAGACCGCAAAGACAGTATACTCGGCTCAGTATGACCCTGTCTCAAATTCTGCCGCAATTGTTGAAGACCAACTTGATAACTCTGAGGGAAGCCCCGAAGAATCCCAGTACTACATCACCGCTGTATAATCCAAACGCCCGCTGTGCTTATCACTCCGATAGCCCAGGGCATGATACAAATAACTGCTGAGCCTTGAGGAATAAGCTGCAAGATTTGATTGAAGCTAAAGAAATCGAGTTTGACGCTCCGGAAAAGCCCAACGTCATAACTGCACCCATGCCCAAGCATGACCAGAGAGTGAATGCAATTGAGTGATGAATAAGAGTCAGATATTGACAGTTAGATTTACCCGACTGCCGCCGGTGGATTGAGCAATTGGACGACAAAGGACTTCGTGCCCATTTCTTTTATTACACAGTAATAGACTTTTGTTTTGAGATTTGTAACAGATAATTTAAAACTTTACGGCCCGGTGCCTTGCCCGAGACACCGTGGCTTTGTTTGTGAGGGATTATTATGTGTCATTTCCATATATCATCAATAAAGCATTGGACGTTTTCTTGCATTACAAATTTTGCGCTCCTTGGTTTTCTTTTATTTTGCACTCTATTAAAACAGCTATTTGTCTTACACACAATCACATATCATAATGCAGATCCACATCCACTCTGGATCCCACTGATAACGACTCTGCTACTACCAGTTATGACTTCGAAAGTCCGATCAACCAAGCCGAGGACGAAGGTGAGGATGATTGCGAAGTGCCTGGGGAACTTGCTAGACTGTTACTACAGGAAGAGAGGGCCATACAGCCCCATGAAGAGCCAGTGGAATCAGTGAATCTAGGTACAGAAGAGGACAAGAAAGAGGTTAAGATTGATGTAAATCTGGATCCTAGTGTCAAGCAACGGTTGATACAAATGCTGTGTGACTATGTTGAGATCTTCGCTTGGTCTTATGAAGATATGCCTGGGTTGGATAATGATATTGTGGTTCACCGCTTGCCAACCAAAGAAGACTGTCCTCCAGTAAAGCAGAAAGTTCGTCGAATGCGCCCGGAAATGTCTAAGAAAATCAAAGCTGAGGTTATGAAGCAGTTTGATGCCGGTTTTCTAGCAGTTACTTCTTACCCGAAGTGGGTTGCCAACGTGGTTCTAGTGCCGAAGAAATATGGTAAGGTTCGAATGTATGTGGACTATAGGGATCTAAACAGGGCAAGCCCCAAGGATGATTTCCCACTCCCTCGCATCGACGTTCTGGTCGACAACACCGCGCATCATAAGATCTTCTCCTTTATGGATGGTTTTTCTGGTTACAATCAGATTAAGATGGCTCCCGAGGACATGGAGAAGACAACGTTCGTTACGCAGTGGGGTACCTTTTTCTACAAAGTCATGCCGTTTGGATTGAAGAATGATGGGGCAATGTATCGGCGCGCCATGGTCGCTTTGTTCCACGACATGATTCACCATGAGATTGAGGTATACATTGACGACATGATTGCAAGATCCCATACTGAAGAGGAACATCTCGACCATCTCCAGAAACTATTCGACAGGTTGAAGATGTACAAGCTTAGATTAAACCCAAACAAGTGCACCTTCAGGGTAAGGTCTGGTAAGCTGCTGGGCTTCGTCGTTAGTGATAAAGGTATTCAAGTGGACCCTGCAAAGGTAAAGGCTATACGAGAGATGCCAGCTCCCCTAACAGAAAAAGTCAGAGGTTTTCTGGGACGTCTGAATTACATTGCCCGATTTATTTCGCACCTGACTGCTACTTGTGAATCGATCTTCAAACTGCTGAAGAAAGATCAAGTGGTAAGATGGAATGATGAATGTCAGGCCACTTTCGAAAGGATCAAGGAATATCTCCAAGAGCCACCTGTGATCGGTGGATCTGGAACTGACTGTTTAACGCTGGTTCGCGAAATGTCGCGGAAGCAAGAGTCGCCACCGTCTTTTATTTTCTCCAAATGGAAAGGACAAAAGCACAGAAAAATTCCTTAAAGAGATAGTTTCTCGGTTCGGGAGGTAGGTTATAGAAAGGGAAGGTGTTAGCACCCTTTCTATCCATGGTTATCCATGGGCTCTTAGATACTTGCTCATTGTGTTTTCAAAAATGGTTTGTTTGCTTTTCAACTGTGGGTTTTAAAAAGTTTCTTTGAAAATTCCAGTCCGACTCTTGTATCAGTCCTCAAGAGTGTTTGAAAAATTGCTTTCGAAAGCTTTTTGAAAAGGTGTCGGTGTGAAAAGTATTTTTGAATTTGTTTTTTGAAATTAGAGCAAGTATCTACGAGAACCTACCTACCCTAAGGAATTCGTCTGTGTAAATGTCCTTTAAAGTAGTGTCATCCCACCATTGAGAGGTAGGTAGCACCACCGTTGGAGGTGTTCGGGTCAATTCGAAGGTTCGGGACATGGTGATCACCGGAGCAATGGGAAGACACCTTAGAAGCTACCCTCATGCCAGGTTCCCGGATCATGAGGACTTACTAAGACATCCTCTACTCGACGATCACCTTTCGAGGCAAGGCAACAGTGAGGCGTACCCTAGGGGTGGTGTGTGATTTGTGTGTCGTTTTCAAGTATTTTTGTCTTTTGTCATGTTATTGGTGATCTAGCGTTTTGTTTTTATTTTTGTCATTCATTCTTGCATGCATTTATTTAACAGTTAAAAATTGCGAGAAATATAAAGTTCCTAAACTATTACAAAGGCGCGGGTCCACATCGCCAAAATTAAACCAGGACCCGATTTGACAGAAAATAAAGAAGTAAAGTGCGGGAAATATAAAATGTCCGAGTTACATGGCTTGAGCAATTACATAATATTTGAAAGAAAATAAATGTGCGAAAGAAATAGAAATAGAACGTTCGAGGGCGTTGGACCCTTTAAAGAAATTAAATGAAATTAAAAATTAATTAATTATTTATTGAAATAAAAGAAGTGTTTTTTAGGTTTTTTTTGTATTTATGAAATAAAAAATTAAAATTAAAATTAAAAGAAACCCTAATTCTAAGTTATTTTTAATTATTTGAGAAAAATGTTAAAGTTTAACTTAATTTACTAAAGAATTTATGTACATGTTTATTTACAAAATAAATTAGTAGTTAATAATAATAATAATGAGAAAATTATTTATTAAAAAAAATGATGAAAAAGTTAAAAAAAACCTAATTTCTACATATTTAATTTATTAAGAAAAATATTAAAGTTTTGAAACCTAAATTAATCTAATTAATTGTTTAAAGTTTATTTACAAAAATAATAATAGTAAAATTAATATTAATAAAATAAACATTTTTTTGATTTTTCTGTATTTTATATTTATTATGAAAATTATTTTATGAAATTAAAAGAAAACAATTAAAAACAATTAAAAGAATAAAAAGGAAAAACAAATAAAAATTAAAAATTGAGCAAACCATAGGGGGTGTCTGGCCCAAGGGGAGGTTTTTTGAAGTATTGACTCCTGAGTACCGTGGTCGGCATTCTTTGGCCATTGGATTGAGTTTCATGCATAAGTTGTTCTACTTTGGCCAATTGGCTTTTGGCTTTTGGCCATTTGTGTTCTGGCTTCAACGTTCCCTTAATCTCTGGCTTAATGTCTGTCTCGCCATGTATTGGTGTCATGCATAAGTTTTTCTAGTCTGGCCATTTGGCTTTTGGCTTTTGGCCATTTGGCTTTTGGCCTCAACGTTCCTTAATGAACCTGCCTGGGATCCTGTCTAAATCTGCAGTGTTGAATCTCACAAACACATCAAATAAAATCATAAAATGCAAATAAAGCCAATATATGAAAAAATTTAATGTTTAGGCACAATATGGCATGTATGAATGATTATACCCTTTTGATCATGGAGATCAAATCAACCTTACCCTTACTGGAAAAGTAGTGACATGAATGCTTTTATGCCCTTTGGATCATGGAGATCAAGCCAGCCTTACCCTTACTGAAGAAGTAATAAGATGTTGGTTTGTAACTGAGATGACTTTGTTTGTAGTGAGAGAGGGATTTGTAATAAGGATTTCAAGGTTTTAGGGTTCTTGAAAGAGTTTGATATTCCAACAGTGTTGTGGCAAGGTTTTTTCTCTCTTTTTCTCTTCCTTTTTTTTCTTTTTTTTTCTCCCCCCTGGTTTGTGTGACAAGAAGGTGATTATATAGTGGAAATTAGGGTAAAGAAAATGGGCTTTGAATGTGCAATTGGGCCTCCAATATTCACTTGAATTCGTCACTTTCCAGGCTAAATCGCAGGAACTTAAGTGCATTTTTTGAAGTTGAAATGTGAAAACAAAATGTAGCCGACATCGAGAACTAACTCCTGTCCGAAAATCGACTCAATCGGATAAACGGTGAATTAGTTATGAATTTTTGAAGTCTCAGCTCAGACAAACTTATTTTGGGCTCCAGTGTCGGCTCTGACACGTTCTTCAATAAAAAACTGGTATTGATCGGTGCATAATTTGGTCTCGACTTTTGAAGCAAAGTTGTAGACCTATGAATCAGGGACCTTGTGTAAAAATATGAGTCCAATCCGATAAAAATTGACCGAGTTATGAATTTTCGAAGTTTCGGCTCAGATGAAATAATATTCAGCATTCAGGATTTTCAGCGTGTCACGCACTCTGAGCAAAAAACGAAGGCCTTTTGAATACCGTTTGAACTCAATACCTTCTGTGAAAATGTAGCCAACTCAATTTGTGAAATTTTGGCACCGGAACCAGCTCGATACGATGAAAATCGACCAAGTTATGATTTTTTGAACATGACGCAAATAAACTTCTGTCACAAATTTCTGCACGAAAATACTTGATAAATCCACATTTTTGAAGACCTTCTGATCGAAATTGGCTTCCAGCCGTGAGAGATGAAAACGTAGATAATGTCAAGACGGAATTTTGGCCACCGGAACGGGTTCAAAATGAGTCACGATCTTCAAGTTATGAATTTTTTAGCGCGTAAAAACTGCACTTTCAGCACATTTTTTCACCATATTTCTTCAAGAAAACTCGCACATTCGGATACCTTCTTTAAAGAATTATCTCTTGAGCCGAACCTGAATTTGAGAATATGTTATCAGAGATATCTTGGCGAAAGAATACCTGAATATGACGCGCCGGGTTGGACTTGTGAATTTTTCTTGGAATATTTTGAGAAATATGGGAGGGCAAATTTTGGGGTACAACAGTTGCCCCTGTTCAATCTTCTTAGACCTGAGGATGCAGATTGGCGGACGTGTCTTTCGTAATCCGAAGGTGGAAGATGATTGAACACTAGAGTGCCCAGAAATTTGCGCTCACATGTTAGCACTGTGATAGGGGAATGGGCTTATAGATGCCATTTGGAGATTGCTGGATAGGATGATGGGCTTATAGATGCCATCTGGATGTTGATTGCGTAGGAGATTCCTTAGCGAGAACCTGCATACCTGCAAAAGAACAAATGAGTACCTGACACGTTGCAGGAGCTGGTTTTCAGATGCTTGGTATAGATGTGTCCTGACTGGTTACAGGAGCCGAGTCTGGAGCTTCAAACGGTGATGAATGAACCAGGGATGGTTACTGCCTTAGCAGGAATGGTAAGAGAACCTTGGGCGACTTGAACTTCAACAACGCTCGTTGAAAAAAATCTTGGGTGACTTCTACTGGGATAAGAATCAGGGAGATCTTAGGGTCGATCTGACTGAACCAGAGGAGGTTTTTTGATAAGGATGTGATGAAGGAATCTGAGACGATTGCTACCTCAGCAGGACGATGAAGGAATCTGGGACGATTACTACCTCAGCAGAATGATGAAGGAATCTGGGACGATTACTACCTCAGCAGAATGATGGAGGAATCTGGGACGATTACTACCTCAGCAGGATGATGAAGGAATCTGGGACGATTACTACCTCAGCAGGATGATGAAGGAATCTGGGACGATTACTACCTCAGCAGAATGATGAAGGAATCTGGGACGATTACTACCTCAGCAGAATGATGAAGGAATCTGGGACGATTACTACCTCAGCAGAATGATGAAGGAATCTGGGACGATTACTACCTCAGCAGAATGATGAAGGAATCTGGGACGATTACTACCTCAGCAGAATGATGAAGGAATCTGGGACGATTACTACCTCAGCAGAATGATGAAGGAATCTGGGACGATTACTACCTCAGCAGAATGATGGAGGAATCTGGGACGATTACTACCTCAGCAGAATGATGAAGGAATCTGGGACGATTACTACCTCAACAGAATGATGAAGGAATCTGGGACGATTACTACCTCAGCAGAATGATGAAGGAATCTGGGACGATTACTACCTCAGCGGGACGATGAGAGAACCTTGGGCGATTACTACCTCAACGGGTAAAAAGTTTTATCTGTTGATCGTTCTTTCCTGAAAAAGTAACAAATTAGTTGTATGCAATGTCATAATGCATGAATTGCCTGATTTTAAGATGTTCTCAAAAATAGATGAGATTGGGGGTGATATGATGCGTCTATGCATGCTATAATGATGTATGTGACGTTTTATGAATGTGTTTTTCGTCTAGGAAAGTAAATCCTTGACGGGTGCCGGGAAGTCGTATCCTGGGCTGATGTTGAAGAATAGATTTTGCTTCCGCTGGGGATGATAACTGCAAGAATACCGGTAGGAGAAGATGACTCCGTTGAGGAATAAACTTGGCAAATGGAAGATTCTGCGGGGAGAAAAGATACTCTAGCGACCATGCTGGGAAGCAACACTCTGTGGGGAGAGGTTTACTTTGTTAAGCTGTTGATAATAACTTTCCGGGGATACCCTTGTTGTGTTGGAAGTGCGAATAGACTTCGCTGGGGATAGGAAAGAACTACGTCGAGGACGCTCTTTCCGTGGCTTTTGGCTGAGGATAACCCAGTTATATCCTGTTGAGGAAATAACTCTTTGAATAAAGCCGGGAGACGCGTTCGTGCTCTGCGGGGATAAGCTTCCAGAATCTACTAGGGATAAGCTTACTGCTTGGAGAGATGGATTCCAACTTTCTTGGGGAAACTGGATGGGACTCTCTTGGGGGAGTATTGAACTGTATTGGTTATGTTCTTCAACGGAACTTACCTTGATACCTTGGAGGACAGAACAATCAGATTGCTTAGACAACTCTTTATTGCCCCTGTTTCTGATGTGGGAGAGGAAAATACCTGTGGAGGTGCTTGGTAGTTATTGATGGACAAACCTTCCTCTGGTAGGCAAGTGACGAGATGACAGGTCATAGTCGTACGCTTTAATCCCTAACTTTTGCCTGGACCGCCCTTTCGGGTTTTCAGTCCACCGGGATACCCATTTTTGCCCAAGCCGCCTTTTCAGGTTTTCGACTTGCCGGGTGTACAGATTTTTTTCATTTCATCCCTTCATTTTGCTCGAACCCTTTTGGTTCGTCGGGAAGCCCTTATTTTTGCCTAGGTGTGTCAACCTAGCGGGTCTTTGATTATGCGTAGTACTTTTTTCGACTATGTCCGTGTTCTCAGAATGTTAGGGAGTTGCCCCTGTTTGGAAGTGTTTTGTCACCAGAAGATGTTTGATCAGGCAAGATTCGTTATTGAAATGCCCCAAGTGACTCAGGCGGAGATTTGCCCCAGGCCATTTTTACCTTTGAGAGATTCTCCGAATCTTGACTGGGTTGCCCCAGATGATGGACCATGGTCATGTCTGCCCCTTGATTGGAAGTACTTTTGTTCACTAGGTATTCATCGTGCGGATTTCCCTGCTGTTCAAACAAAAAGTCATATGCCAACAAAGTTATGTTAAAAATGCAAAGCTTATGTCTGTCTTGAAGATTTTGAAAATGCATTTTTTTATAAAACAAATGATTGTTTGTAAAACGTGATGTCAACTCTGTATTTACCGTAAGCCTTAAGGAGTCAGGATACCTTTCGTACAGTATGCTTTCGAACTAACCCATGCTTCAGCTAGGACTTTTAAGGGTTATAACGTGGCCTGGTTCACGGTTTAAGAAACAAAGGATAAAGGCTCAAATTATTTGTACCCACCCGCTCTTCGTGATGTTCTCCAAACCTAAACTCAGCTGATCATATGTTAGACCTTGTTTGAGTCTTTGCTCTGATTTTCCGGTGATGATTCGGATGTTGATAACTTATTTTGAATAGGCAGTCATTCCTTTCTTGTTGAGGTTTGTAAGACCTCTTTCTTTTTGATTTTGTTATCCCTGTTTTTTTTTGCCTGAACTGTTTCCTTTTTTGGAATTACAGTCAGCGGGATGCCCCAGTTTCATAAGTCCCCTTTGTAGGTTTAGACTTTTTGGGCTTTTCATTTATGAATTTTGATGATGACTGCCTGTCCTTTTGATTGTTCTGAACCATCACTGTCTTTGTTCGTTTTGTAAAGATCTCTTCGGTGCCATTCGTTATGCACTTGGATCAACTGAGAGACTACCCTGCCCCAGGTTATGATTAAGGGTTTTAAATTTCGAAAATAAAAACTCCTACTTCTTTGGCTCAGAGGGGTTGACGAGGGATTATCATCCTTATAACTCCAGTGTCTAGGGATTGAAACAATGCCTGTACCTCATCAGCGGGGTCTGTTCAAAAGCATACTGTAGATTATGGTATCGTTTTCGTCATCCTCCCTCAAGAGGCTTTAGAATTTTAGATCAAGAGTTGACATCAGAAAAAATATGAAAACAATTTGCATTTAGTGAATGCGAATATATTGATTCAAAATAGACATAAGCGATGTATTAATGTGATAACAATGTTTAACATGAATAAATGTTTGAACAATCAAAGAAAGATACAACTTGAATATTTGAATGAACAAAAGACATTCTCGATGATTCGGTGTAGGATCAGTGTTCAAACTCGACCTCCTTGGCGTCAATCAAATCCTGGATCTTGTTCTTCAAGGTCCAACAGTCGTCGGTGTCATGTCCAGGACTGTCAGAATGGTAGGCACATCTCACACCCGGGTTGTACTTGGGAGAGGAAGTGTCAGGATTTTGAGGAGGATCCTTAAGTGTGATCATTTTCGCCTTCAGCAATTGCTGTAATGCCTGAGACAAAGACATGTTGATGTCAGTATACTTCCTATCTTGATGCTTTATCCTACGCCTATTGCTCTTCCTTGGTTGAACGGGCGTGGGATCAGAAATCTGGATTGCCCCTGCATCATGACGACCCTTTTTACCATGTATAGCATTGGACTCTTTCTTTCCACTGTGGGGCTTTTTCTGAGTATCAGCAGGTGCGGTTTCTTGAATCTTCCCCGACTTGATACCAGCTTCGATTCTCTCCCCAGTCAAGACAAGATCTGTAAACCCAGCAGCAGAATTCCCAATTAGGTGGTTGGAGAATGGACCAGACAGGGTCCCCAAGAACATGTCGACGAGCTCGCGGTCAGTCAGAGGTGGTTGTACCCTTCCAGCAAGGTCCCTCCATTTTTGAGCATACTCTTTGAAGCCTTCGCCTGTACCCATAGACATCCCCTGAAGCTGAGTACGCGTGGGAGCGAGGTCGGCATTATACTGGTAGTGTTTGTAAAATGCAGTGGCTAAGTCTTCCCAGGTACGGATGTTGGCTCCATTCAGTTGATAGAACCACTCGAGCTGAGTCCCTGAAAGGCTCTCTTGGAAGAAATGGATCCATAAGTTTTTGTCAGCTGTATAGGGCTGGATCCTCCTTGTGTAAGACCTGAGATGCAATTTAGGACAGGATGCCCCGTCGTATTTAGCAAAGGCAGGTGCCTTAAACTTGTGCGGGATCACTACCCCAGAAGACAGACCTAGATCTTCGAAGTCCAGGCCAGGCACCTTTTGTATCTCCATAGCACTTAACCGGTCTTCCAACTGTTTGTACTTATCCTCAGCCGGGGGGTACTGCTCGTCGTTGAAATCTGTCTCGTTGTCGGAGACCACTGGACTAGGCACCTTTCTCTCATGGTGACTGCTTTCCCTCACAGAGGGAGTTGTCCTCTCAGTTTGATGCTGTAGGGTGTCCCCAGATCTGTGTCTAGGGTTGAACAAAACAGTCCTCTTCTTCTTCTTTTCCTTCTTCAAGAGCAGAGCCTTCAGATCTTGTTGCCCCTGGGTCAAGTTCATGATCAACCCTTGGAACTGGGCGTTCTGAGCCTGGAGGGCCTTGATGGACTGCTCAGCTGATGATTCAGGATTCATGACGATCGGCTGAAATAAACAGCGAAGAAGGGTAAGCAACCTGTCAAAGGGACACCTGCAATGCAATGAGATGTATGACATGCATGCAATTATTTCAAGGACCTCGCGGGATAAACAAGAAAATTTGTTAGCATCGGAATTTATAGCTTGATTGAAGGAAACCCATGTTGTTGAGAATTCTTCTTCAAGGGTCAAAGGCTCACCATATCCAGTGGGTCATAGCCCCTGACACCCTTGGCTAGAGGAAAATAAATCCCCTTTGCCCCTTGCTGGGTTATTGGTTTATCATGACCTGCATCACAAGCCCTTGAGATCCTTGAAATGGGTTAGGATGTATGCAATGGTATGATGTCATGCTATGCATGGGGTGATGTAGGTAAACCATGTTATGAGTCCCAATTAAGGACTATAAACAAACCCTGCAAGAAATTCAGTATACTTTGTTATGAGTCCCAATTAAGGGCTATAAACAAAACCTGCAAGAGATCTAGTAAACCCTGTTATGAGTCCCAGTTAAGGACTATAAACAAAACCTGCAAGAAATTTGGTAAACCCTGTCATGAGTCCTAGTTAAGGACTATAAACAAAACCTGCAAGAAATTTGGTAAACCTTGTCATGAGTCCTAGTTAAGGACTATAAACAAAACCTGCAAGTAGTTCATGTGTCAGCTAACAAGCATGCAAGTAGGCAAGTACAAAGGCACACAAGTCACACAAGAGAAACCCTTAGGGTTTAAGCCAGCATGGGGTCTGGGTAGTACCCTCTTGAAGTTGGTGGGCTCAACCTGTCCTATTAGAAGTAACCGGGTTCTAAGGATCCCAATATCACGGGATTGCTTTCATTGTTCATCGTTCCGATTTAGCCACTGAACTGGCGACCGAAATATTCCAGGAAAGCAACCCTCAATTGAGTGTAGTATCGAGTATCAACCAACCTCGGACTGCACCAAAGTCAGTTATCTCACTACCCTAAAGAGGCCAAGATAGTTCAATTAAGGTTCCTAAGGTCTGTTGATGCTTCATGACACCACGCGGAGGCCCCGTACTCTCCTTGACTGAACTCAAGGGTTACCGGTACACACCAAAGTGCCACATCAACGTAGCAGACTGTTTCAACCATGTCGGTATACCCCGCACAGTTCCCTCACAGCCTTGTTGCTACTTTCTAAGAAGGTATCCCCCAGATCCGGGTTTAGGATCTATAGAACTCCCAAGCAAGCCACAATAATAAAGCAAGCAAAGAAGACAATTGAAAACATAGTTATGACCTGGCCCTAAGGTACACCTCACTTTAAGTGTATCCCCAGCAGAGTCGCCAGTTCTGTGATCGGTGGATCTGGAACTGACTGTTTAACGCTGGTTCGCGAAATGTCGCGGAAGCAAGAGTCGCCACCGTCTTTTATTTTCTCCAAATGGAAAGGACAAAAGCACAGAAAAATTCCTTAAAGAGATAGTTTCTCGGTTCGGGAGGTAGGTTATAGAAAGGGAAGGTGTTAGCACCCTTTCTATCCATGGTTATCCATGGGCTCTTAGATACTTGCTCATTGTGTTTTCAAAAATGGTTTGTTTGCTTTTCAACTGTGGGTTTTAAAAAGTTTCTTTGAAAATTCCAGTCCGACTCTTGTATCAGTCCTCAAGAGTGTTTGAAAAATTGCTTTCGAAAGCTTTTTGAAAAGGTGTCGGTGTGAAAAGTATTTTTGAATTTGTTTTTTGAAATTAGAGCAAGTATCTACGAGAACCTACCTACCCTAAGGAATTCGTCTGTGTAAATGTCCTTTAAAGTAGTGTCATCCCACCATTGAGAGGTAGGTAGCACCACCGTTGGAGGTGTTCGGGTCAATTCGAAGGTTCGGGACATGGTGATCACCGGAGCAATGGGAAGACACCTTAGAAGCTACCCTCATGCCAGGTTCCCGGATCATGAGGACTTACTAAGACATCCTCTACTCGACGATCACCTTTCGAGGCAAGGCAACAGTGAGGCGTACCCTAGGGGTGGTGTGTGATTTGTGTGTCGTTTTCAAGTATTTTTGTCTTTTGTCATGTTATTGGTGATCTAGCGTTTTGTTTTTATTTTTGTCATTCATTCTTGCATGCATTTATTTAACAGTTAAAAATTGCGAGAAATATAAAGTTCCTAAACTATTACAAAGGCGCGGGTCCACATCGCCAAAATTAAACCAGGACCCGATTTGACAGAAAATAAAGAAGTAAAGTGCGGGAAATATAAAATGTCCGAGTTACATGGCTTGAGCAATTACATAATATTTGAAAGAAAATAAATGTGCGAAAGAAATAGAAATAGAACGTTCGAGGGCGTTGGACCCTTTAAAGAAATTAAATGAAATTAAAAATTAATTAATTATTTATTGAAATAAAAGAAGTGTTTTTTAGGTTTTTTTTGTATTTATGAAATAAAAAATTAAAATTAAAATTAAAAGAAACCCTAATTCTAAGTTATTTTTAATTATTTGAGAAAAATGTTAAAGTTTAACTTAATTTACTAAAGAATTTATGTACATGTTTATTTACAAAATAAATTAGTAGTTAATAATAATAATAATGAGAAAATTATTTATTAAAAAAAATGATGAAAAAGTTAAAAAAAAACCTAATTTCTACATATTTAATTTATTAAGAAAAATATTAAAGTTTTGAAACCTAAATTAATCTAATTAATTGTTTAAAGTTTATTTACAAAAATAATAATAGTAAAATTAATATTAATAAAATAAACATTTTTTTGATTTTTCTGTATTTTATATTTATTATGAAAATTATTTTATGAAATTAAAAGAAAACAATTAAAAACAATTAAAAGAATAAAAAGGAAAAACAAATAAAAATTAAAAATTGAGCAAACCATAGGGGGTGTCTGGCCCAAGGGGAGGTTTTTTGAAGTATTGACTCCTGAGTACCGTGGTCGGCATTCTTTGGCCATTGGATTGAGTTTCATGCATAAGTTGTTCTACTTTGGCCAATTGGCTTTTGGCTTTTGGCCATTTGTGTTCTGGCTTCAACGTTCCCTTAATCTCTGGCTTAATGTCTGTCTCGCCATGTATTGGTGTCATGCATAAGTTTTTCTAGTCTGGCCATTTGGCTTTTGGCTTTTGGCCATTTGGCTTTTGGCCTCAACGTTCCTTAATGAACCTGCCTGAGATCCTGTCTAAATCTGCAGTGTTGAATCTCACAAACACATCAAATAAAATCATAAAATGCAAATAAAGCCAATATATGAAAAAATTTAATGTTTAGGCACAATATGGCATGTATGAATGATTATACCCTTTTGATCATGGAGATCAAATCAACCTTACCCTTACTGGAAAAGTAGTGACATGAATGCTTTTATGCCCTTTGGATCATGGAGATCAAGCCAGCCTTACCCTTACTGAAGAAGTAATAAGATGTTGGTTTGTAACTGAGATGACTTTGTTTGTAGTGAGAGAGGGATTTGTAATAAGGATTTCAAGGTTTTAGGGTTCTTGAAAGAGTTTGATATTCCAACAGTGTTGTGGCAAGGTTTTTTCTCTCTTTTTCTCTTCCTTTTTTTTCTTTTTTTTTCTCCCCCTGGTTTGTGTGACAAGAAGGTGATTATATAGTGGAAATTAGGGTAAAGAAAATGGGCTTTGAATGTGCAATTGGGCCTCCAATATTGACTTGAATTCGTCACTTTCCAGGCTAAATCGCAGGAACTTAAGTGCATTTTTTGAAGTTGAAATGTGAAAACAAAATGTAGCCGACATCGAGAACTAACTCCTGTCCGAAAATCGACTCAATCGGATAAACGGTGAATTAGTTATGAATTTTTGAAGTTTCAGCTCAGACAAACTTATTTTGGGCTCCAGTGTCGGCTCTGACACGTTCTTCAATAAAAAACTGGTATTGATCGGTGCATAATTTGGTCTCGACTTTTGAAGCAAAGTTGTAGACCTATGAATCAGGGACCTTGTGTAAAAATATGAGTCCAATCCGATAAAAATTGACCGAGTTATGAATTTTCGAAGTTTCGGCTCAGATGAAATAATATTCAGCATTCAGGATTTTCAGCGTGTCACGCACTCTGAGCAAAAAACGAAGGCCTTTTGAATACCGTTTGAACTCAATACCTTCTGTGAAAATGTAGCCAACTCAATTTGTGAAATTTTGGCACCGGAACCAGCTCGATACGATGAAAATCGACCAAGTTATGATTTTTTGAACATGACGCAAATAAACTTCTGTCACAAATTTCTGCACGAAAATACTTGATAAATCCACATTTTTGAAGACCTTCTGATCGAAATTGGCTTCCAGCCGTGAGAGATGAAAACGTAGATAATGTCAAGACGGAATTTTGGCCACCGGAACGGGTTCAAAATGAGTCACGATCTTCAAGTTATGAATTTTTTAGCGCGTAAAAACTGCACTTTCAGCACATTTTTTCACCATATTTCTTCAAGAAAACTCGCACATTCGGATACCTTCTTTAAAGAATTATCTCTTGAGCCGAACCTGAATTTGAGAATATGTTATCAGAGATATCTTGGCGAAAGAATACCTGAATATGACGCGCCGGGTTGGACTTGTGAATTTTTCTTGGAATATTTTGAGAAATATGGGAGGGCAAATTTTGGGGTACAACACCACCTATTCTGATGCCTCCAGTTGAAGGGAGACCTTTGATCTTATACTTTACAGTACTCGACAATTCAATGGGGTGTGTGCTGAGGCAGCATGACGAGTCTGGCCGAAAAGAGCATGCTATTTACCACCTTAGCAAAAATTTTACCGACTGTGAGACCCGATACTCACTGCTTGAGAAAACTTGTTACACTTTGGCATGGGCTGCTCGCCGGATGAGACAGTATATGCTGACTCACACTACCCTATTGATATCAAATATAGACCCAATCAAGTATATCTTCGAAAAGCCTGCCTTGTCCGGAAGAATAGCAAGATGGCAGATGATCTTGACTGAGTACGACATCCAATACACGACCCAAAAAGCAATCAAGGGGAGTGTGTTGGCAGATCATTTGGCGCATCAGGCAGTAGATGATTACCAGTCTATGAATTTCGAGTTTCCGGATGAGAGCATCATGTTGGTAACCGACTGTGAAATACTTGGACCGGATGAAGGACCTGAGGAGGGATCCCGATGGTCTATGTATTTTGATGGAGCTTCAAACGCGTTGGGTAATGGCATTGGCACCGCGATCATATATCCTGAAGGCTGTCAAACTCCGTTCACCGGCCGATTATGTTTTAACTGCACCAACAACATGGCGGAGTATGAAGCATGCATTATGGGCCTTCGAGCAGCTATTGACCTAAGGATTAAGTTCTTGAGTGTGTTCGGAGATTCTGCTCTCGTGATCAGTCAGATCAAAGTCGAGTGGGATATGAAACACCCAAATCTTATTCCTTACAAAGAGTATGTATTGACTTTGCTCCCGCACTTTGAAAAGATAACCTTTGAACATTTCCCCAGAGAGGAGAATCAGTTAGCGGATGCGCTAGCTACTATGTCTTCTATGTTCAAAGTCAGATGGGACAATAAAGCTCCCCAAATTACCATTGAGAGGTTGGACGAACCCGCACATTGTTGTGACATCGAGACTGAAGAGTTAACAGATAAACCCTGGTTTCACAAGGTAAAGAAGTATCTTGAGGCTCAGGAGTACCCCGAGGGTGCATCTGTTAATGATAAGAAGTTTCTGAGGAGGTTCGCTGCGAAGTTCTTCATCACCAACGGTGTTCTTTACAAGCGTAATCATGATTCGACCTTACTGCGTTGTATGGATAAGAACGAGGCATAACGAATTATGGCAGAACTACATGAAGGTACTTTCGGGACTCATTCCAGTGGACATACCATGGAAAAGAAAATCCTACGGGCAGGATGTTATTGGTCCACCATGGAAGCCGATTGTTATCAACATTCTCGGACCTTTCATAAGTGCCAAGTCTATGCTGATAAGGTGCACATACCTCCAGTTCCTCTGAACATCTTGATGGCACCTTGGCCTTTTGCAATGTGGGGCATCGATATGATTGGTGAGATCAGACCTACTGCGTCCAACGGGCATTGTTTCATCCTGGTAGCAATTGACTATTTTACAAAGTGGGTTGAGGCAGCTTCCTTTTCTACAGTGACCAAGAACGTTGTGGCGCGGTTTATTCGGCACAATTTGATATGTCGATATGGTGTACCCGAGAGGATCATTATAGATAACGGTACGAATCTCAACAATACGATGATCACCGAGCTCTGCAAGCAGTTTAAGATACAGCATCACAACTGTTCTCCCTACCGACCGAAGATGCATGGGGCTGTAGAAGCGGCTAATAAGAATATCAAGAAGATTGTGCAGAAGATGACAATGAAATATAAAGATTGGCACGAGATGTTACCATTTGCTCTTCATGGGTACCGCACCTCAGCGCAGACGTCAACAGGGGCAACGCCCTACTCTTTGGTGTATGGCATGGAAGCAGTCTTACCTATTGAGGTCCAGATACCCTCCCTTCAGATTATGAAGGATGCAGGTTTGAGCGAGGACGACTAGATCCAAACCCGACTTGATCAGCTGAACTTAATCGACGAAAAAATACTTACTGCTATTTTTCATGGTCAGACGTATCAAAAGCGAATGATCAAGGCATTTAACAAGAAAGTTAGACGACAAGAGTATCAAGTTGGGGATCTGGTAATCAAGTGCATCATACTGCCACAAGTTGATCCCAGGGGAAAATGGACCCCTACTTACGAAGGGCCATTTGTGGTTAAGAACATTTTCTCGGGAGGAGCTATGATTTTAACCACCATGGATGGTGACAACCTTCCTCACCCCGTCAATGCAGACATAGTGAAAAATTACTACGCTTAATCAAAGACCCGCTAGGTTAACTGGCCTAGGCAAAAATAAGGGCTTCCCGGCAAACCAAAAGAGTTTGGGCAAAAATAAGGGACGAAAATGAAAAAAACTGTACACCCGGTAAGTCGAAAACCTGAAAAGGCAGCTTGGGCTAAAAAGGGTATCCCGGTGGACTGAAAACCGGAAAGGGAGGTCCAGGAAAAATTAGGGATCAAAGCGTAACACTATGTCTCATTGGATCATCTTGCAACCAGACTTCGGTATCGACTATCAAGCCCGGACGATACTAATCAATCTGATCTACCTTCAACCAAGTAGCAAAGTGATGAGACGCTCGAGGATATAAAGGCGATAGCAAGTTGGAACTCAGTGGGATTATTCACATAGCTGTTTTTCTTTCTTTTGCTCAAAGTGTATATATATTCTATCTTCAGCGGCGTTCCCTTACTAGGACGTCAGTCTCTTGTACAAAAATGCCTATTTACAGGCCAACTTCAAAATCAATACAATTCATTTTCACAAAGAAATTTCAAATTGTTTTTTTTCTTCTTCTTTTACCGTTTTGTTTTGCAAGAACGTCCAATGTTCATTTTTGATATATGCATTAGACAATAATTGCTGCTCATAAATATTTACATGCGAAACAAAAGACGATTACTCGTAATATAAGGAACATGGGCAAAATAAGAAATGTCCAAACCTTACAGTTGCTCTTTCCACCAGGTATAGGGATAGATCTAGTTGGAGAAAATGATTGAAGGTACATTCACTCCCCACAGAGTAAGAAAAATACAGTGATGTTAGCGGTCCCGAACAGGACACCACTCTCCCCAGCAGAGGCTCGCAATCACGAGTGAATCGGTAAGATTCTCCCCAAGCAGAGTTTATCTATCATCAGCACTAGAGGATTATCCCCAGTAGAGTCTGAAGGATTGTCCCCAGTAGAGTCTAGAAGATTATCCCCAGTGAAGTCGCCACTAAAAGATTATCCCAGTGGAGTTCATTTCTTTCACAAACAGAAACTCAATCCCAACAGGGTTCATTATCGCCAACAACGGTAATTCATCCCCAACCGAGGTTATTTCTCCAAATCAACAGGTCCTCTAACAGAGCATCTCTTCCCCACAGAATCATTTTCTCGCCGGTTTATTCTCAAGCAGGATTATTCTCACAATCATCTTCATTCACCATCCCCGGCCGAAACGAAGAATTCAACTCCTTGCACTCTCCAGCAGCAATCCGAGATTTATTTTCTCCAGCTAGAGATTATCATAAAAACATTTCATATCCATACATCATGACATACGCATACGCATCGTACAACACAATCTCATTTATTTTGAGAACATCATTGTTTGATACATGTCATGCATTACATACGACTAACCTTTACCTTTCAGGAAAGATACAATCAAACTCTCATAAAGTTCAAGCTATGAAGCCCGGATCCGACCAGATAGTATCTTGATTTCTACAGCATATTGTGAAGCCCGGATTCGACCGGATAACAGTATCAAACACCGCGAAGACTGGATTCGACCAGATAGTGGTTTATCTCTAAGCTATGAAGCCCAGATTCGACCGGATAATAGTTTAATCCCCAGCAAGCCGTGAAGCCCGAATTACAATCGGATAACAGCTCAGCAAGTTACTGTGAAGCCTGGATTACGACCAGATAGTAGTGTGAGGTACCACGAAGCCTGGATTATAACCAGATAGTAGTATAAAGACAAGCCGTGAAGCCCGGATTACGACCGGATAAGAGCTCAGCAAGTTACTGTGAAGCCTGGATTACGACCAGATAGTAGTGCGAGGTACCACGAAGCCTGAATTACGACCAGATAGTGGTATATCATAAACATAAGCCGTGAAGCCCTGATTACGACCGGATAACAGCTCAGCAAGTTATTGTGAAGCCTGGATTACGACCAGATAGCAATACAAGTTTCTGAAGCATGGATTACAACCAGATAGCAGCCAAAGACACCGCGAAGCCAGGATTATGACCAGATAGTGGTATATCTTTAACACAAGTTATGAAGCCCGAATTACGACCAGATAGTATCTTGATTTCCTCCGAACACCATGAAGCCTGGATTTCGACCAGATAGTGGTATTAGACATCGCGAAGCCTGAATTACGACCAGATAGCGGTAAAAGACACTGTGAAGCCTGGATTACGACCAGATAACAGTGAGGGACACTGTGAAGCTTGGATTACGACCAAATAGCAGTTTACCCGGCCAAATACTATGAAGCCCGGATTACAACCGGATATTAGTAGGCCCAAAACCAAAGGGAAGCCCGGATTACGACCGAATAACCATTTGATCTCTTCTGAAGCCTAGATTACGACCAGATAAGAAGTAGGGTATTGTGAAGCCTGGATTACGACCAGATAGTAGTACAGAACACCATGAAGTCTGGATTCGACCAGATAATGGTATAAAACATCGTGAAGCCTGGATTATGACCAGATAACGATAAAAGGACTGAAGCCTGGATTACGACTAGATAACAGTACAAGACATTGCGAAGCTTGGATTTCGACCAAATAGCAGTTTACCTGGACAGTTACTAAGAAGCCCGAAGTCGACCGAATATTAGTGTGCCCTAAGTTCAAGTTAAAGCCCGGATGCGATTGGATAACAACTCATTTCCTTCTGAAGCGTGGATTACGACCAGATAAGAATCGAGAAATTGCGAAGCCCGGATCACGACCAGATATCAAGTTTAAATCTCATCTCCCCAGTAAATCACTATGAAGCCTGGATCACGACCAGATAGTAGTTCATTTTCACCTCTTAAGAATAACGGACGACTGAAGTTCCTAAAATTCGACTTTTCTCAAAACAGAGACGATTTCCCAGTAGAATAACGGACGACCAAAGCTTCTAAAATTCTATTTCTCTCAAGACAGAGATCAGCATTCCCCAGCGGAATCTCCCTCAATAATAGGTATACAAGATATCGCTAAGGAATCTCTTATGCGATCGACACTCCTTCGGATGGCATCTTTAAGCCCATCTTCCATCATATATTTCCAAATGGCATCTGTAATCCCATTCCCGACATTGCAAGACGGATACCACTTCATGCGAGTGCAAATTTTTGGGCACTCTAGTGTTCAATCATCTTCCACCTTCGGATCACGAAAGGCATGCAAGCCAATCTACATCCTCAGGTTTAAGAAGATTGAACAAGGGCAGCTATTGTACCCAAAAATTTTCCCTCCCATATTTCTCAAAACATTTTAAGAAATCTCCTCAAGTTGCTCAAGGAAGCCCAAGGGTTGACCAGACAAGCTCTCTCCTAAGGAAGTCTACCTCAAATTAGGGTTTCATGTTGCATCAGGATACTTGAGTCCAAGGGATCCCAAATTCTCACCATTGTCCTAATATGTTCTCAAGATCATCTCTGTCAAGTTTCAAGCCCTACAGAGAAAGTTTGCTCAGTCAATTGCTCAAAGGCCTGAAAATCGATTGTGCTAGGGCAAAAGTCAATTGTGGCCTACAACAGTAAAACTTCAAGATTTTTGGTCAACATCCTTATTTTGAAGTATATTTAATCATTTGATCAAGGGTTGATCATGATTCATCAAGGGTTGCTCATAATTCATCAAGAAGCAAAAGTTGCTAAATTAGGGTTTTGCAGGAAAAGTCAACTCAACTTTGACCAAGCATAACTTTCTCATACTTCATTAGAAATGACCCATCCAAAGCTCATTTTGAAGAGGATGAAATTCTATATAATCCATCTTCATTTCCCAAGTTCAAAATATGCACTCACAAGAAGTTATGAATTTTGACATTATAGGTCATTTTGAAAATTCAACATAAACACCTTTTTTGTCAAAGCTTCATACATGAACATGGAATACCAAATTTAGATGAGACAAAAAGGGTTTCTTAGAGGACATCTCAATATTTCTAAAAAGTAAAATAACACCTTTAAAGATTCAAAATTGAGGAAGTTATGCATAGGTGGAGTTGACCTTTTTGAAAATTGTCAAAAATCAATTATGCCTCAAATTGCAATTTTTGCCAAATGGGCCCAATCTTTTGCACTTGTTTTGAGTTGGTAGCATGGTCCACGAGCCCTAGCCCTTGTCACTTGTCATTATCTTATTTTTATTAATTATTTTGATTTTGATTTTAATTTGAATTAAATCAATTTAAATCAAAACAAATCATAGAAAAATCCAAAACATTGAAAACTCAAGATTTTGTACATGTTTCAGGTCCTACATCCAGCTAGCATAAGATTGAATTTGTTCCAAGCCTTGGTGTGCATAAAAAGATTGGTTTTGGATATTTTTGGAAATATATTCAAAGGAATCAAATCAAGATCAAAAGCAATGATGGAGGAAGATTGAGATCAAGTTTTGAACCCTAATCCAATCCTTGATATATATTGAACATGTGCAGACCTAAAATAAGGCTGGAGAGAGGCGTGAGAACAAGAACAAAACTTGAAAAATCACAAAAAAGTGCAGACACGATTTCACACTTCCAAGCATCCTCAAGACTTTTTGACCATCCCAATCGTTTCCTGAGAGTGTAAGCAAGTGAAACCAATCAAGAACAAGTCCTTTCCAACACTACAACACACTGTAAGTCAGGCACGACTTTGGTTCATTCTTGAATTCGAATTGCATCATTCTGATACTTATAGCATGAAATAATTGTATATTCTTGTTCACTATCACATTTGCAAGCTATCTGGCACATTTAATTGCATTTTTTTTGGACTGTATGAGATTTCACCAATGTTAGGGTTTGTAGGTTCGATTTAGGATCTTTGTGTATAGGTGAAATTGGGCCATGAAAGGGGAATCATTGTGCTCAGCAGGTCCAGACGAATCTATCCATGGCCTTAGTTCTTATTTATCTTGCTCATGCTTGATTTTGAGAAGTTGCAGGGATGTAGCGACGGACATATGTCCGTAGGTAAAAGTTTTCAACTTTTACCAATGGAGCAAGGTTGGGGATGACCTGCGTGGCACCCTTCTATTAGGTCATTTGAATTCTGGCGCTTATTTTTCCCACTAACTCTCTTTATTATATATTATCTTATATTGTTATTTTATGTACGAACAAAACAGCTACTGTAGTTTGTTACAAGGTGAGTGCAAAATGCTTCAGGACCTGGGTTCGAATCCCAGGTCCCCCAATTGATATTAATATCTTACAATTGATTGTTAAGAAGCCTTATCTTTGGATGTAAAGGGACGGGCGTGGGTCATCGTATAGTCATGATAGCAATGTTGTGAGATATTTTAGCATTTCTTTTTTGAGGGACTAAGTTCATTTGAAAGGCAATATTTGAAGCATTATCGAGGGACTATGATCTTGTATTTTTTATTGTTTTTTGGCTAAGATATCCCACATGCATAACATGACCATTTTTGTAAGGCAACAAATGGAATTACCCTAAGGGTGCATGTGTGAATAGTGTGTTTGATTTTCATGCATTTAATCTTTGATTAGGGTTATCTACTTGTTGATTTTTATCTTTCCATACAAACCTTAATTATTAGCATTTATATGAAAGTGATAAATTGCGAAAAGTAAAATTACTACGCTATTACATCATTAGGGAGATGAGGTATACAAATTTAAAAATGGAAATTTGCAAGAAGTTAAACCTAATTATCTATTACAACCATATTGAATAGTGAATAATGTACAAGAAATTAAAATATAATATACAAGGATATAAATGGAAAAGAAAAGAATTTTTATTTGGATTTTTGAGGAAAGGGTTTTAACTTAATTATCTAAAAAAATGATTAATTAAAAAATTACCCTAAACTAATTAAGAAAAAAGAAAATAAGTTAGAAAGCATTTTTTTAGGGTTTTTTAGAAAAGGGATTAAGTTTAATAAAAACTAGTATATAAATTAATTAATTAAAAGAAACCTAAGTTCTAAGTTAAGTTTAAATAAAAGGAAAATAACTAAACCTAAATCTAATTAATTAATCTATTAAGAAAAAGAATTAAATTTGTTTAACAAAATATTTTTGTCTTTTTAGTTTTATAATGAAAATAAAAATATAAGCATGTAAAATGCAAATAATAAATAAAAATATATTTTTGGACTTTTTATTAATAAAAATAATAATAATAATAATAATAATAATAATAATAATAATAATAATAATAATAATAAAGAAAAATAAAATAAAAATAAAATATACAAATAAAAGTTAGGGGGTTTTTAAATTGGATTGGGGAGTTTATTAGAAATATAGTTTTGAAACATGGCCCAATGGTTTTTTTTTATAATCAGAAAAATACATAAAATATAAAAGTGGGCTTGCGTGTGATAAGCAGGAAGGGGGTCAGGAGAAGCAAAAAACGGAAGGCCCACTGACTTAAGTCTCAAGCGTGCATGGTTGCTGGAAAAAAAGAAGAAAAATGTTTAAAATTAAAACAAAAGGCAGCGCTGGGACTTGAACCCATGACCTTGACCATAAACGCACGCTGCCTTTGCCACTGTGGTGGCTGTACATCCGTTAACTTAAATGAAAAAATAAATACATAATGAAAAACAAGTTCCAGAAATGACTTCATCTTCAACCTCCAGCCATGGTTCCTGTAACTCACTCATTTCTCAACAAAAATGAAAAATGTAAACATGAAAGTTGCTCCATTTTTTCATACGAATCCAACCATATAAATATCATAAGCTATAAATCAAAGATGAATAAGAATTTCTAATGGTGCCAAATTCTGACCTAACTTTTCTAAGATATTCAAACCTAAAATTCTCTAAGCTAAATCAATATAAATGAAAACTATGGACATGTACAGCTTCAGGGCAATGATATCTATATTTTATCTTCACAAATCAGAATCAAATGATGCTTGTATGAAGAGATAAAAGTTTGAAAACTTACCTCTTGCAGTTGGATTCGTGTATGGAGTTTGAGCAAGCTTTGAGGTTTCCCAATGATCTGTTTAGCTGGCCTGGACCTCCTTGAGTGTATTCCAACACCTACTTTGCTTTGAGGACGTCTGAAACTCCCAATTCAAGACAAGTTGCAAGCTTCAGTTTTGAAACTGGTGGATGGTGATGGAGGGGTTACAGACAAGAAACAGGGGGCCTGGATCACTTGTATATGATGTATGTAAGGTGTTTGGATGTAGCGACAGACATATGTCCGTAGGTATGTAGCGACAGACGGGGAATCTGCAGACGAGGAATCTGAGGAGGAAAATGCCAATGACGGTTCAACTGCTGGGACGGAGTCCAATGCAAATAGCAGTGAAAGGGATGGTATCGAAGTGGTAGACTTGGACGAGGATGAAGAAGACCAAGAGCACGAAACGAATGAAGGGGATGGTAATGCAACCAACGAACCCCTAGTGGTTGAAACAAACGTGGTTCCCCTACGCGTGGAACTCCCTCAATCCTCTCTGTCTCGAATGACCGACGAGGAACTGGCACTTCTGAGACGAAATGACCCTATTGGGTACATGAAGGCAAAGTTGGCTCAGAGGGACGTCCCACTCGCTAGGGCTGGCACAAGTTCGACCAGCTATCCTCTTCCCACAGATGAAAGAATTGTTCTTCTTAACAAAATTAGGAAAACCATTCTCAATGTGGATATATTCGAAGTGCTTAAGCAAGATAGTACTGCTTGCTATACTATGAAGGAGCTGCTTACAAAGGTCAATCTTTCCACCTGCTCCTTGCCAGTTAGTACTCTCTTGTTCGATCTTCAGAATTTGCTGGACAACGTAACTGGTTACCTTCTCCAAGACGAATCTTCTGCCAAGAAGGTTCAAGAGAAACGCATTGCCATGGATGCCGCTTATGAACAAGCTTCGAAACTCTCTCAGGAAGCTGAGGATCAAGCTATGCATCTGAAGCAGGCGAAAACTGATTATGAGGCTCGAGCTGAGTCCATCCTTCTTTGGGAAAGGCAGATTCTGGAACTTCAACAGAAAGTTAAGGAGGCTAAAGAACAACAACTAGCCTTCGAAACCAATTCTGCTGGTAACCAGTTCGAAGAGCTTCTCAACCAGGGGCTTGCGAAAATGGAGACTGCAGAACAACTTAAAGGAGAAGTGGCAACCTTGGAAGGAGCCAGGCGGTTCGCTCAGCAGAAACTTGAATCATTTCGAAGCACTTTTAATCGATTGAAAAATAATTCTTATTTCTAGATTTTGATGTTTATTTGACTATAATTTTGGTTTCTTACATGTAATATTCGAACAACGCCATTTTGGCATTTTATCTTGCCATATTGGCTTTTTATAATATCTTGTTCACGTTGTTACTATTCGAATCTCCCGTAGGCTTGGCTTATATTTCTTTAAATATTTCCCATTAACCTTTAGGACACGTTTATCATCCATGAGTTCTTCGATTTCGTATGCATTGTTTGAGAACACTTTTAATATTCGAAAAGGTCCTTCCCAATGAGGTGACCATTTACCTAACGCTTTATTCTTCTTGTCCATAGGCAATATGACTCTCCAAACCAAGTCATTAATAATGAATACTTTTTTCTTCACCCTTTTATTGTATGTTCTGGCCACTCTTTCTTTTTTCCTCATCAAAATTTCCAACGCATGTAATCTAATTTCGTCCAACTCAACTAATTCATTCATCATCATTTCCCAATATAATGCAGTTGGGATTTCGTTTTGTCTCTGAATTCGCACTGATTATAGATGAATTTCTACTGGCAACACTGCATCATGACCAAATGTGAGTTGGAAAGGCGTAGTGTTAGTAGCTTCCTTAGGAGATGTTCTACAAGCCCATAATATTTGGTCCAGAGTTTTGTGCCAGTTTCTTGGCTTCTTGCCAATATGCTTCTTGATTAATCCTATTATTACTTTATTTGCTGCTTCGACTTGTCCGTTTGCTTGAGCATAATATGGCGTTGATGTTAGCAATCTAAACCCCATTTCTTGGGCAAATCCTTGCATCTTTCTACCAGTAAACACAGAGCCTTGGTCTGTAGTTATGCTCTCTGGCAATCCGAACCTATAGATAATGTGCTTTTGTATAAATTCAATAATTGCCTCTTGATCAGCAACTACCAGTGGTATAGCTTCGATCCATTTGGTAAAATAATCTACTCCCACCAAGATGTATTTCTGTCCTTTGGACGAAGCAGGGTTTATTTCTCCTATCAAATCCAATGCCCATCCTCTAAATGGCCATGGTTTGATGATCGAATGCAACTCGCTTGCAGGGGCATGTTGAATTCCTGCATGCTTCTGACATTCCTCACATCCTTTAGCAAAGTCTATGCAATCTTTGAGCATGCTAGGCCAATACAAACCGTATCGAAATAGCAACCATTTCATTTTATGGCCTACTTGGTGTGCCCCACATGCCCCATTATGGACTTCAGACAATGCTAAGTATGCCTCACTCTCTCCTAGGCATTTCAATAATACACCCTCTTGGGTCTTTTTGAACAATTCGTTCCCCATGAGGAGATATGACAATGCTCTATATTTTGTTTTTCTATCCACCTTTAGAGTTGGGTCTGCTAAATAACTCTTCAATGGACTTCGCCAATCTGCATCTGACAAAGTATTTATGGCTAGTATTTCGAATCCCTGTTTCTCAGCATATCCCAATCTCATACTTTCCAGATCCGATGGTGTGAATCTAGTAGCCATAACTCTTCCCCTTAATTCGACCAAATCCTTGAAGTTCTTGGTAGACACTTTATAACCTGAAGCCAACTGCGCTAAGTCATTTTCTTCTTGGTTCTCTATTCTTGGTATGTGTTGAATATCCATGTATTCAAATTTCCTTAATAGCCTATTGACTATGACGAAGTATACCATTAAATTTTCCTTTATGCACTTGTATTCCTTTGTGATTTGTTTGACCACTAATTCAGAGTCTCCTTTAATTTCGACTCTGGTTGCCCCCAATTCCAACAAAGCTTCAAGTCCAACAATGAGCGCTTCATACTCATCTTCGTTGTTTGAACAACGAGGACCATCTAATTTATACTTGAATTTTGTTGGAATTCCTTCAGGAGAAATCAGAAGGACTCCAACACCACTTCCATTCCTGTGGGTTGAACCATCAAAGTACAATTTCCATGGTTGCATTTCGACGTAACTCATGACCGTCTGCTCAACCAACGAATGGTCCACAATGAAGTCAGAAATCACTTGACCTTTCATAGCTTTTAAAGGCATGAAAGTCAACGAATATTCTGTTAAGGCTAAAGCCCACTTGCCAACTCTGCTATGCATTATTGGTTTTGAAAGCATATGTTTAATGACATCGAAATGAGATGAAACATAAACATCAACAGGCTTTATATAATACTTGAGTTTCATACAAGATAAATACAAACAGAGACATAGCTTTTCTAAATTACTATATCTGGTCTCTGCATCATTTAGCACTCTACTTAAATAGTATATGGCTCTTTCGACGCCATTGCTATCCTCTTGTGCTAGCATACTACCTATACTAACTTCAGAGGCAGATATGTACAATCTCATGGGCTTCCCCCATGAAGGTGGAGACAAAATAGGAGGCTGAGAAAGGTATTCTTTTATTCTGTCAAACGCCTCCTGGTGAGCTTCGTTCCATTCGAAGGCTTGACCTTGCTTTAGACGAAGTAACGGAGAGAAAGCTTGGGTTCTTCCACTTAGGTTCGAGATGAATCTTCTGAGGAAGTTAATTTTTCCTAACAGAGATTGCAACTCCCTTTTTGACGCAGGTGCTTTCGTCTCCATTATGGCTTTGGTTTTGTTCTGGTTGATTTCGATTCCTTTCTTGTGAACCACAAAACCAAGAAAATCTCCAGCCTGCACAAAAAATGCACATTTAAGGGGATTCATATTTAAGCCATGTTTTCTCATTCGCTCGAATGATTGGCTTAAATGATGCAAATGTGTTTCTGCAGATATAGATTTGATGACTATATCGTCAATATACACCTGCATGAAGGTTTCAATGAAATCATGAAAAATTGAATTCATTGCCCTTTGATAAGTTGCCCCAGCATTCTTTAAACCAAAAGGCATCACCACCCATTTGTAGGTGCCTAAGGCTCCTGGGCAACGAAATGCTGTCTTTGCAACATCTTCTCCAGCAATGAAAATCTGGTTATACCCAGAGTATCCATCTAACATACTCAAGTATTCGAACCCTGCAGCAGAATCTACTAGCATTTCTGCCACGAGCATGGAATATTCATCTTTAGGGGTTGCAGTGTTTAAATCCCTAAAATCTATGCAAATTCTTAAAGAACCATTTTTCTTAATAACGGGTACTATGTTTGCTAACCATTCGACGTACCTTGTTGTTCTGATGAATTTGCAACGCAGCAACCTTTCGATTTCAGCTTTAATTTTTGTGAGAACCGCTGGTGCGAATCTTCTGGGAGTTTGTTTGATGGGCCTCTTGCCATCTTTGATTGGCAGTCTGTGTTCGACCAACTCCCTCTTTAAACCAGGCATCTCGTCATAATCCCATGCGAAGCAATCTTTGTTTTCCTTAAGGACTTCAATCACTTTCTTCTTGAGGCCTGGGCTAAGTTTAGCACTTATGTAGGTTACTCTTTTCGTTTTTTCATCCCCTAAGTTGACTTCTTCGAGTGGATCCTGTGCCAACATTTTGGCACCTGAGTTTATGGGGTCCCTTTCGAAGCATAAGGGTTCTTTATCATAGATGGCATCCAACCTTTGATCCATCTCAAACTCTTTGAAGGGTGAGCATTTCGAACCCTCCCCACTGACTTCGTTCGTCTTCATAGTTGATTTATTTATTTCAGCCTCTAAGGCCGCTTTTGACTCGTTCTCAGCCATATAGGCCGAAATCCTTTCGAAGAAGGTAGACTCAGTCATGGCTAAGGTTGTCGAAGTCCCAGCCTGCTGGCCGTTTTTGTATAGTGCTTTCGACTTCCTCTTCTTCACTGATTATTGTTCTATCCCAATAAAGGCCATCATGACGAAGGGTCATGTAGTAATGGGTGTTTCTAGTTTCATTAATCTCATCATTTGGAACGCACGGAGCAATCTTTGCCAGATTTTTATCATAATCCCTCTTGTCAACTAAATTGACAGTTGACATAAAGTAACTCTGGTCTGCTTCGATGTTTTCCACGATTCCATCATCTCTCCACAAAACTAGTCGCTGATGCATTGACGAAGGAACTGCCCCCACGCCATGGATCCACTCTCTTCCCAGCAGTAGGTTATAGTTGGCTTTGGCTTTGATCACCATAAACATGGTGGGCCTACAGCTTGAGCCTATTGTCAATTCCAACTGGACCACCCCCAGTGTTTTGCCCACTTTCCCTTCATAATTGGACAAAACCATATTATGGGGCTTGATGTCTCCTTCGCGGATCTCTAACCTTTTTAGCATGAAATGGGGTATCAAGTTGACTGCAGCACCCCCATCCACTAGAACTTTGTTCACACCATGGACACCAACTTTCGCCCGAATGAAAAGCGGCTTGAGATGGTTCTTCATTGCAGGTTCTGGACGTTCGAAGAACGCGTTTTGTTCCTCAACAGCCCCATTGTCCATCACATAGTAGCACACAGGCCTATGTTTCATCAAATCTGTGGTGTCTTCCTCCTCATATTCGTTGATTTCGGTTTCCTGCCCAAATTCGCAGGGAAGCACAGACACCACGTTACAGTTCAAGTTAAATGAAGACTCCCCCTCCGATTCGAAGTTATCTGTTATCATATCTTCATCCTCTTCCGGGCCTGGAGTGTATTCCTTTGGTTCATCGCGTTGTTCTTCAGAGAAGAGCCTCCTATTGACTGGAGGTTTGTCTTCAGTTTGATTTTTTGGTTTGTTGGTGCTAGATTCACCTTGGTTTTTCGTTGAAGTAACCCCTTTGTTTGCCACAACTTCTCTCTCAGCCTTTCGAATCCTTTGCTGTCTGCGCCACTGGGATCTTGACATGGGGTTCCTTCCTTTGTAATTTTCTAATCTCACTTCCTCCCTTTTTGCTGTGTTGAATTGCCTCCTGTATGTCACAGCATGGCGTGCATTTCGTTCAGCGTTTCTCCATCTATCTTTGCCTTTGTCATTTCTGACCTGTAACCATCTATCGGTTGGCACTTCAGCATGGAGTTTGAAAGTCACTCTTCGAGCAGCCTTGGGGTGAGGGCTATCAGGCCTTCGCTGTTTGTGTCTGCTGTCGAAACGTGGGCCCATCTGGGCAGTTTCTTGATGGTTCCAGCAAGGAGCGAAGGGAATCGTTTCGAAGGCCCTGGCCATGCTTTGGTCATACACAGCAGAACACCTTGGGCAAATCAAGCACTTGGTTGCCCCTTTGTAGCAGCGAAACACAAATTCCAACAAACTTTCTCCAGCCTTGGGATAACACCTAAAAAGCTGGTTATCCCGGCGCCAATTGTTGCCAGTTCGAGCCCTCTGTACCCTTTCGAAATTCGCAGCAATTCTTTGATTGCAGAGGATGCTGCACCTAGGGCACAATATCATGCCTGAATCTCCTTTGTGGCACGTCATGAGATAATCTTTGAGACTAGCATCTCCAGTGTGGTTATCCCCCATTCTATACTTCTCTTTTTCTAAGTATTTTTCCACTTCCTCCATCTCAGAGCGAGGCCTTTCCATATCCACCATATTTATTTCCACATCTCCCTCTTTAGCTTCATCATCTCCCCATCCTGTGGGTTTTATATCCTCAATCTGAACCTTCGAACTCTCTGGGGCAGAATATTTGACTAAATAGTCAAATTTTCCATTGGGTTCCCCTAGAGTGTCCCATATTCCCTTCTGAGGGGAAATTGGCTGCGTGATTTGGACTTTCTCCAATTCCAACCTCAAGCCTTCAGTGACTTGTGTTAATTCTGTGTTTTGATTTCCCTGGCCTTCAGTAGCCTGGGTTTCTCTTGCAACAGCTACAGGTGCAGCAATCGAAGTCTCTAGCGTATTCTGGATGTCTTCAGTGACCTCCTCCCTGACTTCGACCATCACCCAGTTTTCAACTCCAGTACCCTTCTCTCCTGTTAGGGCGTTGCTTTGATCAGTTTCCACCATGTTGACCTCTCCAATGCATGCAGGCTCGGAGTAGTTGGTGTCTGTGACGTCCAAGGGATCTTCGTCCACTTTCATCTTCGCCTTATCAGCAAACTTTAGTCTGCCATCTTTGATCGCGTTTTGAATCAGGTCCCTGAAAAGAAAACATTGTGAGGTTTTGTGGCCTAGGAAACTATGATATTTGCAAAATCCTCTCTTCTTTCTCTGATCCAAAGGAGGTATTTTGACATTTGATGGCACAATTAGTTGGCCATCTTTGACAAGTAAATCAAAAATCTCGTCACATTTAGTGACATCGAAGGTATAAACCTTCTTTGGAAATTTGTCACTTTTTTCATTTTCAACAATATCTTTCCCTTTTGTGGGAACTAACAATTTGCAGGAATAAGGAGGGGCCTGCTTTAATTCAGCGAGGTCGATTTCAACCTCTTCGAATTCGAATTCAGGATATTCTTCTGCTTCCTCAGTCCCAACATAGGAAATCCTTTCTTTCTTGCTATTCTTAAAGACTCTGGCTTTTTCGGCCTTTAGTCTTTCGACCTGTCGAACCCTATCGGCTAACTGAGCCATATCCCTCAAATACTGAGTGTCTAGTTTCTTTCGAATAGAATAATCCAAGCCACCAGCGTCCATTTCGACTAACTCATGTTCAGGCACTACTGTGTAACATCTGGATTTCAAAAGCCTAAATCTATTCAAATAATCATCTATGGGTTCGGTGAACTTTCTCTTAACACTGGCCAGTTCCTTCAAACTTATTTTCGACTGTCCCATGTAAAATTGTTCATGGAATAATCTCTCTAAGAGAGCCCAAGTGTCAATGGACCCAGGAGGCAAAGTGGTAAACCATGTGAAGGCGTTTTTTGTCAAGGAACTTGGGAAGTATTTGATCCTGAGATCTTCATTATTGGCTATATCTCCCGCTTCGGTTAGATATCTCGCTATGTGTTCGACCGTTGACTCATTGGTATCCCCAGCGAACTTTGTAAATTTAGGGACTTTATATCCCCTTGGTAAATCAGTATGCATTATGCAATCCAATATCGGAGAAGCGTAATTTGGCCTCCTCATTCCTGTGTTGAGGCCATTCTGGGCCATGACCCTCTCTATCATGGTGGTTAGGTTGTTTTCTGCCAAGATGTTATCGTTTCGAATTCTATGAACGACGGCATCGGCATCTTGATTTCGACCAACCAAAACAACTCCCCTAGGTTGTTCTTCTCGAAACTCTGGGGCTTCTAGCCTTTCGACCCTTGCCCCTGGTTCCATAATTTCCCTTTGTGGGCCCGGGATTATTGGGGCTTCTAACCTTGGTGCCCTGGCCCCTAAGTTAACTTCTTCTCTGGGTGGTCTATAAATTGGGTCGTTAGCAATTTGTTCTATAACAGGCATGTTTGTTCGAAATCCCGCCTGATTCTGCCTACGCCTTTCTGGGGGAGCAAAGAAATCTGCTATTCGACTCATATTGTCAGCGTTCTCCCTGTTCGTCACAGTCACATTTTGCACTATTGGGGCAAATATCTCCTGCATGGTTTGTGCTAACACCCCTATCATATTATGGTTACTGTCATCCATCATTTGCCTAAAAGCCAACTGGTTGTCTGTGGTTAGGATAGGCATTGTGCTATAACCCACCGACCCTTGGTTATTTGTCATAAACTGATTCGCCCCAGACCCAGACCCTAGTTGTGGAGATGAATTCGATGTGGAATTGTGTAAACCTGCCATAAAAGATGTTGGCATTCCATAAGAGGAATTTCTGGTTCTATTCCCATCGAAACCGGGTGGTCTAGTTAATGGAGTGGCGAAATGGGATTGTGTCCCTGATGGTGGAACGAATCCCCCAGGGTAGCCAATAGTTCCAATATTTCCTAAAATCGAACTATTAGTTGATATGCCACTTACTCCATTGGTGGCTATGTTACTGGTCGAAGATGCAACAGACTGTGCATTCGAAGGGATTACATTAGATGTTCCGATCGAAGTGGACGCGTTAGTGCCTGTTGCATGTGGGCCATTTTGGTCCCCTTGTTGATTGTCTGAATTAGACATTTTGTCCAAACGTTTTCTTCTGGATAAAGGTTGGTTGCTGTTGGTTATCTTACCACTTCTCAGGTTCATAAAATAGCAAACTTCTTAGGTTCCAACGTTTTTTGTAATGGTTATGTCTCAACAATCCTTAATTCTGATATCCAATTATTGGTCCCACTGGGTGTGCCAATTTGTTTCCAGTGATTTCTGGTAAACAACCGCTAGTCTTCCAAACTATCGAATAATCTTTCTGACTGTTATTCAATTCCTCTGGTAACTCACAGGATCGACTAGATTGATCATAGGACTCCTTGGATATTAAGGTTACTCTCACAATCGAACATATATTCATGGTTGATATTTTATATGTGTTTGGCTTATTTCGATTTCTTTCTCTAAAAGTCTAAAGATGTGATCAAAATGTGTGTGAAAACTAAGTTACATGAATAAGTGCTAATTGTAATGCTAATTGTAAAGACATGTAAAACTGCATAAAGGTGAAGTAAATGGTTTCGACTTACAAAACAGTTAATATAAAGGATTTCTGGAACGTAAAAGGTTTGATTTTAAGGCTTGAAAGTAAAGGTATGAAAAATATGACAGTTTTCTGAGATATAAAGTGCTCAAAATATGAAGAAAACATTAAAATATAAAACTTTGAAGAAGAGATTTCGAAGTGAAAAGACTGTAAATAATAAAACTTGTAAAGGTTATTTGACAAAAAAGGATAAAGGAAAGTACTGGAAATGGTAAAAGGTTTTCACTAAATCAAAAATACATGGTGCTATCATACATACATTTCCCTTGCATTCGTTTCCCTTGCCATGTGGTAGTTTGAATGTTATTGAGTATTTTGTATAATAGATATGACACACAAAATCCTAATACTAAGACTTATATTTATACTAATTCGACCATAACGGTCTTGCTATAGGATTATGCCACGTTTCGAACATGCAGGACAATGCCTCTTTCATCTTTCCACGTGTCCCCAAATGTTCCAACACATAATTTTCAAACTTCGAAAGTCCCGCTTCCATTTGAATTTCAAATGCTTTGGTGCTTCTCTGTTTCGAACGCTCTTCCCAGATACAGCCTTGTTGTTATTTCGAGACTTCTTTAGACATGTTCCGATAATTGCCACTCGAAGCTCCAAGCTTTTAACACACTTATTCGAAACATTGCTTCTGCTACTTCGAAATATGACGTTTCACCTCATTTCGATCAAAACGTTTAATTCATTTGGCTTCTAATATCATTATCAAAATCTTCAGCCAACAGTGACACAAACACTCGTGCTTCAAAACTTTGAGTGATACACAACCCTTACAATCAAATCCTACTCCAAGTCACTTATCACAATGATAATTGCTTGGATTACAGTAGTTACAACTATACAATCCCTTATTGATCTTCTGTCAAAAGTGTCTTTCACCAACATTCTTCATGAGGAATATATAGGCAGCTATTCTTCAGTTAGGGCTTCCACGAAAATATCTAGGGTTAATTAGGGTTAACCTCAAGACTTGGTCATAGGACTTTAACAACCAGATTAGGGTTAAGTAAAGTTAACCTAAGTCCACGTGAGAATCTGATCTGGACTGAATAAACCAGATTCCTGAAAATTCTCAGAAATAATAAATCTGCATAAATGTTAGTTCAGTACAGGATGTCTTAACATTGGTTATGACAACAAGAATCCTGTTTACTGATTTTGGTAGAATGCAATAAATATGATCATTGCATAATGATCAGCTAAACACTCATATTGAGCAGCTCCTGTATGACATTCTTTTTCTGCAGAATGTACCTTGTATCCCAGAATGTTATGACATCAGTCATGACATTCACACAACTGGTTTTACCAAAAAACATGCCAACAACCAAACACTTACAAACTCCCCCTTTGGCAAATTTTTGGCTAAAACCCCTAAACAATCAGAGATTAGAAAGCAGCAGAATTAATAATACCTACCAAGTCTAATTCTACCAAAATTATCACAAAATCGTCTCCCCCTCTTTAGCCATAAATAGGCCAAAGATAATTGTACTTTTAGGTTATACAGTCATCCAAAAGGAATAAAAAACATAGAGAGAAAAAAATCAAAAGTCATTTGCAGCATCAGGTACCAGCAGCAAACTTTTCAACTGCACTGATCTTCAAGCACTGTCATCTTCAGAGGAGGCACTATCTTTAACATTAAACTGGTCTTCAGCAGCATCCTCTTCCCTTCTTTGTCCTTCAATCTCCTCCTGTTCTAGTCTAGCAATCAGGTCCTCAAGAGTCCTTTTCCTTGTATCAAGCTCTTTGCAGGTTTCCTTCAGCACAGCTATAACATCAGTTTTCTTGGACTTAGACTTGACAGTTGATGTCTCAGCTGATGTCATGACAATGTCAGGAACATGTGTTCCCTGAAATAGCTTATAGTGCAACCCAAGAGTAGAGGCTCTTTTGCATACAATATCTTTTTCAACTAGAATGTCAGGATACTGAGCAAGGACTATACCACATAGGAGAGAGGGAAAGGCAATAGGGCCTTTAATAGCACAACTTCCAGCATGTTTTAATGTTTGATCAAATATATACTTCCCATAGTGAAAGTTTGTCCTGGTTCCAACAGCATAAATAAATCTTCCCAAGCCTGTGGAGATGGTTGATTTACGGTTGGTGGGAACCCAATTAGCTGCACCAATTTTGTGCAGAATGGCAAATTTCATGCTCAGCTTGCTTGCATTCAGCTTCCCTCTTAAGGGCCAGCTCTTGACTTGATTTGCAGTGATGGTTTGGCACACTTGGTTGTCAATAACCTCTAGCTCAGGGCAAGCATTATCAGGTCTTCCTAGGAATTTGTTTATTTCAGAGGGAGAGAAATTTACCTTCCTTCCTCTCACATATACACAATTAAAATCAACTGACTTTCCATCAGCACACCCATCAGATAAATTCACTATGAATTCTTTGACAAGAACTTCATAGCAGTTGGTAAACTTTACCATAGTATTTATTAGACCAACAATTTTGATTAGATCCATGATCTCCTTACATTCCATGGCACTGTTGTTCAGTTCTCTTTCTAAGGCGATCCTTTTCAAACATACATACTTCCACCTGTTTGCATTCTCAGGATGGTGAAAGGAGATGTTGTCAGTGGCGACTTCAGGGACTTTAGGAATTTTGCTTGAAGAGAGTTTCCTTTTGAGAGGAATGTCTTCAACATCAAACTCAAATTCTGATTCCTCATCAGATTCAGAGGGTTCAGGCTCCTTCCTTTTCTTTGCTATTGGTTGTCTCAAAGGTTTTGAGAGACTACCAGTAGGTACTCGAGTTTTCACCTTCCCTTTTTCTTTTGACAATCCATCCTTCACATTTTCTACTCCAGTCTTGTTCTCAGACCTGGTTTTCTTATGAACAACATCAGCAGTCTTCTCTTTGGAGAGGCTTTTGGCAGCATCCTGCTTTCCTTTTCTGTTCATCATCCTTCTAGCTATGCTAGGGTTGATATTGGCAATTAAGTCATTGTTAGAGTATTCTTCATCAACATCAATAACCGGGGGTTCAACATCCTTCTCAGTAGGGTTCTGGTGATCATCACGATTTTTAAGATATTTCCTAATGTTGTCATCCGGTGTCTCAACATTCTGAGTGACATCTGGATTCATTTCAACATTTGGACTAGCAGATTCTTGATTCAAAGGTACAGAAATGCCAGGTACAGAGTGATTCTCATTTAGAATCCTAGTGAGAAGTCTAGCTATAACTTGATGAACATAAACTGAACCTTCCCTATTTGCTATTTCTGGAGGAACAGAAGATGATGGTTGAGAGGGTTTACCAGATGAAGAGGCTTGTGACCTTCTTGCATGTCTGGTTTGCAGCTTCTTGACCTTAGTGGGGCCAGCTGCCAGTTCACAAAGAGGAGTTATCTCCAGAACATCAGAATCCATGCAGTTTGTGATTGCCCTAGGTTCTCGATCAGAGGATGCGGAAGAAGCAGTCGCCTTTGAAGAGGATGATGACATGGATAGTTGAGACATTTTGAGTGTTTTAGAAAACAGGTAACAATAATAGTGAAGTCTTCGTTTGAGAGATTGAAGATTGTTGCAGAAACGCGAGAGGAGGGAGATATATGAATGTCTATTCAACTTCTTAAAATTTTGGAAAAAGATAGAGAAGTAGATGATTAGCCCAATCAGAGTAGACTTAACTAAAATATCTCTCTCATCCCTTGTTTTAAGCAAAATTAATTGCTACATTTCTTCATGTTGGCAAATACCCATCTTGCCCTCAAATTTTCAAATTGATTTTCATCAAGTGCCTTGGTAAAAATGTCAGCCAGTTGTAGTTCAGTGGCAACATGTTCCAGTTTAATCGTCTTCTCCTCTACAAGATCTCTGATGAAGTGATATCTAATGTCAATATGCTTGGTCCTGCTATGCTGAATAGGATTCTTGGAAATGTTGATAGTACTCAAATTGTCACAGTACAATGTCATAACATCTTGTGTGACATTATACTCAGTAAGCATCTGTTTCATCCAGATCATTTGAGAACAGCTACTACCAGCTGCTATGTATTCAACTTCAGCAGTAGATAGAGACACACAGTTCTGTTTCTTGCTGAACCAAGAGACAAGATTATTTCCTAAGAAGAAACATCCTCCAGAGGTGCTCTTTCTATCATCAGCACTTCCAGCCCAATAAACATCACAGTAACCAGTCAGAGTTGTTTCACATCCATGAGAGTACAACAAGCCATAGTTGTAGGTTCCACTCAAATACTTCAGAATTCTCTTCACTTGGTTGATATGACTTACTTTGGGTTCAGCCTGGTATCTTGCACATACTCCAACTGCAAAAGCAATGTCAGGTCTGCTAGCTGTTAAGTATAGCAGACTTCCTATCATGCTTCTGTACAAGCTTTGGTCCACCATAACCCCACTTGAATCTTTGGACAACTTTAAGTGAGTAGGTGCAAGAGTCCTTTTGTGACTAGCATTCTCCATCCCAAACTTCTTGACAATGTTCTTTGCATACTTGCTTTGAGACAGAAAAATTGAGTCTTCCATCTGTGTGACTTGCAGTCCAAGAAAGTAGGTCAATTCTCCCATGAGGCTCATTTCAAATTCAGCTTGCATCTGGTCAGCAAAATGTTTAACCATTTTATCTGACATTCCCCCAAACACTATGTCATCAACATAGATTTGAGCTACCATTATCTTTCCTCCTTCATTTTTGACAAAAAGAGTTTTATCCAAGCCTCTTTTCCTGTATCCTTTGTCAGAGAGGAATTTTGTCAACCTGTCATACCATGCTCTAGGAGCTTGTTTCAGGCCATATAAAGCTTTCCTCAATTTGTAGACATGATCAGGGCAGTTTGGATCCACAAATCCTTTAGGCTGTTCCACATAAACTTACTCATTTAAGTACCCATTTAGGAAGGCACTCTTTACATCCATCTGAAATAACTTGAACTTAAGGAGACAAGTAATTCCCAATAGGAGTCTGATTGATTCCAGTCTGGCTACAGGAGCAAAAGTCTCATCAAAATCAACCCCTTCAACTTGAGTGTATCCTTGAGCAACAAGTCTTGCCTTATTCCTGGTGACAACTCCTTCAGCATCTGATTTGTTCTTATAGATCCATTTTGTGCCAATGATGTTTATTCCTCCTGGTCTAGGAACTAACTCCCATACTTCATGTTGTTTGAATTGGTTCAATTCATCTTGCATTGCTCCAATCCAGTATTCATCAGTTAAAGCCTCCTTAACATTTCTTGGTTCAATCTTAGATACAAAGCAAGAGTTTGAGATGATTTCTCTAGATCTTGTAATGATTCCACTGTTAAGATCTCCTATGATGAGTTCCTTAGGATGATCTTTCTGAATTCTGATGGAAGGGTCTTTGTTAGCTTCCTTTGATTCAGATTCTGATGAAGTAGTTTTAGGAATATCATCCTTTTGAGTTGAAGTCTCAAAGAATGTCTCAACATCATATGGGACATTTGTTTCCTCATGGTAATCATCAATTATGACATTTATAGATTCCATCATAACTTTGGTCCTGGAATTGAATACCCTATAAGCTCTGCTGTTGGTAGAGTATCCTAGGAATATTCCTTCATCACTTTTAGGGTCCATCTTTCTCCTTTGTTCATGATCTGTCAGAATATAGCATTTGCTTCCAAATACATGGAAGTACTTCACTGTAGGCTTTCTTCCTTTCCAAAGTTCATAAATGGTGGATGATGTTCCCTTTCTCAAGGTGACCCTGTTATGGACATAACAAGCTGTATTCATAGCTTTAGCCCAAAAATGAATAGGAAGTCTTTTGGCATGTATCATTGCTTTGGCAGATTCCTATATAGTCCCGTTTTTCCTTTCCACAACTCCATTTTGTTGAGGAGTTATGGGTGAAGAGAATTCATGATTAATTCCTTCCGAGGAGCAGAACTCATCAAACTTACTGTTTTCAAATTCCTTGCCATGATCACTTCTGATTCTGACAATGCATCCTTCTTTTTCTCTTTGAATTCTTTTGCACAGTTTCTTAAATACTTCAAATACATCAGACTTTTCTCTAATGAAGTTAATCTAGGTGAATCTGGAAAAATCATCCACAACAACATAGGCATATCTTTTTCCACCAAGACTTTCCACCGGCATTGGTCCCATCAGATCCATATGTAGAAGTTCTAACACCTTAGAGGTGGTCAGATGTCTTGACTTTGGATGTGACATTCTAGTCTGCTTTCCAACCTGACATTCACCACAGACTCTCCCTTCATCAATTTATAGCCTTGGAATCCCTCCGACTGCTTCCATGGATATAATCCTTTTCATTCCTCTTAGATGTAAATGACCAAGTTTTTGGTGCCATAGTTTCACTTCTTTTTCTTCTTTGGCAATAGAGCACACAGAAGAATAATTAGTGTTCTCAGACTCCCATAAGTAGCAGTTGTCTTTAGATCTGACTCCTCTCATTACAACTTCTTGTTTCTCATTAGTTACAAGACATTCAGACTTGGTGAAGTTGACCTTGAATCCTAGATCACATAATTGACTGATACTTATGAGATTAGCAGTCAAGCCTTTTACCAGCAATACTTCATTTAGGTTTGGAACTCCAGGGCAGTCCATGTTTCCAACTCCTTTGATTTATCCTCTAGCACCATCTCCAAAAGTCACATAACTAGTACTGTGAGGTTTAACATTATTAAGAAGATTCTTGATTCCAGTCATGTGTTTAGAGCATCCACTGTCAAAGTACCAGTCTTCCTTTGCAGAGACTCTAAGGGAGGTGTGAGCTATCAGGGCAGTATCCTTTTTCTTCCACTATTGAGTATATGGTGCCTTGTTAGACTTAGGTTTGACAACTGGGGTCTGATTAGGATATCCATATAATCTGAAGCAGAATAGCTTTATGTGACCAAACCTCCCATAATGATGTCATCTCCATCATTGATACTTTTTCTTCATATTTCTCTGTTCTCGATGTTGAGTGCTATGTTGTGACATCTACTTTGATATTTGTTTATCAGGCCTGATCTTCTTCTTGTCTACAATAGATTTCTTTGCTGCCACAAATCCTAGACCAGACTTGTTTCCCATATTTTGTCCAACCTGAAGGATTTCTTCTAATTTGTCAGTTCCATTTGTCAACATCTTGACATATTTGGTCATCTGGTCAAGTTTTGAGTTTAGCATTTGAACTTCCCCTTCTAGATGACTTATAGTATCAATGCCTGCCTTCTTCTCAGCCTCCAACTTTACTATGAGTTTTGTTTGTCTCTCATTTTGCTGACAGACTTCAGCACTTCTGATACATAACTTCTTGTAGGAGTCAGTCAGTTCTTCAAATGTCACTTCCTCATCACTAGAGTCACTATCAGAGTTACAAATACCAGTTAGCACATTAACTAGTTTGGCAGATTCTTCTTCAGAATTACTTTCTGAGTCACAGTCAGACCAAGTAACAGACATTCCTTTCTTTTGTTTCTTAAGAAAGGTAGGACATTCAGCTCGAATGTGCCCATATCCTTCACATCCATGGCATTGAATTCCTTTGCTTTGATTCCCCTTCTCTTCAGACTTTGGTCTTATGCTAGAGTCATAGGATCTGTTAATGTCAGAAGGAATGTTCTTAACATTTGACCTTGACTTTGGTTCCATTCTCTTGATGAGTTTGTTGAACTGTCTTCTAAGCATGGCTATAGCTTCTGAAATATTTTCTTCTTCATCCTCTTTGTTTTCATCTTCAGTATTAGATACAAGTGCTATGCTCTTGTTTTTCTTGTCGACATTGTCACTGATCCCCATCTCAAAGGTCTGAAGTGACCCAATGAGTTCATCCACCTTCAAGTTGCAGATATCCTGAGCTTCCTCTATAGCAGTCACCTTCATTGCAAATCTTTTAGGCAAGGATCTGAGAATCTTTCTCACCAGCTTTTCTTCTGACATCTTTTCTCCCAATTCTCCTGAGGTGTTGGCAATTTCCAAGATGTTCATGTGAAACTCATGAATGGTCTCATCTTCCATCATCCTTAGGTTCTCAAATTTGGTAGTCAGCATCTGAAGACTTGACATTTTTACTTTGGATGTGCCCTCGTGGGTAGTTTTGAGAGTGTCCCAAACCTCCTTGGCCAGTTCACATTGATGTACTAGTCTGAATATGTTTATATCAATTCCATTGAACAAGGAATTTAATGCTTTGGAGTTACCCAGGGCTAACTCATCTTCTTCTTTGCTCCATTCTTCCTCAGGTTTCAGACTGGTCGTCCCATCTTTCCCAGTTTTGGTGGGATGGTTCCATCCTTTGTCAGCAGCTCTCCAAGCCTTTTTGTCCAGTGATTTTAAGAAGGCAATCATACGAGGTTTCCAGTAGTCATAATTTGATCCATCCAAAATGGGTGGTCTGTTTCCAAATCCTCCTTCTTTGCCCATAGTGCCAGAAAATAATATCCCTAGATCTCACCCAGTAAGACAGGCAGGGTGCCTGCTCTGATGCCAATTGAAATTCTGGCAGCAGATACTTAATGTCACAGTGAATGTTATGACACCGTATCTGACACTCTTAAAGATAGTAAATCTAAAAGCAGTAAAGAACACAGTCAATTGTTTACCCAGTTCAGTGTGTAACAAAACCTACTCTGGGGGCTACCAAGCCAGGGAGGAAATTCACTATAAGAGATATTAATTCAGGAATAAACCAACCAGTTTATCTCCTTCACTTAAGACCTACCCAATGCAACTTCAATCTAAGTTCAACTTAAACCTGAGTTCCTACTCACTCCCCCTCAATCACAGCAGTGATACTAAACAATTGACTAATGAAATTATGAAGACACTCTTCAGTACATACACTTGATTTTGCTTCACAGCTTTTAATCAAGTAACACAAACACTCGTGCTTCAAAGCTTTGAGTGATACAAAACCCTAACTTGACTTTTCTTCAAAGCTTTAATCAAGTGACACAAACACTCGTGCTTCAAATCTTTGAGTGATACACAACCCTTACAATCAAATCCTACTCCAAGTCACTTATCACAATGATAATTGCTTGGATTACAGTAGTTACAACTATACAGTCCCTTATTGATCTTCTGTCAAAAGTGTCTTTCACCAACAGTCTTCATGAGGAATATATAGGCAGCTATTCTTCAGTTAGGGCTTCCATGAAAATATCTAGGGTTAATTAGGGTTAACCTCAAGACTTGGTCATAGGACTTTAACAACCAGATTAGGGTTAAGCAAAGTTAACCTAAGTCCACGTGAGAATCTGATCTGGACTGAATAAACCAGATTCCTGAAAATTCTCAGAAATAATAAATCTGCAGAAATATTAGTTCAGTACAGGATGTCTTAACATTGGTTATGACAATAAGAATCCTGTTTACTGATTTTGGTAGAATGAAATAAATATGATCATTGCATAATGATCAGCTAAACACTCATATTGAGCAGCTCCTGTATGACATTCTTTTTCTGCAGAATGTACCTTGTATCCCAGAATGTTATGACATCAGTCATGACATTCACATAACTGGTTTTACCAAAAAACATGCCAACAACCAAACACTTACATCTGGGAACTCAAAATTTATAGACTGATAGTCATCTACAGCTTGATGAGCCAAATGAGCTGCCAGTACACTCGCTTTGATTGCCTTCTGAGTAGTATACTGAATGTCATATTCTATCAAGACCATTTTCCATCTTGCTATTCTTCCGGAGAGAGAGCGGGTTTCTGGAATACATATTTTATTGGATCCATTTTAGAGATCAACAAAGTAGTATAAGTCAACATATACTGTCTTAGTCAGTGAGCAACCCATGCCAAAGTGCAACAAGTTTTCTCGAGCAGTAAGTATCTTGTTTCACAGTTTGTAAACTTTTTACTAAGGTAGTATATTGCATGATCTTTTTGACCAGACTCGTCATGTTGCCCCAATACACACCTCATTGATTTCTCTAATATTATCGTGTACATGATCAGAGGTTTTCCTTCAACCGGTGGCATCAGAATTGGAGGTTCCTGGAGGTACTGCTTGATTTTGTCGAAGGCTATCTGACAATCGTTGTTCCACTTCACTACTTGATCTTTCATCAGCAACTTGAAGACTGGATCACAAGTAGCATTCAAATGGGAAATAAATCTGGAAATATAGTTTAATCGTCCTAGTAAACCTCT